>OU342573.1:12410000-14810000 GCA_910589295.1 Noctua janthe
TGTACGAAGCGTACGTGGTAAGTGGTAAGCGTATGGTATGACCACTGTTAAGTGTGTGCAAGTCAAACTGGCGCTGCTTGTCAAGAATATTTGATTTAACAGCAACCTTATGCCAACGAGAATAAAGTCAATGTGATTTTGACATTATAGCAATTTATCGAGGTAAGATAATTCTGAGAGGACTGTACCCTCGATGTATCGTGTGATACATTTTTAAACTCGTTCCGCCACCCAACGCCTGCATGCGTCTTTTTATCGAAAGTAAATATGAGCCATATTTATAAGCAAGTCGTTGCGTGACAGAGCTCAATATCATTAGAGAGATTAACAGCGCCCTCTCGCGCGTTCTCAGCGAATTAATAAAAATCTGTGTTTACATTGAGTACGCGTGTGAGAGCGGTAGGGTTGCCATTTTCTAAATTATGAAACGTGTTTTTTTTTTAAATTTCAAGTAGGTAGGTACATAGAAACAATATTCGCTAATCTTGAAAATATAACTATCAATGGGAAGTGTGTCTAAATTTAATGAAATAAAATAACACCCCAAGTTTTTTTTTGGAAACGTCTTTTCATTTGTGGTGATGAAAAAACGAAAAATGTTACCAGTTGGTAAAGGTAGAAAGAAAATAATAGGGTGGTAGAAAATTCCAGGGTACTTGTGGATAGATTACCTTCTTATCTGATTGTCTACTCAATAAAAAGCACTGCCTTAACTACGGGGTCGAGAAGCCTGACATTTTGACCAAGGGTTCCTTTAATAACGAAGTGAACACTAAGTAAGAAGTTTTGAAAATTCTTCTCCAATCAGAGTTAAATAGTGTGTTAGTGGAAGTTCGTCATATAATTGGTGGTAATGTGTGGTAATCGTGGTATGGGCCATGTGGTGCGGAGGAATGAGGAAAATGTCGTGAGAAAAGTTCTGATTATGACTGTGGATGGATAAGAGTAGAGGAAGACCAAAGAAACGATGGATGGACTGTATAAAGAATGATATGGCAAGAAAGGAGACGTCTGATGAGATGACGAGTAATAGAGAAGTATGGGAGAAGAAGCTGCTGCCGATCCGAAATTAATTTTGATAAGGGAGAATGATGATGATGATCACATCGGGTTTTTTCTAATAATACCAACGATATTTTCTCACACCGTGAAGCAACTAATTTATACTTTTGTTAACTTTTTATCTTGTCTTGTCTTGTCTTTTTGTCTTGTATCTTTTGTTTAGTAAGCAACGACTTATTGTCAGGCCTACGCTGTTCCCCCATACTTAAGTACAAATGCTGTAACCTTGATAATATTGTAATACCCAATGATTTGAAAAGAGCAACTATGAAGTTTCTCGCCGGTTCTTCTCCATAGGAAACGACCAACCCGAACCGTGCACCTTTTTATCTACGTTTTACAAGTGCCCATCTAGGCCTATGTGAAATAAAATATTTTGTTTTTGATACGAATTCGACATTTGATTCCAAAAAAGAAATCATGCGAAAGAGATCTTTGTCTAGTCAATAGCTAGCTCTCAAATACATCACCCAACAAACCTTTCAACATCAACCTAGAACTCAACACTTCTTATAACGCTATCACTTATCATATTCCGGGAAAACGCCTAGAAAGTGGCACGCTACCATATTAGTACAAAAGTGAAGTTTACCTCATTTTACCGCAAACTGACAACGGGTAACCCTATCCATCTTTTTTGCGAACACCATAATGACGTGTTAAATACAACTTCTGTGTAAATTCGATTATTCATTGCGCCAACATGGCAAATTACTCCGCAATCAATCGCTTGAACTGACATTTTCACATGGTTTTACATCAAAATAATCTACATCCAACATTTATTATTACGAATGAGAGCAGCTATAGCGGAGTGGCTTTGATTTGTTGTTTATTGGATGTGGAAATCAGTATGACACAGCCCTCATCACTCCACTAGAAAGACAAAGTGAAATGTTTAAAATTGTAATGTCCACCATGTTCCACTAATCGATTTTGGTGGACGTTGTACTTGCATACATGGAGCTACTGCCTATCTGACCTCCAGAACCAGTTACTAAGGAACACGATACCCGTTGGTAAGACTGGTTGTCAGATTTTCGATTTACTACCCGTAAAGATTGTCAAAGATCCCCAAATGACAGCCGGCACCAACAGCTTAAAAACGTGCTTACCGAGACACGGAGGGGTATTTGTACGTAATGGGTACTACTACTACTTATAAACTAAATAACAAGCGTAATGGCGACCCCCTGGCCTTTACGTGTAATTATCTAACACTTCAATTGAATTATAAATAAAAACGTTTCAATTACAATAATGTTAGAGTACCACGTAACACCTTCCATTCTGACGAAGGTGATCGTATTATTGATAGGTTTAGCTTTAGCATACGTTGCGTTATGTCTGCCTGGTAGAAAATAGTTTACTTAAGCTGATATTATAACGGTGGATGTCAATCACTATTTGGACCTGTTATCATTGGGTCGTAGTGATTGACATCCACCAACTCTACTGCCCCTTAGAATTATCAGCCTTTTTTTCGCACTTTAGAGAAAGAAGCCTCCTTCCTGGTCTGCGAGAGGGAATGGGCAGCAATCCACAACGCGGGTCCAGTGCTGTAGTAGTGGGTAGGTAGATGTCACATGAATTTGATGTTTTTGTTGTAGAACACTTTTTCTATCCTCTCTTAACATAAGCTAAATATATTCCCTATAAGTTCTCTTATTTATTCCAATCTACCTCCACTACACCTGTTAAACTAAGCAAGAATACATTAAGACTGTATACTTTTTCAAAGACAACCCAACTTCAAGTTATTTTCCTACACGATCCTAGTTTTTGCGAACGATCAGTGGAAGGTCCCGGCACGTCTGGCATTATGTTTAAGTTCCATTTTGTTGGGGATAAGTCTATTACAATCACATGTGCTGTTAAAATGTAAAATTAAAAAAAAATACTTTTTACACAAAATAAAACCGATTTCACAAAAACACCAAAAATTGAAAAATTTTGTAATGATTTTTCAATTTTTGGTGTTTTTTTGAGGTCGGTTTTATTTTTTGACAATTTTTTTTTTTTGAGTTATTTGCGATGTATTAGAGAGCTTGCCGTTCTATTAGACTACTTACTCTCAGAAGGGTAGGGGAAGAAAGAGTGCACTATCTGCGCACACACTTGTGCGCCATATTCTCTTCTCACAGAGACGGCTAGTCTCTGCTGAAGTTGGTCGCCATAGCCGAATTATGGTCAAAACTATAATTTTCTAATATCTAAAAATGTAATGTGTAAAGTCTGACAACCAGTCTTACCAAGGGGTATCGTATTTCCCAGTACTAACTGGGTTGTGGAGGTCAGATAGGCAGTCGCTCCATGTAAAATACTAGTATTCAGCTGCATCCGGTTAGACTGAAAGTCGACCCCAACATAATTGGGAAAAGGCTAGGCAGATGATGATGGCAGGCACAAACTCTAACAAGGATTCTTCTGAGACTAAAAAAACCCAATAATAAAAAAACTATTTTCAAACAAACCAACATACCGACTCAACAGTTTCCCCTGTCCTATACACAGCAATAAATAGTGTACAATTATAGGTTATAAAGCGTACTATTGTGTCGGTTAGCGTTAAATGAGAATGCACAAAAACACACGCGTTTACTGTCGTATTGTATTCTGTCCGACGGCGACAGGCGGACGCAACGCGGTGGTAAAACGATTTGGGGTTATCGATTCGTTTATGTCTAATTCACTTTACTATTGGAACATCGTTTTTTTTCTAAATTCAAGGCTTCTTGTGTAACGGCCAGTCTCTTTAGGAGATTTAAAACTTGGTTACTAATTTAGCTAATCTAAAGCCCGATTTACACTGGTCAATGACAGTGGCGTGTAGCGACTACAAGTAGGTACAGTGGTGAGTGGCGAGCATCTACACAGTGATTTTTTACTGGCTACTGTCCGACCGGTTTACATCACTGCCCTTACTCAGTGCCGTAACGCCGTGCCGTGCCGCCCCTGATAGGGGGGAAATGCAAGATGGGACTGGACGGAAGAATTTGTACAAGAACTGACTGTGGTGATAGCACGTCCATCTAGGCTGGCTATTTCCGCTTTCGTCTCCTTGATGTTTCGGCCCATATGACATGCAAATCAATCAATTACAGTTTGAGGAGCTCGTGGCTAAATAATAACAGCCGCTCGGGTCGATCTTTAGGTTAAGCCGTGCTTGCCTAGGTTGGTCCGTGGATATGTGACCACCCATTACATACCGAGTTTCCTCCGTGCCTCGAAAAGCACGTTAAGCCGTTGGTCCCAGGTGTCATTTGTAGATCTTTGACAGTCGTTAGGAAGTCAGCGGCCAGTCTGAGCCTGACAACGAGTCTCACCAAGGGGTATCTTACTAACTGGGTTGTGGAGGTCAGATAGGCAGTCGCTCCATGTAAAATACTGGTATTCAGCTGCATCCGATAGACTTGAAGCCGACCCCAATAGTTGGGAAAAGGCTAGCAGATGATGACATAATTAAAAACTTATTTCTTACTTTATTTCGGGTCGGCGCATTTACTCGTCATCTCATCAGAAACCTCCTTTCGTGGAATATCATCCTTCACACAGCCCATCCAACGTTTCTTTGGTTTTCCTCTACTCTTATACCTATCTACATTCATACTCAACACTTTCTTCAGATAAATTCCGATTGTAATACTAAATATGCTTTAATTCATGAATTCCGTTGTATATGGGCATGACAAACCTACGGATGGATCAGCTGCCTGTCATCCGTAAGATACGGGAACTGCTTGCGAAAATAATGAACACCGTCGGCATTTAATAGTTTTATGTGAATTTGTAATCAATTATAAATATTTTATTAGTAATGTCATGGCGTATTTGCAATGTGTGTTATGTTATTTATTTTCAAATCTTTGAATTGGAGTAGGAGTAGGTCGCTCTTTTCTGAAGTTCTGTCGTCAAAGTATGACAACCAGTCTTACCAAAGCCTTAAGCCGTTGATACCGGGTGTCATTAGTATCTTTGACAGTCGTTAGGTAGTCAGTGGTCCAAAAAGTCTGACAACCAGTCTTACCAAGGGGTACCGTATTACCCAGTACTAACTGGGTTGTGGAGGTCAGATAGACAGTCGCTCTATGTAAAATACCGGTATTCAGCTGCATCTGATTAGACTGAAAGCCGACCCCAACATAGTTGGGAAAAGGCTAGGCAGATGATGATGATATCGTCGAGCAGAACACTTCATTCAGGCTACTTGCGTCAAGCAACACGAGCGTGTCGTCACTTTTGTGTCGCAAGTCGCATCGCGGTGGCCCGTGGCATGCCCTGAGTAATTTCTTACGTCTACTTCATCAGTTGCTGTCGCAACACGCGTGGCATTCGTGGCTAAGCCGTTAATCTGCATCTGTAACATAGATCTCCATCATATATTTTACTTTATTAGAAGAACGTGTTTTTTCAAAACAGCTAAGTATCAAAAAACAAACATGGCAGCCTTAATTCCGATTTTATCCACGCGCTGTTAGTTCCTTGTTCAGTTATATTTTTGAATTTGAATACAAATACAGCCTGATACAAATAAATTATAATGGCTGGTTCACACCGGTGCCCGATGGCGGCAGATCGCGCCAATTTGAATATTAATACCAGCAGCCATGCGTGAAAACTGACGCGACACACGGAACTGTGGATGAGTAGGAATCATCAATATTGTATGATTAACAAATATAAAGATTTTGACGAAGCTAAATAGAAAGGTATTGCTGGGAATCCTTACTTGGGAAATAGAAAAATCTCCCGGCCGAACGTATCGACCACTAAAACGAAGACACATCATAAATAAAGTCTCTAGCTACAAAATATGACGACATTGTTGGCGCAGTCGCTGAACGATTGTCTGCTGCGCTGCGTGTTGCGGGTTCGATCCCCGCACGGAACAAATATTTGTATGATCTACAGGTAGTTGTTCCGGGTCTGGCTGTTTGTGTATGTGAGTAAACGCACTCAAGATACAGGAGAAATTCCTAGTGTCGGGCAACGCTTTCGTTAAAAAAAATATATATACAATCAGGCAATAATAAGCCTACTGCTGGAGGTTCCAGCCGTGAGCTTATTATAGATACGCCTATGTGGCTGAGACTTAGGCCTGTCTTTGAGACGAAACGAGCTGTAGGTTATCCACCACGTGGGTCCAGCGCGGATGGGTAGAAGTCGTATTTTATCATTGCATAAAAATGAAAATTATTTTTATGCATTGATAAAATTCTAGTGAGAGATATTCTCATAATGACGCAAAAATAAAGAGTTTGTGATAGAAATGGTGTTCTAGTTGTAATCTTTTACTCCCTCTCGCAGACATAGGCTTCCTCCTGGGTCCTATATCCCAGCTCTCCCTAAGCTAGCAGTGGGAACTATACAGCCTGATCATGATAACTGTCAAAACGTAAAACGGTGGCATTCATAGTACATCGATGACACTATAAAGTACCATCAGATAGAAGCTATCTATAACTGAGGAGCCATACAATATAAATTAAAAGCGGACTCACACAGCCGGCGACATATCGCGCCGATTTGAATATTAATAGTTGCAACGACGCGTGAAAACGGACGCGAGACGGGACACACGGACGAAAAACCTTTCGAATAGGTAATTCTTTTTGGGTTTTAGAGTGACTATTTCGAATACGGGTTTCAGTTAAATAAAATCAGTAAGTAAACTTACTCACTAGCCAGTCTACTCATCTTTGGGTCCAGGGGGTTTACTATGACGTCTTAAGCAGAAGTAATTCCAGAGTGGGAAAGAGACAGAGCTATACAGGTCGTCTAGTGCCATCTTTTTCCCATAGTAACCTTTTGGGTTGGTAGGTTTAATTGAAGGCGCCCACACTATGCTTACCGATATGCGGGCTCCACTCCAGAACTCGTTTGCTGTTCACTAGGATTCGTAAAAGTTACTGTTTGTATTGTTACAAACACTATTTGAGCGGTAAAAGCAATAAACATTTTAAATTGAAAAAACAAAACATCATTTAAAAAATGCCAACTCCAGCCAAAACCAACGTGTGTCCACGGAACCAGCGGAGCGTATCACATCGCGACCGCGCCTTATATCGACGACTCACAAATCAAACGCTAATAAATATCGCGCGCTTCCTGCGTTCCGCTACCAAAGCCTAAGTGTTTCGGCGGTCTCCCGTGACGTCATCAGTCCACTTCTTTAGGAAATGGGTGTTTATTACTTAATTTTAGTAAATTATGGGTTTCTGATTGTTAGTACTGTGGCTGTGTGGCTATTGTTCAGGTTTCCGGTGAAGCAAGTCCCCATCACTTGACTATAAAACAGGCCAATTTTAATAAGTATAGGCCTCATAGATTTGATTATGAACTGTTTTGTCTGTTATAAATGGTTGAATTTCGTCAAGTAGACTATCAGGTTCACACATCTTTGGTTTTTCCCCAAATAGTTTTGAGATACTATCTTTTTGAGGCTATCAGAAGAAATGTCAAAGAAAAATATGGTACCAAGTCTTAAAATTACCAAGTTGTCAAGTTTGACTGATTAAACTTGACTTGGGTTAGGATATAAGACATATTTTTTGTCCCCGTAATACGTGCGTGGTGTTAATTCCCGATACACAGGCGAAACCACAGCAAAATCTAGTGATTCATAAGGTAAACCTCATCACCAGCCAATGAATACCCCATTCAACCTTTATTCCTCCATCGATCGCCTGCACAATTGAATGATTGGTATCTTTTAATACCATCGACAATACGCGAAGTGTCCCACCGTGCGCCGTGCGTCGCGTCATTACGTGTCGCGCGGTGGCGCGTGAAAATTGTCGCATTGTCGCGCGGCGCCAACCGTGACGGTGTGGCCACACCCTGTGGTTCATCAGCGGTGTGACCGCGGGATTGATGCCAATGTTTGAGCTAAGGTTGGTGTGTGTGGCCAATATTTGGTTGAACTGTCGCAGATTTTATGGATGGAATTCGTTATGGTAGAGGGAACCTAGAGAGTTGTCAGCAAACATATTCACCATGAAAACTTGCTAGCTAAGCTAAGCCGTGATGAAAGAACGCCTAAACTACATTTGAAAAGTTCCAGCTCAGCTGGCTCTTTCTGATTTCAAATTAGACCAAATAAAATAACAACGGGGTGTTCAACGACTCTCATCGTATGGATCCTGAGCCAAAACTACATAAACAAACATGGACATTTTTTTTTTTAATGATTGCTTATCAAGATTATAGAAGGTCCTTCTAAACACCAACATGCAGCTATTTCATATAAAATATCCTTCAATTAGTTCTCCCCATCTCTCGTTTAATTAAACATAGTGTCAATAGCAATAACGGACAATAATAAAAAGATATGTTCCGTAATTCCTCTTCCCCCATGCGAGATATTTAATTTTGATATGAAAACCACCATGAAGGTCCCATACCGAATAAATCTTATCCTGCTTGCTATCTCCTGGCCAATATCGCCATACAATATTAGCCGTTACGAATTCTAACTTAAAGATTCACTAAGACTTCATTCAAGCTATTTTAAACTCTATTTTGGAGACACAGAGTTGAGTTTCCCATAATGAAAAACTTTATAGTCTAAGAGACGTTGTTATTCAAAATTATGTCTCGTTATTAGAAAAGGTAAGTTTGAATTTCGAATGGTCACTTTCAGTAAGAAAATAAAGCTTCAAAAACCTGGCATTTCAAAGTGACCTATACACAGGAACAATTAAGGTTGGTTTTCGCTTGTTGACCTCAACCTTGACCGATCTCAAGGGAATCTAAGGGCGTTTAGTCACAGTTGTATTTGAATTCGCCAAATGCTCAGTAACAAATATTTGGACATTTATTGTGGACTGGTGTCGAATATAAAGCGTTTTTATTTGATAGTGTAGATTCGTCACGGAGGATTGTGGTCGACCATGACTGTATGAGGGTTGGTTGACGTGGTTGCGTAGACAGTGAATCGGTTGCTCATAAAATAAAATAATTTCTGGAATTACAGAAGTGATTTGTATTTGTCTTGATTTCAAATTGGATTTCTTTTGTTTGGCTTTTAGTAAAAAACCGTCCTTAAGTTTCTTGTGGAGATAAAATAATTGAAATTCAGCAGACGGTTTTATAAGCTACAGATGAAGTCCTTTGACGCCTGTATTTATTTATTTTTAACTAGCGACCCGCCCCGGCTTCGCACGAGTGCAATAAATACATATAAACCTTCCTCCTGAATCACTCTATCTATTAAAAAAACCGCATCAAAATCCTTTGCGTAGTTTTAGAGAAGCATACATCGGGACAGACAGACAGCGGGAAGCGACTTTGTTTTATACTATGTAGTGAGTAGTGACAAATAATAAAAGAAACTCGATGTTTTATCAAACGCTACTAATTACACTGGACATCTAGCTACCTTAGCAACCTTTATATACCTGAGGCATATAAAAGCCGGGGTCTGCTTTCCAACTGCACTTTCATCAAATTGACCAATCTTGTTTTATTTCGATGCTCTTTGGACATATGAGATCCCCATTATTATTATAAAGGTAATATTCGACCCATCTGTTACGGTAGAAAGTATCGTGTATTATATTTTTAAGAAGATGGATAAATTTAAATAATCGTAGGTATGTCTCCTCGCCTCTCATTTTACTACCCTTTTAGAAGGAAACTCGAAGCAGTTCATTAATGATTTGGTAAAACTTCCAAACTATTATTTTAGAGAGCCACCTATCGATAATAATGCTGATATTATAAACCATCATCTGCCCAGTCTTTTTCCAACTATGTTGGGGTCGGCTTCCAGAAGGATGATATGGCTAGAAAGGAGGTGACTGCTGCGATGACGAGTAATAGAGAATTATGGAAGAAGAAGACATGCTGCGCCAACCATTAATAAATTTTGATGAAAATGATGATGATGTTGGAGTCGGTTTCCAGTCTAATCGGATGCAGCTGAGTACCAGAATTTTACATGGAGCAGCTGCCTATCTGGCCTCCACAACTCAGTTAGTACTAGGGTAATACGATACCCCTTGGTAAGACTGGCTTTCTGTTGACTGTACCCTGATAAAGACCTAGTAGATTAATCGATAAGTAGAAATAAACACAATATAAACAAATGACGTCTTCAGTTCCATGCAAAATAAAGCCTTGCCCAAAAAACTCAATCCGTCATTCGGAAACAAAAAAAAGAAGAAAATCGAAAGCCGACGTCAGCAACAGTGTCTTTCGAAAAAACCAAAAGTAATTTTTACTCAAATCAATCACATGGAAAAAACGGGCGATGTAACTTGAGGTAATTCGCTAGAATTCCAGTGGAGATTTAGTATAGCTTCGCGTGCTAACTTGAGACGATATAATGAGCGGACCAGCTCATTGTCCACTCCTAAAAAGAAAAGATAAATAACCAAATGAGAATGGAAAAACGGCAAAAATGGTAAAATAAAGGTTTCAATTGGACAAAGGCGCCGAACGAGGATAATTCGTCGAGGATATGCACCAATTGTCACTGTTTTGCTTTGTTTTTTGGCGGCAAACTGACGGCTTGGGAAGGCGACGCAGACGATAAAATTGTCACGCGTCGCTGTCCGGCCAGCGGCTTCCAATTTTATTGAAATTGAACGAACGTGAGAGTTTTGGTTGCAAATACGAACTATACGAAGTTACGGAGTTTCGTAATCAGGTGCTCGCGCGATTTGCAACTTGGAGTTCGGTCTGAGAGTGGATTTTGAATCGGATCTTCTGACTTCGAACTTATATTCGTTGGTTATTGAGGATATGATAAACTTTCTCATAATACCAATGTCGTTATTTTCTCAACTTTTCTAGCCCGCCACAGACGCGAAAAATTTGACGTGTCTCCGAAATGGAGCTTTCAACAATAGAAGGGCTGAGCCATAGTTAAACAGTCATTTTCACTGTAATCTAAAAGTTACGTATGCGATAAACCGTAAATACGCCAAGTATTTACGGTTTATCTCATAAAGTATTTAATACCTATCTGTATCTTTAACATCAGTAAAAAAGGACAATTAAACGGTGCCAATAGTCTTACAGTGAAAGACGTAAGTAACAGGGTCGTTAGTTCGATCCCCACCTCGTCCAGTATTGACGTAAGGTAAAATCCATTCTATCATGCATATTTTAGCTTAGATGCTTTACTATTTTTTCAATAACATAACATCACGCCTGTAATTTCCGAAGGGTAACGCAGAGGTGTATAGTATAGTAAATTCTTATTTTGTTCAGTTATGTTTTAGTCCCACACAATAAGGGCGAGCATATTGCGATCAGCCGAAAATTCCTGATGGAAAAACCCAATAATATTTTGCCGGACCTGGGATCGAACCCAAGACCTCATGCTAGCCAACATTAGCCCAACAAGGCAAATATTTTCAACTAACTGTTACCCGCGACCTACGTCCACGTGAAATTATTATAATAATATTACTTCCCTATATTGCATCGGATTTTTTTAACAATTTCATGGGTCCTATTTTTTTTTGTGCAAAAAAATACAAAACAGTAATCCTTTTTCTAAAATAAAAGTAGCCAAGTTACTCGTCATAACTTCAGCTACCAGCTGTTAGTAAAAGTCCCGTTAAAATTGGTCCAGCCGTTTCGGAGATTAGCCGGAACAAACAGACAGGCAGACAAAAAATTCAAAAATATTTTTTTTTTTGTTAAAAGTACCGTACATTTTTTTTTTATGCATTCAGTAAATAACTGTTATTTTTAAATTCCAACAGACACTTAAATTTTATTTACTTGTAAACAAAGTGCTTGACACTTCATTTAAGTATGTTTGAATTTGCCGCGTAATAACTTTGATGTATAAGTTATCTGTGAGTGAACTTGGTCGTGTCTATGGAGCTGTCTGTCAGATTGACATTATTGATACAGCATGCGAATTAGGTTATGAAAATTAGAATGTGGTTTGAATATTTAAATAATACTGATTAAGAACTGGTGAAGCAATAGCTTTAAATGTTGTTTCTCTTTTCAGGTGAGTTTGTTATTAATTAAGGTTAAGGAATGTATTAGTGTTAAAACTGGTTTTTTGTAACTGAATAAAATGTTCTCTTTTCAGAGCAACTCAATTTTAGTTAGAGTTTTACTTTTCACCATAGTATCCAAGGATACATAAACAATAAACACATTATATATTTTTATAGAAAATAGCAAGCTAAATATAATTTTATTATCACACCAGATTGACAGATCACTCACCCATCACCAAGATCACTAAAAATCGGTGATTAAGATAAATTTAATTTAACCGCGTATTAACACGCTAAGAGACACATCGGGGTCGTCAGCCCCATTCATTATGTGTATCACGGCAGGTAATCTTGCAGTACTTCGGGGGAGCTCGGCAGTTCTCGGGAATTGTCGGAAATAGATCGGGCCACCAACGCGGGCGCACGGCTGAGGATGCTAGTAGCGAAAGTGTAAATTAAGAATTATATCAGTAGGATAATATATCCTACGATCGAATTTCAATCACAACGATCAATCTTGATGCCAATTTGTTATAAACAATTTTCAACAGGATTCATCATCTGCCTAGCCTTTTCCCAACTATGTTGGGGTCGGCTTCCAGTCTTACAGGATGCACCTGAATACCAGTATTTTACATGGAGCGACTGCCTATCTGACCTCCACAACCTAGTTAGTACAAGGTAATACGACATCCTTTGGTTAGACTGGTTGTCAGACTTTCAGGCCACTGACTACCTGTAACGACTGTCAAAGATCTACAAATGACAGCCGGGACCAACGGCGTAACTTGTTTTCCGAGGCACGGAGGAAACTCGGTATGTAACCCAACCACAGACCAACCGAGGCAAGCGTCGAGGCTTAACCTGAAGATTGCTCTGAGCGGCCCTTATTATTTAGCCACGAGCGCCTCATTTTCAACAGGATTCCTAAGTATTTGGTCTCCTTTTGTCAATCAAATTCATTTTTGTCCTTACCGTCTTCGCTATAGCAATTTCACTGGCTGTGCCCACTAAACGATGATTATAAATTCTTAACCACTGTGCTGTGAAATCTCAAAACTATTTCTTCAGAAAGGTCCAGGTGTATAGTACTCGCAACCGGCGTGCGTGTATTACCAGATGTATGCATGTGGACAAGACAAAATTAATGTGTAAGGATGGTAGCAGGTGGAGTTCTGTACTTCCTGCCTACCCCCATGGCAAAAAGGCGTTATTTATAATTTATGTACCTATGTTTATTTTATTTCAAAAGTGTGTGTACACACTCTTCCAGTCTTAGAGTAGATTGCACAATGACACAGAGAATAAAACTACAAATACAAATCAATATTATTGTCGATTGTTAAAGAATCTTCGACCCCTACTAAGTAGTAGAGATTCATTAATGACTCTGCCCTGCAGTGTAAATGTGGTGCTGTTCCACAAATGATGGGGCACTTAATATCGTGTCCTGCGTGTCCTGTTGTTTGTTCACTTCGGGAACTGATGGACGCTACCGAAAGCGCCAAACTAGTAGCTCAGTTCTGAGCTGACACAATTTAGATTGCCATCGACACGCTAAGAAGAAGACTAAGTAGTGCTGCTACTTACGGCCCTCTTTTCACACCCAAAGGACTAGTTCTGGTCCAAATTAACCATGTTAAACACTTGGGGAGGCAATTAAGGACTGATATTATTATTAACCCCTCACTATGACTCCGATTATTCCCAAAAACTGCATCCATAATGCATGTCAGTCTCACTCATGAGAACTAAACAAACAGGACGTATATCTAAATTGCAGGACGATTAATTTCTCAGTATCCCAGTTTTACGTATGCAACGACGTCTCCTCTCTGGCCACGAGACAATTGTGGCCAAAAAAATAGGATGTCATAAATTATTGCATTGTATCGATCGTTTGGCACACAATGAGAAGTTTTTTGCTATTTAAAACACGAATTTTGAAGATGTCTCGTTGATGTAAAACAGGCAATTGGACTGCCTATAAGAGGTGTCTCGGCAAATTGCTCTGGATTGATTGGTGGGACAATAAGTTTAAGCAATGGTGGAGTTAATGGCATCCGGAATGTGTGAGTGTGCCTGGTAAGAACAAATGACGATCACTAATCCGTTTTTGTTAAAATTATATAACGGCGTATCATTGCATTCATAATTCATGCAGTTGCAAAGTCCACTTCAAATCTCCACGTAAGCCTAATTTGTTTTACGAAATCATTCTGTTATAAGAGTTTTGTGTTTTTATGTAGATGTTGAAACGTCGTTAATACTCACAAATATCGTTTGGTGCTTGTATGACTTTGACAGCAGGCACTGCTGGTAAACATCTGTATAAGTACAGGACATGTTGAAGGTATAACTCTATAATACCCATGAAACAGTTATAAGCGATACCATTACAATCCGTCAGGACTTTCGGACATCGCTTTCCAGGCGCCATCTTCAAAATACTCTAATCCTTACTCCTAAAAATGTCACAACACCCATTCCTATTTAGCCGCGATTGCGCAAGATATACAATCAGTACAAAATCTCACGTAATACGTATATTATTACAGTTTTTACTGGTCCAACGTAACTTGAAACATTAGGGTGGCGCTGCTTGCTAAATAAAACGTCATCCACCTGTCAAATTCAATGCGTTTTAATGATAGTACTAAGTTGCGCCGTGGGTCGCGTTATGTTGGTGTAGTAGTACGTGAACTAGACGGCTCGTCGTGAGTTCTCGCGGGCAACGTGTCACGACAGGGAAGCGTGACGATATAGTTTGAGTATAAGTAACATCTAATTTTAAAGGAAAACCTGTGTTATGGTGGAGTTTTGAATAGGAGATGAGTTTTGGAATCGAAATAAGACATTTTAACTATTGATATTTGTAAAGCTAAATGTTACACACATATACTAATGCCTGTTTCCCACGAGTTAAGGCTTGGTAAGAAAGGTTAAAATGTAAACTAGAAATAGTTCCTTCATCAAAAAAGTTAGGTGACAAGCTTACCAGTACGCCATGAAATGATGTGGCTTAAATACCATATAAACGGGAGAGTAAGGATACTGTCCCGCCGTCAACAAGTGAGTAACTAGCAATCGACTATTCTCGCTCAAGAAAAGAACAATGATGAAGATCTCGTGTTAATAAAAGAGATAATTAGGTATATTAATAGTTGATGGCAGACTGTTCACATTGGAGGTTGAACTGCGAGATGCCATTATCAAAAAAAAAAAAAAAAAAAAAAAAAAAAAAAAAAAAAAAAAAAAAAAAAAAAAAAAAACTGTTCACATTGAAAACTATCTATCATCATCATTATCTTGCCTTTGTCCCAATTAATTTATGGTCGGCGCAGCATGTCTTGTTTTTCCATACTTCTCTATTACTCTTCATCTCATCAGACACCTCTTTTCGTGCCATATCATCCTTCACACAGGCCATCCGTCGTTTCTTTGGTCTTCCTCTACTCTTATACCCATCCACAGTCTTACTTAAAACTTTTGTCATGACATTATCCTCATTCCTCCGTTTCACATGCCGAAAAATATCTAATTGTTTAGGTAGACTTAGAGAAGTTTCTAGATGGTATTCGCCTTTTGGCTATGGGACAGACACAACATGGACACACCTGTTTTACCCCGGGAATTTAATCATCTCAAAAATAACAACCCCAGAAACACACTCAACAACTAATACAAAATAACACATCAACTCTTTAATAAATTTCCCTTAAAATGGCAAAAACTGTCGCCGTGGCACACGACGATCATCGACGAACATTCGTTACCAGTGGCGCCCTCTGCGAAATGTCGCCAAATTCATCAGTTTTTGTCCGAAACACCATTCGGGAAAGGACCGAAACTTGTAAGGGATTGTGCACATGAGAGGAACCAAGAGTGTTGAAGGGAAACTAGAGGTGAGATATATATTTTCACAAAATTATCGTGACAGAAAGTTTGGTTGATGGTTGAATTTTGTAGGCATCAAGTCTATTTTCGAACTCAACCAGACGTTCTAAAAATCGGGTCCTAGGTCAAACAAAAAGACAATCGTAAACATATGTTTCAAATTTAAATTAGAATATGTTTATTCATGGCACATAGGTTAAAGTAAGTAGGTACAAGTGCATGGTGTTATCTATCAATAATGTCTCACTATGCACGCCCTGCATTTGCAAGACTTACAAAGTCTAATATTAGTAGGATAGGATAGGATACAAATAATGCTCACTTATAGTGTTACAAGTATAAGTGCATCCCTATCTGTCTTTATTTTATAAATCATTGGTGAAATCTACTCTTTTGTGGAATCTGAACGCGATCAGCATTTAAACGGCGTTCAAGAGTTGCCAGTGTCAATATTCCAATTACGACAGTGCCATGACAGTTTTTACTTTCGTTTTTTCTTAGGTCCCAATTAATTGTTTTATGTACAGTGATGGCCTGAAACACAGATTTTAATAATCCTAGCTCGGACAGGTCGCTACCAAACTTTTGTAAATTATACCATTGTTTAGATGTGCTGATCACGTTCATTGATGAAATTCGCCCTTAATCCTGTCGCACGACGTCGTCCGTCAGTCTAAACGCGCCTTAAAACTGTCATTTTTTTCCTTGCCAGCACAATTGGTGCGCTCGGGTACTCGACAGAAAAAGCCCTAAAATACGAGTATCCCTCTGATATATACGATGGGCTACTTTTGTTAGCTTAATCGATTACATTCCCCCCTTTTTTCAGATATCGATACTACAATCGATGTTTGTTATCGATTAAATGAGGTTAGCTTTTTGTTTTGGTTCTTTTTTGGAGTTTTTTTTGCTTTTTGACTGGAAAAGGATTGAGGGGTTTGTTGCTAACGGATACTACAGTCAGATCTTGCTCATTTAACCACACAGGTAGCAAGCCAAATCTGTTTACCGGTGATTCGTGTATGATTAGTTGCATGAACGTGGACCAAGCAAGATGGGTGGGAAAGGAACGTAGCATGTTGATTTTGGTAGTTTTTATCTACTGTCATGGGAAGTGGTATAGGCCGAGCGTTTTAGTTCGTTTTTTTTGTAATTTTGAAATTCAGACTTTCAAAGACTTTTGAAATAAAATATGTAGTTTGCCCCGTTCGACCTGTACTCATTCTTAAGAGCGTTAACGTCATACGGCATTTCATACTAACTTTCTAGTGATTTTTTTTCGAAAATACTGAAGCGATTTTAATGAAACTTCGTACGCATAAGCAGGATACATAAGTCTTAAAAATTGACAGAGAACTTTTCGAAATGTCTTTTAAAAAAAAAGATAATTGGAAACTTCTGAAATCGGTCTAATTTAGCTGTAACACTATTTTTCTAAAATGTTCTCTGTCAAGTTTTAAGACGTATGTATCCTGCTTATGCGTACGAAGTTTCATTAAAATCGGTTCAGTCATTTCGAAAAAAAATCACTTGAAAGTTTGTATGAAATGCTGTAAGACGTTAACGCTCTTAAAGCAATTTTATTTACATCAGCGTTACGTTCCAGATTTGTTTCAGTGGAAATAACATCACATCACTTTATAGAATTTTCCCCAATCTCTTTCCTTACTAATCATTTCATAAAGAAGTCTGAAAGGCGTGGCGATCAACCCCAACCACCGGTCATTGCGTGTAACCAACTAACCACCGTAAGTACCGGCAGTATGAAGCAATTCCCATCATCCATTATGAATGACAATCAATCTATAGACGGTTATCGGTCGGCCAGTAATTGATTTAATTGTATTCTCATAGTTATACCAATTAACTTGCAAAATGGTATACCTACATTGGTATTGAAGAAATTCTTGAACACTTTTTTTTAAAAATACTAACCTTTAACGAGACTTCTTCCAAGGTTTTATTGGAGTATTATCGGCAATTGTCGAAAGACATGTGACCTCTCCCAACCCTCAGCAAGTGCGCGTGGTAGATGACGGCTCGTTGCCAATCTCCGACACGTGGCTGTGTCCCAGCAGTGGGAAAACTGTAGGCTGATTATGTAATTATTAAGTTGTTCTTAAGAACTCTTCTGCTGTAGATGAGGTCAAAAGCAATGATAAGACACAACTTGATACATAGCATAATCAGCCTATTAATGTTCCCACTACTGGGACGCAGGCCTCTTCTCTATGAGAGGGAATGGGCTAGAATCCACCACGCGGGCCCAGTGCGGGTTGGTAGATGTCACATGTCTTCGAATTTTTGGTTCTAGTTTCCTCACGATGTTTTCCTTCACCGTTTTGAGAGCAGTGGTGATGAAATAACTTACACAAAGTAATGCGCCTGGCTGGGTTTGAACCCACGACTTACTGTTTGTAAGTCAGAGTCTCCACCACTGGGCCACCGCTGCTCTCCCACTGGGCCACCGCTGCTCTCCCACTGGGCCACCGCTGCTCTCCCACTGGGCCACCGCTGCTCTCCCACTGGGCCACCGCTGCTCTCCCACTGGGCCACCGCTGCTCTCCCACTGGGCCACCGCTGTTCTCCCACTGGGCCACCGCTGCTCTCCCACTGGGCCACCGCTGCTCTCTTGATACAAGTTGCATCAACTGAGGCCGTGATTGGAGTGTAGTGATCTTAGCGCCCCTAGCTAACTGGACGGAAGTCTTTAGAAAAGTGGCTGGCTGGAACTGACGTCATGGCGCAACTCGGGAGAGACAGCCTATAGCAGTCCACGGCTTATGTCCAATATCCTTGTAAATTGATTTATTTGTCGACAGCAAAATCATCATCGTCTTCTGACTGGTCCTTACTTCGAATCTAACCGGATGCAGCTGGAGGAGTGACTATCTATCTGACCTCCACAACCCAGTTTAGTACTGGGTAGTACGATACTCCTTGGTTAGTTTGGTTGTCGGAATTTCGGACCACTGACGGCTTGTAACGCCTGCAGCAAATGCCAGCCGTGACCATCGCCTTACCGCTTCTTAACCTTGAAAATCCAATCGTCCCGTATTGGAAGATAGTTGTTAGCCACGAGCTCCTTGACAGAAAAATATTCATACTGAAATTCCCAACAAAAATAAAGTAGTCGACAGACAGACAATGGTACGTTTTCACAATAGAATCTTACCTACAGGGGTATTCCTCGAAGCGCAACTATTTTTAAGCGCAACCAACTAAGCGCAACTGAATTATTTCTCGAAGCGCAACCAATAGTTGTGCTCACAAATTCAAATTATTATATGTTTAAAATTAATGAATCCATCATACTCCTCTCTATTTTTCATCATGGTTGCGCTATGAGGAAGAAACATATAATATTTTTAATTTGAATTTGTGAGCACAACTATTGGTTGCGCTTCGAGAAATAATTTAGTTGCGCTTAAAAATAGTTGCGCTCTCTCTATTTTTTATCATGGTTGCGCTTTGAGGAATAATGTAGATGCGCTTAGTTGGTTGCGCTTAGAAATAGTTGTGCTTTGAGGAATACCCCTACCTACAACGCTGCAATTTCTCAACTGACTTAATTAGCTACTCGTATAATTTAATGATTGGTCATCGAGCATTTAGCAACCTGCAGTTGTCTACTTCTTATAACTCTTTGTTATTTAAAAAGAACCATTGGATTACGTTTTTTTTTATTTGTATTTGTCGTGTTTAAGCTAGATATCGATATCAATAAAATCTATAGAATACTGCTAGCTAATTATCTCACTTTGATCCTATGGAATCGATATTCTAATGTTGTTAATTACATTGATAGAACTACCTCGTTGGTTTAGTGGTCGCAATCACGACTGCTGAGAATGAGCTCCTGGGTTCGATTCCCGAGTCGGATAATTTGTTATTGGGTTTTTCAATGAGGAATTTCTCAGTAGCAGCCACGGACTTTTGATTTATGTCCAGTTGATGTCATTCGCTGGATGCGAGTCGCACGGGACCGGACAATGTGGCGACACTTCGGGAAGGCCTATGTCCAGCAGTGGACGTCTTTCGGCTGAGATGATGATGATGATGATAATGATGATGACGTCAATAGGCTCACCCCTTATAACATGGGACTTAAACATAACTGGCGAAATGTGGGTCTACCATTAGGTACACCTCTGCCTAACCTTTCGGTGATTTCAGGTGACCACGATGTTGTGTTAATTTAATTACATTTCCATAGACACTTATTTTTAAGATGATACTCGATGTAGCTTCGTCGACGCGACTTTCCTTCATACATCTGGTCATACACGCATGCCGGCTCCGAGAGCTACGCACCTGACGGTGATCTATTTGAAGAACAGTATCTGGGAGGTTGTCAGGATCGTAGCAGGTGGCGATCTGTAGTTTCTACCGTGAGAGTTAGACGTGACTTTATAAATGTACTCAGAAATAGGAAGAAATTGAAAATTGTTTATTATCCAGATAATAACATGAGCTGATATAGTTATACACAAGAGATGTTACAACTGGCTTTAAATATTACCTAAAACTAGTTAACAAAGTATTGTTTAATATTATGTTAACTGTTGTGTGGTAATCGGTTGTCGTGGTATGGGCATGTGATGCGGAGAAATGAGGAAAAAGTCGTGAGGAAAGTTTTGAGTATGAATGTGGATGGGTATATGAGTAGAGAAAGAAAAAAGAAACGATGGATGGACTGTGTAAAGAATGATATGGCAAGAAAGGAGGTGTCTGATGAGATGACGAGTAATAGAGAAGTATGGAAGAAGAAGCATGCTGCGCGGACCCCAAATGAATTGGGATAAGGGCAAGAGAATGATTATGATGATTGTTGCTAGTGAGCCCCAAACACAACAGTTAGTCTATAGTATTTGATTTCCGGAGCGGAGACTAGAAAGGGGATAAAAAGTATGGTGGAGCCGAAATGTGTGTGCGTGTGTGGAGCGGTGTGTGTGTCTATGTGTGTGTGTGTTTGTGTGTATTTGTTTAAAACATTTGATCCGGATTAGGGCAGGATCTTTTTGATGTTTTAACGATTTCGTAGCACGATGCCTACTTTCGCACTACGACTACTTTTTTGTACTTTCAAGTAATCGGTAGCACGATGCCAACATTTTGAAACCACCATAAATTAGATCGCACGATGCCTGCTTTTTAATTTTTGTCCCAGTGACATCGCAGTTTGCCAACTTTATGAAAAATTTAATCTAAAGATAGACAGTGTAAATGCTAAGCCTAATTTCAATTACTAACTTTTGATTCAACTAGAGAGTTCCTTAATGAAAGGCTTAGCAGTTGATTTCTATTACAAACAAATGCAAAAGTATGTAAAAAATGCGGCTTGATTGACTGCGTGTGTACGGCGATAAACAGAGGCGAGCTACTGGCATGTGGACTGGCGCGATTAATTGCTGAGACAGCGGCGGAAATCGCGACCAGAAAGGTATACGTTCCTAAGAGTAGGGTAACTGTGGATAAGAATAAGAAAAAATAACTTAAATGTTAAGGTGTGTATGTTGTTGACTCCTTCGTTGGACTAGTGGGGGCATGGAAGTGGTGGTAAGAGCCTAGGTGTTGGTTTTCTACCAGGAATTCATCAGTATCATCCCGAATTCCTCAGTATCATCAGGGACAAATTCAGAATTTGTCCCCGATTGTTGGCAATAGGCTCGCTCCCATCCATTACATGGGACTTAAATACAATTGTACTACAGGTACACTTTTGCCCAGCCCTTCGGGGAGGTCGGGCAATTTTATGTTACATCACGTATTATACCATACTCGTGCCATTTACTCCTTCAAATCTAGCTCGTATTTACAGTAATTTTGAACGCAAGTTGAGGTTATTTAACAAGAAAAACACAGGATGTCGTGCCCCACAAGAAGTTAAACACCATTTAAGGGTATAAATTGATGAGAGAATGAAGACGGACTTATTTATGCGTAATTATTCATGATTTTGGTTCGGACAAGATTCGCTTATGGCGAAAACATGGCTTGTCTTGAATTAACTTGAGAGCTACTTGAGTACTTATAAATTGATTAACGTCTTGCGTAACTAGCAAGGACGTCTTATAAAAAACGGTATGGATCCAAATAATAAATTAGTGTAAAAATTAGTTAATGGACACGCTGTACTGTACTCATCATAATTATTTAGGCAGATTTTCAATTATACCCATTAATTAATTTAACAAATAATAAGAAAAACACAAGTTGCGCTGACCCAAATAACATGGCGTCGGGGATAGTGCAAATCCGCGGAATTAGCATTGGACAAATGTAGCCAATTTCAATTACGTGATTAATGACTTTAATAGATTTCTACTGTTAACAATACATAGAACACATGAATTGATACTATTCATGTAAAAATGAGGTCAAAAATCGTTGAAATAAAAAAATATATAAAATTATAACCTTCCCCTGTAAACCTACACGTAGTGCAGATACGCGCACTTTACGTATAGTAGATTCGCGGATTTGCACTATCCCCGACGATGGGACAAGTGCAGGAAGATTATGATGGAATAATTTAATACAATACTGGTGAAGGTGCCGCCGGCTCCTCGGCAAATTCTGGTCCGATTCACTTTAAATTGCCATCGACGCGCTATGAAGAACACAGCAGTGGCAAAGGTTCCATACAACTCGATTCCTACCGGCTTTCCTTTGAAAACTGGCACGGTCAGTATTTCATCAGTGTTATAGACAAATAATAAAATTACATTAAAGATAATGTAATTTAACCCGCCATTTTTTTTTTAATGCTCCAGCTTACGTCTTACAAAAAATGGCCCTTCGCTACTTGGAAGACAGTATATTTTGTTACTGATATCATTGCTCTATAGTAGTGAAAAACATCCAGAGAAAATTTAAAGGACATTGGCAGACTTTCATACATAAAAATAATTGAGAAGAAATGGTAGCGTGTGTTGTGTTGGTAGTCTTACAAGTGTTACATTCGAAAATAGTATGAATATAGTAAATGGCAACACTTGAATAGTGTAAAATGATTAAAGTTATTTGATATTCGCAAAAATGTGTGTTTCTTTCTGTGGCTTTAATTTAAAATACATTTTTATTTGAAAAATCATAGAAAAATAATTAAACTCTTTTATTTTTAAGACATTTCTAGACGCAATCATTTTTGTCAAC
This sequence comes from Noctua janthe, assembly GCA_910589295.1. Classification (NCBI taxonomy): domain Eukaryota; kingdom Metazoa; phylum Arthropoda; class Insecta; order Lepidoptera; family Noctuidae; genus Noctua; species Noctua janthe. Next base: position 12,433,088 of record OU342573.1, read on the forward strand.
TATTATTCTGCCCTTGTTAAACTTAATTCGAAAGATACCTATGAATTCGACAAAAACAAATAAAAATTTCAAATTCAAATTCATTTATTTCGTGAACACAGGGTGTATACAAAAGATGTTATAAATAAATTAGGACCGAGCTGTGCCCCGCCAAAAGGCATACAAAATATCAAAGGTTTTTTTTTTTCTTAAACAAATACATTTTCGAAATTCAAACAATAATTCTAGAATTCTACAATAATTATAAATCATGTCAAAATTATATAAAATGTCAAATAAAATGTCGAATAAATGGCAAATAAAAGAAAGTAAAAAGAACCAAAAAATACAAAAAACAAATAGGTAGGTTGAAGTTGCTGATATTTATTTAATCAAATTTTTCACATTCATATTGGTTCGATTAATACTTAGCGTATTGAATATTTCAGACCTATAAATGATTCTAAGCCAAAGTTAGTAGGTACCTATAATACCTCCCGACTTATTTCAAAATATTCAAATTTTCTTTTACTGACTATCCAGAACTGTTTAATCCTTGATCCAGCAGCCAACTGTCTTCTCATTGTCTCAGGTGATTTGTGTCGCCACTTCCAAAGAGTGACCGAGACAAAAATACATCTTCTCTATACAAAAGAAAGAGATAACACTACCAAATAACCCTTAGCAGTTAATTATAATGGCCTCTCTAGCTTGTTAGGAGATTTTTTCGATTTATTTTCGCGCCAAGAATTGAAATACCGCAAATACTTCTTCACGCCGAATTTATAATTGACATCTGAGTTAAGAAAAGGGTTAAGTTTCGGTTTTAAAATAAATTAAGTGTTGGGTAAGGAATTTAGAGAAAATGGATAAAATAGAGTGGATATTTTTAATGCTTCGATAAAACGTAGCCAAGGAACTGAATAGTTTAAAATAATCATTAGTCATTAATGTGTTTTATAATCTTTGATTTAACGCCGAAAGGCATTTTTACTTTAAACATCTCCATGACCCCCGTACTATTCAATCCATCCATGAGCACAGTGTTTTGAGTGCGTTACATTGAGTCCTACCGAAAAGCGTGACATTTCACCTTAAAAAAAAAAGTCGTTTCCCAGCAATAATTTTTACGTAAAGTTACTTAGTTTAATGTACAGAATGCTTGGTTGACGGCTTCGTGAAGAGTCCGTTTACACCCTGTATAGAATAGATCATTCAAAACTTCAAAATAGGGCGTTTCAATTATTTCAACGCTCGCGCTGTTGAGTCCAGAATCATTATAGAAATGATTGTAGCTGAAGTTTTCGTAACGATGTTATGTTAGCAGTCAAGAGACATCAAAAATCAAAGACATAACTAATCTAACCCGCATCGGGCCCACGTGGTGGAAAACAGACCACTGCCTCTCACCGAAAGGAGGCTTGGGTCCCATCAATGGGAACATGGCTGATTAGATTATGTGACAGCAAAACTGCGTCTTTTTCTTCTTTTTCCTAACTGTGTTGGGGTCAGCTTCCAGTTTAACTGGATGCAGCTGAATACTAATTAGTACTGGTTAATACGATACCCCTTGGTAAAACTGGTTGTCAGACTTTCGGGACTTGTAACGACTGTCAAAGATCTGCAAATGACAGCCGGGACCTACGGCTTAACGTGTTTTCCGAGGCATGGAGAAAACTCGATATCTAATTCGTGGTCACCCATCCAACAACCAACCTAGGCAAGCGGCCGTTATTAAGGACCTTGTAATGTGAAAATTAAGAACAAAAAAATCAAGGCTTACCACTCCCTAAGTGACATACCATCACCACAAACGGTCAAAAGTTTTGCGCGATAGGTCCCCAGATAACAAGTGGTATGTGTAGCATAAACGTGGCTTTATCGCAATTTGTGTTGGTACATCGAAAGAATTTCAAATGAGCGCCGTATTTACATTCCTGCCGCGTCTATCTAGATTATCAAAAACGCCCTGCAGTCTGTTCTGTTTTTTTTAAATGTTTTTTCTGTACCACTACAAACACAATACTTACTTGGGTAGGTGACTGCCCTCTTGATATTGTGGTCGCAAGCGCGACTACTGAAGGCGGGGTCTTGGGTTCGGTTCCCAGGTTGGATAGTGTTTATTACACTTTAAGTCTCTGAGTCTACCTAATAAGGAATGACTCAGTAATAGTCCGCAGTTTAAAAGTTGATTGATCCTTTCTGTTATGCTTTATATCAATCATTTTTTATTTTTTTGCTATAACAATCAATGCAGTGGCTTCTTGGACTCAACGGTCTAAAATTGACTTGCGCCCGAGATGGCCTTGCTGCGTGCCCCACTCATCTCCCAGCGAGTTGCGAGTTTTAAGTACCTATAGGTAACGTAACGAGCATAAATACAAGAAAGTTTTTTTTTAAATCTCTCTATGGTAACTAGCATGACATTTGGGAAGCCTACAACCACAGATATAAGAAAGAAGACTCCATTCTGCCTGCGCCATCGAAGAACGGTCAGTTATGTGAAGTCATTCAGTCTGGAAACTATAGCTAACCGGAAACAATACTAAAATATCTTGAACTCGTCCGAACAACTGTTGCTAGTTGTCCTCCACCACCAACCATCTCACAGATTACAGAGTGATAAGTTAGTAAGGTTGTAATTTACTCGTGTTATAAAACTGTTTTTGTTTGAAGTAAAGGTGTGTGCAGAACTTATGCTTTCCTAGTCACGTCTTTTAAGGACCGGTTAAATTGCGAACTCGGTTCCGGACACCAGACTCTGCCAGATAAAAATAATGTACCTATACAAGGTGTAACAGAAAGGGTATAGTCATATGACAGGATATGCTGCAGACCATCAAACTGAACAACTTCCTCCATGGGTTCAATATCGTAAATGCGAAAAAAATATCAGTCTGTCCCATACGTTTGGGTCGAGTGGGTATTGAATTTTTTTAGTATGAGACAGCTGCTTCCTACAGGTTTACTGAACCGGGTAGGAAACTAGGAGCCCATTTATAGTGTTTCATGAAAGGATCATGGTTAGAACACGGTGTGGTGGACATTCACAAGCAAACTCATCATCATCATCATCTGGCTAGCCTTTTCCCAACTATGTTAGGGTTGGCTTCCAGTGTAACCGGATGCACCTACAGTATTTACATGGAGCGACTGCCTATCTGACCTCCACAACCCAGTTATTACTGGTTAGTATGATACCCATTGGTAAGACTGGAAGTCTGACTTACCAATTCACAAGAAAACTGTTATCAGGAATTTAGGACATGATCCTAGACAGACGATACCCCCGCCACTGAGAATCTATTGCTTTATGCAATTCGTAAGTGATGGAGGTGGTGGAGTGGCGCTCACGAGAAACCACGGCAACCCACGACCTATCACTAACCAACCCGACACCTAAACAGTAGGTATACCTGTTTTGCTTCTTATACTAGCTCCACTATCTAAAGGCGCGCACACACGAGGCACCTCGCAAGCCGCACCAACGCGACCTGCGCGTGCCCACGATAAGGCCTTATCTACACGATCATCACGCGTCGGAGGCTGCGTCCTAAGCTCTGCTGGGAACACAGCCAGTTGTCAAAAGACGTGAAGAGTTCGCGAGCGAAATTTTAAGATTGTATGGTCTAATTTTAAGTGTTATGTGGCATAGATTTTGATGAATTTCACTGGCTGCAACGATTTTGATGAATTTTACTGGTTGCAACGATTTTGATAATTTTCACTGGTTGCAACGATTTTGATGAATTTCACTGGTTGCAACGATTTTGATGAATTTTACTGGTTGCAACGATTTTGATAATTTTCACTGGTTGCAACGATTTTGATGAATTTCACTGGTTGCAACGATTTTCGATTCAATGGGCAATATAAAGATAAAAGACTTTCTAAACGGATTTTTGTCGGTCTTCAAGTATGCGGGATTCTTGTGTGCTGGTTAGTTGCGGTATGTAGGTAGGTCCCTACGCTTTTTAACATAGCATAGCATACATAACATAATCAGCCTATTAATGTTCCCACTGCTGGGACATACGCCTCCTCTCTGTGAGAGGGAATGGGCTATAATCCACCACGCGGGCCCAGTGCGGGTTGGTAGATGTCACATGTCTTCGAATTTTTGGTTCTAGGACATGCCGGTTTCCTCACGATGTTTTCCTTCACCGTTTTGAGAGCAGTGGTGATGAAATAACTTACACAAAGTAATGCGCCTGGCTGGGTTCGAACCCACGACTTACTGCTCGTAAGTCGGGGTCTCCACCACTGGGTCACCGCCGCTCTACGCTTTTCACAGATGATTAATTACTACTTAAGTAATGCCTGTACCTATTCTCAATATGGTTGGGCAGAAGCGTATACAAACATTAACCCAGTACCTAAATAAAGTTACGGGTGTTTGTTCACCTCGGTCAAAACTCTTCGTCTGTGCAGACCGAAAAACCGAACAGGTGTACAACCTTTTGTGCGCTAGAGCAAAAACGCACGCGCGTTCCCTCCACGCCAAGCCACAATTTCACCTACCATTTTTTCACATATTTGTGTCGTTTGGCTTACAGGGCACGCGCTTGCTTGTCACCTATATGTGATTGGCGTTCAAAAGGTTAAGTAAAGTGTAATGGAGGAAACCAAAGATACGCACACCTTTATTTCTGAGTAGCTGCCTTAGAAACAAGTCAAGCCATCGGCCCTGCGCTTGTTCTCTCTCCGGTCGTGCGGATTGTCTCGGAGTAAGAGAGTGAGGAATGAGGGTCCATCTGTGTAATACCGTAATACCTAGTACTTTCTACGTTGATGTCTAGAGATGAATATTGTTGATAATGTATTCAAGCTTACTGCATCAGCAGCAGTTCACTTTGAACCGCCATGCCCAAAACGGTCAGGAGGATATTAGGTAAAGTTGGCGCAGTAGCTGAGCGATTGTTTGCCGCGCTGCGTGTCACGGGTTCGAATCCCACACGGAACAAATATTTGTATGGCTTGCAGGTAGGTTGTTCCGGGTCTGGATTTTTGTGTATGTGAGTTTAAATGTTTGTTCGCACCCACGATACCGGAGAAATTCGTAGCGTGGGGAGTAGGTAAGTAGTAGTAGTAGTAAGCGTCTTTTTTAAACAAAAATAAGGAAGAAATATTATTGAAGTTTACTTATCACTCCAAACCCAAAAAAAACGCAACTCGTCCCATAAAGCAACCTCACACAATCAGCAACAATAAAACCGTCCAGAATCTGACATCTCTACTGTACCTACACCATAAACAATTTTTTTACCAACAATTACTGAACATACACCATACGTAATTGGGTACAGCACTACAGTACCCAACACTAGGATGATGGCATCTGCGAGGTGTCACGTACGTAATTGGTCGCTTGCTATCTGATCGTTACCGTGTTATTCACCCACTTAGTAGTTTTGTATGCTAAACTAGTTTTATGACAGGGTTGCTACTAAAGTTTCTTAATTTTCCTCATATTACACCAAAATGATCCGTTTTGTAACTTTTTTTCTCATTCTATTTTTCAATCAAACAAACGGAGAGATGCAAAACTATGTTAATTCACAAAAGACTCAAATTTTATTGGAATCCAATTTTGTGTCTAACGACCAATGGCCCGCATTAGCCCTGGATCCCAGCAACTGGAAGTCATGGGGAGAGGCCTTTGCCCAGCAGTGGGATGATGCAGGCTAACAGTATCGGTATCAGTAATTTTGTGTCTGTGTTTGTTTCCTGTTCCCTTTCACGGCCGACGCCATATCACGGGATTATAACCAAGTTATACTTATAATTATTTAAACATTATAAAAAATAAAACCGAATTGAGAACTTCCTTCTTTATTTGAAGTCAGTTAAAAATACTAATTTGGCTGTAAAATGTCTCTTGAATAAAAAGTTTAAGTGTTTGTTCTATACTTGGGGTCATTGGAGATATTTTCCCCGAAATTAGTAATAGAACGATATTTTTCCCCAAAAAAGAAAAATAAACCTCTATCGACCAACACTGTTTTATGATAACAGGGCGACCGGAGCTGAGGTGCAGCGCGAAACGTTCCACAGATGTAGTTAGGATAAGACGGAAAGGACAGTGTCAGCGTTTATTTGATTAACGAGAGAGATTGCGAGCTAGTATGATGCCCATTCATGTATGAAACGATGAAGATTAAACGCTACTTGGATTCGTATCGAAAATATCAAGGTTTAAGCGTTTAAGCACGTTGGGTGCCTGCCTAATTATACTGCAGCTAAGTCTAAGGTCAAGTTGAATGTCCTCTCAATGGAACTAAACGGTGTGAATGTCAGGAGCAGTACCTTGACTATTGCTTAATATATTGGTAGAAAATAAAGATTTATTTACATTTTTTTCCGTCGTGCACGATAGTTGGCAGTCTTTTCTGACATTTCGAGTTATTTTCAAATCGACCGGCAGAATAGTCGACATCGACTGTTACAAAAGAGAAAAACGAAACGTTTGTTTATGGTGGAAGAAATTGGTATGTTCGAAATTCTACTACTCACCATCGAAAATGTACTGGGTGTAGGCAGATTGATCTGAAAGCAGGTTAAGACAAGAAATATTGAAAGAAAACAATTCTCATTTTGTCAATAGATTTATCTATATATTTTAATGAATAATTTTTAATTACAACTGTTGCAAAATTACAGTCTCCTTCCATTTCACAAAGCTTTATTTTTTTTTTTTGTAGAAAAATGGCAAAAGAACAATTCTTTATTGCAATCAAATCACTGGTTACCATGACAATTGTAAGTGAATATAAATATAAAAAGAAAAAAAAACTGATTTTTTATAGCTTTAGTACATAGTGACCTATGTTTTCTCAGGTTTCTTCAAGCAAAGTGGTTATTTTCTACGTTTGTAGTAATTATTGAAGATGTGTTGCCCAGTATTAAATGATGTTGCAGTAAAGTATGCTATAACAGTGATTTTACGAAATGCCTAGTCATTTCCTGTAATGACGGTCTCGAATATCAATTGGTTGATAACGACAGTATTTTTACGTATTGCACAAAAAATAGAGATCAATATGTACTAAAACATTTATTTCTATTAATGATCCTGCTTAAGTTTAATGAAATTCCATGGAAAATTATATTCATTTTATAATTATTATAATTATATATTTTGTATTTTTAACTACAATATTTATTAACTATATATTACAAACTTTAACTTACAGTTAGATTTTTATCAATCGTTTATTTTTGCACGCGTCCAATTGTTGCTTTCTTTGGAAATCGTTTTTTTTTTGTATTTCGCCAATCGAAGATAAGAATGAACAAATAAGTACCAAATTACATATAAAATTAACCTCGTATTCAGTATCTTATGTTGATTTATTCGTGTCAAAGGGAATTAGTAATAATTGTATTTTTTCTGCTTTTACTAGTACTTCAATTTATTTTCTATTAATATTGCACTAAAACATTGTCTGAAATTATTTGTTCTTTTTTTGTAATTTCAACATAAGTCACTGTTTACAGGAGTGATACGTATTTTTTTAATTTCTCCCCAATTTTCACCACATATGTAGTAAAAATTGTATTTTAAAAGGGTTCAATAATTTTGTTTTATTAACAAAAGCAGCAATCGGACTCGCGCTATCTCACAGCACAATTGACAAAACATATTTTCAAAATATGTCTATTTATTAGTTAAACACGTAAATATACCTTACAAAATGTATTTACAAAATAAAGCGATATTATTAATTATGTTTTAATTATTCAAAGTGGAAAATGAAATTAATCTTTCGACATTACGGTTTGTAAAGGTGACGTCACGAAAAATCGAAAAAAAAAAAACAATCAATAAACTTCTTTTTAATAATAAACATTAGAATAGTAAGAAACGAATTATAAAAACGATCAAATTATGTAACACATAAAAACACTCTTTGAAAATCCAATATTTTATAATTATAGTGAATCAATCAAAAAATTTACGTAGGTTTTGGGTGACGGTCATTGACCCGTCTGTCTCCGAGGATAGGAAATAGGCGATAGGTGCTCTTGGCAGAAGTCATGCAAAAATGAAAAAGAAGACATCACATCACTGTTTTACGGTTTTCAAAAAAACTACAACTAAGTACACAAATTATTTTAAGAATCTTTTTTGCCTCCTTTTCCTAGCGTTCAAGGTTTTCCATTTTTAATTTCCACTTATTGTTGACTAACAATATTTTTCACTCTTTAACCAACAAAAGTGAATGAGATGGCATAAATTTGTTTTCAAGTAAAATTTTTTTTTTCAAACATCACGTCTACAATCCGTGGCCAGTCGAAATCAGAGTATTAATTTAAAACTATTGCTATTGCAGTGTTACTATGTGTCGCTAACGTGAGGGTTGCTACGATCGACGGGCAGTGTCGCGAGGACTCACTAACTGGATATCATGAGATTTGTCAAAAATAGCGAAGTGACTACGACATGCAACATAGGTTAAATAAAATATTTTTTCTGCGAGTTTTTAATGATAAGGGCCATGCAGAACCGGTTTCGGTCCCATAATGAAAATCCGAAAAAAACCGGGTATTACCTACAATTGAACCGAAATCGGGTTTCACATGCCTATTTCTTTAAACATAAATTGTGAAGAAAAATAGGTTTGGAAAATTGGTTTATTCTCAATAATTACTAGGAAATGCTGAAGTTTTGAAGAGAATATACGAGTTGTCGCGACATCGTCCGTCCACAGAACCTTACATCGTGAATCCTAATGTAAGCTTAACTATTTACAATCAGTATACGAATATCGACCCGAATAGAACTCGAAAGAAAAAACAAAATAGGAACGATACAAAACGTCGGCCGGGGCCCACCATATAAATACACGGTATGTACAGTAGCAGGTCGCGATCAGTCCGTGGTCTCAACGTCGAGGCCGTTCACCATGCGCTCGATGCTCTTGAGGTCGGAGGCAGGCGGCGTGGCCGGTGTGGTGGAGCTGGGCGCGTCGGGCGGAGGGTCCGCGGACGCGGCGCGCGTGGGCGGGGACCCTGGCCGCGGGCGCGCGGGCGACGAGCTCAGCGAGCGCGCACGCGGCGCCACCTGCTCGAACGCGGACCCTAGCCCCGGCAGCGCGTACGGCGCGAACCGGTGCGCCTTCAGCGCCGCGCCGTGCGGCCCGGGGGGCGCGGGGGGCGGCGGCAGCGAGTACTGCTGCAGCAGGGGGTGCAGGTTGAACAACAGCCCCGGCGGCATCTGATGAGGCGGGAAGAACGGCGGCGGGTACAGCGACGGCGGGTACAGGTACGGCAGCAGCGGTGGCTGCACTGGTGGGCCGAGGGACACGTCGGGCGCCGGCGAGGGCCGTGAGGGGCCCGCGGGAGGGGATGGCGCGCGACCTGCTGAGCATGAGGAGTCGGAGCCTGCCTCGATGCCCTCCTCAGCGCCTGAGTCGCCGCCACCTCCGCTCGAACTGAACCAGGCTGTAAGAGAAGGTTGGTTTAGAACTAGAAAACTTTCCACCGACAGCGAAAACAGCGCATCGATGACAATCTATAATGAGTCGGTGAGTCGGCTCAGAACTGAGCTAGGAGTTTGGCGCTATTAATACATCAATTCTTGTAGTGGTTGATCTAATCTGGTGACCGCAGTTCACGTTTGAGCAAAACCGATCAATAAAACACACTGCTTCAAGAAAATAAAGCAGATGGCTGAACGGTTTTTTTGTATCTACAATTCAGCTCCCGTGCATACGCATAACGCACGTAACTCATTTTGTTCAAAACAACATTCAATTCATCATACTATGGACCATAAATAACACAATGTAATTTTATGCTAACAACAAACAATATGGAATTAGACCGATATCATTATCGGCAATACACAACGAATGAACGAGTGAACTGAATCACTCAGGGAATCAATCATAATGTACAACCCTGCAAACGCTCGCGGCAGGAAATAACCCGTCACCAATACAGGTAATAAATTATTAACAAATAGGTAGCCTGTAAAATGTACAATGAATTCATATTCTAGGATTTGACATCGATTAGAAACAGGTTAAATTTTGTATTGTACATTTTACAGGCTATCTATTATAGTACTTGGCTCCTGACAACCAGTATTACAAAGTTTCCTAGCATTACAAGGAAAATGCTCTCAATTTAACTTGTCACAAAATCATAGATACTTCACTTTATCTCGGTTTCTAAATAAACCGCTCAATCAACTACGCAGTGAATCCAATCAAGTAACTGCTAAGAAGAAGTTCCTGAGACGTTATTTGTAGTTTTCAGAAACTGGAGGTCTTCGAAAAAAAAAGAGTAATGATGAGCTCCTTTCTGTACAGCTGACCGCGTTGGTAGCAACCAGTAGCGAAGGGCCAATTTTTGTAAGAGGTAATCCGGAGTACATATCTTTAATGATATTATATTATTTGTCTATAGAATACTGACTGTGCCATTTTTCAAAGGGAACCCAGTAGGAATCGAGTTGTATGGAACCTTCGCCACTGGTAGCAACAGTTTGATTTTAAGCTGGCTTTAGCAGACTTGGGAAGTGACTGCCTTATCGATACAAAATTGGCTTGAACCGATCAGAAAAAATATTACGTCGCGACGGGTCGAATTGTCCGAACCAAAGGCGCATGACATCTTTTTCGCTTTTAATATATGAATGTAAAGCTCAGCTCTTTCTGACCTGCTCAAGTCTTGCCCCTAACTAGGCCAACTTATACTAGCTGGTCTCTTAGGCAGATATTGATATCGTAAAACACTCGATGTTATTTTTTTTTGTTTAGATTAATAAAATATATATTTGGTGCACCTGTGGCATGTGTTAAATAAACGTATTTTATTTCTTTCATTGACATGCATATTATTAACAAAATATATTACAAAAAGGTAGAATGATACTTACAGCTGGTATTGTGCTGCGTGCTCGAAGCAGGCGGGGGCGGACTGGAGGGGCCGCCCACGTCCAGCGGCCGCTCATCGTCGTCGTCCCGGTTGTCCGAGCGCGCCGTCAGCATCGCCTGTCTGCGGTACACCGACAGACTACTCATGTTATTTACGAAGACCATAAACATAATAGAACAGGGTGGGAGGGACATCGACGAAAAAAAAGTTACCACGTACAGTAGGTACCTACATCCTTCTGAACCACCATAGAAATGTTTCATCGGTAATTCAAAAAAAAATTCAAAAAAACAGTTTAAAAATATGCGTAACATGAAAAGAGATTTTAGTTACTACAGTACTTTCACACTGATTTTAACCCTGACACTGACAGCACACCTGAAAATAAAAGAACACTGATTTTGACAAACTTTGCAGTGGTACCAACACAACAGCTACGATATTGCAACTAAATAAAACGACATTTATTTTGGCAGTGATGTAAAATAAGGTAATACAAATGTGAAAGGCCTGTAGTTATAGAGAAATGACATAGACAAAATGTGATTCCATGTCTCAGGGACGCCTTAAAGAAAAATTATCATAAGTAATTTTCAAGCTTGATACGTTACACTTATACATAGAGTCAACCAGTTGGCATAAAGTTTGAAAAGATTTTCTATCTAGTGGGTTTACATAACATCACGCCTGTAATCCACGAAGGGTTAGGCAGAGGTGTACGTAATAGTAACAACTACATTTCGCCAGTTATGTTTAAGTCTAATTTAATAGGGGGCGAGCCTATTGCCATTAACCGGGCACAGATGGAGACTGTGGCTGCTACTGACAAATTCCTGATGGCAAAACCCAATAACACTTTGTCCGACCTGAAAATCGAACCCAGGACCACATGCTCAGAAGTCGCGCTAGACCAACGAGGCGGACTAGGCATCTAGTAGGTTTCTTTCTTTAAATTGGGAATTATCGACCAAACTAAGCCACCCACAAAATCCTTAAATATAAATCCACACAAAAAACGTAAAACAATTTTAAACCTTCCGAAATGTCTTTGCACCGTGGGGTGTGAATTTGACATTTGAGGTAATGGGTCGTATCGACCCCCGACCGCCGCCGAAAGGTTAATCATCTTCTAATGATGCTGAAATTTGAGACACCGTCGCGACGCCATTACCGTGGGTGTTTTAGCTAATAGTTTCGGTAAAGGCGGCCGTGGCAGTTTGTGAAAGCGGCGAAAAGTAGCGCTTGATTGCTTTCCTGGAAGTATTTTGGTGCTAAATTGAGTGACTTGAACTGTGTGAACGATAGTTTTAGTCATTAGCATACGGAAAAAGTACATTTTGATATAAGTGGGGAAACTTTGTTATTACATTCGACGTGGATTTCACAGCCGAGTCGCAGGCGAGGTTGTTATGGAGCCGAGAACTGCAGTAACAATTGCCAACGTGTATCAAACGACGTTTTTCAATACACTTTCTCGAAAACTGGTTCGTATTGCACTACGATTAGGTTCAACATGCAATGTATTTAACACACGTGGATTTTATTTTATTTATCACGTGTGCGGAAATAAAAATTTCCACAGATAACTATACTTATACTATGTCCAAATTGGTGTCCAATGCCTATAGTCATATTATGCCCATCATACCTACAGTAAGCGACGAACTTTGAACTCTCGACCTTTCTATTTGCATTCATTTTAGTGTTAGCTAGTGTAATTGTGAACCTGCCGTACTGTTAAGACCTGAGAACTATCTTAAAATCTACCACTAAAAGTGCATTTCATCAATCATACATTCATTTTAAATTTTGAACAAAACAACACGACCTAACTTCAATTTTTCAAATTCTAACACAGAAGGGTTCAGTACAACATATCAATTCCCCTCCAGCGATAAATGCGTACAATATTTTTAAACTGTGCCAAAAAAGATAAAAAGATTCGACCCAAACGTTTAGCTCACCCCAAAAAGGACAAAAAGTGAAAGCAATTATTTGCCTTCTGTCGCCCGTTCAACAAACAACTCTTTATCATTTGCATTGTTTTACTGATCCCTAAATACGGTCCCATCTTGGGTTTTGGGGTTCCGTAGTGAATTCGTTTTATTAACTCGTCTCATTGTCGACTGATAGAATTTAATTTGTGGCACCCCTTGGTGTGTAGGGCTGGCGAAGTTCAGTAGTTGTTTTGAATATTTATTTGTGAGGTTTAATTTTGTAGTGGTAAGTAAAAGGTACGGTAAAGGTATTTTAAATAGAATTTAAATAGAAGATGGCTTTGCTTTTTCTTATGATTCCGTTGTAACAAATAATGGTCGGCCTAATATAACGTGGAGTTTTTTTGTAACTTAGGTAGATATGTCTATGTACTTATATACATACAAATATACTGTGCTTGTGTCTTCGTGACGAAAAGGTAAGAGAGATTAGACCACACATTTTAGTACTGAAGAAACAACACAGACTTTTATACCATTTTTTTTTTAATGGCAAGCTCAGTCGATGTTGACAATTCTGACATTACCTAAATTAAAAACTGTCAAAAACAAAATTAAACTGTCAAAATCCAACTTCTGATTCTGTCATCCCTAACTTAAACTGTTCACATTAGGGTGTCCACGTTACAATGTAAACTCGCGACACAGGGGTGGCCCTGCCTTGTAATTTTGCCAAATTTTTATCCCTTAAAGCGTCGTGGTTAGTTCGGAAGCCGCAAGGGGGCGCCACAAGCTATACTTGTGGAGACAACGGCAGTATATTAAGTAGGTGTTTTGAATCTTGTGTTATTGGGTTTAAAGATATTGTTAGTTCGTTTGTTTGGCTTGATACACTTAGAGGTGAAGACTTGGTAAAGGTCACAGGACGTATAAGGTTAAGCTGCTCGGAATAGTTCGTAATTAATCCTTATTGGTGATGTTCTTGAAAGGGCTTGTGTAGTACAACTTGCAACCGGCGGGCTTGTAAGACCAAAGGTATGAACGTGGACAAGGCGCAAGGAGTATGTACCCTCTTAGCAGGTGGCGTTCTGTAATTTCTGCCTACCTCCATGTGAAAAAGGCGTGAGTTTATGTTGGATTAATCCTTTGGGGACTTTGCCACAATAAGTAAATTTTACATAATAATTTAAATGACCAAGTTTGATTTGATTTGATGATAATGATATTAATTTGTTTTTTTTTTCTCATTTTTTATGGGTATTACTAAAATGGTTTACGAGAACAATTTTAAACTTGAAAAATTCAACACAAAAGGTTCAACCGGTATGCATGTACTTTTGCCCTATTTTTTTCCTGAGCTTAATTCCTAGTTGTGAGTAGGTCTTTATTAGACAATCAATGTAGATTTGAAGTAGGAGAGGAGCTTGTGGCTAAATAATAACAGCCACTCGGGTCGATCGTCAGGTTAAGCCGCGCTTGTCTAGGTTGGTCCGTGGATGGGTGACCACCAATTACATACCAAGTTTCCTCCGTGCCTCGGAAATCACGTTAAGTCGCTGCCCTCGGCTGTCATTTGTAGATCTTTGATACTCGTTACAGGTAGGTAGTCAGTGGTAGCCGCTCCATATAAAATACTGGTATTCAGCTGCATCCGGTTAGACTGGAAGCCGACCCCGACCGATGTTGGGAAAAGGCTAGGCAGATATATAATGTAGATTTTAAGTAATAGCTTAAAATCTATTTTAACTGACGAATAAAGAATATATCAAGACTTCTTTTTACCCGACTACGGCAAAGCCAAAAGGAAGGGTTATGATTTTAGCAGTGTATGTATGTAAGTTTACATTTACGTATGTTCCTCCGTAGCGCCTAAACTATTCATCCAATTTTGATTAATAAGGTGTCAATCGATCCGTTATTACGGCCCAGGTAACATGGGCTACATTTTGACCGACTTCAACAATAGGAGGAGTCGACTTTACCTTGTAGACCCCGATTTGAATTAGAGCGCAATTTTTCAGTAGTCGAGTTTTTTAGTTGTAGTAAATAAATCAGCCAAAAATGTTCCTACTGCTGGAACAGTACACAGGCCTCTTCTTTGCGAGAGAGAGTATGCCATAACCCACCTTGTGGGCCAGGTCTTTGAATTTTCGACGCCTTTTCCCCGTCACCGTTAAAATATAAAATAATGAAATCACCCACACCTTTGTGCCTCTCAAATGACCCCAAACCCGTAGGATCCCGTCTTAATTAGTAGCTAGCGACATAAAGGGGGTATTCTCACTACGGTAGGCGATTTCAAAGGGGTCTAGCCATACAACCTCAGGTAGCTACCTTAGGTATGTCGCTTATACGTAGAAATGATGTAGGGTTTTACGGAAATACTTACATTTATGTATTTTGCGTGTATCAGAAATGCATGATCAAAGTCAAAGTCAAAGTCAAAAGCATTTATTTCAATTAGACCATCACAGGCACTTTTGAATGTCAAAAAAACAAAAAGAAGCGAAGCTACAGTCACAGTCACAAGACATAATAACTTGAGAAAGTCCTGTAGTTGCACATTCCAAAGCGTAGATCTTTATGGAGAAGAATGGGCAAGAAACTCCATGGACACTCATTTAAATCAATTTTTTTTAACAAAATCTTGGTTACATCATTCATGTTGAGATTATATATATATGTGAGAACGATGTAGGACGATCATATTTCGACCCAAATGTATGGGACAACCTCTGATTTTTCGGATTAATGTGCGTATTGTATGATTAACACTTGCTTTGGTGAAGGAAAACATCGTGAGGAAACCAGCATGCTTGAGAGATATTTCTTGACGGCATTTAAAGCCAAGTCAGAGGTCCATGGGCGGCATAAAAACTCTGACACCAGGTTAGGCACTAACTACACGATAAATAAAAAGAAACTGGTTACTTTTTGTGATTATGATGTTGGTCTAATGGAGAAAGTTGTCCTTTTTGATGGTCTGTGTTCATACACTTAAGAATCTCCACACTTTTCTCACAGAGAAAAAAAGAAAAAGCTAATGAAAAGTTGATATACAGCAGTGGACAGTGATAGGCTGAATTGGTGATGATTTTAATAGGTACAATTGAGCTGTTGTTCGGGAGACATAATATTGGAGGACTGTGAATGGTATAGATAAGTCAAATATTTCAAAATCTTTTAGAGCAAACTCTGAATACACAAAGTATGTACTTGTATGTTACATTTGAAGTGATGGAAAATTGAACTAAAAATGCTTTTATCAAAATGCATGGCAGTAGCAAACACTTTTCGCCGCTACCTAGCTTTCTTTATCCGTAACGATATGCAAATGCTAAGCCACGTTAACTTTCATTCCTAAATCAGTTTATTTCACCACCAAATCCGGAAGCCCTTTCACTAAACCAACCTTTTTTCTCACTCGACCCACGCTCTCATTACTTCAACAATATAAATTATTTAACGCTGGCAACCCTTTAGCCGGATGTGCTATGCGGCATGTGTCCGTGGCCCGGTGCCGCTTTTCCGAGCGCGGCGTTTGTCAAAACGCTCACGTTTCCCGCGCTTCCGGCCGCCATTTTGTGAAGATTCGTCCGCAGCGTCCGGCACGGCTATCGTCCGGCTATCATCCGGCTATCGTCCGGCAATATGTTGTGTAAATGCATTTGGGATCGCTCCCGGATGTGGTATGGTCATGTTATTTAGCGGTTTGGCGTACCTAGGGGATATTGGTAATTTATAAGGTACTTAGATGTGTGAAAATGGTCTGTGTAGTATTTAATAAGCAACGAAGGCAGTGAGATACCTACTTAGTTAACATTTACTTAAAACTTCGTATTGTTGGAGTGACCTATTTAAAAAAGTGTTAATGTGTTAATTTAATCCACTGCCTTCGAGCTCTATTTAACTGCAATTAAAACACCTGCATACGAGTACTTTCTAACAAGATTTACGTTTTTTGTAAAGAACATTTACATTAGTTCGTTACCTTACCTCCATCTTGTAACACAATTAACATTTAAAACTATTTACCACCAAAACTCAATTGCATTAACAAAACGCTATCCTAATCCGAGCTAACGATGCGCGCCATAACAGATGGGTATCACCCGCTAATTGAGCTCTTGTTCGAATTTCAAATAAGGTAGCGGAACGGCAACCTATCCCCACAGCCGAGGAAATTATACGGCGAAAAAAAAAAACTAAAGCTGATTTTATCGCGGAAATCCAATTTTCTCCCTTGCACGCCAAAGACGCTGGAAAAAAGCGCCAAGTCGAATGACTCCACCATTCCGAGCGTTACCCACCGTGTTTAAACCCCGAACACGAATAAGGAGGCGCCCGATTGGTTTAATTTGAATTTTCAACGGCTCGGGACTCGGAAACGACGCCCTGTCCTAATTAATTCTGAAGATTCACAGATACCACGCTAATTTAGTTAGCTTTTAACTTTACTTAAATAGTCAGTCGCCAGTTTGCGCCGCCATTTGTCTTTTTGAAGCCCACCTACCAAGTGGAGTTTTATATTAATAGATATTTTTTTCCATTCGTTCGGTTTACAAGGTAATAAATTAAGCAATTAAGTATTAAAATATAGGAAAGGGACTATTAAGTGATAGTTTTGATCGTTTATTTTTATTGTGGGCTCGTTAAGTAATAAGATCTTTTTGTAAACATAGTTGTCTGGCTGGTTGCGTTGTCTTTGATTGATTTTGAAAATGGAATGCGTCTGCTAAGACCATGGACTACTAAGTAAATGGAATTATCATAAATCCAATTTTGAATGCTATTCGTTTATCTCTCTACCTCCAATATGACAGAACACCTTTTGTTAAAAGTTGAAACATGTAATCACGTCATATTTTCCATTTCTAATTGGTTATTGGTGGCGTGTCGTGCGTCTGTCTAACTCCATTGACTTGCTACTGTGTTGTGGGGGAGTTGCAATTAATTCCAAGGGTTAGGTACTTACTTCTTCTCTCGTTTGCCAGCTCCCGTATCCCGGAAGCCTTTAGCGAACGGATTGTTGTCAATCTTCAGTTGTGTTATCTGAAAACAATGAACTAATTAGACGTTTGCTTTTGATTATATCTGAGAAAAAGACAATCCAATGGGAATTCCACGAAAAAATGTGTTGCAATCACGTCATCAGTAAGATAAGCTTGCTCGGTTTTTGAGGTATTCTTAACTTAGGTTTACGCCTGAGCACTCAGTTAAAAAATAACTTTTTTGAAATAAATAAACACCAACATTAGAGACCTCAAAAACCTCGCAACAGGAAGAAGAAAAATCGTGTTGTAAGCCAAAGAAAACATTAAAAAGTGATTTGCCTATCTATTTATTGAAATTTATTTCCCTAAAGTAGGTACTATGGAAAACTTTATCATTACGACTCCAATCTATTTCCAACTAGTATTCGTACAGTTAAGTCATGTAAGCTAAGATCTATATTAACTGTTGTCGTGATTGTATGTATACAAATATATGGTGGTAATAAAAACTATTCCATTTACTTGTTATTACGAATACGGGAAGCGATGAACGCGGTTGTAAAATTTTAATGTCGTTGAAATATTAATCTAGTTGATTTCCTTTAGGTACTGGGTAACTGTAGTTTAGTCATTAGAAGTAGTTTCTGAAAGACTGGAATATTATAACAGTCATCATTACGTGATTTTCTTTCAGTCCTGAGGGTTTATATGAAGTACCATTCTATCAGCAGCAAAGATAGTGAAGTCATAATGTTATTAGATTGACTCTAGAGGAATGGCTATAGCGCCGCTTAACTTAATTTTGATAATAGAATTATAAAATATGGACAAAATCGAAGGTAGAGGCATGGTAGGGATGGTTATCTCTTCATAATATAAAACAAAGTCACTTCCCGCTGTCTCACGCAACGGATTTTAATGCGGTTTTCAGTAATAGATAGTGATTCAAGAGGAAGGTTTATATATATATATATAGCACCCGTGCGAAGCCGGGGCGGGTCGCTAGTAGATTATATAGTAAAAAAAAATATTTTTGGTCTTGTTTTATTTTCCGGGGAGAAAACAGGAAAATACGACGTTTGTATGGGCTAAGCGCCGCTAACCTTTCCTCTTAAAACATCAAAAAGCTTAACACAATAATTATGAAAATCTTTAAAAAAAAATACGAAACACTTTGACAGCGAATGTCACTTGTCTTTCCCCTCAAATACCCATATCAAGTATAACTTTTTAAAAATCCACAGTTTTTAGTACCGAATTATTAAAAAAATTAAATCTTATTTCATTTTTTTTAAAAGAAGAAATTATAATATAAAACTTACCTTCTCATTCTGGTACGCGGTAACCGCGATGAACTCCGTCTCCTTGAAGACGTAAGTCCTGAAGGTGGAGTAGGGCAGCTTCAGGATGTCGTTGGCCCTCACCAGGTGGAACCTGGGCTGGTACTTGTGCATCGAGTTCAGGATCGTCTGTGTAACACACTTTAGACAGCTTAGGAAAGTGCTCGCAAAACTGAGGCGTGAGCTTAGTTGGTAATTTGGGGTCGAAATGGCTTTTGGAAGTTATCATGACCATGCCCGTAATCCCCGAAGTATTAGGCACAGGTGCACCAATACTTGGCGGTTTTAAGGCAATCTTAAGACCTGTGTTATTAAACGTTCAAGTTCGAGAGCTCATTCATAAAGAGCTGTCAGAATCAGTATCATTTTGGCATAACATTTTAAGGAGATTTTACACGAGAATAAGACATAACGGTCTTTCGAGATAGACCGATTCGACAGAAAAAAAAGTGTAGTTGAAACATTCTGATGACATTTACATTTTGACAGCTCAAAAGAGATCTTGCTGATAGTTGCCATATTGAAAAAAGTTTATTAATACAGACTAACATTGCATCCGAAAAGAGCATTTACAAGGTTCAAGCATTACTATTACATCATTTATGTTAGTATTCAAACGATTAGCTTCTAATGCTAAACCAATAATCTATATGTAAAACATGACAGCTGCGTATTTATCGCCATTCTCCTCACACGCAGAAGGCATATAAACAAGCGAATTTTCTAACATATTCCAATAGTATAACACACTTGTAATTTACGATAACCTTAGTAGACAAGCGATTGACAAGGGCCTTATGCAGTTCTGTATTTTAATAAACCATGGAGTATTAAAACAAAAGATTTAACATTATGGGAGACATAAAGTGATTGACCTCTTCCAAATTCAACTATATTTGTTTTTATAATGCGATGTACTTGCTCCAAACCATGTGACAAATGCGCATTGAACATTTTAATTTGAATGAAAATGTGCATTAAGGACTCTGTTTTTTATCTACTCCGTGTTTATTTTGGAAACTTTAGTTGTTTTGATGAGACATGTGAAATTTTTAATTTTACAAACTTTATGCAGCCAGCAAATGAAAATATAACGTAACATAAAAAGAAAATGTCTAACAACTCGATCAATTCTGCTATCAGTACCCTATTACAATAATAACCTATCTTTAAAATTCCGCTGACGCTACCACCCCCGTGTCATTAAGTGTCATTATCGTCTGCACCTATGAATGATGCATGAACACATCGCGATCTTTTGCCGTGATCGCGTTCAAGGGAAACAATAATTGCAAAAATAATCGTGTGATCGAAGGGAAATTGCTCGCGTTTAGTAGTAGAATTATTATGACTAGTTGTGACTTGCGACGTCGCTTGTTATTAGCTGGGGTATAATATAATTGGTGATTAAGTATAAGGTACTTATGTGATTATCTGGTTACGTAATAGTTAAGCCTGTGAATAGAATAGTAGTTTTCAGGGAAAGAACGTGTGGTTACCCCATTTTAAAGTTCCTATGCAGTAGTTTTATATCAAAGAGAACGTTGAGGAAATATTGATGGGCTGATTTCATCATATTTCCATAAACATGTCATACAAAATGATTACAAGGTCATGAAAAGACCTACAAGTGGAAGACAGAGACGAGAAACACGTGCAGAATAACTTTGATACATAGATCTCGGCATTAGATTTACATATCGCGCTCATAGAGGAATTTTGGAAACGAAACATTGACAACTCCATGTACTTGTAGTTACTATCAGATTGAGGTGGAAACGCCAGGGTCGCCCGCGGCATTCAAATTTTCAATCAATGACTGTCCTATTTCATGAAAAAAAAACTATTAAATGAACTTAGAGCGTTGTATTGATGAGTTTAATTATTAAAATTCTGTAACTACATACGTGTTACGGTTGCGGATCATATTCTGTTTAACATATAGCCTGCAAATTGCAAAAAACGTAAGAAAATTTGAAATTTTCGGCCCTCCTGGCGCTTCTCCTTAATTTACAAGTTCACTTGTTTTTTTTTTTCATTTTCAACTTCAACCAAACAAACTAAAGTTGACAAGATCGTGACAGACAAGACACGCCTCCGTTTAATATTAGATAGGCTCGACAAGCGCCGTGAACCCAGAGACACATGTTAACACACGGCTCCGCCCGCGAATTATGTGTTAAAATATTACTTAATAGATAGGGTTGGCAGTACAGACAAGTGAATCTTGAAAAACAAAGAGAATTAAGATGATTGTAGAAAGGTTATCAGAACTGTAGTCTGTCAACTGTCTGACAACCAGTCTTACCAAGGGGTATCGTATTACACGGTAATAACTTGGTTGTGGAGGTCAGATAGGCAGTCGCTCCATGTAAAATACTGGTATTCCGCTGCATCTGGTTAGACTGGAAGCCGACCTCAACATAGTTGGAAAAATGCTAGGCAGATGATGAGAAAGGCTATCAGAAGAAATATCATAGACAAAGAGTGATCAATGTCACAGTGACGCTTTGAAGCAAAATGTCATAATTGTAATTTTTGATACGCTACCTACACTTGTACCGTCAGCAAAAAGTTGGCTTTAGCAAGTACCTAGATTAATTTTAGCTATTTGTTCGCGTTGTGCCGTCTATCGAAAGTATAATTAATTGCTTATTGTGAAAAAGTATGGGTAATTGATCAGATAGTGGCCGTGGCCATAATCCCCTCTCACGCTCGCTGTCACTATCGGATCAATTAGCCATAGCTTTCGTTATGGGACTGGTATCCAGTTATTGAGACCCTCGCAGTCTATACTAATGTTATAAAGAGGTAAAATTTGTTTGTAACTTTGTATTTAGGGTGTAATCTTCGAAATTGACTGATCGGATTACAAAATTGTTTACATGGGAAGCTACATTATCCTCGAATGTCAAAAGTTAGATTTAAATACCGTGGGTTAATTTCCGTACATAAACTTAATGGGAGCGGAGCCGGGAGCAAAACTATTGTTTAAATAAAAGAGATGGCTATGCTGCATAATGCTAATTTATGTGCTTTCTGCATACGAAATATCTTGTAATGTTTGATGTTTAAATGTGCCTTTTTGATGCGCCTCCATCATTCGCAGGGTACGCGTCAGCCCCAACAGCATCCTAAGCTCTATAGCGGACAGGTGGGACAGTCACATACTGCGGCATTGGGTACGCCTACATGCCACTGTGGGGTATAATAAATATTTGTTTTGTTTTTTTTTCTGATAGTTGTAAGTACTAACACTAGTTTCTAAATGGAATTGTGGTCTGAAATAAAAGATGTTTTTTTTTATTTATTTAATGGCCTAAAAATGTTTGAGTTGGACTTTTCGGTAAACCATAAATTAAATACATTTCACCTAGCCATGACAAAAGTCCTAAATTCATTTTCACACGTAAATGAAACTGACTTTTTCCACTCAATTTAAAACATTTACCGCTTGATTCACGACAGCCCTGTCACACATAATGACAGGTCTCGACCCCGGCCCACTAAATTACTATGAACCGCTGTCGCACTGTACTTCTGTAGCGTGGTCACACTGTCTCCCTAGCTGTGGTCACGTAATACTTATGATTTTTTTACGATACCGGGGTCATTTAGCATTATTTTTTACCTGCCGTCTAGAAATAATTATCAAGCATGTTTGTTTTCCTCACGATGTTTTCCTTCACCAAAGCTAGTGATAATTATACAATACGCACATGAATCCGCAAAATCAGAGGTGCGTGACTTGGGTTCGAACTCATGTCCGATACGCGTGTAATAATAATGATCCCATAAACCAAATGATAATCTACAGTTAACACGTATATTTAAAGAATCCACATTGCCTGGCAACTGCAACAAATACACTAAACTCCAACTCATATTTAAACCAGCATATTTCATATTACGCTCGCATACCATCTAGATATGCGACCATTGTGTCCTAGGTTGTATTGTAAAAATTGTGTTTGTATGCAAAATGTACATTGGTATTCAATGGAGACCCCGGTCCGGCCAGTACGATGGATGTATCAATATTCATGATGTATGTATGACACTTTTAAGTTAGCTTATTCCCATGATCTGAGATGTGTGTGCGATTTATGAGTAGCTATGATCATTAGCTAAACTGAGGAAGGAAAACGTGTTCTAGAACACAAAAATTCAAAAGCGTTTGACATTCCCCAATCCGCACTGGGCCGGCGTAGTGGATTATGGCGCGGTCCCTCTCGGATGAGGCCTGTGTCCCAGCAGTGGGAACAATAGGCTGATCGATGTTTTTTTCATCATCTACCTAGCCTTTTCTCAACTGTGTTGGGATCAGCTTCCAGTCTAACTAGATTCAGCTGAATACCAGTATTTTACATGGAGTTTTTTTTAAAGTTATTCATTATTCAATAAACACTGTTACAACTATTTCACAAACGTAAACATACCTCACAAACCATCGTGGGTTTAACAGTGGTATGCCAGACACGGCAACTCGGTGCCAGTACATTATTAATCATTACATAACTTCGGAATTACTTAATAGGAAATATAAGTGGATGACTGTGTATTTGACCTCCACAGCCCAGTTCGTGAGGAACTTGATATCCTTTGGTAAGACTCCTTGTCTGTAGGCTTTTGAGTACCCGCAACGAATGTCAAAGATCTACAAACACAGCCGCGACCAATAACAAGCAATTACAACTTCCCACATGAATTTAGTATGTTCTTTAATATTTATCGACTAATTGTCGTCCCCTACAAGTTCGCGCCGGCCGATTAGATTCAATTGCTCTCATTAGGTTTGACCAATTGATTAAGACAACATCCGTTCATACTCGGATTTCTGTTTACCGTCGTTTTGATTGAAGAGCTTCCTATGTGGATTCATACAATTAATGGTAATCAAAAAAGTGCTTTGAAGATTTTTAAGCATAAGTTTCATAGGTGGTAGAAGTTTTGGCAGGCCAATAGTCTGATGGGAGTGTGAATATTCAAAATATCGTGGGTAAGACCTTGTTGAGACTGGCGCAAACTCAGAGAAGCATGGAGCAAAAGCCAGGAGGCTTTTGCTGTTTGTTATGGAGCAAAAGCCAGGAGGCTTTTGCTCCATAACAAGCAGTAGTGAGTGGAACAACGCTACCAATGACGATGGTGTATAGCTCGATGTCCTATTATTCTGGTATAGAAAGTATCCATCAGTAGCGAAGGGTCAAATTTCGTAAGAGGTAACCCGGAGTACATATCTTTAATGTGATTCTATTCTTTGTCTATAGAATACTGACTGTGCCATTTTTCAAGGGGAAGCCGGTAGGAATCGAGTTGTATGGAACCTTCGCCACCGGTATCCATCTATGCAATCATCTCTCTACTCTTACACTTGTAGATTTCGAGTCGTTATGAGTAGTCAGATAAGAGACGCTGGGGAGAATAAAAAAAACATAAGACAAGCACGCTTGCTAATAAACAATATAGATTTTACTCACAAGCGCAATATTTTGTCGCACAAGACAAGTTTTCAAGACACGTTTAAGAAATGTCGCCTCACAACGAGCTATAAGAACGCAACAAGATGAATCGTTTCACATAACGAGAAATGACAAAGAAATCTTTTGTCTTAACGAATTATTCCATCAAAATTTACAACGCCATTAAAATAACTGTTTAAAATATCTATTTTGACGCGCTGATCATCTCATCAGGAACAAACGACACCATAAAGGCAATCTTTTTTTTTCTGAAGCTAACGAACGACTGCATTCAGCCAGAAAACGATAACATTAAAATAAAATTATAGTTGTTCCTTGCGTCGGCTTTAATTACCGGCCTCTTATTGGTCCGTCCAATTTCTTTATTTTACGGTTGGACAACAAATTTATATGTAAATCGATGGCGCGGTGGTCCGGCGCCGGAGATGCACCGAGTATCGATTAAAAGTAATTGCCCCTCTCTAGGATGTGACGACATCTGGTTAATTGTTCGAATTTTGAAATGTGTATTTGAGAATTTCATTGATAATTTGTATGATTCTTTCGCTGTGTTTTCTTTGAATTTACTTTGTGATAGTTATTACGTTAACTTATCATTTAAACTACTTAATTCAAGTACTGTTTTATTCTGAGTTATTGAAACTCCAGTTATTGTTCTAATTATACTTAATTATAACTCTACAAAGCTCAAAAACCTCATACTTACAAGCTTCGATGTTAGACATTTCTTGATTAATTTAATTACATCGTATCGACATAAAAATAAAACCAGAATCCTTAACTAATAGTTCAAAGTAACAAGCGCGGGGTGGCGCCACTAGTCTAGCCGTAACAATCGCTTCGCCACGCTCACAAGTCATAAACAATCATTTTGTTGATCGTTCTTTGATGAACTGTCTATGGCGCAACTATTTATAACGTAATTTTATTAAAAAACCGAATCTAAGAACCGGTTTTACGATTTTCTGGAAACCATAAATTCGGTATCTTGTTAAGAATCGATGAATGGCTTTACGGATAATTCAAGGAGATGGATACAGATTTGATATTTTATTCTGAGGTAAGTACCTACTACATTGATAAAAATGTGAAATCTTATTAAATATTATTTAAGCATTCAGTTAATAACTTTCTTATCGATGCTATTAAAACTGACTAAAATAACAAAACGTTATCATCCTCCATCTATGTAAATTGTCATGTTCTTTAGTTGCGCTATTCGCTACGAGATGGCGCTGCATGTCCAAAACTTATTTTAAAAATGTTACTCTCTTATTTTCGTAGAACTAGTTTCGTGTAGTTGCAATTTTTTCAACGGCACAAGAAAAAATCCTATACATACTGAAATATTTCAATTATTATTTGCTTTGTTTCATAAGAAGCTTTTATGTTTATTTCTTATTTTCTCAAGACAGAGTAACTAGAATTCCTTATTTAGATGTTAGTTACAAAATAAATCAAATTAATCAGAACGCGACCTATCCCAACCAAATAGAATTAAATATAGAACGCATATTATATTCTAGGCGACGCATTGCCGCCCGTCGCCCCACACATTCGCGCCAAATGGCTAATTCGCGCGGCAAGCATACGCGCCATAACTCATATCAACTAACCAATCGTCGAGGGAGCGTGCAAACATGCCTCCGTCTCTTTCTAACCTACTAGAAACCCGAGCCTTGTTTGTTTTTCCTTTTACTTCCTTTGAAATCTTATTTTGAATTTTATTCCTGCAGGGGCGTGGATGCGACGATGCATTTACTCTGTCCCACGTACGGAACACAACTGCCGTCTCCGTCTCGCTTTTTGTAATTTTAATTCGCAGAACGCTATCGAAACGTGATTCGAGTCTATAGAAACTTTTTTATTGCGAATGTTCGGAATTCGATAAGGCAAAGACGGGGTTTCGGCAAAGCTCATGCAGTATCGACTGAATTCGGAGGCCTCTTCATGTTTTAGTTAGGAAGTGGTTTATGATTTGCGGTCGCCATTTTCGAATGTGACCAAAACTGTATGTAATCAAATTAATCAAAAGTATGTATTTCGAAATGAATCAGTTCAGTTAGGTATAGTATTTTTTTCGCAGTTACGACCAGTTTCGAGATAGAAAACTCTTGGTTTCACCAAGTTTTCGTTCGTATTACTTTCTGTCTATTTTCCTGTTAACGATTTTCAGGTTAGCAAAACGCTTTCAGCTACCTACTTTGACCTAAATCTTACCCACTAACAAATTAAATCCTTTACTCTATATTTTCAGTAATAATCACAAGCGGGAAAGGGCGACGACTATACATTTCTACAAGCCGTGGCACATCAATTGGTTCCTAAAAAATCCTAAACACATCAAGTCATCAACTACCATTAGAAGTGAAAAAACCGAAACGCACACTTCATCTATCAAATACAAGAAGCCGAAATCGAAGTCTCCCAAAACACCGGAGAACTCAGAAACAAAGAAAACCCTTAAAATCCCACTAAATCAATTAAACGACATATCTCACTTGAACGCGTGAAAGTAGCCACATATTCCTTAAAGCTTAAGTTAATACAAACGCGGGATTACTGCAGAGAACAGAGGAGCCGGCGACCAATATTTGTGGCCAACAGTTGACAAGCAAACCGTCTTAGCATTGAGTCAACAGAAGGGGTTCACTAATGCCCCTTTTTACCACAAAAAGCATCGACAAATATTGGATCAAATGCGGCAGTCGCTTGCCGCGTTGTTGTTTGTGATTTTAAAGTTTTCAAGGTGGTATATCGGTTTTTGGTTATTGGAGTATGACGGTACTTATTTGGGATTATGACTGTTTACTGGGATGCTGGACCAATTTCGGTCGAAATGTGAGCTGATGATGCAACTCTGCCCTCGTAACTGTTTCACTCACAAACATTAGCGCCCTGCTCTTATCCCAATTGGTGTCGGTATAGCAGCGCTTCTTTTTCCATACTGTCAAGCTGTTATACTGCTTCTGAGGATTCTGGTCCTAATTCTAGGAGCAGCATTGTTCAGACATGGCAAGAAGTTCAACTCTTAGCAAGCCTTATCTTCCACAGAATGCTTTGGAATTTATTGCACAGTTTACAACGGAGAAATGTCGTTAAATAACCTAACTATAGATTTCATAATTTACTGATGTACAAGACTAAGTATAGATTTACAAACAGAGGCCTTATAATACTCGTATAATGATATTATGATATGGATATTTTAAAATCGACGTATTTACATTATGTTTACACCGCGCGCTCCTGTCAGAGTCTCAGAAGACATGTGATTGGAAAAACGTGATCCTATGTCTCACTGACTCCTTAAAGCAAAATGACAAAAACATCAAGTTTGTCATACTACCTACACTTGTACCGACAGCACCCAGTTTTTTCTTGCCAGTAAAGTAGGATGTTGTTCGCGTTAGCCCGTCTATCGCGGTACATGTAGTGTGTGGATCTCAGGAAAACGCCTGATAACTCGAAACGACAGTTTATTTACACCTTTACATCGTCTTTTTTATTCTCTCCCTCCGCCATCTTCCTTTTTTCCTTCATCTTTCACTTGTTCAATCATTCATCCAATCACTCGTTCACAAATATGCTTTTTACAGTTTAGAAATGCTTAGCTTGCTTTATACAGCCTATCGAAGTTTACCCACCAATTTTAAATTAATCCTACATACATACAATTTTGATATCTAAGCATAATCTTGCAGTAAGTATTCGGTTATCTCAGTTCATCTTCTTAACGAACAATTCATTCCGAAGTACTAAAACTGCATCTACTAATCGCCAGCCCCACAAGCTTGCAGGCGCGGGAAGCTTCCATTAACGATATCTTAACACTTTTTATCTAGCTATGTGTTATCTGCATGTCTTACGAAGAGGTGCATTGTGAACAGTAATCTTATGAGGATGAGGCGCAAGGTTTTGGATCCTGGGAATGACTAAGGAGTTATTGAGTAAGAGAGTGTTGTTAGCTAGTCCGAAGTCTGAATTTATGCCTAGTTGATGGCAATAGGGTACCTCATGGCCCTAAAGTTCAAAACCGCAACAGGCGACTGAGTTCTATCATCTATCTACGGCAAATTGGCGTAAGGACCAACCTGTCTATCTATTACTTTATATATAAGCAATCAGTTAGAACGTCGGAAACATCAGTAATTGAACGTGGTCATCGTCTTCTCTAACAGTGGTTATTGGCCAAAACTTAAGCATCATCAGTCTAAAATCTAAAAAGATTTTTTTTTCCCCAAAAAATCGATAATCCAGCAAATTTTTCAAAAAATTCTCTCACCCTTTCCTCGCATGCACAGCACAGAACAATCGCACATGCGCGGGAGCATCCATTAGCGATTAACGAGCGATCGGCGGGCGGCCACTAAATTAAAATAAATATTTGCCGGCTCCACAAAGCGATGCCGCTTTCATCCTCGCCGACACAGGTGCCGCCCGAGACGTACAGTCAACCACTTACTGTACTCACGAAACTACCTATTTCGTTCTTGATTAAGTTGAGAGTTAAACTAAAATATGGGAAACTAATTACACTGAAGTTGTAAACGTAGAAACTGCAGTTAAATGTCGGGTTTATTGCGAGTAACTGCAAATGCTGGATAGGTTTTCGTTTTTTTGATGTGGTCGGAATTAATCAGCGTGATACATCACTGTGGGATATTAATTTATGAATGAGATACGATACAGATGTCTTCATTAGACAATGTAGCAATAGAGCGTAGTACAATAGTCATAGTCTTACTGCCTCATAGTAATATGAAGTGAAGAGATCCTGATCTCTTTATCGCGTTCAAGTGTGTCTACAGGATATCGATCCATGTCAAGAACCACAGAATACCCCACCATCTGCCGTTCGTTACACTAAAATTTAAATAAATTAACGCGACTACTACCTCCACATAGCCAGGCTGATCTTATCATCTACCATTGCCACACACCGTACCAGTTCTTCACTGTGCTTGCCAACCTTCATTTTCTATCCTGTTCATTGAACGAGGCGAATGAAAGCTGTCCAAGTAGAAGCTTACTGGTCGAACTAAATTTCAGTTGATCGATACGAGAAGAATGCTCTCCATGCATTCAGTTGATAAGACGGACCTTGGTGGGCAGAGCGACAATACCATCGCAGAAAATATACAAAATGCTAAAGATATGCCAGACCCTAAATGCAAGACTTAACTTGCAAACTGTACTTGCTCAATAAGCGTACCACCGATGCATATCATTAAGAAGCGCGCGCTGTTACCACTCTTACCTACGAGGTATCGGCCACTTACATATATGTCTCGATAAATAAACGATTATGTACTGCGGCTGTTAACGTGTATATGGCAGATGGGTTACTAGTAATTATTACCTATCTAATTACTTTATTTTTGTTGCAATCAATGACTGGGATTGTAAAGAAATAGCATGTTGCTTTGGCTTGTTTTATTGTCTATGAATGAGTTTTTTTTAAATGAATGATTACTTATTAGATGTTTTATCTACTTAAATTATTCTTTGATTATGTTTCTCTGAATCTAGGGCACCTCGTTGCTGTCTGCTGAATGAACCATATGATTTGCTCTTTCGCCACGTATACCTATGTGGAAATTAAATAAGGGAGTCCAGTGTTGTAACGCCAATATAATCTTTTTTCTCCCAAGCTTTTTAACAAGTGAACATTTGCCATCATCCTTTATTTCAGGCAATGATTACCAAAGGTTTGAAAACGTTGTAAAAGAACTTTGTAGCAATAAAGTACTTAAAACCAGTTTAAATACTTCCTCCACTTAACACAATAATAAGAACCAATAACAACAGGAAGCCACAAGTAGTCCACAAAGCTTAAAACCTCTATGGTAAGCAAACATTTGATCTGTGGGCGGACTCGTTTTTTTTATTTGTTTTTTTAAAGACACCTGATAGTTCTACACTGACATAGGGATTGATAGCAAGAAGTTTGGACAGGTGTCAGATAACTGTCAGATGTTGACAGCTCAAAGTTGTTTGAAACTACTAGATTCACTTCTTTCAAGTGTTGTAACGAGTTTTATGATACGCGAGATTCGAGAGGTGCTACAGATGTAAAAGTGGTTACCAGGCTTAAGTTGAAATTCAAAATATTTTATTTCATATACACCATGGGCGCTTATGAAACGACAGAAGCTAGGTCCACGGTTCGAATTAGTCGTTTCTGAAGGAGAAGAACTAACAAGAAACTCTACGGCATGTTTAGTTTTTTTTTTAATTGTTTTATTAGTACAATGATGTTATAATACAGTGTTAATAAAAACTAAGAGAGTTCAGTCTGTAGGCCTAACAACAAGCAGGTACAAGAAGTTGTTGACAATGGTACAGCTGAAGTGGAAAATATAAAAAGGCAAAATGCTCAACATTTTTCTAGATAAGTCATCATCATCTGTCTAGCCTTTTCCCAACTATGTTAGGATCGGCTTCCAGTCTAACCAGATGCAGGTGAATACCAGTATTTTACATAGAGCGACTGCCTATCTGACTTCCACAACCCAGTTTAATATCTATATATCACTATTTTTTACTAGACAAGCAAAAAAGTAAAAAAGAAGGAGAACTCTTATGTAAAACGTATAGAACTAACCTTAATTATTGAACTTATTCAAATCAACAAGTCAAATAAGTTTGACTTTTTTAATTTGAATAAGGATATAAATGGACCAAGTTCAGACCGACAAAACATCAGCACTCATAAGCAGCTTATTTTAAACTATCAAAAATACCGGAGAAACCATCAAAAATATTAAAAATACAGCGGATTTATAGGCGGGTACAGAAGTGTTAACGTTTGACCAGGCCGTCGCGCGGCGCGCAAACACCCGTGTGTACAAACCCTTTAACGGCGAATGTAATCTGTATTTGTGTACTCGCGGGCTAAATGGTAGTGTGCGGTGCATTCACGGTGGTAAAGGTAAAAGTGTAAATAGAAATTGGAGTGTAACTGATAATGTTAAATGTTAGGAAACTAGAAGAAGGATTATAGAAGAAACTATCTATACAGGGTGTAAACAGACCCTTCACATAGCCGTCAACCAAGCATTCTGTACCTTAAACTAAGTAACTTTACGCAAAAATAATTGCTATGGAACGACTTTTTTTTTTTGGGTGAAAAATCACGTTTTACGGTAGGACTCGACGGAACGCACTCAAAGCATTGTGCTGATGGATGGATTGAATAGTACGGGGGTCGTGTAGGTGTTTAAAGTAAACATCTGACATTAAAAACATGTATTTAAAAAAAAAAAAACTAATAATGGAACTTTGACCCCCAATATCTCCGGAAATAGAAGGTTCCCAGGTATGGTCTAGAACAAAAAAAAAATCACAAAGACGGAGAGAACAAGTGCCTTTTGGCTTCGTTAAGGGTCTATTTACACCCTTTATAATTACAATGACTACAAGTGTTATGTGCGACTGCCAAGGTCGAGCTAATCAGGAGTTCAGGAGTTCAGGACACTGGACTCCGGACGGTATATTCAGAAGAATTAGGATCCTGCCATAAGTGACAAGAATCACTGATCGAAAAAGGCCATAACCTCCCTTCCAGTCAAAACTGACAATAACCATTTAAAAGTAAACCCGATCGACAATTTTTAGACCCCAAACAACAAGAAAACAGCAATACAACAAGAACTGAATACAACTAGCTCAGCAATGATAACAAAATGGCGTTAGCGCGGGAAGTATGACACATTAAGTCATTTCCTTATGCACTATACAGAAAATTGTGACAGTAAAAGGTACTGCTAGTATTATACTATTCAATAGGCATATCTACATATATACAGCACTAGATATTAAACTATAAAAGCTTCCGCTCTCAAGTATAAAATCTCTACACCAGACCATTTTGACAAGAGATGCCATTACAAAGCTAGGCCAAAGCAACGAGGCTCTACCTGTAACGGCTATGGGATGAATGACTGTTTTCAAAAGAGCTGTACGTTGGAGAAAGTCGGGTGAAGAGAAGGACCAAGTTATGTTGGTGGCGGGATAGTTTGATGTGGAGAGTAATGACAGGCGCCATGCGTATGCTCCACATTTTAATGTGGAACTGAATAGGCGTTAATGGAACGTTTAGAGGTAAGATGGGATGGTAAATATTATCTTTTTAGTTGTTTTTTGAGCAGATTTTTTAGCTCTAGTGTCTACTAAGGTTTGGTTGGACCGGTATAATATTAACGAAAAATAATCCTTAGGAAACGAAAAAAGAGGTCCAATTTTTTTTTTATTTTTATATCAGCCAGAACCATGAACTCAGAATCGCACTACACATAGACCTCTCCCAAGCTGCGGTACGACACCTTGTCTGTTGTC
Source organism: Noctua janthe (assembly GCA_910589295.1). NCBI lineage: Eukaryota > Metazoa > Arthropoda > Insecta > Lepidoptera > Noctuidae > Noctua > Noctua janthe. Next base: position 12,466,042 of record OU342573.1, read on the forward strand.
TTCGCCCCGCATCCAGTCTTTCTTACCCAGCCTCCGGTAACATCTACGAAGCTTGGGGGCGTCCCACACTACATTTGCCGATAAGCGGTTACCACTCCAGGACTCCATCGGCCATTGGTCCTCACTCCTCACACATACGAGTATCACATGTTAATGATGTCAGGGTTAAAAATACATACAGGACCTAAGTTATTATCTGAACAAAATACATTAAATAACAAAGAAATACTTAAAACAAATTGATACAACGTCGTTCAGAATACAAAGCCTAATTCAATACTTGAACAAAACAAACGAACCTTATTTATATTTATAACTATAATAAATGAGTTCGGGGCTCATAAAATTATATGATCAATGGCGAGGCGCCACCTGCCGTTGAAAACGCACAACTATGTCGAGCGATGCGTGTGCACATTCGAAACGAAACCCTCAAAAATCAACCTTATTTTTGTAATACCAAGATTGTAATTTGATTACTGGAAATATTTGCTATTCGTATCAAAATTAATAATTATGAAAATTCGAGTATTAATCTCACTTCCTGATCTTTTAATATCTTTTGTGGTTAATCAATTAATTAGTGTGGTATAAATCAATGAAGACGTTACTTTTAGTAATTGGTGATTGTATCTACGCTTTGTCGCTGTTTTTAATTACGGGAATTAAAATTCTGTTGAATTCTTTCCGAGGAGGTGTTGCAAAGGAATAGTGAATTAAAATAATCTATCATTACAATTTTTCCTTACAGAATTTAGATCGAATAGTAAATTACTTAGCAAAGCCGCTAAGCTAAAGTGGGCTGGCCATGTCTTCCGCATGCCTGAAGAGCTTTGGGCCAAAATAACCACGATGTGGAGCGGTAGATCTCGCAGGAGATGGCGGGACGAGCTGGATAAAACTAACGACCAGTCCACATTGGCCCTGGATCGAAGAATTTGGAACTCATGGAGAAAGGCCTTTGCCCATCAGTGAGATGACACAGGCTAACAGTATCAGTAAATTACTTGTTATCAATGAAGAAGAGCCGAAGAAACTAACAAGATAGACTCATCTTTGACACATAAAACAAAAGGATAAATACCTGGTCAACAAATAAAAAATAAATAAATTAGAAAATGTTCCCACAAAACTCAATTACATATACAGTTCATTCAAGATTTAAAACAATGAGAAAACATGGACTATTATTATTTCCTTTATTTACTTCTGTACAGATCAATTATATTTTTAAATATTCCTTACAATAAAATAAATTAAAAAAACATTTAAAAATATAAAAAATTGTAGCCCACCGGTATCGGGAACAGGGTTTAATTTAGGACTATAATTATTAACAGAAATTAAGAATAAAAAACCTTTTAAAACTCACAAAACTTCATAAAGAAATTATAAAAAATAAAACCTATAGGTACATACTATATAAAATAAATGGTAACCGATATTCTACATAGCATAGCGAGGGTTAGATTATGGTGGCTGACACGCTTCCATCGACGGCATCCATAGCTAATCCCAAGGGCCAGCTACCGCGATATAACGGGGACAGGGTTGAAGGATCAGAGAAAAAAAATGGCGGCGTTCGAAATAACACATTTAAAAATCATGAGGTTTGCGAGATTTTGATTGAAATACCTAACTAAATACTAGATATCTGTAGCAAAGGGTAAATTTTTGTAAGAGGTAAGCCGGAGTACATATATTTAATGTGATTATATTATTTGTCTATAGAATGCTGACTGTGATATTTTTCAAAGGAAATCCGGTAGGAATCGAGTTGTATGGGAACCTTCGCCACTGGTAGGTCTTAGGTTACAGTTTCAGTAAGGTCTCATAAACGTAGGTTTAAAAATCTAAAACGGTCACTTTTATTTTTAATTGCAATAATATAACTTATGTACAATGGCGAGCTAAACCCAGAATTAGGTTTTCTTAATTTCGATTGCGAGATTTGAACACTCTCTTTAAACGAGATTTGAGTACTCTCTTTAGAAGAGAGGACGCATGTGTCCCAGCAGTGGGGAAATTATAGGCTAGTTAATGGATAGCTGGTAGCAGTATAGATTCAACAGTGGGGTTTTCTGGACACAGATTTGTTTCAGTACATTTTGACAATTAAACATCATTTAAAAGTATTTACGTTTTATCAGACGTATGTTTCAATAATAAATTAGGAAATATTTTTAAAATCAACAAACAAACAAATATAACAATGACTACACCCGTAATCTTCGTTTACTCACTTAAACACCAATCCTTATAAAGTAAAGACACTAGTGCCGCAAACCCATAATTTGCCAACCCTAGTCGAGGGTAGCGCGAACCCACCCTTAATTGATTGCTCTGTGATTGATCGAAAGTCTTTAACCGATGTGCTGTTCTACGAAAATATAGCCCCTGTAGGTTTTAAGTACTTTTCTTATTTGGAAAGATTGGAAAACTAGTGACTTTCATATTTTTTTTAATATTCGGAACAGATAGCAAATTGAATATTGCGTAACAGTGGTGGGCTCCGCTACGATTTATAAACTATTGGGAATGTTTTAACTACATTCACAGAAACTGTGTAGTGTCTTTTCAGATGTATCTTTAAGGCGTAAACATATCAGCACGCCAGTAATCCCTAAAGCGTTAGGCAGAGGCGTAATTATACCATCACATTTTATTTTACATGACCAAATCTCTTAAACGACTTTTGGAAAGATAAGACAGTGTTGAAACGAGAAGATTTTAATATAAGTTCAATTATTTCAGTTTATATACTCATTCAGTTTACCTGAAAATTAATCAACAAATTGTTGAAACAAAGCTAAAAGATATAAACTCAGCCTTATTTGTTTTCGTTCGGAAATTTTATGTCAAGCCTTAACAAGTCCAACAGAGGTCAAACAGCTGACATATTATTACCTTTGCCTTTTAATCACATCAATTAAAAAAAAAAGAAACACCGTACACTTCCACCATTATACACCCAATTACGAGTTTCACAAACACATGTCATTCACAAAAACAAACAAACGACAATATAACTATTTATTACCTAATCTTGAACAAACGCCTGTTAGTTTTGGGAACTAACCCCTAATCATTTCATAATTAACTGAGTTTTTACGCCAATTTTGGGGCCAACCTTTTTTTGGCCGTATTGTTAACGAGGTGTCAATCTAACAAGGGAATTTATAACCTATTTCTATCGTGCTAAGTTTGATTATTCTTTGATGGGTATTCCTATAACAAATATTTGTGTTGGTTGAGAAGTACGTGTCCATATAATTAGGCTGCAGACACCTCAGTGTGATGATCGCTGGCGCCTTAGGCTGGTAGAGTGACCATATTGAATTATTACATCGGGACGTCATGATTTATTTGACTAGGGAACCTTTTTTTTTAGTCTATGACTTGTTATTGTCTACAACTTGTTGACAGGAATGAGTCAGAACTTGAAAACTGCGTAGACAAACTTAGTTAAAAAAAACCTTACCTACCTACTACAATAGAGTATTTACTTATGTAATTATCCAATTTTTAGTGACAGTTTAACACATTAAAATAAATAAATGTGTGATAAAATTTAACAAAAGATTATTAAGTAGGTAAGTATACAAAAAAAGAAAAAGTTAAATTACAAAAAAGAAGAATGTTATTTCTCACGGTTTGAAGCCGTCAACTTTATTACCCGGCTAGAGCAAAGACAAAAGGTAGTGTTATTTTACACTAAGAAACAAAGCAATAAATCGAAAATAAACTTAAATAAAAATACTGCAACACTATAATTACATTAACTTTGTAACAAGAATGTTAAATTCCTAATCAGAAGCAGAACCAACACAGCAAAGATTGCAAGTATTTTTTTTATACAGCATTAATCAATTAATCATAAGAATGTGTGAACACACAAGTAATGGATATCTTGCCGTACTAGTGGGGAAAAATAATAAAAAGAAGTTAATATTTACTTAGATGTTTAATGTTAATGTTGACAAGTAAGGAAATGGCAATGTATGTTTTTAAATGTCATCCTGTGAGAGAATCTATATTTGGGTATATACAATATATTATAAATTCAAGTCACTTTTCGTGGCATGTCTATGTAACCGTGTTGTTTTCTTAAAGTTCGCAACGGATTCTGGTGCGGTTATCACCATAATTAAGAGAATTTACTCCGAATGGATTATGTAGTTAGGTGCATCTAGTTAGGCTGATAGCCGACGCCAAAATCCGAGTAAGTAGATGGGAAAAGGCTAGGCAGGTGATGAAGATCAGACAAATCCATCTAAAATAGACTAGATTTTAAGAATCATTTAGTCATCAACGAAAAACCAATTCCTGTCTGACCACTGAAACCCATCAGATCAATAAACACACCACATAACAAAATGCCCTCTTCTAATAGGTCAACCAACAGTTATAAAGAGAGAAGGACAGACATAGTCGCGCGTACACACTAATCCATATACAGACCTCACAAGCTGGAGTATGAGACAAAAAAATCCATAAATAATTGACAACATGTATGGTGCGGATCTGGGACATTTGCGCGAAAGACATATGCGCGAAGGACACTTCCGCGAACCCGCTTGCTCGAAAAGACATATGCGCGCATGGACTTTTGGGCGATTAGACTTTTGCGCCCATAGACACTTACGCGCATAGACACATGCGCGCAGAGACACTTGCGCGAATGGACACTTGCGCGAATGAACTTTTGCGCAAAAGGACACTTCCGCGACTAGATTTACTCGCGACTGGCTACGGTTAATTTGTAGAGTAAACATAACATCATATTATTTCTTATTTTCAATGAGATAGAGCGAGAGAAGTAGCAACACTGCCCGAGAAACATGTCAATTATTTTTTTGTATCTACCATGAATAGTGTTGCCAGATATAATTATTGTTTAATCGATTTACAATATCGATTTTGAACAAAATAATTTAACTCTCTGTTCAAGCTTTTGGGTTTCATTAATGTCGATTTTTAAGGACATTCAGTTGTTTTAATGTCTATTATGACAAATGTATATTGATGTATAGAACATTCTTGTTACTTTGTACAAAAAAGATTAATCAATCGATTCCGATTTAGAAGACCTCAGTGTTATGTTTACTCTACAGCTAACCTAACCTAACCATTCACGCATAAGTCCTTTCGCGCATGTGTCTTTATGCGTAAATGTCCGTTCGCGCATAAGTCCATTCGCTCAAGTGTCTATGCGCGCAACTGTCTATGCGCCCAAAGGTCCATTCGCGCAAAAGCCTAATCGCCCAAAAGTCCATGCGCGCATATGTCTTTTCGCGCATGTGGATTCGCGCAAGTGTCCTTCGCGCAAATGTCTTTCGCGCTAGTGTCCTGATACCGTATGGTGCACCTACAAACACAGTTAAGGTATGTGATCACTAACAATTTCTGTGGCGAAAATTACCCTTAAATGCTCATCGCCGTAGGTGTACGATTAATGGAAGATTTTGTATGGATTATTATTCTGTTATAGTTTTAAGTTGGGTAATTATTTTTAGGTTTTTTGGTAACGGTACTTCTAGAGGTCATGGTTATATATCCGATGATTATCGTGGTCTGTAAAACAATCACTGTTTATTTCAAAGACAGCAGTTTCTTTTTTTTGTGTGGTTATAAAAGCTTGGTCAAGTACAGGATTAGCAAATTTGCTACTACTTTTAGTTGTCGAATGTAATCACTTTCCTTGATTGCTTGATTACACCACACAACAGTCCTATTTGCAGAACACACTGACAATCACAATCCGAAAGATTATAAAGGAAATTGCTGATCCATTTTTAGTATTTTGAAAAAAAAAAACAGTTCAACAAAGTAAATAACGCAATGAATGTTTTCAACAGTCAAAATGTAAAACATTACTATTGTATTTTAGTGTGTTACGCAATAACCATTCAATAATCATTAGGCGTAAATGCTTCAGTTGAGATGAGATAATTAAAAAGACAGTGTAAAAATAAACAAAAGAACATTAAACAGAAATCGCCCTGATCACTTTTTAAAAATTAAAAAAGTAACCGTCAAAATATATGGTCTAGGAACGCCCAAAGCTATTTGGGTAACGGATAACTATTTGGAGGCAAAAAATTGATGATCCGGTCATAACAGCAGATGGTAATGATTCTATTATTTATGGTAGGGTGTTTTAGACCCTTGTTGAGCCTTTACACGGTTTCCGTAATACTAACGAGTATGTTTATAAGGGAAAACACACACATCGTCACGCGGGTGATTCTATTACGATTTTTCGACACAAGGGTTATAAAGACAGCGTTTCGAAAGAAATAATTTTTGGGTCAAAGGTTGATATGCGTTTTTTGAGGGACTTTTGTATCGTTGAAACCTGATTATTAGGGAGAAGTTATTATAACATCGGTAAAACCAATAGTTTTACTGTGTTACTGGTATAGTTTCTATTGAGTTTAGATTCCCGGCAAGAATTGACTGCTGGGATGACTACAAATAGATATAGAAGTACGGAAGAAGACATGATGCAGCGACCCCAAATAAATTAGGAAAATGGAAAGAGAATGATATTGATGGATTGTCAAAATTCTGTGTTTTGTACAACTAAAAGGTAACTTTTCAAGCATCTTGTTCGAACAGCTCAATACAGGCTGTAAACGGACCCTTCACGAAGCCGTCAACCAAGCATTCTGTACATCAAACTAAGTAACTACGCAAACATTATTGTTTTGGAGTGAAAAATCACGTCATACGGTAGGACTCGATAAAAAGCACTCAAAGGATTGTGCTGATGGATCAATTGAATAGTACGAGGGTCGTGGAGGTGTTTAAAGTAAAAATCTTACACTAAAAACATGTATTTAAAAAAAACCTTATGAAAAAGTCGCAACTTTGACCCCCAATATCTCCGTAACTAGAAGGTTCCCAGGTATGGTCTAGAACAAGAAAATGATCGCAAAGACGAGGAGAACAAGTGCCTTTCGGCTTCGTTAAGCATCTATTTACACTCTTTATAATAAGTTTTTTTTTTTCAGTTAATTCGTAATTCCTTATTGTCATTTTATTTTGAAGGCCGAGTGATTCCTTATACCTCACTTCTTTTTGCGGTCTCTGTATCCTTAAGGCAGGTGATACATATGATGATACTCAAAGTGTTTACTATCTCTGGTATCTGCTTAGAACATCTTTTCTTTTACATTAAAATCAAATTATTAAAATACTAGGTTCTTGCTCGCGACTTCGTCCGTGCCGAAGAAACACATCTTATGGAACTCTCTTATAGTTGTAGCCTTTCCATCATTTTTGAAGTCGGAAGAGTACTTTCGGACATTATTTCCTACATTCAAGCTTTACGTTTTTTTTTTAATATTAGACTTTATTACTCTCAACAAATAAACAGGTGGCCTAACAGAGTACCCTGACGTCCTTAAGCAGGAGTAATACCAGTGTGGGTAAGAGATGGCGCTAGACGACCTGTATAGCTCTGTCTCTTTCCCACACTGGTGCTTAAACCCTCCAGGTTCAAAAGATCATGCCCTAAATCGAAAAGAAAAAGGTTGACCGAAAAATGATGAAGTTCTTCATATTTCTGTAATTGCTTTAAATTATGAAAACATACAAAGATTTTGTGTTCGACCAGTAAAACGCATGCGTGTTACAAATTGCCCATTTATCTCAAACGTGATTGGACAATGACTTCATACGTCATCGCTTGTCAGAAAGAAACGAATATTGAAAAACATTATTTTAACTCAAGAAAGATATTTCTTTCTTGAGCCCTTTTTTTCTTGAGTCAAAAAATACGTTGGAAAACCTATCTGATGAGCGAAACAATTGGAGTCCTTCCACAGTTATTTTGTTGTATGTTTGTTCCCAAGCGATTGAGCTGAAATTTTGCATACTTCCACGTTTATTTTGGATGGGAATGCATGGTTAGCTAAGTGACGTCATTATAAATTCATTATGGCGGACTCCCTAAGATGGCGGACTTGTTATTTTTCATGCACCCTCATGATATGGGTATTAATTAAGGGGTGAGAAGAATACGAAAAAAAAATACATCACACCTCTATAACAGCTTGTTTTTTATACAAAACTCAGTTTAGCCAACTTAATAGTTCGCGGTAAATAAACTGTCGAAATTAATCTTAATCAGAACTACACAGATTAAAAATAAATGTAGCGTTTTTTACAGTGGTTGATGACCTTTTAACAAAATTGAATTCAGAAATGGAAATCTTTTTAGTTATGGCACTATAAAGTCAGCGTTTGTCAACCTTTTTGGTGATTTTAGTCAAATAGGCATGTACTTATTTTTAGTAATATAACCGACCTCAAATAAATTGGGATAAAAGCAGGAGACTGGATGATGATGAACGTCTCCTTTAGACGTTTACCAAATTTATGCAGTGTTATTTTTTTTTTTAATAAAACAAAAAATGTCTACTAACCAAATGGTCTGAGTGGGGTTCTCTGGGCGCACTAGGGCCCGCGTTGGGCCACAGCAACTTTGACAACATCCGTTGACTTTGGCAATAGATGAGCTCCTACGAAGGAGAAAAAACGTACTTTAGTTTGTTTAGAATAAAGGCTCTTATCGCCTGACAGGGTATTCACTCCTTTTCTAAGGGAGTAAGCAGAGTTATGGGTGACATCACATTGAGTGTTTGTTATTCGCCCATCGGTACTAAAAAATAAAATGCACTGAAAATCATACAAGATGAAAAACATAAGTAAGATATTCACTAGTTCTAAAATAAGTCTGAATCGCTAGTGTGAGCAATCTCTTGTAAACCTTCAAAAGATTAAACAGACTATCGAGTAGCCAAGAAAGAGCTTTCGGAAAACCGTCCTGTTTGGTTATAACCCCAAGCAATCGACGACAGAACTGACCACGACAGATACTGTGTCCTAAAAAGCTAGCACTACTCAACCAGGAAATAGAACCACCCATTCAAGGCTAGACCAGAAAAATCGAAGATGTGTGTCATCTACCAACCCGCACTGAGCCTCCGTGGTGGATTACCCACTACTTCTTCGAAGAGGAGGCCTGTATCAGATTAAAGCCTGATCCATCATCATCTGCCCAGCCTTTTTTTTACAACTATGTTGTGGTCGGCTTCTAGTCTAACCGGATGCAGCTGAATACCAGTATTTACATGGATCATGTGCCTACCTGACCTCCACAACCCAGTTAGTACACATTACGTAACAGGCTGATTTAGCTAATTCCTAATTAATCTTAATAATTTGGCGGCCTCAAATGGACAGATTTGGAAGAGACCTACACTCAGTATTGGGTGACCAAAGGTTGAAGAAGAAGAAATAACTAATGAATTCAAGGCTATAGGCAACCACCAAAAGGAGCCCATATAGGTGTGTCATCGTGGTGGGTCCAATAGGTATATTTCTTAGAAGTTCTTCATAACCTAACAAGCACGCTCGAGTGTTCTCAATGAACAAGATTATTAATAATAACAACACGTTTTTACTCGTGCGCCTGCGCCGCCGGCGACCGAACTTGATGTTGCTGGAGGAGGTTACAAACTTGCGGTTCAGTGTGACGGGGGATAAATTGTGGGCTTTTATGTGATCATAGTGGGATTAAGTTATGACATTAATACTCGGTACGGTGTCTAGTTGTAGTACTTTGTTTATGTAAACAAGGCACACATGATATTAAACGTGGCCAGTAAAAAGAAAAACATGTAAAGCGGCCAGAACACAAATTATAAAAACTTCTTGGACACCTTCTAATTTAATAATCAATATTTAAATATTAGTATAGCATTATGTCTTTGTTTGTTCTCTGGGAATTACTTACATCCTATTTTACCCACGATTTCATTAATAGTATTATTGTGCAGTAAAAATGGTAATTGCATAACATGACGCCGGTAATATCGGAAGAGTTAGACAGAGGTGTACTTATACACCCACATTTCGCAGTTATGTTCAATTACCATGTAATAAGGAGCGATTTTATTGCCATCAACCGTGCAAGAACAATGGCAGTTCTTGAACTATATTCAGTTAAGCTAAAATTTACTAAAAAAAATCTAGTAGCCACCAATTCAAATCAAACTGTCAACAGCACATTAAAAACTTAGCCAAATCGCGTGCACAAAATTACTAAACACTAAAACGAAACGCCAAACTTTTAATATTTCTTAGTAAACCAAACGTTGACCACTCCTGGACGTTAAAAAGTATAACGAGATGGTAATAATAGGTTACGGGCAGTTCTCGCCTGCAAAACAAACATTGGACAGAGCAGGTCCGAGACAGAGTGTGCTAAATTACTTTAATTATGGTGGCAGGGACCTCGACGTCGTTTTCTGATTTACGTCTTACAATTTTAGTGAACGTTTTTTTGAATTTTTGATCGGTTTCGCCGGATATGGATGTGAATTTGTGTTTTTTTTTTGGATGTGTCATTCTTTCTGCACTATTGTTTTAAAAAGTTAAATCGTTTATTATAATTTTCGAGGTTTTGTGTTTGATTGTTGATAAAACCATAGATTTATCATCTTTGGTAATGCAATAAGGAAAAAAAAAATGGCTGTTTGAATTTTTGATACTTGACAAACAATTCAAATCCTAATAGCGTCTCTTATAGCAAGTGTCATTTAAAAAAGTACTTAAATAGTTGCGTGTAGCATCTAAATCAAATTAACTGGTCTGTGCGAGTGGGCGGTCGTTATGCGAAGAAACTTATAAGTTACTTATAAGACTTATTTATAACGCACTTATACAGGACTTACAACATATTTATAGATATTTATCTCGTTCTTGATACAGCTGTCATTATTGTGTGGACCTGGCTTGTTTTTTTTTAATCCGTTAATAAAATGTTTCGGATGTTTTATTTTATGTGTGTCGATGTAATACGTGTAATATCCTTAGTAATAAATAATCTACTAGTTATACCGTGATTGGTAATAGAACGCTGTTTATCATTTTACCATAATCAGCCTACAATGTCCCTACTGCTAGGGACAGAGGTCACTGGTCTGCGTCAGAGAGTGGCCATAGAGCATAGACCACACAGTGTGGGTTATTAGATGTCATATGCCTTTAAATTTTTGATTTTAGAACATGCCGGAACCATCACGATGTTTTTCTTCACCATTTTGAGATTATTGGTGATGTAATAACCGTCTAGAAGATCCACTAATTGATGGAAGCTCCAGCTATTGCTACCAGAACTCCTAAAGCGGCCATTTTTAAACCCTTCCTTCAACACAGAGATCCTAATCATGTATAACTCTCTATTTACTGAAAAATAAACCCTTACAATAGATTAATAACAGTGTTATTATAACCAACACGTTACCCCGTAGCCCCGGGCTACAACGATGGGATCTTTCGCAGCTGATGCCCAAAAACCGAGATTAACATGTATCCCTATATCATAAAAGTATTGAAATTTCTCGATTCCCGGTATAAAATAATAAACAAGTAATGTTGAATAAATTATAATATTTTACGCGGTCGTAATTGCAGCTGTTTTGCTTAAGTTCGAGGCAGGGTGATGTTATGAGGCTCTGCGGAACTATCGTAAGGGTTATGGGACCCTGGTAGGTTTAATTAGTCGATTTTAGGTCTTTAGGCGAACAACTGGACGTAACAAATCATAATTTGTCAGTCATTGCTCATGGGATCATCTCCAGTTACTATGATGTAGAGCAGAGCACAGATAGGCACTCGCTGCATGTAAAGTACATTTATTCAACTGAATTCGGTTCGACTAGCATCCGGACCGACCCGAGCATTGTTAAGAAGAGGCTAGGCAGATGATGATTATCAAGAGCCTTGGACCACACTGCCTTCTTACCAAAGATTAACACAACACTAAAAAAGATACTATATAGAAAACCTAGTAAGACCTTAAAAAAATAATTTAACCAAAAAAATTAAGGCTTTTGTCATGTGGATCCGGAACTGCATGGCGATTTACAGCCTGCTACTGAGACGACGACTGTGTTGTGTCCCAACAGTGGGAAACTAGTCACACACACACAGACCCACAACCCCGGGCATTAAGGACTGATTACGCTAACAAACATTTCATAATCATTAATCGCTTCGTAACAACTAACTACGCGAAGTAACGTCCGCTGGTAAATTATCAAAAACCACAGAACCGGTGTCGAGATGGCCAGTATCTGGTAATTGTGAGTAAACACTGTTTACAACTTAATACTACGACATCAGAATTTAATTTACTGTTGCTTGGGCTGTGTTTAGAGGAAATTGCAGGCCTCAGCAGCAAGGCCTAGATGAGAGTAATCAATTGAGATTTTTTTCTTGAAGTAACTTTGCAAGACTTTTCTCTTGAAGTTCGAACTTGTTTGTAGTTTGTTAAAGAGCTGCTGCTATTTTGTAAATCGAAGCTGTTGTTTCATGAGTTCCCAGTTTGAAAATAAAAACTGGGGTTAAGTTAAAACTTGAGGAATAGTTGATAAACGAAAGCAATAATAAAATTACATTTTTAAACTAAAAAACTTAATCAGCAAACGATCGCAAGAGCTCCGTAAGCTGTAATTAGTGGGCAGTTGTACGAAATATGAATGAACCGTGCGCAGACGCACCGCTAGCCCGGGGCGCCTCCACGACACCCATAACATTGAATATCAGGTCACTGCAAAGTCAACTAAAGGACTCACATTATTCGCAAGTAATGATAGACCTTTTTTAAACCACTCACGAACCCAGCATGACATCTAGTTGAAGTATCTACGATCCCGTCCGAAGATATTGGCCAATAAAGGCGAACCGTGGACGTATAAGGCTGCCCTCCGCCGCGACGAGACGCCGACAGAGCGAAAGATCAACGCTAATTAAGCGCCATAAAACCGAATATCGTTCTCATACCGTCGTTACCTTTCACCGGGCCGACAACGAATTCTATTGAAAAAAGAATTCTTTTTTTTTTTTGACTTCACATACACGAGCGCACGATATGAGGTTGGTAATAGATTAATGATATAGGTTGCGAGGTCTGTATTTAAAGGTGGGTTAGCGGGGAGGGCGCGCGCGCCGCCACCCGCGCGGCTCCGGGGCGCGGGGCGCCTGCGCGAGCGGGACGGCGGCGCAGGCGCCGGTGGCGCGCCGCGGGGCGTGCTCGGCCCCACGCGTACACCTCTTATTGAGAAATTCCCGAGATGATGCATAATTCTCATTTTGGTTTCCTCTCTGTAGTTATTTTACTCCTTGTTAACAATATTACCGATTCGGTGACCGACGCAGACGCATATTTTATCTGGTGGTTTAAAACTTTAACTGGACGGTTGATTTATGGGTTGTGTTTGGTGAATGGCAATCGTCGAATTGGTGGTTTTGGGTATATTATTATCTGTTTAGGCAGTAAAGAGCATTTGGAGAATTCCTCGATACAAATGAAGAGAATTCAGAGACGTCTTTCTCTAAATAACGTTACCTAAAACCCAATTCCTACATATAATACACGAATTCCATAAGACTCAAAACCGACAGTCACCCAGTTCAATACCAAGCTGTTAAAACACCAATAAGCTCTTATCAGACAGTTATGTTAATAAGACATGCTAATTCCCAAAACCAACAAACGGGGAACAAAAAGGAGGTCCAAAAAAAGGAGCTTAAGGGCCTCGGGGTCAAAAAAGGAGCAAGACACGAGACGGCGCCAGGCGAAGCGCAATTACGTGGCCACTGTAGCCCAAACCGAGGCTCGGAATGCGAACAGTATTCTAGCCAGGACTTTTTTCAGACTAGATTGTTCGACGAATAGTTGGTTGAGGACTTGAGGTTCTCAGAATGACATGGAAAAAAGATGACAATGTTGTAGAAATAGTTCTCGGTTGTAAGGTTCAGAATCCGTGTGTGGAGCAAGTTGATGACGAAAATGTTGTGTCTGAAGAGCGTTCATCCAAAAAGTTGGCAACGTCGCAAATAGCTGTCAAATATTTAGCTGTTTTAATTAATTTGGCAATATTACTGTACGGATATAAGAAATATCGTTAAGTAGTGAACTAGAATATTAATTATGAATTGCAATTGAAACACTGAATTTGATGTTGTAACAGTTTTAGGTGTAAAAAAGGCATTTGGAAAGTTTTCAAATACTTTTTTTACATCTTAAACTAAATATTCGGTGTTACGATATTAATTATTGCATTTCATAAACAATATTTTAGTTCACTTGTTAGCCATATTTCTTGTTTCCATGCAGTAATATTGCCAAATTAATCAAAACAGCGAAATATTTGACAGCTATTTGCGACGTTGCCCACTTTCTGTACAAAGGCTCTTAAGATGCTGTTCTATTAAAACTGGATTACGTTGAAGCTGATGAGTAGTAATCGGATCGGTATCGGTCAAGCAAATTGGCGTTGGATTGAATTTTCGCTTGTATTATTAGTTTTCGGTGAGTCCACAAGTATCGCGACCAAATAACTTTATGCTTATTCCTTTGGTGAAATTGATTCGTCTTTTATTTATCTGAAGGTTGTAATTAGAGTACAAATATGATCAATTTCACTTTATAATGGTACTGATGATGGGCTCTGAGCTCAGCAGTTAATTTTGAAACTAACTTCAATGGGGGTTTAGGCGCATGCGTTCGGCGGCATTCGCCGACGGGAGCCTTATTTCAAGATAAAAATACTTACTGTATCTGGATTTATGTATTAACTGTATTTTAAATAGATTAGCCTGTTATTATATAGGACTTATGACGAAGTGATTTTGAATAAGATCAATCACTACATAGTATAAAACAAAGTCGCTTCTCGCTGTCTGTCCCTATATCTTTTAAACTACGCAACGGATTTTGATGCGGTTTTTTTTAATACATAGAGTGATTCAAGAGGAAGGTTTATATGTAAATATTGCACCCGTGCGAAGCCGGGGCGGGTGGCTAGTCAATTATGTAGTTAACACGGTGGGAAGCAGTATTTTTCTCAAAAAATATTCAATAATTTTTTAATTTTAGTCTGTTATTCTATGGTGGCTGAAAGTTTACAGAAACATCAGGAAAAAGTAGTACTTACAACTTGGTTTTTAAGTTTTTTCTACAAAACAGCCTGAATTAATAATTTACTCACAAAAAAATTCTTTGAACCGTACTAGTAGCTGATATGGGTTATTACTGCAATGTACGATTACGAGTAACGATAATCGAGTATGCAAATTGTTCTTAGAATCGTTTGTTGGTACGGCGTGGGCCAATCGGGAACATCCTAACAGCGGCGAAGCATCGGACACTGCCGGACATTCTAATCCGGTAATTCGAGCGTGGGTAGGCGTGACCGGACGGCCCGTGACGTCACAGGCGGGGACCAATCAGAACGCAGCGGTAATCTGATTGTCACCCTTGTGTCAATAGAGTAATAGATGTAGCGACTGCCTCTCGAGGCGAAGCTTCTCTTGAGGGTGCCATAATGTGTCTTAAGTCAAGGGAGTAATGGTCTTCAAGTAAGTGGTGCTCTCTTTGACTACATTGTACCTCAAGTTTGATTTGGACCTGAAAGAGCAACTATGTTACCTCTCCTCAACTATGTTGGGGCCGGCTTCCAGCCTAACCGGATACAGCAACGTATTGATATTGTTGAGCTTTCTCCGGCATATTAGAATGTCTGGAGTGTTTCCTGCTTGGTGGTCATTTAAGTCTATTGATTGGACTATTTAATCCTAATGTCACCACATATCTACTTGTTTGACGGCACGGTTGGCGCAGTGGCTGAGCGATTGACTGCTGCGCTTCGTGTCGCGGGTTCGATTCCCGCACGGAACAAATATTTGTATGGCCTATAGGTAGTTGTTCCGGGTCTGGCTGTTTGTGTATGTGAGTTTAAATGTTTGTAAACGCACCCACCATGCAGGAGAAATTCCTAGTGTGGGGAAATATAAATAAAAAAAATGGAACAAGCCTATACTTACTTTAAAGTCGGTAAGAGTTTCAATTTTATGTTTCAAAATATCTAGACTCGACCACATTCTCGTTTTATCTCATTCCATCTAACTCCGATCTTATCAGACATATTCAGTAACACCATATAAAAATTACATCTAAAAAAATCATTCGAAAACACGATTCGTCTATGACCCTAACGTATTCTTCATAGCTCACTTTACCATCAAACAGCTCAACAGCCATTCAAATCTCACTCTTAATCCCTTACAATAACAGTCTTGGGAGTATTTTGACAGCTGCATTTTAAGTTGGTGCAAAAACTAGGGTGACAAACTAAGGGTGGTGTCACAATGGATGCAACGGATTAGTTGAAACAGGCTTACGTTATTACGTCACGGCAGTAATGGCCGCCGCATTATTAATAATAATAATATTCGTGTCACTATTATTAATAATTGGATAAAGTGCTGTGATATCATGAGGAGAGACTGGTCTCTCGGCATTTTAGGGGTGAGAGCTGTTTAATATTTGGGTGGTAACAAAATATTAAGAGATTTAAAAAAAAACATTATTTTTGCAGTTTGGACATGGAAAGAAAAATTCTAGTGCGAGCAGGGTTTGAACCTTCGACCTTCCGATTCAGTACACCGGATGTCTTAACCAATTAGACCATCGCACCCTGCTCAGAGCTTTCGAAATTTTCGTTCCATTAATAACGTCTTACGGTGACGTTAGCGCCATCTACACGTTGACATTGCAGCCAAATCAATGTTGTATAGAAGTCGCCATACCAAACTAATACTCTATTACTAATACTCTATAATACTCTATTTTTTTTCTTTCCATGTCAAAACAGATATAGTTCCCTACGCAGGGTTTGCGTATAAAAATATTAAATGATTTTTGCAGTTGACAACTTTTGGCCGAAGGAAAGCGTTACAACAGTCCTATTCCGATTAGTCAAGCATAACTTTGCAATGAACTAAAATAGCACAAACATCACAAGAAAAGCTACAAGTTTCAGTAAGGCAAAGCTTTAGAACCATAAATAAGCGAATAAAGTCCGATTTACAATGCGTCGGGAAAGAAGTAAAAGATAAAAAGCGGAAACACCACAAATATCTCCAAAAACATGAAAATCTTCACAACAAACTTTAACTACCACGACAACATAAATCAAAGCCTAAAACTTGAAAAAAAAACAGACAGGCCACTCCAATCAACTTTCTCATGAGCCAACAGATTTATCAGCCGGCCTCACTAACCCATGTTCGGTTTAATCTCGTAAACCCTCGGAAGCGCCTCAATTAAATACAAAACGTGTTTAAACTCTGGCAATTAAATAGATAAGGTTTCGATTCTGGTGGTCCACGGTCCACGGTCCACAGTCCACGGTCCGTGTCGCATGACCGTAAAATGTTTGATGTTCGCTCTCATGAAGCAGTAGTCATTGGAGGTAATGAGTTGGGGACTTCATCGGTAGCTAAGGAATACAGGGTGTAAACAGACCGTTCACATACCCGACAACCAAGCTTTCTGTACGTCAAACTTAACTTTTATAACATTTTGTATTTCTTTCTTATTTTTAATTTTTCTTTCCCAAAAGTTTATTATTATTTTGAAAAAGTCACAACTTGTAATTTTTCGTTTAGCTAATTGTCTTTTTATTTTTTTGTCAAATTGTAAGTGTTTTACATAAAAATATGCATGCTAGAAATATTGTTTTGTAACTTTTTTTTATTGCATTTGTGATTGTACATCGGTTTTGTGAATTAAATAAAAAAAAAAACTTTACCCAAAAATTGTTGCTGGGAATCGACTTTTTTTTGGGTGAAAAATCGCGTTTTAAGGTAGGACTTGACGGAAAGCACTCAAAACATTGTGCTGATGGATGGATTGAATAGTACGGGGGTCGTGGAGGTGTGTAAAGTAAAAATGTTACATTAAAAACATGTAAAAAAAAAACTTGTGAAAAAGTTGTAACTTTGACCCCCAATACCTCCGTAACTAGAAGGTTCCCAGGTATGGTCTAGAACAAAAAAATGATCACAATGATAGGGAGAAGAAGTGCCTTTCGGTTATGTTAAGGGTCTATTTAAACCCTTTATAAGTCGATTTTAGAGAAGCTCATAGTATTTTTGAGGCCAAAGGGTCTAGACAAAGATACACTCTATCAGCGACCACTGTGATGGATAAGTGAGTAATGTAAAAAATATATTGGATTGTCATAATCTACCTATCTAATTGTGATAATCTAGTCTATAGGGGTAACGTATTACCTAGTACTAACTGGGTTCTGGAGGTCAGATAGGCAGTCGCTCCATGTAAAATACGGGTATCCAGCTGCATCCGGTTAGACTGGAAGCCGACCCCAACACAGTTGGAAAAGGCAAGGCAGATGATGATGATAATCTACCGAAAGGTAATGTCAATCCTGTCGAAAACTGTTCCAGAAATGAGAGACGCTTTAAAAGCAATTGGTACTTCTCTAAGCCTTAAGGAAGGCTTTAAAGGAGGTGATAATAAATTGTTAATCTAGATGCCAATATTGGCCTAAAAACAGCCTAGTTTTATGACCCTTGGTCTGTCAAGTCATAGGTCTCAAGTTCGAACCCAAGGCACAAACCTCTGACTTTTCGGATTCATGTGCGTATTGTATAACTAAATTATCACTTGCTTCGGTGAAGGAAACCATCGTGAGGAAACCAGCCTGCCTGAGAAATATTTCTCGGCGGCATGTAAAGCCAAGTCAGAGGTCCATGGGCGGAATAAAAACTCTCGACACCAGGTTAGGCAATAACCACACGATAAAGAAAAGATTTTGTTCTAGAAACAGCGGTCTTTTTAGGGGACTTTGTATATCTTGAAGAGACAGTTTATTGAGAAACCGCAATAACCTAAGTCAAAGACTTCATTCGTCAAATCATAGGGGATGTGAAGACAGCTGTTGTTAATCAAATATCTATGATATCACGTTGCCATGGACGGTTGGTCTCAAATTATACTTAAGTTTTTTTTTATTGACCTGGTATGTCCCACTGCTGGGCAAAGGCCTCCCCCATATTCTTCCAGGTACTCTTCTCCTGCGACACCTCGAACCAGCCCTTGTGATGCGCGTCCAAATCATCTCCCCACCGATTTTTAACTTAAGTTACAAAATTAAATAATCAGAGATCACCATAAACACCAGGGGTCACCCTGGACAAATTGATACATAATTGTGTTAAAATCTTTTGATTCGTCACGCTCGATAAAAAAATGACTGAAGATGACTTTAATAAGGACAAAGGCAACATCAAATACGAAGAGGTCATTCTGAGGAAAATCATAACTCCAATATTATCCGAAATCGTTTTGCACCAAATGAATGCAAAGCAGTACCGTCTATTAAACACACGAGGAGCATCTGGTATAAAAACTTATACTTTAGAAGTCAGGTGACGTGGTTCTTGTTAGATGGATCGGTGACCTTAAAACGGTTGTAGGTCAGACTTGGGTGTGTGGCGCAGCTTGGGAGAGGCCTATGTCCAGCAGTGGACTAAAATCGGATAAGTTCATACAGAGTGGGAGGGACACGGATGCGCAAATGGTTATCACGCATTGATTCAGCACATCACTCTGAACTAAAACATTCTCGAGTTACTAACCTCCTACTTTTAGAAGACGGTTAAAAATAACGTGCAAGATGGAATTCTTTAGGCTGTGTGTTCCCCAAAATCAAAGACCACATCGAAATTTTTCAACGGTAATTTTAAAAAAAATCTGCGGTTTCCTACAAAAGTTGCATTACCTACATGTATGGAACAGCTGATTTTTTTTTAAATTACCGATAAAAAAACATCGATGTCCTTCAGAATAATGTGCTGAATACGTGGTAACCGTTTGTGCGTCAGTGTACCTTCCACCTGCACCCTGTATAGATGTAATAGTTAAAACGACGACGATCAGTTAGTCAGTCAGTCAGTTTTTTGTCTTTTTATGTAAGGTCGCGCGAATGCTATCGCCACCGAAAGCCGATACGCCTACAGGTAAAAGCACTGATGTCCCAAAATCGGCAATCGCCAAGTAACATGTTTCCTTGGTCCCTATTTAAAGAGTTAGTCTCCATGATACTAGTACCCTGTCACCAGTGCGAGAAGTGAGAAGAGTTCGCGTAGCCGAATTTTGGGATAAACATATTTGAACTTTTTGCCATCCACACGCCAAGAAAAAAAAAAAAGAAATCAGTAGTCGTTTGTTTAATTAAATTTAAAACTTACAAAGCTGTTTCAATTTATTGACGTGTGTGTTCACTCTAGCAGTTAATTTCAATGAACCTTTTTTCGTAATTAAACGCAAGTTTTTTGCATGTAGTATAGAAAAGGTATTGGAAATGATGCGGGCCTCAAGATCCGCGTGAATCGAACATGCGGGCGCTTCAATTACTATCACAGAATAAAAAATAAAAGGTGATGCTCAAATAGGTACTGACTTATACGTTAACATGGTCGTAACTAGCATTTATATGACCCGTAATCATGGTAAAAACTTGCAACATTGAAAAGCTACTAGATCTGGTTAATAATAATCTGATAGTGATATTTTATCGTTTTAATTTAAAGTAAATCAATAAATCACTATGACGAAAACTTCAAAAAAGTGTGGAACTTTTTTTTTAATACTATATAGGCTTGCGTTTGCGTTTGAGGAGCTCGTGGCTAAATAATAACAGCCGCTCGGGTCGATCTTTAGGATAAGCCGTGCTTGCCTAGGTTGGTCTGTGGATGGGTGACGGCCCATTACATACCGAGTTTCCTCCGTGCCTCGGAAAGCACGTTAAGCCGTTGGTCCCGGGTGTCATTTGTAGATCTTTGACAGTCGTTAGGTAGTCAGTTTCCACAAAAGTCTGACAACCAGTCTTACCAAGGGGTATCGTATTACCTAGTACTAACTGGGTTGTGGAGGTCAGATAGGCAGTCGCTTCATGTAAAATACTGGTATTTAGCTGCATCCGGTTATAATGGAAGCCGACCCTAACATAGTTGGGAAAAGGCTAGGCAGATGATACAGGCTTGCGTTTGGCCGCAACTCGCCTGATGTGAAGAGATGATGCAAACTGACATAGGCTCTGGCATAAAAGATGTACCGCTCCCCAAAACCATATTTTTTTGGGGGTAAAGTGCTTGTCGAGAAGTGCCAAGACGTCTTCATACGGCACTTGTGTTAATTTCTTCGGTAACGCCAAATCAGCCGCTAGTTTGTAAGTGCTGTCTGAGAGTGCGCTCAGCAATATATCTCGCCTTTTCACACCCAATGTTTAAGGTTGTATGTTTGCCACGTATATACATATGTATATATAATCTCAACATGAATGATATCACCAATATTTTGTTAAAATATTTTGATTTAAAAGAGTGTCCATGGAGTTTCTTGCCCATTCTTCTAAAAAGAGATCTACGCTTTGGAATGTGCAACTACTGGACTTACTCAAGTTATTATGTCTTGTGACTGTGACTGTAGCTTCGCTTCTTTTTGTTTTTTTGACATTCAAAAGTGCCTGTGATGGTCTAATTGAAATAAATGCTTTTGACTTTGGCTTTATGGATATTGTGGTCAAAACTAATTAAAATTCCAAAAATCAATCAATCATCAATTAAGAAATGAGACATCTTTTGGTCTCGTTTTTTATCGCGGATACTCGTCGCCACTGATGCGAACCTAGGTGACAAGTAAAACAACGGGTGGCTGAGAACAGACTGACTATATTTGTCAAGTAACACTACTTATAATAGGAGTGGATGCAATTACCCCCTCATATTTGCAGATTTATAACAGTTACCGAAGCATCATATCCTCTGGTTGCCTAAGTATTATGTATGGTATAATTTTGTTAGCCCTAACCTAATAAAACAACCATTACAGCATATTTTATGGTTAAACTAGCTGTTGCCCACGACTTCGTTCGCGAAATTGACCAAGTTTCATACAAACTTTCAACCCTCGTTTTACCCCCTTAGGGGATAAAGTTTCAAAAATCCCTTCTTAGTGCACACTTACGTCATTTAAGTAACGTTTGTGCAAAATTTCATGCTTCTAGATCCAGCGGTTTCAGCTGTACGTTTATCGATCAGTCAGTGAATCAGTCAGCCAGTCAGTTTCTTACTTCATATATAGATAGATTAGAATGAAGACCTCACACTCAGCAGTAATGATTTGCGACCACTAGATGAACAACGAGGCAGATGATCTCAAAGCTCCCGCATTACGCAGTTAAAGCTACTATATCTCGAACTGTATCGTATTGAACTGTACTGACAAAGAGCGTTAAAATAAAAGCCGCAAGCGCACGCTAAATGACGGCCACTTCTCATTGATTTTATTATTATATTCATTTCAAAGATTAAGTGGGACTCATGTCAGAGGCGACAGCTTTTATGATATAAGTTGTTGATATTGATCGAAAAGGGACAATTGAGGTGTAGCTTTAGTAGGTTCATGGTTGAAGTCTGAGGAATCAATAATTAATGTAAGTTTAATTTTTGGAGACCTCAGAGAATTGCTTTCAAATTATTGGAAATTGGAATCTTGATTGAATAGTCAATCGTGGGTGTATAGTAGATATTCTAGTTAGTTACAGTCTTACAGTTATTTATAGATGAAAAGTACTAAGTTATTTTTATATTTAAGACTTCTCTTGACATCTCTGGTTTGGCCGAAATAAATTTAATAAAAAACAAAACCTCAAATACTCCAATAAACAATCATTACACCGAGTAAGTACCATTTTATGGAACCCCACTTCAACATCCAAGAAGCCGCCATTGGCATTTTACACCTCTCTGAAAGCAGACTACTTGCACATCTGCGTTCAACTCATTGGTGATAACTGGCTAACGACAAATAAAACTGCTCGTTCATTCGTTCTCTCGTTCATTCGTTCGGTCTTTCGGCGCGTTTGCGCTCAAAGGAGGCCGAAGCTCAAGGAGGCCGATTTGTTTAGTATAAAGACTCCTTTATGGGCCGTATCGCCTCATGCGAATTTATTTTCGCAGTTATTATGCGATTCAATTAATGCACAAAGTTCGGTCAGGTTTCGGCGGCCTTTATGAACGCCGCGGTACCAGTTTTGTGAATTGTGTCTAGTCCCAATTTGAGGGTAGGGCTAATTTTGTGTCTGCGCTGTCAAAGTTAGGGCAAATTATTTGTGCAATTTGAATTTAATAGTAATATTATCAGGACTAATACTGATGAATTTGATTTCAAATTCCAATTGACAAAATGGCAGACAGATGTGGACTTATTCATTTCAATGGACAAAATTATATGATACAACTATGGGCAATGAGACAAGACATGGCACCATGAACAATGCAAGAAGAATAGGTACAGCAGTCCATTTACCATGCATAACACTATTGTAACCATATTTCCATGCATTAGGGTCTCATGAAGCTTAATTTATCATAAGATCGGGCTGTGAGTGACGTGCAAAGATCTCGCTTATGGGCTGCAGGTGTGATGGATAAGCATAATAGCATAATCAGCCTGAAATGTTTCGATTGCTGGGACCCAGGCCGTCTATCTGTGAGAGGGATTGAACTATAATGCATCACGCTGGCCCTGAGCGAATGGGTGGATGTCATATTTCTTCGAATTTTTGATTCTAGGACATGCCGGTGTCCTCACGATGTTTTCCTTCATCGAATACAGGCTACATCCAATGGTTATGCTCAAACGTTATTTACGTCTTTCAATACAACAATAAATATTTTGTGCAAACAAAAACAAAGGCAAAAATCGGCAAAATTAAAAAAAAATAAGTGCCTGCAAATTACAATTGACGAGGTACTTATTAAACCTTTTTTTATGTAGATAAAAAGTATTTTTGAATCGAATATGGATACCGTCGAACGGCTACCGAAATTCGCGCTTCGATGACCTACACCGTTATAATCTGTGCATTTTTTGAAAAAAAGAACGTACACTTGGGAAATTATCTCTTCATCTTTTGGCATTTGAATTGCTAAACTTTTTTTGGAATGTAACACAAGTTCGAATTTTGAAATATATTAGCATTGTTGTCTTTCTAGCTAAAGATGTGATATATTTTTTTTTTTTTTTTAATCAGACGCTTCCACCGCGCTGCCTTTTAACAAACTAAAGTAACGTGTTTCAAAATTATGATCAGGTGCAGGCGCCTCTTTGAAAGAAAAAAATTTAGGGACACATAAAAGGTTCCCAATTCCAGTCTCACAAAAGTGGTGAAATTTTAAAATTGTAAAGGTGATAGTGGAAAAGCCAGATTGCCAGTTTCTGGGGCACTGGACCTGTACGCACAGCTGCAGGTTTGGAACAGCGGGTTTATGACATAGATTTAGTTTTATTTTAATGAGAAATGTTACTAACAGCAATATGAGTCATGTGTTCGAATTAATTAAATAAAAAGTGTTGCCCCCCCACATTTCTAATATTTACGACCTAATGCGATGCGACTTACGTTAAGCTACACTTGTTTCCCTCGCATAAGTACAGTCGCATCGCAAATCGACTTGTGGGATGCTTTAAGCAATTTTGTTCGTTTGTTTTCTCCGCAGCCGCAGCAACACGAGTGTCGCTTTATCGTGTAGCTCGTGGCCGAGCCGGAACGTTACGCCTATTATGAATTCCGCTATTCTTAAGCGAAGTCGCGCTCATTAGGAGCAGGCAATTAGCATTATGACCAGGACCTCTTGTCCGAGGGTAGTAGCCGGCCCCGTGTGCGAAATAACTGGTGTTATGTATGTTTTCTTGGTGAAAACTTTTAGGGCAAGTCTTCTAAAATTCTTGTGTCAAATCTGATCACATAAAGGGGCACCACACATCGCACAATCGAATAGTCGGACGAGCTTCTTCCGAAACGAAACAAGGCGAATGAAAGCTCTTTTAGAACCACCCAAGTCGATTCCACTTCGATCTGATTGAATTTGATCGTTTGGGCAACTAAGCACAGCAGTCGTTGGAAAATAGTAAAGAATAGAAACATTTTAATTAAACGCCTTGTTTTGTGTTAAAGCTTTAATACGTACGCAGGTTGCACATAAAAGTTCCGTTCAATAGATTTAAAACCGCAAACGTTTGTCAGGGTTGACAGCGAACGCCATCCGGGTCATCAAAGTCATCATTCTCTTGCCCTTATCCCAATTCATTTGGGGTCGGCGCAGCATGTCCTCCTCTTCCATACTTCTCTATTACTCGTCATCTCATCAGACACCTCCTTACTTTGGTCTTCCTCTACTCATATACCCATCCACATTCATACTCAAAACTTTCCTCACGACATTTTCCTCGCTTCTCCGCATTACATGCCCATACGACGACAACCGATTACCACACTACTTTTCAGTCACCGGCGCCACTTTTAGACTTCCTCTTATATACTCATTTCTTATTTTATCCATTCGCGTAACACCACACATCCCCCTTAGCATTCTCATCTCTGCCACATGCAAATGCATTTCAGTCATCCCTTTTGTGGCCCAACACTCTGATCCATACAAGACAGCAGGTTTATAGCAAAGTGTTAGTCTGAAACTGAATATGACCTATCATTATTTTAATTCATCATCATCATTTCAGCCGAAAGACGTCCACTGCTGGACATAGGCCTCCCCCCAGTGTCGCCACATTCACCGTTCCCGTGCGACTCGCATCCAGCGGATCTCTGCAACCTTCACCAGGTCATCGGTCCACCTAGTGGGAGGCCTTCCAACGCAGCGTCTCCCGGTACGCGGTCGCCACTCCAGAACTTTCGGCCCCATCGGCCATCCGTTCTGCGAGCAATGTGTCCAATGTGCATTATTTAAATTACTGGAAACAATACCACAAGGTCCACAAAGCATTTCTCAAGTCCGAAGATTCCATAGACTTATTAGACTCATTAGTTCTGAGACCATTTCACTGTTTCTGAATCGTAATCATGGAATGAGGAAGCATTTTCTTTAAATATAATGAACACTCAGCTTATACCTGATGTCAAGTGTGTACACGTGTCATTTACAAGTTAACAGTAAATAATTAATAGGTACAGCGTTAATGTGTACAGTCATAAACAAAAAAATGTACACAGTCAGAAGAAATGAACAACGATTTTCTCTTCAATTAATCCAAAAAATCAGATAAACATAATCTTTGAAACAAACTTTTATGGCATTTCAATTTTCGAATAATTAGACGAGAAAAGATACGAGAAAATTTCTTTTGAATTTCGAAAATTGCGCACTTCATGCGTTACGGCCGGTGACAGAGACGAGGCCTTCATACCAGCAGTTCGAAAATTACGCGCTGATTATGATGTGTACATATTTATGCTCGTGACTGTACCTGATGAGTGAAATCTTTAGTGGCGTGCAATGAGCAAGTATTTATGTTAATGATGTTTGTGGAAGCACTTTGTTCTATGGCGATGTTGTATGACTTATTTTGAACTCATACAAGTCGGTGGAAAAGTTTTTTGGCGAAGATAAACACATACACACGTCAATACTAATATTATAAATTTGAACGTAACTCTGAATGAATGTCTGTCAACCACTGAACCGATCGTTATACATACCCTAGGCTGATAAAATTTTCGTTTTCCCCCGAATTGCTTGTTAAAGGTAAGGTAACCTAAATAAAAGACAAGGTACTTTTCATTCTGTCTTCTGTATAAAAAATGATGAAAACAAAATACGTGGGCGTATTCGCGTACGTACTTGTTTTTTTTTTTTGTAATTTCTAGACGTGAGCGTAATTAAAAACTACAAAATAGAAGTTTCGCTTGCTAATCTAAAATAAGTAACAATACATACTCTCAAAACAAATCAATCTTTCCGATGATTCCCGATGTCTTGTCCACCAGTTGTGGACAGGGATACGAATTAAAAAAAAATAAGTGACACAAATGAGCCGATGATGACAAAACAAATGCCGATTCTCTAACATCGCATTTGTAATACAAAACCGTTATTGAAATTCATCTGCATCCAAGCCTGGTTGCGGAATTAAACCGAAATATTTTGCATTGCATTTTTACAACACACCTTTTGCTCGCGGCTTCGATCGGTCGATTATGGTCGGAAATTATCACACGAGAATGTTTAAAATATAGCTAGTCTATGGGTGAATTGGATCAGTAGTTCCGAAGATTATCGCCTCCATCACAACTTACAAACTTCCACTTCTTTATAATATCAGTATGAATTCTTCAAAAAGTAAGTTACACCACTCTCAACACAAATATTTCCCAAGATTACTCTCCCGAGCCCACCTACCGCATGAACACCGTACGACATTAGCCACTGGTGACAAAACAAATGACGATTTTACCCGTATCTGAGCGCCAACCTCCTTTCATCTGGCCGCGGTAGCGAGCAAGATAACCAGCCTCCTTTTATTGCTCGTAATGGTTGAGATAGGACCGAGGTGGTCAAGTGTACTTTAGATTAAGTTTTTGGTAGCACTGTACCCTTTATCTTTAAAAGACGTGGAGGGTGTTTTGTGTTTAATTTTTGGTTCGTGATCCTTCTTAGCGTCTCGATGACAAATTTTCATTTAATATATATAATTTGGCCCAAAATTCAGCTATGCGAACTCCGCTCGCTGATGCAGTCATAAGATCGTCAAGTGTGTTCGAACCCAGACAGGCGATTTATTTCATCACCGCTACTCTCAAAATGGTGAAGGAAAACATCGTGAGGAAGCCGTCATGTCCTAGAATAAAAAAATCGAAGACATGTGACATCTACAAACCCGCACTGGACCCGCGTGGTGGATTATAGCCCTCTCCATCTCATATAGGGGAGGCCTGTGGCCCAGCAGTTTGAACATTTTAGGCTGATTATGCTATGCTAAGTAGGTCAGGAAGACAGGAACAGAAGATTTTTGGTAAAGGTTATAAGTATAATCAACTTTATTCATCTGATTAGATATTGCCCCCAATAATATTGTGCTATTGCTATCTTTTGTTTTAAGGTGGACAAGAAAGAGAGGGAAGAGAAGCGGATGATAATACCAAGCTACTTTATTCAACCCCGATTGTAAGTACTAATATACAACACGTGAGAAACTAGTTTGACAGCTTTTTTAAGCTCCGCCTTTCTGGAATTTGCTCAGCAAAAGACTGCCAACAATTTCTGAGGACGGGAGATTGTCAATGCGCAATGGATTTTGCTATTTATTGACTACGTCGCATTTATAAGTCAAAAAATTCTTCAAAAGGCTACTCTAACGATTTCCTTGTCCGACACGACCGACCACCAATAGGCCGCCGATACGCCGATAACGTGTTTAAATCCAACTTTTTATTGAGCCTTATCAACGGTTGAAGCTCATTCACCCACACAAACACACCTACTTTTATTTTTTTCAACTATCTGTACTCACCCACACCCTCTCAAGAAAAACAAATTTACCTTTACGGTCTTCGGTCTCATTTGTCATTGAAATTTAAACCTTATGTATTTTAACTAGGAGCGTTTAACAATTTGCTGGGGTGAAGAATTAAAGTGTGACGGTAGCGCTTAAGGAAATTTTTAGGATGCTTCCCAAAAGTGAAGTTTAATTTGTTTGCCGATTGGTATCACTTAATGTGAAGGTGTTTTGGGATTTTGTCGAATCATTTCGTTTGTAATTTAGAACTAGTGACGGGTAGGCCAATTAGAACTAATTGGTGACTGTGCTTTTAGGATTTTGTGTTATTTCGGACATTTCCTATTAAAAAAAGAAGCACCATCGGTAGAGGTTTTAACTATCTCATAAAGGTAGGTTACATTTTGTGGTAAAATTAAAAGCTGCAGTAAAATACTACAATCAAAATCTATTCATATTCCTAATCCAAATATTTTCGAAAACAAATAACAACCAAAACGTTTTCGGTACAATGATTAAATTCGAACCTAAAAACAAATGCATTCCATTTTCAAACGAACCACGGACAAACAAATTCGAATACAATTATCGAAACTCATCGGCATTCAAATTGAAATATCAAAATTCGAAATAAGAATTATTGTGATGATGTCAGAGACTAAAGACCACCAAAGAGCCGCCATCATTGAAATCAATACTTTGATCACTTTATGGCGTATGTAGGTACATGGAATGTCACTCGAGTTTTATACTTTAGTTCGGTTTATCGGTTATCTTAAAGGGATTAAGGAGCTACCGGTCTTTTCGTCGATAATGTTGATAGTTGATGCATATTGATTGGTAATGAAGGAAAGACACCTGGATTTGTTGAGATTATTTAACCTTTTTATACCAGTTACGGTGTGAGAAACGTTTTTGTAAAGTTTTATTTTTAAAATAAATTTTAATATTGATTCAGTTTTAAAAGGGATAAACTGTTTTTAGTACTTGGCATTCTTTTAAAAATGCTACACATTGCAGCTTGAATTTTGAATATTTTACAGTAAAATAACGATATTATTTGAACTTTTTGTAGATCGAATATTTGCAATTCGTTCAAGTAGTTCAGTTGAAAAGATTAAAACAAGGTTTCCTTAAATCCGATTGCTCCAATAAAAATGGTTTGAGTTAAAATAATCGCCAATTTATTTAAGGGCCCTTTATGTTGCTGCTGGTCAGACTTTTTTTTTTAAATGTACATTAATGTAAATCACAAATTAATGTAATTTAAATGTACAATCACCGATGGACGATTTCTTAGAGAAACAACGAATGCAACTTTGAGATAAAACATCCTTTCCTTACTTTCTTACTAATATTATAAATGCGAAAGTATGTTTGTTACCTTTTCATGGCTAAACCGATCATCGAAAACGTTCTCTGTCAAGTTTTTAGACGTTCGTATCCTGCTTATGCGTACGAAGTTTCATTAAAATCGGTTCAGTCATTTCGAAAAAAATCACTTGCAAGTTTGTATGAAATTCCGTAAGACGTTAACACTTACAACATACCGCAATACACTATAACAAACCCTATTTTTCTTATGTTCTCAAAAGGTGACCTTAGACCTAGCAGATGAGCGAACGACCTGTCGACCGCAATCCGTCTCCCGCCCACGGCTCGGCGTTTGGGCGCCGCCCCAGGCCCGCCCAAATGTGACGATCAATTTAGAGCGTCAGGGTTTGTGACACGCATTGATGAGGTGATTATAGGATAAAATTAACCCCATTTAGATTTAATTCAAGTATGTTCAGTGTGGGTTGGTGAAGAACTATCACCATCTTCCTGCTCTTGTCCCATGTTACTTGGGGTTGGCGCAACACGTTTTTTTCTTCCATTCTCCTCTGTCAACCGTCACGCTATCATTTACTCCTTTATCTTTCTTATCATTCCTCACACAATCCATCCATCGCGTCTTTCGTCTTCCTGCCCCTCAAAATCTATCAACACATAATTTCACCGATTTAGACTGAAGTGTTTATTTATATATTTAGGGAAACAAACAATTGTAAAATACTTACAGTAAATATAATAGAGGTAGGCTAATGTACAATCCACGAAGTTACCACAGATTACTTAGGGTACTTTTGTTTGAAAACAATAAAAATAAAAACTCCCAATAAAGATATGAAATAAAAAGGCACCTTTCAGAAGCGAATAGTAGAAATAGCGTAAATATATACAAAATATTCGCGCTCTCATATTATGATGCGAGTCGCGCGTCAAAGTATTTCTTTTTGACGTTCGCGCCACCTTCCTATGTAGGGTTGTCATGACATTTTGTATTTCAAGTTTAGTGCAGTTGTACAGACGCGAGCACATCAAGCTAGTCAAAACTGTCAAATTTTCCAAATCAACCTTAAACCTAATGCTTTAGCTATAAAGTTGAAAATTTATTAAAGAAATTTGACAGATTGTAGTAGCTTGATGTGCTGGCGTCTGTACAAAGGTGTTTTGGAGCGTTACCAAAATAGAAACGAACGTCGCCATCTTGTGTTTTCAATACAATTGATCATTGTAGCACTACAAACTCCTATGTATCATAATTTCTACTAGTATTTATAAAATAAAGCTTAGGAATTAATTCTCAACTCAGTGTTTATTTCAAATAGAGTATGTAGCCCGGAGTCACACAGGGTAGGTAACTAAGCAGGATATACAGGACTCTTACATTCTTCTTCTTTTTCGTATGGTTAGTGCCGAACCTGGTGTCAGAGTTTTTATGCCGCCCATGGACCTCTGACTTGAAATATCTCTCAGGCATGCTGGTTTCCTCACGATGGTTTTCCTTAATTGTGTTTTTTTTTTACTCTATATTAAAGTAAATATTATCATAATCAATATTTTTATAATTGGATGAAAATGCTTACAGAGTGATTTTGATAAAAAATGAAGAACAAATCAGTTTAAATAATTAAAAGCATTACTCATTAATTCAAACTTATTTAACGACGGTAAAAATATTTAGGAGTTCTTTTAAAATTATACAAACAGAAAATTTGACAGCCCTAACCAAAAATAAGAGTGAATATCAAATAAACTTGTGACTAGAGAATGCGGAAAATGTAAAATTGACGTTTTCACGATTCAAGGGACAGGTGTGAGTGCTACACAGTGTAATAGAAATGTTGAAACAACCAGACATTCCTCAATTCCTCACACGAGGACAGGCAATAACAGACTCGTTGCTTCCAAACTAGAGGGGCACTTATCGGGGCTGGTAAAGCAATATTTGTGAACGAATTTCTAGGTGTGTAAATATTTTTGCTCGGAAGTGTAGTTAAATTGTTTGAAGTGATAGGTAGATGAGGTAGAAGGAAAAAGTGTCCTGGAAAAAGGTATCTTCCCGGCCATTTAGCATATTTGAGTTGGGCTAATTAGGACGATTTTTTAGGCCTTACACAGAAATTTCTACTAATCGAATATCCGACTTTTAAGTAAGCCTAACACTGACTGTTGAGCTATCCATAATCGACTAACTATAAGTAGTATCATTGGCTTTGGTAAAAATTAAGTAAGAGGTATAATAAACCAAATCAAAGTGTGGCAGTTATTCCTTTAAAAAAACAGTAAGAATGACCGTCACCCATTAAGTGGAAAAACTGCATTTTACACCATTTCTAAATCGGATTAAAAAGTAAAATAAAAAAAAAAACAATGTCATTCAATAAGCTTGACATGAAGTGTCAACGAATTTTTAACTTGCAACACTTGCTCGGCTGTTACCGATAACATGACATGAAAGTTTTTCAATCGTATTTTACGGTATTACTGGATCGCGAGTTCGAATTTCATAAGCTACGAGTTTTTAAACAAACGGTTTTCAACCGTCTCACTCTTCATATTTTATTTTATATTTTTGCCCTGATTTTTGACACGAAATGCAAAGCTTGTTTCTTCTAAATTTGAATAGATTTTGCATTGCATTTTTTTTCTTTTCAGGATGTGTGTAAAATGAGTCTATGGAAACTGCTCATTTATTTTAATTTTAATTAATAAAAAACAAAACAGTTATAAAACGAATTATGACAACACCTATCCAATAATTATTTTTAGCTGTGTTAGGATTTTAGGAAGTCAGAGGCCCATGGGTGGCACCAAAACTCTGACACCAGGATAGGCACTAACCACACGATAAAGAAGTTGTGTTAGGAACTCCACACAACTTCTTATACCTACCACTACTTTATATGTAAATACATAACAATTATAATATCATCAACATAGATGAAGTGGATTAAAAACAAACCTACTATTGTAGCTATGAACTATCAAGCAAGTTAATAAAACAAAACAGTGTCTAGCCTAGCCTTCTTACAAAGTCACAGTAATCCAATTGATGACCCAAAATACCAAAAAACCGCACTAGCAAAAATTTCTCCATTTTTTCCTGAACGACACCATTACTTTTGCCAACCAACATTTACTTAAATAAACGAGAATGCTCAAATTCGTTGGCATTTCTCTAATTAATTATTATCATTAAAATATGACCTTGGTGCCATCGATGTTTCGCGTCTGATGTCAAAGTGACATAAGGGCTGTGTCATGGCCGTCAAATGACGCGCTCCGTGTGTCAAACGCGACATTTTTACGATTTTTTCATGCAAATTACAGCATAAAGGATGGCCAGTCTTTTGTGTCATATTTCATGCAGTTTGATGTCGTTTTGGTGGGACGTGTAAGGTAAAGCGGGTTAAGTTGGTAAGAAAATAAAAGATAGACGTAGTACTAGGTTGACTTAAGATATGAAACATGTGTGATAGCATCACAAGTCAGGTAGGTACAGCAGATTAATATTGATTCAATTTTTGATAATTTAGTGAAGATCTTTAATATTTCATTCACCACGAAAATCTTATTGCAAAAGAAAAATATCCAAAGAACAAAGCCAGAAGATCACAGTGAGTAAAGAATAATTGTGGTCTGCCTTGCTAGGCCTAAAAACAGTATTTACTAGTTACCTCCCCGACTCTCAGGAGGACAGCCATCTTGGATTTGCTCCAATTCCCAAACAAGCGTTGCGAAGGGAGTTCTACCAATGAGCTTTACATACCTTGTCCAAATCGCCGAAACTACTTTCAGATGTTACAAAATTCATAGGATTCCAGAACATTTTGGAATATTCGAGAGGCATGCCTAGTTTCAGTAGCATTTCCCTGTCGGCCCTCCGTGAGGTCCCCAGTGGTAACTTTGTTACAATATTTATGTCGGAACTTGACGCAAAACATATTCTCTACACTCCAACTTACATTTACGTTGGATTTATCTTCCTCGCTATTTGGTTTGGCTTAAAAACATGTTACTAAAAGATTTATCATTCGTTATTTGTAACATTTTTGGATTTATTGCCTTGTTATATTACGTTACTCCTTTTAAAAAGCCTGTCTCTGTAATTAACTGATGTTTAATCGTTTTATTACTCAATCAAATAATTTTCTAGGTTCTAACGTGTTTGGAATGATGAAAATGCTCCTAATTCCATGTTTGTAATAATAACGATAGTTAATTGTGACTGGTTAAGTAAAGTTATAAAGTTTACAACATTTCACAATGTTTAATGGGATCCTATCCAAGGACCATTTCCGGTTATTATTCCACCTCAAAAATATCCACTTAACTATATAAACTGTGTACACTTTTACACCTAAATTACACCATCAAGCGTGCTGTTCAAACGGAACACATAAAAAGGAACAACACGTGAAGCCGTTAGTTTGGCACCCCCCTTAATAATAGGTGATTTGGCCTCCCTTTCGCCCACATATAGACACCGACAGCCGTATTATGACCAGAATTTGTTGGTCTCTACGTGGCGAAAAATCTGGGAAAGTTTCGGGAGCTTGGGAGAACAAATTTCAAGGTGGGGCAGGTCTTGTTACCCTGGTGATTTGGCGTGGATGCGTGCTTCCGAGCCATCTTGGAGGTTTCAGTCTAATGCCACTTGTATTGGACATTTTATTGTCACACGCTGCTACTTTTCCGTGAGTTGTGAACCTCGAATTTTAGGAAGTATGTTCTTACTGACGTTTTTATAGGCACTAAACGTAAAATAAAAGTGAACTTTGAGTGTTTCTAAGTTTTGCGGTTTTTTTATTTAGCCTTATATTTACTGCTGAGGTGTGAGCGTAAGAATGTTTCAATGAATTTGAAGGGAAAACGATTGCCGCGATTGCTATGAAAAAATTTACGGCTGGTATGTAGGTTGCCTCAAAGAATAATTTGTTTGTTTCAATTTGAATTCTAAGACAAATTGTTTGGATAGGAACCATTTTTGGTGAAACTAAACTTATTAGGTGAGAATTTAAGTGTAAATACCGAAGTGACTAAGTTATTCCTTATTCTGAATGCCAAGTTATAGGTTTCAAACTCCTAGAAATATGAGGTCATAGTGATAGTTTGCCACAGTCATTCCAAACGAATTTTATCTATAAAATTCTTCCTTAACTATTCTTGCGCCGAAAACTTAAAGAATCCGACAGAAGCTTCGAAATATATTCTACCCGATACCCGCAAAGAATTTAATAGACACATCAAACTGAAAACTTTGGGTCCCGCAATAAAATCTCCTTATTACTAACTTCGCTCCGAGAATCATTTCGAATATTTCAGAGAATAATTCGGAATAATTTCGTTGTTTTATTTTTTAATGCTTCCGCGGCAATCCGGGGCGTTTGGTCGTTTGCATAAATTACGTGTGAGTTTATTAGACTTTGTGGTACATAGAAGTGTCGTTTTCTCAATTTTCCCGCCAATTTTTGGGTTACAAAATGGCTGCCGGCGCGTCGACACGCACAGCCCTCACGCGATACGGCATTCCCTTTCAGCTTTGTTGAATTATTTATTTGTTTTCAATACCTCTGATGCCGCCAATAAAAATTGTTAGTATCTTTGTCCGTCCGTGTTGTACAAGCCATTGCGATTCCGGATGCGAGTGGTGTTACGATTTTCGCAGTGAATGTTTTTGAGAAGAAATATTGTCGGGACAAGTTTGACGACAGTAATTGTTCCGAGAAAAATGCCTGGTATGTGTTTTTGTCGCTGTGTTAAATTGTATTTTGATTTGATATGATGTGTGCACAGTGTTTTATTGTGCGTTTAATATTATTCAAGAATTTTAAGCATGTTAAGATGTGAAAAGCATAATTATGGACACTGACTCACGTATATCATAGAACAAGTAAGAAGACTCGAAGTATTGCAAACTATCTGGTAATATGTGGGGTGGATATTGGGAAGCAATGAACTCATACGGCCATATGATAACATAAACATAACATAATCAACCTATTAATGTTCCCACTGCTGGGACACACAGCCTCCTCTCTATGAGAGGGAATGGGCTATAATCCACCACGCGGGCCCAGTGCGGGTTGGTAGATGTCACATGTCTTCGAATTTTTGGTTCTAGGACATGCCGGTTTCCTCACGATGTTTTCCTTCACCGTTTTGAGAGCAGTGGTGATGAAATAACTTACACAAAGTAATGCGCCTGGCTGGGTTCGAACCCACGACTTACTGCTCGTAAGTCGGGGTCTCCACCACTGGGCCACCGCTGCTCTCATATGATAGATAGTTCGAGACATTCCTTAAAACATTGTACTGGCTAAAGAAGACAAAAATTAAAAACTCGTGTCTTTTCTAGTTCGGTACTAACTCATCACATCAGCATCTGCCTATTCTTTTCCTAATTATGTTGAGATCGGTTTCCAGCCTCTGGATGCAGCTAAATACTAGTATTTTATATGGTCCTATGTGACCTTTGCAACCCAGTAACTGGCCAACACGATATCCCTTGGAAACGCTGGTTGTCAGACTTCTAATACTAGGGGTATTAGAAGTCTGCCAACCAGCGTTTTCAACCATTTCCCTTTTCCTATCGATTCGATCGGAAACCTTGTCCCCTAAGAATCAAAATCTGTCAAGTGCGAAACTCAAATATTTGCAGCGAAACTTGTGTCAAAACAAAAGTGTACATTTGACACTCTTTTACATGTAGCGAGGGAGTTTGGTCAATACTGGCCGGCAAATAGATTAGCTGTGCTAACTTTGGGTTCTCGATTGTGAGTGAGGAGTGTTTGACTATCGAATTTGATGTGAGTTATAGTAAAAAAATATTAAACAAAAAATGCAGGGTCAAATTAGATTCGCTAGTAAAACTCCACAGACGTAATGGGTATCGATAAGATAAGAAAAACAATGGTTTTTTGTGATTATTTGGTTTAACTTTTCACCGTAAGTACAGATTTTTTTTTCAGGGCTGACTGCACAGTAACTCCTACATTCATAAGCATTATCATCTGCCTAGCCTTTTTCCAACAAGTTTTTCCTTGAGGTCGGTTTCCAGTCTAACCAGACGCAGCGGAATTTAAGTACCCAGTATCGGCCCCAGTATTTAACATAGAGCGACTGCGTATCTGACCTCTACAACCCAGTTCTTGGGTAACACGCTATCCCTTGGTAAGACTGGTTGCTTCATTCAAATTTTATTAAAACAAGTGAGTTTCCAACAGTAACGGCATTGGTAGTGAAGTGCCAAATCAATGTATTTGATCCCAACTTGATCCCGGACAAATATTTGATCCAACTCGGGCGCGCAAACATTTGCGAAGTATCACGTGTTGGTGGGAACTGCACGCATGTGCATTAACACTGAGTTTTTTCGTTTTTTTTTATTTAACGGCACCTTCAAATATTGGTTAATATTTTTCCGACTCGGTGCACAGAATTCTTTAAAAATATCTCTAAGTTATTTTTGCTGAGAGCTACCTATAACTTAACACATACATCATGCCTGTAAACCCCGAACTGTTGGGCAGAGGTGCGCCCCTATTAAATGGGACTTAATCATAACAGGAGAAATGTAGGTGTACCATGGGCGTGATGTTATGTTACGATGTTATTAAAAAATACAGCCGCTGATTGGCTGGCTGGATCTAGCATTTTATTGCAATTAAATAGCCTTTCAAATGGCTTCAAATAACCAAGACTATCCTTAGGCGAATTCCTTATAAAACGTGACTGGCGTAAAAAGCCTGGTTACATCCATACACATATAGTTTTTAATGGAAAAGCCTGTCTGTCAGTCTGTCTGTCAGTGACGATTTCATGGCTGGAGGGTACGATTTTGATGTTATAAAGAAGAAGAAATACTACCGAGTTCCCTGAGGGTCGATCACTTTCAACCTTATTACTTAGGGCATAAGGGTGAAAACTGGCAAACCTTTAGTAAACTTGGGAGTATCTAATAAGATCAAGTGTCTAATGTCAAGGCATTGCGTTATCTCTAACTTTGCATTACTGTCAAAACCACAGTGAATTCAACAATGCTGTGAGCTTTATTCTCGGTACAATATGGTTGCTTTTGGTTCGCTGCCGTCACAAGAAATAACTATGAATGGACTGGTCTGTAATTTACCATAAAGCAAAAAATCTGTTACTTCGCTTATCTTGTTGAAGATTAAAGAATAGCAAAATTCACACAGGGTGTAAACAGACCCTTCACATCAATCAAGAAGCCATCAACCAAGCATTCTGTACATCAAAATGGGAATCGACTTTTTTTTTGGGGTGAAAAATCACGTTTTACAGTAGGACTCGATAGAAAGCACTCAAAGCATTGTGCTGATGGATGGATTGAATAGTACGGGGGTCGTGGAGGTGTGTAAAGTAAAAATCTTACATTAAAAAAATGTATTTAAAAAAAACTTGTGAAAATGTTGGAGCTTTGATCCCCAATATCTCCGTAACTAGAAGGTTCCCAGGTATGGTCTAGAACAAAAAATGATCGCAAAGACGGGGAGAACAAGTGCCTTTCGGATATGTTAAGGGTCTATTTACATCCTGTATAACATGTTTTTTTTTACCTTTTTCAAAACGCAAGTACTTTCAAGTACATAGAAAGAAGAGCTCACAAGATCTACACACTAGTCAGCCCTAATGTTCCTCATACTGCGACACAAACACCTAGTCTGTGAGATGAAGCGGGCTGTCATCTACCACGCGAGCCCAGTACGGGTTGCTGACCAAAAACTCCTCTTATACCATAGACACGCGGAAAAACTCGCGTTATTGTTTTTTAAACTAGTACTGTCCACACATCAACACGTATAGATACGACCGCAGCGAGTCCTGCCCGGATTACGGCACTAGCCTATCGATTACGTCACCGAAGCCCTAATCCGAGACGAGAACTATAGAGGGTTGCCACTGGAGAAAAAATATATTTGGGGATGAATTTTCCAAGAAAATATTTATTAACAGTGAAATTCGACTTTGTGGCATTTTATTTACTTTTTAAAAGAGCAGATCACGTATCGTAATGAAGAAATACGGTGAGATATTCTCAGACTTTATCTTCTGCAGAACTGCAGTTGAAAAAACATGCAAAATACCATTGCCATATTTTAAGAATTTCAGTTGGCTCCCGATACTAGACTGAAAACTAAATGTGAACTAACAAAAGAGTCGAAAAAATAAAAACCCTGGGTATCCATGATAGAAGAAGGACTTACAATGCTGCAAGGATCTTGAAGCGTTTAGATGACAATGCCAGGATAGAGCTGTTGGGAAACTAGTGAAATTATCCATAAAAATTGTATTGACAATACAAGAAGGCGTTAGCAGCTGCGTGCCAAAAAACCATGTACACACGGCGACAACATATCCAGTATAACCTGACCTCGCTTTGTATGAGCTTCGCGTACAATGAGAGATCCGCATAAACAGGATTTGTCTAGCTTGATTGGTCGCCGTGTGTACAACTAAGAAAATATTATTTTCGAACACACGTAGGTAATACACGTTGCAGTTATAACACACGAACAGGCTACGATACTCCTTTAATAAATATCCTCTTTCTCATTCATAAATACATTCTAATTACACCTCTGAACCCTGACGACTTACAAAGTTACGATTAGTGGTAAAGCCATAACCATGTACGGAATAAATGGCGACAAGTAATTTAGAGCTGCATTGAAACTGCTCGGAGAATCAACACAGCGTAACTATATGTTACATGCAGTGGTTCATCGCCGTTGACATTGACAGGTTTAGAAGCTAGTGGTGACATTGGCCCTGACAATCGCGCGGGCCTTCGACTTGGTGTACTGTAAGTAGTCAGTCTGTGGTTTCAATGGTGCTGAACAAATATTAAAACAAGAATTTGTGTGATATACTACAACTAAAAAACCCGACTACTAAAAAATCACGCTAATTAAATTCGGGGTTTACAAGGTAAAATCGACTCCTCCTATTGTTGAAGTCGGTCAAAATATAGCCTATGTTACCCAGGCCGTAATTACGAATCGATTGACACCTTATTCATCAAAATCGGATGAATAGTTTAGGCGCTACGGAGGAACATACGTAAATACAAACACGCATACATACATAGACTTCTAAAATCATAACCCTCCGTTTTGCCATCGCCGTAGTCGGGTAATAACTGATGACACTCGGAAAGCTACAACGCTGTTGTATGACAGGGCAGAATGGAAGAAAACATCGTTTTGCGCCGAGCCCAAGTAACATGGGACATGAATATGATGTCTACCGTATGTCAGACGAACAGTGGGGCAAACTCACGACCTGGTGAGTTCCGCTTAATGGCAAGCCACATCGCGGCAGATCCAGACGGTGAAGGCGGGATGAGCTGGACCCCTGTGACAAACATTAGTCCTTGGAAGCCACGGACAGAGAGAGCTGGAAAGAGGGTACGGTGGCCTCTGCTCAGTAGTGGGACGATACGTGTTGATCTTGAAATCTAGACTATAAACTGCCGAATGTTGGTGTCCTGTAAGTTCTCTTTTGACTTAAGATTTCATGAAAAAGTCATTCAACCTCAATTAAATGAACTTAGAGGGTTGGATTAATGATTTTAATGATTATAATTACATTCTTGTTACTTGCGCGACTCATTTTTCATCAACATACGACCTGACTTGACTGCAAATTGCAAAAAAAAAACGTTCAAAATTTGAATTTCGCGGGCTATCCTGGCGCTTCCACCATAAACTTTACTTATTCCAGCTGCTTTTCAGATATAAAGAAAAAAAAAACCGTTGGTATCTTTGACAGCCCTACAAGCCCGAACAAGTAGTAAAACATAAGGGCGAGTGTACACGCTAACGTTTGAAAAACGGCTGTGTTTACACTGGCGAGTATGACCCCAGCTGGGGTCAGATGACAAATGGACAACTAGTATCGCTTTACCGATACTATTTTGTATCTGTTCGTGTCAACAAGAATCTGTTTGATAGGTCAGTAATACGAATTAAGTGCTATTTGTCTTCATTATTGACGTAAGAACGACGTCCTACTAACTGGGCTGTGGAGGTCGGATAGGCAGTCGCTCCATGTAAAATACTTGTATTCGGCTTCATCCGATTCAACTGGAAGCCGATCTTGAGCCGAGTTGGGGAAAGGCTAGGTAGATGATGGATGACTGCCATAAGAAGGTACTGGAAATTTTAACTTTGATCAACTGATAGAAGGCTCTTCTATAGAGCTCTTTAAATCTTGATAATACAAATTCACTGTCTGCTGCAGTTAAACTAGGTTAAGCCGTGCTTGCCTAGGTTGGTCTGTGGATGGGTGACCACCCATTACATACCGAGTTTCCTCCGTGCCTCGGAAAACACGTTAAGCCGTTGGTCCCGGCTGTCATTTGTAGATATTTGACAGCCGTTAGGTAGTCAGTGGCCCAGTCTGACAACCAGTCTTACCAAGGGGTATCGTATTCCCCAGTACTAACTGGGTTGTGGAGTCAGGTCAGATATACAGTCGGTCCATGTAAAATATTGGTATTCAGCTGCATTCGATATATTGGAAACCGACCCTAACATAGTTGGGAAAAGGCTAGGCAGATGATGGATAGTACCTACCTATAAATTGGAAGACCTAGGTTCGGATAGTATGTAAACCTTGGCTGAGGGCCTTCATTTGAGCTCACCACAGGGTAGTCCCGTAGACCAGAACGGCCCTACCTAAAAAGAAAAAAAACAAGAAAAACCAGACCGGAAAACTAACTCATCATCATCACTTTTCTACCCATACCCCCATTTATTTGGGGTCTGCGCAGCATATGTCTTCTTCAATACTTCTCTATTACTCGTCATCTCACTAAGAAAAGTTCCCAAAAAAACGTGTTGACCTCTTCCTAAAAACTTGATAAACGAAAAAAAGCATCCAATCAACTCGAAATCCGAAAGCGACGTTTTATCACTGGCCAGTATCAACTTTTATGATTTTTAATCAACTTAAAATTATTTGAAAACCGTTCTGGCGCCAACCGTAATCAAGGTGTACCGAAAGGCGGGTTTTTGCAAAGGATTACAGTATTCACATGGAAAAATACTTTGTGTGGATTAAAAAGTAAAAATGTAGTACCTTTGAAGACTACTATTGTACTCCGAGAAAGGATTTTTAGAAAATGGCGAATTAGTTTTGAAGAAAGGGTTGGACTTTGCGTTACTTGGATTAGGATGTCTTGATATTTTTTTGGATTGTCTTTTTTTCCGAAAAAAATGCTTCTTTGTTAAGAGATCTGTTGCGGAATCCTTTTGATGAAGATTACTAGATTGAGTTGCGAGTTAAAAAACGTCTTTTACAAGTTAATGGTAGAATCTTTTTTAGCGTTTCACTTAAATTTATTTTTCGTCCAGTCAAAAAGCTACTCACACTTACTTTGCATATCATCGATTAGCAAAACAATTTCCAAAGTACCTTGGAACATTGAATTGTACCTATTCTCAAAACCACGAACCGCACCGCTCGATAATTAATCCAGTGGAACACTATCGAACCGTTAAGACGATAGCCCCTTCGCAAGATTTTATCGCCCTTAATAGAGAACAATTCGGTGGGGCTGTGCATATCGCCTGAATGGCTGCCAAAGGACATCACCTTTTGATCAATAACTGTATATAAATTACGGAGCATATGGCCCTTCGCTGCACGAACGAGCAACGGCCCGGCCTTTGTAGCCCTATTTGTATATACTCCCGTTTGTGTGAACGTAAAGTTTGCTTGCGTAAGTAACAGAAATGGACGAAAGTTGAAGAAAAAGAAGCCTTAGAGTTGGTCGATTTAAATTTTTGTTTGTAATTGAGCAATTGGTTAAGTTTAGTGGTTTGTTTCGAAAAAGTTTCTCAGAAATTTTGGGGAGTCTTGAGAGTTCCTTGTGTTATGTAATGGTTTAACAAACTTTTCACTTCTTATGCTCATTTGTGATGTTTAAAAGTTACTAATACGCGATTGAGTGCGAGTGAGATTTTTAATTTTATTTTTCCAGGTCTCAAATAACGGGACGTTTGATAAGGTTGGCAAGTACATACCTACTTCAATTTATTGTCAATTATTATATTTTACTAAGCTGAACATAAAAATCCAGTTTCTACACGAATTTTAACCGATAGACAAAAATCTCTATCGCATTTTTTTTTTACAAGATACAGATGTGCAGTCGAACAAAGCGCTACTTGAAAAGAATTTAACGCATGAAAACTTTAAGCCATAGACAATTAATACTGTACATCGACGTATTAAAGCTACCTCAGTTCAGTATTATAGAAGTAACCTCAATGCTCAAGATGTTTTTCGCAAAAACTTTTGAGAATAGACCCCCGATTAGTGGGACTGAATAGGTTTGATACTTGTGTATCTTTTGTAGTAGAATCAAGATGTTTTGATGTTATTAGCTATGATGAGCTGTCTTTTTGAGCGGTATTAGACTGTCAAGAAATAGAGATGGATAGTTTATTTATTTCTGTCTGTCTTTCTAGTTAATCAGAGTACAAAAATACAGGGACAGAATACCATTTGTCTTGTTCCTTTTGGGTGGCTAGAATCAATAGGAGATGCTCTTAGGCTGAGATCTAATCGATTAGACCATACTTTAGTTAAGCGATATATATGTCATTGTCGCACAACTGACAAACTACAAGTGTAAAGTTTATATAATCTCGAGCTTAAACTCCTTAGACTGATTAAGAGTAAGATTACTTATATGAAGAGAATCAAGGAAATTTATAAATGTATCCATGGTTGGTAGGTCAGTAATGTAAACGTCAGACTGTCTAAGGCGCCAATAAATGCAAAGCGCAGACTTATAATAAGTGCTCATGCAACGCTTCAAATAACCCTAAATTGTCCATAAAGAAAAAAAAACCTATATATTATACCACTATATCATTCATTCTGAAATATTTATACCTTTAATTAATGGGGTACACATAAAACCACAATGATTGATAAAAAGGCATCGACGATAATATAATTAAACGCTTTTTGTGACTTTTAAGTCTAAAAGTCGCCACGGCAATCTCGGTTGTTAGCACTGCAATAAAAGTGCCGACGACTGTAAGGACTTCGGCACATTGGTTGCGGCGCCTCGCGAAACCACAGGACAAAATAATAATGCCCGGATCTACCAAGACAAGCGGAGTAAAGAGGAGACGGGCGCGGGACCCATCGCACTGGTCGAAATCCACATTGCGTCTCTTGCATTTCTCCGCTCGTCTCTGTTTTGGTCGAAACCGGGCTTATTGTGCCTACCTAGGCACTTGAAAATCCTAATTTAAAATCAAAGCTATCTGGATCTGGATTGTTTTTTATTTTTATTTCACAGATTTTTTGGGCCTTTCTTTA
This sequence comes from Noctua janthe, assembly GCA_910589295.1. Lineage (NCBI taxonomy): Eukaryota > Metazoa > Arthropoda > Insecta > Lepidoptera > Noctuidae > Noctua > Noctua janthe. The sequence continues at coordinate 12,509,975 of OU342573.1, forward strand.
CTGAAATCATTATTTCTGGTATCAGTTTTAGAACCACAAGATTTTTTTTTAATTTTGTAGGGTGACTAGTCCTACTTTTTAATGAATAACTTTTAAATAGACACAACCCAAACTCAGGATTTACCTCACCTTTTTACATGAGCTGAATTATTCAATTAAGGAAAAAAAAAAACTAAAAAAAGCATCAAGACTTTCCTTTCAACGTCCTACATATTTTAGGAGCATTTTTAAGTCACCGAATTAAAAGAAATAACCAAAATTACCGTACAAATTGCCAGTACCTCTGTCGGCTTACTTACCTTTAGCTTGCCTCGGCAATAAAATTAAGGGCGCTGTAAATAAACGCGATTGCCGTCAATATATCCCTTGCTTGATTCACGGCCCTGGCAGAGTCCCAAGCGTTTGTTTTTAAATTTTTATTAGCGGCTAGAGATACGATCTGTCAAATGGCAGGTACTTAATTAGTTTGGGAATCGGCTAATGGGCTACGGTTATGAGTAAACCTTTGACGTTGCGTTTAGAATGGGGGGTAAGTGTGTTTCTACTTATAAACGGGCATATTTGCAAAGTTAAAAAAAAAACCCTAAACGACAACTAAATAAACACCCAAATTATATTTCAATTAAATGTAATATGGCGCTTAGCAAGATGCAAATTCGATTTACTCGTGGAATAACGATTTTAACTTTGAGATAAGATCTATTTCATGATGGTAAGAGTTCCAAAGGACATTGAAAAAAAATACTTTTACAATATGCTACATTTAAGTACATATTTAGTGATCGTGAATGTAAGTTGTCTTTTGCACTTTTTTATTCAATTTTTATTTTATATGCTTATTGAAACTATAAAGCGGCCGAAGTCAGGGTTATCGCTAGTTTCCCAGCGATATTTATATGAAAACAAGTTAATTGTAGGCGACGACCGCTTTTCAAAATTACATCTAGACCAATTACTCAACATACACTTCATAGATAATTGAAAATTATTAAGTTATCAAACGTTGTTTACGAACGCCTATATTATAGAGTTTCTCCCTGTTATTTTATTGGTCTAGTTTAGCCATAAATATGCAAAAGATCTCTGTAATTATGTATACAGGGTAGAAAAAACATCGACGATTCGACACACGAACGGTCTGAAAAAATTTTCGTCGATTTTTTTTTTTAAATGAACTATTCCACACATTTCGACTGTGTACTGTGTAGACTGTGTGTGTTTTTTTTTTATTACCGACCATGATGAACTAGAGTACCGGAATGATGTACTGAATAGGTGGTAACCACTTGTGCGTGATATATGATGTATTCCACCCTCTATTGCTTATTGTTTATCGTACCTAATAATTTGTGTGGAATTTATACAATAAAATTTATTCGTACTTCAGTTCAAAATATTGACAGGTAAGGTCATTTTTAGATTCCATTTAATCATTCTTGTAAAAATTTACAAAAACAAATACTTTTGTAATTTATTTAATTATTATTTATTTATTTATTTAATACTTAAGTACATAATATTTTGTAAATAAAAGGCTTTTTTTAAACACATCATGAAACTTCATTGTTCTAATATTGAACCGAATTTTTTTTTTAGGTCATCCCAAAACATAAACACCCTAATATTTTAAATGATCGTTATTAACGATTGTTTCGATAATATCGGTATAAAATATCGATGGACGTCCGAAAATCGGCATGTTCGTCAGAGCAGGGGACAAAAAACTTAAAAACAAAACACATCTATCTTGTCAAGCTGTTTTACCGTTTTTTTTTCTATTGGACCCTTCTTCGCAGATAGAAAACAATAGGAGCGTCTCTTAAGTATAGGGTTTGATTAAAAACTACAATTTATGTTAATTGGAAGAGTATTAATTAGCTTTAAACTCCAGTCATGTAAAATATTTTTTTGTTTTTCTGACATACAAAAACTTACGTAAAAATACCATCAAATTCAATTTAAATATCTATGTTATATCGGAATCTGTAAATCTAGTATCAACTGAAATTGTTCGTATAAATGGTTTTTCGTACTTTAAATACACTACTAACAAAAACAGTACTTCTAATGCAAAACATTCATAAGCGACAGATGAAAAATACGAAAATATACATCACTCGCGTCGACGTAGCCAGCTGTTGTCAAAATTCTACACATACCTCTCCGCGACCGTCGTTATTTCAATTACCTTCGTCCCTCGTCAAAGACAAAAGGCCTGACATACAGAAAAAAAGAAACAAAAAAAACCCAGCGCCCATCGAGCGAATTAAAAAAAACAGTTGTCTTATCTATGATTGGATCGCGGTCGTGTAAACGGTCAAGTGTAAGTTACTAAAAGATCCCGCCTTTTACTTTACAGAAGCTTCTTTTCTTTTTTGAAAATGGACTGCGCAATTTTTTTTTAACTGCAAATGGGATTTTGGGTGGTTTGAATGAAAATGGGTTGTTCCAAAATTTAATTAAAAATATTGACAGTTCTGACGGTTCAGTTGACACATGGTTCATTTTGGCGCCAATGTTCATGCCAAAATACGACAGGTCACTCAGACCTGGTGGTCAAGTGGGCTTTATCAACCTTCTTTTCAAATTAGTACAGATCTAAATCAAGGAATACGTAAACGCAATCAAAAAGTCATAAAAACCGACCAAATGTCGTCACACATCCGCAACTCATAAGTTCATAACACATAAATAACAAAAAAATGATACAAAATTAAAACCTGTCATACTGACATAAAACTCCCTATCAACACGCTATAAAAAAAACTTTAAACATCTGAAGTGCGCTTAACATGGCGATAATCTATTGAACTAAGGCAAGATGATGGGCACCCAATGTAAATATCAGTAATAGCCGTAACAGACACAAAGGGGTCCCGCAGACAACCCCAGGGGTCCTGCCCAACCTCGTTTTAATTATAATATCACCCACATTATAAAGTTTTTGTTGAAAAAGTTACAAAAAAGAAACAGACTGCTACTTTTCGGATGCGGTATAATGCTATTGTTGGTAACAATTTTTGTGTATAATTGTTCGTTGGTGATCAAAAGGAGCATGGAGTGGAAAGTATTAGGCTTTGGAACCGTGAAGGTATGGTAAAGGAGCTGAACTTTGGGATTTAGAAATGATGCCTGGTTTAAAAATAATTGAAATGGCTTCTTTAAATTTCGTTTATCAAAAATAAGTACAACTACATTTTTTTTTTTCAAATGGTCGCGTTCAAAAAGATTCTTATTTCTTTGATGTAATTCCATCGCAGTCATTTCTAGTACCTAAACCTGCATATTGGTCCTAGGGCTCGAACCCAGCGACCGCATACTTAGACGAAATCAAAAGCAGACAATGTAAAATTGTTCAGCTCCCTTCCCTCACAATTCCGCAGCTAAAAAAGAAGTCGGTACTCACGAAACCGTGCTTGTCACTAATGTTGTTCGTCAGTTTGAGTTTGTGGAAGGAAACCACCTTCTGCATCCACTGCTCGCCCGTCGAGGGGGAGTCGGGGTGGATGTACATCCTTTTCGGCATCTCAGGGTCCGCCTTCCCGGCGACCATCCACCGACTCCGAGAACAAACGAACCAAGTCAAGAACACCAAACAAAAAACCTTCTAATTGACTTAATAAACCAATTAAATCAATCAAAAAATTCTTCCCATAATTGTCAGAAAGTATTGACCGACTGACATGATTTTTTTAATAGTTCATTAGTAGAAAATCTTCGTATCGACATTGTTTTAATTGATTGATTACATTGGTATTAAGAAATCAATTTCGAATTTGGCGAAATAATGAATTTTATTGAAGCAATCGGTGTCCTCGTTTCGAAAGCGTTAGACATGCACTAAGATACTAATGATGGTGAAAAACATGCTGCAAGTAAGACAAATAAGCTATTTAGTTCTACAGACAACAGTGCATAAGAAACAATGTGAATAAAAGATCTGCGTGCAACGATTATTCATGCCGAAATGTGCGATGTCAAGAGAAAATATATGTAAATTGTAACAGAATATGATAATGTGGTCTTAAAAAATGGACTTGAATCCCCAACGATGGAATCTCGTCGCAAAATGTAACTCGAAAAAGAAATGAATGCAGAAAAGACAGTAAAAATGGTAGATTCGTCCCGGGACCTAATGTTCTGAACGCAGATCTCCAATATCACACATCATAATTGCAACAATACGCATGCTTCTTGCCTCTCGTTTATGTCAACGAATTACATTAAAATAAGATCAACTAACTTAGCCCCTCTACGATTTTCTTATTTTAATTTAATTCCATCTCTTTATTTATACCTGTTGTGGAATTTGTATCTGCAATCGTCGGCAGCTACGATGTCCATTAGCAAAATGTATTTTGCTTTTTTATCAAGACCAGAAACGCGGAGTTTGTAGGCAGGAAACATACGTCTGCAAGCAATCGAGAGAAAAACATGGGTTGGGACTTGTTCTTTTGCGACAACGATTTGACATCACGTCGATTGTGAGACATGTTGTTGAACTAGTTTCACTTTTTATGTTCATGTACGAAGAAACGCGTGTTTAGCTTGTGATCTTACGCCGTGTTAATTAGATTTTATTCATTTTATGTCGCCAATATAGACTAGAGACCGACAGACTATTGGCAACTGGATTATCCGTTGGAGCGCTCGTGTTTCGCGTTTAGTTTTCGTTTAATCAGTTAGACACGACGAGGTGTTATAAAGCATTTGCGACACACAAAAAGCCCATGTTTCCGCCACGAAGGACCAAAAATGGCGAGGTGCGCGTCCATTGTGCGGTTTTGTAGTCGCGAAATCGTGACCATCGCACGTGATCAAATGTGGTGTTACACCAACTTACACGAATACTTCACGATACAAGGTTCCAAGAAAAAACCGTCTGGATCTCGTTTAGAATCCCATCTAGTAATTGTTAAGTAATTTATGTACGAAAGATTTGTAATAATTAATTACCATATTAACGGCGCTAGGCGGCCGCCTTTGTCGGCGTCTGTATCGGTTTACGGCTGACTCACAGTCGCATTTTGGACCGGAATGCTCGGGTCGTATTAATTAACGGATATTAAATCGAAGTTTATCGGCCGCATCTCGATGTTGCCAAACCTGCGGCTGAAGGCGGAGGAACGAACCTTATCGCGGCTTGTCATCGGGGATCAAACAATGTATGTTCAAATACGATGATTATCGATTTCAGATGCAGCTCTGAGGGATGTTCACGACACCCGGAAGACTCGTTGTGTTTTTTGTCTCCGAGATCTCCCAAGGAGATTGCCGCCGCGACTTCAGCTCCAATTTTGGTTAATTTGGGAGAACAGTACGAGTCGCGTCGGTATTTCTCACCTCTGGTGTCGGCCCGGCTTTTTACATTACCGCTGCGGCGTTTGAGACAAAGATATTTTAATGATATTACCCATTGGATGTGAGTTGAATCCTTAATCGTCGGATCCAGGCGGTGTCCAGTTGTCGTGCGATGTCGTTGCCCTTAAATTAAGCGTGTTTCGTACAAATTGTCTGGGCGCAATTAACGAACGCATCGGAATCGTTTCGTGATGGGAACTAGTGCATTGCGTGGGGAGAATCACAAGCTAAATGAAAACATGCGTGTAACGGAACGCTGTTAAAATGGAATGAGCATCTCCAATCAACGGTGATATCTGTAAACGTGAAGCCGGCAATCTGGCGTCAGTGTGACGCCAAAGTCTCGGTTGATGTACATTGAGAAGCAGACACGTGAAGACGAGGATGACGTGAGGTCCAGCAGGCAATGAATGTGGGTCTACCTGTTGTGGAACTTATATCTGTAGTCGTCAGCGGCTACGATGTCCAGTAGGAGGATGTATTTGGCCTTCGCGTCTAGTCCAGAGACGCGGAACTTCATTTGTGGGAACATTTGTCTGCAAATTTGAAGTTTTGCTATATAACTTGTGGAGTTGCAAGTAATGGAGTTTGCTGTAAAGAATCACATACAAATAACTTATATCTACGTAACTTTTATCGTTGTCGCTCGCTTACTTTGCCACGCCGAAGCAGAACATTTTGTGTGTTGTGCGATATGAACCTCATAAACATCAGAAGAACTAACAGTAACGAAAGTGGTCGTTCTTCTAAGCCACCATACACTTTTTAACGATCGACCCAACACAATGACGTGAGATGCCTTGCTCCACAACAATTATGTCGACATCGCAACTGCGCACCTCATTGTGATCTCCTACTTGCAACGTTGACATCATCATCAAATGTGCATCCAGGAAGCGCAAAGCTTATCGAACAAGGATAATCAGAGGCTGGTCAGCTCATTAGCTTCTTATTTATAGACTTTACGTGATAAACACCGCAATGTTTCGTCGACAGCCTGATAGATGTCGTGCCTCGCAAACATGTGTTTTGAATACAGATTTTGTAACAACGCTTTTAGTATCCTCATCTCTTTCTTTAGTATTAATGAAGATAAAGAGAGGAACGTTTTCACCGTTTTATCAGTGATCTTTGAGCATCTGATTCTGAACACTGAGTGAATTTTGAAATCTTGTGTTAGTACATCAAGTTTTTTTTGTCGTTATTTGCAAGCAATTGGTGTTTTTTTTTTGGGTACTGTTACTCGACCTCGAGTCATTTAGATCCTTTACCTCTCCATTTCATTGAAGTGTTGTATCTTCTTAAATACAAATTACTTTAAATGGACGACTGCATTATTTTGTTTGCCAATTCGTTTTTTTTTTTTGTGATAGTGTTACAAGTTTAACGTTGCAAGTTATAAAAAAAAAAATATTATGACACACAGTTGTTCGCTGTAATAAAAGATGACCCATCGCGTGACTTTTATTGCCATAACATAAGTTTTAAATTACAATGATTTACGTGCCGAAGTACATTACCTAGAAGCAGTAGCTAATTTAACCTTTTAAACCACCGATTAACATCAGTTTCTCCGTCTAATCAAATGTTAATACCTAAGCTAATCAAATTAGAATCGGAATCAGCCGATACATAATTAAATAGATACTTTTTGCAATATTTTAAAGTACTAGTTAACGTAGCGACGTCAAGTAGACAGGTATTATTTATGGGGGCAGGTCTGTCAATAAAAATATAATTTATGGTTTCTTTGACGTGTTGACGAGAATAAACGCCGATTATCAGCTGTTTGATCATGTGTTTATTTTTATGTTGTAGTATACTTACTACTATGGTTTGATGTCTTCAGTTTATATTGTGCAGATGGCAGAAATAATAAATTTTCTGTATGGGGTAAGTTTGATCAAATTTGATAGAAGATAACATGATGTCATCAAGATATACAACTATTGGGAATATGGTCTTAGGCACTATTTCTGTCTTGTGGAATATATTTTTAGGCGAAATGGCAATTAATGTGCACTATGCCTTTATAAAATGCAAACATCTAGATACCAGTAGATTCTACTGTTACTACTAGCATCTGGTGAAAGTCAGATGTAAACGCTACTGTTTTTTGTTTGTTCATTATTAGTTACAATTTCTGTTGCCGAAATCGAATGTAAGGTTTTCGCGGCTAACTAAGTATACTGAAAAGAACTATTTAAGAGACTAACACGCGTATCTATAAACAAGTTTAAGTAGTGATACTTGTGTAAAATTAATTATTTAAGATACGATTTTTATTCTGTGGTTTAGTACCTAATTGCTTAAATTTTTAGCTTTATTTTCTTTGACGGTTTTTACTGTCTTCAACTTGACTATAAAGGGTGCACAAGACCCTCAACGAAGCCGAAAGGCACTTGTTCTTCCCGTCAATGCGATCATTTTGTTCTAGACCATACCTGGGAAACTTCTAGTTACGGAGATATTGGGGGTTAAAGTTCCAACTTTTTCACAAGTTTTTTTTTTTAAATACATATTTTTAATGTAATTTTTTTTTTAACTTTTAACACCCCTACTATTCAATGCATCCGTCAGCACAATGTTTTGAGTGCGTTACATCGAGTCTACCGTAAAACATGATTTTTAACCCCAAAAAAAGGCGTTTCTCAGCAATCATTTTTGCGTAAAGTTACTTAGTTTGATGTACAGAATGCTTGGTTGAAGGTTTTGTTAAGAGTCTTGTTACACCCTGTAGATAAAAATGTAAAACAATGAAATAAGTTAGCAAAAATTACAAGATTACTAATTAAGAAGCCGTTATCAAAACATCTCTTAAAAATTAAAGCAGCTAGTTATAAAGTTATAAGTTGTAACTCAATACAAACGTTGTCGCTTGCAACCGCGCGTAACTTAATACCTGTAAGCAGTAGAGTAAACCTGTAGGTAGTGACTTGATCGTACATATTGTTACTACGCTGAATTGAGAGCTGAAGGAGAACAGGAGAAACTGTTTCAAAAGTATAAGGTTTTAAACTGACCATGGTCACTAATATTATCATTAACACTAGAAACGGGATCAGGATCGGGGGGCGGTACTGAGTGCAAAAAAACGAACAAGAAAGAGGGTAGACCGTTATGTCTGCTCATAAACACCCACCCGCAATAACTTCAGTTTATCCGTGATCGTGGTGCTTGCAACAGCCCCGAAATATCAGGAAGTCAAAGAAATCAATAAACATAGTAAATATCCCGTTTCTAGTGTTTTAAAAGTACCTAGTTCGAGTCCTAGATTGGTTTTAGCGATAACATCGACCAATGTGTCACCCTATGCAATTTTTTTACATGCATGTCTGTTGTTTTTTTTTTTTTAATTGCTGTTATGACTTTGTTAATTATTTTATTTTTCTAATTTTAATTTTAGTACTAAATAATGTGTTTCGATTTTAATTTTTAAATGCTACTATAACTTTGTTGGCTTAGTTGTACATCTTATTATGCAAGCGGTGGTCTCCTATAAGTGAAGGAGTACACCTACGTGATACTTTTGTCGGCGATTTTTTTTATTTCATGTGTCTGTGTATATCCTTTGTTGGAGATCCTAAATAAATAAATAAATAAATAAATATGGTGTATATGTTACAGTCAAAACTGTTAATCGGTCAAAACCACTTTTGACTGGTATCAGTCTAAATCCTTATTATGTTAAAATGCGTCTTCTCCTTTTAAAATATGTTGTTTCAGAACGTTCAAATTACCTAGTCCTAGAATTACTATAACGTAACGTTTTACAAAGGGTCACAAAAAAAACCTAAGTTTCTAAGTAAATGTTGGTTATTGTTAAAATAGTTTTCACCTGTCAAAAGTAGTTTTGATTGATTAACAGTTTTGACTGTGACATATATAATAAAAAGTATTCGATGACATCCTTAACCTGTAAAGTTTCTTCTTTTTTCGAAGCCTGTTGATAGAAGATTTAGGTTTGGGAATTTAAATTGCCGGGAATTATAATTGTAGTCGAGTTTAGCCGGGTTTATTAAGCATTATTGTCTTGTTCCAAAAGATCTGGACGAAAAATTGACGTGTAACACAGAGAGAAAAACTCAGTATCCAGACAGTACTGTTCACTGCGTAGTGAGCTGGACTTTAGTAAGACTCAAGATTATGATAAGAATGATTGAAACTCAGTCAGTGGCTCGAAAGTCTGACAACCAGTCTTACCAAGAGATATCATATTACCCAGTTACTAACTGGTTGTGGAGGTCAGATATGCAGTCGCTCCATGTAAAATACAGGTATTCAGCTGCATTCGGTTAGACTGGAAGCCGACCACAACTTAGTTGGGAAAAGGCTAGGCAGATAATGATGAAGAACTATTGAAACTCTAACAGCCGCAATTTTATTCTCCTAGTCATTTGAATACAAAGAAATATATAGCAGGTGTGGGGTTTATTAGTTCCTTTTTACCCAAGAATCATAACGGACGAATCTATAATAACGGACTATTACAGTCATGCATTTCCAGCTCATAAATTCTAAAAACGACTCCCTCTTCCCCACTTAAAAGAATCAGCATTGATACGTCAAGGCTATCATTAGGAAACCAGTCACAATATTGAACAGTGCAAAATTATAGCGAATGTCAATCAAAATGTCTAACAGTAGCTCGTTCACATCAAAGGCACCATTCTTTACTAAGAATTTTATCTTTTAAAGATAAATGAAGAAGGAGCTCATTGATTCATAGATAAATGATTGATTGGTAATACGATTTATTGCGGAATTTGTGTGGTGGTGTCTGTATTTTGTCTTTGCTTCAAATAAGAGGTTTTTTGGTAATTAATTTCTTACTATTTTCATCAGAATATAAGACCAAGTTTGAAAATGGCTCCTGTTACAGAAAAATTGAAAATAAGGCGTTTGGTTGGTATGGACATGTAATAAGGAGGGATGAAACGCATGTGACTAAAAGAATGATGCACATGAATGTTGATGGATGGAAAGGGAGAGGAAACGATGGATGATGTGAGGAATGATATGAAAGAGAAAGGAGTAAGGATGCTGTGACGTCTGACAGGTGCGAATGGAAGACAAAAACCTGTTGCGCCGATCCTAAATAGAATAGGACAAGGGATATGAAGATGATTATTAGGAAAATCAGAGATCATAATCAGGTAAATCAGAGATTAACCAGCATGAAGTCTAGAAAAGTACTAGAGTCTAGTTCTCATTAATTGAGCACCCCACCCTGATGACATCATGTCCAGTTCAACGTGACTGACTGAGCAGCGCGATGATGTGTGAAGGAATTGCATTCCTGCTAGGGTTGGCTAGGTGTTTGTCTCATTACCGTAATTAGTGGTATCAGCCTTTCATTGACTTAATACTGGTCAAAGACCCCTTCCTATACGGAGGAGTGGTTTGACTAAAGCATTTTATCACTGTGTGTTGGGAAGTTCATCATCATCCATAGCCCGACTTCGCCCACTCCACGCTCCTGTGCCAGCTTCATCCAGGGTATTCAATTAAAATTAGAACAAGTTCACTAACTCGACCACCATTTTTTGTCAGGTTTCATGAACCCTTTTACTGGGTGTAACAGAAAGTGTATAGTCATATGAAAGGATATGCTGCGGACCATCAAACTGAACAACTTTCTCATTGGGTAGAACTGGAATATCGTAAATGTGAAAAAATTATCAGCTGTCCCATACAAAATTTCAATACCTACTGACCCAAATGTATTGACCGGGTCATATTTTGTTAGCAGCCTTGAAGTTTACTAGAAAGCCCTTCTGAGGCTTGACTTGACAGCTGACACGTAGGACCTATCAAGGTCAGACATTTTTTTTAATCATAAAGTTCAACATTACCAAATAACCATTATTTTTAACGTGGCAACCTACTAATTACAACAAAACTGCAATTTTACAACTTATTACAAACAAACTTTCAACTAAAACGATCCATTACCTCTGTTTATGGGTCAATAAAAAAAAAACGACTCGACCATAAATTTATCATTTTTGACACAATGTCAAAACGGCGCCTATATAAGGTGATTAATTAAAAATCCCTCTTTCAATTACGGAGCGCGATAATTGGTGTAGTAGTGAAAATTTTCGCTTTTTTTTTTAAGTGCGGGGTTGTGGAGGTGTGCTCTGCACATTGACGCATTCTTGCGGCTTCGGTCGAGTACGATGGGCTGCACCATCTTTAACTACGGTTAACCGACGGATGAGGATTTTCTTTCAGATGTGTGTGTTTGGGTTACCGTTAGAGATGAATTATTCGTGTCTGTTATAATGTGCATAATTTACTTTTCCAAACGATAAAATGCTGAAGGAGTACATAAAAAACTAAACTGAAATCGAAGAACCACAGGGAGTGGGACACTGCGTTCGGATTAATGTTCTAATTAAAAGAATATATTCCGCAAAACCTCCTAAAACAAGGCATTCTAAAATTAAAACAAAACCAAATCTAGTCTCAAAGGACCAAAAGCTAGCACTTTAAAATTAAAAAAGTTTGTGCAAGTCCACAAATCGTTTAAAAAAACTTAAATCTTAGTTTAACCTCTACTTCGACTCGCGGTGCCGTCAGCCGGTCACTCCACCTTATCTTGCAACGAAGCGACGCCGCGCTATACACACGTATAACTAAATCAATGACGCCTATTGACACCGAAACTACCAGGAGTTTCGCATTTCGCAAGATATGTCACGTTAGAGAAGACGATTCTATGGATTCTGGAGGGAGATACGTGGTTTTGAAGATTAGTGAAAGGGAATTAAGGTAGTACCTAAAGAAAGGCTAGAAGCAATGTCATTTAAAATAATAAAATATTATCACTACATATTTAGTATAAAACAAAGTCGCTTCTCGCTGTCTGTCTGTCCCTATGTATGCTTAGATCTTTAAAACTACGCAACGGATTTTGGAGCGGTTTTCAGTAATAGATAGAGTGATTCAAGAGGAAGGTTTATATATATTTCACCCGTGCGAAGCCGGGGCGGGTCGCTAGTAGTTTAAAAAACACGCTTTAGAGTGACGTCATTTTATTTCTTGTATTCCTCTCAGCAGACCCTTTTATCTGATACCCATATCATGTGAATGCATAAAAAATAACTAGTCTGCCATCTTTGGGTGACCGCCATATTGGATTTAGAATGACGTCACTTAGCTAACCATGCATTGTCATCCAGACTAAACTTGTATGTAAAATTTCAGCTCAATCGGAAACCGGAAAGTGGGTTAAATTTAACTTCTAAGATTTTTTTACATAGTTACAAGTGAAGTTAATAAAAGCGTGCTAAAAAACGTGATCTCTTGTCTCAATGAGGCCATATAGCGAAATAACATACTTATTTGCCAAGTATGAAATATTACACTTATCGGGCAGCCACCAGTTGGTTTTTATTGTTGTCAAAGTATTCTTATATCGGTTGACTAATCATCACGGGATCAGCATCGGGTTATACACCGTGATTTTTTAGTCGTCTTACAACGGCAGCCCACTTCATGTATCCAATGACTACTAAACATTCATAAAAAAATAGGTATTTATGAGATTTTTTTTTTTTTTTTTTTTTCAGTATTATGACGCATTACGCAGTTATAACACCGTGCGATTATCTGCTCGACTCGAGCGCTGGGTAGGTATGTTCTCCCGTTTGACACGTAAACATCATTAACAGATGTTTCATAATTTTATTGTAATGTATATTCCTTTTTCTCTGTACCTATTATGGTAAAAATAAAAAAAATCGCGCCCACAGCTAATTAATATCGGGTACATTGAGTGGACCACCTTTGAAAGACGACTAAAAAGTCACGGTGTATAGAGTCGTTCGGGATTTTTGCTAAGAATCTTCATACTGCAGTCTGCAGCTCACATATTGGCAAAATATCGGCATCGCTTCAGATCAGGATTCGTTTATTTATTTTAAGGAAACATCTTTTATAAACTCTTAAATGTATTTAATTCAAAATACATATTTTGTTGTTAAACAAAGGTCAAACAATAGTTATCGTGATAGCCTTGACTATAACAATAAACTTTACTCAAATAAATCAATATAATTTATTACTAGCAAAGTTTTAATGAGATTTTAAGTATTCTCAGGAGTGCTCTACGTGAGTGACTGACTATTATATATTTTCTATTGTCTTAAAGTTAAAAAAAAAATGAAAACAAAATCAATGTCAGATTTAAAAAAAATACGAACTTTTATATCTCACTTTCTTGTCCGTCTGTACAGGAGAATTTCTTTTGAATGTGACTGTTACACAGGTATTTTCTTTTAAAATAGTATTTTATTGCTTGTTTTTTTCATGAATTTACTTTGTTGGATATTCAATTGAAACTTAATTCCTATAAAGACAAAATAAAAACAGCCAATAACTTGCACCTCATAAAATCCCCATAAACTATCACAGACAAAATAAAAAAAAATGTAAATTGTTTTTTTTTTTTAACACAGATGTCATCACTATTCCCCATATTAATGACTATAGTAGAATATCGATAAACACAAGCAAAACACGGCGCAAAAACTAGTCATAATTCTAAATTTAAACAGCTGCTATAAAAGAAAATGGCGCTAAATTATTAACATACAAGGTGTAGAGCCAAGTTCTAACACGTTAAAAGTATTAAAATAATATTTTAAATGTTGTTATAGAAGTTTGTGACCAAATTAAAATTCCTGAGCTATTAATACTTAATGAGAATTATAATTATAACAATGTGGGTTAGACCATCGATTTAGAATTTTAGATGGTATGGAAAAGATTTAGAATAAAGTTATTTTCAATTATATATGTCAGAATTCAAAGATTTAGAATTTGATTGAAATTAGTCAAAGATATGTTACATGTTTAAAATTAAAAATAGAATGAAAAGTTTCTTTGGAATATTTTTGTTACACAGTAAATAATTTTGACTTTCAAAAAACGCCTACATACAGGGTGAAATTTAAGTTAGGTAGCGAACCTACAAATCCACGTTGAATATTCTTAAGAAAACAAAAAAAAAAATGAGTTTTTCATTGAGTAAATGATTTCGTTAAGAAAATCGCCTAACATACCAAGTCATATGCAACTGTAAAAAAAGATTAAGTGATTTTTTGGGGTCAATCCAAAAAATCACCTAATCTTTTTTTACAACCTTTTATCTAACTTGCACTGTTTGTATAATGTATGTTTGTTAAGGTTAAATCTTGCAAATACACGAACAAAATGACAAAAAAAAACAAATGAACGTTCGTTTTTTTTTTAGTTTTGATATCGATACCCATCACGTGTGTCGCGTTTCGCTAGCTAATTTACTCCGACTCTGTATTGCGTTGTGTGTCACTTCTAGCTTCACTATACCAATTACCAACACAACGTCATGTGGGGTACATCCTACGTCTAACGTAGCACCCCGATCGACTATAAAGATAAGCCGAATTCCGCTACCGAACACCATCTGACTAATTACTAAAAAAAATAATTAAGGAATTTATACGCCCGAACATTTAAGTTGGTTTAGTTGGTAACACTGCGAGGCAACTGCTCATGAAAAGTTTTGTATTATCACGTATTTTGTTACTGATATCGAAGTAACACCTTTGGATATATTTAAGTAGAAAAGTTTTGGGTAATAATGTAACAGTGATAAAGCAATGCAAGGCACATAATTGTGGTAGTAATAGAGGCATGTAAGGGGGTCAACTTAAAGACTATTGGGGTTCTCTTAGACGAGAAATTATCCTGGCAACCACACATCGAGATGGTTTCGGCAAGAGTCAGAAAACTTACATGGGTTTTTAGAAATCTGAGGCATGTAGCTGACAGTGATCTCCTTCGTTCAGTTTATTATGCACTGGCACAATCGGTTATTGGTTACTGTATTGGGGTTTGGGGAGGAGCATGTAAAACGCATCTCTTACGCCTAGAAAGAGCACAACGGTCCCTGCTTAAAACAATGTTATTCAAACCATACAGATTTCCCACAAAGACGTTATACGATTTGTGCCGGGTATTTACAGTAAGACAACTTTTTATTTTTCAGATTATTACTAAAAAACACGTGTCTGTGCCATATGATCCAGGTAAACTTCAAAATAAGCGGACAACTCCAAACGTAATCGAATCTGTTAGGTGTCGCACGGCTTTTGCAAGACGACAAAATGCTTTTCTTTCTGTATACTTATACAACAAAATTAATAGAATCCTAAATTTTTATCCGCTAACACTACACGAATGTAAACCTATAGTAAAGAACTGGCTCTTTACTCTTGATTATGAGGATGTAGAGAAAATAATAAAGAATTAATCTCATTCTAAAAAGTAACACATACATAGAACATACTCTTCTTTCACACACCTACTTATACACAAACACGAACGGGAACCCACGCACACGCACACGTACATACCTCCCACATACACACACACACACACACACACATACACAGCGCGTTATATGTATTAACTTAGAATAAATTATATTTTTAATGTTTTTTCATAATTTATCATACTCTTCATATCTGTTTTTGTATTTTACTTTATGTTAATTTGTCTCTTCTTTTAAAATTGTGTTTTTGTAGCACATGTTTGTCTATTCCTATGTTGACATTAGTATCTAAGGCAAATAAAATGGGAGAGGGCGCTGACTCCTGACATACAGGTACACCTAGTTCAGGAGTTAGAGGCTTCAAACAAGTTTCTGTAACCTATTATGTCAATAAAAAGAATTTGAATTTGAATTTGAATTTGACTATCTACGTAATTAACTAGGTGAGATAAGATGAAGGGAAAGGATTAACGGTTTTTCCTTCATATTTTGAATATTTATTAATTATTATTATAGCTAATCTGTACTGTCCCCCTGCTGGGCACTGCATTTTCCTCTAGTCTTTCTATGGGTATCGATTTTACGTCACTTCTTGCATTTTTTTTTTAAGGAAGAAATCAAAGTCTTAATTTTAAAATATCAAAATTAATCTATTGCACAAAAAGTATAAAAAAATATTTTCGGATATTCCTTATTTATAAATTACTCATCTAAAAAAAACTTTCAATTTATGTAACCTAATAAAGTTTTCGAAACGCCATAAAATCAGCGCCTGTAAGCACCACATACAACTGGCATTGTATTATAGATATTAAAAGAAATTTGATGGCCATGTGATTTAAGACAAAATGTCGGCGTAAGTCGTGGATAAAAAACGCTATAAATAATGGTTAACAAAAGCGTTGTCATCTCGTTTCCCTTATCCGAGGCCTCGACGGTAGCTTTGATGACCAAAGGAGAGGCGTGGAGTAGTATGTCGTTTATTTTTTGTATTTCAATACTCATGTGGCTATTTGGCTTTTGCAGTAACTGTGTTCATCATGAATATGAACTGTGTTCATCATGAATATGTCTTTTCCCAACCAACTATGTTGGGGTTGGTTTCCAGTCTAACCGGATGCAGCTAAGTACACGTTTACTTGAAGTGGCTGACTATCTGTTTTAGTTCAATGTATAAACGATAAGGAAGGTTAAACTTGGCTTAGCTCTACTGTGCATAAGAGTCAAAATAAAATATGCAATAATTTCGAAAAAAAAAACAATTCATGAAAAATATTACGGCCCCAAAATCTGAAAATCTATTTGCACAATCCACTTATTTTTAATCTTCGAACAACAAAATTCCCTTTCACTTTCAAAAAAAAAATAAACTACAATGAGTCGACTCCATAGCTCCGAGATGGTAGATAAAGGCTTGTAAGTTTGGTACGGCCGCGGCGCCAGACCGGGGTGGGCCGGCCACGTTACTTTCACATGTATCTAATAATGAGCCTTAACTTGATTCCCTATCTCATTTTCGGAGTTAAAATTCCAGTAGTAACTTTTACTTTGGTCAAAAAAGTTGAATGCGGTAAGTTGGTACCATTGGAGATTGAGTAGTAGTGATGTGTTGCTTTCAGCCGCGGATTTGATTTGTGGTCATAAATAGGGATGGGATAACTAGTCAGATGTCAGTTTTTTTTTTATAATTACGGAAGTTTTGAAGTAATTAAAATTATTTATATATTTTGCAAATCTATACCAATATTGTAAAGAGATTTGTATGTAGGGTAATCTTCTGAACTACAGATCTGATTTCGAAAATTCTTTTAATAACGGGAAGCCTAATTATTCCCGAGTGTCATAGGCTATATTTACAACGTTTCCTTAGAAAAATTTACGACCTTAATGCGGGCAAAAGCTGGTACGATATACATAACATACAGAAAGAAGTCTGATGAGGTAAGCAGCGGTAAGAATATCTAAACTTTTCTTTTTTATAGGTCACATTTTAGAAGTTTTGATGCTCCAGAAAGAAGAAACATTAAATGTAACGAAGTTTTATCTCGTCCTTCTTCAGAAATCCTTTGAAAAACTATCAACATAAGCAAAACCGTCGTACATTTTTATACGAATCCTCTCAATTTACTCACACTATACTCAAAAATGACAGCAAAAGTAAGGCTTTTAATTACGAGCGGTTAATTAATATGAGCGGCGGACAACACACCGGACGGAGTGTCGGCACAAAACATTTGCACCTGCAGGGTTGGCCTGTTGGCGTGTTGGTCTTGGGCGACCTTGGCCCAATGTTGGCTGAGACGATTTTTAGTATATTTTTATGTGAAAGAGGGATTGAAAATAAGGTATTATCTACGATTCCAAATAACCATTTTTTCGTGCCTTTTAATTCATTTGTTTGTTTGTTTCCATGATAAAATACAGTTTATTTTCTTGCTCTCACGTTTAGTCAGTTCAGCGTAGTTTAATTGCGACATTAACTTTTAGCCGAATTAATATATCCTTTTTTGAATAAGACAGCTGTTTGGATAAGATTTCACTGAAATTCATTCAACTTACTTCAACTAAATAATCTTGTAGGTAAGTTATAACGAACTGTAACTAAACTAAATTCACAGCGGCTAAATCAATTTCTCACGCCAGATTAAATACCTGCTTACACTCAAACCGACAACCGTGATAATACTGAACAGGCCAAAAAACACGCAATCAAACAAGATCCCAATTTAAAACATCAATAATATCGCGTCACTGATTTTTTGTGGCGACAAAAAGTCGAGAAGAACAAAATGCGGGAACTTTTGATCTGCGCCTGGTCAAGTGACAAAAAGATGTCGATGTACCTGTCATGTCGCTCTGTCGCGAAGGCGTTTTGGTTAGATCTCCCGATAATGAATGAATAATGATATTCTTGAAACCCCGTAATCGTTCCTTCAAAAAGTTATGGTTTATGATATCTATTAGTTGGTTGTGATAACATTTTAGGATATTATTATGGTTATTTGTTTTTGGAAGTAATGATGCTGATAAGTTTTGTGATAAGTGCTGAGAAGGTCTGGAATCTTTTGTATTGTTTAAGTTTGGTTTTAAATATGTAATAAGAGAGAATATGTAATAACAAAAAATAATTTAAAATAAATTTAACTGTTCTTGATTGTACCTTCAAAGACTAAGGATACTGTCAAGAAAAGAAACCACACTAATCGTCCGAACACTAAACAAAAAACGTGACAAAATTACTAAAATAAAATATGTTAGAGTATCGAACAAATTCAAATAATCGACTAACTTTCGAAACCGAATCGATTAACCGGTATCACGCACAACACTAACAGAAGAACGTAACGATTATCTGTCAATTAATTAGAAGTAGTCAATTAGCCAAACTCACACATTCTGTGATCTATTTACGTGATTGGCTTACTTATAAAACGTATGGTGAGAACCGAAGAGGAACGTGACGGGCTTACAAATGTCACTCTTGTACTCTTATGGGCCATCTTGACATTATTAGAGTACACCGTGATTTGTGACATATGTTAAAAACGCAAATTAGATGTCTATGGTTTTACGTTATGGCCGTGGGGACGATGACTCGGTTGTGTCAACGCGTAGATTGTTGGATACGTTGTCTAAATTGTTATGTAATGTATGTAGCACATTAGTGGTCCTGTAGTCCTAAAAAAGATTGCTCATTCTGTTCGACGCTTTGGCTAAACTTGGACAAGTTGCTGAGATAAAATTAATACCAAAAAGCCAACAAAAATGAGAGATCATCTGTGAAAGTCAGTACATCGAAGGTACACAATCACTATAAAATCATAACTACCAACATCAAGAAATAAATTTGCGAAAGCGCAAAAAAAATCATAAACATCCTAGTTCCGTAGAACTAGCGCAAAATTAAAAAATGAGAAACTTCATCGCGCGAGCCACAACCGAAAAAAAAAATAAAAGCTAAGATGGCGGCTTGCTTACGACGAAATGTCGGGAATGTGTCCACGTGGAGCCGAATCCATGGCCGAATGTAAACGCTCCCGTTCATATGCTTTATTTTGGATGTCTCCCATTTGTTATACATAAAACATGTAGGGACCGTATCGCGGGATCGAGACTGTCAGAGAATTTTCGACGGCGCCAACCAGCCCGGCGCTGATACAGGCTGATGTTTTGGGTTTCAACCATAATGCTTGTGAGAGCGAAATAAAAGGACACGTACGAAAGAAAGGTAAAAGTAGACATGAAAAAATTATTACAAGAGTATAGAAAATTGTTTTACTGCTGGTTTTTGAAGGACAAATGAAGAAGCTTCCAAGTAAATATGACATACAAAAATTAATTTCCTCAAGGAATATTTTAAAGAAAAAAAAAACATCTTAGCACACTTGTCTTTTTCAGTTAAGCTCATGAATCGAAACCATCACTTTTCTAACAGGCATAAAACTTGACAAAAACTTTTAAGAACGATAACTTTTCCGAATTTAATTTCAACTCCTTCCAAGATTCGGAAGCATCCTCTATGGTGCAGATAATGGTGGATCGGACTGAGAAAGAACGCGGCGCGACATGAACTTATGAGTTACAGTCGCCGCGACTTTTTGTAGCGCGTCGAACGCGGAAAATTAGCTTTGAGAACAAATACTCGCCTTACGGAGGCTGGCGTTTAAATGAGACAAGATTTGAGGAGATCACTACATGATGTTGCATCGTTTTCGCATAGACTGTGTGACTTTCACATTTGACAGGACTTTATACGCGTTTCATAGCAAATTCGGAAAAGAGCCTTAATGAGTGCTCCTTGCGCAACGACTAACTGACTAATCATGATACTATAGCAAGTCAATTTAAAAGGAGTGGATGAAGAATACATTTTGATCAGGTAAACAAATGCCTTATTTGACTTAAGCCAAAAATAGTAAAACACGATACACTACCCAAATACGGTCTATCCTCAATGTAACTATTCAAATCATCACCTATTCTGTATTCCGAATAGTCTCAACCACAGACAATAAATTCTACGCCGAAAAAAAAAAACACAATTAAATCATTCTGTTTTTGTTTTTTCTAGAAATCCTTGAGTTTCTGCTAATTTTTAGACACGTTTCCGTTTCTTAAAATCTCCGTTCGTTCTGCGTAATCCTTGAAGATGGGAAACTGGGGTAATAGACCTGAATACCAATTGACCAGGTAGTGTTACATGAGAAAAATACACAAAAGTGTTGTAATGTAGTCTTGTCACGAATGGCGTGAGGTGAAGATGGAAAATTAGCAAGATCTGGGTGATGACTGTAATTTATTTACTTATGGTAATCTTACTGTACTCGTAGGTAGTATTGTGGCGTGTGATTGAAAAATTCAACATGAATATTGTCGATCAGCTGCTTCAACTGCTTGCCTTCATATTTATTTAAAATGTACAGTATCTGATAGTATTTTTTTTTAATTCTACGCTTTGCTCATCCACAAACAAGGAACGTTTTACTTCTTTTCTATATCTACCAGTTAACTTGAGGCGTATTATTATGTCCAGTGTCACGCAGCTCTTTAACAAAATCAATATTGTCACTGCCAAACAATACCAAGAAACAATTCCAAACGTCAATTCAATCGATCAAAGAAACTGTCCTTGAGAAATGCAGACAATTATGGGAAAACTTTTCTAAAAAAGGTTGTGCTTAAGGAACAAAATAGAGTAGTCAACTTGAAAACTGACGTCAAACAACGAATTGGCAATGAATTGGCACTTATAATTTTGTAGCGGTCGTATATCATTTGCAGGTTATATGCACGCGAACTCAATGATTCGTTGCAGTAGTTGTAGTGAGACAATTAAAGCTTTGATGTTCGTTTTTATTAAGTTTGACTTCGTGGTGACATTGTCATATTTGTTAGATGTACAGTTTAAACTTATTTTTGTTTGTTTTTACAGTAGTCTTCCTTACAGAGGAACAGCGAGTGTTTCAAAAGTACCAGGAGTTTTGGCAGTATCTCATCTGTCGTTAATAAATACCCATATAGAACTTAAGAGGCAGTCAATAACATCAGTTAACATATTACAAAGTTCGTTTTTCAATTCGTGGATGAACACAAAAACTCAATTAAAATTACTAATACAATCCCTAGAACGCAACTGCCGCATTGAAATCAGACTACCCGTTTCCTAGATACGGACAAGCAAAATATACATACATAATAAATTTACTTCTAAATAGGCTGGCTGAAAAGACAAATTTTTCTCACAATAAAAACTCATATGCATTTCAAATGTGCTACATTTGCATCAAGTTGTCTTTCCGTTTTTTTATATGCTTTTTTATGCTACTTAATATGCACCGTTTATAAGGGCGCATGGTTAAGTTTTTAATTTATTTAATTGTGTTAGAAATATGAAAAGCATGCGCGTAAGCTTTTGAGTTCCATTTGATTTCATTTTTGGATAGGCAAGGGTGTTTTTTCAGCCAATAGCAACATCGTTAAGTTTTAAAGTTATGGGGGACGTACTGGCAACTATACATTTGTCACGAACGAAGTTTTTTGTTGAGCTACTTTTTTTAATGAAGCTTTCTAGCGTGGCTGCCCCAAGGGTCGATACTGGGACCTATGATTCTGAAGTTTAAATTCGATTGTCATCCATGCTTATTCTTTGGTGAATTCATATTGAGCAGCTGAATCTTTTTAACTAGCATCTTTATCTCCGTCATTCAACTAGTGACAGAAACCGGTATCTTCTAAAAAGTCTTCTATTACTTTAAACAATTTATTAGCATCAACAAAACGCCATACATCTTCACGACAAGCCACATCCGGGTCGGCGCAATTGTTCTAAACAAATTCCTATCACGAATACCTAATGTCCCTCAATTGACGCCTCGTCCATCTCACCGGTTATTTCGTACATCGCCCGATTCGCGGATTTACGTGGACAGACTTGATAATTGACCAGTTTATTTGGGCTTCCTTGTTATTAGCAATTGTTATTAGTTCTTGGAGACTAGTTGTCTGGTGAATCTGTGATTGATAGGAGCCAGGCGTGATGAAGATGGTGATACATTATGGATGGCGTTTCGGGGTGTCGAGTTTATGAATATCTAAATTCGTTTGGCGTAACAGATTGGACTGTAAGTCAAATGAATTGATAACATAACATCACGCCTGTAATCCCCAAATGGTTAGGCAAAGGTGTACCTAATAGTACACCCACATTTTGCCAGTTATGTTTAAGTCCCATGTAATAGGGGCGAGCCTATAGCCATCACTCAGGCGCAAATCCAGACTCCGTGGCTGCTACTGAGAAATACCTGATAAAAAAACGCAATAACACTTTGCGCGACCTGGGAATCGAACCCAGGACCTCATGCTGAGCAGCCGCGCTTGCGACCACTAGACCAACAACGCAGTCAAATTAATTGATGATTATTTTAATCACGCGCATTGGCAAGCCTAGTGTGGGATGCCCCCTGTTAGATGTCCCCGATGACCTTCAAAATGTGGCTGTTCCAGCAATTTGGACAGGCATAGTTTGTGAGAGGCGTAGGTCCAGGAGTAGACTGCGAAAGGCTATTGGGCTGAGTTGAACGATCGATATTTCAATTTACATTTGTGCTTTTTATGAAATCAATAACTTTGCACAGGAAAGATTGACAACTCTGAATACTAAACTGATTCAGAGGTTACAAGAATAGATACTGAACAGGAGTTAAAGTAATTGAAACAAAATTGATCATCTCCGTATCCTAAAATAGAACTAATGGTCTTAATTGATGAGACGGAATGACTGCTATTACAGTTGAGCTATGTAATGTCTTAAATATTCTACAAGCTGTACCTATTGTGGCAAGATAAATGTGAGCGAGCTTACTAAAAACATCATCAAACTCTTCCAAGTGGCAGGTATTTAGTAACTGTGCATGTGTAATCAGACGCATGGTATAATAATATACTTCGCCTTGTATTCTCTTCCCACGATGGCCCAAGACTACGTCACCATAAGTGTTTTTCACCATAACCATTGATTGTCCTTTTCAGTAAATTTAGGGACTCTCATTAGTGAATGAAAATAAAATAAATTACTAACTAGCTTAACTATTTAGTAACTCACGATTCATCTATTTAGTTTTAAATTAATTTACATATTGAATTATTAGTTCATAATTGCTGTGTTAAGTTAAAAAATGCATTTTGCTCGGGTAATTCAATCACACACCGTGGCAACACATCGACAGCTTCGCAACTGATGACGTATTCTTGGGCCAATGACGTGACCGAGCTGTCACGGGAAGAGAATACCAGGTAAAGTATATTATTATACCATGATCAGACGTACGAAACAAAAAAGTATGAAGGATCGTAACACGCTCAGTAGCTTCTGTGGGCCTAAAATAGCCGCTTTAGCAGAACCGTAATGTGATAATAATATGAATTACGTTACAATTGTTAAAATGGTCACAAACGATTCATAATTAGGTGTGTGATTATGCAAAAGCGGCCATTTTAGATTCCCTGCATTTGCTGTAAGCCCCATGCCAATTTATTAAATGGCTTTTTTTTTACTTTAATTTTACCTCCTAACATGTAGCTAGTTATCATATTAACACTAGAAACGGAATATTTACCATGTTTACTAGTGGTAATGTTATTGAGCATGATCGTTTAAAAACTTATATCTAGCCAGTTGCTTGTCGTAAACTGTTGATTTGTTTACACAATAACAGAAACTGACTGGTCAGTAATGAGCTTTAATATCTTGTCTCTAACAAGTTGATCCTAAGAAGCCTCCTCTGGAATCGGGCGTTACTTTGTGGTGCTGTTTGCGTTGTATATGTCGCACCTTTTCCTGAATTCTGTCATCTAGAACTGAATATTTAAACCCGGAAGATCTGTCACTGTCCCCGTAGCTCCACGTTTCGTCACCCTCCCACCCTGAGCTATTTGCTCAGATCATCAGTCAACTCACGTCCGTCGCACTCAGGTGGAGCTGAGGTTAGGTACCGTTCTGATGTTTATTTGAGCTAAACCTGGTTGCAGCAATGTTCACGGTCTTTACCGATACGGGGTGACCTGTATATTATGGTTCAAATGTTCTAACGGCGTGCGCGTATGACCAGATGAAGACGCAGTATGCATACTTCTTAGTATGTAAGAATTTAAGGTTTTTTTTTAAGGTTTTATTGGTATAGGTGGCGTTCTGTAGTTTCAAAAAGGCGTGTATTTTCTGTATGTGTGTTTTGTATTATTAAGCGTCATTTGTCAATCATACGTAATGATATCAGAAAAAAAGTGACGGTCATGTTTTCTGTGGTACAACCTGCAAAGTTGGCGTGTGACTACTTTTCACCGTTTTGCCCTAATCAGGTTAATAATAATAATTATGTTATTATGAAAGATGATTATTATTTTTTTTTTTTGATTTGATGATTTTTTGATTTTGTTTTTTTTTTATTTTTTTTTTAATCTGGCCCACCGCGGCCTTTGCTGATTGTACATTTTTTCTCTTTTTAACTTGTGCATTTGAAAATCGTGTCTTCAGTCTGAGTCAAATAACAATAAATATCGATTTATTGATTTAGTAACAGAGTATATGTAATAAACAAACATTCGCACCTCAATTGATTTATTATCTTCTTAGTGTTATTGCTGCTATAATATTTAACCTTTAAGGTTTATACACACATATTGAGGTCAATATTAATATAAATAAAATGCATTTCAAACTAAATGTGGGGTTAATGGATGCGTTCCGGTTTTTTGGCAGAAAAGAAATTATAGTATATATATTAATTTAGTCAGAGCTTGTTAATTACTGAGCAATTAAGTTCATTAGTGTCGAGTCTAGTCTAGACCTAGGTTTTGTTTTCAATTGAAGAAATAACACATCTGAACGAGTTTTATCCAGATACAATATTTTAAGACCTATTTTAGGTAAGTAAACATGTCGTGTGTTTTAATTGTCTTTAGATCACTTAAAGGTACCTTTAAGTGAATTTACCACCATAAACCTCAAGATATTTAAAATAAAAAAATAAAAACTGAAAAAAAAAACAAACATATTGAAAACCCGATTTAACGGTACTAAAGCAATAAATCCTAAATTACAGCATCGCTCACTGTCATAAAACTAAAAAACAGCACTTAATTAAAATATAAGACCTTTGGTTTGTTTCTGAGAAAAGTTAATAAGGCATACATACCTACACGTACTTATATTAAAACGACCACACATTACGTATTTTTGAGGGGAACATGGAAAGATCATCATCTGCCTAGCCTTTTTCCAACTATTTTGGGGTCTCTTACAGTCATTCCGTTTGAAGCTGAATATCAGTATTTTACATGGAGCAATTGCCTGTCTGTCCATCACAACCCTCATTACTGGGTAATAAGGTCCTTGGCAAGACCGGTTACAAGACATTCTGGCTTCTGACTATACCCGTAACGACTGTCAAAAATGATCAAATGACAGACGAGACCAACGATTTATCTTTCAGTGATTTTTTAGAAATATCTAGAGCTTATCTGCTATTCGTAGCAGATAGCAATAATAAATCTGTTTTTTTTTGTTGCATACCTAAGCAAAGTGACTATTAAATAGTTCGGACGAACCAAGAACCTCCTTCATTTTTATTTGAAGTCGGTTAAAATCCAAAGCCGAAGGCATCGATAAAAAAAGTACAATTCGGTGTTTATGAGGTAATACATAATTGCCAAACACTAAGTCAAACAAAGATAATTATTATGTTGTTATTAACTCAAGTAAACACCAAACTTCCAAAGTACCAAAGACAACCATCTCTTCATACCTTAACGACAATAGAGCAAAGTTCACCACAGACTATAAACATCAAAACTACGACCACAGATAAAATATTATATTCGTTCTGTGACTCGAATCGTTATCTATAAAATAAATCATGCTACTTAATGGCACTTTAAGTGGTATTATCTTTCCTGATTAGGGGGATACAAAGATTCTTCTTCGCGGATCATGAAAGAAGTTCTCTCTCTGTGCTTGTGACCCCAGGTCGAGAGATAGGGTAAAAAGAGCCTCATTGATAAATTTATACGAGTTTCCAAAGGTCATAGCAGCAAATCGTTGAGATATGAGGTTTTTAGTTTAGTAGAAAGATGTAATTGTTTTGTAGAACTGGTCGAGTTTGAGTTGGTCGCAATTTTAAGGGTTCTGTAGACAATTTTCATACATCTATTAAAAGTGCAGCTCTAACAGTCTGGATATCTTCAAGGTGGAAAGGACACCGACTCACAAACGGTTACGCCATCGGTACATCATTTTGAATCCCTCACATAAAAATTTTTCATCGGTTATTTAAAAAAAAAACTGCTGTTAAATACAACTTAGTTTAAGTGTGTGACAATGTTGAAAAATATATATATATTGACGTATAAATAATGACAATGATGTTGATGATGCCATCTAGCCCATTTCGGCCACAGTTACTGCATTCGATGGCTTTCTAGGGAGGTTGTCGAGAGCTTTGGTGTGCTGCTGTCTCATGTGCTCTCAAGCGGCTAGCATACCCAACTTTGCGGACATGTCAGAACACCATTGACGAAATTGTAGAGTATAGCTGCGACCTTCTTCTCTTTTCTACGTGTAGCACGCGTAGCATGACCACTGTAGACAAGGATTTTGTTGACGGAAGAATCGACAAAATGACAGATAGTGAAAAGGTATCTGTCATAGTGTCGACACAATCTGTCATTTTGTCGATTCTTACGTCTAAAAACCCATTTATACGGTGGTCATGCTACGCGTGTAGGTATTACACTTTTGTAGAAAACCCCAGTTTTCAGTCGGTGTCCCTTCCACCATCATCATCTGCCTAGCCTTTTCCCAACTATGTTGGGGTCGGCTTCCAGTCTAACCGGATGCAGCTGAATACCAGTATTTTACATGGAGCGACTGTCTATCTGACCTCCACAACCCAGTTAATAGTGGGTAATACGATACCCCTTGGAAAGACTGGTTGTCAGACTTTTCGGGCCACTGACTACCTAACGACCGTCAAAGATGTACAAATGACAGCCGGGACCAACGGCTTAACGTGCTTTCCGAGGCACGGAGGAAACTCGGTAAGTAATGGGTGGTCACCCATCCACAGACCAACCTAGGCCAGCACGGCTTAACCTAAAGATTGACCCGAGCGGCTGTTATTATTTAGCCACGAGCTCCTCGACACCATGTATGTCAATACTAAAGTTGTCAAAGTTGCAACATCCATATCTAAGCTTGGTTTGTTTTTCTTTTAATGTTGTTAAAACCTTATGTAACATATTAACATCACTACATTTCTCATAAAGATAATGTAGCCCTTAAGCTGTCAATTGTTGAGCAACATTTAAGAGAGGCCTCAAAGGAGTCAATCGGCATTCGGCACCCTCCACTAAGTGGCCAAATTTCGGCCACCCTCGGCTCCAAACTCCGTCGGAGACGAACAACTTAACTCCCTTCTCCTTTACACTTTTTTGGGCATTGTCGGGTAATTTGACAGTGTAATTTTTGAGAGGAGGGTACTTAGAAATGTTTGTTTCGTACTAGCTTATGCCCACGGCTTCGCTCGTGTAAAGGTCGGTAACTGTTCAACGCGATGATACTACCGGGATAAAAATCGTATAGTATTATGTATCCTATTTCTTAATGCAGGTTATGAACTATCTATGTGCAAAATTTCATCCAAATCCGTTCAGTAGTTTTCGCGTGAAAAAGTAACAAACATAAATCCATCCATCCTCAAAAACTTTCGCTTTTATAATATTGTTAGTAAGACTCTTAAAACTAGTTTATTTTTGTATTGCTTATGGAGCGCATAGGGTTGTAAATATTAGACTCCCAGGATAATTTTTTTGCATAATTCAGCCTTTTGAAAATAATAATCCAGGCGACGTTTCGAAATAGTTTTCAATTTCGTTAATTTGTAGACCACGGATGCTAAATATCAGGCCGACTATCGATATGTCTAAAGAAAACGTACCTTTTTAATGAAGTTACTGGTACCTATAACGCGTCACACATTCAACCTTATCGAAGTCAAATAAGAAAAAAAATCTTTTTATTTAAGTGCCGATTCCATTAGCACAAAACTTTTATAGATCCTTGTGGCTAATTAGTTTTCTCGTAAAACTAAAGGGGCTCGTCAATCAATGGCTGCTTGAGTAATGGTGACAGATTCGCGACGACATGCGACGCCATTTAAAAGAATACCAGAAATTCCACTATTATAGGGACTTGCAATTAAAAGATTGTGGAAAAAATTGTTTAAAAAAAAATGGTGTCATGTCTTCGCAAAAGATCTAAGACTTCCAGGATAGATAAAGCATTGAATGGTGGTCTAGGATCGCATCTATCGGTGCCCGTAACAGACTGAGCGAAAAAACGAAATTGTCAATTAATATGGAGTTTTCTCCAATGCGAAAAAAACCAAACGAAACTGCAAATCAATGATCTATCTCAACACTCACTGTAGAAAATCAAATACAAATATGTTAAGCCGTTGCTGAGAAACAGCCTAACAAACAAACATACAATACAACACCTACATCAACTTATGTTATAGTTTATGCTGTAACCGTTAAAGTTCAAGTTAGTGCCACACAATGATTTAATTTAAATGATCCGAGTTCCTAATTATAAGCAATAATCATTTGTCTAAATAGCAAAGGCGAGCGGCGCCGCGGGTCCAAGCGGTATTCAAGTATAATAAAGTAACTGCCACTAGACGGTGGAACAACCGAAGTTAAACTGTAGAAAACAGGATTACGTAATCAGCCTATTACGTCCCAGCGTCAGCTCTGGGACACGGATCTCTATATTAGAGCGAGTACAGTATGACCATTTTAAGTATGCAGTTCAAAGTGGCGCTGCGTGTCAAGAAAAAATGCATCGATATGTCAAACTTGGTACATTTATTTTAGTTCTGTGTTTTCCCGCTTGCACAGATAAGTTGGTTTATTTGTACGTCGTAATCAAACACGAGGCCCAGTGACATGTGACATCTTGGGGGTTTCTATGACGTCTTAAAGCAGGAGTAATTTCAGTGTGAGAAAGAAGCTATACCTACAGGTCGTCTAGCGCCATCTCTTTCCCACACTGGAATTACTCCTGCTATACGATATCATGGTAGGCCCCTGATCTACTAACCTGGGTGGATGTCACATCATGTCTTCGAATATTTATTTCTAGGAAACGCCGCGCCGGTTTCCTAACGATGTTTTCCTTCGCCGTTTTGCTAATACCGTTTATTCATGCGTAGGTACTGTTCTACATAGTTTCCTTTCCATTAGTGGATCCTAAAATTACTCTTTAGCCATAGTTCTTTATAAACAGTGCAGTAACAAGTGGTTCTGTGTTTTTTTTTTTCTTTAAACTTGACCGTATGCACTATGCACACTTGTTACAAATAAGCCTTCTGAACTATTTTATACTGTGGCAACACTAACAGATCAAATAAACCATTCAAGTCTTAACGATAGTAATAAAACTTAATGTTTTTAACTATGGCACCAAAACAGGAGATTCCGGGCAAAAACTAAGGAGGACCATGAATTTTTATTTTCGTATTATATGTATAGGGAACCACTTTTTTGATTTATTTGTTTGGTTTTATGTAAGGATGCTCTGTATAACTTGAGAAAAGTGTCTGATGTAGGTACTTGTACAGGGTGTAACAGAAAGGGTATAGTCATATGAAAGGATATGCTGTAGACCACCAAACTGAACAACTTCCGCCTTAGGTCCAATATTGTACCTATCCCATACTAAATTTCAAAACCTACTCGACCCAAGTGTATGGGACAGCTGATATTTTTTCGCATTTACGAAATTGAACCCTTGGAGGAAGCTGTTCAGCTGTTCAGTTTGATGATCTGCTGCATAATATCCTTTCATATGACTATACCCTTTCTGTTACAACCTGTATACAATTATTTGTCTAGAAATTGTCTTCCTTCTCTGTAATCATCAGCTTAGCTTGGAGCAGCTGCTGATCATAGGCCTCTCCAATCGCACAAGATTCTCCAGCTGCTACCAGCTACCTAGTAATAATCACATCTAGCTCCTGCTCTACGTTTGTCGATTTGAGGACTCATCTTTTTTTCAGAAATTATGGACGTTAATTTAGGTTACCGCATTTAAAGCTTATCACAACGATCTATTTGGGTTACCAGATCATGAACAAGATCTGCGTTAAGCTGGTAATTCGAGTTCCTAATGTCGAAATCAGAAGACGTACAAAGGACTTCGATATTATAATATAATATCACGCCTGTAATCCCCGAAGGGTTAGGCAGAGATGTACCTAATAGTACACCCACATTTCGCCAGTTATGTTTATGTCCCATGTAAAAGGGGGCGAGCCTATTGCCATCAACCGGGCACAAATCCAAACTACGTGGCTGCTACTGAGAAATTCATGGGGGAAAAACCCAATAACACTTTGAAAATCGTGTTAAAGAACTCAAATGGCGTTGAGCAGGACACCTAGCAAGGCGCGTTGATGACAGGCTGAATAAACACATACACACAAGATAATGATAAAAAAAATTAAATGATTCTCGATCGAGTCATTGACCTCAGAAGGTTATATGAATTGTAACATCTCGCAAGGGGGGCGATGATAAATTCATTTACACAATAAATTAAAAGTGATTGGCAAACAATTTGACTCACGGTATGTATTAAAAATAACCTTTTTAACCTCAGCTGTTTTTGTCACGTGAGAATTTGACCCTAAAAAATCATTGGACGTTTCAATATTTTGACATTTCGTAAGGGATAGTGCAAATCTGCGAATCTACCATACGTAAAGTGCGCGTATCTGCACTACGAGTAGGTTTACAGGGGAAGGTTATAAGTTCATATATTTTTTCTATTTCAACGATTTTTGACCTTATTTTTACATGAATAGTAAAAATTCATGTGTTCTATGTATTGTTATCAGTAGAAATCTATTAAATTCATTAATTTAGTTGATAC
This sequence comes from Noctua janthe, assembly GCA_910589295.1. Classification (NCBI taxonomy): domain Eukaryota; kingdom Metazoa; phylum Arthropoda; class Insecta; order Lepidoptera; family Noctuidae; genus Noctua; species Noctua janthe. The sequence continues at coordinate 12,541,648 of OU342573.1, forward strand.
GACAATGCGTAATTGAAATTAGCTACATTTGTCAGATACGCGGAATTATCCAATGCTAATCCGCGGATTTGCACTATCCCCGAAGATTTGAATCGATAATTTTTTATTTTTTATTTCTGCTGTCTAATGTTTGAAAGATGAACCACTGGTAGTAACTACACTGTGGTACGACTACGATTTGTATTTTTCAATAAAAATATATTGCCGGTTTTCTTGGTTGCGGCGTTTTTAAGGCTACTGATTAACTGAAATGCCGCCGTAATTATAATGTGTGGTCATACATTTTACTAAGTAACAACAGAAAAGCCGTCAAAAGAAATGGATAACAAACTTGAATTAGTTTTACAAAGTTCACTGACGGTCGAGCATTTTTCAACCTTATTAACTATGGCATAAGGGTGAAAATGACAGACCTTCAATGCACTCGGTGGTACTTTAACAGTTGCCAGTAAAGTTGGTACAGACATTCATCATCTGCCTAGCCTTTTCGCAACCATGTTGGGGTCGGCTTCCAGTCTAACCGGATGCAGCTGAATACCAGTACTTTACATGGAGCGACTGCCTATCTGATTTCCACAACCCAGTTAGTAATACGATACCCCTTGGTAAGACTGATTGTCAGACTTTTTAGGCCACTGATTACCTGTAACTACTGTCAAAGATCTACAAATCACAGCGGCTAACGGCTAAACGTGCTTTCCGAGGCACGGAGGAAACTCAGTCTGTAATGAGTGGTCACCCATCCACAGACCAACCTAGGCAAGCACGGCTGAAGGTAAAGATCTATCCGCGCGCCTGTTATTATTTGGCCAGACAGTGTAAGCCACAAAAGAATTTACCTTTTTATTTTTTTTTTTTAAAAGCTCTTGCCACCCTGTCGTTACCTACGTATTTTCAAATACACTTTTCTACAACAAAATTCAGCTCCTACTAATTTCTTTAAGATTTACTAAAACATTACAGGTTATAAATAACTAGCTAAAACTAAGAAAGTACCATATTTAGAAGTAGTTAACTAAACTATTTTATTGTCAACTCTAAAATGAACTAAGTAATCAACCAATATTGCCACTTTCAAAAATCTTTTTACAGCGCGTTGTGCATCTGTTAAATTGCTGCGAATACTGCAAAGCGTTTGTAAACGTTTTAAGACTTGCTATCAAACGTGTGGTGCGATCCATAGCAATGTTTATAAATTAAAATCATCTAGTACGTCATGTTAAATAAAAAGATCGCAAAACTAAGGTCTACGGAAATAGACGACAAGTCGTCGAATGATAGGCGTAAGCTCCGATACTACACAAACATGTTTTATTGACAAAAAGTAATGATTTATTAACAACATAGAATACTAAGCGTCATCTCAGATTATTCTTATTAAAATAGGGCAGAATGTCAAAAGGGCCCACAGACTATTTGTTTTCAAGCCTTTAATTTATAAGAAGAAAATAATTTAAAAAGAAAAATTCATAGCTCAAGCCTTGCTTTTGCATTTAGTGTGACATAGCCTCAAACCCTGTTACCACAACAAAGTTACAAATAAGTTAAGAACCGAGTCTCAACGTAAAAGTAAGTGATACGTAAGTAAGAACTGTAATTAGTGGACGAAATCTTTGAAATCTTGAGTCGTGTCGTCAATGCTTCGGTATTCGATCCTTGGCGGCGACTTTGAAAGTTTTTGTTAGATTTTTTTTTCCTCTTTTGTTTAAAGGATCGTTAATCTAGTTGCAGCAAGGAGTTTGGGGGCTCGATTACCAATTTTGGCGATGTGCGTTTAACTTAGCTTGGAAGAAAAAGTTAGTGAAAATTGGTATCAATTAAAACTACTTACTCAATTGGAATCTTAATTATAAGGATCATGTGGATTGTGTAACTTGAATAATGTTAGTCACATTTTATGGTTGAAGAAATTACGTATAAAGTTTTAATGCATTTTTTTTATGATATTAATTACGTAGTAGTATTTAAATAAATGAAACAATACAAGAGCTAAAATCACAATTTTTTTTCTGATGGTTTTTCATAGCTTTTACTTTAACTTTTTCGTGTCAGAGTTTTTATGCCGTCTAATGTGTCTCTGACATGGTTTTATATGCCGTCAAGAATAATCCTTAGCATTAAATAATATCAATCATCAAAAGAACCATTGAAAAAATATAAAAAATAATCGAAAAAAAAAAACAAAATCACGATAAACTTAAATAGACATAAACTCCAAAACTATGTAAGCGTTTATCACCAAGTAATTATTTATCATCGAATACTGTAACTTGTGAGAGTTAAATATCTATTAAAGTAGGTATTTCCGAAGCCGTAATTAAGAGAAGAGCCTCGGAATCAGCGCGTCCCCTAATCGCGGTTTTGGTTTCCCTCTCTGAAGAGTAGAGGGACCATGAACAGGGACGAACTAGGACAGGAAAAGCTAAATTAGATATTTCACTTATTCTGTCACTTACAGGATATGTTCCGTGATTGTGCATTATTTTGAGCTCCCGATATTTCGACGCTGTTGCAAGCGCCATGATCGCGGGTTGACAATCACGGAAGATATCCCGTAAGTGACAGTATAAGTTTAGTTGTAAACCCTGAAAGCTTAAAACAGTGTTAGATATTTCACATTTTACATTGTATATCCGTTGACGGTTCTTAATTTATAATTAGGTGAATTCAATTTCAGTTGGCTTTTGAATTGGTATCGATTGTTAGGGAATGTCCATTCTGCTGATTACTTTTTTCTGAATAAAATTAGAACAGTTTTCAGCTTCACTTTCCTTATTTTATAAACAATCTTACGTTTTGTATCAGTAGGCAGCTGGTACTTTAACCTGCTTTACAACATGTCGTTCAGCAAAATATAGAAAACAAACCCTTGAACGTAAGCAGTCAATGCAGAAGAGATACTACGAGTATTTTCGATCTGCTACTGAAATGTCCCACAACATCCCTGCAGCATGCTCGCCCTACTAGTCCGGGGCCGAAACTTTCCCGTTTCACTTACCAGAGCCAACGGGGACTATAAATGCGAATAATCATATTAAATGTAATTGATTCTCAGAACCTTTTGAAATTAGGAGTCTCCTGTATTAATTTGAAAGGAACAAGTGGACTATATCGGTAATTCAAGTATCGGGTCCTCATTGACAGTTCTCATACTTGTCAAGACTGAGAGAAGAATTTTAGGAAAGAGACAGAATTACTGTAGTGAAAGCCGTTTCGATTCCTACCAGATTCCCTATGAGAAATGGTACAGCCAGTATTCTATAGATACCTAAATAATATAATCAGATTAAAGATATGTACTCCGGCTTACCTGTTAAAAAAATTGACCCTTCCCTACTGCTAGATAGACCAGAAAAATATCGTCTAGATTCCAGACGAAAACACATCACCACAGACTCGACTGATAGGTTGCTCATTCTAGTTTAGATTTTAGTCTGTCAGTGTCTCTATGATAAGGATAGCGTTCAGGCTCATCATCATCTGCCTAGCCTTTTCCCAACTATGTTGGGGTCGGCTTAGTCTTACCGGATACAGTAAAATACCAGTATTTTACAAGGATTAAGATAGCATTCTTGTTATTTGGTGAAAATTGTATGTGAAATAAAAATGGCCTAAAAGTAGCACCAACATTTTCTTTAAAGTTCTAATCGTATTAAAATAACTAACTTAAAAATAAACTTAAAAAATGGCGCCAAAAAACTCCTCCTCAACGCTGTCAACTGGTAATGTACCCAAGAAACTGGCGGCGTTGCCACGTTGTATGGTAAATTGGCAACGCTAAGCCTTTGGCCAAGGTAAAAGCCAGCCCTTGGGTCACGGGAAGTGTCAACTAAGCATTTTAATCGTATTATGTCAAACATACATTGTCAAATGTGTTTATTATACTTTCCATCAATTACACAGTCGTACCTAACATAATAATATATTAAATAGACAACTAATGCAAGATTACGCTAACAGAAATTAAAATCTTGAAAAGAATTCTACATTTCATACTTGTAATTTGTACGACGTATAAAGGGTGTAAATAGACCCTTAACGAAGCCAAAAGGCATTTGTTTTCCCCGTCATTGCGATCACTTTTTTGTTCCGGACCATTCCTGGGAACCTTCTAATTACAGAGATATTGGGGTCAAAGTCCCAACTTTTTCACAAGTTTTTTTTGAAATACAAATGTTTAATGTTTTAACTTTACTTTAAATGCCGCCACGATTCAATGCAGCCATCAGCACAATGTTTTTAGTGCGTTACATTGAGTTTTACCGTAAAGTGATTTTTCACCCCAAAAATAAAAGTCGTTTCCCACCAATAATTTTTGCGTAGTTACTTTGTTTGATGTACCGAATGCTTGGTTGACGGTTTCGTGAAGGGTCCGTTTACACATTGTATAATAGAGAGTGTTTTATCTATATAAAAAGGTCACCAGAAGGTGATAGACTTACAAATTGCTGTTATCTATGCATTATAACGAGGATAACATAGGTTTACAATAGCCTATTAAGTTAAATAGCATACATATAACTTTGATACTCGGCGGCCATAAATTTACCCTATACACAAGCGCGAGGATAAAACGTGCATTCTATTTTTAAATTACGATAAGCAAATAAAACATTTTTCACGCTTATATTTTTATTACAATTATTTTCATAAGTAAGTTTGATATAATAACAGATTATAACACGATATCATAAAAAAATAAAAAAATGTTTACGGAACTAATATCCGTGTAAAATTCCGTAAAGGCGATAAGATAGAAAAAACTGGTCAAGAGCGTGTTGAACTTACACAATTTAGGTTCTGAACATCTACACTTTGAAAACTGTGTGTCTGGCGTCCTTACTAAACCTGAGCTAGCTTCCCGAGTATAAATCTAAAACGACATAGCTCTATTTTTGCTTGCCTAGTTTACATAATTCAGAAAGTCTTAAAAAACTATTGTTTAGTCTTTGACAGGCGATCTGTCAAGCGGTCTAGGGGGTTCGAGGGGGGGGGGGGGGGGGGAATGAGACAGAGCTACACAGGTTGTCTAGCGCCATCTCTTTCCCACACTGGAATTACTACAGCTTTAAGACGTTATGGTAGGCCACCTGAATGCGCGTCGAGACCAAAAACATGTGTCAACATTCACTTACGTTGCATAGATCTCGAAAAAAACCTCTGTCACTCGTCAACCAACTATGTTGGGCTTAGCTTCCAGTCTAACCGAACGTAGCTGAACACCAGTATTTTACATGGAGCGACTGCCTATCTGACCTCCTTACCCCGTAACTGGAAACCCTCTATAACTGACGAACAAAATTGTGATATTACTTATTATATCAAGTTTTTTATTCTGTTCAGAACCTTATAAATAAGACAAAACAAAGCCACACGAAGCGTGAATTGCAAAAAAAGTTCCCACTTTAGCACTACATAAATGACGGTGTTGCCAGCGCTAATGAATATTGACAGCAATTATTAGTAAAGACGAGTTCTCACTACTAACTGTTTTCCATTTATTATGAATACTACGCAGAAACAAGGTTTCATTGCATAACAGTGAGTTTTCTACTGTGTTTTTAGGGTTCCGTATTCAAAGGGTGCCAACAGGCCCTGTTCAATGTTACATTTGGACATTGACTATTACTATGGCTTCGCTATCTGTTCTTCCGCCCGTCCGTCTGTCACAGGGCTGTATCTTTTGAACTGTAATAGGTACAGGTAGACACTTGAAATAGTGTATTATTAACAAAAAACAATAAAAACTTTATTTTTATAAAATAAAATAAAAAAATAACGTATTTAGCAGATAGTGTTATGTATTCTACGACGGTACGGGACCCTTGCTGTGCGAGTTCAAGTCGCACTTGGTTGGTTTTTTTATTGCAGTTTCGTTAGAAATCATACATGAGTTGGTGCTGGTACAATTTTACACGCCATTGCAGTTTCGCAAATAAAGCCGTTTACAATGAATTCATTTGATTAGAATTATATGTGTATGTAACCTATTAGGTTAATGTACGGAGTTATACAATAACTGATGCTATCATCCTAATTAATATTGTAATGAGAGTTTGTCGGTTTGTTTGTTACGACTTTTAATGGTAGAACGCATTTCGATGGTCATACGGAAATATAAGGTCCCATTAAAATTGATGGACAAACTTTTAGAAATCATTCACCAAATTAAAGACAATGGTAAAATAACCTTATATACCATGACCAGGGTTCGGAAATAGTATACACTTTTATCCCGGTGGGAAATTCCCGTGGGGTGATTTTCAACCCCCAGGCGGTCAACATCCTAGTCAAAAGCTAGTTTTGTATATGGTCGCCTAACAAATTGCATGTAACTGATCTTTTCCAATGCGCATTATTAAATTGAAACGCACGAAAAAAAAATACTGCAGAAATTAAACGAAGCAAAGGAACACTTAATTCAACCTTTTTTCTTTTTAAACATTTGACAACGGCGCCTGAAGGCGTCGCTGTCTCCGCAAACGCGTCGCGGCTACTTACCTATTCCCCTTGTACGGAACTTGTGTTTACGAAGCTAGGTAGCATTTACGATTTTTGGGTTCTTAAATGTTTTTTTTTTGAGGTATGGAGCGTGACTATATTTGTAATTTATTGATTGGTTTAGTGGAGTATGGTTGTTTTGACGAAAGACATTGTCAAGAGGGCTCTCGGTAAATATTTGTGAAAAATTTACTGAAAAATCAATATGGCGGCGTTAGTTTTAACTATGACCACGCGCATTTTATTGTCACAAAAAGTATTAGCAGCAAACAATAACAATTTGGCATTCTTCGTTAACCCTAAACCGCAAACGCAGAGATATTTTCGAATAAAACTTAACCCGTACAATGTCAAACGGTTATCGTAATTGATTTATTCAGTTCGCGTGTCGTCTGCAAATGGAATTACATTTGAAAGTACAACATACTATCACTTTAAATGGTTATTATATTGTAACTCGTTACACGTGGTTGGTGACAAGTTTTTTGCAAGGAATTAGTTTAATGGTGGCTGTCGAGTGAAGGGTTAATATAATGCTTTGCTTATGTGGTTATTGGTAATTTATGTAAGTTATGGGTTTTTTAACGGTTATGGTTTAGCTGCTATCGCTTTTGGAGGCATAAAATAACATCACGCTTGTAGTCCCCTAAGGGTTGTCAAAGGTTAAGTCCCAAGTAATAGCGACGAACCTATTGCCATCAATCGAGCCCAAATTTGGACTTCGGTCTCGGATGCTTATTAGAATAACCCTGAAGATTCAAGTTCTAACTTTATTCAACAACTTGAAATAAATGTGTTGTGTTTTGTTTACTTTATCATTGTGTACAATTTAAAACAATACTTTTGTTATCAAAACTACACTTTAAATTCTAAATACTCACTCAACACCTCCACCACAATTTCAAACGTAATTAACCAGCTACAATTTTACCAAAGAAATCAGCCCAGCTTAAAGCTCTAAATACTGGACTCGAAGTAAAAACATTCGTTGACTATATTTGGCCGACAGTGTTAGGGAATGTTGTTAGCAACGCTGGTGGTCGACCGAAGCCGTGAAAGCCTTATGGCGGTTACACATTGGCGTGATATGGCTGTAAACTGCTACAACCATAGATATAAGGAATTAAGAACTGTTTTTTTTTTACATTTCTATTGCTACATTGGAGCTCGTGGCTAAATAATAACAGGCGCTCGGATCGATCTTTAGGTTAAACCGTGCTTGCCTAGGTTGGTCAGTAGATGGGTGGCCACTACATTCCGAGTTTCCTCCGTGCCTCGGAAAGCACGTTAAGCACGTTTGGTCCCGGGTGTCATTTGTAGATCTTTGACAGTCGTTAGGTAGTCTGTGGCCCAAAAAGTCTGACAACCAGTCTTATCAAAGGGTATCGTATTACCCAGTACTAACTGGGTTGTGGAGGTCAGATAGGCAGTCGCTCCATGTAAAATTCTGTTATTCAGCTGCATCCGGTTAGACTGGAAGCCGACCCCAGCATAGTTAGGAAAAGGCTAGGCAGATGATATTGCTGCAACTCTATCAGCACGCGTAAGCATGACTACCGTAGAAACGGAAGAATCGACAAAATGACAGATTTCTTTTGTTGATCTGTCATTTTGTCGATTCTGACGTCCACAAAACCCGTTTATACGGTGGTCATGCTACGGGTGCTGGGTAGGATTTATAGTATGGCCACTTTAAGTGTGCAGCTAAGGTGGCGTTGCTTGTCAAGAAAATTTGCATCGATATGTCAAACTTAGTTTATTTGTTTTAGTTCTCTGTTTTTCCGCCTGCAAGATAAGTTGGTTGAAGCATATAGTCTTTTCGTAGTTTAATTAGCGCTAGCTAATAAGTTGGCTAGGTTGAGATTTTTGAAAAAAAAAGATTATTTTACACTTGTACAGTTTAATAGCTAATGCGTGCTGTGAAAAGATTTTACGTGTCATATCCATATCATAACTTTAACCTATTAATTTTAACTGTTAAATGTTACAGTAGATACTTCTAAAATGTTATTTTTTGACTAAGTAACCAAGCAGTAACATAGCTAAGGCCAGATTTCAACCAAAGCGCAGAGGGGTGCAAGATTCGACCAATAACAGGAGACACGAGAGACGCGATGTGGATTTCAACCAATGGGATTGGTTGATTTCCGCACGTCTCCTCTCGCTAGTCTTCAGTTTTGTGGAACCCGGGGCTTTGGCTGCATAGTCAAAAGATTAAGTAATTTTAAAGCACCGTTAGATATAAGTATCAGTGTAAACTAAAGATAATATGGATATGACCTATTTAAACTTTTGTAGAGTAGTTGTTATAAGGTAGTAAACATTGTGATAACCCAAGCTGAGAAAGTCTAAAGGAATTTTACACATTGGCGCGTCCAAATCATGTTATTACGGCTTACAGTTTTTTTCTTGCTCGTCTACCATGTCATGTATCTTTGATTATTATCTAAGTGCAAAAAATATGAAATAATACTATGATGTCCATACTAATGTTGTAAATCTAAGATCTATGATCTTAATGAAATTTAGCACCCAGGTAGATGATCAGGTTAGAATATAACTTTTTACGCGTAGTACTTTCCCATTGGATAATTTCTGACATCCAAGTGGGCGGAGGCTAAAGCTAGTTTACACTAGGCACTAAGACATGTGTGGTCTCGCGCCTCGCCGCGTCAATGTGCACTAAGCCTAACTATAAAAACAGGTGTGGCATGTTGTGGAACAATTAATTAGGCATCACTTGTACTTCATGTTTAGATATCGCTACCAGCGAGCACTCGTTGCGTGAATCCTACATATTATTGTACACTCAAGTGCTAAAATACTGGCACATACATACTTAGTAAAAGTTACAAGCGAGCTGTAATATTGGCACAGTGTCTGTATAATTTACGAGGACAATGAAATATAAGAGTTTCTTCTCAGTTCAAAGGTTGAATTTTAAATTGAAATGCAATTGAATATACAACGTGCAACAGAAAGTGTATAGTCATATAAAAGGATATGCTGCAGACCATCAAACTGAACAACATCCTCCATGGGTCCAATATCGTAAATGCGAAAAAAATATCAGCTGTTCCATACAAAATTTCAATACCTACTCGACCCAAATGTATGAAAACACTGAGTTTGTTTGTTGAGAGTAGTTCTAGTCAGATACGAAACACCAGCCTCATCTAAGTAGTTAAAACAAAAAAACGACGAGTAAAAGCGTTCAAAAAAAATTTTTTGCAAAATTAAAATAATTTTTATTTATACACCATGTCTCGGAAAGGTGTGGTTATATTTGAGGGTGTGATGGAGACCTACAAACTAAACCACTTTCTCCGTGGGACCAACATCGTAATTATAATGCCATTGCCATTGACACGCTAAGAAGTAGAAGATTCCCCAAGTGTTTGTACATATTTCTGCACATAACAGTACTTCGTCAACGATGTTTCGTGCTGTCTGAATGTGAGAAAAACACAAAATGACAGGTGTTTATCCACCCGTTGTATTGTAAGACAGTTATAATTGTAATTATTATGGACTATCGCTAATGGCGGCGATAGCATTCACACCACGCTTTCAACGGCTCATCGTCGGTTTTTAATTTGTTTTAGTTCCGCGGTATCTCTGGGAAGTGTCGGTAATTATCTAACTTTAAAGTTTAATTAAAAAACCATTCACAAGCATTAAATCACTGATTGGCTTAACTGACGATAGACAGGACACAATACGAATAGAATCTGCTTGCAAGAGCCAGCTCGCGCGTCTTGTTTTAGTGTAACGTCAAGCTTTACTACCTAATTACTTTTACCTAAGTCATTTTGCTTTTTAAAGAGTTACTGAGACATGAAATCACAGTTTCTCTATGGAATTCTATATAAAAATAACTTAAATCTTTTTATAACTGACGCAACGCAACGGACGATGCTAAACTGTAAAATAAATAGTGATTGGCATTAACTCTTATGGCGAACCTGATGGGGTATTCCAAACAGACCGCTCAGTTGCTTGTTGCAGCAATTATCAAAGACCATACTTTGTAAAGAGATATTGAAGTAAAGACTAAAAGGATAAGTATAAAACTTGCTTTTACAGTCTTTCGAAGTCGTCGTGTGCCCCCCCCCCCCGCCCCTCCTACTCAGCTAATGACGATATCAGCCGAAGCCGTGATAAGCGAAGACATTATCGTTTTGTTTACATATCGAGTTACGCGGCGCGCCCACAAGATGGCGCCGTGTCCGAATTACTTCAGTCTCACCGGCTGGTGGACGATACAGCTGATTATTCTTCAACCAACTTATGTGTGCTGGCGGGGAAAACACAGAACTAATATAAATGTATCAAAATTGGCATTTTGATGTCATGTTTTCGTGACAAGTGCAAACCTAAAGTGGTCATACTGTAGTGAATTTATGCGTACTGCGGACCTCTTAGTTAATTTAACTTTGACTGCGTCACTGTCCAAACTACAGTGAACTGTATCGTCTATGAAATAAGGTTGTTACTGGGATGCTGCCACGGACCAGTAGTATTAAAATTGCAGGGATCTTTCAGTGATATCTTCTTGTTACAATAAGGTTGTTGCCAGAAGTAAACTAATTAGTTTTAAACCAATTATGATAAATAATGGAAGTAGGTTATGATTAGATCTTATTTACCTAAGTAAGTTACATAACATCACGCCTGTAATCCTCGAAGGGTTAGGCAGAGGTGTGCCTAATAGTGCACGCGCATTTCGCCAGTTATGTTTTAGGTCCCATTTAATAGAGGGAGTCTATTGCCATCAACCGTGCACAAATCCAAACTCCGTGGCTGCTACTGAGAAATTCCAATAACACTTCGGCCGGGAATCGAACCCAGTACCTCATCCTCAGCAGTCGCGTTTGCGACCACTCGGGCAATGAGGCTGTGGAAATATTTTCCTACTTCGAAAAAGGGCACAATAAATTCTATTCGTAATCTAGAGTTGTCTGTGTCTAAGTTTCATAGCAGTGACGTCACTGGCGACTTTTGAACGAAATTAAAGTGTTGATCACGTTCAGTTTCAGTGGTGAAACTCGCCCTTAGTACTACGGCATTTTGCGAACAGTTACCCACCGGATCTTAGACCATTTCTCAATTTAAATAAAAAAAAACTACATTTTTGAAAATCGAAAACAAATAAATACCTAGTCGTATGTCCAACGTTATCATTGACGAATCTACTGTAATACCAACACCCAAAGTACATAATCGCGTGTCACGGCCCACGTTATGTGATAATGTGCTATAATTAACACTGTATATTTTGTGTCACTGTAATAGGCGGTTGGTAGGCTGTACTTTTATTGTTATTTTACCTCGAAAGTGACCTTTATTCTTGTGGCCATAAGGTTTATTTCAGAGGCAAATTAACTGTGAAACGACCGTACACACAGTTTAACAAATTGCCACTTCTGCTACTATTGTTTGTTTTTTTTTTCGCTGATCTATGATGACTATGGAATATTGTGTTCGAAGGACTCTCGAGCTCGATTTTGATGAAAACTAAAACTGTGTCATCCGATTTTTGGAAAATCAATATTCCTAGCCAGGAATCGATCCCGTTCATTTTGAAAAAAAAAAACACACTGTATTATGACACCATTCAATAGTGTCGCTGATAGTAATAAACGAAACGTTGAACTCACATATAAATTCCAATTTTAATTGTTTACGTCTTATTTTTTTTCTTTCGCTTTCAACCGTGTATAGTTAGAAAAAAAAAGAAATGAGCACAATGCTGTGAAGATAACTGCGGAGTGGGTGTCTTAAATCAGGAAATTTATTAAAAATATATAAAAAAAAAAAAAAATCCTTTTTCATAAATTTGCAACATGTCATTACTTTCCAAAATTTGTCCTTTGAGTATTTTTCGCTATTCCTCATAGTTTTGTCTTTGTCCATTCACGCTCACTTGAATAATCCACCCTGTATAGTTACAGGTACTTTCGACAAGAAGTAAACTCCTAATAGGCGCTCAATAACTAAGTTAGGTAGTGACTTAGGCAGCTAGAATTTTAATAGCAATTGCCAACTGTCTAATGTTGACTATGTTGTCTTGTCTTACCATTTGTAGTCCAGCCGGTCTGGACTAGTAGGGTGACCAGACTATGTGTTGTTTTAAGATTAATATTGGGATCTGTCATCAGTTTTTGAATTATGTTTTTAATTATCATAAACACTAGAAACGGAAAATTTACCAGGTCTACTGTTTGTTTTGAGTTCTCCGATATTTCTTTTTTATTTTTCCTGTTTCGGTTTTTTATTTATTTAAGTATGTTCTTAATGTAAAATAGGGGACTTGCGAAAAGGCTTTATAGTTAATGGTTGCTGGCAACATTTCGGTGTACATAACAATTATGTTTCACCTATGCGGTGAATAATAAGTGTGATCTTAGTTAGATAGAATTTCCTTAGGTTTTTTCACTTGGTAGATCTCTGGGCAAATATTCGCTTTCTATCATTAAAACAAAGTGAACTATATAACACATTTTGTTTTGATCCAACATCGCGAAAATTTTCAAGAAATTATGTAACTCGAACATATGAAACACTTTTAAATTATTGGAAAATATCGATAGCTTTCCAATTAAAACGAGACAATGCAGGCACGTGAAGTTGTATCATAGAATCTTGCTAACAAACATACATATCTATTAGATTGTCCTAATAAACTGCACCATATGGCCACTCTAGTCTCGACTAGGGATATAATTAGTTGCACTAGACTTTAACATCAAATACTATCGTAAGTTTATTAAAACCACTTGTTATGCAACTATCTCATTCACTCTCATAGCAAATAACGCTTTATAGAAAAGGACAGTATTCTTCGGAATCGGTTGCATTTGTATGATGCATATTTCAAGCTAAAAATTGCATTTCAAAATCGGAAGAAACTGTCAAAAAACATTCGTAATAAAGTAACACAATTAAAAATTAACAACAATTATTATCTCACATCAAATCCAAAACCATAATAATACCATGATCAAAAAAAAAAAAAATCAATGTCCACTTAATTATAATAATACATAGTTCAATGTCAGCTTAATATAAATAATAATAAATTAGTCATTTAAAAAATTGAAGTCTATAACATACAAAAGGACAATAATATCAGTCGGCTCAGTAACATGGGACCTTACTTAGAAGGAGGGTAAGGAAGTCTTTGCCCAGTAGTATGATGATCATCATCTGCTAGCCTTTTCCCAACTATGTTGGGGTCGGCTTCCAGTCTAACCGGATGCAGCTGAATACCCGTATTTTATATGGAGCGACTGCCTATCTGACCTCCACAACCCAGTTAGTACTAGGTAATACGAAACCCCTTGGTAAGACCGGTTGTCAGACTTTTTGGGCCACTGACTACCTGTAACGACTGTCAAAGATCTACAAATGACACCCGGGACCAACGGCTTAACGTGCTTTTCGAGGCACGGAGGAAACTCGGTCTAGGCAAGCAAGGCTTAACCTAAATATCGATGCGAGCGGCTGTTATTATTTAGCCACGAGCTTCTCCAGTAGTATGATGATACGGACTAGAAATTGTTGGTTTGTGAGAGGACTTTTATTACTGCCAGCTAATTTCAATATTGGTAAGAATAAAAAATCAGAGGACGTGCAAAAGACCCTCGTTGGTGCATTGGTAAGAAGCGCGACTGCTTAATGTGGTGTCCGAAGTTTGATTCTGAGAATTGTTATGGGGTTTATCTTGTTATCAGTAGCAGTGGGGGCTTGCCTAATGCTGGATAATGGTAACAACCATAAGCTCAAAGACAAGAAGACATTACGTTGGAAGGCCTTCCACTAGGTGGACCGATGACCTGGTGAAGGTTGCGGGGATCCGCTGGATGCGTGACGCACGGGACCGGTCAATGTGGCGACACTTGGGGGAGGCCTATGTCCAGCAGTGGAATGATAATGATGAAGCTCAAAGCAAGAACTGAGATAATTGTAATAATCCATAGGTATTGCTTAAAAACATAAAAACCTAGAGATAATAGAGGCTAACGGCCGAGCTTGAGATAAGAAAATTAAATTAATTCATAAAATAAAATCATTATGTTCTCATTATCTCTGGACTTATGAATCGGTATGAAAGTCTGCTATCATACACCACCCAGATACAGGAAGAAGTAAAATCATTAGTACGCACGAGCGTTATTTTTAAATGCTCTTTCAACGCCCGAGTTAGCGCCGGGAGTTGAAAATTTAGCAGTGCGCTTATTTAATTCTTTGGAATACGAACCTTAAAAAGCGCACTATTGGAAAAGGCACACACAGATTTAACTTTTAAAATTATAATTATTACCATACATGTTCTTGTAAATATTTTTTTTAATTTGGTTGTACGACAAGAATTGAAAATGCAGAGCGCAGTAAAAAAAACCGTCCGTGCGTGCGTAAGCGTATCGAAAGCTTTAGCCTCAAATCTGTTTTATCCCGTGTCGAGCTGGAGGGTCAAGCAAAGGTCCCTCTCTCTCCTCTTTCCACTTCTGCTCTCAGCTATTAGTTGAAGTCCAGTTTATGGCAGATCAAGACCAGAGGGTCTACCTAAAGTGAAATGCTTTCGGCGAAAACGAGGAGGAAGAAGAACAAAAATGAATTGGACTGACATAAGCTATCGAAAAGTGCATGTCAATCCTGTTGAAATACCAAACGTTTTGCAAGTTATTTTCACTTACCTATGTCTCAAGACAAGAGCTAGTAACAAAGACAGTTAAGGTGAATTTACCCTTCATCAACCAACTTAAATGTATCAAGTTTGACATATCGATGTATTTTTTCTTGAAAAATAGCACCACCTTGAACTCCATAGTTAAAGTGGTCATACAGTAAGATGCATTTAAGATACTATGGAGGTTATATATCAGAAAAAAAATATTTCCAAGTCTCAGTGATACTTTAGAAGTATAATGACATAAATGCCAAGTTTGACACGTTACACTTGTGCCAACAGCACCCAATTAGCAAGATGATGATTTTTTTCGCGTTGACGTCTATTGTGGTTATTTTTAGATATCTTTAGGGTCAGTCCTTTTGTTCTTCTGTCCCGATAAAACAGTGTCCATGGAGTTTCCCACCCCTATTTCAACACAGAGATCCTACGCTTTGGAATGGGCAACTACAGTGTCCTTTCACAAGTCATTATGCCTTGTGAGTGGGACTGTAGCTTCATCCTTTTGTTTTTGACAATTCAAAAGTTCCTGTGAGTGGTCTATTTGAAATAATGCTTTGATTTAATTAGAGCTCGTGGCTAAATAATAACAGCCTTTCGTTCTTTAGGTTAAGCCATGCTTGCCTAGGTTGGTCTGTGGATGGGTGACCACCCATTACATATCGAGTTTCCTCCGTGCCTCGAAAAGCACGTTAAGCCGTTGGTCCCGGCTGTCATTTGTAGATCTTTTACAGTCGTTACCAGTCTTACCAAGGGGTATCGTATTACCTAGTACTAACTGAGTTGTGGAAGTCAGATAGGCAGTCGCTCCATGTAAAATTCTGGTATTCAGCTGCATCCGGTTAGACTGGAAGCCGACCCCAACATAGTTGGAAAAAGGCTAGGCAGATGATGATACTTTGATTTAATTATGATTTTGCCTTCTTGGGAGAGCACGACGAGGATATGTATTTGTCAGTAGCTCTTAGTAATAAATGCAGTACAATACATGATAAGTCGTTACTGGTGGCGCCTATGTGCCCTGCAGAGGTCCTGTATAATTACTTAAATAAACAACACGAGATGGCCTCAAATTAATAAATCCTGTCGACGATAAATGGCCGTCCAATAATATTTGTATAATTGACGTGTCGCCATTTTGTTTGATCGTTAGTATTGGTTTTGCCGTGATAATAATAGATGCTTGTGGTAGGAAGTGTTCTCATCGGTGCATATATTTTGTGAGACATAGATATTATTTAAAATTTTGATCCTCTAAAAATTTACTGATTATCCGATGATGTACGCTGTTTTATAATGAAAATAAAATATTTATAATGATCCCTCTTTTTATGTTCTTGGTATTTTCTGAAAGTTGGTTGCAATAACTAAGCCCGACCAAAAAGGTTAGGTTTAAAAAAAAAAGATTAGAAATGTACCCAACCTCTTTTGGTCAGTATTTTTTTTCTTTTTCATATAAATTGTTTTGCATGCCATTTATTTACATTACTATCGATAGAGTTGTTACTCAAACTGCATAATTGTATTAGCTCAGTAAAACAATTACATATTATAATGCTCTATCACTTGACTTTACTCGTTTATCTAATCTCTATGCACCTTTCTAGTATTTATTGTTTATAGATTACAGATCGCACTAAATCTTCCTCGGACATATTCTTATCTAATAGATATGTACACATGTTATGAGTAGACCGTCTAAGTGTAGCATAAAATATTGCTATTGGTGGACAAATTGTAGCAGCTGTTTATTTTTAAATGTCAACGGCCATATAAACATGTCCTGTATTTTCTAGCTTAAAAAAATCCGGTCAAACAGAATATAGCATTACTCGTGTTATCCCCGCAGAGTAAGCAAAGGTGTACAGTACACCAACATTGCACCAGTTATGTTTAAGTCCCTTTTGAGAGGAGGTGAGCTTATTTCCGTCAACCGGGCGCAAATTCAGACTCCAAGCTGCTATTGACAAAATGCTAATTGAAAAACCTAATAACACTTTGTCTTACCTGGGAATCGATAACCCAGGACCTCGTGCTTAGCAGTAGCGCTTGCGACCACCACACCAAAGAGGCATCAGACCAAGCCGCTCTAAGTATTTCTAAATAAGGATATTGTAGAAAAATCTTTTCGTGAAATAGAGAATCAATATTACAACAAATTCCATGATACGTCATCACCATCCGCCGCCTTTTCCCAACTATGTTGGGGTCGGTTTCCAGTCTTACCGGATCCAGCCGAATACCAGTTCTATACATGAAGTGACTGCCTACATCAAATTACTTCAAATGATAAGAATGAAATAAAAATCCAGCATTAATTTGATAGCAAAAGTCATAACCGATTGTCGTTTTGCGTTACCAAACAGACAGACAGACAAAACTATCGCTTTTAATACAATGTATAGTTCTTAGTTATTCATAGTTAGGACAGGACAGCGTTGTTAGTATAATGATAGGTTTAGCTTTATTTTTCGAATCCTGCGCAGTGATTAAGTTATTATGAACGGGCCGCGTACGGAATGTTTAGATCAATTTATGGATAAATTGTTAGTTTTATATTAATTTATGACTCTTGTCTATAAAATTGTTTTGTACGCAAGTTGTGTCTTAACTAAAGATAATTTAAATACACTTACGATATAAGACAAATGTGGACAATATTGTAATTTGTTTGCAAATTGTCTATTGCTTATTTATTTACGTGTGTCAAAATTAGCAATATTTTACTGTGGCATTTCTTCTGATAGCTTTATAACTAAAATCTCTCTGATCTAAAGCCTACATGAAGTAAGAACTCAACTCTCAACCTCCCGGAACCAGCCAGTAACAAAAAAAAAAACAAAAAAAAAGTTTCCATCCGCGCAAAGAGGTCATATTAAAAACCCGTAGCAAAAAAAAAGTTAGCATGTCATCTATCAAACCAAACATTTGTCTATTACCTGTCATTTAATGACAGATCATAATGACATTGCACACCATGTCATGCTACTTTATGTGTCTGTAGTGATTATATGCGCATGAGCACGTCTGGGTAGGACAGCTACTGTTATTTCGAGCGATTTGGGAGATTCAGAGGCAAGATACCTAGATACGCCTACCGGGGTACTATCAGATTTCCGGTAACTGAAGTAGCTCAAATATATTTGGTTTTTACTAGCAGCCATCACGCGTTTTGCAAAGGTCTTGACGATGATCGAAGATGGCTGAATGAATAGAGGAAGACCAAAGAAACGATTGATGGATGTTTGGAATGATAACCTGTCATGTCTAGAGAGCCCGTAAATACTTAGTTAACGGTAGATTTAGATGTATGAAGAAAACATCACACCAAATATCATCATGATGATGATGATGATGGCGACGGCGACGGCAACCAGACTAACCGGATGCAGCTGAATGCCAGTAGTTTTCACGGAGCGACTGCCTATCTGACTACCACAATCCAGTTAGCCCTGGGTAATACGATACCCTTTGTTAAGACTGGTTGTCACTGACTACCTGTAACGACTGTCAAAGATCTACAAATGTCATCGATGCACCGAGCAAGCGCGGCTTAAATTAAAGACCGACCCTAGCCGCTGCGCAACACCAAATAATTTAGAATATTATTGGCCATTATGGACTACTTCGCTTAAGGGTAATGCCGTTACCCGACATTCGTGGGCGGTTGAGAGGTTATAAGAAGTTGACCAGATCATTTGCGATCACTGATCCACCTACACGCAATTTTCACTAAGCACAGAAGATAGGTTATTTTTTCAACAACATTTCTGTAAGAATAACGTTCACAAATACATTGGTCATTGAAGACAAACTTCAAACCCAACTTTGTATTCAATTTATTTCCTCAATGGAAGTTGTGGGTTTTCAGTTTAAACACCTCTTTTCGTGTACCGACAATGGCGGCAAATATACACTTCTACAGAAGAAACCTACAATAGAAATTTTCGAAAAGTTGGTCCCTGATGTGAAAAACCAGCCAAGTGCGAGTCGGACTCGCAAACGAAGGGTTCCGTGCCACCGTACATAATTTGACTTAAAAAACGCATTTCTTGCTTGGAGACGGTTTTTAATTTTAAACTTTATTATATACTAGCGACCCGCCTCGGCTTCGCACGGGTGCAATATATATAAACCTTCCTCTTGAATCACTCTATCTCTTACTGAAAACCGCATCAAAATCCGTTGCGTAGACAGACAGCGGAGAGCGACTTTGTTTTATACTGTGTAGTGATTTTTTATTAATTGTTGTTTTAGCGGCCAAAGTAATAAGACCGACGAACAGACAGCAGAGCCTTCGCAAGGGAGACCCGTTGACGCCTATTGAGTTCGGAACCCTTAAAAAACAAGAAAATATCGTCCTAGTACACAGAGTTTTGCGGGCAAAAGTTTTGGGCACTTCTTTCAAAGGTTTCGGGGGAGGCGCCTCCGACAAAAAACCGTCCATCACTTTACACTAAAATTCGGAGACTTCTGCAAACGTTACTGCCTTTGATGTTTCGAGTGTTACCCTTTTCTTACGCTTCCTGTTTTCCTTTTCGTGAATCATTGAGTTTCTTTCGAGTGAACTTTTGTTTTTTTTCAATTTTTGATCTTTTTTTGTCTATGGGTCTTCTTTTATGGAAATTGCATTTAGATAACTGATACGGTATATTTATTTTGAGCTTTTTGTGTTCTGTGGTGCTACGCAGAATTATCAATTCGTTGTCTTTCATGCTTTATGACGTTTTTAAGATATATTTTCTTCTTAAAAATTGTTCTGTACAAGTTCAGAAAATTATTGAGGGTGAAACGGACCCGCCTGTTATTAACAGTAAATAGTAAATTCAGATAACTTATTAAAATTCTTCAATCTTGATGTTTTTATTATGTTTATTTATTGAAGTGTCCTCATTATTCCGTCGCATAGAATTTGTTAAATTCATTCATAAAAATCAGTTGATACTCATAATTATGTAAAAATTGACGACCAAAATATGAATGAAATGAGTCATAAAAAATATTTAATATTCTAAAATAGACTTCTTTGACTTACAGTAATACACTTTTGAGTAAGAATTTAAATAAGATTTACGCGATTTAAAAAATAAGACAAGCTTCATTGTTTTTTTCCAATGTTTGCGGTTAAGTTACTAACTTATAAAACCAATATCTTTTATTCAATACATTTTATTTGTTGTTTATTTGCCGCTAATTATGTTTACCACTGCGAAAACAAGTAGTTATCCTATTTGCCGTTTCTGTATCCATCTAAAGTTTTTTAAGCATAAATTTTTTGACAGAAACAGTTTTTTTTTACAAAAAAAAATCATAGACTATGAGCAAGTCTTTTTTTTTTCACCAGAAAACCAGAAAGGAAAATGTATCTTACCGCCAAAATCTCAGCACATTTCTGCAGTTTGTCTCTTATAACAATCAGAAAGTAATGTCCCCAGTGATAAATAATTTATTATCGCAAATCAGAACTAAAATTATTGAGCACTACAGCACTGACCAACTTAATGTACCTATTAAAACTCAACTTTGTTGCGATCCGCAATGATTTGAAAATAGTGTCATAGACAATAAAAGTTTTCTGATAGGTACACCATCTGCTAGCCTTTTCCCAACTATGTTGGGGTCGGCTTCCAGTCTATCAGATGCAGCTGAATACCAGTATTTTACATGGAGCGACTGCCTATCTGACTTCCACAACAAAGTTAGTAAGATACCCCTTGGTGAGACTGGTTGTCAGCCTCAGACTGGCCACTGACTTCCTAACGACTGTCAAAGATCTACAAATGACACCCGGGACCAACGGCTTAACGTGCTTTCCGAGGCACGGAGGAAACTCGGTATGTAATGGGTGGTCCACCCATCCACAGATCAACCTAGGCAAGCACGGCTTAACCTAAAGATCGACCCGAGCGGCTGTTATTTAGCCACGAGCTCCTCTCAGTAAAAGTTTTCTGATCACTATAATTCACTATGGCAAATATCCAAATGATAAACTGAATTGGTAAAGGTTACTATGTTATGTTTGAGCGGTTTTTTAATGCTCTATGATGTAATTACAATCTAAAACTGCAGGAAAAAAAGGAAAACTTTATTCTGCACAAATAAGACGCAAAAAAAGCAGTATCTTTAGTGCAGCTAGTTTGTAAATTTTTTTTTTATTGGTAATTATTAATTTTCAGAATTCTGCCCAGCGTTAAAGGGTTAACCAACCAGCATAGAATAATAAACGCGTTTTTTTTCTACGCTAGTTAACCCTTCAACGCAACGATTTTTAAACTCATTTTTTAACATGGTAGAGCATTTAACGAAAAAGCGAAAATATATTTCGGATAAGGTATAAACTAAAGACAAATATACCTAATTGTTATAGAATTATAGCTAACACGAGGTAGGTAGACGCATTAAAAAGATTTTTTTTTCTTCACACCTTTCACTACTAGTGTTGAATACCACATTTTCGCGTGTCGCGTTTTAGTTTCATGACAAATAAAGTCAGTAGAGAACTAGTGTCATGCGTGCGTCATAATATTTTATTACATGTTAGGTACGAAATGGAGAGGTCCTAGTAAACCATAAAGTTTTCACGCACCAAACATATTGTAAATAGTCGGGCTATAATTCTTACTAAACACGACACTACACGCGTGGTTAGATTTTACGTTCGTATTTTTTTCTGCCTATTAAAAAAAAAGAAGAAATAATGTAACCTACAGCTTGAAGCGAAGGAACATTGTTTATTATGCCAATAAGAAGCGAGAAGGCGGTATACGAAAGTTTTGAAAACCAAAAACTTCATGTAAAAGTATTTTTCATTCCTTGCTTTTATGTAGTTACTTATTACGTACCTTTATCAACTAAAATCTCTTTGTTTAAAGTCAAATATAATAAGAATTCTCAGCAAAAAGCAAACATTCCGAAATTCGAACTAAAACTAAAAACTTCAGAAAACACGAAAAGAAACTGCTACCTAAGCTGTTTATTTAGAACTGTCAGTAACTTTAAACATGGCAATATCAATATTGTGACCGATGACAGAATTATGCATATTATTAATAAAAGCTTGTTTATTTGCATATTCATCTCATAATTGCCTGCCATGTGCAATTTATACAAGCATTAATCAGGAAAACATTTGAGAACTAAACGTAAATAAATAATTCACTCACTTCAGTTTTTCCTATCGACTAAGAGCAATTTGAAAAAAAAAAGAAACTTTTATTGTTTAATCTGTTAAGATGCTTGTTTTAAAATTTTCAAACTATTTTCTTGTTTTAAACACAGGCGTGAATTTGAAATACGAACTGCCAGTAAGATTCTTTCCCTGTTCATTCATTATTAACTTGATCTTACAATAATTTATAAGATTTCTTGTCGCCTCACTATTTCATACACGTTTTTCCTAGATTTTTTGCACTCATACTAGGAATAAATTAGGAAACAGAATAAAACAACGGGTTCGAGCCTTACAGAGTAATTAATGCGACAACACGTTCCGACGGATGCTAGTTTTTGGCGAAAAAGTACGCCTATGCCGAGCTCCCTACCCTACGTGATCGCGAAATGTTATTAGCAAAACTTGAACAAAACTACTAAAAAAACTATGTTAATGTAACAATAATATTTTGTACTAACGCAGACTCAAAACTACTCGGTATTTTAAAACAAATAAACATTATAATGCGGCGTCGACGCACAAAGCAATAAAGTAACAGTTTCAACAAGACTGCTAAAAATCTAATTAGGTAAGTACGTATGAAATGTATCGTAGCCTCTGGTGGCAAGTATTTGAGCAATGTGACGTAATAGCGTGACTGGTAAGCCACAATTACTAAAATAACTTGCGCTAAACTTGACTGGATTTCGCTCTCGTTATTTTGATATTTGATTTCACTCCAGAATGCGTACCTCATTAATTATAGTTTGCTTATTCGTGAGAGGTTACAGTTTGCACTGTTTTTAGGCTCAAAAAGGCCTAACTTGTAATTGTTTTTGTAAACAACTCCATGTGACTGCCGAGTGCGCGTTGCACGGGGCGAGTCGGTGCGTTACAACGAGGTTATAGAATCTACAAGCCCTGCTCAGCTGCTCACTTACCGGTCAGTGCAGGTGCTATCGGTACGTTTGGGGGTTCATATCACACACATCACTGGCACGTCCGCGGTTCGAAACACACGGTCACGGCGTCGGTAGCGAGCGACACGACGCGGCTCGGGGCCGTACTGACCTGCCACTCTTGGTGATCACCATCTCGGTGCCCAGCTTGTGGAACTTCTCCCACAGGTCCTTGCCTTCGAGCGTGACCTTGGGGTCGTCGACGACACCGTCGTCGTCTGGCGGCAGAGGTGCGTACGGCGGTGGCGGCGGCTTGAGCAGCGGACAGGGCGCGGACAGCGCAGCGGCAGCGGCGAGTGCGGCTGGCAGGTAAGGAGGCGGCGGCAGTGCGCCCGCCGTCAGCAGCGCCGACACCGAGAAATCGCTCGGCCGCGGCGCCAGCAGCGGGTGGAAGGCGACGGCGTCGCGCCGCTCCGCGCCCTCGAAGCGCATGCCCGCGCCGCCCGGGACCCACGGCGCGCGCTCCACGACCGGCGTGCCCGTCGGCTCCAGCGGTCGCGCTCGCGCCCGCTCATGCAACGTCCATAACGCGCCGGCCGGCGGCTCGTGCGACACTCGCTCTTCCCGTGGCGACACCCGCTCGCGCGGCAGGCGTCAAACGACTGGCCGCCGGCGGCGCCGCGCGCGACACCCCTCCCGCGCGCGCCGCCCAATCGCGCGTGTTTCCCCGCGCGCCCCCGCGCCGGGCGGGGCTCCGCGGCGCCGCGTTGTTTTTTGGTCGCGGGCGAGGTGTCCGCCGCCGCCACACCTCGCGCGCGCTCCGCTCCGCTAATCTGGTTAATGCGGCGCGCGGCGCGGGCGCGGGGGCCAGCGCGCCAGACATCGCGCCCGCGCCCGCGCCCGCCGCCTCCTTCTAATTGGACACGTTTCCGTTGGTTCATCAATTGAGCTCGTTACGGCGTATCTTTTGTGCGGCGCGCTAGAGCTGCGACTCGCGCCCACCGCGGCGTCCCGGGCTCAGCCTGGCGGCGACACTGCTCCGTCTGTTACTGCAGTGTCTAGAACACTGAACAACTAATTTAAGTTTGGTTCCCCTCCGGAGTCGGACTTACTACTTTGTTGAGGTTTCATGTTATACGATTCAAATTATCTTGTACAAGTTTTATGCAAGTTTTCCTACTGTAAGTATACGTCAACCGTAGGTAGTCGTTTTACCTCAACATCAGGCATCTCCTCCTCTTATCTCCACTCGCTCGCCGAGCCCAAAGTCCCCACTCGTCTACAAACGCTGCGAGCGACGAATTGTGAACAGAATTCAATTACTTTCCTACATTAGCAACAACGTCCGCGCTAAGATTCCTTTTCATTTCAACACCAATTCGTTTGTTCGCTAACAGTGTGTGAAGACCTAATTTCTTTTTACAATATACTTAATGTTCAAATGTTGTAGTTTCTCACTCGTATTAAGCATTTATAACAAAAAGTATTTATGTTTTAAACTCCATGGACGCTCTGTCCATGGAGTTTCTTGCCCATTCTTCTCCATAGAGACCTACGCTTTGGAATGGGCAACTACAGCGCCTTCACCGTTATCGCCTTGTGACTGGGCTGTAGGTCCATCTTTTTATTTTTGACTATTCAAAAGTGCTATTGGAAATAAATGCTTGGAGTTTGCAACATAACATCACGCCAGCAATCTCCGAAGGGTTATAGGCAGAGGTAGGCCAGTTATGTTTATTTTGCATTAATAATGCATATTATTTGGAACTAAACTAATTAATTAGAGGAGCTCGTGGCTAAATAATACAGCCGCTCGGATCGATCTTTAGGTTAAGCCATGCTTGCCTCAGCTGCATCCGGTTAGACTGGAAGCCGACCCCAATATAGTTTGGAAAAGGCTAGGCAGATGATGATATTTGGAACTAAATTAATACTGCTAAATATTATTGAACACTTCACGGGATTCCATAAACCGCGAATTTTCAGCATTCCGATAGGCGCATTAACGCTTGATGCTTTTCACAATTTCTTATTCATCGAAATATACTTTCGCGTTATTTTATAAAAACCTGCAATTAATAGCTGAAACTATTTTTGGAATTTAAATAAATAAGAAATCGAATCCAAATCGGTTAAAAATAGACACTCTCCAATCTGGGTTAAGTGGATTTCGGTCTATTTCCTCCCACAGATAGGTAGACAGGAGACTTTCTAAGTCTGACAACCAGTCTTACCAACGGGTATCGTATGACCCAGTACGAATTGTTGTGGAGGTCAGATAGGCAGTCGCCCCATGTAAAATACTGATACTTGCATCCGGTTAGACTGCAAGCCGACCCCAAAATAGTTGGGAAAAGGCTAGGCAGATGATGACGAAGTTAGGTATTACCGAAACGACATTTCCGATTTCAATAATTCCGTCACTGATGGGAGAAAGCTTGCTTTTAAAATGTGAATTTGTCCGACATTGTATTTTTTTTTAATACTCAATGGGCTTACTCTTGACCTCTATCTAGTCCCGAGGACAGAGATGAGGTCGACGATGGAACGAGCTAACCCAAAAGAAGCGTATTAACTCGCGACTTAAATAGATTGGGGTCATATGAACTTGGGAACACCAAAAACAAAAATAAATGTAAATATATGTAAACCAAATAGACAATAAGTAAATAATTAATGAAAAGAAAACTATGTATTTTTACAAATTTACCCGTGTTCAGGTATAAAATTATTAAATGGAGTCTAAAAACTACTCATAATTTGTAATTAACTGAAGAAATTACACGTAAAAGATATTAACAAAGCCAATTAACTATCAAACACATTACACACTTTTTATCGAACGGTGTCGGGCAACCGATAGTGTAACATGCACGCGATATTCTGTCATTATAACATAATGTGTGTAACAAAACTTATCCGGTTAGACTGGAAGCCGACCCCAATATGAAAAAAGGCGAGGCAGATGATGATGAGTGTAACAAGACCCTTAACGAAGCCGAAAGGCACTTGTTCTCCCCGTCATTGCGATAATTTTTTTGGTCTAGACCATACCTGGGAACCTTCTAGTTACGGAGATATTGGGGGTCAAAGTTCCAACTTTTTGACAAGACTTTTTTTTTTTAAATACATGTTTTTAATGGAATATTTTACTTTAGACACATCCACGATCCCCGTACTATTCAATCCATCCATCAGCACAATGATTTGAGTGCGTTACATTGAGTCCTACCGTAAAACGTGATTTCTGACCCCAAAAAAAAAGTCGTTTCCCAGCAATAATTTTTGCGTGTAGTTACTTAGTTTGATGTACAGAATGCTTGGTTGACGGCTTCGTGAAGGGTCCGTTTACACCGTGTATTTTAACATTTATCTCCGTGTCTTTACTTTACTTACCATGTGATAAAACTCACTTACTGCATTAAGATTAAATCTTTACTAATATTATGGGTAACTACTAAAAAAATATGAAGAGGTTTTGACTATGCCTCGGTGGTCTAGTAGGGTTGATTCCCGGATCTGTGTTATTGGTTTTTCGATTAGGAGTTTCTCATTAGCAGCCACGGAGTCTAGATTTTGAGCCCGGTTGATGGCATGAGGCTCGCCCCATATGACATGGGACTTAAACATCTGGCGAAATGTAGGTGTATGTACTATTAGGTATACCTCTGCCTAACCTTTCGGTTACAGGCGTGAAGTTAATTTTTCAAAGCTGGACTCCGAGATCACTCAGTCATGAATTTCGATTTCAAATTAGATGTGGGTTGAAATTGATGGTAACTGTAATAAATCTTTAAATAAATAAGTAGAAATTGAATCGGAGCATGGATCTAGTTAGATTATTATTTATGGCTATTTTTATGGCTGTTTTTTCTAGAATAAAGTAATTTTTTTCTGAACCCCTTTATTTTCTTATTGATGAAGAACTCACAAAATTTTATAACATCTTAGTTATGCAAGAGTGAAATAAGAGGTGGTATAAATAAAATTAAAAATAGATTTATGCAAAATTATGAAGATTAAGTATTATTTAATATGAGATAAATACTGATTGGCCTCCATTTTCTCCCAAGTTCAAGAGGCAACGTTTTTAGATTTTTCAGAGAAGGTAAACTTGAGTGGAGAAGAACTTTTTATCGCGAAGAAGGGCTGAGAATGTTGAGAGAAAGAAGTAAGTGTTTGAAGAAAAAGGGAAAATCAAACAGATCTTTGGAAGCAGATTCTTAGGAAAAACACTGTTTTCAGCTTTCACGGTTTACAACTAAACTTATACTGTCACTTACGGGATATCTTCCGTGATTGATCATTATTTTGAGTTCCCCATATTTCGGGGCTGTTGCAAGCGCCATGATCGCGGGTTGACGGAAACGAAGCACGGAAGATATCCCGTAAGTGACAGTAGGTATAATTTCAGATTCTTATACTAGGACTAGCCCTCGCAGCATGACCACCGTAGACAAGGATTTCTTTGACGGAAGAATCGACAAAATGACAGATAGTTCAAAGAAATCTGTTTGTGTCGACAAGGATTTCTTTGACGGAAGAATCGACAAAATGACAGATAGTTCAAAGAAATCTGTTTGTGTCGACAAGGATTTCTTTGACGGAAGAATCGACAAAATGACAGATTGCGTCGACACAATGACAGATTTCTTTGAACTATCTGTCATTTTGTCGATTCTTCCGTCAAAGAAATCCTTGTCTACGGTGGTCATGCTACGGGGGCAGGACAGAATTTTAACTACCTATCTACTAAAGCCCTCTAAAGTTAACTTAAAAGATTAGTATCTACTGCGTAGGTATACATATGAATTATTTTCGCTTAAAATGGAATAGATTATGAAATTACACAATAAGGTATTCCCTTCAGTAACCTTGTTAAGCTTTTCTGGTTATCGCACCAATCTTTCTACAATATATTCGATAAAAAGAGATATTTCAAATCACCTTTAAGTATCTTAGTATTTTTCGCCATTTTGCACGGGTGAAAATTCAACCTTTTTAAGAGTGATTTTCCCCTATTGTAGGTACCTACGTATTAAGTGTAACTGTATGTTGTTATGATGATATATTCCGTCAGAAAATCAGGGTGGAAGGGTCAGAATTTTTTCATCGGTAGCTACCTAATTAACAGGAGGGTCAGATAGGCAGTCGCTCCATGTAAAATACTGGTATTTAGCTGCACCCGGTTAGACTGGAAGCCGAGCCCAACATAGGGGGAAAAGGCTAGGCAGATGATGATGAGCTACATAATTAACAAAAAAATCTGCTGCCATACATTATAACGGTGCAGTTATTGCGCTTTTGTGAAAAATAGCTGATTTAATTTTGAATTCCCTGCCTGCGTCGGTGTTCCCAAGTTCATATGACCCCAATCTATTTAAGTCGCGAGTGAATAGGCTTCTTTTGGGTTAGCTCGTTCCATCGTCGACCTCATCTCTATCCTCAGGACTAGGTTGAGGTCAAGAGTAAGCCCATTTAATATTAAAAAAACTGTGTGGGGGTTCGAAATGATGTACTGAATATTTGGTTAACGTCGATGTCTCTTCCACCCTGTATTTATTAGTACTCATGACCGTACACTCAGTGGCGTGTCAGAGGCCAACAATACGGTATTCCCATAAGGCAAGCAGACTGCTCAGAAATCCTAATACCTACCATGAGGAGTAGGTAGAGCTTTTAAGCTTGTATTACCACCACCTCCACCATGCACCACCAAGCAGCACCATGCTGAGATAGGAACCTTTTGGCCTCGTACAGGACCAATTTAATTTATTCTATCTTTTACTTATGTTTACTTTTTTATATAGTTTTTGTATTATTGTAATCTCATCCATTTTTTTTTGTTTTGTCCTGTGTGCGTCTAATAAATACTTTTTCTTTCTTTCTTTCTTTCTATGAAAGTACCGTCACTACGTACACTGTCATTGGGGCTGATACTAGGTATAATAACAAAGTAAGAATTCAAAACGCGTGGCCGGTAATAATTTCATTCTTTGCAAAAAGTCAGGCCGATTTCTTTAATTAAGTAAGGCTTCTCCCGCCCAACCAAGGTTATTTTTTTAATAGAAATACTACCAGACACCAGTTTTTCTGGTTCGAAGATAACTGGGCGCCCATTAATGTACTTATTACCTAAGTACATCTATCTACGCGACGCTTCGCAGCTGGGTAAAGTTGAACAACTTTACTATTTTTTGTTTTTTTTTTTGCTGTTAGCATTAATAACCGATACGGCTAGGAGTATTTATGAGGTAAAGTTTGAACACGTAAGTAATCATGATATAGTTTAATTTACGTCCGAAAAATGGGGACGTTTTCAGGCCTTATTTTTTCATTATCAGGGACGCTTTTAGTAAAATTTTCTTTAAAGTCGGCTTAGTGCTTTCTAGCACCTAGGTAGACCAGGGTTTGGGTCATCATCATCATCATAATTTCAGCCGAAGGACGTCCACTGTTGGACAAAGGCCTCCTCCAATTGTCGCCACATTGACCGCTCCCGTGCGACTCGCATCCAGCGGATCCCCGCAAATTTCACCAGGTCATCGGTCCAGCTAGTGGGAGGCCTTCCAACGCAACGTCTTCCGGTTCGTGGTCGCCACTCCAGAACTTTTTTGGGTTATAATAGGATATTTTTTATCCCAATTCCCGGGAAAAAAAAAATGGAATTCAGTTCATTACGTTAACTATTGTACAATTTCCGACCTAGACACCTAGAGTCGCTTGCTTGAAGTACCTACTTAGGTAGCTTTATATTTTCTCTTAACCTTGTTGTACTGAGTAAAAGAGATTTTAGTAACTAAACTTATTTATAATAAAAGATAATGAGATCAACAGATCTTTGCAAAGACAAACATCAACGCGGTGTGTAAAGTAATTTACAATGTAACAGAACTGTTTACAGCGCCATCTCTGGGCGAGTAGCAATGAACTAAAATCTTAACTTTTTATTTCCACTTTACTTTTTGCTTCGGTTATAATTTCGAAAAGAGTTTGGATATAAAGTCACTGTGTTATCTGTACACTAATTACTATGAAGGAAGGAGTAAACATATCTACATCATACACCAAGTAGAAGTATGAAAGTTTCTTCAACAGTTCATAGTTCCTTGAAAAGTTTATTTAGTAACAGCGCGAGTCTAGTTTTGTCCCGAATGGCAATTAGTTCACCGATTGGTAAGTGTTATAGTTACCTACACCTGTACCTACCTAACCCTTAGTTAGGGGATTAGGTGCAAGCGTGATGTTACCTACAAGGTGTAAATGGACCCTTTACGAAGCCGTCAACCAAGCATTCTGGACATCAAATAACTCTAAGCAAAAATGATTGCTGGGAAACGACACGTTCAGGTTATACGGTAGGACTCAATGTAACGCACTCATAACACTGTGCTGATGGTTGTATTGAATAGTATGGCGGTCGTAGAGGTATTTAAAATAAATTTATTAAGATTAAAAACATGTATTTAAAAAAAAACTTGTTAAGAAGTTGGAACTTTGACCCCAATATCTCCGTAACTAGATGGTTCCTAGGTATGGTCTCAACGAAAAAAAATGATCGCAATAACGTGACGGGGAGAATAAGTACCTTTCGGTTTCGTTAAGGGTATTTTTGAAAAACGGTGAAGGAAAACATCGTGAGGAAAACCGGCTTGTCCTAGAACCAAAATTCAAAGACACGTGACATCTACCAACCTGCACTGGGCCCGTGTGGTGGATTATAGCCCCCTCCCTCTCATAGAGAGGAGACCCATTATATGTGTTTCCTTCAGAAGTTTTCTATATCAGTCCAGCCTGTAACTTCAACACGCAATATCAATTACTGCTCTACTAATTATACATTTTTGTACTTACCTAGAAATACTTTGCATGCATACAAATTGGTGTTTAATTACCTAAAGCGATTATTTGTTTTGCATTCAGGCCTTATTTGGAGAACTGTTGAGAATAGTGTCTGATTGCCTTGGCACCACGAGGTTGGTAATCATTAGAGATGTGCTGACTATGACTTTGGCTACAAAAAAGCCGACCAATCGGCCGACAAGTGGGCCACACCAACGCATTCGCTAGGCACCAGCCGTAGTCATAGAAATTTAAAATTTCATTTTTTCTCTAATAAAAGTTAAAATTATAATTTTTTAATTAATTTATTAACTATCAATACCAAAGGAATAGTTCCGATTCCCAGATTAATAACATACTGTTAGGCTGATTACAAAAGAAAAATAATTAACAATAAGTTAAAATTCGTTTGAATTACTTGAGCCAATTAGTCGGCGCTAGTTGCCGACTACAATTACGGCCGAATAGTCGGCTTTCCCAACTAGTCGGCTACTAATCGGTACATCTCTAGTAAGTAATCATAGTTTTTATGTCTTAACTAGATTATTATCAAGTCTGTTTTGATTGTTATTACACAAGTTCAATATTAATTTACTAGCGAAACTCCTCATGTCCATCGAGTCTCATTGACACCTCAAAAAAATGTGTATTATCAAAGTAATTGAGGTAGATAGTCATCTCGTTTGTCGAGTTGCATTCAGGGTCATCTTAGGGGTTCGCAAGCTTACCCATTTAATTTGATCCTCACTTTGATACATACCTAATTATTTATTTTAGCCTGTTTCGTCGTTATCGCTGGGATAAGGCTCCTTTTTCTCTCTCTCTCTTTTTTGAGCTAGGGTGGACCAATCCAGCCTGCGTAGGATCCAAGTTTGAAGCCCGTCCCGCCATCTTCGCCTGGATCTTCTACGATGACACCGGTCATTGTCTGGATCCTACATTACTACTATTAGTACCTACATTGTTGTTGAATAATGAATACTTTTCCGTAAAATTTAATATTCCGTCAGTTACTGTCGAGACTATTTTTAAAAAACCGTTGAACTTACAACTTACAGAATCCAATTTATCAGTCAGTGTATTAAATGAGGCCCTGACGTTATCTTAGCACTAACTAGTTCCATGCATTATCCAAATTTGAATTTGAAGGATATATTTTTTTACTGTCTAAGGAGCTCGTGGCTAAATAATAACAGGTGCTCGGGTTGATCTTCAGGTCACGCTTGCCTAGGTTGGTTTTCAGTTATTGGTCTTTGGCAGTCGTTACAGGTAGTCAGTGACCCGAAAGTCTAACAACCAGTGTTACCATATTAACCAGTAGTTACTAACTGGGTTGTGGAGGTCAGTATGATAGGCATTAGGCAGTCGCTCTCCATGTAAAATACTGGTGCTCAATAATTGCATACGGTTAGACTGGAAGCCAACCCCAATAAAGGGGGAAAAACTAGGCAGATGCTGATTTTTATTGCCTTAAAAAAAACATTACCAAATTTAGTGCGCCAATCAATTCTAGTGACGTAACCAACCATATTTTTCAAATCGAGAATCGAGGAAGCGAAATAATAATGGCCGAGCCAATCGATTAATAGCATGAAGATCGCGTGCCCAAACATTTTGATGATTTCCATCAAAATGGAATATAATTGAGTCATTTAGCAGTAAACGTAACGAACAATAAAATTAATTGTCCAATCCAAATAGATTGTGGTGGTTCACGCTTTTAGTTGATGTGGGGTCAGCATAGTTTCAGGTAGGTACGATACAAAATGTTTTATGTGGTCTGAAAAATAGATAAGACATCTAACTGTGTCGTGATGGCTAATAATAGAATAGAATAGGAGGAGCTCGTAGCTAAATAATAACAGTCGCTCGGGTCGATCTTTAGGTTGAGCCGTGCTTGCCTAGGTTGGTCTGTGGATGGGTGACCGCCCATTACATACAGAGTTTCCTCAGTGCCTCGGAAAGCACGTTAATCCGTTGGTCCCGGCTGTCATTTGTAGATCTTTGACTGTCGTTAGGTAGTCAGTGGCCCAAAAGTCTGACAACCAGTCTTAGTAAGGGGTATCCCATCTGACTGGGTAGCCTATCTGACCTCTACAACCCAGTTAGTACTGGGTAATACGATACCCCTTGGTAAGACTGGTTAAGAGACTGGTTTGGAGATAGGCAGTCGCTCCATGTAAAATACTGGTATTCAGCTGCATCCGGTTAAACTGGAAGCCGACCCTAACATAGTTGGGAAAAGGCAAGGCAGATGATGATATTAGGTACCTCTGCCTAACCCTTCGGGGATTACAGGCGTGATGTTATATATTCCAACATGTTAAACCTACCAGTTAAACTGTTAAAAATTAGGTAAACGTATTAAACTGTTATTCCATATTTTTTCCTAATCAGAGATTCTTAAATTAAATCCCGCCACAACTTCAAAAAATCTTAAAAATAAGTCTTATTTCAAAATCCCCACAATTTATCATCTTGAATGCAAAGACACCTTCCCCTCACCTCAAATCTTATAACGAAATTATTGAATACCCCTCGACGAACACTTATTGAACCCCTCCGAGGGTCCATACAACCTTGTCACAGTGAAATTGTACGAAAATCTTCAAGACAACGTTTAGAAAATTCGGCGGGTAAGTTTGACAAGGTTGTAGACGATTTGGGATCAGTGTGCAAGATTTGTTTGTGAGATTTAATTAAATCTGAGAAGGGATTTTTTTTTGTTGAAGATTTGTAGTAAGCCGGTTTTTCTTGAATCAGGTCGACGACCTGAAGAAGAATTTTGAACAGTGAGGAAAACTGACTCGATCTGGTCCAGACACAGAAGATAGGTTACACAGGTTAGGTTAGGTTGGGTAGGCGATTGACATCTCCCTATAGCATGATTTCCACCAAACGGCTCGCATCGCATCGGATCGGAACGGATTTTACAATCTTTAAACGATATTAAATCGTGTGTGTACGCAGTAATTAATGTCAACGGGTCAACAGTTGTCAAGGAATGACAGTTGTGGTTGTGAACTGTCATTGCTGGCAAGTCAGAGTGTTTTCAAAAATGACGTAGGAATAAACGATATAATTGTCCATTTAAGTTAAAAGTTAGTTCGCTTATATTTTTTTCCCTAGCTATATACAAAGTGTAACATAACAAACGCAAGAGTTCTTGAAAATCGCATTGGACTTTCAATCAGAAAGTAACGCGATCAGCTGATCAACAGGTACGGTAAAACAAAAAAAAGTTATGAATATCGAAAAGTCATAGCATAAAAATTTACTTGTCATAGAAAAATTTTCGTTTAATTTTGTTAATAATCACCGTATACGACCTTTTCGGATAATAAAACGAAAATGTACAACTCTGATCCCCAAGATACAGACCAACGTCTAGTTTAGGGATCACCGTTCAAATTGCTATGTACATGATTATTAATAAATAATTTGAATTTGAAAAGTTGTTCTGTTTCATGGTCTGAGAGACCACACGAGAGGTCTAGCGTCTATTATGTTACACCTGTATACGGGACCACAGCGACAAAACACAGCTTTATCCTAAATTTAAATACATTTATTACGTTTTACCGCGGTGTGATCGTGGCTCCCAAGTGCTTGTTATTGAATATCTGCCTCGACACTCCAGCGACTGATTTGAAATAATTTGAATATTTCTTATTATGCTCCTCTCTTGTGTTCTGAGGGTTACGAATTTGGTGGGGTAACGATATTGTTATGATTCGGTTGGTAGTGGATTTGGTTGTTTTTTTTTTATTTTTAAATGAGCCAAGAAGTAACCAGAATGATATTCTGACCTAACTGAAGGTATTTTAGTGTTATTATTCGTTCGATGTCATTTATACAACTACGAGGGAGTAAGGTTTGTAAGTCGAGAGTATATCAAAGTACAGACGCCAGCACATTAAACTACCCGAAACTGTCAAATTCCAATCAACATTGAACCTAATCGTTTAGTGATAAAGTTAAAATCAAAAAAATCTAGTGAAGAAATTTAACAGATTTTAGTAGCTTGATGTGCTTGGCGTCTGTACATCTGAATGTGGAGAAGCAAATTATCTCTGGAAGTAGGCAACCGATTTAAAAAAAAAAGCTATTTCTGATTGCCATATATATTTTTTTTTTGAAGCGGAATGGTGCTAGTAGTACTTATAATATTTTGTAAGGTTTTTTTTTTTCAAATATTTGCTGTATTCAAGTTTGTGTGATTCCTACATAAGAATGAATGAACTCCCAGAGTACCGTGCCTCGCTGGTCTAGAATAAAACAATAGTATCGATGTTCGGCTGTTGGCAAGCTCAG
The DNA here is from genome assembly GCA_910589295.1 of Noctua janthe. NCBI lineage: Eukaryota > Metazoa > Arthropoda > Insecta > Lepidoptera > Noctuidae > Noctua > Noctua janthe. Next base: position 12,577,046 of record OU342573.1, read on the forward strand.
CTGGCACATATTGTGGCGACACTGTTGTTTATAGCACCTTTCTCGAATATACAGGGTGTAAACGGACCCTTCACGAAGCCGCCAACCACGCATTCTGTACATCAAACTAAGTAACTCTACGCAAACATTGTTGCTGGGAATCGACTTTTTTCTTTGGGGTGAAAATTACGGTTTATGTGTAACGTACTCAAAACATTGTGCTGATGGATGCATTGAGTTGTACAGTTATGGAGGTATTTCAAATAAAGTATACAATAATTTAATTATATCCAATACAGTAATGTACCTAACCTTACATTCAAAACTTGTATTTAAAAAAATATTTTTGAAGAAGTTGGAACTTTGACCTCCAATATCTTTGTAACTAGAAGATTCCCTGATATGGTCGAACGGGGAGAACAAGTGCCTTTCGGCTTATTTGAGGGTCGTTTTACACCCATTGTTAAGAACTGTCTGTCCCTTAATTACTACGGAATATTTAGATTGAATACAGGGACACTTATAAAACCTCAAAAGCTAGGTGCGTATTTCCACTTGGTCTGTTCTTATGAAGAAAATAAGCCGGCAAAAAACTAGACGGGTCGAAACTCTTTTCTTGATTTTAAACCAGACGGTTCGAAACTCTTTTTTTAATTCTAAACTCTTTTCTTGGGTCGAAACTATTTGCTTGATTTTAAACAGTCCTGGCTGGTTTAGCTTAAAAACAGAAAGTAGCAGGAGCTGCCGTTTAACAGAAACAACGAAAAATATTAAAAAATCTAATGGCATTACGTGATTTTTTAACCGCAAATGGCCAGTGGCCAACTGCGCATTTGCCAAAATTAATTTCAATGTTTCCAGCAAGGAGGTTGTCGAAAATATTAAATTAAACTTAAAAATCAGTGGTAATCCAGCGGTCGAAATTCGATCGTAATTCGTTAAAATATTGAAGTTTTAGTTTTTGTTATCTTTTTGCAGTCCTTCTCCGTGTGAACTTCAACGAAGCATTTATGCCACATCACAAACTCTTCCGTAGGTACGCACGAAGGGGTAGAAAGTGTTATCTTCTTGTATTAATAAGTTAAGGGTGTAAATAGACCCTTAACGAAGCCGTCTTGTTCTCCCCGTCATTGCCATATTTTTTTTTGTTCTAGGCCATACCTGGGAACCTTCTAGTTACGGAGATATTGGGGGTCAAAGTTTCGACATTTTCACAAGTTTCATTTTAAAATACATGTTTTTAATGTAAGATTTTTATAAAAACACCTCCACAAGCCCTGTACTATTCAATCCATCTATCAACACAATGTTTTCATCGCGTTACATTGAGTCCTACCGTAAAACGTGATTTTTCACCCCAAAAAAAAAACTCAGAATGCCTGGTTGAAGGCTTCGTGAAGAGTCCGTTTACACCCCGTATAAATAATAAGTTAAATCAATAATTTGATTTAGCAGCTGAGATTTTAATAAAACAAGTTTCAATGAAGAAGTAACATTTCAAATCGAAGGCCAAGACATAACTCCCATTAAAAGTATAATAAAAACCTCTTTTCACAATAAAACTGTCAAGATATAAACCACAAATTAATTAGTAACCTGTCTTATGTGATGAAGAAATATATTGAATGCACACGTCCGTCTCTACGACTTGATAATGTCTATTTTAGCAGTCTGATTGTGATAACGATCTAGATAATGTGGTATCTTGTTTTCCAGGTTCTTTAGTTATAGAAACACATATTTATATCCATTAAAGTTTTTTTTAATTATCATCATCATCTGCCTAGCCTTTTCCCAACTATGTTGGGGTCGGTTTTCAGTATAACTGAATGCAGCTGAATACCAGTATTTTACATGGAGCGACTGCCTATCTGAGCTTCACAACCCTGTTAGTAAGATACCCCTTGGTGAGACTGGTTGTCAGATTATCGGGCCACTGAGTACCTACATAATGACTGTCAGAGATCTACAATTGACAGCCGTGACGAACGGCTTAACGTGCTTTTCCGAGGCACGGAGGTAACTCGGTGAGGAGCTCGTGGCTAAATAATAACAGCCGCTCGGGTCGATCATTAGGTTAAGCCGTGCTTGCCTTGGTTGGTCTGTGGATGGGTGACCGCCCATTACATACCGAGTTTCCTCCGTGCCTCGGAAAGCACGTTAAGCCGTTGGTCCCGGCTGTCATTTGTAGATCTTTGACAGTCGTTAGGCAGTCAGTGGCCCAAAAAACCTGACAACCAGTCTTACCAAGGGGTATCGTATTACCCAGTACTAACTGGGTTGTGGAGGTCAGATAGGCAGTCGCTCCATGTAAAATACTGGTATTCAGCTGCATCCGGTTAGACTGGAAGCCGAACCCAATATAGTTGGGAAAAGGCTAGGCAGATGATGGAGGTAACTCGGTATGTGCTTGCCTAGGTCGTCACCCATCCACGGGCCAACCTAGGCAAGGGTGACTGAATCTGAAGATCGTCCCTAACGGCTGTTATTATTTAGCCACGAGCTCCTCAGAAGTGAAAGTTTTTTAATGGTCTTGTTGAATTAGCCTTTTTGACGGAATGCATTGTAACAGTGTCTTTACTGAATCGCTTCTTTCGTCTCACTAAAAGTATTCTATCTGTTGTTCTGTCTGTCTGTGTATCTGTTTTTAACTGTCGGAAATAGTTGTCATCCTGTCTTTATCTCAATTAATAAGGAACTATTAGGCTTCATTACATTTCAAAAACACAAAGTGTTTAAAAAGATCTTACCAGAAATATAATGGTATGTTATTTATCACCTATTTGAACTCAAACAGTGGGCCTTGCTGAATCTTGATACACACTCAAACAAAAATAATGGTACAGAATTAATTTCATACGATTTTTAAAGCCATCTGAAAGAGAGTTGAACCCACTATTTAACTGTAAACACCACACGGGCCGCTTCATAAAAAAACAAGAGTTATTTCATCAATAAAACCGAATTCAGTACCAAACCTGGCTGACACCAAATTTATACCAGAAATACCAAGTTACACAGCCAGTCACAAGCGAAATTGACCTTTACTTCCGAGTGTTAGGAGATATAACGAATGTAACAATAAGTTTGTAAATCAACGGCCACCCACGTTTTGCGAAAATATACTAATAAAGATTATTCGCTTTAATTTAAATGTCTTCCAAATTGGATGTATGAAAACCGTTGGCATCGAGATGATTAGGTACTATTTATTTATAGGGCAAAAGATTAAATCACAAATAAAAAATGTCGTGAGGAAAGTTTTGAGTATGAATGTGGATGGGTAGAGATAAGAGTAGAGGAAGAAACGATGGATGGACTGTGTGAAGGCTGATATGGCAAGAAAGGAGGTGTCTGATGAGATGACGAGTAATAGAGAAGTATGGAAGAAGAAGACATCAATATAAGTGGCTTGATGGTATAGTAGGAGCAAGCGCGACTGCTGTGCATGAGGTCCCGGGTTCGATTCCCAAGTTGGGCAGTGTTATTGAGTTTTTCCAACAAGGATTTCTCAGCAGCAGCCACGTAGTTTGAATCCGTGCCCGGTTGATGGCTATAGGCACGCCCCTATTACATGGGATTTAAACATAACTGGCGAAATGTGGTTGTACTATTAGGTACACCTCTGCCTAACCATAACTGGTTAACAGGCGTGATGTTATATTAAACACACTCCCAGTTTTCATGATATATGTACCACACAGTGGCGAAGGTTCCATACAACCCGATTCCTACCGGCTTCCCTTTGAAAAATGGCAGTCAGTATTCTATATACAAATAATTATTATTAGAGCATTTATTTCGGGCTATGCCCATAGTGTTAGTAACAATGGTCTTATATACAAGTGTTAGTAGACATACATGTTATATGTAGTGTGGAGTTTCATCCAATGTCGCAGCATTGGAGACTCCCATCTATCTGCGAATAAACTCAAGATACTGTTGGTACTGCCACGATGACGAGCAAGCAGGGAAGTTCTTCTCTTCTTCCAATAATATTCTATACAGCAAAGATATGTACTCCGGCTTACTTCTTACAAAAATTGACCCTTCGCTACTGGTACCACACCAACATGCCATCACGCTACTAGCCACGTTCATTATGCCAGCAATGATTATAATTAGGTATTATCGCAGTAATTAAGTTGCTTCATGGTGTCTGCTCCAGAGTTACGAGCTGCGAATAATCGATACGGCTGCACCCTTTCTAACAGCTGGAGCATTCCATGGTGATGCCTCGGAGTCAGTGGGTATGTCGGATTTGATACAAGCTGTAACTATGCTGGCATAATCATGGGTGGTCAAGCCAATAGCTCAGTAAGTCAGTAGACAAGGTGTTGAACTGTTGAAGATGTGAAATGCACTTAGGGGTCGTCCATTAATCACGTGAGGTTCGTTAAAAAATTGCCAAAAAACATCACGTGATTAATGGACGACCCCTTTAATGTTGATTCGTCCTGCAAACTTCACTAGAAACTCATTTCTCAGTAGCAGCTTGGAGTTAGTGGTGTGATAATCCCCTTGCCTCAGAAGACGCGTTAAGGTTGACGGCGATATTCAATCCTAACTATATTATTATAAATGCGAAAGTAAGTTTGTTTGTTACCTTTTCACGCCTAAACCACTGAACCGATCATCCTGAAATTTTGCATATACGCTGTCAGGTGTGCAGAAACGGATAGTGTACCTTTTGATCCCGAAAGAAAGTAGTTTTCCCGAGGAAAACAACAATAACGTGCTATGATAATAGATGGTGCCACGTGTCTTTGTAATCATGATTCAATTATAATATTATTAGAAGCAGAGTACAACCCGAATTGATTATCAAATTCTAAACTAACGCGAGCGATGCCGTGGGCAAAAGCTAGTCTTTGGCCGAAAAGTTCTGGAGAGGCGACTGCGAACCGGAAGACGTTGCGTTGGAAGGCCTCCCACTCGGTAGACCGATGACCTGGTGAAGGTTGCAGGGATCCGCTGGATGTGAGTCGCACGGGACCGGTCAATGTGGCGACACTTGGGGGAGGCCTATGTCCAGCAGTGGACGTCTTTCGGCTGAAATGATGATGATGATGATGACGCTCGCGAATCATATTTCAATCAACATACAACCGGGCACTGATCTGCAAATTGCAAAAAACGTAAGAAAATTTGAATTTCGAGGGCTATCCTGGCGCTTGAAGAAATAGCATTAGGAAGCTTAAGCTGATGGTTCTGCTGCTGTATTTCTCTCCCGTCGTGTCTGATTGATGTCCTAAAGGACTATGATGTGAGAGGAGTGAGAGGGAGAGTGATAGGAGAGACCTGTTTGCATTTGCACACATACTTGTGCACTATTATAATTTCCTGAGACGATGGTTAGTCTCCGGTGAGTTTAGTCACATTTAATATTTTCGCCGAAAAGGCCGGATAAATCCGGATGCATGGTAACCCTAGGAGTAAAGTTATGTACAGACGTCAGCATATCAAGCTACCCTAAACTGTCAATTTTTCCCATTCAACCTTTAGCGATAAAGTTGAAAGTCTATAAAAGAAATTTGACAGATTGTAGTAGCTTGATGTGCCTCCGCATCTCAGATTTAAATCCCATAGTGCCTCGAACTAGCAAGCATTTACTCCACACTCACACATCTACGTACTTATTACTTACTTTACTTACGATTGCTATTACCAACGTCTTCAAAAGTGAAATCACACGTCATAAAACATATAGGTACCTAATGCCTATGTTCCTACGCACAGGCGAAGCCCTACAGGGGCTCTTGGGCTCTTTAAGACCTCCCTGAGGGCTCAAGAGGCTCTTACCCTCACAGGATCACCGGTGCGTGCCACAGATCTTTCTAAGGCAAGGGAGCACTTTGTATAGGTAGTCTATGCTCTACTCTATGCCTTTATTAGACAGTCTCCTTTGAGTCGTTGAGAGTTTTGTAGTCTATGGTTCTGCGGTAGAAGTGACGAGGTTGTGGAATTGAATGATTGGTTTGACAGAGATGAATGTTTTTGTAAATTAATGTAAGGAATGTTTCTTTTTAACAGACTTTTAAATAAAAAGGAGGAGGATATAGATTCGGTCGGTATCTTTTTAATGAGGGTTTAGTATAAAGCCCGGCCATCTTATGACGACAGGCCGTGTCGACAGCGCGTTCGTGTTCCACGCACGCCTCAAAGAGATGTCAGCAACCAAGAAGGGGCCGGCAGGGGCCGATGCCTGCCGGGTCTGTGGGACTGTTCGAAAGAGATACCGCGGCCCTGGAACACAAAGAGCAAAGAAGGAACATGGATGGGTTTTAGTCAGTACAAGTCTGACACTCCCTTCCGCTCCGCCCAGAGGTCGGTCATTTGATGATTTCCCATCCTAAAAAAAGGGTTTATTACCTATAATTAAGGGTAGGTTTATAATTTCAGATTAATGCGATCTACTTATCTCATTCGACTGCCTCGCTGGTCTAGTCGTAGCAAACGTTATTGCTTGGCATTAAGTCGTGGGTTCGCTTCCCGAGCTGTGCTAAGTGATGTAGAGTTTTTCGATCACGTATTTGTCCGCAGCATCTCGTCAAACAGTCTCTTTTGAGCCGTTAATAGTTTTGTAGTCTATGGTTCTGTGGTAGATGCGTTGAGGTTGTGGAATGATTGATTCGAAAAGAACGAATGTTGTTTAGTGAATGAATGAAAGAATGGAAAGTTTAATAAACGGTAGGTTTTTGATTTGAGAATGCGATGTTACATATCTCCTTTTTATTGACAGGCTAATCTTTTATCACAAAGAATCAAAGTGATATTTTATGAACTATAACGAGGAGGAAAAAGTAAAAATATAAATTGAGTTATATGTGCCAACGAAAAATGTCGTGAGGAAAGTTCTGAGTATGAATGTGGGTGGGTATAAGAGTAGAGGAAGACCAAAGAAACGATGGATGGACTGTGTGAAGGATGATATGGCAAGAAAGGAGGAGTCTGATGAGATGACGAGTAATAGATAAGTATGGAAGAAGAAGACATGCTGCGCCGACTCCAAATGAATTGGGATAAGGGCAAGAGAATGATGATGATGTGGCAACGAAAGGTTTACCTATTTCATTCCTTTTGTATACCTGTGATTTTTTTTTAGCTCTTTCTGCGTTTTTATTTTTTAATTAACAAAACCAACCACGCTCTGATTCTATGACGATATTTTGGGATGCAATTATTAAAATAACTGTAGAAACTCGGAAATATGCAGGAACTTATTTTTAACGATTGGATACTGCGCTATCGATGCCCTCCAAGACCCAGTTAGCCCTGGGTAATACGATACCCCTTGGTACGACTGGTTGTCAGACTTTCGGGCCACTGACTACCTGTAACGACTGTCAAAGATACACAAATGACAGCCGGGACCAACAGCTTAACGTGCTTTCCGAGGCACGGAGGAAACTCGGTATGTAATAAAATAATTAAATCGGAAACCACGATACGTTGGTAAAATAAAGTTTTAAGCCAAAGCCTGCTTTATTATCAGCCCATATCACGTCCTTAATGTCATAAAACGAACAAATAAGGTAACTTGCAGCTTTAATATGCTTAATAATTACGACCCTAATTAATGCTATCAATTTCTCTGAACACCCCATTAATGAAGACTAGTTTTTGTAAAACACATTTGTATACAATGTGAGGAATAAATTATAAATGCACTGAGTGAGTAACAGTACGACCAACCAAGTAATTATAAATATCTTTCTTTTGCAAGTTTCAAGCAACGCCATCTAGCGGAGAGTGGTGCGAAGTTATGTAATTGGAAAACGATAAATGAATTAGAATTTGAATACAAGTGATCTAATCTATAGTTTTTATTCTTTGGCCTTTTAAATTGTTAGTCATTTTTGTAATTAATCCGTTTGGTAAAAAAACTAAAAATACAGGTGTAAGAGGTATCTACAAAGAATGTTTGGTCTTAAAACCGATGTATATCTAAGGAATGCACAAGAAAATTAATACGTTTCCATTTCACTTTATCTTTTTATAGACTAATTATTATCGAACGTCCTCGCCTCCTATGCCCACGTCCCTCCAATACATAACTTTATGTAACGAAACCAATTCTTCGCCCATTTCCGAATCTTTCTGATCAAAATTCCACGACACTGTCAACTTCATCAGGACATATGTATAAATCAACAAAACTAAAGCATCATTCCTAAAAAAAAACCTTTCAGGGCGTCCCAAGATGCCAACTTACTTTCAAATTAGACGATTTAAAGTAAAAAAAAGAAAAAAGATTCTATTCTACACAAATATTGCACACGGCGAAGACGGGCGGCGTCGTATGTAAAAATAAAAGAATACAAACATACTATTTTTCTGTAGAAGCCGGCATTGTGACGTCTGAGCTGCGCTTGCGACGAAAACGAACAAGCCGAGCGGTTGACGACACCCGCCGAACTGAGACAGATATATGTTCTCCTATGCGAGAGAGCAAGACGGCTATATTAAGGGCGTTCCGACATCGATTTTTGTACCCAATTAATGGTCAGTGGGCTTCCAAGTAGGCGGGGCGTTTTCGATCTAAGCTAATAGGGATCGAGCTAAAATGATCTATAGATCACTGCGCGGTGCGCCTGCACAGTGTATTGTTATCGTTAATATCGTGGATTATTTATTTTATATCTACGTTTGATGGCTGAATAAATTTTCATGTGCCATTTTTTTTTGTACATTTTTATTTGGTTTTTATCGATTTTTTGAATAGGGAGGTCTTGTGAGTTGGTTTTAATTTTAAATTTAGTGTTTATTTTATAATTGTGGCGCTAGAAATGGTTAAATATCCAAAGGGCCCTGCATTCTTAAACAGACAACCATCTACCTTCAACTTTGTGAGTGACCTGATCGTCACTTTGACAATTCAAAAGCGCCTGTAAATAGCTTTTTTCAATTTTAAACTTTGAGTACTTGTAAATACACAAGTTATTTTATTGCATAGGTATTATTTAAGTAAACTAACCTCAAACCACAGATCCACTTCTAAGAGAAATAAAACGGAAAATAAAATACTTATTCCAGATGCTTACTTTAATAAAAACAATTAATTTATTTATTGACTGTCTGTAGTCTATGTATAATCTCTCTACACACAGATGAACTGCTGGATGTAAAAAGATGAAGTGGTGCACAAGAACTCCTTGTACCTATACAGAAGTTGAGATTTTGAAAATTCGTCCCCTAAAATTGTTTAGATTGATGATAAAAGTTTTCATGCAAGTTCATCATTTTTACCAGATTTCATAAAGGTGATTGTAAGTACACCTCGTCATTCTCTTGGCCTTATCCCAATTCATTTGGGGTCGACGCAGCATGTCTTCTTCAATTCTTCTCTATTACTCGTCATCTCATCAGACACCTCCTTTCGTGCCAGATAATCCTTCACACAGTCCATCCATCGTTTCTTTGGTCTTCCTCTACTCTTATACCCATCCAAAGTCATACTCAAAACTTTCCTCATGACATTTTTTTTTTTTTGTAAGTACACCTATAGATTATTATTATTGCTAGCCCGTATTGTCCCACTGATGGGCAAAGGCCTCCCTCCATTCCTTCCAACGGTCACTATTTCACGCTACTTCTTTCCAATCCTCATGGTAGACAATCAGTTCTTCCCGTCATCTCCTTCGCGATCTGCCGTGACCCCGTGTCACTGTTTCAGGGCACCAATCCTGAGCTTTACGAGCCACAGCTCGTACGGCATGCGACAGACATGTCCTGCCCAGTGCCATTTAAATTGGGCAGCCTTTTGAGCCACGTCAACGATTTGCGTTTTCGAGCGCTGTGTAGTTTTTCGAATACGATCTGTTAATTGAACACCGAAGAAACTACGGTTAAAAATGAATGGAACATTAATCCTGAGGAATATAATGTTTCATATACATATATCACTTATCTCTCAATTACTGCATTTTAATTATGTATCAAAGTAAACATAAAAACAGATAATCTGTAAGAAAAGCACCATAAAATAATAATAAACATAAAAATTATGCAAATATGTTCACCATGAAACTTAATAGACATAAAAACAAGGCATTCATCAGATTCCATTACACACTGTATTTAAGCGTAATTCTAAAAAAAATATTCAATTGTCGATGGCAGCCGGCGTTCCGGTCCCTCAATGGCGGATAATTAGGGGTAATTTGACACTTCACTGTGGCAACCCAGCGGAAACACGCCAACCGCCATTGAAACAGATAGCGTTTGAAAATCATTTGTGTGAAGCAAGAGATCTGAGGCTTTATTTGAGGAGTTTGATTTTGTACAAGAAAGATTATTTTCCCAGTCATGTTGGGGTCGGCTTCTAGTCTAACCGGATGCAGCTGAATACCAGTAATTATTTCCAGCAACTCTAGAAATGGCTGGAATACACATAGCCTAATATAGTAGCCTATTACGCAGACGGATGTTACGAGTAGCATTGATTTTTTGGTGAAATTATGTAAGTAGATACCTTTTAGATTCTTCAGAATCCGTAATCTATGAAAGATTGAGTACGTAGGGATAAATTGTTTTTTTTTTGCCAGAATTTAGAATAAGGCATCTACCACTTACCTGACATGTAAATACATTTTAGTAACAAGAGTAGAAAGTAGTGCAAACCTTGTACATTCATTAATTGTATGACGTAGAGAATACCCCAAGTAACTTCGATATAATAAAATAAGCCGTATAATCTTAAGTAGGTTACGAAATTTTCTTTTAAAAACGACAATAATAGCAGAACTCTTCGACGAACCGATAATAAATGACATTACTAACCCACAAATCATCCTTATTTACATAAACTAACGTATTATTGAGGCTTGTCAGCGACATACGAATGTCAAATTAATAACGACTTAAACATACTTCTTTTTCTACCCTATTATTACCAATTTTTTTCGTTGGCAACACAGATTTCGAAAATCGAATTTTAACATCTGTCGTCACTCAATACCAGTGTATTGTCCGTTTTTTTTTTCAAAATGACAAAAGCGTTCGAATGAATCGAATAGTCATTGTGGTTGTTATGTACCTATTACGTATATAATTATTTATTTTCTTGGATTCTTATGTAGTTTGTGGTTCACTGTAAGTAATAGGCTGTGTTTAAGTTCAAGTTACCAGTGAACACAAAAAAAACCTTGAAAGTAGGTACAACAGAGCGGTTCTAAAGCAGGACCGTAATCCTGAGACCTACTTAATCATCTGCCTCCTTACCTAGACTCAGGCTAACTAAATTTAATCTGAGTCAGTCTTAGGTAGTAGTTTAGAGCAGCGGTGGCCCAGTGGTGGCTGCCCCGACTTACGCATAGTAAGTCGTGGGTTCGAACCCAGGCAGGCGCATTACTTTGTGTAATTAATTTCATCACCACTGCTCTCAAAACGGTGAAGAAAAACATCGTGAGGAAACCGGCATGTCCTAGAGCAATAAATTCCAAGACTTGTGACATCTACCAACCCGCACTGGGCCCGCGTGGTGGATTATAGCCCATTCCCTCTCTAGAGAGGAGCCTGTGTGTCCCAGCAGTGGGAACATTATAGGCTGATTATGCAGTCTTAGTTGATCGGTATGTATATATCCTAGAACCAAATAATCGAAGACATGTGACATCTACCAATCCGCACAGGGCCAGCGACGTGGAATACAGCTTATTCCTCCTGGGAACGTTTTAGGCTGGTTATGCAGTCAGATGCTCATTCAGTCATCCTACTCACAATTTCCATGTAAAAAAAGCGATTAAAACACTCGTACGTCGTAATATAAGCGGCGGATTACATGTTAGGTAGATATTCGGCTTCGTTGTCAGCAGTGTAGCGTTACACATTCGGTCGGGGCGGCGTCGATATATCGAATATCCGAAGATGGCGTTTGGAAAAAAAAAACTTGTGGTTTTCTAACAAAAAAAAAGAGGAATAAAATTGTTTGATGAGAGAAAAGTTACATCATGTTATCGAGGTACTCCGATTTCACTGAGGGTCTGACACTTTTCAAAGTTATTGCCTAGGTAATAAGGTTGATAGTGGTCGATCCTCGTTAGTTCCTAAAGATCAACGTATTTGTACTATACGCTGTTTTATAATGCTATGATTTACCTATCATTTCTTAATAAAGGTTCATTACTATCTGCCTAGGCTTTTCCCAACTGTGTAAGGGTCTTCTTCCAATCTATCTGACCTCTACAACCTCCACAACACGATACTCCTTGGTAAGACTGCTTGTCAGACTTTCCGTTACTATTGTCAAAGATGAAAGACAGGACCAACTGCTTAAAGTACCTCTCTCCGAGGCGAGGACGCTTCTTGGTTTCCCAATCCACGGACCGACCTAGGGAAGCGTTGCTTAACCTTAAAGATACCGTGTGGCTGTTATTATTTAACAACGAGATCCTAAAGCATTTAGTTTCAACAGTAAAATAAATAGTTCAACTGTTTTCTCTATAATTGTGCACTATTAAAAATACCATCCGTCCCGCCCTTTCTTAATTTAAATTCGATTTAATGTTGCCAACATGAAAAGTGAGTTCCGCCAGATATGACGTCTAATTGTTTGACATTAAACATGGGTAATTACAAGCCGGTAACATATTACATTAGTTATGGTCTATAAACAATTGATGGTACCTACGTACCGACTTTTTATTATCCTTAACAAGCTGCGCAATTTTTTTTTTAGGGTTCTGTACGCAAAAGTTGCCAACCAGACCCTATTACTAAGACTGTTGTCCGTTCGCAAATTTTCACAGAGTATGTATTACTATTTACTCATCATCATCATCTGCCTAGCCTTTTCCCAACTATGTTGGGGTCGGCTTCCAGTCTAACCGGATGCAGCTGAATACCAGTATTTTACATGGAGCGACTGCCTATCTGACCTCCATAACCCAGTTAGTACTGGGTAATACGATACCCCTTGGTAAGACTGGTTGTCAGACTTTTTGGGCCACTGACTACCTATAACGACTGTCAAAGATCTACAAATGACACCCGGGACCAACGGCTTAACATGCTTTCCGAGGCACGGAGGAAACTCGGTATGTAATGGGTGGTCACCCATCCACAGACCAACCTAGGCAAGCGCGGCTTAACCTAAATATCGATCCGAGCGGCTGTTATTACTTAGCCACGAGCTCCTCTATGTATTACTATTTACTATGGCCGTTATTACAACAAATCATAAAAGGTAAAATTAAGTTAAAAATTAAAGTGTTAACAAGAAACCTGTTTTTCGGTGGTTTTTGCTTAATGACGATTCGGAATCCTTCATATGCGAGTCCGACTCGCACTTAGCCAGTTTTTTTTTTCAAAAGGATATTGATAAAATTATTGCCAGTGTCACTGTCGTTGACGATCATTTTTTGTACTAATACGCAGTGGAACGCTTGTTTGATGTAATTGAAGAGTTTGTTAGTAATTTTGTAAATGTATTGTAATATAAACGGGGCTTTGGATGTCAAAGTTTTACTCATTCGTTTTTTTTTTTTTTGTAAATAGGTATAATGTACGTGAGTTATGAAGGTAAATAGCTATACTTTGAAAAAACTGATACCTCTTAATGGTTAAATACTAATACTCACTCATGAGTTACTTTTACTTCGTAGAACCTGCGGTCTTTATTATTTAGAGTCTCAAGAGCAAGACTTATTTAACTCAAAAAATCATTCATTCTTGTTTAGAGACAGAAGGCAAATTGTTACCCTTTTTTACTCATGAGCTTCAATTTTAATGCAACACAGTTAGGGACAACAATAGACAAAAAACTAAAAGAACATCGATTCCCACCCACAAGTCTTCGACAAAAAACCGTTTCTTATCGAAAAAATCGCTTAAAAACCGCAACTGTCAAAATATATGAAATCGATTAAAATGCGAGTACTCGATGCATCCTGTCTGCATGGAACGAACAATAGGGAAGGAAGCGGTGACCGCAAGTGGGAATTATAACTGCTTCCCATCCCTAATTATACGATTTTACTATAATTTTGCGGCCAGAAGGGAATAAGGAGCTGCTACTTAGGGTTGTTAGGTACTGCGTTTTTCTCCAATGTTATGTGGTTTTACGTAATCTTTTGGTTTCCGATTGTATTGTCAACAGCTGACATGAGCGTTATATTTATATGCAACTAACTAACATACCTTCATTATCTCTTTTACAAATATGGGTATCGAAGCGAAAAACTTTTAATTGAATCAATCTTTCAGTTAGCATTAAAATTGCTAAAAATTAAAAAAAAACCTTACCCTTTGTTTTTTCTGAGCCAGCATTTCTGGAAACCATAGATTAGACCTATTGTGTCATCATGTCCTTTGACAACTCTGTTCGCCTTAAAATCACCAGATCCATAGTAACGGTAGGAAACTCAAAACCAAATAATATTACCGTCTACTCCTCCCCTTCTCCTCCTTTGTGTAGCCGTTGAAAAAAAAACCGTTCCGTTCCATATTTAAAACATCGTAAATTACCGGTAAGATTGCTAGTGGTGACCACTTGTGGTGGCTAAGAGTAACGGTTCTTTAAGCGTACATATTATGTGAAAATTACGATGAATAGTATCGTAATATAAATGACTGGTTTTCCTGTATTATTATTACATACTTACTTACTTCAAATTATAGGTATGGGTAATTTTGGATTATTCAAATTGGAGCGGAAGAAATATTTCGTCAGCTGTTGTATTTCTGGATTCTCAGTTGTTTTTAAATTTTTAGGAGACTGTAGTGCTGTACCTCTACCTCAGTCGTATTGTATGGATTAGAATGCTGGACAGTGAAGACAGATTAAAAACATGATTGCATGCAGCAGAGTTGAGAATGTTGAGACGTATGTGTGGAGTGACTAAAATGGATAAAATAAGAAATGAGCATATAAGAGAAAGTTTGAAAGTGGCCTGTTCCAGAAAAGATGAAAGGGAGTCGTCTGTCTTAGTATGTGTGATGAGGAGGAATGTAACAGATGTGACTAACAGAGTCATGAATATAAAATATGTTGAAGGAGGGAGAGGATAATATGAAGGAAAAAAGAGTAAATGCTAGCGTGACAATTGACAGAGGAGAATGGAAGAAAAAATGTTCCGCCGTCACCAAATAACAAGGGACAAGGGTAGAAAGATGATATAAGTGGGGAAAATATGTTATTGCATTCGAGGAATTAACACCCGAGCTGCAGGCGAGGGTGTTATGGAGCCGAGAACTGCAGTAACAAATCCCCACGCGTATCAAACGATGTTTTTCAATACACTTTCGAAGAACTAAAATATTAGAACGGAAAGTATTTTTGTCAGGATTTATTAGGAAACTATGATTTAATTTACTTTTTTTCCGCGCTTTGCTTTCGCCAGGTTGAAGAAGAACCAAAGGTATGATGCCGCTAAACAGCCCAATATGAAAAATAGAAAATTCAAATATTTTTTAATTTAGAACACAAATAAATGTTAAATTGTTCATAAAAGTTAATATTTGTTTTAAATAATCATGTTTATCTATGATATTCTATTTATAAACACAACTCAAAAAATATTTACGGCGTAAAAACGCAACCACTATGCCGAGTTGAAAAAAAAAAGCAATCACCGCCGACTATTAGGAATTGAACCCACTTGGACTTAGTATAAATTTAGTTATCTGTGGAAATTTTTATTTCCGCACGTGTTGCGGAAAATTATTAGAAATCCACGTGTGTGAAACACATTGCATGTTGAACCTAATCGTAGTGTGATAAGAACCAGTTTTCGACAAAGTGTATTGAAAAAATTGTTTTCTCTATTATCACTCGGGCAGAGCTCGGTCACCCAGGTAGTTACCTAATTTTATAAAAAAACATCCTAGTTTTTGAGTTAAATGAATTCTACTATACTCTATTCGAAGATATGTACGAATATGATATTTGAGAACGTACCTATTTAGATAAAGTTAACAACCTGATAACATGATTATTAATATTTTTGAAATATCTTCGTCGGCAGATTGAGAATGCACGATACAAATCTATACAGCCAACCTTAAAAAATATAAAAATATCTGTCATAATATCTTTTAAAATAAGAATCCAAAATTCGTTAACGTTTTTCCCATGTCTGGCGCGGGAGGCAGGGAGGCATGTCACAGTAAAGGTTTTCAGAATGTTTACTTCAATCAATTCACAAAGTTTTTAAATGATTTTTTGTATGCAATGTCGTCATTGTTTTAGCCAAATTCACACCTTTATATTGGAACTTTATGTGTTCTATAACCATTTTTTTTTTAAATTGCGTCGTTCTAAATTTAAATAAAAGTTAATACTAGCTGGTTACGATCCTACTGCAGGGCTAGGGCCTCTTATCACACAGAGAAGCTACGAGCGATTTCAGACTTACATTATGTTAATTATAAAGTTTAGGATTCTACAAGGTGTTTTTTTACATAATGGCATAATTTTTTATTCCTATATGATTTTGATCTTCTGTCCATGATTATGTGATGTCGCTAGAGAGGGGGCAGTGTTGAGGTTAGTCGATCGACAATTAATATTAAGTTGGAATCTGTGGGATTCCGCGCCGCTGTCCGAATTTTATAGCGGCGGGCGCCACCCAAGCTGCGCCACGGGAACCGTGGAGCTGTGTTTTGTCTAAATAAATTAGTGATTCTATGAAGTTCACCTTCTATACTTATAAATAGAACTTACATATTCAAAATCATGGATCCAACTAAGTAGAAGTAATCACAAGTGGTAGATCCTATCACGTAGGTTAGGTAACACACAGTGGGCCGCACTTCAGCAGTAACAAAAGGCCTCGTTGAAGGTTGTAAGCGCTACTGCTGAACCCATGAGGTCTTGGGTTCGATTCCCAGGTTGGCCGAAGTGTTATTGGATTTATCCATCAGGAATTTCTCGGTAACAGTCAGGATTTTGGCATTTCAAGTAACGACCAGTACTTGTGGTCAGTGACCTCAAAAAAATGATAAAATCTTTTTTGTTTTAGCTAGTCAAGTTACCATAGAGTAAAATGTTGGGATTGATAAGGTCCTGGGCTCATTTTGCTGTATTCTTTTTGACCTTGTATCTATGCAGGGTGTAACAGGACCTTTCATGAAGCCGTCAACCAAGCATTATGTACAAATGTACATCAAACTTCAACCGTAGAAATTATTGCTGGGAAACGACTTTTTTTTTTTTTCGGGTGAAAAATCACGTTTTACGGTAGGACTCAATGTAAAACAATGTGCTGATGGATAGATTAAATAGTAGTCGGGGGTCGTAAAAATCTTACATTAAAAACATGTATTTAAAAAAAAAATCTTGTAAAAATGTTGGAACTTTAACCCCCAATATCTCCGTAACTAGAAGGTTCCCAGGTATGGTCTAGAACAAAAAAAATCTCGCAATGACGGGGAGAACAAGTGCCTTTCAGCTTCGTTAAGGGTCTTGTTACACCCTTTAACTAAGTTATTCTGCCAGCCAGCATCCTACCAGCATTTTTCTTGTCAGAACAGCGACTCCTCAACTCTCTTCGTGCCGTGGCGCCTAGACCGCAGCGAGTGGCGCGTTCCGACCGCGCTACATTATTTATGCGACGGACGCACAACACTACGTACAATCACTTTCTTTATTTAAGTAATAAGTGTGTAGTACCTACACCTAGATGTGAACTTAGTACCTACATGCTTGTTACTCCATATTACTGCATATATTTGTCGGATAGGTCTCAGGATTTATTCCGTTAGGCTTGTACATCATGTGGGCAGACGATGGGTTTCGTGCTATGAAAACACAATGCGTGCGATACACTGTTTCTAGCAAACGAAAGAATTACTTGTGATTACAACTTAACACAATAACACGGGGCACAATGAATCCGGTGAAGTTCCAAGACGTCTCAACTCCGCCGCGATTAGACATTGACTGTCGTCCTCCCTCGAGTTGAACATCAGGGCTCTGTAGAAGAATGATGTGTTGTGACTGGTAAGTAGGTCGCGTGATGTCACCACTGCACACAGGTGCTCTTTCCAATTCATTTTATGTACATACTAATGACCGGATCCGACATATTCA
This sequence comes from Noctua janthe, assembly GCA_910589295.1. Taxonomy (NCBI): domain Eukaryota; kingdom Metazoa; phylum Arthropoda; class Insecta; order Lepidoptera; family Noctuidae; genus Noctua; species Noctua janthe. Next base: position 12,595,056 of record OU342573.1, read on the forward strand.
TTTAAACTAAAAAAAGAAGAACGCAAACTAGGTACTACATTCCTTCACAGTCGTGTTGCTTCGTTCTTACATCCGATCATGAAGCACGCTGGTTGCAAGTTTTGACGCACCTGAGTTTTCTGAAGAACATCACGAATAAGGCCATAGATATGTAAGTGAGTGAAGAAAATATAATGAATATTGGTACAAAACCCAATACTGGGTTAAGCTCGCTTTTGTACATAAGCTATATGTAGTAATTATGTATTTCTCTTATTTTTGTGTGCAATAAAGAATAAGAATAAGAATCTACTTATTTTATTTCTGGTTACTTGGACCCGGTTCCCGATACCGGTGGGCTACATTTTTTTTTTTTTTATATGTTCTTTTTTATTGTTTTTTCTAAGGAATATTTAAAAATGTAATTGATTTGTATAGAAATAAAAAAGAAGAGAATAAGAATCTACTAGAAAAAATTAAACTGCTTATCTATATTTCTGCAAACCAACCAAACTCTATGTCACATTACCTAAGCTACATTTTTTATTGCCATAGACAATATCACGAAATAACATAACATAACACAACGCCTGTAATCCCCGAAAGATTTGGCAGAGGTGCACCGATTAGCACATCCACACGAATGTTAACCAATAACACCCCCAAGCTTTCAAAGTCTTTCAATCACCAAAAGAACCACGCGCCGCTTCACAGAGGTAGGTAGGTGCAGATGACATTGAAAAGTTACTCAGTAGTGCACTACTTACGTACTTGATTCACAAATTTTTCGCCAGTACTGGCGATTACCAGTGGCGAAGGTTCCATACAACTCGATTCCTACCGGATTCCCTTTCAAAAATGGCACAGTCAGTATTCTATAGACAGATAATATAATCACATTAAAGATATGTACTCCGGCTTACCTCTTACAAAAATTGACCCTTCGCTACTGCAGAGTAGGTACCTTCATAATTAGTACCTACTTACATATACTCACGCCTTTTTCCCATAGGGTTACCTTACCGGGTAGGCCGAAACTACAGATCGCTACCTGCTATTGCACATTTATACACTGCTTTCGTCTCGTCCACATTCGATAAGCTCACTAATATAAATTATGAGTTTGTAATTACTCACCTACTTTATAGTTGACGTTGGCTAGAACAATTTATTACAAACAATTGCAAAACTAACCATCGAAGTTCGATATTTAAAAATAAATGACAGCTGTCATTAGTAATTGACGTTCTTTTAGTTCATTGAGTTCATTCTTTAACAGGAAACACCCACGGCGAACAGCGGTAGGTAAAATTAAATTGTACATTAAATAAAATACAGGTGCAATGTGAATATATTGAATACCGATCATTTATGAAATAAGGAGAATGATGGATAAAATCGATTATTGACTCGTTAATCGTTTTGCACGAGTACTTTTCGAGTAATTTATTATCCCTATTTAAAATAACTTGAAAGTCGTAAACATTCTGTGTACACACGGCGGCACATGAAGCTGTACATTTCCAGTATAACTTGGCCTCGCTTTATATAGATTTCCTATACAATGAGAGATCCGCATAAACTGGTTTTGTAAAACTTGATTAGCTGTCGTACGTACGTTAAATTTTTTGAATTGGAACTTATCAACTTTAGTACTGAGTTTATTTTTTAGGAAATTAAATGTTAAAAATTCAAACATTCCTACCTAACATCACCTGTTTTGGACCATCTAGAACTTCAACATGATTATCTGAGTGACATCTGTCATCATAAGATTATCTACAAAAAATCTTATAAAAATTCATATAGTTGCTGCCAGTTAGGATGGCAATAGCGGTCAATGAACCACATACATTTATTGAATCTCTTCTTTTAAAAAACTTATACAAACCTGTTAATAGCCCCTGAATTGACATTGATTGCGATCCTGAACATTAACAGAAGAAACGATAAGTACACGGTTTATGGTTTCAGTTCGTGACAAAGAGATATCAGGGAAAGGGCAATGACCGCTATTGCCATCTTAACTGGCAGCAACTATAGTTAAATCTTGAGACATAAAGTTATACCCATTCTATCAACGAAAACGATCATGGAAAAGTAAAAAAATGTGTTGAATTGACATAAGTTGCCCAAAAACTATCAACACGCACTGGGCCCGCTTGGTGGATTATAGCCCATTCCCTCTTATAGAGAGGAGGCCTGCGTCCCAGCAGTGGGAACATAAAAGGCTGCTGCTTTGCTATGCTATGCCCAAAAACCTAATGTCAATAGAAAAAGAAAAGGTTTGAAAGAAAGAAAAAATATTAATAAGCCTTTTTTTGTCTATATTCTCATAATAGGTTACGTTATAATAAGTCTAGCAACAACCACCACGTCAAAATAACGTCACTGTAAAATGATAGGCTAGAAATATATCAGATGCCACTGTCGCCGCCATGATGTGGGAAAATTAAAAATATATCAGTGCGTTGGCGCGTAAATGTGACAGTTAGCGGGAAAATTGATGGAGGTTTGTAATGTTGGCAGTCTTGGCATGCTGTCACTGCGGAATTAACTGTGAGTTTGGGTTTTACATTTTGGTGTGAAGGTTTTATTTGTTTTAACTATTAAGCTATTGTTGAAACACGAACTTGTCTAGTGGTGCTGTTCTTCAGAAAGGTCAGTTGAGTAGTACACGGCAGCACATCAAGCTGTACATTTCCAGTATAACCTGACTTCGCTTTGTATGAGCTTACCGTACGATGAGAGATCAGCTTAATTTGGTTTTGCAAAGCTTGATTAGCCGCCGTGCGTACTCGCAACCAGCGTGCTTGTATTATACCCACATAGAATTTTTTATCGGTTATTTTTAAAAAATCAGCTGATCCACACTTTTGGACTGTGTAGATATTGCACTTTTGTAGGAAACAGCTGTTTATGGAATGATTTTTCATTGATTCTTTATTGTATAAAAATAACCTGTAGTAATTGTCGAACTACATACAATAAACTTATGGAAGAATAGGTAGAATATGATTACCAATGTCATGCATTTATTTATAGATACCTCCTACCTCTGACTACAAAAAATCCATCTCAGATTATCTATAGCGCTCCAAATATTACCAGCCGACCAATAGGAAACTGTCGTTGCATCAACAAATAGCACACTAGGTGTTAAATTTAACACCTACGCCTGCAACTCAAAACAACTCTTCTGCAAACCACACATGGTTCAATATCAAACGCATCGCAACTATCCCTTAAACAATACGTTACAAACGCACATTCGAATATAGCCCTTTATCCTTTGACATAAAGTACAACTGAATCGCTGATTATAGTGTGGCTATAGGCGTCAATTTTCACACCTACTCGCGCAAGCGAAATTCAACTTTATGCCTAAAGATCCAAAGTCTAATTTTAAATGCAGAAACGTGTGTTCTTGTGACATTTTATGACTATGTTGTGAAAAGGTGTTGTGTTTCGCGCCTCTGGCGTTAAGGGTCGTCATGCAGGGCTCTGATTGGTGGCCTGTCCCTTCACACCATTCGCTAGGTGTTGATTACTATAGCATAACTGCCGGACAGATCAAGCCTATACAAACATACATATAATTATATTTATCCAAGTATATTTATATCTTGTGTTACAGAACTAAAGCTAAAGTCACAGAAATAAACAATTGTCAAAAAAATACAAAAATTAATTGACATCCGTGGCAATAACTTGCTTTTATGGCAACGATGTCTCGACGTAATATGGCTAATGACACTGTACTCTTCCAAGTTCTTCCATAGTTTCTGTTGGAGATGAAAGAAATAAAAAAATAAAAATAAATAGCCAACCTTGCATTTTACAGGCATTCCATAAAATGAACGTAGTTTTTCTAGAAATACAAGAGCTTATTTGTACCTATAGCCTGATTGTACCTGTGCCCTTACATACAACTTGACAGTGACCTGCAAATTGCAAAAAACGTGAGAAAAATTGAATTTCGCGCGCTACCCTGGTCATTAAATAGGATTACATGTACTTAGAGGGTTGTATTGATGATTTTAATGATTAAAATTGTGTTACTACACACGTGTTTTTTTTTTTTTTTTTTGGATGGGAAATCATCAAATTACCCCCCCCCCCCCCCCCACTTTGGGCGGAGCGGAAGCGAGTGTCAGACTTGTACTGACTAAAACCCATCCATGTTCCTTCTTTGCCCTTTGTGTTCCAGGGCCACGGTATCTCTTTCGAACAGTCCCGCAACTACACACGTGTTACGTTCGCGAATCATATTTTGTCCAACATACAATCTGTCATGACCCGCAAATTGCAAAAAACGTAATAAAATTTAAATTTCACGATTTCTGGTGTTTCCACCTTAAAACGTTATTATCGTCACATTATTTCTATAACCTACTAACCTACATCTCTTTTGATAACCGTTCTACATTTATTATCTCGTAAATTGAAACGTGTTTTACAACATGTTCTGTCATACAAAGTGTGCTCACACCCTTACAACTGTCACGAGAATTCTGCCAAATAGATAAGTTCCACTTGGCATCGCTCGGCATAGCTTCGTATCGTATCATGCTTCATGTGCCACCTACCTTTGAAGATCCTATAATATATCGTAACGCTCTATTTGCTAAACGAGAACATTTCCATGTAAACATGGAGTCAGTAGGTTGTCAAATTAACAATTACTTAACACCTTTTTACATTATGACAACCTCCTTGGTCGAGTGGTCGCAAGCGCGACAACTGGCCATGAAGTCCTGGGTTCGATTCACGAGTCGGGCAAAGTGTTATTGGGTTTTTCCATGGGAATTTTCCCAGTAACAGTCACGTAATCTGGAGGAGCTCGTGACTAAGTAATAACAGCCGCCCGGATCGATCTTTAGGTTAAGCCGCGCTTGCCTAGGTTGGTCTGTTAATGGGTGACCACCCATTACATATCGAGTTTCCTCTGTGCGTCGGAAAGCACGTCAAGCCGTTGGTCCCGGCTGTCATTTGTAGATCTTTGACTGTCGTTATAAGTAGTCAGTGGTCCAAAAAGTCTGACAACCAGTCTTACCAAGGGGTATCGTATTACCCAGTACTAACTGGGTTGTGGAGGTCAGATAGGCGGTCGTTCCATGTAAAATACTGGTATTCAGCTGCATCCGGTTAGACTGGAAGCCGACCCCAACATAGTTGGGAAAAGGCTAGGCAGATGATGATGATGAGTCACGTAATCTGAATCTGTGCCCGGCTGATGGCAAGAGGCTCGCGCCTATTATATGGGACTTGAACATAACAGGCGAAATGTAAGTGTACTATTAAGTACACCTCTGCCTAACCCTTCCAAGATTACAGGCGTGATGTTTTGATTCTGTAATACCAGGTATTACACTTGGTGTCTATTTGTGCCAGCCCTACTAATCAAGATGGCGTGATGTATGGGAGTGTTCCGCGTAACGCGAGCGACACGACACGACGACGCGACGGATACGGACCACGATACGTGCGACCGAGATTTATCGCAGTCGCTTGTCGCGGCTTCTGTGAATGTTTGAAACTATTTATAATATTATGGCTTGAGATATCTCGATGGTTTGTTTGTGGGGCTAAATCTTGATTTATCTTTTAATATATTTAACTCGATGACTAGCGGGACGAGCTGGACAAAACTAACGACCAGTTGTCTACATTTGAATATGGAAGTCATGAAGAGAAGCCTTAGCCCAGCAGTGGGATGACACAGGCTAACAGTAACAGTAATAATAACTTGATGACTTACGGGGCCGAAACGTGGACAATCACGTCACTCACTGAGGTATGGAAAGGGCTATGTTTGGAGTCTCTCTGAGGGATCCCATCCGGAACGAGGTGATCCGACATAGAACCAGATTTGTCAAGATAGCTCACAGAATATCTATACGGAAATGGCACTGGGCCGGCCATATTAGCCGTGGAACCGCTGACCGTTGACGTAGACCTGTTCTTGTGTGGAGACCGCGAATCGGCAAGCGTAAGGTGGGACGCCCTCAGGCTCGGTGGAGCGACGATCTTTGCATTGTGGCTGGTAGCAACTGGATGAGAATTGCCGATAACCTAGTTGAGTGGCGTGGGATTGAAGAGGCCTATGTCCAGCAGTGGACTGCTGTAGCCTGATAATAGTGATGATGGACTTGATTCCAGCAAAATCATGATCATTGGTCTTATTTTACTAATAAGAGTACTAATTTTCAGGTCAACAGCTGTAAAGTCCTGGAGTTCGCAGGCCCTAGGCAAAGTAGCTACCTAATTAAGATAAGAGACCTATCAGCGAAAACGTTATTGGAAAGGTCAAGAGTGTTTAGGAATTACTGACAAACTAAAAAATACAAAACGGTTTTAAAGCAATACTCCCACTTCTCCAGCGTCACAGCACTCCTGGCTATCAAACAAGAAAAACAATCTGTATTTTGGGCACCAGTGACGATATAAATAAAGTTTGCAATAAATTTTAGCAATGAAACACATTCGACATCGTCTTACAAATACTCACAATTCGCGTGAAAACACACAACACACACACAAACCTAAGACTACGGGCAGACCACATTACGACACTAAAGTCTACTGAGCCGATCTTGTAGCTCCGTCAGATCGTTGAGGAAGGGCGAACACATGATAATGTACACATCCATACCTAAACTCACACCTAACCTCCTTATGGGGCAGAAACTACAGAATGTCATCTGCTACGATCCTTACATACTCCTTTTACTTCGTCTACGACCATACACGCACGCCAGTTGTCTACTGTGCACCTTTCTAAAGATCACAATTCGACATAATAGTCAAAAGCATTTATTTCAATTCGACCATCACAGGCACTTTTGAATGTCAAAAAAACAAAAAGAAGCGAAGCTTCAGTCACAGTCACAAGACATAATAACTTGAGAAAGTCCTGTAGTTGCACATTCCAAAGCGTAGATCTCTATGGAGAAGAATGGGCAAGAAACTCCATGGACACTCTTTTATATCAAAATATTTTAACAAAATCTTGGTTACATCATTGATGTTGAGATTATACATATATGTGAGAACGATGTAGAAAGACTTGCACATTAAGAGCGTTAATAATTCATAATTTTCCAAAACAAACAAAAAAAAACTAAACTCAACCAAACAAAGACTCATAATTCGCGTGAAAACACACACGACACCATACACACACACCCACACACACACAACCCTAAGCCTACGGCTGCGGGCAGGCCACATTACGACACTAAAGTCTACTAAGGCGATTACACCACGGGCACCCGCTGAAATTGATCCCGTGGGGAGCTCCACCCCCTAGGGGGGTGCTCCTTTGTCATGGCCCTTTATCCCCCGACTGACCAGTGAGTTACACGTATGTCTTGGAATTTGGGATAGTGCTATCATTTTTGTGTGGAATTTTTCACGGTGGTATTCTTCAGGAGATGTTGGTTTGAAATTCTTGAAAAAGAAAAGGTGGAATGTGGAGTTTTTTTCTTTTAAATGTAGCGAGTATAGTATGGAATTGAGACGATGCCTCCGAATTTAGTACCTACAAAAAGACGATAAAAAGAATATAGAAGGTCAATTTAAATTAGCTAGCGATACGACAGACGCGATTGTTATCGAACAGAGATGAAGAAAATTTCGTCATACGGGAAACAGAGGAGGTCTGTATCATCAATAGAATATCTTTTTCAAGATGATCATAGACATATCTTGAAAAAGCCAATGGAGGTAGGTACCAGCACAAAAGCAGATCTCCTTTTCCTAGAACTCGCAACTTTCTCAACCAGACGTCTATTTCTAAATCAAAACAAGAATAAATGAACAATCACCAGTTCCCCATACCCATACATTAACTAGTTGACACTGGCAGATATACAGCGATCCTATCTACCAACATATAAAACTACTCCAACATTTCCCAACTTATCTCTCCACTTACAACAAGGTAAAACTGACCTTAATTCTATGCAACAAAGCACACAACATCTGCAAAATTAATTTGCTTTCACGCAAGATTATCTTCTTACCATCTGAACCCGAACAACCGAAAAACGTACTTAGGATGTCGCAGCAAAGTCCAATACGGAGGCAAATTGAATTGGTAGTCTTGCAACGTTAATTCTGAAGTTGAGGTATTGGAAAATAGACCGCAAGTGCTTATGTTAAGGTGGTAATGGAACGCAAGGTTGTAAGTAATGCGGAAGGCGCTCGAACGTCAATATTAGGTGGACAGAGTAGGCGAAATAACGACGTAGTTTGAATAAACCGAAGGGAAGTGGGTACTTTCTTGGGTAAGTAATTTTGTACAATACAACATGTACACAACACTAGCGTGTAGGTTAAGTGATGCTCTGTATTTGGGGTGTTTTATTGTAAGAGCCGAGTGGTTCACTGGCCTGAATTTGATTGATCTACAAGTTTCAGGCTATCTTGTATTTTGAATCACAGTTTTGTCAGCGATTGTACTTCAGTTTTGCACAGCAACGAGTTAGTGGTAGTTAGTCATCATCTGCTTAGCCTATTCCCAACTACATAATGTCGGGGTCGGCTTCCAGTCTAGCCGCATGCAGCTGAATACTAGTATTTTACATGGAGCAACTATCTAAACTCCACAACCCAATTAGTACTGGGTAACTGTAGAAACTCGGAAATATTGAGGAACGTATTTTAAGTGATATAGATACCTACTGATGCGCTTTCGATGCCGTCCACAACCGAGTTAGCCCTGGGTAACGATACGCCTTGGTAAGACTGGTTGTCAAACTTTCGGGCCACTGACTACCAGTAACGACTGCCAAAGATCTACAAATGACAGCCGGGGCCAACGGCTTTGTGTTGGTTAGTGTAGTGGCAATATTCAAGTTAGTTTAAAATGCATCTATGGGCACTTTGCAAGTAAGCATAAGTGGCCCGACCTGGACACAGACATCCACTAGACCATAGAGGCAATCAGACTTGCATACATTTGTTGAGATAAGAAATCAGGACGTTTTCACAATTCCAATATTTATAATTTTTTTTTTTTAAACTATTTACGTGGTATACTTTGACCATCACTACATACCGAGTTGGTATGGTGTTGGACGTAAAGAATAGCACCATCCCATATCTTCCCGTGGGTGTCATAAGAGGCGACTAAGGGACTTACCAGAGAATGGGCAGCAGCGTTCTCTGTGCTTTTTTAACAACTGTACTGCGATCGCCAACCCGCCTGCCAAGCGTGGCGATTATGGCAAAACCTCCCCTTTGGGGGAGGCCTATGTCCAGCAGTGGACGTCTTTCGGCTGAAATGATGATGATGATAATGACATACCGAGTTTTCTCCGTGCCTCGGAAAGCATGTTAAGCCGTTGGTTCCGGCTGTCAATTGTAGACCTTTGACAGGAGTTACGAATGGTTGGAAGCCTAAAAGAAGAAGAAAGAAGAAGAGAGCTAGAAGCCTCCATGCAAAATACCGGTATTGGTGGTGGTGGTCCACTTAGATCCTTCGGTTTGTGTGTTATAGAAAGTATCTTAAGCAATTGAGGTGCATTATCATTTATCATTTAAGACATTTGCAGTAGAAAATAGTGCAAAGACTTCTCAAACTTTTTAATTTACCTGGAAACATCATAAGGTGTATATACCTCTCTACTTTTCTATGTCATAAAGATATCATCAACATCATTTCAGCCGAAAGACGTTCACTGCTGGCCTCCCATAATGTCGCCACATTGACCGGTCCCGTGCGTCTCGCATCCAGCGGCTCCCTGCAACCTTCACCAGGTCATCGGTCCACCTAGTGGGAGCCCTGTCAACGCAAAGTCTTCCTGTTCGCGGTCGCCACTCCCGAAGATATTACACTCATAAAGATATGTCGTACATAATATAAAATAAGTAGGTCACAAGTTTAAATGGATTTAGTTAATAGCCTGTGTAAGTACCTGCTTTTAAAACTTTTACCGATACTTATAGTAACTGGATACTAGGATTACCTGGAAATATTAGCTTGTATTGGTTCTCAGTGAAAAAACGTGTATCTAAAAGGTGTAACTAGACCCTTAACATAAATGAAAGGCACTTGTTCTCCCCGTCTTTGTGATCATTTTTTTGTGCTAGACCATACCTGGGAACCTTCTAGTTACGAAGATATTGGGGGTCAAAGTTCCAACTTTTTTACAGGTTTTTTTTTAAATACATGTTTTTAATGTAAGATTTTTACTTTACACACCTCCACGACCCCCATACTATTCAATCCATCCATCAGTAAAATGCTTTGAGTGCTGTCCATCGAGTCCTACCGTAAAACGTGATTTTTCACCCCAAAAAAATAAAGTCGATTCCCAGCAATAATTTTTGCGTAAAGTTACTTAGTTTGTTGTACAGAATGCTTGGTTGACGGATATGTGAAGGGTCTGTTTACACCCTGTATATGTTGACTACCTCGTTGGAGTAGTGGTCGCAAGCGCGTCTGCAGAACACGCAGTCCTAGGTTCGATGCCTGGGTCGGGCCAAGTGTTATTGTTCTTTTCCATAAGGATTTTCTCAGTAGCATCCACGGAGTCTGGATTTGTGACCGGTTGATGGCAATAGGCTCGCCCCCTATTACATGGGACTTAAACATAACTGTCGAAATCCGGTCAGTAGCTTTTGTGTGAAAGAGTAACAAACATCCATCCATCCATCCTCACAAACTTTCGCATTTATAATTTTAGTGGGATAAAATTAAACTAGAGAAAATTTCCGACAATTAGCATAAAACCTTTTTCTCGTAGGTCGTCGTGTGTGCTGTTTCGTATTTCGACAGCGATTTTCGACAGGATTGACATAATCTTTACTGAGGCTTATGTCAATCGAATACATTTTTGCCTTTTCAGTTGATAACGCTAATATTCAATCTGTTTGTCACTTGTCTAGGCCGTCTGGGCAAAAGGTATAACATGTTCCGCAAAAGTGACCTCCTACAGACGTAGCGTCTTTACGTTTCAATATGAACCTTCTTGCAACTGCAGACGGAAGAGATTAACTTGATATTTATTGTTATAATTATGAATTACTACGGTGGGATGGTAATAGGTGGCGTTCGTCACTTTCTGCCTACCCCTGGAAAAAGCCGTAAGTGTATGTATGTCAACCTCGTGTATTCCCGTTCTTCCCACTGACTTCGTCCCCGTAGTGGGACGAACGGGAATTCGTTATTTTTTTTCCCGATCGTCCCTCTAATTTTCTTGATAGGACGAACGGGAATAATTTATTTATTATTTTTTAGTCCTCTTGGTCCCACCAAATAATTTCAGACTGGTTGTTTTAATGGTAAAAAAAACAAATTTTAAAACAAAAATCAGTCATTTATTAAGGAATAAAAATCACAGTTAAAATCATAGAATCAACTTTACGTACCAAATGTTATCAATAGGTATCAATTTTGATTCCTAAGTACGTAAAGTTGATTCTATGATTTTAACTAATTCCCGTTCGTCCCACTACGGGGACGAACGGGAATACACGTGTCAACCTAACACTACCAATAATAGCATTTAAACATTTTTTTAAACCCAATTATTTAAATTAAAAACTTAACTGTTTCAGTTGCAGCGACCAAACGGCCACCCCATTAATAATAGACCCAACATTCAGTTTAATTTAAAGCCATTTGCTGTAATTTAAGGCTAACACGTTCGCGTACAATCGCGTGCAGAAGCCGCAAACGGAGGAATCTGGGGGAATGGGGGATGGAGGGTGTCCTCCTGTTTCCTCCCACCTCCCCCTTGCCTCCGTGCGACGTCCTGTCACTGACAAATGGCCCGGAGGAGAGCTCGACCCCAACACCCTCTCTAGGCTCGCAGTGACGTTCAAGAGGACTTGGATAATAATTGTTTTAGATATTATTTTGTGTATGACCAGATGTGTGGTCGTGGACGAAGCAAAAGTGTATGTTAGGTAGCAGGTCACAATAGCACTCTTTAGTTGCTGCCTACCCGATTCATGGCTTTTAAAGAAGTATGCTGTTACGACAATAGTGACCGTCCGAAACTGTTAAATAAGGAAGATCAAGTCAGAACTTGATTTAAAAAGCGACAGAACAATATCAGAAAGCTATAAAATATGATCAGAAAATACGTGTTTTACGTATCAAAACAAACACTTTTCCCAAGGACCTTTGCAAAAACTACTGAAAGCCACGATCCATACACACTTCTTTCGCTGCCACGTTCATACATGTGCTCATACACGTACGGTGATTGCGAGTACACGTACCTGATCGTCCTGAAGTACTTTACCAATACGGTCAGTGTTACCATCATACCAGCACCGCACTCCACCAGGCCTGAATCGGAACAGATGGAGAAAAACTGTAGATCAGTTTTTACGGAGTCGCCATTTTCAACAGTGAGAAGATTAAGAAGACAGAAGCTTCCTGCCGTCTCATCACCTGCCTAGACTTTTCTTAACTATGTTGGGGTCCCCATCCAGTCTAACTGGATGTAGCTCAAATGGATACCAGTATTTTATATGGAGCGGCTGCTTATCTGACCTTCACAACCCAGTTATTAAGTTACAGGATATTCCTTTGTAAGACTGGTTTTCAGGCTTCTAGCTGCCAAAATTACTGTCAAAATTTGACGGCCGAGACGTTGGTCCCGGCTAGATGAAGCCGTTGGGCTCAAAGTACTTTCCGAATAGTCAGTTACTGACCCTGGCAAGCGATATTTAGCCACAAGCTCTTTGGAACCATCGTACCATCTAACCTGAAAAATATCTCGCTGTACTCCACCGCGAGCTTCTCCGAGGGGTGCTATAATTTCATAGGACGGGCGTCGCCGCGCTTATCTCGGGCGCGGCTGCAGGCGCCGCTTCCAGCGCCTCTGCCGACCCCCCCTACGCTATTGTATCGGGTATTTTCGATAAACCACATTCTTAGTACAGACATAAATCATGGGACGTGTTTCTGGCCTTTGTTTTCTCAATTGGTGTTAGGTTTTTCGGGAGTTTTTCAGGAGCTGTTGTTTTGTCTTGTACGACTTTACACCCTTATTAATACGTACGTAGATAAAGTCACGCCTTGTTCTCTCCACGGAGGTGGGCAAAAGTAACAGAAAGGTAATAAGATCCTTACAAATACTTCTTTTGCTTCGTCTATGTTCAAATAACTTATTGGTAATGCAATAAGGTTGCAAGTAGTATTAACTTCAGATTAACTGTACAATTTTCGAAGATGTGATTAGTGTTCAGCAGTTATGTTCGTCGAAATATTTCATACTGTGATATAGTTATAGGGCTGCAGCGATTCACCAATACGTGGATCGCTTCGTACTGGGACATGTCCCGGTGTACCGACAGCCGGGGTCCTAGTCAATAAGTCGTTTGTCCCAGTTCAGAACAAGGGGCGTGTTTATTTGATGAAGAATTCCTTCGCATCTACACAAAATTATGGAGCTCGCCTTGCTTACTCTTACAGCTTAATTCTCTCCATTTGTCAAGCTGTGAAAAAGTAACACATCTCGCGCTGCGCATCCTTGCATTCTATGGAGAGAACGCAGAATTAACGTGACAAACCTCTCTGCACATTAGTGGAAGATATCAGTAAGTCCTTGATCCGTCTCCGAAGCTAGTGGGAAGATGTAACTCCAACCTTGTAAAGTGGGGCTACCTTCAACCTTGCGAAGCTGTCGCAAACTATGTCCCACCTCCTGCCCCGCTCTCTATGCCCCAAAACATTCAGCCAAAGTGACCTATGCGCTGTCACCGACGACGCCGTGGCAGTAATGAAGTTCTACGCCATTAAAATTTGAAGTATGTCTTGCCAGCGAAACACGAAAAAGAAGTGGAAGACTAAGACATTAACGCTAACCTCCTGAAATCTGAAATATATTAATCCTTTGTTTCTCCGTCTGTTGTGCGCGATAGTACACGTGCGCGTGACGTTGAGTAATGTCACCGAACATTAGTAGTCTCACAGAAACACCGCAGTACCGATCTGTACCTTCGTGCCCTGGTTGTTTTTGGACAGCTTTCCAAATTAAGCATGGTATGTTGTGTATGGAGTGTATGGAGTTTCAATACAATAAGAGAATAGTTTTGTTACTGCTGAAGTGCGGCCCACTGTGTGTTACCTAACCTACGTAATAGGATCTACCACTTGTGATTAATTCTACTTAGTTGGATCCATGATTTTGAATATGTAAGTTCTGTTTTATAAGAATAGTCAGTGTCCTGTCACTAAAATCTGCAGTAATTTTTTCAGTGCTTACTTAAATATGAAGTGGCCTAAGTTTTGTCTTTACCAACGCAGTCTATATAATATTCTTCCATTTCTAGATAGTCCAAAATAACGCCATCTTTTTATATTGCAAGGTGTCCATCCAATATTCTTGGCACAACTTTCGCAATTCCATACGACGCCGGATCTCAAATTCTGCTGTACATAAATAGAATCGCGCACGGAATAAACCAGTATTTTTATCTTCTACTATAACAGTAAGAGCATAATAATAAAGCATAGACAAATTGCTGATGCGGGTCATCACTGAAACAGAAACACATGTCATTCAGAATCGCTGATGTGACTGAAAGACGCGAAATAAGGTTCTAAATAAAAGCGCCCAGTCTAGTCGAGGTTGTAAAAATACAGGCTGGATAAATAAAAATATAAAATAAGATATGGTATGAAAGTGGCGCGGGGCGCAAGAACTCGTGATCCTTTTGAATGTGTACTGTGGGATCAGAGGACGGGTGGAGTCGGTTTGTGACTGGGGATTTCTTTTTTCTCAAGTGCAAATTTAAATCAAGGTGATATCTTATTTGTGCAAAATAAACAATGTTTCTTTAAACTTTTTCATTCTTTTCTGTTATTTTTTTTTTCCATATTTATCGTCATCGGTACAGATCGATACAGAGATAGTCTTCAGAATGAAGACTTATCTTTCACTAAGTCTTCAATTATGGATTTTGACATCCTTCATCTTTTTGTTTCGGCCCTGTAAGCTTCTGCCAGGATGCTCTGTCATGGGCTCTCGATGGAAGTATATTCTGTGCTTTTTGGTCCCTCTTGAAAGTGGTCCACCAAGAGGCTGGTGGTGTGCCTCTTGGTGCTGAGCTTTATTGAGCTTTGTTTGATCTTCTCATCTCATAATGTGACCATACCAACTAAGCCTGCTTTTCTTGACTTTTGTCACAATTATAAAGGTAGGCAAATTAAGGGAATCTTTCAAGTCTAAACCGTAGCAACTAAAAATAAACACCTGCGAGAAAAAATCTTTAGGAAATATTCCTTACATTTCTTGACTACTCCACATCTTTATTCTCAGGGAGTGTTTCTTTGGCCGTAACAATCTGAGGCGGCGCCACGGGTCAGCGACGACCCCCCAGGTCCCCCCGCCTTGTGTGTGTTTGTGTGCGTGTGTGTGTGCATCATAGATAGGTACGTGAGAGGCAGAAAATTCGCCGTTTTGTACGTACAGACGTAGAGTATGCGAGACCGCATGGCCACGAGCTATACGCTCAAGCGGCACGCGTGTTGCAGTGAGAGTGGAGAAAATAAATGGAAAATGTTGCCTAGGTCATGCCACGACTCATTGCAACGCACGTCACGGTACTCACGTGGAGGAAACAGCACCACATGTCGCTTGATGCAAATCGCGTCGTATCGCATCGCCTGGGGTCGTGAACTGGCTTAGAGTGTGCGTTACCTACGTGTAAAACTATGTGACCTTACGTCAGGTGTGAGTTCTGCAGCTTAAACGAGATGTAGTCATTGCTAGGTGGAAAGTTATGAAACTTTGAGGCATAATACTGACAAATGGTTCTTATGGCGCTAGATGACATTATGAAGACGTAAACTTTAGTGAAATTATTTGTGACAATTGTATAGTGACACCAACTGGCGACGTTATTTCCGATTTTCGCCCCGCACCAGAAGATCCTTGTACCTTGAGGAGCTCGTAGCTAAATAATAACAGCCACACGGGTCGATCTTCAAGGGTAATGAGCGCTTGACAAAGTCGATCCGCGGATGGGTGACCATCCATTATATATCGAGTTTCCTCCGTGCCTTGGGAAGCACGTTAAACCGTTGGTCCCGGCTGTCATATGTAGATCTTTGACAGTCGTTACAAGTATTCAGTGCCCCGGAAGTCTGACAACCAGTCTTACAAGGGGATATCATATTACCCAGTTCTAACTGGGTTGTGGAGGTCAGATAGACAGTAGCTCCATGTAAAATACTGGTATTCAGTTGCATCCGGTTAGACTGGAAGCCGACCCCAACATGGTTGTGGAAAGGCTGATGATGACCTAAAGACCTTTGTACTACCTTTATGTGATGCTATAGTGTCCTCGATCCAGGTGTGACTTCTGCGGCCTAACTTGTGAATTGTCGACGTTGCTAAATATAAAGTTCTGGAACTTTGGTAAGATAAGAATCGCCTTCATGGTGCCTTGAGTTCCTTTGTCCGTCATGAAGTTATTAAGACGGTGTTTCTGTGGCTGTGATCTTTGGAGCTGTATCATTCTGACATGCAGACAGATTCCAGGTTGTAGTCATTTTAAACCCCCGACGAAAAAGAGGGGTGTTATAAGTTTGAACGCAATGTGTGTGTTTGTCTGTCTCTGGCACCGTAGCTCTTAAACGAGTTAATCGATTTGTATGCAGTTTTTTTTATTTGAAAGCTAGTTTCTTGGCGAAGGTTCTTAGGTATGTTTTATTAAAATCAGTGCAGCCATTAACTAAATATGGGGGATGAAAGTGGTGTTGAATAATCGAATATTTTTAAATATACCCAAGTGGGGTATCAAATAAAAGGGCATGATGTGTATATTACAATTAGACATCTTTTATCAAAACCGGCTCAGCCATTTTATTGACTTTTCAAATGTTTGTTCGCTTTTCTTTGTTGCGATGGGGGTTTTTTAAATTTAATTTTTGTGATTAAAGATTTTAAGTTCATTTTAGGTTGGCTTGAAGTGAGAGGCGGTTAACAAGTGATTATAAGTTAAGAGTTATTTAAATCACTATCTTTGTACAGTAACTCGCATTCAACAATAAAGACAATCTTTTGAATAGCGGGCAATTCATCTTATATACTCGTATTATGTAAGCATGCTTGTTAAGTTACTTTGATGTGGTTACAAAACAGATGGTAGGCACACAGATATCAAACTTTCCGATAGTTTACGTCAAGCCTCTTTGAATTTTTTGTCTGCGTATTCCCTCAAAAAAAAAATAACATCGTCTAATAAAGTGTGTAAATAGACCCATAACGAAGCAGAAAGGCACTGGTTTTCCTCGTTTTTGTGATCATTTTTTTGTTCTAGACCATACCTGGGGACCTTCTAGTTACGGAGATATTGGGGGTCAAAGTTCCAACTTTTTCACAAGTTTTTTTAAATACATGTTTTTAATGTAAGATGTTTACTTTAAACACCTCCACGACCCCTGTACTATTCAATCCATCCATCAGCACAATGCTTTGCGTTCCATCGAGTCATACCGTAAAAGTAATTTTGCACCCCAAAAAAAAGTCGGTTCCAAGCAATAATTTTTGTGTAAAGTTACTTAGTTTGACGTATAGAATGCTTGGTTGACGGATTCGTGAAGGGTCTGTTTACACCCTGTACCTATTATGTAAGCATGCTTGTTAAGTTACTTTGATGTAGTTACAAAACAGATGGTAAGCACACAGATATCAATGTTCCGGGAGTTTATGTCAAGCCTTTTTGAATTTTTCGTATTCGCTCAAAAAAAAGATCACTTAATCTAATATATCTCTAGGACTGAGAACTGTAAATATTTCTACCCAACAGCCAACAACTCAAGATGCTAAGCTGTTAGTGACCGCGGCGCCTTAATTACCAGCTTCCACAGACACTTCGTAATTCTCGCGCCTTAGTTCACAACTTCACTTGATGAGACCACCCCTGTTACGAAAAGTTTTGTTCTTAAGACTTGGAAAGTTAAACTGTTTGCAACGTTGGACTGCTGAGTGTGAGGTCCAATTTTTTAGTTAGGCCACGAGTTGTTGGATTTTTCCATTAGGGATTTCTCTGTAGCAGCCGGAAATTTGAAAGCTGGAGGTCTACCCCAGTAGGAGTGTGCCTGGACTCTCTCCGGTCGCGTCTCAGTGGCTTCCCGTCGGACTATGAGTGTATAAGAAGAGAGAGTGTACCTGTGTCTGCGCACATATCACTTTTGCACTATATTATATTATTAATTAATAATTAATTATTAATTATTAATTAATTATATTATTAATTTAGAAAATATCTATTAATAATAAATAAATAAATATATAAATAAATAAATAAATATAGAAATATTAATAATAAACAAAATTAATATAAATCTACTCATAAATAATATCTACTTAAATATCTAAATATAAAATTTACTCCTTAATTTCAATATTATTATGTTTTTAAACAAAAAGCGCTTCATCCTCTCCTCTAAAAACTAACTTGCTGTGCCCGACAGGGTCCATAATTGTTTCTCTATAATTTACCTACCAGCCTTGTATACATTATGGAATGCAATAAAGTATTGAGTATTGAGTATTGAGTATATTATCTCCGCGTCTGTAGCTAGTCTCCGTTGAGTTTAGCCGCCATTGTCGAAATTCGATCTGGGCCTTCCTAAGTCAATTACCTACCTTCGTCGGGGATAGTGCAAATCTGCGAATCTACAACGAAAATAACAACGGATATAAAACCTAGTACACACGAGCAGTGAGTCCGGATTTTAATACAACACGGTTACAACGGGCGGGCGTAAAAGCCGGGCGTAGAGGGGGTATTATTACACCTAAGCGGGGTGCGTATCTCGGCAATTTTCCGGATAATTTCCCGCAGACTCCTGTGGGCAAGAGACCGTGCTAAAGACAGGGGGATACGGGATACGGCGGCCTCGAATGACGTCATGTACACTTAGCTTTATAGTTTAGATTATGGTTTTATGTAGGTTATATTTTGTTTAGTTAAAGGCGTAGAAGGATGATTTTGTGTCTTTGGTTAGAAGAAGAATGTTTAAGAGCGTTTTTTTTCTAATTTTCAGGATCATACACTGTTTTAAGCTTTCACGGTTTACAACTAAACTTATACTGTCGCTTACGGGATATCTTACGTGATTCGTTAATATCGGGAGCTCAAAATAATTAACAATCACGGAAGATATCGCGTAAGTGACAGTATAAGTTTCGTGATCATGTTTTAATAAGATAAAACACTAACACTAAAGATAAATATGGTTTTCATTATGTACTTTGTTGATTGAAGTTAGATTCTGTATAACACAGAATGCAACAGGTTTTGTTAAACTTAATTTCCATCAGAAAATTGGGCTATTCATCATCATCATCTCAGCCTAGCCTTTTCCCAACTATATTGGGGTCGGCTTCCAGTCTAACCGGATGCAGCTGAATACCAGTATTTTACATGGAGCGACTGCCTATCTGAAATTGTGCTATTCATTTTCCACAAATTACTTCAAATGACTCCGGTATACTATCACATTTCCCTTTGTTTCCAGAACTTAATTTTCGCACAACACGGTCCTGTATACGGGTAGGATCTATACAACATTAGTTTTAGTATATACGAAACCTGAAACAGGTATCTAGTATTTTTATGTAAAGAATCTACGTACAATATTTCAAAACTGTATTATGAAAAATCACAAAGTTATAAGCTTGTCCGCACAAAACGTAGTAACAACGCGGCGCGCCCGCGCTTGCGCCTCCAACTTCGTCTTGAGCTCATTGATAATAATAATTTGGCAGTAGGCACCTAAATTATTGCCTTAATGTCGCTCGGTGTCCAACTTGTAACTTTTTAAAATATTTTTGGGACAAAGTATAACATGGTTTAAAAATTATTATAATCGATTCAGTTACGTATTCTGAACAAACTGTATTATTCAGGTTTCGCATATACTAAAAATAATGTTGGATATATGTAGATCACGTAGGTCCAGGTAGACATTGTACTTTGTATAATTAATTTCATCCATCCATCAGAAAAAAGACATCATCATGAAACCTGCATGACCTAGGACCTAAAATTCGAAGACATGTGACTTCTATCTACACTTATTAGGTCCCCGTGGTAGATTAAGGCCGTTAAGCCGTTGTTCAGGCTATCATTTATAGACCTTTGCCAGTCGTTACAGGTAGTCAGTGGTCCGAAAGTCTGACAACCAGTCTTACCAAGCGGTATCGTATTATCCAGTACTAACTGAGTTGTGGAGGTCAGATAGGCAGTCGCTCCAGTTAAAATACGGGTAGCTGTACCCGGTTAGACTGGAAGCCGACCAAAGCATAGTTGGGAAAAGGTTTGGCAGATGATGATGGCCGGAGAGAAAACGGCCCACGCTTAAGAGAGAGAAGGCTCAGCAGCAGGAATATTTTTGTCTGATTATACAGGGTGTAAACGGACCCTTCACGAAGCGGTCAACCAAGCATTCTGTGCACCAAACTAAGTAACTTTACGCAAAAATTATTGCTGAAAAAAAAAATCACGTTTTACGGTAGGACTCATTGTAACGCACTCAAAATATTGTGTTGATGGATGGATTGAATAATACGGGGGTCGTGGTGTGGTGTTTCAAGTAGAGATCTTACATTAAAAACAAGTATTTAATGTAACTTGTGAAAAAATTGGAAGTTTGACCCCCAATATCCCTATAACTAGAAGTATGTCTTGTTACAACACCCTTTATGTGTTATGTGTTATTTTTCCAACACGTTGAACGGCGAGTTGAAATAATATTTCAGCACACTTTAGTCTGTACCACAAGTATCGAATCACCAACTAAAGGTAAGTCTACACAATTGGGCTCCGTTTTTTTTTCCAACAACGATATCCGAATTGGAGAAACTAGTTTCCTTCCAAATGACGAATTAATCTGTCGAAAGTTGAAGCCGGATATTTTTTTGAATGTTTTCTGAAGTAGCCAGTCGGAACAGATTGTCGCTGACATTTCGGCAGTCAGTAAAGATACGTCCATTTTGTTTACGATTCTAGTCGGGAATTCGGGATACACAGTATACAAACTGTACACTAATCTTTTTGGGTGTTTGATTTGATTGACATTTAAAAAAGAAAAAAATATAATGGTTTTTTTTTTATATAATTATAATATTTACACAGTGAATAAAGTTCTAAAGTAATGACAAATTCGAATGCGAAGTTCTGCCTCCTAAAACAGGACAGAAACCTGTGTTGGGAGCCAATGTTCTGTTGTGTGACTGTTGTAGCAGCAATTATGACTATACAGGGTGTAAGGAATCATATTGCACTGGAATTTTTCGCCGGAAAATATTATTAAAAAAAAATCTGTTACTATTCCTTTATTTCAATGTAAAATTAGATTCCCTGTACGCAGCACTCCATTTATGTAAATAATGCTTCTAAAATAAAAAAATCCAACAATGGATGTTGCAATACTCTAATGAACGACGCGTGAAATCAGCTGTTCACTTCCTGCCTAGCTACAGAGTACATCGAACTCGTCGTCGCACTTGCCGTTCGCTACTTGTGTTTTGCCAAGGAAACGATACATTGCGTATGGGGAAATAAAACAAATAAAATTAATTGTATTCTCATAATATTCCTGAAATAATTTCTTGTAGCGGTCATCTTAGTATATGATATACTGAATTCACCCCATCAGTTTGTGGAGAGCTGTTCCTTACACCCTTTATTGATTATAAATTATCATTTTCGAAAACAATAAGTTCTTTTTTAGAAATTATTTTGTTATCACAATGTTGTCCTATTTAACCCAAAGGTTGACTGTTAGAGAATGCCTTGTGGCATTAAGTCCGCCTATGTATCACTATTGTACATGAAGTTTAAATAATAAATATTGCTTCTTGGATATCTTAATTTTATAATAAGTAGTGTAACTAACTAACTACAGTTATTGTATGACTATGTGTGTGATTTACCCGACTGTTATATAAAAAAATACCATCACAACATTAATTTAACTTTGACTAACATTGTGGATCAACCTTTACGATAAAAATTTTAAGCAAAGAGTTGCAGCATTTATGACCAATTTTGCTCAATTTGGGCGCATGAAGTGCTCCTTAAACTTTCTAAAATAACTACGAAGAGTGGACAGATCGATTTGATTTGATTTCGACTTGGATTATGGATAGCTAACGTGGAAAACAACTAAAAACGACCATACATAACTCAGTAAGTGTGTCTTTGAATAAACGTAAATAAATAAAACTCATCGCTATGAAAAATATTGAAACTCACGTTACGAGTCTCCGGAGTTTTGCAAGAAATTTTTACGATTTTGTGCTTACAGTCAATAAAAGAATTAACTAAAAACTATACGATTTTTGCTAAATGTCCCGTAATCTAGAACGTAATGACAATAAATACACTGCGGAACATCTCGCACCGTATTCAGGAAAAAATACAAAGCTCAAGTAAGTTTTAACTCCACAATACCCATTTGATACATCAATAAACATTACTTAAACGTTCAAATGGACATTTAATTTTAATCCTGTGTCCACCATTTGTGATGACGCTACCTGAGCAACCGAATCGCACATGGCAATGAAACTAATCGCATGACATATTGGCCAACGAAGCAGAAATCAGCGCGTAAAATTTAAAGATGGCCGCCTCTTCTTACCTCGATTGACATTGACATAATCGCAAAAAAAAAAAGAAAAGAAAACTACAGTACAAACGTTTGGTAGTGCAGCAATTACGTATTTAAGCATTCCTTTATCTGCTTGTTCAAGTGTAAAATGTCAAAGTTTTTTTTTTTTTGGGTTTCTGCCAATTGAGCTCAGGTAGGCAGATGATGCAATTGTTAAGGTATTAAGGTAATAGATGCTTCAAATGCACAAGCGGTCGCACAGCGCTTGGTAGGTTTGTTAAATCCTATTTGTGCAAATTGCTGATGTTTGAGTTCTATTTATTCTATTGTACCAATATTTTCCAGCATTGTCGCTGAAGGTATAAAGATAAATTACCTGAACTGATTGACTGTGACCGTTGGTGTAGAAGTCTCACTACTGAGCATGAGGTCGAGCAAAGAGTTATTGGGTGTTTTCATCAGACACTTCTTAATAGCAGACTGAAGACTACACTATTAATATTTTTTCTTTCTTTTTATTATGATGACATACAATCTGTGTGTAAGTAAACATTACTTTATCGAATCCTTTACTGTGCGTAGTCCGACAAGCATTTGATCATTTCTTTTACACACTTGGTTGATATCCCGACGAGTCGTACTCAGCGTTCCTCATCCACGTTTATAATGCGCACAGCCAAAGTGCGGAACTCTTTGCATCTGTGTTCTCTCCCACATTTAACCAGTCAGCCTTCAAAGCAAGAGTGAACAGGCATTTTCTGGGCATGCTCGTCCCATCATAGACCTCATCTATCCGGTGATCGAGGTCAAGAGCAGGCCCATATCGTAATAAAAAAAATAAAAAAATAAACTGAAAGAAAAATACTACAATTGTCTGAGTCTATGGTGACAGTTTTCGTTACGATGTCTCATGTTTTTTAAAACAGAAAAAAGTAAAACAGTCTTAAAGAATTTTAAAAATCAATTCACCAAAACTTAAAAATAGATCAAAAACACAAATAAAACAATCGTCCGTGAGTTGACAAAATGTCGAAACAGCAAGAAAGAACTTGAATACACGGTGAACATGCTTTTGAAAAAATAAAAAAGATAACCTCCAAAGAACGGCAGACATTTAAATAAAGAGCACCGCAGCGCGTTGGCGCCAACGTTCCGCAGTTTTTTTTTTAGAGAGACCACGATTCAATTTGCTGAGGATCAAGCATGGAGGCCACAATGTCAGGTTGTATGCCGCTAATTAACTAGGGCGCCGCACCCGACCGTTTATGGGAAAATTAAATACTGGAAAATTTTATTAATTATCTATTTTAATCTAAAATTGTTGGATGAGTATTTAAATCTTGATCTAATGAATGATTTTAGTATTTATGGATTTCAGTCTAGTTTGTTTACGGCAATTTTTATATCTCTATATTTATGAATTTAACTGACATGCCCTACATACGCATCAGAAATCCATCAAAGCGGTGAGGCAGTAGCCCGTCTGGTTGGAGGATCCTGCTTTTTCTATGGGGGATAAGGAACTTTACACCCTTTGCAAACCTACCTCTAAATTAAAAACCCTGAGCATGACCATTAACGCATCATCTTCATCTTCAGTTCCTCGAGCTCTCGAGGCTGTTGCCAACGAATTTGACATATCCAAAGATGGAAAGGTTTCTTCTGTTCTTACTCAGGAGCAATTTCTTCGGTGGTCGAATTTAACCAAAGATTATGACCAAGGTACGGCCACGAGAGGCGCCGACAGGTTACCGTATGAGTTATGTTATTCCAGTGAGGCGGGATGACGCAGCAGGGGACCGTTTAATACTGGACCACCCGACTGTACAGGGCTGTGCATCACGATATCATATGATCATCTCTTTTTGTGATTGTGACCTCGAATGTTTGTATGAGATATTGGACCAATAAATTGACGAAGGAATAAACCTATGTTCACTCTGATTGGAACAGCTTCTTCTCTCTCTATGAGAGGGGAGAGTGAGCTGTAAGCATCCACGTTTCGGGTCCAGTCTAGGACATTTGTCGTCTACTTCTTTTTTTAACTTCATCAAATGCCAGTTGCCTCGCAATGTCTGCCTCAACCGTTTTGATAGTGGAGTTGATGAAATAAATCGCACAACGTGAAATGCAAGCCTGGGTTCGATTCAAATTACCTAAAGCATTTTTTTTAGCGTTGTGACACAGCGAGGAAACTAAATGCACGAAGTGGTGTGCCTGCTTGTGATCGAAGAAGTTGGTAATTGCTTTGACCCCTGGGCCATCAACGCTCTCCCACTTTACTGTTCTCTTCTGTGGGATGATTTATCACCCAAGATCTGCATTTACGGCAACAAAGCAGCAAGTCAGTCATACCGTCGTTCAAGTATCGTTGTCAGTCTTCATATTTGGTCGCTAACAAAAATGCTTTATAATTCTCGACAACCCTACTTCATTATAACTTGGTAGCTATATCTCTAATAGGTAACGATTTTATAGATCGAAAGATAACATATTATAATTAAAATAGTCCCTAAAGATACATCGAGTAATTTTATGATCAAAAGATTGAAAGGACTTCCCAGGAATATGACTTATGAAGCCGTCCGTCGTTACACCTACAATGTTATTACGCAGTGATCGTGCCCGGTTAGGATAAAGAGCAATTTACAAGATTTGTATTGCAGCGCGTAGGATTATTTATAATGCACAATCAGCCAATAATGACCCCACTGTTGGGACACAGGTCTCCTCTGTACGAGAGGCTCTAATCCACCACACGGGGCCAGTGCAGATTGTGCAATGTCTTCAAATTCGTGGTTCAGGACACCGTCTTGATAGTAATAAATGCGCAATATCTTTTTGTGCTGTTGTTAAGCCTTCCTACACACAAACAAAGATTGAACATCACATCAACAGTTATTGTGTAAAATAGCTAACTGAGTTTAAGGGCCAATTCTACATGGTCGAATCAGTACTTGCTCTCAACGAAATCGTCCAGCACACCAACTGCGTAACACACATTTCTATCACAATCTGAGATATTCTAAACTCATGATAAAACAACACGCCTGTAATTCCCGAAGGGTTATGCAGAGGTGTTCCTTATAGTACACCCACATTTCGCCAGTTAAGTTTAAGTCCCATGTATTAGGAGGCGAACCTATTGCAACAACCGGGCACAAATCCAGACTCCGTGGCTGCTACTGAGAAATTCCTAATGGAAAAACCCAATACCAATTTGCCCGATCCGGGAATTGAAGCCACGACTTTATGCTTGCGATTGCGGCCACCAGACCAACGAGGGGTGTTATATGTATTGTTTCGTACGTTTGGTCAATTCGTCTGATTGAAAACGTAATGAACGCAATTAATATTGTTGAATTCATTATGAGAATGCCTGAATGAATGATATTAGGCATTAACCCCGCTGATTTCCTATACTATGATTCGCATCAGTGTCAAAATCATACAATCTTGATTTCGGGGCAGTTAGGTAGCTGATGAACGCATCATCATCATCTGCCTAGCCTTTTCCCAACTAT
Source organism: Noctua janthe (assembly GCA_910589295.1). Lineage (NCBI taxonomy): Eukaryota > Metazoa > Arthropoda > Insecta > Lepidoptera > Noctuidae > Noctua > Noctua janthe. Next base: position 12,621,156 of record OU342573.1, read on the forward strand.
GTTGGGGTCGGCTTCCAGTCTAACCAGATGCAGCTGAATAAGACTATTTTACAAGGAGTGACTGCCTATCTGACCTCCACAACCCAGTTAGTACTGACTTATATGATACCCCTTGGTAAGACTGGTTGTCAGACTTTCGGGCCACTGACTACCTGTAATGACTGTCAAAGATCTACAAATTACAACCGGGACCAACGGCTTAACGTGCTTTCCGAGGCACGGAAGAAACTCGGTTTGTAATGGGCGGTCACCCATCCATGGACCAACCTAGGCAAGCGCGGCTTAACATTAAGATCGACCCAAGCGGCTGTTATAATTTAGCCACGAGTGATGTACGCATCAGCCAGAGTAAAAAATAACTGTGAAGGAATTGCGGGTACTCACCATACAGGCACACGCTTTAAAGAGAACAGGCAAATATTATAACTCCTAAATATCAACATAAAACATTATAGGTACCAGTAGCGAAGGGTAAATTTTTATAAAGGGTAAGCCAGAGTACATATCTGTAATGTGATTATATTATTTGTCTATAGGTTACTGACTTCGCCATTTTTCAAAGGGAAGCCGGTAGGAATCGAGTTGTATCGAACCTTCGCCACTGGTAGGTACTATAAAGGATGTAACAAGACCCTTAACGAAGCCGAAATGCACTTGTTCTTCATGTCATTGCGATCATTTTTTTGTTCTGGAACCTGGGAACCTTCTAATTATGGAGATATTGGGAGTCAAAGTTCCATTATTTTCACAAGTACATTTTTTATTACATGTTTTTAATGTAAGATTTTTACTCACCTCCACGACCCCTACCATTCAATTCATCCATCATCACAATGTTTTGAATGCGTTACATTGAGTCCTACCGTAAAACGTGATTTTTCACCCCAAAAAAAAGTCGTTTTCCAGCAATAATTTTTGCGTAAAGTTACTTAGTTTGCTGTACAGAATGCTTGGTTAACGGCTTCGTGAAGGAGTCGTTTACACCCTGTATATTTATTACTTACAACTCTTTGGCACCAATACAGTAGCCAGTACATTAGATACGACCTCTCTATATGGTGTTAGGACATGTAACTTCCTTTAACAATTTTTCATAAGTGAAGTAGGGTTACCGGTAGAGCTTGAAGTTATAATAAACTTTGAAACATGGTTTTGTAACTTATGACATCCTTGTACAAGTGTTCCAGATCGTAAGGTAGGTGACCTACAGTTACTATACAGGGTTTAAACGGACCCTTCACGAAGCCGTCAAACACGCATTCTGTACATCAAACTAAGTAAGTAACCCTACGCAAAAATTATTGCTGGGAAACGACTTTTTTTGGGGTGAAAAAAACACGTTTTACGGTAAAGCTCAATGTAACGCACTCAAAACATTGTGTTGATGGATACTTTGAATAGTGAACAGGTCATTGGGTAATTAAAGTCAATTTATAACCTTAGAAAATGGTTCGAAATAGAATAGAAGGTTCCCAGGTATGGTCCAGAACAAAAAAATATTTTACTAATTCTTAATGGTTAAGTCATTGTGTTCTACATGCCATACCTCAGCAAGGCTCACGCAGGAGGCTCAATGAAAAGGAGGGTTAAAGGCTAAGAGAGAGACAGACACCCATGAACTGAGTTCCAAACTTTGAATTTCGTAGATAGTACCTACGTCTCCGATATTGGTAATCACGTTATGGAACTCAAATACGGCAGGACAGGAAACTCGGAAAAGACAGCTAGGTGACGGGATGACCAGACGTATGAACGTGGACGAAGGAAAAGGAGTATATAAAAATATCGTTGCGGTGTAGTTCTGCAAGGGTTCCGTCTAGCCCTATGGGAAAAAGCCTGAGTTGATGTATGTATGTTTGTGTCTCTTGTCACAGACCACACATTACTAACATACCGCGGAACTACAAGCCCTGCCTACCCTCGTTCCCGGTACAGCATCACCACGTGGTACGGCGGCGTCTTTGTCGGCAGATCAAACGCCACGCGTCGCCGCGCGCGCCGTGCTCTGAGTGCGCCGGCGCAGTAGTGGAGATATAAGGGATGAGCGGACGGAGATTATAGGAGGTTTTATTGGATTATGTTTAACTGTTGATGTGATATAGTTACAAAAGACGTATAACGGTTAAAAGTAGGTGAATAAGCCGTAAAAAAACTTGAAACCTGTCACGACGAAAAGGACATTTTAAAAAGGAATTGTCGTTTTGAATAAACATCATCTTAATTTAATGTTGTATACTTTAATTTCGATATTTAATGCCAGGTTTAGCACCGTCCTTACCTCTTGCCCACGAGTTACATGCTCAGGCGACTAGCGTATTGTGATACAGACTACGAAAACAAATGAAATAACTGACTTAGACCACGTCACAATTACACTGAAGCTACTCGTAACACAATAGTATCCAGACGAAGTAAACAAGTGAAGCACTCCCGTGTCTCGATGCAAGTTGCAAATCACATCGGTCGTGAACAAAGCTCTCTCTGCTTGAGCGTACAGCTCTTCGCCAAGCGGTAGCAAATCACAAATCTCCCAAAACTTGCACCAGCTCTTTACTGAAGGAATGGAATGCGATGTCATACGGCGCGGGGAGGTCTTCTAATCGATTGTAAGCTGGGCGGGTATGTAGGAGCACTGCCTTTGTTTTTATGTTGATGCTGAAGTGGATATCGTAGCCTGCAGTTGAGTTTATAGACAATCAGAAAGAGAAGGAATCATGCATCTTCCACTTTTGTTCGGAATTCGATGTTTATGACCAGCGGTGGAATCTGGTGGTTACAAGCTACTGCCTCGTTGGTCAAGTAGTTGCAGGCGCTACTGTTAAGTTTGAGGTCCTATAGGTTCAAGTCCCGGGTCGGGTAAGGTGTTATTGAGTTTATCCGCCAGGAACTTCTCTGTACCAGCTCGGGGTCTAGATTTATGCCTGGTCGAGGGCAATAGCCCCTATTACATGGAGCTTAAATATGACTGGCTCAATGTGAGTTTACTATAGGTACACCTCTTTCTAAATCTTTAGGGATTACAGGCGAGATGTCATGTTCTGTTCGATAACGACGCAAAGCTTACTTTCTAGCCAAAAAACATGAACTGCATTTTTCATCCTCTCCCAATTTTTCAAATTGCAATGATTGTATCTAAAAACTCTAAGCGTCATGCGACATTAATGCACTAATACCGAGAACGCATCGGCGTTGCAGCGATACGGTCAATTAGTGCCCGGCCACACATGCGTATCGCGACGCGATCGCGACTCGAGTGGGTTCTGTATTTGCGCGAATTACGGGTGTACATGTCATGCGAAGATAAAGTTAGATAATGATAGGAAATGAGGGCTGGTCTTCTCCGTAACTAATAGTTCTCTTTTTTGAAGTTACAAGAAGAGAGTAAGTAGCATAAATTACTTTTTATGGGTATAACATCACAACCTTCCTTCCGAGGTTAGCAGGAGACTTTAACAGACATTTTGGTAGCTGTCCCAAAACTGTAACTAGAACAATTAATGCAAGTTTTTTGCAGGTTATTAAAATTATTGTGTAAAAGAGAAAAAATAGAGTATGGTCTGAATTTGTGCCCGGTTGATGGCAATAGGTTCGCCAATTTGTAAGTAAAACATTACTGGGGAAATGTGGGTGCACAATAGGCACACGGCCTAATCCTTCGGGGATTACAGGCGTCATGTCACGCTATGCTGATAGTAAAATATTTAAATACTTATTGGGAGTCAAAAGATCGGCCTTTAAAAACCTTAAATCCTAAATTCATTTGACCACACACTATTCACAAAATATTTTACATGTAAACTACATGGCGAAAGCTACGGGTGTGTGTACGAAAATGAATTAATACATAAATAAGGTCAGACGAGGTATAAATAAATAAATACAAATGGAGGCTACTGGCGCCACGCTCGCCGACGCGGACGATCCTCTTATTGCCCAATATGTGGACAGGAGTGCTGTGGAGTCGACCAGGATTTTTTCTGATATTTGTTTTTATTTTGAATCGTAGAGATACAGAAAGAAATTGTGTGAGTGGAAACGTTATCTAATACTTAGCGGGTAATAATTAAAGTTTGGTTTAAAAATACTAAAAAACACTCTTTATTTCGTCGTCTAACCCTCAATACCATGTATTAGACTCATCAAAATCAATAATTTGGTCCTAAACTCGAAGGGTTTACTACTGGCTACTGAAGAATTCCTGGCTCCATCCTCAGATCCTCTTTACCAAACCTAAACTATTGGACTCGTTAAAGCGAAGCATATGAGCTAAAACTCGTAGCTTGAGGAGTCATGAGGAGGCATCACCTTTGTACACACGGCGGCACATGAAGCTGTTAATTTCCACTATAACTTGGCCTCGATTGGTATAGATTTCCTATACAATGAGAGATCCGTATAAACTGGTTTTGTTAAGCTTGATTGGCCGTCGTGCGTTTTTTCTGTTCCTTTCTCCTTTAAGTGTATTTAGTGTGTTCAGACGCCAAGCACATCAAGCTACCCGGAACTGTCAAATTTTCTCAATCAACCTTGAACCATTAGGTTTAGCGATAAAATTGAAAATCTATTAAAGAAATTTGACAGATTGTAGTAGCTTGATGTGTGTCCGTCTGTACGTACACTGTTAATTAAATAAACAACTAACACAACTCCATGCCATCCCCAGTCACATAGGCTTATCCGATTTATAAACGCAATATTGTATTTGTATAAAACAATAGGCTTATTATAGGTGGTTCGCAGTCGCGGTTACATTCTGTTTTTATTTTATTTTGTCGCTACGGAACCCACGCTAAATCGTAGCCCTTTTGTTATTCATATTTTATAAAACCAATATGGAGGTGCGTTTCTATAGTGCGTGTATTTTTGGTTGATGGGGTTAAAATGTGACGACAATTGGTTGTGTAGGGTTAAAAAGGGCAACGGTACCGACGAAAACTATAGTAAATAGAAGACAGAGAGAGTATCCCTGACAGTCGTTACAGGCAGCCAGTGGCCTGAAAGTCTGACAACCAGTTATACCAAGGGGTATAGTATTACCCAGTACTAACTGGGTTGTGGGCATCCGGTTAGACTGGAAGCCGATCCCAACATACTTGGGAAAAGGCTAGACAGATGATGAATTCAATTGCTGCAGGTATTACATGTTTCGAGTAAAACAAAGCCGAATGACGTCATTATCGACCGTTCGTATTCACAGCAGGTGAAAATAAAAGTCATGTTCTTCAGTGTTCATGGCATAACTCCTTTACTTTAGAACACCCATGGTTAACTATAGGGTGGTCTAACCGGTAACCATGTACCAAATAACCCATACTCAACCAACATACAATAATTAACACAATCAGAACTCACGCGTCAATTCTTTGATCAGCCGCCCGCTGCTGATTGGTCAGCCATTAACTGGCAATCGATTCGTATTGGCCCGTTCAAATTTGGAATGATCACCGTGACTAATTGTGAAAATTATTCGCCATTTACGCATGGGCAAGTAATTGATCTGACGTGTTTACTACTTGATTTTTATTCTGGTTTTTTAATAGCTTATTTCCTAAAAATGCCACCTCTACAAAGCAACTATGTAGGTACTTTATACCTTTCAACACAACTGTTTATACAACATTAGTTTTAGTATATGCGAAACCTGAATATAGTTTGTTCAGAATAAGTAACTGAATCGTTTCCAATAATTTTTAAACCATGTTATATTTTTCCTAAAAATATTTTAAAAAGGCTACAAGTTGGACACCGAGCGACACAAAGTACCTATCGCAATCATTTAGGTAGCTACTGCCAAATTATTATTCAAAGTCGACGCTGGAGGCGCGCACACGGGCGCGCCGCGGGGTGACCACGTTTTTGTGCGGACAACCAGATAACAGAACAAGCTTATATCTTTGTGATTTTTCATGATACAGTTTTAAAATTTTGTAAAAAATACTAGACACGTGTTTCAGGTTTCGCATATACTATCTCTTATGTTGTATATGTAAAATATACAGGATGAAAGGGACATCGACGCACAAACAATTAGGTACCACGTATTCAGTACCTCATTCCAACCCCCGTCCCCCATATATAAATTTTTCTTTGTAGGAAACAGTTGTATTTTTTTAAATTAGAGTTGAAAATTTTCTTTCACCATCGTTTATACTAATTTAATGATCGGAAAAAATCGGTAGAAAGAAGTAAGTAAGCTGAAGTAGCAGAGGGCTTCCCATGTATATCGAAGACCACGTATTGGCATGAGTAAGTGTGTAACTTTAAAATAAGTGGTCAGGGATGTGCCTAAACAGGCGTTGCACAGAGGGGGCTCCGGACAGGTCTTTTATGAGGAAACGGTGCCTCCTCTCATGTGCGGATGGTAACCACCGGGGTGGTTAGTGTGGTAAAAATCCCACACTCCCCGGTCTTATCCCCAAAGACCGGTCGCCTTTCGAAGGTTTCCCCTGGAACAAAAAAAAAAATATACTGTAGTGTCACTATGACGGTTGGCGGAGTGGTTGAGCGATTGGCTGCTGACCCATAATTATGTCACACACAGAATAAACACATCCTCATTGAAATTAATCGAAACAACAGTCAAACTTTTGTCCTAAACCCGAATAGTTTCTTTAAAAGACCTTATACTTTGACTGTATACCGTATAATTTGGGCCAACTTCAACTTCACACTGGCCAGTAATTTCTGCATCAATAATAAAACAACCTGTCCTTAAAAATACACTTAAACCAACCCTTCATGTATAATTCTACAATCCCTTGGGGCGATAATGTCACGCCTCCAGTACGTACTTATAACAACAAAACTAACAATCAAATACCGCAAGCAACTAAAAAAACAACTTTAAAGCCATTCTGCTAAAGCATAACTTAGTTTGACAAGAATCTAGAGTAGAACGGGGTAATATAGCACGCTAGTTTGAAGAATAAGACTTCAGGTAGCATGCAAACTTACTCATACAGTCACGGTCATATGTTTCTCTTTTGAAAGAAGGTTCAAAATTGTATAATAACCTGGTTAGAGTATGTTTGTTTGAGGTTAGGTGACAATCGCGACGCCATGTTGGTTTAGTAGAAAAAGTGGGGGAACTATGGGGTGACTAATAAGAGGTTTATAGCACTTTAATTGGGTCCGCGATGGAAATTGATGCGATAAATACAGGGAAATCGATGGCTTGTGTTTTATTCAAATAACAAGGACTTTAGTTGGGTGGTGTGTGGTTAGGAATGTATGAATAAGAAAGTTGTACGAACCACCCTATTGTGGCGGGATTTGATAATACTGCATAATTGTAGACGTGTATGACCATTCGTATGAACATGGACGAGGCGAAACGAGTTTGTACGGATCGTAGCAGGTGACGTTCTATCATTTCTGCCTACCCACATGTAAATAAGGTGTGAGTTTATTTATGTATGTAGACCGTTGCTTGCCCTGAAAATCTGAAAGAAAGAAGAAGAAAGAAAATACATTAATTTGGCATATGCCACAAGTGCACACAATATAAAATAAAAATAATACAAGAAAAAAAAACCTGAAACTAAACAAAAAATGTAACACTGTATGCTTCACGGCTGCGCCAAATAGGCCCAGTTCAGCAAAATGCCAGACAACTAGTGCCTGACGCTGGTTTTCAACTGGACCTGGATTAGAGAGGTTATAGATGAAAACAGTTGTATGTGTTGTGTGAATATTAATTTTTTGCGTTGGTCAAATATATTAACATGGACGAAGTAAAAGGAGTGTGTAAGGATCGCAGTGAGTAGCGATCTGAAGTTTCTGCCTACCCCCTAGTGGGAAAAAGGCGTAACTTTATTTTCATTATATTCTTCCATCATACCAAGCAAATTCGAATAAAATGTAACAAAACATAACTGTGTACGACAGGTACCCGAAAATTCTATCCTAAAAAAAAAGCTAGAGACAATATCAAACAAAGGGTCCATACAAAAATAACTAGAGCATGCACAAACGAAAATATGGCCGAAAATACAAGCACACAAAGAGTTTCATATTGTTGGCTCGACAATTTCAAGTGCTAATTTCGGCCTCTTCAGCTCAAGTTGGGTTAGCACTTAAGGGCAATCGGGGGTTGTGGGGCTATATTAGGCTATATTAGAGGCCACCTTGTGCGAGAGAGTCATCTCCATGACACCTTAAGATGTCCGGTCGGGAGCGTTACTATTGGTCTGTTCGAGGAATAATAAGTAAGCACAAAAAAAAACACAAAACACACAACAACAACCAATAAACACACACAACAACGAACAAACAAACAAAACAATATAACACAGAAAACACACACACAATAACACAAACAAACAAACAAAACAAACACGGGAAACATATAAGGTCTAACTTTTCATACACGAAATATTTTAAGAGTAACTTTTACAAGTCGTAAAGTCGCCAGAACAACGAAAAAAAAAATTATCTGAGTGTTTTTTTTTTACAAAATTATTATATTTCTAAAATTTTTTGAGACTTTTTGCGTAAAACCTTTACTACCATATTCTAACAATGACAGTAGGTAAATACGACGTAGTAAACTAGCGTAATAGATGCTTAAAAATAAGGAGCCAGTATTTATTTTGTGGGTCAAGTAATTTTAAATTATTTATTATTTATAAAAATTTTACTCAGACTTAATGTGACGCACTCAAAGCATTGTGCTGATGGAAGGATTGAATAGTAACGCGGCTCGTGGAGGTGTTAAGTAAAGTTCTTACATTAAAACATGTATTTAAAAAAAAAACCTTGCGAAAAGTGGGAACTTTATAAAATAAAATAAATTAAATATTTACTACTAGGTACTTTTTTTTTAAATTACTTTTCCTTTTTTTATTTATTTACTTTGAATCCAATATCTCCGTAACTAGAAGGTTCCCAGGTATGGTCAAGAACAAAAAGTTATCATAATGACGTAGCCTTTATACTTGAAAGATCTTGAAACTCCATGGACAGTCATCTCAGAAGCTTTGGTTCATTATGGTTGTAGCTTATAAATGTGAGGACAATGTAAAAATATTGGTCCATAGAATAACGTCCTTTTCTCATAAACTCAAGCGGCTGCCACAGGTCCTAATAAAAACCCTGATGGATGTCATACAAAAACAAATTAATATAAACTGTATAAGTTTTTAACGACAACGACTTGTAGAAATAAAACATTAAAAGTTAAGGCGTGTCCTTGATACGTACTGTCAGTAATAAAATAACTTGAATTCGAATCTTAAGTAAGTGGCCTACCTTTGTAATATGCCGACAGATATTATAACTGGGATGGGATATTGACGTGAATTAGCACTGGATGCTTAATTACTCGAAGCTTCTTATATTAGTCATCGTCTATATAGCCGTTTCTTATGTAAAAACTAGCAGTTGCCCGCAACATTCGTTCGCGTGAAATTAATATAAAAAAATATTACTTCCCTTTTACAATCGGATTTTGTGGCCAATGATGTTTTATTTTTTTTTGCACGGAATCGTAGTTTTTATTCTATAATAAAAGTAGCCTTAGTTACTCCATAAAACATCAGCTATCTGCCAGTGAAGGTCTCGTCAAAATCGGCCCCGCCGTTTCGGAGATTAGCCGGAACAAACAAACAGACAGAGACGAAAATTTAAAAAAATTGTTTTATTTAAAGACTTTAACTAAAACAATTTTTTTAAATTAAAAACATAAACGGCACTTTAACTTAAAGTGTCGGATATGTTTTCATATGCATTCAGTCAAAAGCTGTTATTTTGATATTACAAACAGACACTTAAAAGGTGAATCAAAAAAATGAGGAGTAGGTCCCTCTGCACCAATGACAATCACAACTGCGGATCACTAAAGGAAAAATGGTAATTATGTCAAAACTATAGCTTTTGCCTGTGCATACGAGTCTCTGTAACAATAACGGATTTTTGATTTCTTTCTTATTTATTATTTATTTATTTATGTACACACAAAATAAAGTCAGAAAGTTCGGAAATTTAAAGTCAGAACAAATAGCTCTCTCTCTCTATTAGAAGTCGAGTCATGGTAATTATTATTAGGTTTCTCGTTTTTAATTTTGGTATTTGTTAAAATATGTATTAGTTTATTTTATTTGTATATAAGTATTAGTATCATTATAAGTGCCCATATAAATTTTCGATAGCAAGAAGTTATTTTTTATATATTTATTTTGTACCCTATCACAATGTTTTCTTATTTAACCCAAAGGTTGACTGGTAGAGAATGCCTTGTGGCATTAAGTCCGCCTATGTATCACTATTGTACATGAAGTTTAAATAAATAAATAAAATACTCAACAAGACATAACATTAAGATAGAAGAGCACAAAGGTACTGCTGCTTATGGATCTTCTTGAAGAAACTCCTAATCTATCTCACAGATAACTCGACAATAGAACCATAGTAACGTTTCTTTAGCAACGGTCAGTGGGGTGGCAAGAAGGGGAGGTAGGGGCCGAGTGGCTCGGACCCACTGGGGCCGACATTGGCTTTTGACAGTCCGCATTGCTGAGGAGCAGCCTCGGCATTCTAGCGTTACATTACCAGGATTGTATTCTATGTACTTTGATTGCTATACGATTGGTATCGAGATTGTAGTTATAGGTCCGCTTTGTCCCTTCTTACCTACGACTATGTAGTAGCGTTGCGTTTCAATTTAATTACGGGATTAAAGATGTACTTTGTGTTTGTGAGAACATTGTAAGCCTTGTATATAGGGTGTAAACGGACCATTCACGAAGCCGTCAACCAAGCATTCTGTTCATCTAAGTAACTTTACGCAAAAATTGTTGCTGGGAAACGATTTCTTTTTTTCGGGTGACGAATCACGTTTTACTGTAGAACTCAATGTAACGCACTCAAAACATTGTGCTGGTGGATGCATTGAATAGTACGGGGGTCGTAGAGGTATTTAGAGTAAAGTCATAACAATAAAAACTTGTGAAAAAGTTGGAACTTTAACCCCCAATATCTCCGTAACTAGAAGGTTCCCAGGTATGGTCTAGAACAACAAAATGATCGCAATGACGGGGAGAACAAGTGCCTATGAGCTTCGTTAAAGTTATTATTACACCCTTTATTCATAGATGCTTCGATTTTATTAACTTCACACTCTCAACCTGGTCTGCGAGTAAGACGGACTTATTCTGTTGTTCTCTGAGTGAATTCACAAAGAATACATTAATGGTTGTTATTAGTTATAGATATTAGTATCAATTAAGTTAGGATTTGTTAAATTGCATTTATCGCATTGGGTTATCCTGTAATGGTTGATGTAAGTAAATAAATAAATAAACATTTTTATACTGTTTTCAATTTTTGTTAATGATAATCACACAAAGGTGTGTGTCTTAATACATGTTTTAATTGAATTATTATTTTTCATTTCAACCGTAGTTCTAATGACTAACCTGTAATGATTTTATTGAAAATGTCACAATTTTTACTATTATATTCAAAACTTAGTTGGACAATGGGTTGGAATCATCGCGGACAACGGTAACCACGTATTCAGTAGATACATCATTCCGAACCACATGAATATGATTCATCAGTAAATAAATGAAAAAAACTGCTGTTTCTTCTCTACTAGTTTACGTCTTTTATCACCTGACCATAGCGTGATCAAACGCAGCCATCTTTTTATCAATACAATTGCCACATTATTAACTCATAAATTATTCTTTATCGTGTGGTTAGTGCCTTACCTGGTGTCAGAGTTTTTATGCCGCCCATGACTTGGCTTTACATGCCGTCGAGAAATATCTCTCGGGCATGCTGGTTTCGTCACGATGTTTTGCTTCAGAAGCAAGTGAAACAATACGCACATGGATCCGAAAAATCAGAGGTGCGTGCTTTGGGTTCGAACTCGAGACCTATGATTTGGCAGTCCGACGGTCACACCACTAGGATATCACTGCTATAACCCATACCAACCCATAAAATCATCGTTCGATAAACAAAGCGATACATTCCGTATCATTTTGTCCACCTCTAGCCTTGTACCGAACACGAACGTGTGTGCTTTCTCACGACGCTCCACTGTCGCAGGCTATACAGGGTGTACATAATCACACGTAAGGCTACACAGACACGGTAATGACATGGTGTACAAGTTGACTCTTATAACTAGTGCGGGAATCGTCATCTGTGCCGCCGTGGACTTGTGGTTTTTTATTCTTTTTCATGGCAATGGTTTTATTGATTTTCTTTTGTGTTAGGTTTCTGTCATTTAGATATCTGTTAATTTCGTATGACTGGGGAATGAGGTTGTACAATAACGTTGCGGTTTAAAAGAAGATGTAGTGACAAAAAGTATTTACAAGGCAGATGTGAGTGGCAACGCCGGGAGGGACGCCCTAGAAGAACATACAGAGACCTTATTGGTGAGATTTTTTAAAAGGTCAGGTGCGTAGTACTCGCAACCGGCAAGCGTGTATGACCAGATGTATGAACGTGGACGAGGCGAAAGGAGTATAAGGTTCAAGTTCCCATAGCTGCTAGCTGGGGCAAATGCTTTCTGTCTAAGAGAGGGACTTAACTGTCTTCCAACATGCCTGGGGCCCAAGTTTGGTATTTTTATAAATTTGTCATTTCAACACGATCCCATTGTCATTTTGCTAAAAGTTCGTAATCTACTAAATTCATAATGGTCGATCATTGATCGGCCAATGGTCTCGTAATAGAATTGTGTTGTAATGACATTGTCGTATTGCCATTATTATAAAACCCGTTAGTAGAAATGATTGTCGAAAAACTACTACGAAAGAACATTTATTCATGCCAGATTTCATTTCTATTTATTTTTTCATTTTATTTATTATTTATCAGATTACCATTCTATGCCATTTTTCTTAATGGAGTGTCAGTGGTTGACCATTGGAAAGTCATAATGACGCCATTCTATTAGTCGATTACCAAACTTGTCAAAATCAACAATTATGAAATCAATGATAGACCATTCTGACAAATTGTAATAGCAGACCTGAGGCCCAGGTGTATTGCCTGCCTCCATGGGAAAGTGTATTAATGAGTTACCAGGTGGGTTACTTCCAATATCTAAACTAATTTCTCTCAATTCATTCACTGCAAAATGGGAATTTCAATCTACCCCAGGCCCAGTGTGGGTTAGTAGATGTTACATGTTTTCGAATGTTTGATTCTCGTTTCTTGAAGATGTTTTCCTTCACCGTTTTGAGAGCAGTGGTAATGTAATTATTTACACAAAGTAATGCACTGGACGGAGTTTGAACCCATGGCTTAGAACTCACAACATGGAGTTGTAAAATAAAGGCACAAAGGACGCAGAAACAACTAAAAAAAAAACAACATAGCACAAGTCAATTGCTATACCAGCCAGTACTTATTCATGATGAAGAATATGAGGATGCCAACAAATGCATGGGTGGTCCGTTAAATAGGAAGCGATGGGGTCAATTACTAGTTGACAGGGACAATTAACTGACAAACGGTCGCGGCTTGTGTGAATAGAATGCGCGTGCGTTCATGTATTATAAACTCGTAATAAGGAATCCATGTTGGAATTCTATGGTTACATAGACGTCTTGATAATATTTTAGTTTCAAATATCTCTCCGTTATTTTCTGTAATGAAGCAAAATCAAAAGTCATTTTTATTTAAATTAGATAGCGATGTAGACGAAATTTTTGATGCCCTGTAATTCTGTTACCAATTTAATACTTGTACATATTTTTATCATTATTTTAGGTCTACTTGTAGTTTGTAGATAATGTACATAGTTATGATTAAACAAATTGTTAGACTGAGTATCAGAAATTTTTTGACGTCAAAAAAAATAAGTTAAGTAAATAAGACGTTCATCGGTATATAAGTAACATCGTTGTGTTACGTACCTAGGTCGAGGTATTAATTGTACAGAGTCATCTAGATTCTAGAAATTATTCATACAAAAAGCTAAGCTATTCACATAGCCGATGTCAAAAACAAAGAATTTGTGTGGTAAAAACAACAAAAAAACTTGACTGCCGAAAAATCACGCTCTAATTAAATTCGGGGTTTACAAGGTAAAATCGATTCCTCCTATAGTTGAAGTAAGTTAAAATGTATGCCTATGTTAGCCGGGCCATAGTAACGAATCGATTGACACCTTATTCATTAAAATCGGATGAATAGTTTAGTTGCTACGGAGGAACATACGTAAATACAAACACACATACAAACATATACCTTCCTTTTGGCCTCGCTGTAGTCGGGTAAAAAAGGTAATTTAAATACAAATCTTTGTAGGATTATCGTTCCTCTGTAGGAACGATGATCCTACTTAATTAAGTATCGTTTTCATTAATTTGTTTTTTTGACAAAAGTCCATACAGTTAATTAAAACTTTGGGTTAACAAATACACACACAATTCATTTAGTATCGTATTTAAAAACAACACCGAAAGAACAGCAAAAAAATATGTATCAAGAAAAGTGGATCACATTTCGATGTAAGTGAGTATTTTTGGATAAAGAAACGACCTTTCAGATATATCTATTACAAACCTATCACTTCCAATTACTGGTTACATGACATCGTATCATGATACTCCAGGAAAAAACATGACAGCAAAACCACCTGTTTCCAAATTAAAAAAAAAAACACTTTTTTTTGACAAAAAGGTTTAAATGTTAAAAAAGTTCGGTTACTTTTTTCGGCCTTTTTCGAAAGTCAATGAGCGTGAATGTAATAGTAGCGGAACACTTGGGACATAAAGAATCTATGTTCTTAACAGTTGACTAGTTAATCGGGTAATCTACAAGATGGCGGGACGTGATTTAGGAGAGATGCGCAGGCGCCGCCGACGTTTTCCAGCCGCCGCGCGCCTTTTGGTGCTCAAAGTTTTTTTGAACAAGTTTTATTCAGTCAATTTTCGATTAAGGATTAATATTTTTCTGAGATGTGGTACTTTCAAATAATACAGGGTGAATTTTTCAAGGGGGCGTAGTTGGCCAATCCGAAATTATGAGAAATAGCGAAAAATACTCAAAGGAGTTTCGAGCCTAATTTTGATGAAAACTAAAACTGCATCATTAGATTTTAAAAAATCAATATTCCATTGATTTTGGGAAAAAAAACACTGTTAATGACACCAATCGATAGTGTCGCTAATAAGGATCAAATTCTGGGAAGTAATGACATACGGCAAACTTAAGAAAAACGTTAAATTTAGTAAAAGTTTAGATAAACTTAGCTGGCGAAACCTCGCTGACTATCGACTGATATGAGTATCGACAATAACTAATGACAAATAAAAAACCCACATAATTTTAAGTAACTACTTACAGCTGTTAAAGAGTAGATGCATAAAATTATGAGTTTACCCACTATGTTCATGAAGAAAAAGAAATGTAGCAATTAGTAGAATGTGGTTGGCACTTAGCTAAGTGTTGTCAACATAACTCAACTATCTATTCTGCTTGAGAGAGAGCCAGAACACATACTTTAGTTTATATCAGTCACAAAAACTAACGAAAGAAAACAAAAACAGAAGTCAAGATCTTAATCAGACTAAGATAAGAATGTGATGCTTACCATTCCATCAAAGAAGCGATTGAATAAAAAAACATTTATTTAGATCTCTTTTTATACTCTTAATCAAAGCTCAATAACGTGGCCGTATCAGAGCTAATTGGCTTTTAGGGATGGTTTGATTCGTAAGCTGTATCTCATAAAATTCGTCTTTTCGGTGTTTGGGCTCGGCCACGAGCTACACAATCAAGCGACACGCGTGTTGCGACAGAAGCTGCGGAAAAAACAAATTAAGGAAATTAGCTCATGTCACGAGTTACTGTGACTTGCCACGTGAATGATACAAGTGGGTCCGGCTTCCAGTCTAACCGAATGCAGCTGAATAACAGTATTTTACATGGAGCGATTGTCTATCTGACCTCCACAAACCAGTTAGTACTGTGTAATATGATACCCCTTGGTAAGACTGGTTGTCACATTTTTTGAGCCACTGACTACCTGTAACGACTGTCAAAGATCTACAAATGACAGCCGGGAGTAACTGCTTAGCGTGTTTTCCAAGGCACGGAGGAAACTCGGTATGTACAGCGTGGTCACCCAGACACAGACCAACCTAGGCAAGCACGGCTTAACCTAAAGATTGACCCGAGCGGCTGTTATTATTTAGCCACGAGCTCCTCGCATTATGTCATGTTGTATGGTCCCAAAAATTAAATAGGTATTGCGATTTTGATAACGCATTGAGTAAATACACAAATTGATAAAAAGGCTAACTAACGTACTGGTGATATAAAATTATCACTAAGACATGTAAAGAATGAAAGAAATAAATGATGATGAAAAGAGTGTCCATGGAGTTTCTTGCCCATTCTTCTCCATAGAGATCTACGCCTTGGAATGGGCGACTACAGTACTTTTATTATGTCTTGTGTCGACTGTAGTTTCATTTTCTTAGTTTTTCCAACATTCAAAAGTGCCTATAATGGTCTAATTGAAAGCAATGCTTTGAGTTTGAGTTTGAGTTTGATGACTCGGTGCAACTCGTTTTCTTCTTCCATTCTTCCTTGACAGTCGTCTTTATTCTTACTTCTTTTCTTTCATATCATTCCTCACACAGTCGGTTCATCTTTACTCTCCATCTTCATCCATCAACCTTTTTATTTTACAGTAAATAATGTCTTCATCGTTCTCAAACACTTATCACAATTTATTTGGGGTCAGCGCAGCATGTCTTCTTCCTCCATACTTCTCTATTACTCGTAATTTCAGCAGTAACATTCTTTCTAATCGTATTAATGATTTAAAAAAATGTTGATAAAGCTCCTTTTTCTGTAACGAAAACCAAACTTTGAGATGCGCAAGAGCCTAACCGAGATCAAGCAGCGAGATAGTCGCTACATCGATTCCACTCGATTTAGAACGGAAAATAAACCAAAAACAACGTTCAAAATTCCAACAGAACCACGTATTAATTCGGACAAATTCATCAGAAAATGTTTCCCGAACTAATTTGTCAACGGAATCTTCAAATGCCTTCGAAAGGGTTAAATGACCATCGTCATGTTAGGAAAGGTTCCTTTTTATCCGGTTTTCTGAAGCTTTTTTTTTGCATCGAGCCTTCGATTGTTAATTAGCAAATTAGTTGGCAAAAAGTTCGAAGTCTTTTAAAGCTTGGATAACGATACTGATCATAAAATGGTCAGGTGGTGTTATACAAAAACTCAAACAAGAATTTGCAATCGGAAACCAATAAGGAAACATCCTGCGACTTAAAAAACGAAAATCACAACATAGTTACTAAACATCTTATAAATTCGTGACGAGGACTAACTTTCTTCACTCACCACCATAATCACAAGAAAGAGACAACAAACACTCGAAACTGGAAAAGAAAGAGAGAGAAAATCCTGAATCCGTCAGAGCTTATACGTAGACGAAATAGTCTTATTGGTATGACCGGTAGAGTGAAGGGTTTCAACAACTGTATGGGTGGCCACCCCCCACAGTTGGCCGATGATCATAAAAATGGGTATAAAATTGAAACATCAATATAATAAGCAATCAACCGTATGATCGGACCTAATTATACAGGGCGAGTGTATGTTATAAATTATTTCATGGCTCGAGATACAGATTGTTTGAAAATTGGGATGGGATTCTGTTTCTCGGTTTAAGTTTTAACTTTTTAAAGTGGGTTTAACTTGTTTGATGGTTATTTGTGGTGATGTTAATTGGCTGTTGACCTGTTGATGTATTATTTTATTGAGTGTTTATGACGGTTTTCAAGTAGATTGTGACATAAAAAAGTTGTACTATGTTTTATAATCTTTTTTTTTTGACGTATTTGTTTGTAAGTTCTTTCGTTCGCCAATTTTTACTATAGTAATATAGATAGAATATGTATACTTTATTGTACCTACACCAAAATTGATATACAACTCTATACTCTCTCTTTTTAAATTTGAATACTATCCTAACTTAATATTATAAATGCGAAAGTAAGTTTGTTTGTTTGTTACCTTTTCACGCCTAAACCACTGAACCGATCATCCTGATTTTTTTCATATACGTTGTCAGGTGTACAGAAACGGACATAGTGTACCTTTCATCCCGAAAAAAAAATACTGTTCCCGAGGAAAACATCAATAACGTTATTATGATAATAGATGGCGTCACGTGTCTTTCGAATCATGATTGAATTATATTATTACAAGCAGAGTACAAGCCGAATTGATTGTCAAATTCTTAATTAACGCGAGCGTAGCTGCGGGCAAAAGCTAGTAATCTATAAATAATTCGTTAACTACTAATATGAATATTAATTATTAATAAAAAGTAGGTATTGACAAAGTAATGCCACAGCCTAATAGCACAGTTTGTTTGACAGCAAACCCATTAAAGATTCTTCAAGAAAACAATTTGTTTTTTATAAGAACAAAACATATTCTACCGTTTATTTAGTGAACCCGCTATATCTGCCGGTGTTGCTTGTCATAACTGGATAATAAGTATGATTAAATTTCGGCTGCCCGGGGCCTGGTGCCATGATCTGTTTGTTTTAGTCTTTTGTTTTTTTCTCTGGCAATTTCTGGTGTTGGTTTAGTGTGGATGTGGTGAGATTAAGTTTTTAGTATTTTGTTTGCATATAACATAACATCACGCCTGTAATCCCTGAAGGGTTAGGCAGAGATGTACCTAATAGTACACCCACATTTCGCGAGTTATGTTTTAAGTCTCATGTAATAGGGGGCGAGCTTATTACCATCAACCGGGCACGAATTCAGACTCCGTGGCAGCTACTGACAAATTCCTGATGGAAAAACCAAATAACTCTGCTCGAACCCAGGACCTCATGCTCAATAATCGCGCTGGCGACCACTAGACGAACGGTGCATTTGAGTTCGTTTCGTTCCTCGACAATTTTGTTTGAAACGTTGAATTAAGACATTCAAAATTTAGTTAAAATCTGCGTTGAATTCAGGATAACGTCAATTTGCACGTGATAGGAACTTGCAACTTTAAGAGAGAGAGTTTCAGTAGAAGGCTTTGCTGACTACTGACCTGTACCTTAGTAAGTTACAGTAGCGAAGGGTTATTTTCTTAAGAGGTAAGCCGGAGTACATATATTTAATGTGATTTTATAATTTGTCTATGGAATACTGATTTTGCCCGTTTTCAAAGGGAAGCCGGTAGGAATCGAGTTGGAGGGACCCTTTGCCACTGGTAAACCTTATTTTGTGCTCACAATGAAGATGAGATGAGCTGATTCTCCTACCTTCTCTAGGTAGGAGAATCAGCTGAGATATCTGACAGCGCTGGTCAGGATGTAAAAGAACTAGTGTTTCGTCTACAGCACCCTGCTGAGATAGGGACCTTTAGGCCTAGTACAGAACCAATTAATTTGTTTAAGATTTTTCTTGTTTAATTTTTTATATTATTTTTGTATTTAGTGGAATCTCATCCATTTTTTTTTTAGTCTAATAAATACTTTTTCTTTCTTAAAAAATAATTATTTTATATTAAAATCAAAAATACCCTGAGACAACCCACGAAATACTAACATACATCAACGAACTATAGACAACAGAACTAGAATCTTACGTGCTTGTTATCACACGAATTACTTTAAGTTATCTATAGGTTAGTGAAGAAAAACACATGTGAAAAACCGAAATGAGCATGAAACTAGAAGTTGGAAATGTGCCACAAAAAATCTTCCAAAAAAAAACCTTAAAAATTGGGAGGGAATGTCCTCACTTAGTTACATGTTTATCTTCAATAAGCCACAAATTTGGCGCTCGACCTGACGTGGTATTCCCATAATTTACGGGCAACATTGGTGATAATCACGTGGCCGACTAACAGCACTACTGATAGCGTGGGTGGTACTTTTAGTGCCATTGTGTAGCGTACGTGAA
Organism: Noctua janthe; assembly: GCA_910589295.1. NCBI lineage: Eukaryota > Metazoa > Arthropoda > Insecta > Lepidoptera > Noctuidae > Noctua > Noctua janthe. The sequence goes on from OU342573.1 coordinate 12,641,070, forward strand.
TTGTGAACTTGTAGTTGAAAATGTAACAAGAGAGAGAGGTAGATTTATAGTATATTTATCGTATTTATTAGTAAACTGTCCATGGATAAGCTTGTTATAGTCGAGTTACGTTTGTGTCATTTAAAATCCTACAAAAGTGTCAGTGTCAGTGTCAGTTATTAAAATATTTTGTCATTGAAGTGGATTGTCAGCTTAACAAATCTCCGACAAGAGCCAGTCTTGAACGAGGCACCGGAGTGATAAGTATGTACTCCGTCTTACCTCTTACAAAAATTAACCTTTCACTACGGGTAGTTATTCATCATCTGCCTAGCCTTTTCCCAACTATATTAGGGTCGGCTTCCAGTCTAACCGGATGCAGCTGAATACCAGTATTTTACATGGAGCGACTGCCTATCTGACCTCCACAACCCAGTTAGTACTGGGTAATACAATACCCCTTGGTAAGACTGGTTGTCAGATTTTTGTGGCCACTGACTACCTAACGACTGTCAAAGGACTACGGGTAGTTATTCTACCTATAATATTAGTAATTAAGTACACGTCTGCCTAACCCTTCGGGAATGACTGGCCTCATGTTATGCTCGCTCATCTTTGACGCAACTATGGAAAAAGTTATGCTGGCTAATTTACGAAACAAAACGGTACTTCTGCGATAATTACGCACCTTCTACCTTCCATGATCGCGACTGGCTGTGGGTGGTATATGTAGGTGGGCTACACTGTGCAGATACAGAGAGACATTTTCTTGAAACGTGTGACGATATGGTGAAATGGCGGACGCGGTTCCAGATACTAGATTGTGACAAATAATGTACTGAAGCATCTATCAGTGTTCGTGGTCTACAGCTGGTCCGCAGTCTGTGCGTAATGAACCGAACCTTTAATATGAAGATGCGTTTATGGTGGATAATATAGTTATCATTATTATTAATAGACCAGCGTCTGCCCACGATTTTATGCACTTGTCGTGTCCTGTGCGCATGCGCACCCGTCTGTATTTCACCATTTCACACCTTTAACATCTATACGGGTTTGTGTGTTAAATTTGGCATACAGATAGATCATGAGTCATGTCCTAAGTTTGGACGTAGGACACTTTTCATCCCAATACTTACTTTTCTGTAGGATAACTCCGACAAACATGTGGGTGAAGCTGCAGAAAAAATCTATTCCCATAAAAGTCCGTCCCAAAGATTTGGCGATACTACAATAAGGCTATTGATTGCCATCAAATTGCGCGCTCGTGACTAAGCTTTCGAATGGCTAATGTCTCTTTTTACGTAACCTCATAGTAATGTCCTCATAATTCGCTGTATGATGGTCACCGTAATTACTGTTAAACTACGTACTTTTGAATATCACACAGAATCATTTTTCCCTGGGATTGTTATGAGACTGGGTCTCCATGCAAGAAAAAGTACTGTGGAAGTGTTGAGATCAAGTCGAAAGACATAATAATGGGTCTTTAACTATGAAATTGCCGTTTTTATTCTCACATTTTGTTCTGTTTGTAACTTTGACGGATATTGGATTAATTGTTAAATTACGTACCTTTTAGAGTTTAATAACCGCACTAGTAGTTGCATATTACCTCATAGGGAAGTGTGTCAATATATTTATTTCAATGTGCCGTCGGTTTCACTACTACAAGTAGGTATATTTTTGTCATAGAATGTTTTTAGAATTTAAGATAAGCAGTGCAGCGCAGCTTTTTTCACTCTAACAATAGTTTACAATTGCATCATACATCGTGCAGACGTTTCCAAGAAAAAAAAAAATTGTATGGAAATATCACTTTTCACGAAATCGTCCATACAAATCGGCAATTTCATACTTTAACCCCTATTATATAGCGGTTTGTATAATATTTATATTTTCTATTTAATATTTGTCATCTATGTATACTATATACTACAATATTATAAAGAGGTATTTATTTGTATATCGTGGGTAATCTGCAGAACTAATGATCCAATTCTAAAAATTTCACTGGCAGAATGCTATATTATTCCCGGGTGCTATAGGCTATAATAAATTATATTTATATCACGCATATTTATCCGAGCTATCACAATTTATGCGGATGAAGTAGCGGGCAAAGTACATTTTTTTTTTTTAGTTCTCTGTACTGTCCCACTGCTGGGTAAAGACCTTCACCAATTCCTTCCATGTGCTCTTTTGCCGTGCCTCCTCGAACCAGCCTTCGCGGTACGCGTCCAGATCGTCTCGCCACCTCTTTCTGGGCCGGCCTCGGCGGCGCCGTCCGTCTTCCGGCAACCATCGTGTGGAGACTCTTGCCCAGCGGTCATCGTGCATGCGGCTGACGTGTAAAGTTCAGTATCATTATGCTTCTTCTGTTTACGTTGTTGGCACTCTTCTCTGGTTCTTGTGTTCTTGTGTGTAACCAGTTTTTCCTAGAGGTACCGTATTACTTACTCAGTCACTGGGCTTTCGAGGTCAGATAAGCAGTTTCTCTTTGTCTAATGCTGGTATTCAGCTGCATCCGATTAGACTGGCAGCCACCCTCAACGTAGTTAGGAAAAGGCTCGGCTGATGATGTTTACTTCAAAAGAACATCCCTTTTCCCTAGTTGTGCAAGCATCGTGATATTAGCAAGGGCTGCAGTCTGTGAATCTTACTTATCTTAATGCTTATAAGTGACCATTGCCAAAGCCCCATAAGAAAGAACTTTATTGCACGAATAAGCTATTTTCTGTTCCTTCCTTCTTTTCTGTATTTAGTGTGTACATAAATTGTTAAATAAATAAAATAAATAAGCTACGAACTAGAAGAACATAACATACCATAACATCAGGCCTGTTATCCCCAAAGGGTAAGGCAGGAGGTGTATCTAATAGTACACCCACATTTTTCTACTTATGTTAAATTCCTGGCCTATTGCCATTTACCGGGCAGAGATCCAGACTCCGTGGAAGAACCCAATAACACTTTGCCCGACCGGGGAATCGGAGAACCCAGGACCTCATGCTGAGCAGTTGCGCTTGGGCCCACTAAATCAATGAGGCAGTAACCTAGAAGAAGAACTTTATCACCCAAAACCACTCATGAGCATTACCAATTTCTCCGCCGCCGGAACCACTCAGTCAATGCACCTTACCTTTAAAAATAAAGGGGCGTGCGCATGTAAGAGCTAAGAGTGAATGAATCTGTGTCGAGTGCTGTGTGGTCAGAGATAGGATAATCATGTGTAGCCGGCGGCTGCAGCGACATTGCCACATTATCACCTGTGTAGCGAGCACAGAGGCGGTGGTGGAGAGGCTGCTTTTTTAATTACTACTAAAAATTTTGTTGAGGGGAGGTGGTCTTGTGGCTAGAGCAATAACAAATGCATGGGTTGATTTTCAAGGTGCTTGCCGAAGTCTGGTCTGGTACCTTAGTTGAGTGACCATCTATTTCATTACGATAGGGGTATCGGGGTACATGGGAGGCCATGCTCTGAAAAACCAGGTAAGGTGTGAATCCTGGCTGTCATTTATAGGAGCCCATAAGTCTGACAATCAGTCTTTTCTAGGGACACGCCCCCAACCCCCTCAGTCTTTTTTGTCACCCTGTAACTTAGTTGAGTCTAGATAGGCAGTTGCTTCATCAAAAGTACTGGTATACAGCTAAATCAAATTCGACTGGATCTACCATAATCTAATAGGTGAATGCGATGCGATAATGAAATACTGACAAAATTCTTGAGTTAGGTGTTCAAATTTCAAGTCAAGATTTTTTATAAATCATACTTCCTACTAATATTATAAATGCGAAAGTTTGTGTGGATGGATGGATGTTTGTTACTCTTTCACGCAAAAACTACTAGGCGGATTTGGAAGAAATTTTACACACAGATAGTAATAATTAAAACAGGGGATACTTTTTATACGCGGTAGTATGATCCGTGTGTCAATTATCGAACTTCACGCGAGCAAAGCCGCGGGCATAAGCTTGTTTGCGATCTTTGTGGCATCTCATGAGATAAACCGTGGTTGTCGGTCGGTCGATAACTGCAAATGACCTTTAAACTGTAAAATGCAGTCAAATGTTGCCGAGGATTGAATGGCTTTAAATAATATAGGATGATGGATTACTCCTTTACAATTTTAACAATTTCCAAAAACATTTTGACATATTTGACTGCCGCGTTGGTGTAGTGGTCTTAATCGCGACTGCAAGAGGTCCTGGGTTCGATTCCTGGGTTGGGCAAAGTGATATTGGGTTTTTCATCAGGAATGTCTCGGTAGCAGCCACGGAGTCTGGATTTATACTGGCTGATGGCAATAGACTCGCCCCCTATTACATGGGACTTAAACATAATTGGCGAAAAGTGAGTAGACTCGTACATTTACAATTAGGTACACCTCTGCCTAACCCTTCGGGGATTGCAGGCGTGATGTTAAGTTATATTATGTCGGATCCGGTCGTTAGTACGGACATAAAATGAATCGGAAAACGCGCCAGTGGGCACTGATGACATGACGCGACCTACTTACTAGTCTACCCACACCACAGCGTATTTCTACAGAGCCCTGATGTTCAGCTCGAGTCAAGGGCGACAGTCAATGTCTGATCGCAGCGGAATTGAGACGTCTTGGAACTGTACCCAATTCATTGTGGCCTGTGTTATTGTGTTTTAAGTTGTAATCTCAAGTAATTCGTTAGTTTTGCTAGAAACAGTGTATCGCATCCAGTGTGTTTTCATAGCACGAAATCCATCGTCTGCCCACATGATATACGAGCCTAATGGAATAAATCCTGAAATACCCGACATTTACATTTATTTAAAAAAAAACTTCTTCTAAACCTGCCACTCCACTCCTCTGTTCTCTAACTCGAAACTCAGGTTCGTGATACTCAAGCTCATTATCGAGTTGGTTGCTCGTTTAAAAAATATAAATAATGATGGCGGTCTCAAATTGAGCTGTAATCATAGCTTTACCGTGATTAGAGCTAAATATAGAGATTATACGGCTAGCTGGGTGGCGAAGGGACAATCTCACGTGTTTTCATGTTGGTTTAGGCGAAATTGTGTCGATAAATCATGTTTGAGACGGTTGTGTGGTCTGGGTTATGGTGGTGTACTTTATCTTCTAACAGGTAACGAACGTGTCTTCGGGACTCTAGATGATAATTAATAAAACATAGTCAACCACATGGTTATATTAGATTTGAAGTGATTTTTAAGAGTATTTAGTTTTTTGCAAGTAGTCTACAGGGTGTAAACACACCCTTCACATATCCGTCAACCAAGCATTCTGTACATCAAACTAAGTAACTTTACGCAAAAATTATTGCTGGGAATCGACTTTTTTTTTGGGGTGAAAATTCACGTTTTACGGTAGGACTCGATGAAAAGCACTCATAGCATTGTGCTGATGAATGGATTGAATAGTACGAGGGTCGTGGAGGTGTGTAAAGTAAAAATCTGACATTAAAAACATGTATTTAAAAAAAAACTTGTGAAAAAGTTGGAACTTTGACCCCCAATATCTCCCGTAACTAGAAGGTTCCCAGGTATGGTCTAGAACAAAAAATTTATCGCAGTGATGGGGAGAACAAGTGCCTTTCGTTTATGTTAAGAGTCTATTTACACCCTTTATATTATTAGGTGAGCAAACTGTTACAATGGATTAATTCTGTATATTATCTGGACTTTAAAAGAGACAAAATCAAAATCAATTTTATTACATAGGTAGTAAATACAGTTCTTAAATTAAAGGTCACAGGTCGCTATGTTATGGAGGCGGACAAATATACGGTTGCAAGCGAAATAAAAAAAATAAAAAATAATCATGCGAGAAGTAAACACAAATTATTTGGTAGGTATGTCAAAATTAATAGAATGAAGATAAATAAATAAAAACAAAATTTACAAATGTCACAACATGGAGTAGTTTCTACAGTCAATGCCTAAATAAGAGAGCAGCGGTGGCCCAGTGGTGGCGGTCCCGACTTACGCGCATTACTTTGTGTAATATATTTCATCACCACTGCTCTCAAAACGGTGATGGAAAACATCGTGAGGAAACCGGCATGTCCTAGAACCAAAAATTCGAAGACATGTGACGTCTACCAACCCGCACTGGGCCCGCGTGGTGGATTATAGCCCATTCCCTCTCATAGCCTGTGTCCCAGCAGTGGGAACATTATAGGCTGATTATGCTTATGCTATGCTTATGCCTAAATAAATAATCATAAATTACAATTAGTCTCATTATTCAATCAAATCAAAAAAGGGTTTGTTGTGTGTATTCTCCAGTCGAATAAATAAATTATTCTACATTAATTTAAATCATTCAGAAATTCATCCGTCGTTTAATAACATTTTTCAATTAAAAGTTTTAATTTTTTTGTGAATTGTGTAACAGTGACCACTAAGATTGTTTCGGCTGTTTCTTCTCAGAGTAGTCAGGTACGAAACACCGGCCCCATCTAGTTTTAGAACATAACATGATGTGACGTATAAAAGTGTTTTGTAAAACCAATTTACAGAAATAAATATGATTTATGATTAGACGCAACCTGCGTCGACACCCTTGCGCCGTCTCACGTTGCAAGCACGGCGAGCTGTGCGGGCGCTGCTGCTGCTGCGGCTGCTGAGATCCTCAAGCGGCGCAAATACTGTAACCTTATTGGTAACTACAGTTTTGAGCCGTTTAGGGTCGAAACGCTCGGGTCAAGGGCTCGGGCCCCTTGACCCGAGCGTTTCCTTTGTTAGGAAATCTCTCGCCGACTAGTCGACACTTCGGATGACCAGAGGGTTGGCTCTTTCTTTGGCCAAAGAATTAGCATTGCCTTTCAGCGTGTCAATGCTGCCAGTCTTTTGGGTACGTTTCCAAGTGTCCTATTGTCGTCGTTGTTTATGTGTATATAGCAGGGCTCGGATACCGGTATATTTTTCGAAACGGTGTGGTCTTAAATACCTAAGAAACGATTTATTTCGGTTACGTTCGAAAGAACGTTATAAAAAACGTTTTTGACGAACAACAACATTTATATCGTTCTTGGTTAATAAAACGTTTTTAACCATTTTTATCCATTCCACACGGTACCCGATTCAACTAAAAAAGTTCATGCTTGTCGCAGGCCGCCGTCGCGGCTATGTCTTGCGGAATAAACCGGTTTTTACCCTGCGGATTAAACGTTCTCATTTCGTTTTCGTTCCGGACAAAATTATCTACAAAGAACTGTTCAAAACGTTTTAAAAACGTTATTTTAAATAACGTTTCCAAGCCCTGGTTTAAAGGTACTTACTTACTTTTAGTCTTTTTTTATCATTACTTTAGTTCTATTTATGATTTATTTGTATACCACTACAGCAACGATTAGTTTCTAGTCACACTATCCTATGTTTGTGTTTTCTTTTCGCTTTTGGCGTGCTACAAGGAATTCTATACTATTCTACCCGCATATCCGTATATTGTTAGATCTGTAGAATTCCATAGAGCGTTTCAATAGATATACAGTCGTATTGGTAATGTGGTGCATGTGACGCGGGGTGGGCAGTATTGTTCGCTCGCCACGCACCGTGACCGGACCATTACAGTAGCGTCTGCAAAAACATAAGACAGGAGCGACCTTTAATTTGAAAAGTTAAAACTGGCAGTATTACAAAAGATTTATATTATCACTAGCGACCCGCCCCGGCTTTGCACGGGTGCAATATATACATATAAACCTTCATCTTGAATCTTTCTATCTATTAAAAAAAACCGCATCAAAATCCGTTGCGTAGTTTTAAAGATCTAAGCATACATAGGGACAGACAGACAGCGGGAAGCGAATTTGTTTTATACTATGTAGTGATAGAACTTATTTGAGTCCCTTCACAGATATTTCTCTTTTGACAGAAGCATTCCAATAGCCACCTTTTGTATATATATTGTACCTATTGTATTGTATAACTGGCTGGTGTCCGCAACTCCACGTCAAAACGCGAGGATAGCCAGCTTATAATTAAGAGCACAAAGTTCATTTTAATTTTGAAAGACTTGTCAGTGGCAGCCACCCCAGTCATCCCACTGCTACATTTTGGTCACGTAATTGTTGAATCTCTGACATTTGATGACTTATGGAAAAACATGAATAAATAATAATAGCATACTATGGGGAAGTAACGAAACACACTACGTTTTCCATCAGGCGTGATCGAGGTCAAGAGCAGGGGCTGCTCTTGATTGATTTTGCAACAAAAAATAAAAAAAAAAACATTTCAAGAACTTATTTTTGTTTTTTTTTTGGTGATCAGGTCAGGGTTTAGGTTTTATTATGGCCAGTGCCAATGCTAGGCTATGGTTGAAGGCAATGTTTATTAGCCATAAAATATACGAATACAATATAAATCATACCATACCTACATGGTAATTTTTACAAGTCGCACGAGATGTCATCGTGGACCCACATTTTTTTTTCTATACCTTATTGGCTGCGTTTGGTCGCAACTGGCCTGATGTGAAGCGATGACGCGGCCTAGAGTGAAGCAAGCTTATCTAGAAGAAACATTTTAAATCCCACATTTTTTTAACCATATTCCTTACCTTTTTGTTTATAGTTTCTTTTTAACTTCTACCCCCAATATTATAATAAATTTTTAGTCTTAAATCTCCTTATCTGGAACATTGGATTGTAATATCATATTTTTAAAATAAAACTTCTGTTCTTCCGTGGTGGGACCTGGTGATTTGTAATACAGGCATTTTACGCCTAACTCAAACACCAGCTCCTCACATAGAGACAAATAATATGTGAAACCTAGAATAAGTTTGTCATTGTAAGGAGAAATAAAGAACTAATTATTTTATTATTACTATTATTCCAAAATTATTTAAAAGAACTCACAACGTAAACATATCTAATTCCTCTTCCAACCGTACCAAACAATCAGCGCTTATTTTCACTCACATTAGTTTAGTGAAGGATAGTATCAATGAATTATGTGCATTCGCGTGATGTCTTCATCCCCTGTGGGTGGATAACCCCTCCCACCCCCTTGTACTCCCGTTCACCCCCTATACTTAGGTGATTGGATTTTTTATAAAAATGCTTGTTTCCAGTATTGCATGTCGCTTTGATCTCAAATGTGTTAGATGGGTGTGCATATGAGAAGGAGGTGATAATTAAGACAAAGCTTGCAGTACCTAGGTTCCAGGTAGGCTGAGGGATTGCAGCCAATGGTGTGGTAAGATTTTTTGTTAAAGAGTTGAGTTACAATTTCGATGGGATGAGCTTTGATGTCAACAAGTTCGTTTGAAGTTGTAGGTAGTTTGTTTTTGTTGATTCGCGGGATGGGTGGCAAATAGTGTGCTACCACTGGCGTAACATTAATTTTAAAACATGTTGAGATTTCTATTTCTCTCTTCTCTTAGTTGAGATATTTTGTCTCTTCAGACAATGTGATTTTATGTGAATTTTTCGCCAGCGAGAATGCACTCTTAGAAGTGGTTCAAATAATGGTAGCTTAACGTTTTTTGTTGGTATACGCCCTGTTAGTTGCGTCTCTATTGATATTAACTCATTATTTAATTATCGGATCAGTCTCTTAGAGTTACCCTACATATCCGTTTGGAGTAATTTTCCTCAGATTCAACAACTCCTTTTTTTAAAGAAACTATACAAAATTACGATTTCAAGAATTTTAAATGTAGCTCAGTTCTGGGCTGAAATAATTTAGATTGCCAACGACACGCTAAGAAGAAGAATAATTTTAATCATACTGGTAAACACCACTTCCCATTCAAACCATTGTATTTAATAAATCAACCACTCCATTATACTAACCGCTTACATTCGTAAATCACAACGCAAAGGGAACTACAATAAATCCAAATATTTATAATGCACCAACGTTAACTTACAAAATTCGCGAAAGGGTGTCCCAGACACGTGTCCAAACCTAGAGGGACACCGCACCAAACTACGTTGACCCGTCCCAGGCTTTCGATACAGTTGACAACGACCAAAGAGAGGAGAATCCTCTCATAGGTGAAGACCAAAAAATATTGGTCGACGGAGATTTTATTTAATACGTTTAAAATTTATTGCTTGTTTGTTTAGAGGTCGAAAACAATTTCGGTTATGAAGTGGTTTTTTATGATCCCTTCATCAATAACAGTTTATTATGTTCGTGGATATTGAATTATCATTGCGGTGATAAATTAAGTCTTGCAATGCGTGGGAACGAACTAAGCCGTCTTATTGTCAAAGATTAGTTTTTTCTAAGGAAAAAAATTAGATTCTTTGAGTAAAATTCAGATTTGATCTTTATTCCCTGACCTCTGAAATATAACCTCAAGTAGTTTTATTTTATAGTATGAAGGACAGTGATAATGCAGTTTTATTTTTTTTAAGAGAAATTGGACATTGGTTGAATCTGGAGTTATAGAGATGAAGAAAAAGTCTTTACATGTCTTGTCTTGTCTTTCATGATCTTACTTAACTATAATGCAAGTCAACTTATACCTTACTGTGTTTAACATTTGACCATTTCAAGTCGTAGACCCCTCAATACAAAGTTAATCTACCGTAACTACCAGCAAAAAATGCAAAGCGCAAACTATTGTACTCCCCCAAAATCTCTAGAGGGGAGAAGAGACAAATTGTTATATTTCATAATATCATCACACGACCATTACGCGCGTGCCAAGCGATGCGTGTCCAAAAATTATTAGAACATTTTTGAGTTTTTTCGCACGTCCGTTGCATCACGCGCGCGGGGAGATACTGAGCTTTCCGGAAGTTGTAAAGTAGTGATTTGTTACGCACGCGCCGCGGCGCCTGACGTCACTTCCGGCAGTACACCATAATGACGCTGCAAGCAAGATACTCTGTCCAAATGTCTTCTGAATCCCATTCCCTTATTCCACACCCTCTATGGTTTTATTGTTGGCTTCGAAGCTTTTACGTTTATGCTCTGTTTAGCTAAATTTCTCTTTCCATTTAATTACGGTGGGAGTAGTAATGTGTTTGGCAGATGACATGGCCCTTAATGACTCGAATAAACGTGTTTTTCGACTGGCCGTTACGATGTCTCGGCTGTCGGAGATGTTCGGGGCGAATACGAAGAAGGGGTGTTCGGTCTTATACATTCTTACAGGCACTTGATTGATTACTTTGTGACGCGTCTGGTTTGTCCTTTCTAACAGCAATTTTCAATATAGAGAAGTCAGTGCTTCTAAATTATAATCTACTGGCTTTTGCCTTATGATATTATAATTAAACTCTTAACACACTACTAAAGTTTCTATAATAATATAATTCAATCATGATTCGAATGACACGTGGCGCCATGTGTTATCATAAGAACGTTATTGTTGTTTTCCTCGGGAACAGTACTTTTTTAGGGATGAAAGATTTATGTCCGTTTCTGTACACCTGGCAACGTAGATGCAAATTTTCAGGATGATCGGTTCAGTGGTTTATTCGTGAGGTATAAAACAAACAAACAAACTTACTTTCACATTTACAATATTAGTTAGGATTAGGATTACTTTATTTTTGTCTATGTTGTCTATATGGTGTAACTCTTCATTAATGTGTAAATATAATTCATGGAGGTCGGAAATTAATCCGCGTGAGCGTCCTATAGGGTTAAAATTATCCTTTGTCCTAATCCTGATTCTAGTCTAAACGTATGGCAAATTTCTTCGAAATCTGTTCAGTCGTTAAACTATGAGCCTATAACAAACAAACTCACTCTCACATTTATTAAAGGACCTCAGGATTAAATTTTCTAGACTAAGATACTCATCTCCATGTAAACGTTGTATATTTCCTCTACATCTACATCAATCTACACCTCGCCGTCCAAGTTCGTGATAGATTTAGTATCAATATCGTAAGATCAGTTTACGCAAATTGTTCAACTAGACGCTTCTGTAATTTAAATTCGAGATTACCCTCCCTGTGTTTTGTGAATGGGGCTTCAGTAAGAGCGATTAACTAAGTGTTTTAGACAGCGGATTACGATAATGAAACTGAACGCGATTAGCATATCTAAATGGCGTTCAAAAGCTGCCAGTTTCAATCATCATCATCATCATTTCAGTCGAAAGACGTCCACTGCTGGACATAGGCCTGCCCGAAGTATCGCCACATTGACCGGTCCCGTGCGACTCGCATCCAGCGGATCCCTGCAACCTTCACCAGGTCATCGGTAAACCCAGTGGGAGGCCAGTTTCAATATTTCATAGAAAGTAGGACCCTAACAGCTCTTTACGCCATTTAGATGTACATATCCTAATCGCACGGGACCGGTCAATGTGGCGACACTTGGGGGATGCCTATGTCCAGCAGTGGACGTCTTTCGGCTGAAATGATGATGATGATGATGATGATGATCCTAATGAGCGCGTTCCGTTTCACTGGTGCTATTAGCTCTGAATTATTCAGGTTCTCTCAATTTACGATGACTCAAAAAGTTACTGAGGCAACATTTTATGAGCAATGATTCTTAAAACAGTATTTCTTGACTAATTAATCTTTGACGACTTTGGAGGCATCGTCGTTACCAGAAAAAAGTCTTGCGACTAACCAACCATACACGTCCATTTCTACTGCAGATTTCAACATCACCATTAAATCGGTCGGTATTACACCTTTCCCGCTTCAAGAGCCACCACACCTTTCCATCTAACTCACATATAGAGATCACAATAAAATACTCTCAATTCCTGAATTAAAACATACAATTGTGCCGTAAGATATCACCATCCATGCCGCTGTCCATCCGTCCAACAATTTATAGTGACTGGTGCCAATCTTTACGGCGACACAGTCGTGTTAAGTATAAAAAAGGTATGCGAAAGACTCTTTTGAAGTAAGTGCGAAACTAGTTTTAATCCAGTTTCGCTGTAAAGATAGCATTCATTAGTTTATGGAAAGGAATTTGGAGGGTTAGTAAAACTGGATAAAAAGTGTGTAATAAAAACGTTACGACAACAAAATTAAAACTATAAGTGAAAGACGGGTACTTATCTAAGCCACAGCATGTGCTAATTAACGTGGTGTTAAGAAGGGACGAATCGCATCTGCCTAAAAGATTGATAAATACAAATGCTGTTGGATGGAGAGGGAGCGGAAGACCAAGGAAACGATGGATATATGACGAATGATATGACAGAAAAAGGAGTAAATGATAGGGTGAAAGTTGACAGAGGAGAATGGAAGAAATAAACGTGTTTCGCCGCCCCAAGTAACATGGGACAAAAGCAGGAAGATGATGATGGATCTCGGCCTAAGAGTACTCTCTTTGTAATCACTGAATTCGCTTAAAAATTAAGAAGGACATAAGTCTATTCTTCTTTGACCAGAGATTCAAGTGGTCATGCTACGGGTCCAGATATGAAACAATAAAAACAAGTATCCCAGGAAGAGGTGGCGATATGAACTGCCGCGCATCACGAAGGTTGATGTTCAAGGCTTATTAAAAAAGAAAAAAAAACGTATCCGTTCAAAATCTTCATAGCTATGCGTGCTAGTAACTATTTGCTACCATTCGATTCAATGCGCCGTCGCATACATTTGCGCAATTACTGCAACTCCAGATGAAATGTCACCAATTGTGCATTCCGACTGTACTTTATTTGGTCGTGTTTGTATTGATGCTGTTTCATTGCTGTTTTTTTTCGGTGTCATCGGTCTAGGAGCCTTTATGTCAAGAGATTGATTACAGAGCTAATTTAAAATGTATATTGGTAATGATCCTTCTCTTGTTTTGTTTATTTATATTAATGACCAACGTCAAAACTCCACAATCGGCGAGCAATGGAGCGCAGTATCCTTGGAGTTAAACTTACTTATCGTATACTGCGTTTTACAAAACTATAATTTTCGATGTAGGTCACGCGGCTGCCAAACTTAAATGCAACTACGCCACATCTGTCGCATGCCGAAGCTATGGGCTAAAGTTACCACACAATGGGTCCCAAACAACAGCAGACGGCAAGCAGGCAGAAGGAGATGGCGGGACGAACTCGACTCTTTTCACAAGGATTGGCGAATAACAGCACTGGATAGGGATATGTGGAAGCCGGAAAAGAGGCCTTAGTGCATTGGGACACAAATGGCTGATAATAAAAATAATAATAACGACTAACAAAACAACTGATCTTCTTGGAGTTATTTTTTGACTTATCAGGGTTCCGACTGTTCACCAAAAAAACAGTCGCACAGGTCAACCATCTCGGTTAAGCAACGCTTGGCAAAGTTGATCCGTGAATGGGGGACGGCGTATAACATACCGTAGCATTTTCATGTCCCTTGGTCCCGACTGTTATTTACAGATATTTGGCTTACCAAGATGTATCGTGTCACTGGGCTGTGGAGATCAGATAGGCAGTAGCTCCATGTAAAATACTGGTATTCAGCTGCATCTCGTTAGACTCAATGTCGGTCCCTATCACTAAGTAGGGAAGGGTCAAGGCAGATGAGACTTTTCAAAATTTTGATAAATAGTCCTCCAGTCTAATAGGTCGCAAGCGCGACTGCTGAGCATGTTCCAAAATCAAAGCATTTATTTCAAGTAGGCCAGTTACAGGCACTTTTGAATTGTGAAATTTGAAACAACAATGAAATATAGCTACAGTTCCAGTCACAAGGCACAAAAACTGTGAAAGTACTGTAGTTGCCCATTCCCTAACGAAGATCTATATGGAGAAGAACGGGCATGAAACTCCATATACACTCTTTTAAATCAGAATACTTTTACAAAACCTTGGTAACATCATTCATGTTCATTATGTGAGAACGATGCAGCAAGAGGTGTACGTTAAAAGTGCCCATAGTAAAAACAACCATTGCAATTGAGTTTCCTGGGTTCGATTCCCGATTAGGGCAAAGTGTTATTGGGTTTTTCCATCAGGAATTTCTCAGTAGCAGCCACGGAGTCTGGATTTGTGTCCGGTTGATGGTGATAAGCTCGCCCCCTATTACATGGGACTTAAACATAACTGGCGAAATGTGGGTGTACTATTAGGTACGCCTCTGCATAACCCTTCGAGGATTACAGGCGTGTGTGAATACTTGAATAGTCCATCCGGACCCAAATTCCTTCGGTCGCGGACACGAGCACTATTGACAAACATAAACTCCAAATTCAATTACAAACAGTATCAACGAACGAACCAGGGTTGCCAAGTAAACAAAAGTATAACAAACCCCTGTATTTGTTGACGTTGTTAGTGGTCAAATAGCAAAAATGTTGGACGTAACGAACTCGTAATCCGATTCCGAGTGGTCAGTTCTGTAAAGTTTCGATCTGCAATCAACTGTGCTAACAGATCTATTTCGTGGGCAAACAAGCGGGGCAACCCTACGCACACGAGTGTTGTTTGCTGTTTTTGTGCGTGTGTGTGTATGAGTAGGTAGTGTAGATGTTACACTGAAGAGATATTCATTTCTTTTTTGGTAGAAAGTGAGTGGTTAAGGGGAAGTGTTGCTCGAAAAATTAATTTAAAATTTTCTTACGTTTTTTGCAATTTGCAGGTCAGTGACAGGCTGTATGTTAAAAAAAATATGTTTCGAGCCAGTAACACGTATGTAGTTACAGAATTATAATCATTAAAATCATCAATACAACTCTCTAAGTTCATTCAATCGCATTCAAATACTATTTCATTAAAAGTCAATCAATGGGATTAAATGAACTTAAAGGGTTGTATTGACGATTTTAATGATTATTTATAACTCAATAAAGCCATATATTTTTTACATAACAGATTTAAGGGCTGTTTAAAAAAATTCAAATAATTAAAAAAAAATTAAAGTTATTTTATCTAATGTACGTAAGATTGACAAAAGGGTAGATACTTAAAAAAATGTTGCCATATTAATATGTCATTAAACCTGAATTTTAAGTGGTTTTCTAATTAAATTGATTAAGTAGAAATGTGACGTAATTTATTGAAACATCATTTGGATTTTGTTTTAAAAGAAGAAAAAAATATTAAGTGTTTTTATTTTTGCAGAATTAGCGTAATATTTACAGTTTTTTTGGGTCCTTATAGTGTTTAATAATTGATGAAAACCTTCATGCAAACCACAGAAAACATTTCGAAGCTGACCAAAACCTCAATATTTAGCGATCCATTTAAATCACGGCCGATAGATATTGAACTTCCAGAATATTCAGAGGTTGGTTGACGTCTTGCTTTACAAAGTTGACAAAAACGAAGCATATGTTCTCTAACTTTTTACATCATTAACTTACTACTCACTTAACCCTTATTAAAAAGCGATTCCTGCTCTGCACAGCTCTAAAAACGAAAAATTTACATAACAAAAACATACCGACTTATCCTTCATACCGTGCAATTAATTCCACAAACAAAATGTCTGCCGAAAAACTGACGTGAGCTTCCCGAAAATAAATAATCGACTAAGGAATACATTACTATTCATCGGTTTCATCAAAAACGTTCTTAATCACGCAAAAAACTTCAAAAGGGAGATGGATATATCCGTCTAATTTGCCTACGCATTGGGACTTACAATAAATCTGTCATATCATATGGCTCTTTGTACTTTATACCTTTGTGTTGCCAGCCTAATAAAAACAATCTTTGGGCTGAATGGCGTATTTCCTGTGCATAAAATTGAGCACTAAGATCCTGCCAATTAAAAGGTTCAAGTGATGTGGGTATATAGATGTCGTAAATCAGTTTAGTCGAATTTAATTATACTAATAAGGATGTCCTTTTCAATCTTATTTTTTATCGTATTGTTGAATGTATGGGCCGCAATCTTGATTATTAATTGAGATTTCTTTTAATTGCAATTGGTGGGGTCTGTTGTCATCGTTATTTTACAGTCGTATAATAGTTACAAAAGATTTTATTATTGTTTCTTTTGTTCTTGTTAAGATTTATTGAGCTCGATTAATGGTCAGCTAAGTGATCATTTTGAAAGACTGATTCGAGATGATGGGGTTGAAATTCACGAGCATCTTTATTTTTAACATTTGTTTATTTATGGCTACATAAGTACTTTAGAAGCTCTATAGCCAGATTAAAGTGAAGCTCAAAATAATGAACAATCACGGAAGATATCCCGTAAGTGACAGTATAAGTTTATCTTGTAAATTGTTAATGAAAATACATCAGTGGTAGTCGGCAGCACATTGCTCGCAGAACGAATGGCGGATGGGGCCGAAAAGTTCTGGAGTGGCGACCGCGAACCGGAAGACGTTGCGTTGGAAGGCCTCCCACTAGGTGGACCGATGACCTGGTCAAGGTTGCGGGGATCCGCTGGATGCGAGACGAATGAGACCGGTCAATGTGGCGACACTAGGGGTAGACCTATGTCCAGCAGTGGACGTCTTTCGGCTGAAATGATGATGATACATCAGTAGTTTCTCCAGTAGATGTCGTTGGGTTGATTTTTAAATCTACTAAGACGCATAACTTTTTTATAGCAAAATAACATTAAAATCTCTGTAGATTCAATGCAATATTAGTAGGCATTAAAGGCACGAACAGCTTTCTAATAATAAAAAAACTACAAACGACTTAATAATGCTATATGCGTAGGTACCAGTAGCGAAGGGTCAATTTTTGTAAGAGGTAAGCCGGCGTAGAAATGTTTAGTGTGATTGATTTTTTTTTACTTTTATACTATGATTTTTGTTTTTTCAAACACAATGTAAATTGTTTGTGAATAAATTAAATTGAATTGAATTGAATTGATTAGTGTAATTGATAATTTTTATTTGACTATAGAATACTGACTGTTTCATGTTTCAAAGGGAATCCGGTAGGGATCGAGTTGTATGGAACCTTCGCCACTGCAGTCCATCATAACTGAATACATCATTTGGCTTGCGTATATTTTTATTTAAACTGATGTTGATGTTGTATCAACGTGCTTCTATTCCAGAATTCCACAGGGCAATAAAAACTGGTAGTTTTACGTAGAAAACTGTAATATTACCGTAAGATGGTGGTCATTATTGACCGTAGTTACCATAGAACCCTTGCGTTATGGCAGTGTAACACTTAAGAGTACATAATATCATGGCTGGCAGTAAATATATTAGTTTCGCTTCAAGGAGTATGGTTACGGAGCGAGAAATTCAGCACTGCTGTTGTGAATGCAGAAAGACATGGATGGGTTCCGCATGTTTGAAACTGAGTGCAGTTTTCACTATTTTTTTTGTGTTGGGTTCAATTTACGGGTCGAGGATAGAGTTATTGGGTTCCAATCAGGATCCATCAGGATTATTTTTGTATATGCTGATTGTGATTGAAGTTTTAATTTTTATAATTGATATTTTTTTTTCAAAATATATGATCTATGGATTGAAATAAATGATTTTGAATTTTGTAGTGGCCCCGAGTCTCGATTTGTGTCTGATGGATGGCGATGGGCTCGCGCCTTTTGGCAAACTGTGGGTTTACCATAGCTTAGATACGCCTCTGACTCACACTTCGGGGATAACAGGCGGATGTATAAAAAAAACATGTCAAGTATTTTGTTTTATTTTTCTCTCTAGGAGTAGTACTGATATAGTTTTATAAGTGCTTAATACTAGCCCATATGGACTCTTGTTCGAAATAAATGTTTTGATTTGATTTGGTTTTATCCTATTTAACAAAAGAAGACACGCAACAATTATTTAGCAATATTACTCAAAATAGATATTTCACAAATACAAACTGACCCCTAATCCAAACATAATAATTCAAGTACTTACGATAAAAAAATATTCATAATGGCGTTATAATAATACTAATAGATAATGTTAGCACAAATTCATTGATAATTGCATTTCTCGTCATCTTTCTACAATATCGACCATGACGGGTAATTACTACTACGAACATTATAATATTCTTGAATATTTACTACAAATGAGTGTGGGTGAGGAGCTTGTGGCTAAATAATAACAGCTGCTCGGGTTGGTCTTCATGTTAAGCCTCGCTTGTCTTGTTTGTTCCGTGGATGGGTGACCCATACCGAGTTTCCTCCTTGCCCCGGAAAGCGCGTTAAGCCGTTGGTCCCGGCTATCAATACTAGATCTTTGACAGTCGTACAGGTAGTCAGGGGCCCGAAAGCCTGACAGTCTTACCAAGGGGTATCTTATTACCCAGTACTAATTGGGTTGTGGAGGTCAGATAGGCAGTCGCTCCATGTAAAATACTGGTATTCAGCTGCACCCGGTTAGACTGGAAGCTGACCGAAACAATAGTTAGGAAAAGGCTAGGCAGATGATGAAGGGGAGAATGAAGTATGAATTCCACCTAACGGCTTGCATCGCATCGGATCGGAACGGAATTTATAATCTTTAAACGATATTAAATTTTGTACACGGTATTTAAAGTCTATATTACCAAGCCGCGCACAGCAATTTGACAACGGGCGTCTGCCGGGACACGCGATCATAGTCGAAAGTATGCTGCGACGTGAGATCGGCTCCGTTCGCCTATCCCCGTATCCGGATCCTTTCGGCTGTCATCACACGTTAACACGGTAGGAATGAAACTTGCGCAGAGACGGATACGTTCGCAAGCGACGGTACGGAGCCGTTTGTATGCGACATCCTGCCGGACACGATCGGCTGTCGCCGCATCCGATCGTAGCCTGTCCGATCCGATGTAATGCGAGCCGTTTGGTGGAAATCATCCTCCAGTGTGCACGGTCAAAGGTCTACGCACACTTTTAAGCACTGCACTGCCTCGTGTCTGGAGAATTACCTACTGTCTCTTTGGTCTAGCAGTTGCAGGCGACGGCTGGCCCGTGGTTCGAATCCCTAGGTCGGATAAAGTGGGGGTTTCCATCATGAATTCCGTGGTGGCACCCCGGAGTCAGGATTTGTGCCTGGCTGATGGCAATAGACTCCTATTGCCCATAGAAGTTTTTGATTAGTATTTAGAAACATTTAATTGAAAATCTGTGAATGGGGATCAAAATTTCACAAAAAAGCATACGGGCTGGAAGGGTCACCGACGAGAAAACTGATACCACGTATTCATTACATCATTCTGAACACCATATAGAAATTTTTCATGGGTTATTAATAAAAAATCAGCTGTTCCATACATTTTGACCGCGTAGGTATTGCACATGGTTTAAATTGAAAAGCTGTTTTTTTTTGTAACCGTTTTTGCGTCGGTGTCCCTTCCACCTCGTAGATAGTGTCCTAAAACTAGTTTTATCATCTGCCTAGCCTTTTTTCCCAACTATGTTGGGGTCGGCTTCCAGTCTAACCAGATGCAGCTGAATACCAGTATTTTACATAGAGCGACTGCCTATCTGACCTCCACAACCCAGTTAGTACTGGGTAATACGATACCCCTTGGTAAGACTGGTTGTCAGACTTTTTGGGCCACTGACTACCTATAACGACTGTCAAAGATCTACAAATGACACCCGGGACCAACGGCTTAACGTGCTTTCCGAGGCACGGAGGAAACTCGGTATGTAATGGGTGGTCACCCATCCACAGACCAACCTAGGCAAGCGCGGCTTAACCTAAAGATCGATCCGGGCGGCTGTTAGTACTTAGCCACGAGCTCCTCCTCCTTTTATGTAGTTACAATTAAGGTAGTTTCACCCGTATTGTTGACCAGTCAGACGTAGATCAGTCTTCAAAAACAAGTTTCTCTCTCATCAAAACTGTCCCATCACTCCGAAACTACAAGTTAATCCGTCACACTGTGGACACCCACGACAATGATTGCGCAAATCTAAATAATTCCATTGTCGCAGCATCCCTTACCATAAATTAAACGTTAGCGAACTCCCCGGCACCCTCTAGCGTCACTTCCTGTTCTAACCGGAAGCAGGCAGCCGCCATTTTGGCGAGCACGCGGCAGGAAGCAGGCGCACGCGCATCTCCGTCGTTACTTCCGTTTTGTCTATGACTTTGGGATTTTAGAGAAAATATTTTGAAAATTGCAAGTGTTGCTGGTCAGTGATGGTTGAGTGGGAAGATTTATCGCTGTTCAATTTTCTTAGTTTTGAATTTAGAATACTGTGGTTATGACTGTTGGCTTAGATTTTTTTGTGTCAAAACTAAAATAAAAGATTTTATACAATAGTTTAGTGAATTCTTCCTTGTGATATTAGCCCCATTCAAATAAAGAAATGATAAATAAATAGCAAATAGGGACTAGAATAATAAATATATTCAATATTAATAAAAAAAAAACATAATAAATGCATCCATAGTCTGGTAGTATTAATTCCTAAGTTCATGTAACTATCATCCTGCATGAGTCTTTCCTTCCTTCATCCTTTTTACCCGACTGCAAAGGAAGTGTTATGTTTTTCGCATATCTTATGTTTCTTTGTAAACTAATTGGATGGATTCCTTCAGTTAAGGTAACATTATATTTGTCTTAAAAAACAAAATGGTGTGTTTTTGGCGCGAAATAGTAATACGTTAATAAAAAAAAGTAACCAAACCTATCGAGTAGGGTATCAAAATAAAGGGTTTTAAAAGGTGATTATAAAAATACATTTAAATTTAATTATAAATAATATAACAATAGTAATATTTACAGTCGGGTTTTTGATTTTTTAAATTATATAACTTGTTGTTTCTTTATCTCCAGGTCCATGTAAATGGAAATAATTGTATCTGTCTTTAGAAAAATACCTCAACGTATTTGTTGAACACGGAGTTATTTTTTTTTCTGTTTATCTGAGAAAATGGAAACCAGGGATTCTTTGCAACAGCAGCATGAGGTGTGGGAATCCATCGATTTATGTGAATCACGTTACTCAAGATAAATCGTATATGGTGTAAGACCACAGTATAAAGATAACCAGTAAACTAACTAGACCTTTTTTGCTTTGAAACTCAACTCGAACTCAAAGCATTTATTTTAATCTATACGTCTGTACTTAATATTATACTTAATATAGGGTCTAACTATTCATACACGAAATATTTTCAGGGAATCATCTAACGGCTATAACAAAGCCATTTCAAGGGTTTTTTTTTTATTTGAGTATATTTTTTTATAAAAAATAAATAATTTAAAATTACTTGACCCACAAAATAAATACTGGCTCCTTATTTTTAAGCATCCATTACGGTAGTTTACTACGTCGTATTTACCTACTGTCATTGTTAGAATATAGGAGTAAAGGTTTTATGCAAAAAGTCTAAAAAAATATTAGAATTATAATAATTTTGTAAAAAAAGAAAGGGAAATTATTAATGGGGCGAATAAAAATTTAATTGGCGACCAATATACTAAATGGGCGACTATTGTACCAAGTAAGCAACTATTTATCCGGTCATTGCAGCAAGGAGAATATAGGAAGCAAGAGCGAGCGAATGCTGAGAGAGACTTGTGGCACCCCGACTCGGACAGGTTAGGTTCGAAGGGGATGGCGGGGTCTAGTGAGCGAGCGAAGTGAGCGAACTAAGACCCCGGAATCCCCTTCGTGTTAGGTTACTTTAAACTCTGCAAACAGATATAGGAGCCCCGCTCAGCGGGGGTTCGTCGACTACGCCTTATCTACAATCTAGTGATTAATAACCTTGTTTTAAGTTTTTTACAGGAGTCCTTAAATTATCACATAATCGTACTGAACAACTAGTAACTCAAATTTCTATTTTCAAGTCGCTGTTTTAAACATTTGTATTCGCCCACTGTTTGTCGCTCACTTAGTATTTCAGTAGCCCATTTTCAATACTTTTGACACCTTTAATTTGAATTTATGTTCGCTCGTTTAAATACTACCCAAAAAGAAACACTCAGAAAAATTTTTTTTTCGTTGCTATGGAGACTTTACGACTTATAGAAGTTACTCTTAAAATATTTCGTGTATGAAAAGATAGACCTTATATATAATATTATAAAGCTGAAGAGTTTGTTTGTTCGGTTGAACGCTTTAATCTCAAGAACTACTGGTTAGAATTGAAAAATTATTTTAGTGTTGAATAGTCCAATTATCGAGGAAGGCTATAGGCTGTACAACATCACGCTACGACCGATAGGAGCCGAGCAAAAAGAAAACAAGCCAGACGCGGCGGGTGAAACCGCGGGGCACGGCTAGTTAGATCGTAACAGGCACTTTAGAATATCAGAAAAAGAAAGAAGGCAAGGCTACAGTCACAGACATAAGTCATAATAACTTATGAAAGTACTGTAGTTGCCCATTCCAAGGCGTAGATTTCTATGGAGAAGAATAGGCAAGGAACTCCATGGACACTCTTTTCAATCAAAATATTGTTACAAAATCTTGATTAGGTATGTCTTTCATGTTGAGATTAAGATTATATGTGTGATGTTAGAACGATCTAGAAAGACGTTCAAGTTAAGTTTCTTTCTCTACTGGTCCAGTAGAGAAATCACCGCCCTTTAGAGCGCGGGTGGTATGTTAGGTCCGAACCCAGGCAGGTGCATTACTTTGTGTATTTTATTTCATCATCCGTATTTGCGTTATCTGTTTATTTTTTTTATTTAACATGCACTACACATTACACAAGTACACACATTTATAACATTATCTAGATGCGGCAGCCCCTTGATCACCAGTTCCTGTTACCTAAGCATGCTTAGAATCCGACCATTTGTTCAAAGTTAAACTACTGTATGTCAATACTTATATATGTACTGGGGTAAGAATCTACAATTGACAACTCTCATGGTCTGTTAGCATTATTAATTATCTCGTTTCCCTTATTTGACGTTTACAACGTGATCAGAAATCAAATTAGGTTCGACATGAGACGCCATTTTAATTTAATTCCTAGGATTATATGTGGTATGTTACGCATCTACCGCAATGTGTGACCATTAGGTTTTTTTCAAAATGGCTGAGACTAGTCCTTGGGCCTTGGACGAAATGAGATTCTATCAGTGATAACGAAGAAGGAAAATTCAAATACGTAGGTATTGTATCGACATAAACAATGGAATTATTTTTGTCAATCCTGGGAAACTAGTTTTTTATGTAGCCACACACAATTTTAATTACAAAATACAAAAAAAATATATAAAATTAAAGTTAAAGGTAAAATACAAAAATTGACAAAAGTGTTGCTTTTTTACTGGCACATTTTTGATTTGGAGTAACAAAACGAAAAATTTTAAAAGTGGATTTTTATGTTACGCAGTGGGAATAACAGGTACTAAAAGGCTGAACATAAAGGAGATGTTTGATTTTGGGCCACCACTATGTACACTACATAGATAAATAGGAAAGAAATAGAGGAATTTCATAAAAATACTAACAAATTAATTTGAAGAAAGGTACAGGCGTATAAAAATGATCATTTGAAAAGTTTTTTAATAAGAAAAGCTTATTTTTAGGGCAGCCATGACAGTTGTGTTTGAATTGACGTTGAACAACTTTGACAGTTTTAAGAAGTGACGTCTTTGAGTCTTTCCTTGCGTTGAGTTTGATGCTGTTTGCTTGGATGTGTTTCGGAGTTTTTAATGTTTGTTATTGTTTTGCGACCCAGGTTACTACTACGGACATTGATTGACTGCTTCTCTGCTGACCCGGGCTTTGTTTTATAGTTTCTGTTTTTTTTTTATAGCAGATATTACGATACACGTCAATCAAATGTTATTGTCAAAATGACATTTTTCGCATACTGCTGATCTGATCCACCACGTTTAATTTTATGTTGTGTGGCTTTCCTTGACCAAGACAATTTGAATTTACATTGAAACGAAGTGAAATTAAAGAAAATCAAAAATAAAAAACGGTTACTGTATTATATAGCGATATTTACATATAGTCTACATAGTGCTGGCCCAGGCTCCATACATTTCTTGAACATCTCCTTTATAGTAAAGTGTACTTTTTTATAAATTATATCTGCTATCAGCCCCAGAGGCTGATAGTGTACGTAAACTACTAAGTATGTCTTGTTTTAATGAAATAACGTGAGGCTACATCGACTGCTTGAAGTAAAGTTGTGTCGCTAACTGTGTTCCACTTCCTACGCCCTCTGAGCCCCTCAGCAAGCAGCCATAGTGTCCCCTGCGGTGCCACCGTCGACGGCGGCGATTGGAAACTGTCTACATTTCGTGCCAGCGACAAGAAGAAGAAAATATCAAAATAAATACTTATTTATTGAATAAAATCTCCTCGATCGACCACACATCACAATTAGTAAGCAATCATTCAATGGTGGTGATTTACCAGAATAACTAAATCAACATCAATTCATAGGGAATAACGTTTGGTCATTATGAAGATTGACGTCGGACGCAGTCTAACAACCCATCAATTCTGACCGGGTAGGGTGGGTAGCAGTGTGACGGACAGACGGACTGTCTTGGTACTTAGTTGTTTGTTATATCTTATATTTAAAAATCTCATGTCACGGTGTTTGTGGTCGCACTCCTCCGAAACCGCTCGACCGATTTTAATGATATTTGGTAGGTATGAGAATAGGTCGTAAAGTATATTTCACACCGCTAATTTCACCTGAACGATGGTCGCGGGGTACAGCTAGTAATATTATCTATTTTTGGCAATCAAGGTAGGTGTAGTAAGAATCAGAGTGGAGGCATACCTAATTCAAATTCTTTTAATTGTCCGAATATTACGTGGCATGACACAATATTATTAAATTTCAAACTTTCAACTATCAAAGAGAGATTTCACAGCTTAAGGCTTTATGATTAAATTAGGATGTCAAACTGTCATTTAAAAAGTCGTTTAGATTATAATAACATTTTTTACACAGCTACTCTTTAATTTCCTTTTTAATCCAACACAACAACCTAAGAAACTATGGATGGTTTTAATTTAATTTATTTATTTGCATCAGACACAACGATCCATAATTTAGTTAGTAAGTACAATTAAAAATAATGTTAGTTTTAGAACAAATAATCAAAGACAAATACACACCACACAATAATATTATAACTAAGTAGTACACAAAATAAAATTACAATAATTTTTCGTCAAATAAACAATATACAATGTAAAAAGTCCGTAATCAATAATCGTCGACAATTATCGTCGTTAATGCTAGCGTCGATATTTTTTTCGCTTATTCTGGATTTCACACTTAAATTTTATTTATTTGTTTGATTGATAACTAATTATAGCTTAGTCGGATATCCGCCATAATCTTAACCCCAATGACTCACCCCCTGATTTATCCTCAACTGTGTTCATTCATGGTTCCCCTAACCAGCAGAAATAAGTCATGGTGGTGGATAGTATTACATCACAAATTGTGTTTTGTGCTTAATGCTCTTACGTTACGTATGGAAATCTAATCTAATGTTTAGAAAGTTAGAATGATCAGCATTTTATTAGGAAAATAACTGGTGAGAGGAGGAGCTCGTGGCTAAATAATAACAGCCGCTCGGATCGATCTTTAGGTTAAGCTGTGCTTGCCTAGGTTGGTCTGTGGATGGGTGACCACCGATTACATACCGAGTTTCCTCCGTGCCTCGGAAAGCACGTTAAGCCGTTGGTCCCGTCTGTCATCTTTGACAGCCGTTACAGGTAATCAGTGGCCGAAAAAGTCTGACAACTAGTCTTACCACGGGGTATCACATTACCTAGTACTAACTGGGTTGTGGAGGTCAGATAGGCAGTCGCTCAATGTAAAATACGTGTATTCAGCTACATCCGGTTAGACTGGAAGCCGACCCTAACATAGTTGGGAGAAGGCTGGGCAGATGATGATAAGGCAATGTAATTCCATTTGGAGTTTAAGTTGTAGTTTGGTAAGCATGAAATTCGCTGCAGACTAAAAAATCAGGTTTGTGTTTTGTCAAAAAACTCGCCAGGGTTCAAAAACGAGCCCGCGTTTAAATTTTCTTATGTTTTTTTGCAATTTACAGGTCATTGTCAGGTTGTATGTTGATTAAGATTTACGATTCGCGACCGTAACAAATATGGTTTTACAGAGTTATAGTTATTAAACTTACAATACAACCCTCTAAGTTCATTTATATGAACTCATTAAAAAGTCATTTAATGGTATTATTATCATTAAATTACTTTTTCAAGAAATAGTCATTAAATTGCGTTAAATGAACTTAGAGGGTTGTATTGGTGATTTTAATAATTATAATTCTGTAACTACATACGTGTTACGGTCGCGAATCATATTTTGTTTCACATATAGCCTGAAACTGATCTGCAAATTGCAAAAAACGTAAGAAAATTTGAATTTCGCGGACTACCGTGGCGCTCCCACTTTTTTAACACTGTTTTTAATTTTTGGTATTTGTTAAAATATGTATTAGTTTATTTTATTTGTATATAAGTATTAGTATCATTATAAGTGCCTATATAAACTTTCGATAGCAAGAAGTTATTTTTTATATATTTATTTTGTACCCTATCACAATGTTTTCTTATTTAACCCAAAGGTTGACTGGTAGAGAATGCCTTGTGGCATTAAGTCCACCTACGTACCACTATTGTAATACATGAAGTTTAAATAAATAAATAAATACTGTTGAAATCCTTACTCATCCCTTAGTTATATTAAAAAGAACGTAGGAATAGCAGTGCGTGGCTCGATGTTCTAGACAATTCCGGTGGTTGTAAGCACTACAGCTGAGCACGAGGTCTTGTGTTCGATACCCAGGTCGTGCAAAGCGTTGATGGGGTTGTAATCGTTTTTCATCATCTTTCTCTTGCCCTTGTCTCAATTTGACGGCACGGTTGGCGCAGTGGCTGAGCGATTGACTGCTGCGGTTCGTGTCGCGGGTTCGATTCCCGCACGGAACAAATATTTGTATGGCCTACAGGTAGTTGTTCCGGGTCTGGCTGTTTGTGTATGTGATCTTAAATGTTTGTAAACGCACCCACGATACAGGAGAAATTCCTAGTGTGGGGCAACGTTTTAATAAAAAAAAAATAAAAAAAAAAATCATTTGGGGTAAAGCGATGATGTATCACGTAGGCGAAAAGAAGACTTGGATCGAGATAACTTTGTTATGACTAACCAGCTACAATTAATTCACGGTGACATACCAACAGGCCATTTCTTAGAGAAAATGAGATAATAGGAGCATATTTTATAATAGAAGCATATTTTTAGTTTGTTACAAAATTATTGTTTTTTACTCTTCCTTTTATTACTAGTGTCAAAGGTATAAATTATATACATGTGGTATAAATAAATGAGTACTGCTTCAATATGTCATAGTAGGACGAACAGAAACTGGTCTCCCTCGTGGTCCTACTAGTAGGACAAAATAGTAGGACCACGAGAAAACGGCGTCGGCGCAGCATGTCTTCTTCTTCCATACTTCTCTATTACTCGTCATCTCATCAGACACCTCCTTTCTTGCCATATAATTCTTCACACAGCCCATCCAACGTTTCCTTGGTCTTCCTCTAATCTTATACCCATCCACAGTTATATTCAAAACTTTCCTCACGATATTGTCCTCATTCCTCGTTTTTCTCATCAGAAATTTCTCAGAAGCAGCCTGAAATCTAGATTCGTGACCCGGTTGATGGTCATTAGGCTCGCCCCCAATTTTATGGAACTTAAACAAAACTGCGTGGAAAAATGTAGATGTACTTTAAGTACACCTGTCCCTGTCCGGTCGAGATAATACAAGCACTATATTCTTATTAAAATTGCAGTGCCACATCATTCATAATGTCGTCCTGTGTCTTTATAATATCTACAGATATAAACCTACCACTCAATTGAGGGGACACATATAGATAATTGTTTGAAGTGGTCCTCGTAAGCGACTGGCCGAATACACTCGTGAGCAATTGTCAACTTAACCAATGAATGTCTGTCAGTAATACCTACCTATGTAGACTACTTAAATTCCCATGAACATAAATAATAATAATAAGTTTATTTCGTAATCAAGATGTCCATGTCTGCGGCATGCCTGACGAGCTATGGGCCAAAATAACCACGATGTGGAGCCCTGACACAGCCAGAAGGCGACGCGGTAGACCTCGCAGGAGATGGCGGGACGAGCTGGACCAAACTGACGACCAGTGGTCTACATTGGCCCTGGATCTAGGAATTTGGAAGTCATGGAGAGAGGCCTTAGCCCAGCAGTGGGATGACGCAGGCTAACAGTAACAGTATTTCGTAATCAACAGGTTTTAACAGATACATTGTAGAGGCCTTCTTTAAAGTATTTAAATACCTGTAACAAAAGACCCCCCCTCCTCCATATTTATGTCCAAAAGTTTTACCAAGCCTGTAAATAGTTAAAAACAAACTAGGTAAAAAAAAAAACAAAAACTTAGATTACAGAACTTAAAAAAAAATTGAGTGTGTACGTGTGTGTTTATCAGTAAAACTATAGGTAATACGCACTACCCTTGACTTTCAGAGCTCAATCACTCTTTCCGTGACCTTTCACCATTAACGTCCCGTGGTGTCCCATGTCTGTAAACCATGTAATCTAAGTAAAACCACCATAAAAGCAGGGCTCGGACACTTAGCTTGTGAATAGAATACTATTACCGTTTCGAAGGGGGCCGGGGACAATATGGTGGCAGTTAATATTTTGAGTTAAATCAATGATATTTAAACTATAGATACGTTGGCCGCGCTCTATAATGGCAACATGAATGCAAGGTAATTACCGGACCTCCATTTGACCCCCAATATCTCCGTAACTAGAAGGTTCCCAGGTATGGTCTAGAACAAAAAAATTATCACAATGATTGGGAGAACAAGTTAGTGTCTTTGGACTTCTTTAAGGGTCTTGTTACATCCTTTATATTATACAACATTATTTTTAGTATATACGAAACCTGAAACAAGTGTAAAGAATAAAGAATGAAAAAAATGTAAAGAATCTATGTACAAAATTTCAAAACTGTATCATGACAAATCACAAAGTTATAAGCTTGTTCTGTTATCTGGTTGTCCACACAAAAACGTGGGCAACACCCGGCGCGCCCGCGTGCGCGCCTCCAGTGTCGTCTTGAGCTCATTGATAATAACAGTTTGGCAGTAGGTACCTAAATGATTGCGATAGGTACTTAATGTCGCTCGGTGTCCAACTTGTAGCCTTTTTTAATTATTCTTGGGACAAAATATAACATGGTTTTAAAATTATTGCAATCGATTCAGTTACTTATTCTGAACAAACTATATTCAGGTTTCGCATATACTAAAAATAACGTTGTATAAGCATTAACGTTTTATATGGTACTTTATCCGGTATCCATGTTAGAAAATTCACAAAGCTAGTTCTGTATAAATCCAAATGGTCGTATCATTAGATTTCCATTGGAAACACCCATTTTTCAGATTTCTGCGTCCCGACCTCGGTAACCTTTGGTAAGTATTCACAATTCGGCCACCATATATCCGTCTTGAATACCTTAGCTTTCGCTTTTCCATACACATGCCGTCCTCCATACATCACTCCACATGCTACTTTATCACAGTATCTTCTACCCACAAATTGCCGCGCTATAGTTGCCGTCCTCACCGATATAGATCTACTATTGCGAGAAGTCTCGACGCCCATTCACTAGGTCTTTTCAACGCGCACAGAGCAAACAGACAGACAGGGCTACGCAAACACTCCTGTGCGCGGAGATCAAAGCGCGATAGGATACAGAACCCGGTTTAATTTGGCGCCAATGTACGGAACGCCATTTTTCCGTTTTCGCGGCATTGCAAGATTTTTTTATTTTTTTTTCTGTGGCCAAGGAAGATGAGTTGCGTCGATCCGCGGATTCGTTTTTGTTTGATGCGGTAATAATTTGAAGAATTGAGCGGAATGACATGTATGTCAGATAGTCAGACCACATAGCAAGGTGATCGAAATTTTTAACAGACGTTTATTTATACTGAACTAACTTTTGTCGATGGATTCGCCTGTGTGAAAGCAGGAAAAGTACTATATTATACATATTGTTACGTCGGTTGCTTTACGAGAACATTCTAGACTACGTGCGAGTCTCGAATGTTCCTGTAAGGACCTATCTAGAAGATTAGAGTCTAGAATGCTCCACTAAAGAACTGTCTAGAAGATTTGAGAAAGTTGTGGAACTTTCTCGAAGGTTGATGTTCCACTAAGAACTGTGAAGAAGGTTCCTGAAAGTTGTGGTACCTTCTTGAAGGTTCGGTCGCCATATTAATAGCTGTCGTGTTTGCGGGAACAGTCAGTTTTATTTTGGCTACATAACGAAGCGAATCGAAGTGAACTAGAAGTGCGATATCTAAGCGAATAGAGATCAGTAGTGTATTTGTGATTGAGTTTTAAGGGTTTTGTGATTATTAAAGTTATTTGTGGTTAAATCGATAGTATTTAATTTATCCCATACCCAGCTCGTAACAATATTTACATCTTAAATACATTGATGCCGTTTTAGAACTGGATTAATAAGTTGGGCCTGCTAAACCACTGAAAACAGCCGATGTCGTATTTTCGTGCACCCAGCGGTCAAACAACAAACGACAAAGTCAAACAGTAAAGTTACATTTTATTTAAATAAAATAATATGTAACTATATTTTATTACGCCACGCCGAAATTAAAGGCAGAATAAGAGAAAAATTCTCTACTCTACATTTTAAAAACCTTCTGTACCTTATTTAAGCAAATAAATGATTTTGATTTTTGATTTTGACGTTCAATCTTTTATTCTGACACCCAGAAAACAACGACATTTCCCATAATTAAAACGATCAAAATCTAGATGGAGTCTGATCTCAGCGACCATCAATATCGAAAACTTGAACGTAGACCGTAAATCAGAGTACTCTTTGGACTAGGACTGAAATTAATATGTTCATGAACGTTCTAGAAAATACATACATAAATTATACCTGTTGTCAATAATAGTCCGAAAGATTTTTAAAGATAATTATTTTTAATACATTGCTTCATAAAATATATTTAAAAAAAAATGATCTATTCAACAATGTAATATTTGATCCATTCAATGCCAATATATACACACCCTCTTACTATTACTACACCAGAGCTCCATGTAAAATACTGGTATTCAGCTGCATCCAGTTAGACTGTAAGCCGACCCCAACATAGTTGGGAATAGGATAGGCGAGATGATGATAGGTACCTAAACAAGGAGTATTCCGAAAAGACACTTCTCTCCTCCGCAATGTGGTGTTTGAAATTTAAACGAGTCCTGCCTACCAGCTCCCAAGCCTCAAGTACCGCCTTAAGCCACTTGCGACCCCAAGCTATGAATAATGAAACCTCATAAACACTCTTGCACCCCTGGTGAGGATGAGTCAACAAATATCGGAGACAATATGAATGTATGACAATATGTATGAATGTTTGTAAATGATTTCTGCTTGTGGTGCTCGTGCCTTTTAATAACAGCCTCTTCAGGTTAAGCCGTGCTTGCCTAGGTTGGTCTGTAGATTGGTGACCAGCCATTACATACCGAGTTTCATCCGTGCCTTGGAAAGCACGTTAAGCCGTTGTTCCCGGCTGTCATTTGTAGATCTTTGGGAGTCTTTGCTGTTAGTCAGTGGTCCGAAAGTCTGATATTCAGTCTTACCAATGGGTATCGTATTACCCAGTACTCAGATAGGCAGTCGCTTCATGAAAAATACTGGTATTCAGCTGCATCCGGGTAGACTGGAAGCCGACCCTAACATACATAGTTGGGAAAAGGCTAGGCAGATGATGATAGTGCTATAATAAACCTGACAACGTGGACAACATCTTCATCTACTTCAAGGGCCAACCGGTTACTGTCGGTACAAGTGTAACGTGTCAAACTTGCCATTATGTCATTTTAGTTAAGACGTCACTGAGGTGACTGAGGTCACATTTCTTCTGATCGTTTCTGTCTCGTTGGCCTAGAAGTCGCAAGGTCGCATGGTAACCGTTTTCGCGTCGGTGTCCCTTCCACCCCGTATTCGGCATTCGATATATCAATTTTATTTGTTTAAATGATTTTTTAAATTTTAAACGACCGCTGGTCAAAGGTATCAACACGATGGGTGCCTGAGGATGGACGGTGCCGCCGAAGCCGGCCCAGAAAACGGCGGCGAGATGATTTAGACGCCTATCACGAAGGCTGGTTCGAGGTGGCGCAGGAGAACAGTACCTGGAAGCATATCGGGGAGGCCTTTGCTCAGCAGTGGGACATTCAACGCAATTAAAAAAAAATACAAAAAAATGAAGAAGAATCAGGCTCTCTGGTAAAACCAGAGATTTTTGCCTGGTTGATGGTAATATATTCGCCCACTATTTCAAGGGAATTAAACATAACTGTAAAATATTGTGTTATTTCTACTTATGTCTAAATAGTCTCTTAAATCTCTTAGATCGAAACATAAACAATACCAATGGATACTTGGAGAAACATTAATATGAACGCAATACAAACAGTATTGTCCTGGGTGGCGATGAATTATTCAGGAGCTCAGACACTTGGGGTGAACCGGGGGTGAAGTCTAGACCGAATGTTTTTGTACCTACTAGCTGGTGTTGTATATGTGTAGAAGGTGTTTGTTTGTTTACGTAATAATGCACTCTAAACAAGGTGGGATTTTGAAGGAGCTGCGTAGGAGCGGTTGACTCATTGAGCGCACTATGTAAAGCGCATCGAGGAGAGATTATTTCTCAATGATCATCTAGTAGTTTTTAGAGAGGGCCATTGGTTTCTTTTTTTTAGTTTAGGTTGCCTTGGTTGGTCTGTAGATGGGTGACCAGTCATTATGTACCGAGTTTCCTCCGTGCCTCGGAAAGCACGTTTAGCCGTTGCCCACGGCTATCGTTTGATCTTTGACAGTCGTTACAGCTAATCAGTAGCCCGAAAGTCTGATAACCAGTCTAACCAAGGGGTATCGTATTACCCAGTACTAACTGGGTTGTGGAAATCAGATAGACAGTCGCTCCATGTAAAATACCTACTGGTATTCAGCTACATCCGGTTAGAATGGAAGCCGACTAAAACATAGTTGGAAAAAGGCTAGGCAGATGATGATGAGTTGCACTTTCAGACTTTATTGTTAGACCCAACAAAATCGTAAATCTAAGTAACTGTAAAATAAAACTTTTTTATGCTCAAGTATGCGATTTCGGCAAGGCTCCGTATGAGTACATTGGACTTAATTGGTTGCTGGCCGAAAAGAAATATGGCGGAACGATGGAACGTCATTTATGTTTTGGAAATTTACATTAATGTTTTTTCTAAGGTCATCATCATCATCATCTGCCTAGCCTTTCCCCAACTATATTGGGGTCGGCTTCCAGTCTAACCGGATGCAGCTGTTTTTCTAAGGTATCATTGGAATTTAATTTTCTCAAGTTTCTTAACTCATTTATTATGCTTTAGGCAGGGATGTCCAACATAATTTTATGGAGGGCTAAGTTTAGTAGTTTTGTAACCGCAAAGGGCGAAAAGAAATACAATTATCTCTAAAAAACTAAGCGAGCTTCGCCGGACTAGACTGCAATGATCCGGTCTGCATTCACGGGTAAGTGAGCTTTGGAAGGTAGGTAAGTATGACGCGAGAATAACTGACTTAGGGACATTTTTAAAACAATGTTCCCTTAATATTTATTGATGTCTTATAAAGTTTTAAGACCGGGCCGGCTGAAAGACCTATGCGGGCCGGTAGGTGGCCCGCGGGCCGTATGTTGGATAGGCCTGCTTAGGTGGGTCGGTTATGGCCCAAAAGTACCTGAATTCTTGTAATGCATCCTGACTGCTCATTATTATTTATCTATTCTGAACACAGTGTCATGTTTTGATAGTCAAACGATCTATTTTAGGGGTATTCCTCAAAGCGCAACTATTTATAAGCGCAACCAAAAAAAGTATTAATGAATCCATCATACCCCTCTCTATTTTTCATCATGGTTGCACTTTGAGGAATAAACATATAATATTTTTAATTTGAATTTGTGAGCGCAACTAATTCATCATCTGCCTAGCCTTTTCCCGACTATATTGGGGTCGGCTTCCAGTCTAACCGGATGCAGCTGAATACCAGTATTTTACATGGAGCGACTGCCTGTCTGACCTCCACAACCCAGTTAGTACTGGGTAATACAACACCCCTTGGTAAGACTGGCGCAACTAATTGTTGCATAATTTAATTGCGCTTAGTTGAATGCGCTTAAAAATAGTTGTGCTTTGAGGAATAACCCCTACTTCAAAGCACAGAATGGTAACATAACTACTCTAGAACATTTTCGAAAAAAAAATAGAAAATTTTGCATCTAGTTCATATCAATATAAACCATAATCATCATCCTAGTCTTTTTCCAAGTTGGTGTCGGCATCCAGGATGCAGCTGATTGCCAATATTTTACATGGAGCGACTGCCTATCTGACCTCCACAACCCAGTTAGTACTGGGTAATACGATACCCCTTAGTAAGACTGGTTGTCGGACTTTTAGGCCACTGAATACCTGTAACGACTGTCAAAGATCTATAAATGACAGCCGGGACCAGTGGCTTAAGGTGGAAGCGTCAGGGCCTCATTTTTCATCAACATACAACCTGACACTGAGAGGAGCTTGTGGCTAAATAATAACAGCCGCTCGGGTTGATCTTTAGGTTAAGCCGTGCTTGCCTAGGTTGGTCTGTGGATGGGTGACCGCCCATTACATACCGAGTTTCCTCCGTGCCTCGGAAAGCACGTTAAGCCGTTGGTCCTGCCTGTCATTTGTAGATCTTTGACAGTCGTTAGGCAGTCAGTGGCCCAAAAAGTCTGACAACCAGTCTTACCAAAGGGTATCGTATTACCCAGTACTAACTGGGTTGTGGAGGTCAGACAGGCAGTCGCTCCATGTAAAATAATGGTATTCAGCTGCATCCGGTTAGACTGGAAGCCGACCCCAACATAGTTGGGAAAAGGCTAGGCAGATAATACAACCTGACACTGACCTGCAAATTGCAAAAAACGTAAGAAAATTTGAATTTCGCGGGCTCCAAGCGCCTCCACCTTTACGTGCTTTCCGACGTACGTAAGAAACTCGGTATGTAATGGGTGAACGGGTCAGTCAGTATAAATGTATGAATCAAGTGTTAATTATTATTTTACCGAAAAGATTAGTTGTTACCTTATTTGTATTTTCCTAGAGACCCAACTGTTGGTTTAAATAGAAATAAAAATCACGCAATATTCCACTACATTATTTTGCAGCCAGCTCAAAATATGTTTTTTTCTTAACACTAAATTTAAATGGCCATCGACACGCTTTCCCACATACATTACCTTCTATATAAAACACGAACATGTACACAAACAGCTACTATTCTATTTCAAACTCTAACTTCTTCAAGATAGAGTGTATTTTCTTGGTTTCCATGGGTTTCCTCGGCACGCCCATTGGATAATGACGGCAGCGCCATCAGTTTTTGCTTTGCTGAGTGTGACAATGGTGTTTCATGGTGATAAAGAATAGTGGGGAGAAACTTCCCTTATTAACATATCGTGCTATAAATATAGATATTCTTTACAACCGTATTACAAAGCTAATTATTTTCTAAGTAAACAAAAAATACGTCGTTCAATTTTTTAATTCGCCTGCGGTGGTAACGATTGCTCTTATACTCGTAATTCCTTTTTGATACCGATAATGATAAATTGAGCTTAAATTTTAATTGGCGACTGCTAAGGTCCTGGGTTCGATTCCCAGGTCGAGCAAAGTGTCATGTGGTTTTCTGTCAGCAAATTTCTCAGTAGCAGCCACGGAGTCTGGTTTTCTGTTCGGTTAATGGCAATACGCTCGCCTGCATGGGACATTAGTTTATTCTATTTTTTTATTTTTTTTATTTGGTTCTTCGACAGTGAGCACACTATTACATAAATAGTAAAACATTACAAACTTAAGTGTAAGTGCCCCATTACTTAAAGAAGAGCACTACATGCACTTTATTATGCGATTAAATATCTAATTGTCTTAATATAAAATTCTCTGTATTGTCAGTTAAAGTTTCTTAGAAGATTTGCTTATAGAAATAAACAACATTTTTTTTTTTTCATTTTCTTCTTATAATTATTACAAAATATTATCTATTTAAGGAAAAGGAGTATGTAAGGAACGTCGCACCTGGCGTTTTCTGGTTTCTGCCAAAACCCGTGAGAAAAAGGTGTGAGTTTACGTGTGTATATAAAAGGAGTAAATAGACCCTTAACGAAGCCGAAAGGCACTTGTTCTCCCCGTCATAGCGTCCCCATAATTATTTTCAGATATACACCTAAGCTTGTCTCTGCATCATCCAAAGGTTGACTGGTAGAAAATGCCTATGGCATTAAGTCCGCCTCAGTACTTTTGTGCTTGAAGTGTTAAATAAATACCTAGAAACCTAGTTACGAAGATATTGAAGGTCAAAGTGCCAACTTTTTCATATGTATTTTTTTTTAAATATTACTTTTTAAGGTACCTTACTTTTAATGTCTCCATGACCCGTTCACTATTCAATGCATCCATCAGCACAATGTTTAGAGTGCGTTACATTGACTTTTTCCAAATAAAAAGTCGTTTCTCAGCAATATTTTTTGTGTAGGGTTTTTTTTTTTTTTTTTTCCGGATGGGAAATCATCAAATGACCCCCCCCACTCTGGGCGGAGCGGAGGGGAGTGTCAGACTTGTACTGACTAAAACCCATCCATGTTCCTTCTTTGCCCGTTATGTTCCAGGGCCACGGTATCTCTTTCGAACAGTCCCGCAGCCCCGGCAGTTTGTGTAGGGTTACTTGGTTTGATGTACAGAATACTTGGTTGGCGTCTTCGTTAAGGATCCGTTTACACCCTGTATACTTATTCATTTAAATACCTGCTTACCATTATCTTTTTGAAAAACTCAGTTCTTTTTATTCTACAATTCATTCCTGATGAATATTTTCTAAGAAAACAGGCTTACTATTTCTGTTATAGAAGCTCTTTCGCGTGCACAAGTTTCTTGAACTCATAGCGGCTATAGAAGCTATGGCGGCCGTATTAACATCCCGTGTCGGCAGTAAACCTACCTGTTATGAAGTTTATTATATTCCTCGCTGCCATTAATTGTAGCTTACCTTTGAATGGAGCTTGAAATACTGTAGCTTTTTGTGTGGTAGCTGGTTTGCGCCGCGTCGACATAGCTTTATGTATTTGTTATATGTTTTATAATCGAGGAGCTCGTGGCTAAATAATAACAGCCGCTCGGGTCGATCTTTATGTTAAGCCGTGCTACCCATTACATATCGAGTTTCCTCCGTGCCTCGGAAAGCACGTTAAGCCGTTGGTCCCGGGTGTCATTTGTAGATCTTTGACAGTCGTTAGGTAGTCAGTGGCCCAAAAAGTCTGACAACCAGGCTTACTAAGGGGTATCGTATTACCCAGTACTAACTGGGTTGTGGAGGTCATATAGGCAGTCGCTCCATGTAAAATACTGGTATTCCTCTGCATCCGGTTAGACTGGATGCCGACCCCAACATAGTTGGGAAAAGGCTAAGCAGATGATGATATGTTTTATAATGTAACGTGTTGATTTGTTTGATAGAATCCATGCGTCATTGAGTTCATTTCCAGACGAATCAATTGCACCATGTGCACAACTTATCCTAGCGAAGGAATACCGATGGCAATTTTAATTTTATCTTCATCAGTAAAAGTTACTTTTGTCTCGCTACAAGGTCTAAACGGATCCTTCACGAAGCCGTCAACCAAGCATTCTGTCTGTCGCGAATCATAATATTTTAATCAACATTCAACCTGACATTGACCTGCAAATTGCAAAAAACGTATAAAAAATTGAATTCGCGGGCTACTCTGGCGCTTCCACCTTAAGTTGAGGTTTACCACTGGACCACCACTATTGTGAAATAACATCACGCCTGTAATCCCCGAAGGGTTAGGCAGAGGTGTACCGAATAGTTAACCCACCTTTCGCCAGTTAAGTTTAAGTCCCATGTAATAGGGAGCGAGCCTATTGCCATCAACCGGACACAAATCCAGACTCCGTGACTGCTACTGAGAAATTCCTGATAGAAAAACCCAGTAACACTTTGCTGGAAATCGAACCCAGGATTTATTTACCATCCAAGCAAATATAATATTAAGAGAGAGATCTTAATTCAAAGAAAAAAATCTTGAAAAAAAGAAAAAGAGAAAAAATCTTATAAGAGAATTTTTGTTATCTAGAGTGACCTCTGTTGAAAACGTACGTTTTCAACAGAGGTCACTCTAGATAACAAAAATTAAGATCCCAGCAAAAAAATAACATAATTATTCACCATTACAAAAATGCGAAAAACCAGTGAAATTACACCGATACTTTCGACTCACGTACAGAGGGTTGATTGCAATCAGTCGAACCATCCCTTATTGAATTGCGTCGATCCGGGACATACAAACGTACTCGCTCTCGTCTGAGCACACTGTTTGTTGGAGATATTACAGCGGGCTAGCTAACGGGGTTGCGTTAGCTGGATGGTGCAACAGTTTTATTTTTTACTTTTTAAGAAGAAAGTAACTACAATTACACTAAACTTTTTGATGAGGTTCTACGAGGTCAGCCAAGACGCCTTCGGGCTATGTCAGATACTGGCTATTTTGGCCAACAGCTCAATGGGGATACAGCAGTCGTGGCGAGCCCAGGCTCACTTTAGCTTAGCAGTTCTCAATGGGATGTGGAGGTCAGATAGGCAGTCGCTCCATGTAATATACTGGTATTCAGCTGCACCTGGTTAGACTGGAAGCCGACCCCAACATAATAAGAAAAAGGCAAGGCGAGCAGATGATGATAAATTGCAGCCACATCCAACCATTCTTAATCCCTGTAACGTAAAGCTAAATTATTTTTATCAGATAATTTATCAGCCTTTATTTAGTGGTCCGCAGCATGTATAACGATTTGTATGATTTGCTGTATGTCTTTTGTATTACTCTGTATTACTTCTGTTTACAGTGTATTGAAAGAAAGTGAGAAGAACTATTTGATTGGGGATTTTGTGGCGTAAAGTAGTTCAGATTTTGGAGTCACCCTGTTTAGAGACTGCCGCGTTCGTCTAGTGGTCGCAAGCGCGACTGCTGAGTATAAGATTCTGGGTTCGATTCCCAGGTGGGACAAAATGTTATTGAATTTTTCCATCAGGAATTTCTCAGTAGCAGCCACGGAGTTTAGATTCGTGCCCGGTTGATGGCAATAGGCTCGCCATACCTGGTGAAATGTGGGTGTTCTAATGGAAAGAAAGCAGAATGAAAAAATATTTATGTGTCGCAG
This sequence comes from Noctua janthe, assembly GCA_910589295.1. Classification (NCBI taxonomy): domain Eukaryota; kingdom Metazoa; phylum Arthropoda; class Insecta; order Lepidoptera; family Noctuidae; genus Noctua; species Noctua janthe. The sequence continues at coordinate 12,681,167 of OU342573.1, forward strand.
GGACATGACGTGCATGCGAAATGACAAAAAAAAAACAATAAACAAACAAACAACGCATAAAAAGTATTTATAAATACAATAAGACGTAAATATAAAAAAAATCTGCAGTCCATACATTTGGTATTGAAGTTTGTAAAGAACAGCTCATTGTTTTTTTCGTGATGGTGGTCCCATGGAGCAAGTTGTTCAGTTTGATGCTCTGAATCACTCCCTGTAATGTGACCACACCTTTCTGGTGCACGCTGTATAGAGGCTATCTGAAGAATTAAGGATGATTTCCTCCTTACGGCTCGCATCGGATCGGAACGGATTTTACAATCTTTAAACAATATTAAATCGTGTACACAGTATTTAAAGTCTATATTACCAAGCCGCGCACAGCTGCTTGACCGTGGGCGTCTTCCGCGACACGCTATCGTAGCCAAAAGTATGCTGCGACGCACGGAGCCGATCGTATGCGTCGACATCCTGCCGATTGCGATGGGCTGTCACCGCATCCGTTCTCAGCCGCATTTTTCTAATTTGTTACCAACAACAATTAATTATGAAAAAACTGCTCCAATCTAAACATTTAATTGATAGATGATGATTTTCTCAAAGCTGAAAAATGAGTGATCAGAATATAAAGGGTGTAAATAGACCCTTAAAATAAACGAAAGGCACGTGTTCTACCCGTCATTGCGATCATTTTTTTGTTCTAGATTATACCTGGGAACCTGCTAGTTACGGAGATATTGGGGGTCAAAGTTTCAACTTTTTCACAAGATTTTTTTGGTTAATACATGTTTTTAATGCAAAATTTTTACTTTACACTCCTCCACGACCCCCGTACTATTCAATTCATCCATCAGCACAATGCTTCGAGTGCTTTCCATCGAGTCCTACCTTAAAACATGATTTTTCACCCCAAAAAAAAAAGTCGATTCCCAGCAATAATTTTTGCGTAAAGCTACTTAGTTTGATGTACAGAATGCTTGGACGACGGCTATGTTAAGGGTCTGTTTACACCCTGTATGTATGAAAAATCCTTGCCCAAAACATATATAATCTCAAGAATAAAAGGTCTATAGTAGCATTAAACCGACACAGCTCGGTAACCATCCAGTTTTGACTCCTACTAGGTCGACTTTCCTTGTCAGCCTGTATATGATCTTTTGTATTTGCTTTATCGTGTTAATTCACGTTAAAGTATCAATGTCCATTACATGCCTAAGGAGATTCGTTGGCTATTTCAATATGACCATGTGGCTAAATAATAACAGCTGCTCGGGTCGATCTTCAGATAAAGCCGCGCTTGCCTAGGTTGGTCCGTGGATGAGTGTCCATTACATACCGAGTTTCTTCCGTGCCTCGGCAAGACGTTGATCCCGGCTGTCATTTCTCGTCTACCAGTCTGATCAGATCTTTGACAGCCGTTACAGGTAGTCAGTGACCAGTCTTACCAAGGACAATCGTATTGCCCAGTACTAATTGAGTTGTGTAGTGGAGGTCAGATAGGCTAAGACTGGAAGCCGACCCCAACATTATGCAGTTGGGAAAGGCTAAGCAGATTATGATGTACCTTACTAACACAAGTTTAACATGCATCCAAGCCAAACTCAATATTATGATTTCCGAGCAAATTGTATAAAATCGAGTTACAGTAACGAACATCAGTATCCATTCGTAATTCGTTTTGTAAATTAGCGCCTATTGGATGAATCCCCACAGGATATCGCTGATTTACTCTTTTTGCATATGAATTTGAACCTTATTATACGGGAATAAAGGTGAGGAAGTTAAGCAAGGGGTCTCCAAAGATTGGGTTGTGGAGTCAACACATTGATTTGGTCTCATTACCACAAAAATGTGATTTACTGTTAATAGTATTACATTATTGAGTTTTTCCAGTAATTTCTCGGTAGCAGCCAATAGGCTCGGCCCCTATTACATGGGACTTAAACACATAACTGGCAAAATGAGGGTGTAATATTAGGTAGACCTCTGCCTAACCCTTCGGGGATTACAGGCGTGATGTTATACAGGCCCGGACTGGGACCGGAAACCGGCCTGGACATTTTAGAGATGGTCGGCCCTCCACGCTCAAGAGAAAAGAAAACTACCTACTAATATAAATGAATCAACCGAAGAAAACATCTAAAATACTATACGGTTAAACTGTGCACTCGCTATTGACACCGGATACTCTCAGATAATACAGTACCTACCAGTAGCGAAGGGTCAATTTTTGTAAGAGGTAAGCCGGAGTACATATCTTTATTGTGATTACCACATTGCACACTTAGTTTTGACTTTGATTATACACCGTGACTTTTTAGTCGTCTTACAAATGTGGTCCACTCAATGTACCCGATATAAAATAGCTCTAGATGCGATTTTTTTTTACCTACTGCAATAGTTACAAAGAAAAATAAATAATACATTAGAATAAAATTATGAAACATCCCGTTAATGATATGTACGTGCCAAACGGGAGAACATACCTACCCAGCGCTCGAGTCCAGTAGATCAATGCTCGCAACAGGGTGTTTTAACTACGTTATGCGTCATAATACTGAAAAACTCATAAATACCAATTTTTTTTTTATGAATGTTTAGTAGTCATTGGATACATGAAGTGGGCTGCCGTTGTAAGACGACTAAAAAGTCACGGTGTATTATTTGTCTATAGAATACTGCCTGTGATATTTTTCAAAGGGATTCCGGTAGGAATCGAGTTGTATGGAACCTTCGCCACTGGTACCTACAACATCTGTCAAAGTCACGTTCGTAGTCCGTAAATACACGACGTACGAATCCAACGTCCCCCAGAAGATTGGAAACCTACTGAACCTTATAGTGCTGTTCTTCTTCCACCTCATGTCTTTATCATATTGTAACATCAACATACATCTTGATATAATACATACACATAACACACACACATACACACACAAAAATACATACACACACATACACACACACATACACACAAACACACATACACATACACACACACATACACACATACAACACACACACATACATAACACACACACATATACACACACACTTGGACATATTTTCTTGCTCTTTGGCGGAATTCCAGAGGGTGGCACTTGGTATGTTGTCTGCTGTTTAACTTGTGCCTCTACCCAGTCCCGTTACTTAGGATTGGATTTTTGCAATTTATGACGAATTTGTTAGCTTGGGTCTTACCTGTTAAAACAAATGTGTGTGTTAAGGAATAATAAATAAATAAATAAATTAATAAATAAATAAATAAATAATAAGTAATAAAGCTTTTTATTCTGAACTTTCTTGGTTACAAAAAATCGTGTTTATAGGATATCTTTAAGTTCTAGTGTTCCCCCTGGCATGAGCCTCCTCTAACATCTTCCATTGATTTCTGTCTCTAGCAACCCTTCTCTAATTTGGTCCTTTTTTTTAGATGGGAAATCATCAAATGACCCCCCCCCACCCCCCCACTCTGGGCGAAGCGGAAAGGAGTGTCAGACTTGTACTGACTAAAACCCATCCATGTTCCTTCTTTGCCCTTTGTTTTCAAGTGCCGCGCGGCGCGAGCAGACCTCCGCGGTGTGCTCCACCGTATCCTCAGGGCGATACTCGCAATGGTAACACCAGGTGTTTCCTCCCGCTCGATTCGGTGCAGGATCCTCTCGAAACAATCGTGCCCGGTAAGGACCTGCGTCGGACGGAAGGTGAGGGCGCTGAGGCGCCACTCCAGCTACTCCTTAAAGAAGGGACTTATCGTAACTATTGTGGCGTCGCTCTCTCTATGTCGCCATGAGATCACCGGAGGCGGAGGTCTGTCCGCTGAGCGGCGTTTTGCCGTAGTAGTGAAGTTTCCCCCCGGCGTATATAGTACCTCCACGCGCCATTCGTGAGTCCTCTAGATCCGGCATGGTGGTTCTGATTTGGTCACTAATTTGGTCATGTGGTAATTTGGTTAGTTTTAGCTCATCTTGCCATCTTTTCCCTTATCTTCCTTTAACCAACTTACATCTTGATAACCTCTTTGAATTTTTTTAAGTGGCAATGAATCCGTAACTTAACTGGTACCTTCAAGACCCACCAGACAATGACAACAACCAAACAATACTCCAGGATCCGTTACTTACCATATGTTCGACAAATGATGATTCCAACCGCAATTTTTGTTGCGCAAGCGCAGACTTAAAACCACACGATACGTGCCAATTACTAATTATGGAAACAAAAAACTTTACCCTAGCAGTGGGTTGTTTTTTTACAATAGTAATATCGCGTGCGAGTAGACTTTTTGTAACTCGTATTTTTTTTTTGGGAAAATTGATTATAGATTATCTGGGGTGGTTTGGTGGTATAAAAAGCGGGTCTCCATGAGTGATGGGGATCGGAACTGTTGGTATTAAATTTGTGTCTCCTTGGTATTAATAACCAGGGTGGAAGGCACACCGACGCTAAAACGGTTACCACGTATTCAGTACTTCATTCTGGACCCTGAATAAGCTTTTCAGTAGCTTATGTCCCTCGCATACATTTTTGCCCCCTCCATCAACGTTGTCACTAATAGTATGTGTGAGTGTCTACTCCGAGCCTCAAGATTAGTCGAAGAGATTAAAGATTATACAGGGTGGACATCGACTCACAGACGGTTACCACTTATTCAGACGGTACATCATCTGAATACCACAGAAATTTTCCATCGGTTTTTTTTTAAATCTGGTGTTCCATACATTCTAACCGTGTAGGTATTGCAGTTTTAGTAGGTGTACTCCAAGCATAGCCCGATCCATAGCTACCGTTCCATAGACCCGTGTGGTGAATTACAACTGAGTCTTTCTAACAGGCAAGGCCCAAAAAATGATCGTTAAGAAATTAATTTAAACAAGCGACCCGCCCGGGCTTCACACGGGTTCAATATATTTAAACCTTCCTCTTGAATCACTCTATCTATTAAAAAAATCGCATCAAAATCAGTTGCGTAGTTTTAAAGATCTAAGCATACATAGGGACAGACAGACAGCGGGAAGCAACTTTGTTTTATGCTAGGTAGTGATGACATCCATAAAAGTAATTGCCATCTTGAAAAAAAAATACGCCTTTTACTTTTCATACAACTTGGACAACATCTTCCCAATCAAATACTATGACACTACGACAGTTGGCACAATTCTTACAACCACGTATTGTTTATATTTAAACCAAAATAACGGACAGACCCCATTGTTACCATAGGAGACAGTTGCCAACAATTATCATGGGGTACAAAAGACCCCATAGTTAGACAAATTAATAAGTCGTCAAAGAATATGACGTTTTTGTGACAAATGTCGTATAAAATAAAATGGTTTTGTCGTTATTTGAATTGAATTAAATAATAATGGGGTGCGAAAATAGAACGATGAATTTCTTGGTAATTGCGTTAAGGCGCTCTCAAAGCGGAGTATTTGCCTGTGGTATTGTAATGGATGATTTCCATCAAACGGGTCGCATCACATCGGGTCAGAAAGAATACGAAAGGATGCGGCGATAGCCGACCTCTTCCTTCGTGATGTCGACGCATACGCTCGGCTCCCGCGAACGTATGCGTTTCTGCGCCTAGTTAAATAGCATAATTCCTACCGTGTTAACAGCCGAAAGAATCCGATCGAATACGACGACAGGCGAACGGAGCAGATCACGCGTTAGAGCATACTTTCGGCTATGATCACATGTCGCGACGCGATGACGGGAAGAACAAGCGCCTTTCGGCTTCGTTAAGGGTCTTGTTACATCACCCTTTATTATACATAGACTATACGATGGAGTACTTTTATTTCTTTAATATGTCATACTTGAACAATCATATCTATATTTTCAATATTTTTTATACGCAAACCCTGCGTGCGTAGGGAACTACAGCTTTTTTTGACATGGAAAGAAAAAATCTAGTGCGAGCAGGGTTTGAACCTGCGACCTTCCCGATTCAGTACACCGGACGTCTTAACCAATTAGACCATCACACCCTGCTCACAGCTCTCGAAATTTTCGTTCCATTTAATGATAAAAAAAAATAATAATAATTGTTTATTTTATTTTACTTTCGTTTTTTTTTTTTTTTTTCTTTCCATGTCAAAAACCACCTGTATAATTTGCAAACCCGATTAATACTAAAAATTACCAGAATATACACAAAAACAGATGAAAACCGCAGATTCTTTACATTATAACAACAATACAAAGACGACATGTTGCAAACGGGAGCGAACAGATTAATTTCTTACCAATCACCAACTTAACATAACCTGATTATAAACCAACCGAACTCCAAAAACCGACCCTCTTACTTTGACATAACGTTTGGGGGTAAAATTTTGAGGGTAAAAATAAGGTTGTGTTTCCCAAAAGTAACAAATCGGTCGAAAACGGTTGAATAAGGCTCGTTTTTTGTCAATGATTGGGCCTCATTAGAGCACTTTGGTCGGATGTGGTCCAGAGATGACGCTGCGTGATCATTGTGTCGTCACTCCGCGTCAAAGGCGGCTCGTTTGAGTAGCACGCGATGTTTGGAGGTGACTCTGGATGTGTCACCTGGTTATACATTATATAACGAAAATAATAAAAATCTGCCTCGTTGGTTTAGTAATAGCCACGTGCTACTGATGAGTATGAAGTTAATCACGAATATTCGTTAGTAGCTCGGGGTCTGGTTTTGTGTCCGGCTGACGGCAATAGGTTTGTCTCCTCACCATGCGACTTAAACATAAATAGCGTGATGTTATGTTTTTATATCTATACTATATAATGTTATAAAGCTGAAGAGTTTGTTTGTTTGGTTGAACGCGCTAATCTCATAAACTAATGACCGAATTGAAAAATTATTTTAGTATTGGATAGCCCATTTATCGAAGAAGGCTATAAGCATATTACATCACGCTACGACCGATAGGAGCGGAGCATTTATGAAAAAGATTGCAAAAACGGGGAAAAATCTAAACGCAGGCAAAGTTGCGCGGGTCAGCTAGTGTATTATAAAAAGAAAACGACCTGATCCCGTCCCTAGAAGGACAAACACTGACTTTATAGTTGATGTTCTTTAGAAAAGTCAGGTGCGTAGTCCTCGCAAACGGCGTGCGTGTATGACCAGATGTATGAAAGTGGACGAGGCAAAAGTATGTAAGGATGGTAGCAGGTGGCGTTCTGTGCTTTCTGCCTAACCCTATTAGAAAAAGGCGTGAGTCAGAGTAATTCCCTAACAATCGAGATTTTTGTGTTGCGATAGGTTTTTCATTCTTATAATTACTATTCACCTAATATCTAGGGTCTAACTATTCATACACGAAATATTTTCAGGGAATCTTCTTACGGCTATAACAAAGCCATTTCAAGGGATTTTTTTTTAATCCGAGTATATTTTTTATAAAAAATAAATAATTTAAAATTACTTGAGCCACAAAATATATAATGGCTCCTTATTTTTAAGCATCCATTACGGCAGTTTACTACGTCGTATTTACCTGCTGTCATTGTTAGAATATGGGAGTAAAGGTTTTAGGCAAAAAGTCTAAAAAAAAATTAGAATTATAATAATAATTTTGTAAAAAAAAACATTCGACTTATAGAAGTTACTCTTCAAATATTTCGTGTATGAAAAGATAGACCTTATATAAAAAAATAATATCCACCAAACCAAACTGAACTCGTGAGGCCAGTTATAGTCCTCTCCTTTACTCTCAGAGAGGAGGCCTAGCCTGTGTCAGACCTCTGGAATAGTTATAGGCAGATTTGATCTACGCTTATTGTAGTGTATCTATTTAATAGATATGGAAACACTGTTTCTCAGCCAAAAGTAGTCAGGTAGCTGTCACTAATGACAACTGTCAGTCACGACGAATGGCGGGAAGTTGGAAGGTGAAGCGTACCCTGGACTGGGGGCTTGGTGGTGTGGTGAGCCTGTGATATAGTTAGTAAACTTTGTTATCAACCTATTAGCTCAGCTACAAGAGGATACTACACTTATGCTCCTATTTTACCATCAAACGAAAGAACCAGTTAGTGATCCCCATCTTCCCATCTGAACATCTCAATCAACACAATTTAAAGATCTTTTAACTTTATTTACTTTACATGCAAATATTGACAAGCGTCTACGGGGTGGGGGCGTTACAAAGGGTACCGCGTTCTTTGATCTTGCCTCTCACCTGTGCCGCTAAGATTTATCACTGGCGTCTTCCACAAATGTATTGTGTAGGGGACAACCGTCCTTATTGGGAGCAAAAACACTGATGAATGAGTTTTCGGGGAGCCAAGCTGTAGGTTAGCATTTTAGTTGTCCATCAATTTGTGTGTAAGGATAGGTAGGCTGTATTTGAATTTTGAATGAGTTTTGTGTCCACTGCATTTGTTTTTAATTTTTTGAATTCGGAATTTGAAGATGTATTTGTGAGTTTTGTGCTTGTACAAATAAAAATAAATAACATAAAAATAGTTTATTGGTAGAACAAGTTTAGGTATCAACAAATTTTTGTGATCGGATTCTTCTTTTAGGCATATAGTGCCTCTGTTAGAAGAGTCCGCTCTTCCATAGCAGGTTGTGTTGTTCAAAAAGCAGACGTATCATTTTTAAGCTAAAACTAGATAAATTAATAATTAAAATACATTCAAATATTTACGAGCGATAGAGGGGACAAGACGAAGAAAATCGTTATCCAGTACTTGTTACTACTTAGAAGCAAGTCGGTCTGTATAGTGTCATACGCGCGTCAGATAGCACTCGTGTGTCAAAATAAAAAAAGTTCAGGTTCTATATTTTTGTATGAAATATTCCCAATGTCCACGTCTTTTAAAACTCTTTGTGCTTGTTGAAACGGTTGTATGAATTTTGATGACTTCGTATAGGTGTGGTAATAGAGAGGTAGTTGGTTACGCATGAAATTATGTAGATAATTTTGCAATTTAAGGCGACAGTGAATAGCATACGTTCACAGATACTAACTGATATTCAGCTTCATCTGGTTAGACTGGAAGCCGCCCTTAATATTGTTAGGAAAACGCGAGGCAGATGATAAGTGCAATATAGGATCACTTTTTAAGTTTTTTTTTTCTGATAACTCTATAGTTTTTTCAATTTCCTGTTCTTACAATGATAATTGAGGAGCTCGTGGCTCAATAATAACAGCCGCTCGGGTCGATCTTTAGGTTAAGCCGTGCTTGCCTAGGTTGGTCTGTGGATAGGTGGCCCCCCATTAGATACCGAGTTTCCTCCGTGCCTCGGAAAGCACGTTAAGCCATTGGTCCCGGGTGTCATTTGTAGATCTTTGACAGTCGTTAGGTAGTCAGTGGCCCAAAAAGTCTGACAACCAGTCTTACCAAGGAGTATCGTATTGCCCAGTATTAACTGGGTTGTGGAGGTCAGATAGGCAGTCGCTCCATGTAAAATACTGGTATTCAGATGCATCCGGTTAGACTGGAAGCCGACCCCAACATAGTTGGGAAAAGGCTAGGCAGTTGATGACAATAATAATTAAGCCACATACGTAAAAAAAGACAGCAATCCTTTCCATCGATTTGAAATAAAACAGCAACTAAACGTCTCATAATTTCTGATCCAACTTACAAAGAAATTGCACCCAACAAAAATCAAGAGGTTACCCAAATATCACTGACCAAAATGAATGTGAAACGTTCAGTTTCCCCTAAAATACTTTAATCCAACAATACATACATCCCATTCATTCATTCGGTCCCCCGACAATCATCCGGTCAATTTGACAATGGCAGCTGGACCCCTGTTTTGAAAATATTTGCTTGCGGACCAAACAATCTGATGTAAGTGGCCCTACCGAAATTAAATGAATGATTTGAATTGAATAATGCATCCTGCGACGATTATTTTATATTCTGAGATGGATTGATCCTGTGCTTAATGTCTCGATGTCTGGAATGTTGAAAGTTCTGTTGACGACTTTCATCTTTTTTATTTATCAATATATTAGCGACACGCCCCGGCTTCGCACGGGTACAATATATATAAACCTCTTGAATCACTCTATCTATTACTGAAAACCGCATCAAAATCCGTTGCGTAGTTTTAAAGATTTAAGCATACATAGGGACAGACAGACAGCGGGAAGCGACTTTGTTTTATACTATGTAGTGATACAGGCTGGAGCAACACCAACGCCCAAATGCTTACCACGTATTCAGTACTATATCATTCTGAACCAGCCCACTCAGAATTTTTTCATCGATAATTTTAAAAAGGAACTGCTGTTTCATACAAAAGAGCAGATTTTTTTTATTGAAAAAATTCTCTTAAATATCTCCGTATCAGAAGGTTCCCAGGAATGGTCCAACAAAAAAAAATCACAATGACGAGAAGAACACGCCTGTCGGCTTCGTAAATGGTGTTTTTACATACTTTATTTTCTTATGCTCGTGTCAGTATCTTAGTTTGACCAGCTCAAGGGTTAGGTTAGGGTTTTAGGGTGTAAGGGACACCACACCACTAACTGTCAGGGTGCATTCAGCTCCTTATTTTTAATCATATTCCACCGGAATTTTTCTCCGGAAATATATTTATTTTTTATTTCATTGTAAAATTACTTTCCAAAATTACTCCATTTATGTAAATAATACTGCTAAAATAAAAAATCCAACAATGGATGTTGAAATACTCTAACGAACGACGGGTGAAATCAGCTGTTCACTTCCTGCCTAGCTACAAAGTTCATCGAACTCGTCGTCGCACTTGCCATTCGCTACGTGTGTTTTGCCACGGTAACGATACATTGCGTATGAGGAAATAAAACAAATCAAATTAATTGGATTCCCATAACATTCCTGAAATAATTTCTTGTACCGGTCATCTTAGTATGACATACTGAATTCACCCCATCAGTTTGTGGAGGGCTGTCCCTTACACCCCGTATGTGAAAATAAATATCCATGATCACCAAAGAAACACATTTTTACTCCTTAAATACCCACCAACATCGCCATTAGGTACCATTTCTATATCGTAAATCACTCACGCTTTTGTGGTAAGCAGAGTTCCAAGTCCCAACGCATCTCGCTGAACCGTCACATCATTGTCACGACTTGACCCGAGATGACCCGCGCTGATATAGCCCTTATTACAACAGTGTAAGAGCTATAATTGGGCAAAAGAATTGCTCTGTCGTGACGCACTTTTTGGGAGACGGACGACGAAATCTGAGATTTTGTTTTCTGATAAGTTTTGTACTTGTATGAATTGTAAATTTACTCTTTTACCTTTGCAAGGTAAGATAACCAACCATTTCAGTACTATAAAGGGTGTAAATAGAGCCTTAACGTAGCCGAAAGGCACTTCTTCTAACCGTCTTTGTGATCATTTTTTTGTTCTAGATCATACCTGGGAACCTTCTAGTTACGGAGATATTGGGGGTCAAAGTTCCAAGTTTTTCACAAGTTTTTTTTTTTAAATACATGTTTTTAATGTAAGATGTTTACTTTACACACCACCACGGCCCCCGTACTATTCAATCCATCCATCAGCACAATGCTTTGAGTGCGTTCCATCGAGTCCTACCGTAAAACGTGATTTTTCACCCCAAAAAAAAAAGTTACTTAGTTTGATGTACAGAATGCTTGGTTGACGGCTATGTGAAGGGTCTGTTTACACCCTGTATTGGGCAATTTGACAGTCACATTATACAGTTGGAAGGGTTATACAGGGTGTATTCAGAACAACCAATCTGACCCCCCCCCCCCACATAGAAAATTATCGTCGGTTATTAAAAAAACAGCTGTTTCCTACAAAACTACAATACCGGTGAAAAAGTATGGAAAAGCTATTTAAAAAAAAAATACCTATGAAAAATTTAGATACTGTATTTTACACAGTCATATAAATTTTTCATAGGTAATCTTTTTTTTTTCATGGTTCGGAGTGATGTAAATATTGAATACGTGGTAACCGTTTTGTCGTTGGTGTCCCTTCCACGCTGTCATCATCTGCCTAGCCTTTTCCCAACTATATTGGGGTCGGCTTCCAGTCTAACCGGATGCAGCTGAATACCAGAATATTTTACATGGAGCGACTGCCTATCTGACCTCCACAACCCAGTTAGTACTGGGTAATACGATACCCCTTGGTAAGACTGGTTGTCAGACTTTTTGGGCCACTGACTACCTAACGACTGTCAAAGATCTACAAATGACACCCGGGACCAACTGCTTAACGTGCTTTCCGAAGCACGGAGGAAACTCGGTACGTAATGGGTGATCACCCATCTACAGACCAACCTAGGCAAGCACGGCTTAACCTAAAGATCGATCCGAGCGGCTGTTATTATTTAGCCACGAGCTCCTCTTCTCCCTTCCACGCTGTATTGGTACATAAAATCACGCCTGAAAAAGTCCTCGAAAGGATCGCAGAGGTGTGCCTGTAGAATACTCTCACATTACCCAAACAAACCAAACATATAAATCATAGGTGGCCTGTTGCTGGTAGAAAAACCCAATAACACTTTATCTGGCCTGGAACGTGTTGCTGGCACGTTCTTTCCACGTCCTGTTTTTAATAGGTCTTTACCTATGTAATTGGAGATTTAATAACCAGCATTTTCAGATTTAATTATCTGTGGATTGGCGCGCAATTCGAAATTCAAATAAATTTTATTCGAAAGCCGTGTTCTTTTAGTTTCAAATTCAGTCATTTGTTTTTAGATAGTTTTTTGTTTTTTTGTGAAATTGTGGTATTTTTTGGCGCCATGGATAAACTGAAAATTCGTACATGTTTCGAATATGGAGTTCCTACGTGGACATACCGCTGCGCAAACAACACGAAACATTAACGACGTATACGGGCCTAACACTGCTTGCATAAACACGGTCCATTATTAGTTCAATCGTTTTAAATCTGGAAATTTTGAGTTGAAGAATGAGCCTCGCGGTCGGCCGATAACTATTGTCGACAACGACGAATTAAAGGCGGGAGTGGAAACGGATCCAACTCAATCTGCGGCTGAGCTTGCTGCGGGCCTTGGAGTTAGTGTCAAAACGACATTGAAGCACTTGCGTCAAATCGGAAAGATAAAAAAGCTAGATAAGCTAAAATAAAAAAAAAATACAAAAAAATTTGTTTTTAAAATTTTCATACAAATCTCCAATTTCATAGGTAAAGACCTAATATTTTCTATTCAAGTTTTACATAACATAAAACATCACGCCTGTAATCCTCAAGCGATAACCAGAGGTTTATAGTGTACCCCACATTTCGATAGAAGCATGTAATGGGCGGGAGCGTAAGGCACAAATCCAGGCTCCGTGGATCCTACTGAGAAATTCCTGATGGAAAAACTTAATTACAGTCCTCCTCATAACCAACGAGGCAGCAACGGGCAATAATTAGGACAAGTATTTACAAAAGTCAGTTTCAGAACTTTTCATGTACTAGTACGCGCTACTCGCACATAGATGGCGCTAGGTACGCGTGAACTTGAATGAAGTTTAGTATGGTAACGACATCTAGCGAGGAGTGGACGTAAGTCCTCAGATTGAAATATGTGGACTACACAATGTGTTAAAAAAATGAAAAAAATATATTGCAATAAACATACGATTCTAACGTTAATTAATTTATAAACCGTAGATAAAACACCTACCTCCTTTTTCACTGTTTATTGTAGCAATAATAATATTAGTAGTAAGCGCGACTGCTGAGCGCGGGGTCTCTGGGTGTTACTGGGTCTTTTCGGCCTGATCCAGCCCAGAGTCAGACTATGTGCCACATTGATGGCAATAGGGTCGTACTCTTTTCGAGGGACTTTAATACCTACATGTCTACCCACACCCCTGCCTATCCTTTCAGGAAAATCAGGCATCATGTAATACTTACATACATAATGTTATGCTATGTTTTATCTATCAATTCTATCTATAATATTATAAATGCGAAAGTAAGTTAGTTTGTTACCTTTTCACGCATAAACCACTGAACCGATAATCCTGAAATTTTGCATATACGTTGTCAGGTGTACAGAAATGGACATAGGGTACCTTTCATCCCGAAAAAAAGTACTGTCCCCGAGGAAAACAACAATAACGTTCTTATGATAATAGATGGCGTAACGTGTCTTTCGAATCATGGTGGATTATTATGTTATTTTAGTTAGGATTGTGAACCCGAATTGGTCAAATTCTAAATTAACGCCGCAGGCAAAAGCTAGTTTGTCAATAAACAGTAAAACATAAAATAACTATGATCTTATTACTAATCATTTGTGACAATTTGATAAACTATTGAACTTTACCAAGTCATAGATACCTTCTATAGATAGATACCTACTTACTTAGGACTAAAGGAGTCTGCCCACTACACCGTACCATACTATGACCGTGCTATGAACGTAAGCTATACCTGAGACCGCATACTGTAAACAATTGGTAGTTTAATTCATATCGGAGTAATATTTTGTTAACAGGCTTATTTTTGTCTTATCTTTTTAATAATATGCCACGGTTGGCGCAGTGGCTGAGCGATTGGCTGCTGCGCTGCGTGTCGCGGGTTCGATCCCCGCACGGTACAATTATTTGTATGATCTACAGGTAGTTGTTCCGGGTCTGTTGTGTATGTTAGTTTAAATGTTTGTAAACGCACCCACGATACAGGAGAAATTCCTAGTGTAGGGCAACGTTACTTAAAAAATAAAATATTATATAATATCCCAACATAAGTTTGGAATTAACGCAAAATATTATTGTTTTATTAAAATAACATATTATCACGCCCGTTTTTTAAAGGTTAAAATAGGTTATAAAGGGTGTAACAAATACCCTTAACGAAGCCGAAAAGCACTTGTTCTCCCCGTCATTGCGATCATTTTTTTTGTTCTACTAGACTGTAGCGCGTAGGTGGTGTGGAATAATACTCCAGATGATGATGACGTAGTATATTTAAGTTGCGAGTGCTGAAGCTTATTGGAATGACTCTATTTAGAAAAAGGCGGTCCCTTTTATACAAAGTTTGTCATCAAAAAATCAATGCATAGTGGGTACATCGACAACTTAGTTCGGGCACAATATTGTCGATGTACCCTACATACTAAAATGTTACTGTGAGGGTGATATTCCGCTACAAGACCATACATGGAAACACACACAGTCACAATTTTTGTTTTCATAAATACCTGTTTTTAATGTACGATTTTTACTTTAAACACCTCCACGACTACTATTCAATGCATCCATCAGCACAATGCTTTGAGTGCGTTCCATCGAGTCCTACCGTAAAACGTGATTTTTCACCCCAAAAAAAAAGTCGTTTCCCAGCAAGAACTTTTGCGTAAAGTTACTTAGTTTAATGTACATAATGCTTGATGGAATAATAACAGCTGCTCCGGTCGATCTTTAGGTTAAGCCGTGCTTACCTAGGTTGGTCTGTGGATGGGTGACCGCCCATTACATACCGAGTTTCCTCCGTGCCTCGGAAAGCACGTTAAGCCGTTGGTCCCGGCTGTCATCTGTAGATCTTTGACAGTCGTTACAGGCCAAAAAGTCCGACAACCAGTCTTACCAAGGGGTATCGTATTACCCAGTACTAAGTGTGTTGTGGAGGTCAGATAGGCAGTCGCTCTATGTAAAATACTGGTATTCAGCTGCATCCGGTTAGACTGGAAGCCGACCCCAACATAGTTGGGAGATGATGAGGACGGCTTCGTGAGGGGTCCGTTTAAAGATATGATATAGACCATCATGCAGAATAAATTTCTCCATCATCATTGATCGTGACAAAAAACACACCCTTAATAAATATGATACACCAATGTGATACAACTACACTAGATGTATTTAAAAGAAGAAAAAAAAAAAACAAAATTATTATCCGACTAACACATAAGATAAATGTTATCATAAGAGCTGTGACTAATCTGAACATAGTGTTTGATTTATGATTTAACAACAACACAACTTAACAAAACAAGAACAACACACAAATAACACAACTGAATGGCAATAGGCTCGCCCCAAACTGTATGGGATTTCAACAATACTGGCGGAATATGGGTGTAGTATTAGGTACACCTCTCCCTAAACTTTCGGAAATTACAGGCTGTTGGGCTTCAATTTACTAGTTTTTTTTTCAAATAATAAAAAAGAATACTTAGTACTCGGTTTTATTTATTTATTAAAACTTTATGCACAAGTAAAAAAACTGTACAAAGACGGACTTAATGCCAAAGGCATTTTCTACCAGTCTACCTTAGGGTGATGCAGAGACAATATACAGTAGGTGCAATAACAGAAAAAAAAGACTAGAAAATATTTATAAGAATAAATACTTATATACATACATATATTAAACTTTATAAAGTTAAGAGAGATAAACAAGAAAAACTACAACAACTTAGTTCAGAGACGAATCTGCTAACTTCTTGTGTATATATTCCCGAGCTTTCACTTTGAAAGTGAACTGACTGGTCACCGTCCTGATACTCCTCCTGTTTTATGCGTCATTTCGTTGATAAAATAATAACCTATGTCAATATTTTATCGTCGTGGCGCCATAACAAATGCTTATCATTATGCGTCACCGCATAGGAGTCACAAACCGTATAACTAAATTAACTTACGATTGGGGGACTTACCTAAATGCCACCACGAGTTATGTCATGACTTACAAAACACACAACACTACTACACGCCCTGGAAAGTCAGTTGTATTGGCTCATCAGTACTTACAGCCCAACTACATCGGGGCGGCTTCCAGTCTAACCGGATGCAGCTAAATACAAGTATTTACTTGGAATGCCTATCTGACTTCGACAGCCCAGTTATTGGGTAATACGATCTGACACTCCTTGGTGAGACTGGCTTTCATCGTGATGATAGTGATGAACAGGGATGTAAAGGTAATAAGGATGCGTGTGGAACACTGAACTTCTGACATTTGAAGATGAAAAGAATACAAAACTATGTTGTATATTCTCATTAAGAAAACAAAAAAAGGTCAGTTCCTAGATTTAGTAACAAAAAAAAACATAAACGTAAAAAGACGCACATTAAGGAAAATAACAAGAAAATGGTTAACAGTAAAACAACAAGGAACACAGAAACATAACCTATTATGTGCAGATACGTAATACATCAGCATCAATGTGTTATCTTCAGTCCAAAATAAAACTCGAATACTCAAACATTATCTGACAAAGATCCATCAGAAATCACATCTTTCACAAACTTGTCCCATTGATTGTTGAAAACTTTAAATAGTCTGGCTTTACCTCCATCCTCCAACGCGCTATAAGTGATGGAGTTGAGAGCAAGTTGCTTCAGCAGTCTCAAGTCAGCATGCTTACTTGCAGCTCCCATGAACGCCACGAAGAAGTCATGCGACACAGGCTCCGCGCTCCACGCGCCGGGGTCGTCACTGGACAGCACTACAGGTAGACCCAGAGCTAGATACGAAGCTAACGGATGATTCCTCACATCGTGCACTAACGATAACACCACATTTGATATCAAATTGACTTCCAAAGCAATGTCTCTTTCGATCACAGCTGACATTAGACTTGGGTGCTTCATCAAAGCGTAGCCGTGTCCAATCCGCTTTGAACCTAGAAGAATTGCATCGACTAAATTCTCGTCGACGGAAGTTCCGAGCCAAGCAGTCTCCCCAGCGTGTAGATAGAAGTTTATGTCATCTTTAGCCTCAAATAATAAAGGAAGGAAATCTGTCAATGGTCTGCCAATGTCTTCTTGACCGACGAAGTCAAATCCTGCTATCATGTCTGGCATTTCTGATTTAAGTTTTTTTGTTATATTCATTACTTCTCGTGCGCGTTCCTTGTCTATGTGTCGAGATCTGCTTTGTGTGACTATCAGTTTTATACCGATAAAGTCTGGATGCTCCTCGATAAACTTATTAGTTACATTTTTATAGAGTTCTACTAAATACTTCTCATCGTGTTTTGTGCCATTCAGTTCATATATGTTGAACAGGCCTATGCGGATCTCTATATACATAATGTTGTCATTGTAATATTGTTTGAGCGTTTCATAGACGAACTTTTCTCTTACTGGTCTGTACGCAGTCAAAGATCCGATGGCGCGGTTAACTTTGTGAAATCTTTTCCAAACTGTGTTGATATCAACAAAATCATAATCAGCTCCGTGGTCTTTGTTAAGTGTGAAATAGTTCTTCAATTGTGAATCAAAAGCAACTGGATCGCTGGAAGTGTTCCTGAGATCACTAAAAAGAGCCCACTTAGACAAACAACAACAAGGAAGTGCTGTGGTCGTCTTCGAGAAATATAGTACTAAACTGTCGTTATCGTAACACGCATACAAGTGGTCTTCGTAAGTCCACTTCACTAGTTCATCTGCATGTAACATTAAAGTGCTATGCACATGTAACACTGCTCCCTTCGGCATCCTTTTAATTATTTGATACACTTTCGACTTTTCTATAGCTTTCTTGTATGAAAAATAATGTTTGGAGAAGTCGATATGTGACGGATCACTGTCTGAAGCGTCGAGTTCTTTTATCTTCCATCTCATTAAGATATTGTTTACTATCGTTTCATTTGCGTTTAAACGTACTTTTCCTCCTACAGATGCGAGCGTTTCTTTGTCTAATAAAGCTCTTCTTTCTCTGTTGTAGTGGTCTGGTATGATGATTGCTTCGAGTGTGGTAAAGAGACACACGATAGTATAAACGGTTAGTTTGTCCATGTCGTGTTCTCGCGGCGACCGTCACAAGCAAACTGTGGTTACAGCTGATACTAAAATTGCAATATCGTGTTATCATTTGGGAGACAACATTCTTTCCTCGTCAGAGGTCACATCTTTACAAATGTAAATAATTTTATTGTTATTACTCAATAATTTTATTCTTGTTACTTATAGATGACGTGGTTATTAATGAACTGATTGTGACTAGTTTCGCTCGCTCAATTAGAATCAAGAGATTATTTATTTATTTGAGTTTAATCTAGGTAACACTCTGTTCATAAGTTAATTTCTAAAAATATAAACAAATACAATTATCTATAAAGGCAGTAGGGAAGTGTGGACCGGATGCAGCTGAATACTGGTATTCAGCTACATCCGGTTAGACTGGAAGCCGACCCCAACATAGTTGGGAAAAGGCTAGGCAGATGATGCAGTAGGGAAGTGTAAATTCAACTAAATTTACTTTTTTTTTTTAATGGCAGCTCGCTGGTCAACCTGATAAGGGTCCTGCTTAACTGGACTATCCTGTGTGTGCCGTGGGTGTAAGGCCTTCAGCCAGAGACCAAAAGCTTAAAAATTAAGCGAGCCTCGGCTTAGGGGGCTAAATTTACACTACTGTAATGGTCGATATACTTAATTACTTTTGGTAACATGATTTTGTGTTGTGTACTACAACTAATTTATTTTAAAGTATTCTTTAATTAAAAGAGTCGTTTATTGTTAAAATTTCGAATAGATACGAATCCTGAATTGTACAATGTTATTCTTATTACCTAGACATATTATAATATTAATTTACAGTAATTGATGTTGTATTAAAATATTACGTTTAAGATGTCCTAATATTTGTATGCCATTCTATGGCGAAAAATGTAAGTTCACAGCCCTATTTATAAGACCCTAATGTACCATGTTTTTACACAAATAAAAATTATTCTATTCTATTCTAAAAAACCGGACAACTGAAAAATCACGCTCTAATTAAATTGGGCTTTACAAGGTAAAATCGACTCCTCCTATTGTTGAAGTCGGTCAAAATGTAGCTTATGTTACCCGGGCCATAATAACGAATCGATTAACAGCTTATTCATCAAAATCGTTTAAATAGTTTAGGCGCTATGGAGGAATATACATAAGAGTACATAGACTGCTAAAATCATAACCCTTCCTTTTGGCTTCGCCGTAGTCGGGTAAAAATAACGTAAAATTTGTATCCGACAAAGATTTGACATACCTCAGTAGTGTTTTCTTTTTCAGTACCCACGCTTTGAAGATCAGCTTTCAATTAAACCCAACGCTCTATTGAGGACTTAAGACTACTTGAATCTTGAGTTTTCTTACTCTTATAACATACATAACATCACGCCTGCAAACCCCGAATGAATACAGTTGCACAGATGTGATGTTATTTATGTCTGGCTAAAATATAAGAACTAAAACCGGCCAAGTGTGAGTCGTACTCACGCGCACACAGGGTTCCGTAGCACTAAAAAAAATATTTTGTAGGCTCATTCATAATGTTGTATTGTATTACGTTCAACAGCAAAACTAAATTTGTTTTTATAGTATGTTAATGAAAGACAAAGTTACTGCTGCAGTTTGATGAAAAACACCCATATCTCAAAAACCAAACATCAAATCTTATTCAAACCAATTTTCGTTGAAAGTTTTTTACGTTCTAAAATTCTACATTTATTCAGAATTTTCCTCCTCTCAGTTTAGAAATTAGAGTATACAGGCCCTTCACATAGCCGTTAACCAAGCATTCTGTACATCAAATGATTCCCAGCAATATTTTTGCGTAAAGTTACTTAGAACTTTACGCAAAAATTATTGCTGGGAATCAACTTTTTTTTTGGGGTGAAAAAGCACGTTTTACGGTAGGACTCGATGGAAAGCACTCAAAGCATTGTGCTGATGGATAGATTGAATAGTGCGGGGGTCGTGGAGGTGTTTAAAGTAAAAAATCTTACATTAAAAACACGTATTTAAAAAAAACTTGTGTGTGAAAAAGTTGAAACTTTGACCCCCAATATCTCCGTAACTAGAAGGTTCCCAGGTATCGCAAAGACCGGGAGAACTAGTGCCTTTCGGATATGTTAAGGGTCTATTTCCACCCTTTATTAGTCATGACGAGATTAATTAATGCGTAAAGTTTTCGCTATTTTTCCACGTAATTACGCTGGATTTTTCTATAAAAGCGCACCCTCACTGGGGCATTCGTTTGTATTACGTCAATCCAAAATTCAATTTCGAACATAGATAGACGCTCCCGGTGATGGAGCATTTGCCTGTAATGTAAGGTCTATCTTTTCATACACGAAATATTTTAAGAGTAACTTCTATAAGTCGTAAAGTCGCCATAGCCACGAAAAAAGAAATTATCTGAGTGTTTTTTTTTTTAATTATCATAATTCTAAAAATTTTTGAGACTTTTTGCATAAAACATTTACTCCCATATTCTAACAATGACAGTAGGTAAATACGACGTAGTAAACTACCGTAATGGTTTTTTAAAAATAAGAAGCCATTTTTTATTTTGTGGGTCAAGTAATTTTAAATTATTTATTTTTTATAAAAAAATATACTCAGATTAAAAAAAAATCCCTTGAAATGGCTTTGTTATAGCCGTAAGAAGATTCCCTGAAAATATTTCGTGTATGAATAGTTAGACCCTATATTATTATTATTATGAGCCTGATGTCTCCCACACCAGGGCAAAGGGCTCCCTTCCCTCTTTCCATTTATCTCTGTCTTTGGCTATTTGGGCCTAATCCTTTTGACAAGAGTCCAGCTCGTCACGCCATCTCCTTCTGGGCCTAATCTGTTGCTACTTTGGCCCAATTTTGATGCGAAAAGCGGCTGATATGGCCTGCCCAGTTCCATTTTAAATTGGCGGCTGTGTTGCAAACGTCTGCTATTTGGGTCTTGGATCAAAGTATACTGTTCCGTAAGCGGTCAGAAATGTTGACTTCTAGTATATTATGTATTATACTATGTAGTGTTCTATGTAACAATCGAAAATTAGATTTTCTTCGGAAACGAGTGGTTGTTGTAATTGTATCGTTACAGGTTGTGCAATGTAATGCTCGGTTCTCCACTGTAATGCTCGAATCAGAACTGTTACATTACAGGCGTACGTTATTAAACTTTACCAATATTATTAATTTTATACATTCTATCGTTTTTACTTTTAGAGTTCCGTACCTCATAAGGAAAAACGGAACCTTTATAGGATCACTCGCGTGTTTGTCTATCCGTCTGTCACAGCCAATTTACTCCGAAACTACTGGACCGATTGAGTTGAAATTTGGTACACATATGTAAATCGGTGACCCCCTAACTAGCAAAAAAGTTATATAATATTAGAACTATACAACTAACAGACATGTAAGGGCTTTATAACAATTTTGCAGCAACTAAACAGTAATTGTAAAGTAGTATTCAGTTCGACGCATTCGTTATAATAATTTAAGTCTTATTAATGTGTCCTGTAAACGTCATCTCAATAATTTATATGACGGTCATATAACGTTAAGTCGAGTAAACGTTTCAGTCAGAAAATAGTGATGAGTCGCCATGTTTTGTAAATTTAGAACCTTTTATTCAACACTTAAATAACAAACTGTTATATAACGATTTTATAGTTAACTATTATAGAATCTTCATAATAGGTCGTATATGCCACCTTTAAGTAACTTTTAGGTTGAAACGTTATTCTAATATAACTTAAGAACCCTAATTGCAACCGTCATGGTGGACGCCATAGATGATACAAAAAACATGTATAAGACCAATAGTTATATAGATGTCTAAATGCAGTCGCCCAATGTCTATTCGCAATATGGCGGAAATTATTGATGACAATTATGTATTTTATTTTTATAAATAATATTGAAACACCAATATTATGGAGGCCCATTAAAATATTAACGAAGATAATCATACATATCATCGAAAATTTTAAATTCCCAACTAAAAGGCACCGCTCGTCATCTTCCACCACAATAAGCTTTCTTTACATTAAATTAATAAATAATATTAAAACATTTGACTTATACTTTTTTTTTAAGTTTTATAACAACACAATAGATTGTCACACAAATTGTCTAGCTTGTACCACAGACCGACCACCAGCATAAGAAAACGTCAATACGATGATATAGTTACATAAGAGTATTACTAGAAACTATTATAAACCTTACTAGTTAAACTTACAATGTCTACGTGATTTTTACTCAACGTTATTGTTGCTGACGCGACTGCAAAACGACTCCTACACGATTAAAATGTTGTATAATCTGCGCCCAAACCCCCGTTATATTTACGTATAAAAAACTATAATAAAACCATTTTAATATGGCTGGAAGTTAAATAAAAAACGTTATTGTACCATTTATATGACATGATTTTGCTACTTGGGCCATTGACGGACGTGTAACTATTTATCTTAATTATTTTTTTTTATAATTTTAAGATATAGTTTTGAAGTCATTTAAGAAAATGGGCGAAAATTTGGAAAAAAAAACTAAAAAATTGGTCTTTGCCTATAGATTCCAGGAAAACCTATAAGAAAACTATAACAACAGATAATAAATTAAAAATCAAAGGGGGCTCGCCTACTACGATGGTACAAAACCCTTCATGCGCGAGTCCGACTCGCACTTGGCAGATTTTTTATTATTGTTTATTAATTTTTCAATTTTATTTTTCGGTTATATGTTTTTGCTTTTTATTATTGTCTTTTTTATTAAGGGCACAAATCACACAAACAACAAATCTTTTTGTTGTTGTTGCTTTATTATTAAGATTCGCAAGGAACATTTTATTTTAGTTGGGTGCAAAATATTTTAGCCTTTTAATTATGTGTCTGTTTACGTTTTCGAGCGTATGGTACTCGTGCAGCTGAAGTCAGGTGGTACACCTTGTGTTGCCATCTGGCTGGCTGTTTTGGCATTATTAATTTTGTTTGTTTATTTATTTTGTTAAATTTTTAAGGTGTTTTTGTTTTGAAGAATGCCGAATAAACGCGGTGAGGGACAGCCATTTATTCGTCTCTATTTGCACCGCTCCACTCACCTCACCGTCCTGACCGTAGGGCAGCGCTCGCGGCGCCTCGCGTAGAACTCAACGGAACTTGAGTGACCACTAGACCACAACAGACACACTTATGTCAAACTGCGTTAAGTACACAAGTAATATGATAGATGGCGCTATTAACAGTAATGCCAGTTTTACACTATGCGACATGTAAACGTAAATTCTTATAAGCTGTTAGCATACGCGACCGAGTCTGACCACGAACTCAAGCGACTCAAGCGACAGTTTTAGCGACTGCGGAAAAACAAGAGAAACAAATATCTTAGAGCATTAAACCCACGAAGAGCGACAAGACGGTACTCACGTGAAGGAAACGAGTGACACATGTGCCGTCGCAATTCGTATAGCCTGAGGTCGTGCACGGGGCGTTATAGACTCTACGCCGACATGTAGGCGGCATAGCACGAGATGTGCAACATTTTTAATATGCCGCTGACATGTCGTCGGTTTTGATGTATAGTGTTCATTAAGTAGCCACATAGCGCAAAAAAACGTTTTTGCCAAAAATTAAACTGACTTCAAAAACACAAAAATAACTTTATCTTCAGAAGTCGGTGACTTTTGTTTGATTGATTCAGTTTTTTTGTCACCAACTTCCATGAAGCAAATGTTATTTTTTTACTATTTTTGTGTTTATGAAGTCGGTTTTATTTTTTGCAAAAAAGTTTTTTTTTCTATTTTTCATTTTTTGTTGTAATGTATTTTATATTGTTAACTATTCATGTATGTTAAGGTAACAGGCCTGTTTCAAACTGCACGTGACGTCGCGTGATGTGGCTATTAACGTGAGGAAAAAAACCAAATTACTGAACCAATTTAGATGAAATTTCTATGGGACCAATCGAAAAGTATATCCTTTCATATAAAAGAAGAATTTTTCAAATCGGTTTACAAATGACGGAGTTATGAGGTAACAAACACAAAAAAAAAATACAACCGAATTGAGAACCTCCTCGATTTTGAAGAAAGTCGGGTAAAAATGAGGATATGAGAAACTGACAAATTATATAGAATTTAGAAAGTATAGGATGTTTTACCTAGTGGAGCTCGTGGCTAAATAATAACAGCCGCTCGGGTCGATCATTAGGTTAAGCCGTGCTTGCCTAGGTTGGTCTGTGGATGGGTGACCGCCCATTACATACCGAGTTTCCTCCGTGCCTCGGAAAGCACGTTAAGCCGTTGGTCCCGGCTGTCATTTGTAGATCTTTGACAGTCGTTAGGCAGTCAGTGGCCCAAAAAACCTGACAACCAGTCTTACCAAGGGGTATCGTATTACCCAGTACTAACTGGGTTGTGGAGGTCAGATAGACAGTCGCTCCATGTAAAATACTGGTATTCAGCTGCATCCGGTTAGACTGGAAGCCGACCCCAATATAGTTGGGAAAAGGCTAGGCAGATGATGATGATGAGGATGTTTTACCTACCGAATCGATCGAGACTATCAATCCCCTCGGACATGTTGCTTTCTCTTTAGAAGATCGAGGTTTCGGGGTGAGGGGGGGGGGGGGGTCTGTTGAGCCCCTAACACCCGACCCTGCTCATGACTGTTATGTTTAGGCTGGCAAGACTAGTACTGAGAACTTTATCTTTTCGCATAACACGCTGTTTGCCAGACACCACAGTGACACAATTTCATAGAAATGTTTACAGTTGTTAATTAGGTACGTAATAGTGATTTATCACTGGTACTGTGGTTATTCTCGTTACCTAGGCGAAAAGGTCATTGCCAAGGTTCACATTTTATTGACACTAGATGAAATTTTAATTGGTAGATCCGATCGCGTCATGGAGCGAAAATAATTATACAATTTTGTAGCTACGCAAAGCTGATTCTTTGGCCAAAAATTAGGCCAGCTCTCGCGACCAGAGCTGGCTGGCCTATTTTTTTGGCCTGGAAGAGTCGGCCAACCGCTTGGCTGTCCCGAAAGACTAGGTGGGCACTCGTGTTTCAACCCCAAATGGCTCAATCACGTAACTATTAATGAGGTTATTGTATTAGAAGTTAAAGTATGAAATTGCCGATTTGTATGGACGATTTCGTTAAAAGTGTTATTTCCATACTAACATTTTTTATTTTTCTTGGTCTGAACCGATTATGATGCAATTGCAAACAATAGTTAAAATGAAAAAAGCTGCGCTGCACTGGGGATCTTGAATTCTCAACACACAGTTTATGCCAAAAATATACCTACTTGAAATAGTGAAACCGACGGCACATTGATACAGATCTTTTGACACACTACCATATGAGGTAATATGCAACTACTAGTACGGTTTTTAAACTCTAAAAGGTACGTTATTTACCAACTAATCCAATAAAAATGGAGTTTGTAAAAAATATAATTATACGTCAAAGTTACAAACAGAACAAAGTGTGAGAATAAAACGGCAATTTCACAGTTAAAGACCTATTATTTGCACCCGTTTAAGGTTTTTAGTCCCTGCAGCAGCCGCTCCAGCACACTGTTAGATTTGCATGGAAATTACATTAATTAATCTAGTACCTACACGTTTGTGGTAGGTATCAAGTTAATGTTCCAAATTTAAATTTCATCGTAGCCTTGAAATAATAAATATGAATAAATCAAAACAACTTAAGTTTTTTTTTTTTTTTATAATGCGACAATCGTTATGCGACGTTAAAAAAATATCTGCATTTTTGGCATAAATACCTACGGATAAACTCACCAAACACGTTACCGTTACCGAACACAGATCAGATGAGTTATTATTTATTAAGTAAAGATAAAAACCACTGCGAAATAGGATCTCTCTTCATTTTTCATCGATAAGGCGCCAATAGTCTACAAGTAAATAGGCCGTGTGCAATCCGGACGGATCACTGACATAGAAAGAAAGAAAAAGTATTTATTAGATTCACACAGGACATAAAAAAATATGGTTGAATTCACAATAAACGAAAATTTTATAAAAAAGTAAATATAAGAAAAAGATAAAACAATTAAATTAGTCCTGTACAAGGCCAAAAGGTCCCTATCTCGGCATGGTGCTGCAACATTTAAAAAAAAAAGTCTCAGCGCTGGTATTCACAGACGACAAAATTATAAAGATTCCGCTATTTTGCTCAGAAACCCTAAAAATAAGTAGATCATGTTATAGTCATCAACTCATCATTTTAAATAACAATAACAAAAACTTGTTAATTTAGAAAACACCAACGTGTGTTACTGTTTAAACTGTTGAAGTGTGCAGGTTAATGCGTCGGCCACGACCTCAGGTGATGCGGCATGTGTCTAGGGGTCTTCCTTTAATCACGTTTTTTTTTTGTAGGCCACTTTTATAACTCTCCCTCCCCCTTGGTGACGCGTCCTAAGGTTTTAGGCCACCTCTATTGAAAAGATCTGAGTTTTAGAATTGTTATTTTTTCCACAACAGTCGGGTTTTCACGTGGTCACACAATTAAATCCAATCCGATATTGGTAAAAAATATACATTTATTTATCTTTTGTCGCTCTAAAAATACACGTGATTGTCATTCCATCCAATATTTTTTTTTTTTACCTTTACCTTTGCATCTCCTTCATTCAACCTGCGCAGGCGCGGGGAAAAAAGGAAATTAAATCATCTCATCTTGGGAACCGATCACTTTTCCGAATTTTTTTTGTTCGAATTTCATTTTACCGAAAACTTATTGACCGACGTCTTTTTTACTATATGCATTATTTGACATATTTTTAGATCATCAAAGTATCATGTGTTATAACACATGATACTATTTTACCAAACTATATTTCGCCGATTCACAAAATAACTTTTTGCTATTGGCCGAAGCATCTTTTGAACTTTTTTCATTTGCCAAATGATTTATTTGCCATATTTTCACCACACCGAAACAATGTTGTTTCGATCACAAATATATTAACCGGTTACTTGGTAGCATTTTCAATATTAAATAAAAATAGTGTCATAAAAAGTCAATATGTTGTGTTACAAAATTAGCCAATTGCGTCGGCGCGTCGCGGTGACTGGTGACTGGTGACTGGTGGCATGCACTACGCAATTACTTTCATTAGTTTTCTTCGCAAGCTCTATTACAACACGCGTGTGGCCCGTTTTCGTGGCCAAGTGGTAATGGTCTTCTACGAAACGCTAAAAAGTGCGTATCACAAAAAATAAGGACAGAAAAATCAGGTCTATTTATAGAAACGCACATATTTAATAACATAAACTTACCGAAAGGTGGTTAAGTAAGAGTTGTAACCTTGAATTTCACTCACGTTCGACTTTTGCATATAGCGACCAGTTAGAATAAATTACTTATTTATAGTTTTATGATTTTCGAATGATCTGGATTTTGTGCTAAATGTGTTGACCGACCTACTTTTAAGAACAAGGTGTGTTGACCCACCAAATACGACTTTGGGTTTCAATGACATAGACAATAGGTGATCTCTAATTCCTTAGTTATTTTAGACAATCATCATCATCTGCCTAGCCTTTTCCCAACTATGTTAGGGTCGGCTTCCAGTCTAACCGGATGCAGCTGAATACCAGTATTTTACATGGAGCGACTGCCTATTTGACCTCCACAACCCAGTTATTACTGGGTAATTCGATACCCTTTGGTAAGACTGGTTGTCAGACTTTTTGGGCCACTGACTACCTAACGACTGTCAAAGGTATACAAATGACACCCGGGACCAACGGCTTAACGTGCTATCCGAGGCACGGAGGAAACTCGGTATGTAATGGGTGGTCACCCATCTACAGACCAACCTAGGTAAGCACGGCTTAACCTGAAGATCGATCCGAGCGGCTGTTATTATTTAGCCACGAGCTCCGAGCTCGAGTTATCTTAGACAATGACGTCCAAATTTAAAACCAACCCAAAATATGTGAAAGAAAACCTAATCCCATCAGATCTTCCTAACTAATAATTACAAATGTGAAAGTAAGTTTGTTTGTTACCTTTTCACGCTTAAACCACTAAACCGATCATCCTAAAAAGGGAATGCCGAGTTTAGGCCCAAGAATGCCCAAGAAATTTGTTTTATTAAAAAATCTTACGTAAATTTTACTTAATTAACTCTGCTATTCACAACGTCATAGAATTATTATAACTAGAAGACGGGATATTTACCATGTTTATTATTTTCTTTGAGTTCCCGATATTTCGGCGCTGTTGCAAGCACCATGATCACGGATAAACCACCATGAAAGTGACCATGGAAGTTGGTCGGTTGGTTGGTTGTTAGTTGGTTGGTTGGTTGGTTGGTTGGTTGGTGGGTGGTGTTTTAATGACCATGAAAGTTTAAAATCTGACGTCATAGAAGTTGGAAACATATTTAAAAAAAAAAAATATTGTAACAATAACGAAGTTCTGTATCTGTGGCCGTACTGAATAAAGTGGAATTACTTTTTTTGTGCAAATAGAAAATGTTAGTTTAATTTAAATAGAATACTATACCTTAAAAGCGAAATATTACAGATTTGTTTGTTGCAAAAAAATAACTTAAGCGTTTACACTGAGTTTTTTAAATAATTTTCTTTTTCCAATAAATTATTTGTGGTGTATACTAATATTAGCATTCGGTCTTACATGTGGGCACACTATGGTGGCCTGGCATTCCCCTGCATATAGGGTCTAACTATTCATACACGAACTATTTTCAGCGAATCATCTAACGGCTATAACAAAGCCATTTCAAGGGATTTTTTTATATGACTATATTTTTTATAAAAATTAAATAATTTAAAATTACTTGACCCACAAACTACAAAATACTGGCTCCTTATTTTTAAGCATCCATTACGCTAGTATACTACGTCGTATTTACCTACGATCATTGTTAGAATATTGAGTAAAGGTTTTATGCAAAAAGTCTCAAAAAATTTTAGAATTATAATAATTTCGTAAAAAAAATCACTCAGATAATTTTTTTTTTTCGTTGCTTTGCCGACTTTACAACTTATAGAAGTTACTCCTAAAATATTTCGTGTATGGAAATATATACCTTATACAAACGTTGTCAGAGTGGGAGGGAAACGAATGAGAAGAGATGATGATGAGCAACAGGGCTTCCCTCTTGGAACAAGAAATAGTAACAAATATAATTTTTGTTTCTGTATTTGTTGTTTTATTCACTTTCGAGATTTTCCCACATACGAATCATAAGTTAGCTTTAGAAATATAATTAAAGTAAATGATTTAATCTCTAGTTTCCTGTAACATTCAATCGAGGGATACAGATGATTATTATTTAACTAAATTATTATTAAATTACAGTGTTTAGATTAATAGTTCAGCAATTTACCGAATTTCGGAATTTTTGAAGATAATTGATTAAATACATACCTACCAGTGGCGAAGGTTCCATACAACTCGATTCCTACCGGCTTCCCTTTGAAAAATGCCACATTCAGTATTCTACAGACATATGTACTCCGGCTTACCTCTTACAAAAATTGACCCTTCGCTACTGGTAGACCCAGAATATTATATTATGACAATTGAAAGTAACTTGCCAAATTCGCGAATACTATTACACCTCTGTCTTATCACTAGTATAGTTTACTCATAAGTATATTGACCTTTAGGTACCTACTAATTGTCGCACTTAAAATAATTTTAGTTTTTAGTATTCACAAGTTATAATGCCCTTTATATTTTGTTTCAATGTAACTTGACATAATTTGTTCCAATTTAATTTATTATTTATTTGCATTAATTAATCTTACATGTATATTTCAATTTAATTTATTCTTAGTCAAGTTATTATTATTTTAATTTTTTAATTCGTATTCATCTGATCTGGACAACCTACATAAATGCTACTAACTTAGTCTTAAGAGAATTAATGTGTTACTAACAAAATATGGACTTTAGCTAGTCTAAAATAAACAAATTTTTATTTTAATATTATTTCAATAATACAATCATTAGGCACATTTTAGTGACACAGCATTGTTCTCTGTAGACGCAAAGTAAACGTGACCCGGTTATTTGTGTTATGCTTCATTGCAAAAATAATAGAACGTTGCAGAGAAGTTGGGTAAACAAACAGTGTTTCTTACTTTTAACAGGACCATAACAAATATGCATTATATTTATAGATAAGTTATTTACTAGTTATTTGCTTAAGGAATCTTAGATGACCATCATCTGCCTAGCCTTTTCCCAACTATGTTAGGGTCGGCTTCCAGTCTAACCGGATGCAGCTGAATACCAGTATTTTAAATGGAGCGACTACGTATCTGTCGGCTTCCAGTCTAACCGGATGCAGCTGAATACCAGTATTTTAAATGGAGCGACTACGTATCTGACCTCTACAACCTAGTTAGTATTAGGTAATACGACATCCTTTGGTAAGACTGGTTGTCAGACTTTTTGGGCCACTGACTACCTATAACGACTGTCAAAGATCTACAAATGACAGCCGGGACCAACGGCTTAACGTGCTTTCCGAGGCACGGAGGAAACTCGGTATGTAATCTTAGATAATATTCAAGTATAAGCATTTGAGTGAGGTTTCTGAGATACAGGTTTATTCCTAGTTCAGGTAGAGTCCAATTATTGTATACCTATACTTTTTAAGGTCATATTGTACATATTTTTGTATTTCAATAAACAATTTCAATCACTATAGACCGGCTGTTCGGATGCATACACAATCTGTATAACAATAACACGTAAAAAGTCTGCCAAATTGCGAAACAGTTGGTCGGCCGCGCATTAAAAACTCTTGTCATCAAGGTCGACAAGTAAACAAATCCACTAAAGGATTTAAATGATGCTAATGAAATCGATTTTTTACATATTAGACAAAGAAAATTAGAATAGAATAAGATGAAACAGACGTAGTTGAAACATCTCAATTAATTAATCTAGTGTTAAAACTTCCGACACTCTCAAATGTTTGGTCAAATATAAAATCAGAATCAACTATATTCGCAGCGAAATAAAACATACATTAACTCTAGTACTTATCCAGTCAACAATAAACGTTTAACGACATATATATACACGAGCGCCACACACAGTGCGGTAGTGGCGGCCGAGGCGTGAACACTTACCCACCAAGTGACGAACGAACGAGAATGAATACACTGGCCGCTTATACTATCGGGTGTCTCCTTATCACACTTGACGCACGTCTCATTTCGGACAACTACAGCAAAGAAAGAAGAGCTTTGTTGGACGAAGAAACACGCATATCCGTAGGCGGAAAACAACACTTGAATGAAGACGAAACAATAGCAAATGATATCTTGACAAAATGGAAGTTGAAAGAACTCAATCTCTCGTACACCAATTCACAGCATTTTAACTTCTCCGAACACTACTTTTCTTACAAGAAAGATATCGAACATTCGAAAGTGTATCAAATAATCAGAAAAATGCCGAAAGGTGCAGTGTTACACGTGCATAGCTCTTTAATGTTACATCCAGATGTACTAGTGAAGTTGACTTATGAAGACTATTTATATGCGTGTTACGCGAACGATGATTTAAGATTCCATTTCTCGGAGACGACCCCGGAACGACCTTGCCCGTCTAAGTGGGTTCTTGTTAGTGATCTCAGGAATTCTTCCGGCGATCCAGTTGCTTTTGATTCTCAATTGAAAAACCACTTCACGCTTTACAAAGATGACGGCGAAGATTACGACTTTGTTGACATCAACACAGTTTGGCAGAGATTTAACAAAGTCTATTATACTATTAAATCATTGATTTCTTACAGACCGGTAAGAGAAAAATACTGGTATAAGACGCTCAAGCAGTTTTATGAAGACAACATAATGTACATAGAGGTCCGCACCGGTTTACAACACTTATACGAATTAGATGGCACGAAACACAGCCAGAAGTACTTAGTGGAACTGTTCAAGAATGTTACTAATAAATTTATTGAGAAGCATCCAGAGTTCGTCGGTGTAAAACTGATTATCACTAAACACAGGGCTCTAAGTATAAATCAGGTGCTTGCAGCTTTAAATATGACAAGAAGACTTAAAGTAGAAATGCCAGATATGATCGCGGGATTTGATCTTGTTGGTCAAGAAGACATTGGTAGACCATTGACAGATTTCCTTCCTATATTATCGGAGGCTAAAGACGAGATAAACTTCTATCTACACGCTGGGGAGACTGCTTGGCTTGGAACCTCAGCCGACGAAAATTTAGTCGATGCAATTCTTCTAGGCTCAAAGCGGATTGGACACGGCTACGCTTTGATGAAGCACCCAACTCTAATGTCAGCTGTGATCGAAAGAGACATTGCTTTGGAAGTGAATGTGATATCAAATGTGGTGTTATCGTTAGTGCACGATGTGAGGAATCATCCGTTAGCTTCGTATCTAGCTCTGGGTCTACCTGTAGTGCTGTCCAGTGACGACCCCGGCGCGTGGAGCGCGGAGCCTGTGTCTCATGACTTCTTCGTGGCGTTCATGGGAGCTGCAAGTAAGCATGCTGACTTGAGACTGCTGAAGCAACTTGCTCTCAACTCCATCACATATAGCGCGTTAGAGGCTGAAGGTAAAGCGAGACTTTTTAAAGTTTTCAACAATCAATGGGACAAGTTTGTGAAAGATGTGATTTCTGATGAGTCGTTATTAGATACTAGTATTTTATGATTTTGTTTAAAGATTGTAGTGCTAATGACTTTTAATTGTTGCGTAAGTCCGCCATTTCTCGGCCTATATTTTTTTACTGATAAGCCCTGTACATATTAAGTTAAGTAGTAAATAGATGTGTCGTAGATAGAATTGTTTCAAGTGTACTGAGATAATGCTGCTAATCTTGATGATGTGTGTGATAAATTGCAAAATTACAATAAGATTATACGAATCAATCGACTACGTACATTATTTCATAGAAAAGTAGCAGGATGATGATTAAATAATGGATCGAAGGGACACCGACACGAAATTACCTCCTCATATTGAAAATTTTTCAACAAATATTTAAAAAAAAACAGCTGTTTCCTACAAAACAATACCTACGCAATCAAAATGTATGGAAAAGCTGATTTTTGTCGGGTCGGTGTTCCTTCTACCCTGTATAACCCTGTATAACAAAAATCTTGAGAGGCGTTTGACTAGTTAGTAGTCGTACCCAATTTCCTAATAAAAATATTTTGTTCAATCAGTGATCGTCAGATATTTAATATAACGTCATTGCAAATACGCTGATGTTTGTAAACAATTTGTGTAGTGTGCAAAACACAAAATATAATCGTAATGATATCGATGATGTTAATAAATTAGTTTTATGAACAAAGTATAAGCATGAGTAAATTCCTTGATATTGACCGTCGTTGATGCTGACGTTTTTATTGACGTTTACAACTGTATTGTTGAAATTGTTGCCCAGAGTAACAATACATTAAATAAATAACTTCCACAAGATCTACTTAAATATTAAAGATAATCACTACATAGTATAAAACAAAGTCGCTTCCCGCTGTCTGTCTGTGCCTATGTATGCTTAGATCTTTAAAATTACGCAACGGATTTTGATGCGGTTTTCAGTAATGTATAGAGTGATTCAAGAGGAAGGTTTATATATATATATTGCACCCGTGCGAAGTCGGGGCAGGTTGCTAGTCATTTATAATTGTTAACCTTAAAAGGAGAGAGTAGCGGTGGCCCAGTGGTGGCGGCCCCGGCTTACGAACAGTAAGTCGCGGGTTCGAACCCAGGCAGGCGCATTACTTTGTATACTTTATTTCATCACCACTGCTCTCAAAACGGTGAAGGAAAACATCTTGAGGAAACCGGCATGTCCTAGAACCAAAAATTCGAAGATATGTGACATCTGACACCCGCACTGGACCCGCGTGGTGGATTATAGCCCCTTCCCTATCATAAAGAGGAGGCCGTGTGTCCCAGCAGTGGGAACGTTATAGGCTGATTAGGCTTACCTTAAAAGGGGATAGAATATTTTAGTACGGGCCCTGGGCCCTGACCTGCCTAACTTCCGCTAATTCTTTTTTAAAAATAGTAACCGCGCTCGAATTTAACTAAGTCTACGGCGAACCAATCATGAGGAGCTCGTGGCTAAATAATAACAGCCGCTCGGGTCGATCTTTAGGTTAAGCCGTACTTGCCTAGTTTGGTCTGTGGATGGGTGACCGCCCATTACATACCGAGTTTCCTCCGTGCCTCGGAAAGCACATTAAGCCGTTGGTCCCGGCTGTCATTTGTAAATCTTTGACAGTCGTTAGGTAGTCAGTGGCCCAAAAAGTCTGACAACCAGTCTTACCAAGGGGTATCGTATTACCCAGTACTAACTGGGTTGTGGAGCTCAGATAGGCAGTCGCTCCATATAAAATACTGGTATTCAGCTGTATCCGGTTAGATTGGAAACGTACGTAAACATACCATACATAGTTGGGAAAAGGCTAGGCAGATGATGACGGCGAACAAGGCATGAGCGGAGCACGAATTGCTTAGCATAGACGGACTTAGGAGGCTCAATCGAGCTCACCCGAACTGCTCAGCTTGTGCTCCGCTTATGCTCGGCTCGTTTAGTGTAAACGCACCTTTACGTTTCTCATGTCCTATTACATGTATTCATCATCATCTGCCTAGCCTTTTCCCAACTATGTTGGGGTCGGCTTCCAGTCTAACCGAATGCAGCTGAATACCAGTATTTTACTTGGAGCAACTGCCTATCTGACCTCCACAACCCAGTTAGTACTAGGTAATACTATACCCCTTGGTAAGACTGGTTGTCAGACTTTTTGGGCCGCTGACTACTTGTAACGACTGTCAAAGATCTACAGATGACAGTATTACATGTATTATGGGACTTATATTGTCCCATAGGACATGGAGTGTTGTTCGTTTATAGTTAGGTAATTATTTTTAACTTTTTTTTAAATAAACATTATCAATACACAAGAAATACATTAAAACAGTGACAATTTATACGCATCGCCTTTTATTTATGTACAAATAATAAATTAACTTGTATGGCTTACTGTCACAAATGTTAATTGTTTTATGAATTTTTAATATAATTGTGAACACAATTTATTATCATCAATATGAGGGCGCCTTAGAAGGACACTCGTTTTATTAGTGAGGTTCTTCAGTAAGATCAGGTGCGTATTACTCGCTGTCTGCGTGCGATTAGACGTAAGAACCTGAAGGAGGCCGAAGGAGGCCGAAGGAGGCCGAAGGAGTAGGTAAGGATCGTAGCAGGTGGTGTTCAGTGGTTTCTGCCACCACACGATGAGAAAAAGGCGTGAGTGTAGAAACTATTCTACAAGCGGCACTTCTGTGGTAATAAAAACAGTACATCAGCCTATATCAATCCCACTACTGGGACACAGGCAGGCCACCTCTCTATGAGAGGGAGTGGGCTGTAATTGAACAAGCGAGAGCAGTACAGATGACTCATGTTTACGTATTTTCGGCTCTACGACATACCGGTTTATTTTAAGGCTAAAAATGAGCCTCTGAGTCCTACTACCGCTACTAAGTTACAAATTTTCTTAAAACCGACGGGCGGTTCTTTCTTTGAATCTTGCGAAAAACTTTTATCATATAGGATCCTTTTTTTCTGCCTGTGGATTGGCACTCCTATTGTATTATCACGTAATCGACCGGTATAGACAGAGGCTTAATAAATTAGGAGCCCTTGCTCCGAGACCTTAATAGGCAATTATGGCATACATACACAAGGTTGAAAAAAATTGAGCTTGTGCCTACAAGCTCTATTTTTTGCAACCTTTGATATGTAATATGAGATCAAAATGTCTATTTTGATCTCAAACTACATATCTGAATTTATTCGAGGCAAGATGTAAAAATTTTCGAGCTCGCTTCGCTCGCTTTTGCAGCCTACTTTATCTTAAATCTCCATTTTCTCTATAACTCGCCCAAGTAACTCCTGTAGGTCGAAGCAATTTTATTCTAACCTGTCCAAAGTAGGTAGGGTGATTAATATTTCACTTCGGTACTTTCTTTTAAATCTTGGCTTTGTCTAAAAGTCGGCCAAGTAACTTCTGTAACAATTCTAACCTGTCCAAGGCAAGGTATCAAAAAATTTCTAGCTCGTTTCGCTCCCTCTTTAGCTTATTTCCTTTTGCATCTTGCTTTTGTATGTAAGTCGACCAAATCATTCCTGTATAAAGGGTTCAAACAAATCTAGCCTGTCAAAGGTAGAGTAGTAAAATTTTCAAGCTCGCTTCACTCGCTCTTGGAGGCTTTGTTCTTACCATTGTGTCTCTAAGTCGATTAAATAACATCTATTTCTCAAAAAAAGAGCTAAAGAAAAGCTAACTTGTTTGGAGTGGAGAGCCTAATTATTTTAGTTCCTAGTCTCTAATACATTTGACATAGTTTTAGAGATATTAAAAAAAAAGGTTAGCTGAAAGTTCTCCTCTTTTAAAAAAAATGTTGATTTTCTAGCTTCATATTTGTTATATTATCGGAATATAATTGGAACTACACTTTGGTACGTAATAATATATTTCGTTTATAATTATAAATTTGTATATTTCATTATTTTCCGATTTTATTCCATGTACCATCCAGTCTCGGGCCCTGGGGTTGTGGGGAGCCCCCGGGGCCTTCCGGCCCAGTCCGACCCTGATCCCTAGGGCATGCGAAACCCGATTATGGTTCCATAGTAAAATATGGGAAAACACGTTTTAACTATGAGACCGACACCCGGATCCGCATGACCCAACTAGGCCTGCGAGGTCAAAGTGTTAAAACCGACGTACACATTCGCAATAACGCACACTACGTATATTTATCTATTAAACATAACTAGAGCATGAGGTCCTCCATTCGTTTCCCGGGTTGAGATAATTGTTATTGGGCTTTTACATCGTCGATTTTTGACCACCATGGCAAGTTTGTGCTCCGTGTTATAATTAAAATGTTTAAAAAGAAAAGTAAAACTACATAAACTGTCATAAAATTAGTACGATATCAAACTAAACTGCGTTGATAATGAACTAAATGTGGAAGTGTTATAAAACAAATGCAGTAAACATTCAATATTAAGTATATATTTGTCTCCCATAAACTGGATTTTACAAACTTAGCAAGTGTTACAAATTATAAAACAGTGTTCAATGTGCAATTAAAACTAAACAAACAACATTAGTTTTATTAAATGCGAGACCTGAAACACGTGTCTAGTATTTTTATGTATGTAATCTATGTACAAAATTTCAAACTGTATCATGAAAAATCACAAAGTTATAAGCTTGTTCTGTGACCTGGTTGTCCGCACAAAAACGTGGTTACCACGCGGCCCCGCCGCACGCGTTCCTTCAGCGTCGTCTTGCGCTCATTGATAATAATAATTTGGCAGTAGGTACCTAAATGATTGCGATAGGTACTTTGTGTCGCTTGGTGTCCAACTTGTAACATTTTTTAAATATTTTTGGGACAAAATATAACATGGTTTAAAAATTATTGACATCGATTCAGTTACTTATTCTGAACAAACTATATTCAGGTTTCGCAGATACTGAAAATAATGATGTATATTAATCTCCCATAAACTGGATTCTACAAACTTAGCAAGTGTTACAAACTATAAAACAGTGTTCAATGTGCAATAAAATACAACAGAAACTGAACATATAAATGCTAAAAGTGTTAAAGAAGCGATAAAAAGAAACACAAAGTAAAACACGTTTAGGCGCAGAATGTCCAGTTCGCACAATGAAAACACATAAAATTTAAGATTTTTCTTAAGTTTGCCACATGTCATTACTTCCTAGAAGTAAATCCTTATTAGCGACACTATCGAATAGATATCTAAACAAAATTATCGTGGACGAGGATCAATCAATTACTTCAATCTATCAATATTTTATCTTCTATCAATTACTTCTTCGTTGGGTTAGTGGTCTCAAGCGCGACTGCTGAACATGGGGTCCTGGGTTCGATCCCCGTGTCGGGCAATTTGTTAATGGGTTTTCCCATCAAGAATTTCTCAGTAGCAGCCACGGCGGCTGGATTTGTGCTCGCTTGATGGCAACAGGCTCGCCCCCTATTACATGGGACTTACAATGTGGGTATTCTGTTCTGCATCTCTGTCTAACTCTTCAGGATTACAGGCAAAATGTTACGATGATTAATCAAGAAGAGAAACATGGTTGCCTAGCATCTTAGAAAGTGTTACACGGCATAGCAAAACGTAAGCCCATTACAAAAGTGTACGTGATCTATTCAAATAAACTCATTTGATTTTTTGCAGTATTATAATTAAATTCATAACTATTGCTTTACCTTGTAGAAGCCTCTAGACGTTTCAAGCAAGTTTATGTGACTAGATCTCCAGCGATTCTTATCAAATACTTCATTTGAATAGTTTTAGAACTTGAAAATGTTATTTTGATTAATGATAGGTAGGTACGACTAGAAAATGGAGAGCAAAATGACTATTCAACATCATTCATTATTCATTAGACTGCCTCGTTGGTATAGTGGTCGCAATCGCGACTGCTGAGCATGAGCCTGGGTTCGATTCCCGGATCGGAGATATTGTTACTATTGGGGTTTTCCATCAGGAATTTCTCAGTAGCAGCCACGGGGTTTGGATTTGTACCCCCCGGTTGTTGGCAATAGGCTCGATCCCTAATAAATGGGACTTACACATGCATGGACGGTACAGTACATTTTTAAGCAAAGTTTATGTTATTTGATTCTAAACCGCTGTTCCATACATTTTCACCGCACACCGTCAAAATGTACGGAACAGCTGTTAAAAACGTAGTGTGTTGCTATTTTATAAAAAAGGCTGTTTTTACGGTTCCGTATTTTTTAAATAATCGAATAAAAATTCTAGAATCTTATTCGTGTTCAACAATCACGATATACAACGTTATTTTTAGTATAGGCAAAACCTGAATATAGTTTGTTCAGAATAAGTAACTGAATCGATTCCAATAATTTTTAAACCATGTTATATTTTGTCCCAAAAATATTTAAAAAAGTTACGTAAGTTGGACACCGAGCTACATTAAGTACCTATCGCAATCATTTAGGTTCCTACTGCCAAATTATTATTATCAATGAGCGCAAGATGACCCTGGAGGCGCGCGCACGGGCGCACTGCTTGGTGACCACGTTTTTGTGCGGACAACCAGGTAACAGAACAAGCTTATAACTTTGTGATTTTTCATGTTACAGTTTTAAAATTTTGTACATAGATTCTTTACATAAAAATACTAGACACGTGTTTCCGGTTTCGCATACACAAAAACTAATGTATTTTGGTTAATCTAAAATTATCGCTAGAACTACTTATTTTAAAGATAATGTTGTTTGTTATCTATTAAGATTTTGTCTTAGGAGTCGAGGAGAGAGAGATGCGTAAGTACTTTTATCTTTTTATGTCATTCGCTGAACTTTCGGACCTTTGTTGAGAAAACATTATTATGACGAAAGTCAATGTAACGAAATGATTGAATTCTGTGAATAAAATAATTATCGGAATTAGGGACACTTTGAGGAGCTCGTGGCTAAATAATAACAGCTGCTCGGATCGATCTTTAAGTTAAGCCGTGCTTGCCTAGGTTGGTCTGTGGATGGGTGACCGCGAAATATTTTCATTTCAAGGGTTTTTTTTTTATCTGAGTATATTTTTTTATACAAAATAAATAATTTAAAATTACTTGACCCACAAAATAAATACTGGCTCCTTATTTTTAAGCATCAATTACGCTAGTTTACTACGCCATATTTACCTACTGTCATTGTTAGAATATGGAAGTAAAGGTTTTATGCAAAAAGTCTCAAAAAAATTTTGAATTATAATAATTTCGTAAAAAAAACACTCAGATATTTTTTTTTGCGTTGCTATGGCAACTTTACTACTTATAGAAGTTACTCTTAAAAATTTTCATTATGAAAAGATAGACCTTATATTAAAACTAATGTCGTATAGATACTCATACAGACACCTATTGCAGAGCGAAAGTCGATTTGTCAATGAGAAGAAATAAGAACGACCATTAATAACACAGATGAAGATGTAGTGACAAAATTTGAAAAGAGTATGCTCTGATGGTTTAGTCATGTGGAGAGGATGAGTGAAAAGGGACTAACAAAAGGTATTTACAAGGCAGATGTGAGTGGCCACGCCGGGAGGGGACGCCCTAGCAGGACACCTTATTGGTGAGGTTCTTCAGAAAGGTCAGGGGCATAGTGCTCGCAACAGGCGTGCGTGTATGACCAGATGTATGAACGTGGACGAGACCAAAGGAGTATATAAGGATGGTAGCAGGTGGCGTTCTGTGCTTTCTGCTTACTCCCATGAGAAAAAGGCGTGATTTTATGTATGTACAGTCACGAGCACCAATAAGTAAACACTTAACAAGTTTCAACAGTGTTTTTCTCCTACTGTTCTGATTAATATGGCATGTTGTTACGAATATAGTATTCTGGTGCTCATATTTTTATGAAAAAGATCCTATCTTCAGGTGACAATCGTTATTTCTCGCGAAAATTGATTTTTAAATTTCGGAAAGTGTCTACATATTAGTGCTCGTGACTGTACGAGTATGTATTAATAACACCAGTCTTGCGTCATCTGCGTGCGATTTCATAGAATTATATCTCATGATCATCATTCTCTTGCTCTTGTCGTAATTAATTTGGGGTCGGCGCAGCATGTATCTTCTTCTTCCATTCTTCTCTATTACTAGTCATCTCATCAGACACATCTTTTAGTGCCATATCATTATTCACACAGTCCATCCATCGTTTTTTTTTAATGATATCTCATCATCTGGTTGAAAATAATCGATAGTGTTTTCTTAACTACCGTCGCATCCCGTCGTGTCGTGTTATGTTGTAGTTGGAGTTTCTTGCCCATTCTTATCCATAGAGATCTATGCTTGGAAATGAGCAACTACAGTACTTTCAGCAGTATTATGCCTTGTGACTGGGACTGTAGCTTCATCTTTTTGTTATTGACAATTCAAAAGTGCCTATATAAAGGCTTCGAGTTGAGCTGCTCTCAGGCATTTCTTTCATTCGTAATTTCTTTCGTAACCCTTGTGTCGCTTGAGTGTGTGGCTCGGCAAGCGGTATGGAGATAGTTATCAAGACACGGATGGATACAGACAGATGCTGGAGTTCGGGACTTCTCCCGGGTCATTAGAACTGTCCGATAAGGCATCTAATCTTTGTGTAATAATCACCCCGCAGAATTTTTGTTGCACAAGTGCGCCAGAGTGCAAAGTTTAGTGAGACGGCAAGATTGGAAGGGGAACGGAGATATTCCATTGGCTGCACTAATTTAAAGAGTAGTCATGCGAATATCACCCAAAGGTAAAAAATTGTCATTGATAAAAAGTTGTTGATAATAAGTTCATTGGTCACGAAATATTGTTTTTGATATAAGTAGGAATGCTTTTATTTTTAATTACGCTCAGTACAGTTCAAGATAAGTGTTGGTACCCAGTAGTCGCATTATTTTGGTATTTGGTGACAATTTACAAGCAACGCCTACAGATTACTTTTAGCCTTTTTTTACTACTAACAGGTGTGTGCATTTCAGCTCAATAGGTTGGGGGAACGCACGACTTCTTGAAGCCCCAAGAACACCTGGCTTCCGACAGTGAACTACAGAGGCTATTTGGAAAACCGGCCGCTTCAAACATAATCTGGCAAAATATGGTATTATTGGTTCCTCCAACACCGAGTGCGACTGCGGCGCTCCGGATCAGACTATGCCCCAAGTGCTGGAGTGTCCCAGGTGTCCGTTTACCTGCACTCTTGACGACCTGAATAGCACCTCGGCCGCTGCTATAAACGTACCTACCTACTGGGGCTGAACTGTGTGACATGAAAGTAACATCGATACGACCAGAAGAAGATGGTTGGGGGAACTGGTATGAAGTTCAGTTGCAAGATTTGACCAATACATACTAACAAACAAACTAACAAGACAAGTTAAATAAAAGCTTATAAAAATGGAGTGGCAGCATCGTAGCTTTGAAAGAAAAAGAAAGAAAAGAAGAAAGAAAAAATATTTATTTGTCGCAGGGACATGACACGCATCATTACAAAAAATAAACAATAAACTATTGTTAGCTATTGTTATTATTTTGTTTTGTTTAGTAA
The DNA here is from genome assembly GCA_910589295.1 of Noctua janthe. Classification (NCBI taxonomy): domain Eukaryota; kingdom Metazoa; phylum Arthropoda; class Insecta; order Lepidoptera; family Noctuidae; genus Noctua; species Noctua janthe. The sequence continues at coordinate 12,724,013 of OU342573.1, forward strand.
TATTAATCATAAGCAATGCTCTCAATATTAGTCGTGTATTTGTTCCGTATTTTATTTTGTAAGGTTGCTATGTGCCCAAGTGAAATAACACTGAATATTAGTTGTTTAGTTGTTAAACTGACTTTTGCCGGTTGACAGCTATCGGCTGTCAAACGGTAGATTACTTGGTTATGTTCGCTTGGGAGCGTGGCAGTCTAGTTTAAATTCAACAGGACGGAACAAAAAAAGAAAAAAGTCTTCTGCAGGCTTTCAGCAGTTTCTACCTGCTTCTATGAGAAAACGGCGTGAGTTTATGTATGTATGTAATATGTAAGAAACTAAGAATTTAAACTACCATAACATTTTCATTGACACTAGAAAAGGGATCAGTATCGGGGGCCAGTACTGAGTGTAAAAAACGAACAAGAAAGAGGGTACACCGTTATGTCAAAGCTGCTACTGTCACCCACAAGAATTTCGCGATCACCACGCCATATGTGTGGTAAGTGTTGTTGATACAATTGGCTTGAGTGTAGCCTGCTTTCTTGACGATCTGAACAACGTCTCTGACGCCGCAATAAACGTAGCCATTTACTGGGCCCAAACAGTGCAAAAAAACGAACAAGAAAGAGGGTAGACCGATTTGTCTGCTCATAAACACCCACCCGCAATAACTTCAGTTTATCCGTGATCATGGTGCTTGCAACAGCGCCGAAATATCGGGACCTCAAACAAATCAGTAAACATGTAAATATCCCGTTTCTAGTATTAATGATAATGTAAAAAACTTAATATGCACACTGAAATTCTGAAATTAACATCACTTACGAGTATAGCAGCGTATAAATAACACAATTAGTTCTATTCACGCATGAACAGAATGTTAGTTTAGTGTACAAAAGCGCAGAAGGGAAACTGTTAATAAGTTATTCATGACGAATATAACGAATGTCCTGTGGCCAAACTATTATGAAAACTTCTTTGGCGAAAACAAATGAATGAAATAGCAAAAGTCTTAGCACCAGTCACCGTGATCCGAAGGAGTGTAACTTACTAGCTTGTGGCCGCGGCTTCACGTGGAGTTCGGTAACTGTCCGGGATCGTACTACCGGAATAAAAAGTATCCTATGTGTTAATTCAGGTTAGGTAGTCAGTGACCCGAAAAGTCTGACAACCAGTCTTTCCAAGGGGAAACGTATTACCCAGTATTAACTGGGTTGTGGAGGTCAGATAGACAGTCGCTCCATGTAAAATACTGGTATTCAGCTGCATCCAGTTAGACTGGAAGCCGACCCTAACATAATTGGGAAAAGACTAGGCAGATGATGATGATGATGTGTTAATTCAGGTTATAAACTATCTGTGTGTCAAACTTGATCATAATCCGTTTTGTAGTTTTTGCGTGAAAGAATAACAAACATGACTAACAGCCGTGCATCCAGCCATCTATCTGCAAGAAGTTTCATAATTATAATAGTAGATTAATAGTAGTAGTAAGAAATAAGATATAACTTTGGCAATCAGTGGCGGAATTACAAGTTTTCAAGGTATAGGCTGTACAGTTTTTGCCGCCCTTTTATTTTGATGGCTATTGAATAACAAATGTGATAATTCATTGGAAAGGGCTTTTATTGTAGAAAATAGTAACATATAATGTTATTTTTTTACTCAAACTTCACTGAACAAAAAAAAAAGAAATTGCAAATACGTTTGTTTTTTTTTCGTAAGTGGCAATTCCTTTAATCAATCCCATATTTTTCTGTATTAGATAAACCTTATCAACATAATATTTACACATAAGGACCTATACTTGGCTTTCAGATGGTAAGGTTTTAGTATATTTTTAATTTACGTGAAACGGTATAGTCGTAATAAATTATTTAATTTGGTTGAAAAATTATTTACTGTATTCAAATTAAAATTATATACAAACCATCCAGTTTGCAGCCACCAACCAATAGTAGGACTGTCTTGTATGGGTTGATAGTGGAAAGAGGGAAATACATTTTCTACAATTTCGCTCTTTTGACTCATACAAAGTGTGGGCAGAGGGCGCAGAGGCCGATTACTGGTTGGGGGGCGGCGAACTAGGTGTTTTACTCTAGAATATGGAAGATTGCTACTCGGAATGTGCAATGACAAGTGAGAAGGAAACGTCATCGGCAAAAATCGGCAAAATTTGTTGCAGACTTCTATCTGTAAAACATCAGAAAACCGTCATGATAAAAACTTTTTGGTTTCTATGAGGCGGCGACGAATTGATATTAATTTATTATTTTATTAATGTTTAGTAATGTAATAAGTTGTAATAATTAGTCAATATTATAATTTAATAATATGATATATAGAATTTGCAGTGCCCTTACAGGGTGCATGTCCTAATACTGTGTCATGAAATTTTAATGCATGCCTACTAACCAGTGTTTTACATGTTTGCAAATAAATAAATAAATCAAAAAAAAATTCGGTCACCAAATTTGCCGCCCCAAAAATCTGCCGCCCTAGGCTCAAGCCTACTCAGCCTGCTGGTAAATCCGCCACTGTTGGCAATCCTACACACAGTGTAACTTCTGCATTCTCCTATAGCGTGGCCACTGTCGGTGTCAGCGCCGCCATCGCAGCGTGAATGTTCACAGTTGTGCACCATTACTCCTCTGTCGACCTTCTAATTAGTTGCACTGGCTGCGATGTATAACTGTGTATCTCCGACAAAAACCGGCCAAGGGCGAGTCGTACTCTCACGCACACAGGGTTCCGAAGCACCAAACAATTTAATAAAAATAGTTTCCCGTCCCGAGTTTCTAGTCACTTAATCTTTTATTTTCGTATGAAAATCGTGAAGCGGTTCACAGATTTCAACTGTGTAGTCCTAATAGTTTCGGAATAAAGTGGCTGTGACATACGGAAGGACAGACAGACAGAAATTCAACCCCTGAAGAGTTCCTCAGAGTTGTTCCTACCGACCTATAGTAGCTATATCCACCTTTCTGCAGAACTATACTTAAGTCTTAGTAATAGGGGGCTAGTCTATTGTCGTGAACGGGGCACAAATCCAAACTCCGTGGCTGCCAGTGGCGAAGGTTCCATACAACTCGATTCCTACCGGCTTCCCTTTGAAAAATGGCACAGTCAGTATTCTGTAGACAAATAATATAATCACATTAAAGATATGTACTCCGGCTTACCTCTTACAAAAATTGACCCTTCGCTACTGGTGGCTGCTATCTAGAAACTAAACTATGCTGCTGGAAAAACCTAATCACAATTCGACCAACCTGATAATCGAACCCAGGACGTCATCGCGGTTGCAACCACTAAACCAGAGGACACTAGCAGAGGTAAAAAAATAATAATCTTAGCAAAATTCAAAATTCAATCTAACTCCACTCACGCGCAGGGCTGTTGATCTAATTAAGCTAAGTTCACACTGACGCGGTCACGGGCCGTTTGCGCTCGTAATCGTTAGCTGTTCACACTAATTGGTGTCAGCCGCTAGTGGCCCGTAAGATTTATGAACAGGGATATAACAGACCACACAAGTTTTATTTGTTTGTTTAGGTAATGCGGGGTTTAATTGCTTGCTGTCTGGAGGAGCTCGTGGCTAAATAATAACAGCCGCTCGGGTCGATCTTTAAGTTAAGCCGTGCTTGCCTAGCCATTACATAAAAAGTCTGACAACCAGTCTTACCAAGGGATATCGTATTACCCAGTACTAACTGGGTTGTGGAGGTCAGATAGGCAGTCGCTCCAAGTAAAATACTGGTATTCAGCTGCATCCTGTTGGACTGGAAGCCGACCCCAATATAGTTGGGAAAAGGCTAGGCAGATGATGAATTGCTTGCTGTCTGGAATATGGACAGTAAAACTCTCTGAAATAATAACAATATCGCTGGCGAACGTTCTAAGGAAATATTTTAGTTTTGGCAATACAGTGTTTCCCAAGCCATTTCTTCTTCAGTTCTACTTGCTGATAATCTAGATCATCAGCAAGTATCAGTTATCAGGTGACTAGATATGAGATGCTTTGGCACATATCTGGCCCAGGGCCTCAAGTCTGCTATTACAATTGTGTCAGAATGGTCTATCATTGATTTCATAATTGTTGATTTTGACAAGTTTGGTAATCTACTAATATAATGGCGTCATTATGACTTGCCAATGGTCAACCACTGACACTCCATTGAAAGAAATGGCGTAGAATGGTAATCTGATAAATATTAACTAATATATAAAAATATAAATGAAATCTGGCATGAATAAATGTTCTTTAGTAGTAATTTTTATAAAATCATTTCTACTAACGGGTTTTATAATAATGGCAATACGACAATGTCATTATAACACAATTCTATTACGAGACCATTGACCGATCAATGATCGATCATTATGAATTTAGTAGATTACGAACTTTTAGCAAAATGACAATGGGATCTTGTTGGAATGACGAATTTATAAAATAGCAGAATTGGGCCCCCGGTTAGCCAAAGAGAACTTGCTCAGCAGCAAGAAGGCCTTGTTTGACAGATGACTCCGCCCTGGAGTGGTTGTTGGCCACGGCTTTTCGAAATCGTGTCCTGCTTACCCCGTTGTTTGCTCTTTACATGAACCTATTTAAGAGCGTTAACGTCTTACGGCATTTCATACAAAGTTTCTGTTTTCTGTCAAGTTTGTAGACTTATCTATCCTGCCTATGCGTACGAAGTTTCATTAAAATCGGTTCAGTCATTTCGAAAAAAAATCACTTGTAAGTTTTTATGAAATGCCGTAAGACATTAACGCTCTTAAGGCGCTGAACTCATAGCTTAATTTTTGGCTGACTGAAAAAAGAAAAGTACTCCGAATAAAGCCGATCGTCCAATGTGGACTGCAAAAAAGGACGTGCACGGAGACGTTACCCATTTGGCTACGTGGTTAATTTATGTTTACGGTGCCATACATTTAGCACATTTTCACAGAAAACGAAGCTAGCCCTACGACTTACTTAGTACGTTCTTAGCTGAAGGCAGTGGCGGATTTACAAGTTTTTGAGGTATAGGCTGTACAGTTTTTGCCGCCCTTGCCTCTACAATCGTCATGTCCTACATTATTTTTACAATCCAACAATTTTGTTGTAATTGCATGTAAAATAATTTTTGGGTATATTTTTGAGCTAATCTAGCTCAATCATGTACGATTCATAAGGCGGGGTAGTGTATGCTACTCGTACTTACACAATAACGTACATTTGGTAAACGTGAATAAATAATCTTTATTGCGCTTACAAACAGTTAAAAATAATCAACTCAGTCAAGTTATAAAAGTTTGTTACAATACCCTTTTTGCACGATTTTTTGTTGCCAAAATCATCGATGATATCATCGTAAGTAATCTTGTTCATTAATTCCGACTCTATGCACAAAAGAGCTAAAGAGCTAAAGCGTTTTCTTTCTCCAAGATTTTTTTTTACCCTTTTTAGACAAGAAAAGCTTCTCTCACCCGAACAATTTGTCGCTGGTGTACATAAGGCCATACGAAAGGCTATGTCCAAGTTCGGATAAACGTTCTCCAACTCTGTTTTTGCAGAAACGAAGATAGACTTTCTAATGATGTAGAATCTGTTTTTACCAAAATGCTTTGCGAAAATATCGAAAATGTATGCATTCTTGAACTAACTCAGTCTCTAAATCATTAGGATACACTTCTTCTAACGACAGAGCCTTTTTCGTAAGGGTTGGTGATGACAATTCGCTCATTTCACTCGTCCCCAAATTTGCCGCCCCAAAAATCTGCCGCCCTAGGCTCAAGACTACTCAGCCTGCTGGTAAATCCGCCACTGGTTGAAAGCCGCTGAGACGTGGTTTCAACTAAAGTGGAAACGAGCTGAGCGCAGAAGAGACATGCTAGTTACGACCAACTACAGGAGAGACGAGAGACGCGCTGTAGTTTTCAACCAAAGTGATTGATCGATTACCACCTGTCCCCTCTCCGCTCAGCTCGTCTTGTCCTGATGGGAATCGGTGGTGAGGAGCGGCACTATAAAAATATTTTTGTGGGTATTTCCCAACCTTACTTATCTTCTTCATCATCATCATAATTTGAGCGGAAAAACGTCCACTGCTGGACATAGGCCTCCCCCAAGTGTCGCCACATTGACCGGTTAAGTTATCACTTATCATCTTAGGCCGATATTACTACGATTACGAAAGAGTTCTCAGAAACGTGCTGCTATTAATCATATTTTTAAGGTATATTTTTATCGGTATTATTAATTGTAATTGCTATCGCCATTGTAAATTATTAATTCTGATATGATTTCTAAACGATAGCGATAGGTACTACTGTTGCCAAGTAATAATTAAAGGTCAAGTTTTGTCACATTTATCCAATTGAATGAGATTTTAATAAGACTTTTGTAACTACAGGTTCATCATTAATATCCTGCATTATCCCAACATAAAGGGTGTAAATAGACCCTTAACATAGTAGAAAGGCACTTGTTCTCCCCGTCTATGAGATAACTTTTTTGTTCTAGACTATACCTCGGAAACCTTCTAGTTACGGAGATATTGGGGGTCAAAGATCCAACTTTTTCACAAGTTTTTTTTTTGTAATACGTTTTTAATGTAAGATTTTTACTATACACACCTCCACGACCCCCTTACTATTCAATCCATCCATCAGCACAATGCTTTGAGTGCTTTCTATCGAGTCCTACAGTAAAACGTGATTTTTCACCCAAAAAAAAAAGTCGATTCCCGGCAATAATTTTTGCGTAAAGTTACTTAGTTTGATGTACAGAATGCTCGGTTGACGGCTATGTAAAGGGTCTGTTTACACCCTGTATTTGGGGTCGGCACATTGTGTCTTCTTCTTACATATTTCTCTGTCTTCGCAGAAGTCCTTCTTTCTAGCCATATCACCCTTCACACAGTCCATCCATCGATCTGATAGTCTCCGATACACTTTGAGCTATCCGCAATAATTCTAGAAACTTTTTTCACGACATTTTCGTCATTTCTCCACATCTACATCTATTTATTTCTAACGACATGATATATATTTTTTTTTTTTTTTTTTTTAAAAAAGTGTCACCACACTAGGAATTTCTCCTGTATCGTGGGTGCGTTTACAAATATTTGGTAGTGTATAAAATTTTATCAATGCCTTTTAATCGGACAGTAATAGTAATGGAAGCCAGAAACCTAGCTAGTGTGGGACTACTTGGGAGATAGCTATGACCAGCAGTGGACTACTATAGACCGAGATGATTGAACATTGTTTTTATGTACCACTTGTAACACGCCTATCCGCTTACTCATGAGCTACACGAACATACACGCGTGATACGACAGCGACTACGGAGAAAACAAATGAAAGAAAAGGCTTAGAGCACGCCACGACTCACTGCGATGCGACGCGAAAGAAACAAGTGACACACACGAGGTTCGCTTTGACGTCCAAACGCAGTCTTTTCCAAATAAAGTAAGGTAAAAGGTGGGTGCGCCTGAAGTCCTTTTGCAGTCATCAAAATTCCAACAAAATCGCTTCGACTATCAAGCCGTACGTAATAGGATTAAGATAATAATAATCAATAACTGTCATGTCGGTACTTCACATGATATTATGAGGATTAACATACTTCGTTCGTACGAGTATATTACATTAATAGTAAATAAGTGCGCAGGCTATGAAACGTGTGCAGATATTTACCTATTATCAATCATTTTGTTTTTATCAGTCGGTCAGCTTGAAAACATTTTGAATCTGACCAGAACTTAAATAAGTAGGTATTTACCTAAGATTTTGTTTACCTTCAGAATGTTTTCTTTCACCAAAGATTACTTAAACGTGAAAGTTTTTGATAAAAGGATGGATGGATGTTTGTTACTCTTTCACACAAAAACGGCTGAACAGATTAGGAAGAAATTTGGCACATAGATACTTCACAACCTGGATTAACACATACGATACTTTATCTCAGTCCACGCAGACGGAAGTCGTGGGTAAAAGCTAGTAATATCGTATTAGTTGTAGCAAAAAGACGACGGTGTAGCGTTCGCTGGGCGCTACCACGGCACCGCTCATTTCGCGCGCTCGGCTCGCGCGTGGTTGGCCACAGTTATTATCTAACGGACTAACCTAACCTATTTAGTCGGGTTGACCTAACCTCGGCGCGCAAGAATATTCTAAACGAAGCCGAATGTCACTTGTTCTCCCCGTCATTGCGATATTTTTTTTTTGTTCTGGACCACACCTGGGAACCTTCTAGTTACGGAAATATTGGAGTGCAAAGTTCCATCTTTTTCACAAGTTTCTTTTGAAACACTAGGTTTTAAGGTTATAACTTTACTTGAAATACCTCCATGACCGGATTACTATTCAATGCAAACATCAAAACTATGTTTTGAGTGCGTTACATTGAGTTTAACCGTAAAACGTGATTTTTCACACAAAAAAAAATCGTTTTCCAGCAACATTTTTTGCGTAGATTAACTTAGTTTGATGTACAGAATGCTTGGTTGACGGCTTCGTGAAGGGTCCGTTTACACCTTGTATAATTTTGCGAATCAATTAATTATTTGGATTATGACTATTTATTTATCAACAAAAAAATATTAACAGGCTGATGAAATACGTTAACTTTGGAGCCGACAAAAAATAATATGATGTCATAATAATTATAAATAATAGCTGATTAGACCTGGGTTAAAAATAAACTTGATTGGTAATAAACAGCTGTGGCATTTAAAATGTCGGATCATTTAATTACTTCTATTAACAATTTTTATTTGGCAGTAAAAATAATCATACTTCCATCATCTGCCTAGCCTTTTCCCAAATATGTTGGGGTCGGCTTCCAGTCTAACCGGATGCAGCTGAATACCAGTATTTTACATGGAGCGACCTGCCTATCTGACCTCCACAACCCAGTTAGTACTGGGTAATACTATACCTCTTGGTAAGACTGGTTTTCAGACTTTTTGGGCCACTGACTACCTGTAACGACTGTCAAAGATCTACAAATGACAGCTGGGACCAACGGTTTAACGTGCTTTCCGAGGCACGGAGGAAACTCGGTATGTAATGGGTGGTCACCCATCCACAGACCAACCTAGGCATGTGCGGCTTAACCTTGAAGATCGAGCCGTGCGGCTGTTATTATTTAGCCACTTCCAATCATTGATTGTTCTGTAAAATTTATTATTTTATATATCTATGATATATTCAGTGAAGAGGCCACCTCGAGGGCCCCGTGTAACCACTTTCCGTCTGGATTAAGCAGTTCAAGGTTCAAATACTAATATTTACTTTTATTATTTATCCGATTGCCACGGTTCGCCATTGCCAACCATAGAGATTTAAAATACTATAAAGGAACTATCAGAAGAGCTCGTGGCTAAGTAATAACAGCCGCACGGCTCGATCTTAAAGGTTAAGCAGCGGCCAAGGTCGGTCCGTGGATGGGTTTCCAACCATTACATACCGAGTTTCCTCTGTGCATCGGAAAGCACTCAAGTTTGACTAGATACCTAGGTTAGACTTCAAGGCTTAAGTCTCTTACTCGTATTTCGGCATCGTTAACTTTATAGTGTGTTTATATTAAATGTAATAAAAAATATTTGAGGCCCTCAGGATATTTGGTAAAGCCCAAACCTAATAAATACCAAGGTATGTAGAACTGCCAAGACAAAAATATTTGTATTTTAATTGACAATCATCAGGAAAAAAGAAATACATACAGAGTGGAAGGGACGCCGAAGTCTGCCAGGGCTGCGGGACTGTTCGAAAGAGATACCGTGGCCCTGGAACACAAAGGGCAAAGAAGGAACATGGATGGGTTTTAGTCAGTACAAGTCTGACACTCCCTTCCGCTCCGCCCAGAGTGGGGGGGTCATTTGATGATTTCCCATCCGGAAAAAAAAAAAAAAAAAGGGACACCGAAGCGCAAACGATGCATTCAGTACAGCCATTAGCATTCTGAGCCCCCATACAGATGTTTTATTCAAGTTATTAAAAAAAAATGCTGTTTCCTACAAAATTGTAATACCTACAGTCCAAATGATATACTGAATACGTGGTAACCGTTTTCTCGTCGGTGTCCCTGAAGCGCAGGCCACACCGCCAGCTGGCGGGCGGGCGAGCGACGCGAAAGACGCATCGTTTCACCTCTTTTCATACTTTGGTTCACACCGCGAACTATCGAAAGATACGAACGTAGTATGAAAAGGGCGTCGTTCGCGTCGCTCGCCCGCCCGCCAGCTGGCGGTGTGGCCTGCGCTTTACACCCCATATAAACTACAACAATCGACCCTCTCAAGAAACCAACATTGACGCCTTAAATAGGCTTACGATAAACAAATCTAAGGTTGTTTAATAGGAAATAAAACACCAATTGAAAAAAACATAATTTTAATCATTTATATTTACATGCATTACTTATTTGAAAAAAAAAAAAGTTTGCGATCATTATGTAGATTGCATTTGCACCATCTATTTTATTGCTTTTACAATGTGTCCGTGTGTCTTCACAGTTACTGCGGAGAAACAAACGAATGTAGTAGCTTAGATCCACGAGCCATGCGACGTAAGTGACGCACGCACGCACGTGTCGCATCGCTTAACGCAAGTCGTGTCGCCTGTGATTGTGTCTGGCGTTACGCGGGGTTTGCCGGCCAGGCTGTATGTTGAACAAAATATGATTTGAGGCTGTAATACGCATTTACAGAATTATAGTCTCTAAATACACAGTCGTCTAAGTCCATTTTATCTTGACCTGCTAATTGCAAAAAAACGTAAGGAAATTTGAATTTCGTAGGCTACCCAAACGGCCCCTCATTAAATATTCATTGACATGACTAACAATAAAAACAATCAATTACTACAAAGCAAATTGAGATTTTACATTACCATGTATCTTTAACAATCGTATCAATGAATTTTGTCCAGCGAATTTCGAATTCATGCACTAACTTGTCTTTTTCAGAATATGAACTATAATACAGAGAATTTAATGCTAGCTGTTTCAACATTCTGATGTCTGCATGACGACTAGCAACTGCTACAAATGTAACGTAAAAGTCGTGGGATATTGGATCAGCCTCCCACATGCCAGGGTCATCACACGACAATACCACAGGCAAGTTCTGACTCAAGAATGTTGCTAGAGGATGATTCCTTACATCTTCAACTAGTTTAAGAACAGAATTCGATACAACATTTACTTCCAGGGCAATCTTTCGTTTCTTAACCTCCTCCATCAGTAGAGGATGCTTTACGATAGCGAAACCATGACCTATTCTTTTAGTCCCTAGAACTATGGCGTCGAATAAATTCTCATCAGAACTTGTGCCGTACCAGTTTGTTTCGCCGGCGTGCAAGTACAAGTCCAGGGACTCTTGAGCTTCTGCCAGTTCATGCGCAAACTCTTTCAGTGGGACTCCCAAGTCCTCTTGGCCAACCAAGTCGAAACCAACCAGAAAGTCTGGCATCTTAGCCTGAATTTGCAAGGCCGTTATGATATATTGCTTTAACGTTGGCTTATCTACTAGTTTTAGTGGAGCATAAATCAGTTTTGCTCCAAAGAAATCTGGATAGTCCCTCATGAATTTTTCAGTAGTTTCTTTGTAAATCTCTGCTGTAGCCACAGCGTCGTAAGTATTCCCTTCTAAGTCATACAAAGTAGGCAATATACTTCTGATTTCAAGGTACATCACTTGATCTTTCCTAAATTCTAGTAATGTGTGGTAATAATATTGTTCCCAAACTGGTTTGTAAGTCAACATATGACTGGTACAAATAAAGGAATTCTGGAACTTTTGCCACACAGTATTCACATCGGTGTAAACTTCATTGGGATTGTCAATCACTAAAGTGAAGTGTTTTCTCAGATCAGCATCGAATTGTTTAACATTCCCGGAGGCGTTCCTCGCGTCCTTCATGAGTTGCCACCGAGTGACACAAGCATTAACACTAACATTAGGCATAGCTTTAGAAAAATGAAACGCGACACTTAATTTATCTTCAGTAAAACAAACCCACAGGTTATCCAAGTAAGTCAATTGCAGCACGAAATCTGGGCTTAACAATCCTGTGTCATGAGCATGGAGCACTGCCCCTTTTGGCATACTCTTTATGATCTGGAACAGCGGTGTTTCTTTCACCACGTCCTTATATTCGAAGAAATGCTTCGACAGGTTGAAGTGTTTCGGTTCTGCAAAGCCCTGCTCCAGCTCTTTATTCTTGAGATTCATTATTATTTCGTTCGCTTTCAGTTCACTGTCACTTAGTTCTATTGAGCTACCGACCATCATAGCAAGTTCTCTTTGAAGGAGATCATTTCTCTCTTCTAGCACTTTGTCTATACTTTCGGAGTGAGATATTATGGCATTGGATAACAAAATGATAGCTAATGGCCACATTGTTACGGGTCGAGTTCGAGCGCCGTACTGCTATCGGCCGAGATTGGTGTAGCAAAACTGATACCTCAGTAGATAAATGTTTTATATAGGTAAGATATGACGTAATAATCAATTCACTCAGTGCCAAATCTTATATTCATAAATGCTATGCTATGCTCGTGAATATTATTTCATTCTGTTGCTTTGCTTGGAGATTGTAAAAGTGACGTCTGCGGAATCTACAACAATGGTTAGACGTCATCAGAAATGTTACATTATTTACAGGACACACTAAACAGATTATTTGTATATTTTAAGATGGGTCTAATAGGGAAACCTGTGAATGGTAATCCAGCTATTTTCTTTGGACCTTACGAATTCACTGACGATACTTTTCAGCCTTATTACTTAGTCGTAGAGCATAAAAGTACCTATGTATTTCTTCTACTAACAAATCAACAGAAGTAATATTGAGACGAAGTGAAAGTTCAATAAATACAATATTGACAATAGTCAATATGGTCATGAACCAATTACATGGTTGGTTAGGTAAGGTTGGAAAGTGGCCACCACTACACAGGCAGTACTACAGAGCACAGCACCGTTGATCCCGTAGAGTGTAGCGTATAAAGACGGGAGTAAGTAACAACTAACTATATTCGTGGCATCGAAAGTTCTTTGGGCGTAAAACTTCTGTTGCGGACGTCATTCTCTCTACGACACGAATGTATGCTGATGGCTTGCAGTTACTATAAGACATTCGTGTCGTAGAGTTAAGGATGATTTCCACCAAACGGCTCGCATCGCATCGGATCGGAAAGGCTACGAACGGACGTCCGGCAGGATGTCGACGCGTACGATAGGCTCCGTACCGTTGCTTGCGAACATATCCGTTTCTGCGCGGATCCGATCGGCTACAACGACATGGGAACGGAGCCGATCGCGCGTCCCAGCAAACTTTAGGCTACGATCGCGTGTCGCGGAAGATGCCCGCGGTCAAGCTGCTGTGCGCGGTTTAGTAATATAGACTTTAAATGCTGTATATACGATTTAATATCTTTTAAAGATTGTAAAATCCTTTCCGATCCGATGCAAGAGCCGTTTGGTGGAAATCATCCTTCAGAAAACGAAAACAAACATGTTTTGTATAGAAAGTGACGCCAATAATCCCCGTAGCAACGGACTCCGAGGCGTTTTATATGCTCTGTGGGCAAAACCATCTTCAAATTCAAATCAACGTATCATCAAGCCTATACTAATCCCCGAAGGGTTAGGCAGAGGTGTAGCTCATATAACACCAACCTTTCGCCATTTATAATCAAGTCCCATGTAATTGGGGGCGAGTCTATTGCCATCAGCCGGGCACAAATCTAGACTTCGTGGCTGCTACAGACGAATTTCTGATGGAAGAACCCATTAAAAATTAGCCTGGTAATCGAAACATTCAAAATTCACCAGTCATTGTACAAAATTCATCACAAGGAGGACAAACTGAAAGTAGTTCTCCCCCTTGTTATAATACACATTGTTGCGGGACAATTATGTTTTCGGATAGTTTAGGAAAATTAATTAATAACTGAGTAACATTATATTGTTGATATCGAATTAATTATATTATAAATATATTTACATTATATACAGACTACAAATAGAACTAAACTAATGATAAAAATAAGACTAAAAGTAAGAAAATATAAAAATCTAAACAACGACGACAAAAGGACACTTAGGCGTCAAAGTACTCCTCCGCATCGCTGTCATCTGGAAACGTGCCCAGAAGACTGGCAGCATTGCCACGCTGAATGGCAATGCTAATTCTTTGGCCAAAGAAAGAGCCAGCCCTCTGGTCACGCGAAGTGTCGACCAGTCGGCGAGAGATTTCCTTAAAAAGGAGACGCGCACTCGGACCCCATGACCCGAGCGTTAATAACAATCTGAGTCATTCTCTCACTCAAAATTATTGTAGGTACACCTCAAGCTTCTTACAAACAGATAATTTCATCCCTAACTCGGAAGGAATAAAACCCTAATGCCATTATAACTGTACTTATAGGTAATAGTTCGAACGTTAAAATTGATGATATCGACGACAATGTCACTCAACTGTTAAAACTAAATTGCAAGAAAATAATTCTGTGTGCGTTTCCTTACTTTGAGAAATTGTCAAGCAGGCAAAATCATTACACATAACCTTAACGATCGCATGCATTTATTAGTTAGCTTTTAATTTAACCTCAGACATAAGTAGTATGTCGCAGTTTTTTGTAAATAGATCTACTGAAATTAGTAATTTTACTAATTGAAATTATACAAATATTAACTTGGATTTAAACTAGTCAATACGACAATTGAAGGTACGAGTGACAATCTAGCTCTAGCTCTCAATCAATTAATTGTAAAAAAGGGGTTGAGCAGAATTCCCTGAAATATATTTCATCAGAATAATCAGGGTTTTTCTTCCAAACAATTAGAAATAGAACTATTTTTAGAAAAAAACCAACTTTGATATTATCTGTATTATGGAACATTGGATTAAAGATTATGAAATGCAAATTAATTATAAGAATTATAGCGTGAGCAGTTGCTTTAACCGAAAATCAATGATGCGGGGATCATTAATTATAATTAAAAATCTTTTTAAATCAAAATCACGTAAAGACATAGTTGAACTCTCAGTTGAGCATAGCATTGAATTGTCATGTGTTGAGCTGGATAATCATGTTCTAGTGTGCGTATACAGACCCCCTAATTATCAAAACTACTCTATTTTTGAGTCAGTTATGGAAGATGTTTTGGGTAAACTTACAAGTGGTAATAAATCAGTAATTATCTGCGGTGATTTTAATATTAATATTTTAGAAAATAACTCTAATAGCAGTAGACTATTAAGCCTTTTTAAATCTTTCAATCTGTAGAATGTGTTTTTAGAACCGACCAGAATAATTACAACTACTTCTACATGCATTGATAATGTTTTCTGTGGCTGCGACTATTTGGAGAAATTACCTTCCCTCTGATCACTGTGGACAAACTGTGTCTTTTGAATTTAACACACCATCACAAAAAGTACAGCTGATACAAACTAGACCAAAAACTTTCGAAGGGCGGGGAAAGTGGACCCAAAGAATCTAAAAATTAACGAAGCTAGAATAATTATATATTAAATTTTTATTTTTTTTTAAATTATATTATAAATAGAAGATAAAATAATTATAACTACAATTTTATGAGATATTTATTTAAAAAATATTGAATTTTTAGGATACGGGATTCAAAAGTTATAAATATTTTAATTTACTCAAAATTAAGTAACCGTGCAATTACAAAACTCATTTTTTTTTTTTTTTTTTTTCCGATTACGTTCCAATCCAATGACATGTGTTTTTGCTCAAGGGTTTTCTTATTCGGGAGGTTCCTGCGCCGAATCGAGCGGGAGGAAACGCCTGGGTGTTTCCACTGCGAGGATCGTCCGGAGGACACGGTGGAGCACACCGTAGAGGTCTGCCCCGCTTGGGCGGAGCACCGCCGTGTCCTTGTAGCGGCGATTGGCGGCGGCGATCTCTCGCGTCCGGCCCTGGTTCAAGCCATGGTCCGGAGCGAGAGGGAATGGGAAGCCGTCACCATCTTCTGTGAAGCAGTCATGCTAGTGAAGGAGGTGGCGGGACGTGAGAGGGAAAGAACCTCACGTCCCAGCCGCCGCGGGAGACGCCCTGGGCGTCGGGGGTCACGTGGTGGCTCCCGGCCACCGTAGGCGCGGGCCTGTGGACGGCGAGTTATGGGCTAGCTCGCCGTCCGGCCGTCTTATGACGACAGGCCGTGTCGACGGCGCGTTCGTGTTCCACGCGCGCCTCAAAGAGATGTCAGCAACCGAGCAGGGGTCCGCATGGGCCGATGCCTGCCAGAGCTGCGGGACTGTTCGAAAGAGACACCGTGGCCCTGGAACACAAAGGGCAAAGAAGGAACATGGATAGGTTTTAGTCAGTACAAGTCTGACACTCCCTTCCGCTCCGCCCAGAGTGGGGGGGGGGGTCATTTGATGATTTCCCATCCAAAAAAAAAAAAAAAGGGTTTTCTTATTATAAATCTATTTATAATAAGAAATATCTGGTCTATTTCTCTGTGGAATGCGCTTCCCCAGGAAATCAGGATGGCAACCAATCGCTTATCTTTTAAAATTAAAGTTCGTGAGTACATTCGGAAGAAGCTGGCAGTTTCGTCACAACGGTAATGTTTTCCCCATGGTTTGTGTTTTTATTTTGGTATATTCGTGGAAATGTTTATTTACATTAATTTAAATTTTGATATATATTTATAGTATTTGATATATATTTATAGTATTTTATATATCCTTGTAGTTATCTTGTAGTTAATCTTATTATTATTTAAAATTATTTTCAGATTTACACCTACCACTGCTTGTCTTTGCATCACCCAAAGGTTGACTGGTAGAAAATGCCTATGGCATTAAGTCCGCCTCTGTACTTATGTGCTTGAAGTGTTAAATAAATAAATAAATAAATAAATGGCTCTTTCTCTTCGTTTTTATACATTCTATAATGTACAATATTTATAAACAACAAGTAAACTTGATATAAAAACGCCAATCAACAAGGTAAAGTCATGTAATAAAAATGAAACTATGGTGATTTCGTAGGATATCTTATAAAGGAACGTTACCAATGGTGATCGATTGAGTCCCGTCACTACTGTCACTGTAAGATCTGTCATGATCTATTCCAGTGTTTTTCAACGTGTAGGCCGCGACCCCCCAGGGGGACCCCTGGGGGGTCGCGGCCTACACGTTGGAATTGCAGATTAAATCTAAGCACCTATGTGCATAGATTTAATCTGCAAGTCCTACTATACATAATTATATCGCAGTAGACCTACTTACTTTAACTATGGAGCTAAGCTAGACTACACCTTACTTCACCATATTTCCTGGAGGTAGTTTGTTTTATATTGTAACCCAAGTACTGTTTATTTTATTCTCATATTGATGTAAAAAATATTTATGCTGTCTTGGCTTCCGTACGTTTTTTTCACGGGTGACCACTGAAAATCAGCGCTGTGTTGTGGGCCCCCCATAGCACAGCATCATGCTGAGTGGTAACCTGCTTGTCGCAGTCACGACGTACAAGCTGTTAACTTTCTTCTTTTTTTTTTTTTTGTTCCGTCCTTTTGAATTTATAGTTTATTTTTTATTTTTTGTAATTTTGTATGATGCATGTCATGTCCCTGCGACAAATAAATATTTTTTCTTTCTTTCTTCTTTCTTCTACAAGAATTTTTCATTTTTTTACGGGACCTACTTTGAGATATACACCCTCCAATTAAAAATAATCATTCTAATCGGACTTCTCTGTAAAAAGTTATGCGTGGTCATACATAAGAAATATATATATAC
Source organism: Noctua janthe (assembly GCA_910589295.1). Taxonomy (NCBI): domain Eukaryota; kingdom Metazoa; phylum Arthropoda; class Insecta; order Lepidoptera; family Noctuidae; genus Noctua; species Noctua janthe. The sequence goes on from OU342573.1 coordinate 12,741,776, forward strand.
ATCACTATATACATAGTATAAAACAAAGTCGCTTCCCGCTGTCTGTCTGTCCCTATGTATGCTTAGATTTTTAAAACTACGCAACGGATTTTGATGAGGTTTTTTTTAATAGATAGAGTGATTCAAGAGGAAGGTTTATATGTATATATTGCATATAAATACGTGTCGAATTGAGAACCTCCTCTTTTTTTTCGTCGGTTAGGTCAACGATCCACCGCAATCTAGGTGCACCTTAACAAATACGAGAAACTGTGACAAATTTGTGACATAATATTTATGTCGCGGTATAATCGAATCACCAGGAAAACAAAACTCGGCGGAAATATTACATAATGTATTGCCAATATTAAAACTACATACGTAATATATACTACATATTACGTATGTAGTTTTAATATTGGCAATGCCAGGTACACAAGCAGAGTTTTAAGTCTAAAATGCACTGCCCTAATTAGCCGGCGAATCGCTCCCGATTTCAAAATCTCACATCCAGACAGTTTATTCGTATATAGCAGTAGGGAAGAGTCAATTTTTGTAAGAGGTAAACCGGAGTTCATATGTGATCATATTATTTGTCTATAGTATACTGACTGTGCCATTTTTCAAAGGGAAGCCGGTAGGAATCGAGTTCTATGGAACCTTCGCCACTGGTCAATAGGGACATGAAAATCAGCGTGTGGGCTGTATTTTTGTGCATTAATCAAAACAGTGAAATACTTGACAGCTATTTGTAACGTTACAAACTTTCAGAATGCATCCTCTTAAAATTCGCTGATTTACCTGACACTAATTTTAACGAAGCGTCAGCGTTATATGGTTGACTAGCGACCCGCCCCGGCTTCGTACGGGTGCAATCTATATAAATAAACCTTCCTCTTGAATCACTCTATCTATTACTGAAAACCGCATCAAAATCCGTTGCGTAGTTTTAAAGATCTAAGCATACATAGGGACAGACAGACAGCGGGAAGCGACTTTGTTTAATACTATGTAGTGATAGTGAATTCTGACGGACCCGAACAAAGCGCTTTACTTATAAATTTATTGTACGAACCGCCAGTCTGTGGAATTCTCTGTTTTCCGATCATTATAATCGGGATCTCTTCGCAGTTCGACTGAAGCTTTTTCTTGTAGGCAAGTGTGCCCCCACCCTAAGCTTCATCATCGGTTCACATCAGTTGCAGCCAAACGCAAGCTTCTTTAGTGTATAAAAAAAACATTTTGCAAAAAGAAATTTTTTGCAAAAAAACCGACTTCTTTTTTTTGCCCCCGACTTCCGAAAGTAAAGTATTATATATTTAAGACTTTTTTAATGTTTATTTGGAAATCAGTTTTATTTTTCAAAAAGTTTTTTATTTAACCCTTTTTAGTTTAAGTCCACACAAATTCTTATCATGAATCAATTGTACATTGTAACTAGAAGAAAAACCGGCCAAGTGCGAGTCGTACTCACACGCACATAGGGTTCCGTAGCACCAAACAATATTTTAAAAATATTTTGAAGGCTCATTCTTATGTTGTATTGTATTACATTCAACAGCAAAACTAAATTTGTTTTTTTATAATATGTTATTGAAAAAAAAGTTACTGCTGCAGTTTGATGAAAAAGTCCCATATCTCAAAAACTAAACGTCAAATCTTATTCAAACCAATTTTCACTGAAAGTTTTTTTTACGTTCTACAATCCTAAATTTTTTCAGAATTTTCCTCCTCTTAAGAAATTAGAGGGGGGGACACATATTACCACTTTGAAAGTGTCTATCTTTCAAACGATTGAATTTGGGAAAAAATGGTTTTAGGAACCTCTATGTCATTTTTAAAGACCTATCTATAGACACGCGCGTATAGGTTTAACACGTTCTGTATATATATATATCGACAGTCAGATAATATAAATTTTCATAAAATGGCAAAATGGTTCATAAATGACGGAGTTATGAGGTAAAAAAACATTAAAAAAAAACAAAGAAATTGAGGATCTCCTCATTTTTTTTAAGTTTGTTAAAAAAATAGTATCGGTGCGGAGTTGAGTCGGGTTGACAGAACCTAACGAGGTGAATGAAGTCCTTTTTATTATAATTGCGTGAACTAGGAGGTCCTGACCGGCTCAAGTAAAAGTTGTGGTCAGTCCTATCTGATAGACTTCAATAACATGGACAAATACCATGCCCGTTTCTGGTCTAAAAATAATATTAATATTATAATATAAACTTATACTGTCACTTACGAGAAATCTTTCGTGATTATTCATTATTTTGAGATCCCGATATTTCGGCGCTGTTGCAAGCGCCATGATCGCGGGTTGACTGGAGAATGCGGGTGGAGGAAAAATAAATTGTTAAGAGCAGACAAATCTATAATCTATCTACCCTCTTACTTTGACAATCACGGAAGATATCCCGTAAGTGACAGTATAAGTTCAGTTGTAAATCGTGAAAGTTTAAAACAGTGTTAATATATTATGACTATTTATGACCACATGCCTTTATTTTCAGAATATATCCAATGTGTCGAATCCGTCATTCACGGTCACGGTGCTAATGGCTATATGATACGTGCGATTGTGTCAAAAGTGTTCTCTGAATACCGTCCATTTATAAATTCTACTGTTTGTGGTTTCTGTAGGGACGAGTAGTTGGTATTGTAATATTTACTTTGTTGTTATACACACTTTAATTGTTCTTATCATTTTATTAGTATGTCCGTTTCTGTACACCTGACCACGTATATGCAAAATTTCAGGATGATCGGTTCAGTGGTTTAGGCGTGAAAATGTAAGAAACAAACTTACTTGCGCATTTATTACTTGCGGTTTTAGTTAGGATTTTTACTAGTATTCACGATTGTGGTCTAGATTTAGCCATTGTGATTGGAGATCTATGTTAGTACTTGGAGGTAGAATGATTTTTAAATGTTTCATGCTTACTAATTTTAGGGAGAATATTGTAAATATGTATCTAAAGTTTACACTATGTTGTTTTACTTAATAAAATAAACTTTTTATGATGATAATAATGATGAAGTTTTAAAAGTGTTTTTTGTTTATTTGAGTCGAGTTTGTGAGACAATTTTTTGAGGTTACAACCGCTGTATTTCATAGTTGTATTTCAATTCGTTGGTAAGCCAGCACATAGCTTGAGAACGACTGGATCAATTGGGTTGTTTGTTTTTTTAATATTCGAAATTGTCTACAGGATGTAAGGGACAACCCTCCACAAAGTGACAGCTCAGCTCCAGCTCCTTGTTTTGAATCATATTCCACAGGAATTTTTCTCCGGAAAATTGTATTTTTTAATTTTGTTGTTTAGTTACTCTTCCTTTATTTCAATGTAAAATTACATTCCCTGTACTCAGCACTCCATTTATGTAAATAATACAACTAAAATCAAAAATCCAACAATGGATGTTGAAATACTCTAACGAACGACGCGTGAAATCAGCTGTTCACTTTCTGCCTAGCTACAGAGTTCATAGAACTCGTCGTCGCGCTTGTCGTTCGCTGCGTGCGTTTTGCCACGGTGAAGATACATTGCGTATGAGGAAATAAACCAAATCAAATTTATTGGATTCCCATAACGTTCCTGAAATAATTTCTTGTACCGGCCATCTTAGTATAATGTACTGAATTCAACGCATCAATTTGTGGAGGGCTGTCCCTTACACCCTGTATATGAAAGGACATGGTCCATAATATATCGACCAAAAACCCAGACTAGATTGGGACTAAATGGGTACCAGCAAATTCAAATTCATTTATTTCGTGAACACAGGGTGTATACAAAAGATGTTATAAATAAATTAGGATCGAGCTGTGCCCCGCCAAAAGGCATACAAAATACGAGGGCGGGTCAATAAATCCGTGACTTTTGGAATAAAACACAGATTTTTTGATAAAAAAATAATTTTATTTTTCAACGTAGTCTCCCTTGAGCTCTATACACTTTGTCCAACGCTTCTCCAATTTTTTTATCCCTTCCAAAAAAAATGATTTGTCGAGGTCCTCAAAATAGGCCTTTGTTTGCGAGATGACTTCATCATTGGAGTCAAATCTTTTTCCACCAAGCCATTTCTTCAGGTTTGGGAACAAGAAGTAGTCGCTCGGAGCCAAATCTGGAGAATAGGGCGGATGAGGGAGCAATTCATAGCCCAATTCATGGATTTTTGCCATGGCAACTGCACATGTGTGCACCCTTGCATTGTCTTGGTGGAAAAGAACTTTTTTCTTGGCCAAATGAGGTCGGTTTTTTTTCAAATCGTCATTGAATCGGTCCAATAAGTTGGCATAATATTCCCCATTGATTGTTCTTCCCTTTTGAAGGTAGTCAATGTGGATTATCCCGCGTGCATCCCAAAAAACAGTCGCCATAACTTTATTGGCTGACAAACCCACCTTGGCCTTCTTTGGCGCCGATTCACCCTTAGAAACCCACTGTTTTGACTGTTGTTTGGTTTCTGGTGTGTTGTGATGGATCCATGTTTCGTCCACGGTTACAAAACGGCGCAAAAACTCCTCCATATTGCGATTAAACAACGCCAAAGCTTCCTGTGAAGCTGTTACACGATTGCGTTTGTGGTCGACTGTGAGCAAACGCGGCACCCATCTTGCGGAAAGCTTTCTCATGCCCAAGTGATCATTCAAAATTGAAACCACTGAGCCATGCGAGATCCCTACGGCTTCCACAATCTCTCGCACTTTCAATCTTCGGTCGGTCAACACCATATCGTGAATTTTTTCGATTGTTTCGGGTGTAGAGACCTCAACTGGGCGTCCAGGACGTTCGGCATCTTCAGTGCTTGTACGGCCACAACGAAATTCAGTAAACCACTTTTTTACCATTGAAATCGATGGTGCAGAGTCCCCATAGTATTTATCAAGCTTAGCCTTGGTCTCGGTAATGGTTTTTTTTCGCAAGAAATAATGCTTAATAAGCACACGAAATTCACTTTTTTCCATTTTCTCCTCAAATTAGTGAGTAGTCTGATAAAAATAGCTGTCAAACACAAACTAACTGACGCAGCAAGTTTAAATTTTGACAGGAGTCAACTGACAGATGCCTGTTGACAGGAGCAGTGTTGCTGTTTCAGTAAAGAGGTCAGAAATTCAAAAAGTCACGGACTTATTGACCCGCCCTCGTATCAAAGGTTTTTTTTTTTTTTTTCTTAAACAAATACATTTTCGAAATTCAAACAATAATTCTAGAATTCTACAATAATTATAAATCATGTCAAAATTATAGAAAATGTCAAATAACATGTCAAATAAATGGCAAATAAAATAAAGTAAAAAGAACCAAAAAAATACAAAAATAAAAATAATAATGTCACTAATTCGTTAATACACAATAAACAAAATTAACAAAATCATTTAGTATCTCACATAAAACAGATTCGATTCCGTTAAAAGCGAATTAAAATTAAAATTTGTCATTTAAATATTCGTCAACAGAATAATACACCTTGTTATTTAGCAATTTAAACAAATTTCTTTTAAATTCGATAATGTTAATACTTGAGATAACTTGTCCTGGCAAGCAGTTTCATTATAATGCACAAATTTACTCCACCGAATGGGCAATGCCGAAATCCATGGGGAATATGAGCTAAGCGATAGCGGTCGTTTCCCAGCAATAATTATTGCGCAGAGTTATTTGGTTTGAGGTACAGAATGCTTGGTTGACGGCTTCGTGTATGGTCCGTTTCCAACTTGCATGGTTTCAAGGAATGAAAAATTGGAAAAGCAGCCCGGAAAATTGGAAAACTCGACTGGAACATGACAATTTCTGTCTAATTCATTAAAATAAAGCCAGAAACTATGGCGATCAATACTCTCCAAAATATGAACTTACAGTTAGTCAACAATCATACTTTTGTCTACGTAGTAGATTTTAGATTTGCCATTTTATCAAAATTGTATTATCTGGCTGTCGAAATATATAGAACGTGTTAGAACCGATAACCGATAAGGTGACGATTGAACTAAGATGATGTTATCTATAGAAAACAAACTTGTGACATGTAGACACCAGTAGCGAAGGGTCAAGTTTTGTAAGACTCCGGATTACTATCCGGAGTACATATCTTTACTGTATAGAATATTATTGGCTTTAGAATACCTACAGACTGTGCCATTTTTCAAAGGGAAGCCGGCAGGAATCGGGTTGTATGGAACCTTCGCCACTGGAAGACACTAATGCCAGTTTTCACTAAGTTACACCTAATATTAGAATACCGTTGGAATTTTAGTTTAGGAGGAGATCGTGACTAAATAATAACATTGCCTAGGTTCATACGTGGATGGATGACTACCCATTACAAACCGAGATTCCTCGGTGTCACGGAAAGCACGGTAAGCCGTTGGTCCCGGCTTTCATTTGTAGATCTTTGACAGTCGTTAGAGGTAGTCAGTGGCCCGAAAGTCTAACAATCAGACTGGAAGACGACCGCAACATAGGAGGGAAAAGGCTAGGCAGATGATGGTAGGCAGAAACGACAGAACGCCTACTGCCCCATGATCCTAGCAGGTTCTTCTAGGATCATGGCAGTTGATGGTCCTTCAGGTTCTTCAGGTCTGGACGACTGTTATTCACTTAGCTTATAAAAACTTTCTGCCTGTACCGTGCCTCTTCTGTCCATAACCCATTTTTCCCTAATGTTTTATGACTTTCAAACAAGTGCAATGATTACAAACAATATAATATATTAGAAAATAGTATTAAAAAGTCCACGGCTTAATTATTTTTTTTTAATGAAAAAGTATTTATACACTTTGCTAAAAAATGACATATGTCACTTCAGAACAGGTAATAAAATTGTTTTTGAAGGTGGAGGAGGTCGATGTAATAGAGGTTTAACTTCATGAAACGAGATTTAAGGCGGCTATCACACGACACCGCATTTCCGCGTCGAGCACCGCCAACAAAACCTTCGCCGTCTCCGACGCGACGGACCACGCGGACGAGCGCTGTTGTATGAGAATCGCCTTTATTCGACCAATAGGAGTCGCAGAAATCAAAATTTGCATCGTTTCTTTTTTAAATATTTAAATAGGCTTTTGATGCAATTTCGGGTATCGCGACACCGCAAATCTTAATTTGCCCAAAGCTTCCAAGACTAGATGGCGTTGTCTTTGAATTAGAAGTTGCTATGGTTTGGTTTCGTTACCGCGATTTGGCTGGGTTGGGTAACAGTTATAACCAATGAGTTTAATCCGAAGTGCGATAATTGTTAATTGAAAACTTTACCAATTCCACGCCGTGTAGACTTGAATAACCGTCCGCGATGGCAATTTTTGGATGGCCGTAATTGACCTGAGAATTCCGACAACACTAGTCTTATCGATGGGTGTTATCCATTTATTATCAAAGGAAAGAGCTTCATGTTTCAGCAATACAAGCTAAACAGGCGTCATTCGTCTCGTTTCGGTTGTGATTCAGATAAAACCGCCTTAAACTAAATGCTACAAAATGTGGTGATACTTGATCGCGTTGATATGTGTGGTCACTCCTTAATCTAATCTTTTTAAATCGAAGTTTGAATTTTGTTTGACACAATCATGTGAGTGAGGAGCTCGGGACTAAATAATAACAGCCGCTCGGGTCAATCCCCAGGTTAAACCGTAATGGGGTTAAATGAACTTTTGTGCGCACGCAACGCAAGGAATTTTGAATTTCGCGGGCCACCCTTTCGCTTCCACCTTAAGCCGTTGGTCCTTGCTGTCATTTGTAGATCTTTGACAGTCGTTACTGCTAGTCAGTGGCCCGAAAGTCTGTCAACCAGTCCTACCAAGGGGTGTCGTATTATCCAGTACTAACTGGGTTGTTTTTTTTTTCGGATGGGAAATCAATACTAACTGCGATGTGGAGGTCAGATAGGCAGTCGATCTATGTAAAATACTGGTATCCAGCTGGGTCCGGTGAGACTGGTAGCCGATCCCAACATAGGGAAAATGCTAGGGAGATGATGATAATCATATCCGTCTCATTTGGTATTCTACTCGTTCGTCAGTCTTCAAACTCTAGGTTCTAGACGTGCGGTGTTTTCTCACGATGTTTTCTTTTCTGCTTTTAAGAGCATTGATGATAAAATAATTTATACAAAGTACTCTGCCAGTAATCTGGGTTCGATATCACGAATTCACGACATACAACTCGGTAAGTTTTATAGGAGTTAGGTAAACTTATACTGTCACTTACGGGATATCTTCCGTGATTGTTCATTATTTTGAGCTCCCGATATTTCGACGCTGTTGCAAGCACCCTGATCACAGGTTGACTGAATCAATCTCTCTCTCTGATCAGGAGCACAGAAGATATCCCGTAAGTGACAGTATAAGTTGTAAACCGTGAAAGCCTAAAACAGGAGTTAGGTAAGTAGTAAGTAGGTATACAAATTCATATTTTCAAGTAACTCACCGATTTAATCTGGTTCCAGTCCAGCTTCGCATATCCGATTGGTACCTACTAACTTTATTGCTTTTTCTAAATTTTTTATGTTATGTATCTTCACAAACACCTCTGTTATTATTTTTAGACTAGAAAAAAGATGTTATTGTTCAAGAAAATACACGACACAAAGCTAAGAATACTTCTTGAACGTTACTGAGCTAAAATCCTCGTAAAATACTTCACTTTATGATCTCAAAACTTCCATTATACTCATACCCCTCTGTGAATACGAATAAACGCCTTAAAAACTAAAAGAGCAATCTCTTTATTATGCAAAGTTTCTCACAAAACATACACGAGACGACATCAATAACGCAAGAAAGAAAACAAAAAAGAAATCCTAAAACTCGGGTATACATTACAAAAATCGGTATCGCAAAAGGGGTTCGCTTTCAAAGTTGAGGGAAAAAAAATGTAAAAAGGACGCCATTGCTCTCCTGCTGATTTCCCTGCAAAAGGGTTGGAAGGATTAAGTGGCACTTTATAGTACCGCCCTGCAGTTGAAAAAAAACATGGCCGCCTTAGTGACGTCACATGTCGAGCGAGACGGGGTCCGTGTCACCTATCCCTTTAATCTTCTAATTGCGGTGGTACGATAGACGTTGAGACGCTTTAGGAATATTTTTTTTAAGTGATGCCTTGTCTTTCGTGAATTTAAAGTGCTTTGAAAATAAAGTAGGTTGTAAGCAACCTAAGTAAGTAAATTGAATGTCTATGTTGTTCTAGGAATAAAGGAAATATTGACTTTTTAAACCGTACAGAAGAATAGACAAAGTGACAGATTTCTTTTGTTGATCTGTCATTTTGTCGATTCTTCCGTCGACGAAACCCGTTTCTACGGTGGTCATGCCACACATGCAGGTTAATGTAGTAAGTGCCTTCTTGTAAAAGAAATTAGATATAAGGCACTGTTTTACCCCCTTGGTGAATAACCAACTTGTATTGTAATATACGTCATCACATGAACCATAATGCTGACACCGCAGATCTCAATTCCTCTTTGCACCATTTTACCGTTTATTTAATCGACTTCGAAAAAAAGAAGTGAAAAATGAAATGTGGAAAAAAAAAAAAAACCCAGAAAAACTCTTAAATGAACACTGAAACACAAGACATACTAAGCAGTCAGTTATAAACTTAATTGATTGATGTATATGTTACGGCTAAAAGCCGAAGTACGGCTACCCCTAGTTTTAGCCGGTTAATCTAGGTGCAGCCGGTTAAACTTAGATGTATTCTACTTATCTTCGGTTAGAATATGCAACCAATTTGGATGTTTGGTCACAGTTCTAACCTAACCTAATCCATTTGGTCGGTGTGTCCTAGCAATAAAAAGGATACACAACTGTTACCAGCAGCACCTAGTTTTAGCCGGCTAGAACTAGGTGTAACCGTATTTCGGCTTTTAGCCGTAACATGTACACAGCTATCCGGCTACTTGCTGCTAAATCATTTTTACTAGGCATGTACCTAATAGAAAAAACAGCTGTTTCCTACAAAAGTGCCACATCTACACAGTCAAATTGTATGGGACAGCTGTTTTTTTTATTACCGATGAAAAATTACTGTGTGGAGGGGTTCAGAATGGTGTTCTGAATAAGTGTTAACCGTTTGTGCGTCGGTGTTCCTACCATCCTGTAGAAAACAGTATTTTGTTGTTTAACTAACTTTTCTCTTAGGAGGAGCTCGTGGCTAAATAATAACAGCCGCTCGGATCGATCTTTCGGTTAAGCCGTGCTTGCCTAGGTTGGTCTGTGGATGGGTGACCACCCATTACATACCGAGTTTCCTCCGTGCCTCGCATGCACGTTAAGCTGTTGGTCCCGGGTGTCATTTGTAGATCTTTGACAGTCGTTAGGTAGTCGGTGGCCCAAAAAGTCTGACAACCAGTCTTACCAAGGGGTATCGTATTACCTAGTACTAACTGGGTTGTGGAGGTCAGATAGGCAGTCGCTCCATGTAAAATACTGGTATTCAGCTGCATCCGGTTGGACTGGAAGCCGACCCTAACATAGTTGGGAAAAGGCGGACAGATGATGAACTAACTTTTCTCCGTGTCTCTACCCCCTTGGACGTCGCAAGGCCTCCCACGGGATCGTACTGCCAGGATAAAAGTATAGTTTAGTCCTAATCCAGGTTTGGTTAACCGTAGGCAAATCTTCATACAAATTTGTTACAGCCATTTAGGCGATCGCCTTGCTTTTTATAAATTCATGGGTGCATTTAGACTCAGTTTGTATTATTTGCGTAATTTAGTAAAAACTGGGAGATACAGATAAAATTAAGACTAAAATTAAGCATTATTGTAACTAGAAAACGGGATATTTACCATGTGTACTGTTTTCTTTGAGTTCCCGATATTTCGGCGCTGCTGTAGCCCTGATCACGGATAAACTGAAGTTATTGCGGGTGGGTGTTTATGAGCAGACAAATCGGTCTACCCTCTTTCTTGTTCGTTTTTTGCAATATCCCGTTTTCTAGTTATAATAATGTTAGTCACCATAATAGTTTGAAATTAAGCATACCATGTGTTGCGGGCCTGTGGACGGCGAGTTATGGGCTAGCTCGCCGTCCGGCCGTCTGATGACGACAGGCCGTGTCGACGGCGCGTTCGTGTTCCACGTGCGCCTCAAAGAGATGTCAGCAAATAAGTAGGGGTCCGCATGGGCCGATGGCGCCAGGGCTGCGGGACTGTTCGAAAGAGATACCGTGGCCCTGGAACACAAAGGGCAAAGAAGGAACATGGATGGGTTTTTGTCAGTACAAGTCTGACACTCCCCTCCGCTCCGCCCAGAGTGGGGGGTCATTTGATGACGTCCCACCCGAAAAAAATAAATAAAGCTTACCATGTGTAACTACTCATATCTAATTACGCCAAACAACACCAGTTTCAGTTACCCAACACGCAAATACAAGCATAATGTAATTCAATATTTCGTCGGGGATAGTGCAAATCCGCGAAATTAGCATGCGATAATACCGCGTATCTGACAAATGTAGCCAATTTCAATTACGCATTATCATAATATAGCATAATCAGCTTATTAATGTTCCCACTGCTGGGACGCAGGCCTCCTCTCTATGAGAGGGAATGGGCTATAATCCACCCCGCGGGCCCAGTGCGGGTTGGTAGATGTCACATGTCTTCGAATTTTTGGTTCTAGGACATGCCGGTTTCCTCACGATGTTTCCCTTCACCGTTTTGAGAGCAGTGGTGATGAAATTACTTACACAAAGTAATGCGCCTGGCTGGGTTCGAACCCACGACTTACTGATCGTAAGTCGGGGTCTCCACCACTGGGCCACCGCTGCTCTCTACGCATTATCGTAGTGACTAAATTAATGAATTAAGTAGATTTCTACTGTTAACGATACATAGAACACCTGAATAGACTATTCATGTAAAAATGAGGTCAAAAATCGTTGAAATAAATAAAAATATAAACTTATAACCTTCCCCTGTAAACCTACACGTAGTGCATATACGCGCACTTTACGTATGGTAGATCCACGGATTTGCACTATCCCCGACGATTTGTCTCTCCTTGATAATAAGTACAATAGCTTGCAAGTCATAGATAATATTTTAACTTTGGACTGGCGTAGCGTAGCGAGTTTCAATGGAATACGAGACCAGTTTGTACAGACGCCAAACACATCAAGCTGGGTCGAAACTGACAAAATTCCCAATCAACCTTGAACCTAATGCTTTAGCGATAAAGACAGGTTGTAGCTTGATGTGCTGGCGGCTGTACAGGTTTGGTTAGCAATGATGTACTTACAGCAGTAAAAAAATTCACGGTGGTAGTATACATAACGAAATTAAAAGGAAAACTTTCTCAGCTAAGTACGCTTTACAAGTTTACGAGTAATAGTCGACCAACTTATAAAATGTACTTGGAAAACAAATTTTCCTAAATTGCAAATGTATGTTTGTTTTTTATTATTACAATAAAAATCATCGTTTGGAGGCAAATCCGCATATTTTGATGAGCAACTAAGGAACCCTACATTGTGCGTGGCCCGACACGCACTTGGTCGGTTTTGAAATGTACAATACGATTGTCACCTTTGTTTACCTTACCGATCGGTGTTTACCGATACACTATTTGTATTAGGTATTATATAGGTATGTATTCTGCAGCATTGTACATGACACATAAGATACATTCCATTCATCCGAACATCAACTATCTTATCAACATAACTTGCAGAACACTCTGGCTCTCACGTACCTATAACAACACAATAAATTTATATCATTTATTATACTATTGTTACCATACATAAGCGCAGGCCACACCGTCAGCTAGCGAGCGAGCGAGCTACGCAAACGACGCGTCGTTTCACCTCTTTTCATACTTCGGTTCACACCGCGAACTATCGAAAGATACGAACAAAGTGTGAAAAGGGCATCGTTCGCGTCCTCGCCCACTCGCCAGCTGGCGGTGTGGCCTGGGCTTTAAACGCGCTGAGCTTATCGTGTCATAGGTCGACGCTCCTCAGGCCTCAGTTACGATTCCACGCCGGACCGCGGCGAACGTGCCATACAACCATGTGGCATTTAATACTTTCATTACTATTTGTTTACGCAAAATGTGACGAAAATTACGACAGTTACAGCGTGACACGACGCCAGTTAGTTGAACGTGAACTACGGTCAGCCCTCGGAGGAAACACGACGCTCAACGACAAAGAAAATGTTGTAAACAACTGTTTGATGCAAAACAAGTTCCGCGAGCTCGACTATGGATTCGACAACCCGACTCAGTTCAATCTGTCGCATCATTTCTTCACATACAAGAATCAGATTCAGAAGTCCAAAGTTTACAAAATCATCAAGACTATGCCCAAAGGAGCCGTGCTTCATGTCCACGACATGGCGATCATCGGGCCGGATTACCTGCTCAACATCACCTACATGGACCATCTTTACGTGTGCTTTGGGAAACCTGTCAGGTTCTGGTTTTCAAACACCGTTCCTAACATGACGTGTGATGTCCAGTGGCAGCTTATGACTGAAGCTAGACGTGCTGCAGTTAATGTCACTGAATTTGACGCAAAACTCCGGACACATTTCACCCTGGTTTGTGATAATCCGGATGTGGTTTACCCTACCATCAACGAAACTTGGACAAAATTCATGCATTATTTCAACTCGGTATACGCTCTGCTGACTTATAGACCTAATTGGGAACAGTACTTCTACGATGCCCTTACGTTTTTCAAAGAAGACAATGTAATGTACGTTGAAGTCAGGAGTATTTTGCCCAATCTGTACGAGTTAGACGGCACGGTGTATGACAAGCTGATAACAGCAAGAGCATACAGGAAAACTATAAACAGATTCGTGAAAGATCACCCAGATTTTATTGGAGCTAAACTAATATTTGCTCCGTCGCGGAAAGTGAACAGGGATATGCTCGCCGACTACATACAAACAGCGAGGCAGATCAAGAGAGATATGCCCGAACTCTTTGCTGGTTTTGATTTAGTCGGTCAAGAAGATGCAGGGAATCCATTAATAGAATTTGCACCACAGTTACTTGAAGCAAAGGATTTAAACTTCTTCTTCCACGCCGGTGAAACAAATTGGTTTGGAACACTTACTGATGAAAACTTAGTAGATGCTATATTATTAGGAGCTAAACGAATCGGACATGGGTACGCGCTTGCGAAGCATCCAGTGCTCATGCAAGAAGTTATTAATAGAGATATTGGTGTAGAAGTCAATGTTTTATCAAATACTGTGTTGTCTTTAGTCAGGGATATCCGGAATCATCCTTTGAACATTTTCTTGAGTTTGAACTTACCTGTTGTTTTGTCAAGTGATGACCCTGGAGCTTGGGAGGCTGATCCTCTGTCTGATGACTTTTACGTGGCTTTTGTAGGGGTAGCGAGTAGGCTCTCAGACTTGAGGATGTTAAAAGCTTTAGCTATTAATTCTTTGAAATACAGTGCTTTGGAACCAGAGAATAAAACGAAGGCGATCCGTGATTTTCATAGGCATTGGGATCTATTTGTTGATAATTTTGACTGTAACGCATATTAGGATGAAGTTTAAGGTTTTCGACGAATAAATGTTTTTTATTATGACTTTTTACTACGAGTACATAAAAACGAACAAGTAATTATAAATACTGAAATCTACTACATCGCAGTTTAATTTCAACCATTTCCTAAGCATCATCAACTTGCTGCTTAAGAGCGTTAACGTCTTACGGCATTTCGTACAAAATTTCAAGTGATTTTTTTTTCGAAATTACTGAACCGATTTTAATGAAACTTCGTACGCATAAGCAGGATACATAAGTCTAAAAACTTGACAGAGAATATTTTCGAAATGCTGTAAGACCTTAACGCTCTTGAAGTTTCCACTAGGTAACATCACGCTTTTAATACCAGAAGGGTTACGCAGAGGTGTCCCTAATATAGTAGACCCACATTTCGCCAGTCATGTTTAATCCCACGTTGGGTGCAAGTGCTAATGCCATCAAACAGGCACTCCATAGCTGCTACTAGGTAGTTACCTGATCCCTATAAGTACCTAAAATTAATAGTTTTCTTTGGTTTATGGTACTAGCTGTTGCCCCCGGCTTCGATCACTGCATCATCATCATCATTTCAGCCGAAATACGTCCACTGCTGGACATAGGCCTCCCCCAAGTGTCGCCACATTGACCGTCCCGATCACTTGTAGATCGAAAATTATCCTTCAGGAATGTTCTACCGATACTGGGTTTAAAAGTATCCTATGCAATAACCCAGGTAATCTATCAATCTTGTCGTAACAGAGTTTGATGAACATAACATGACATCACACCTGTAATCTACCAAGGGTTAGGCAGAGGTGTACCTAATAGTACACCCACATTTCGCCAGTTATGTTTAAAGTCCCATGCAATAGGTAGCGAGCCTATATGGAGCCTTAAAACCAAGGTAGGTATTAATCTTACTATGACGTTACATTACCTGTTATTTTTCCTATAACCATACCTATACCATAACTATATTGGGCGTACCCAATAACCCAACAGACGCTTGGTCTACTTTAGGCCGATAGCGTAGGAAGCTACTGTAACTACTTAGTTTACACACATGTGTTTTAAAACAATGAACTCATACCACCAAAAATTGTATTATTGTTATCAAGTTTACATAAAGTAAAGTATCGTGCAGCAACACCAATAGAAATATGTAAAACACAGCATTTTTGAATAGATATGTTTGTAAGACATGCTGCGCCGACCTCAAATGAATTGGGATAAGGGCAAGAGAATGATGATAAAGGGTGTAGAAAGACCCTTAACGAAGCCGAAAGGCACCTGTTACCTGGCACCTGGCACCTGTGTTCTCCCCATCATTGCGATCATTTTTTTGTTCTGGACCATACCTGGGAACCTTCTAATTACGGAGATATATATTGAGGTCAAAGTTTCAATTTTTTCACAAACTGTTTTTTAATACTGGTTTTTAAGGTCATAAATTGACTTTAATTACCTCAATAACCTGTTTACTATTCAAAGAATCCATCAGTGCAATGTTTTGAGTGCGTTACATTGAGTTTTACAGAAAACAATCGACACCCATCAAATCTAAGGAGTTTTGCTAACAAATTTAGTGAGACCTTGTATATTTTAATTCATTTTCCTGTCCTTATCTGTATATATTTGGGCTCGGCGCAGTTCGCATTTTTCTTTTATCCATGCCCCCGTACTTCGTCAGAGTTTCGAATATAAATTAAAGCTGGGGAAGACCAAAGAATTGACTACTGAAGTAGTCGTTTCTCTGTTTTTCCCTACTTTAAGTCATATTCAAAACAATCATACGTTTTCCTTATTCCTCTGCATCAGTTGCCCGATACTATACCTACCTTAGCTTTATCTTATTCCATTGAATTTATAAGTTTAGATTTCTTGGTTTTCCTTTCATTTAATTTATCATGTTTGTTAGACAGATTTGATCCTTATGATTGACCCTATCGATTGATGACATGTACAGAATGATATTTTTTCGAATTTTAGTCGGTTTTATCCTCGAGTGTTTAGTACTGTAAAACCATACATAAATCTAGGATGTATCTACCAACATGAGTTGGTAAATATTAGGATTTTAAAAGAAGAGACGATTATCTGGCTTTCACCACCACGGCTGGACTCCACCGAAGCGGAGAAAAGACGAGATGAAAGGAGATGTGTTCTTAACCACCAATAGAATTTCATTATTTACACGTCTCGTCTTTGTTTAGCTTTAGTGGAAACGGTTAAGCAGAGAGGAGAGGAGATGTCTCGTAATTGTTTAGACCAGCCTCGCCAGGAGACGAGAAGAGACGTGTGCAGCGTGCTGCGAGCGGCCGACGTACGGTTTGCTGTGAGCGGCGTGCGGTGTGCGGAGACTGTTGTGAGCGGTAAGCGGTGTGCTGTGAGCGGTGCACATCTCCTCTCCTCTCCGCTTTGGTGGAGTCCGAGCTTTAGAGTTTAGGACATGCTAGGTTTTACCAATGCAATGATGCCACTATGTTAAATTTGTTCTGGCGCAGCCGTGAGACACGCTATTTTTTTTTCTTTTATTTCGTATTGTGTTTTTGAGGCATGTGCCAAATTCTCCGGCGAGGCGACGAGCCTCCTTGCCGGATTGCCGCCATGGGATCTGGAGGCGATAGTCCTCGCGTGCCTGCACGAGTGGCGCGTGGAGGCACTACGCCACGCCGGGGGGAAACTCCGCTGCCGCGGCAAACCGCTGCCCAGCGGACAGACCTTCGGCGCGATCTCATGGCGACATGGAGAGAGTGACTGTCGCAACCCCGTGCAGGCTACGCCACAATAGTGGCGATAAGTCCGCTCTTTGAGGAGTGACTGCAGAGGCGACACGGTGCCCTCACCTTCCGCCTGACGCAGGTCCTCACCGGACACGGTTGTTTCCGGAGGTACCTACACCGAATCGGGCGGGAGGAAACGCCCGGTTGTTACCAATGCGAGGATCGCCCGGAGCACACCGTGGAGGTCTGCTCCACTCGGGCGGAGCACCGCCGTGTTCTCGTAGCGGCGATTGGCGGCGGCGACTCTTGCATAAATCAATGACCGAATTATTGATTTATGCGAGAGTATCTCTGAATAAAACAATGATTACCTAGTCATCATCATCATCATTTCAGCCGAAAGACGTCCAGTGCTGGACATAGGCCTCCCCCAAGTGTCGCCGCATTGACCGGCCCCGTGCTTCTCACATCCAGCGGATCCCTGCAACTTTTACCAGGTCATCGGTCCACCTAGTGACAGGCCTTCCAACGCAACGTCTTCCGGTGCGCGGTAGCCACTCCAGAACTTTTCGGCCCCACCGGCCATCCGTTCTGCGAGCAATGTGCCCTGCCCACTGCCACTTAAGTTTGGCTATTCTTCGGGCTACGTCGGTAACCTGGGTACTCTTGCGGATGTCCTCATTTTTGATTTGATCACGCAAGGAAACTCCAAGTATAGCCCTCGCCATTGCCCTTTGGGTGACTTTAAGTTTTCTGATGAGGCCCTTTGTGAGCGACCACGTTTCGGTCCCGTATGTGATTACCTAGTACCTATTTCTAAATATCTGGCGAGTTGGCGACTGATGATGTCTCACGTGTACCAATCACAGATGAAACGCCCCCAAAACAAATCATATTTCATAGAACCGTAAATTATTACACAATCGTGAAGCTAACATTTTGACGAATTAGTCATTATTTGTACTATCATGTATGATATTTAGGTACTTACTTTATTTATAGGTATTGTTGCGCAGTCCGCGGTGGATGGGAATCCCCGAAACATAACTGGCTAAATGTGGGTACCTATACCTACTAGGGTTGGTTCGGTACCGGTACCTACTTACTGTAGTATAGAATTAAGTAGTCGACGGTAGGTCAACATAAGATTATAATTGTATTTGTTAGAAACAGTGAATTGATCCCAGTGTGTTTTCATAGCACGAAACCCATCGTCTGCCCACCCTGTCCTATTCAATAGGACATTCAGTAGATATCACTATCAGTATGTTTGAACGAACGGTCGCGCGATCAATTTCGCGCGAGCGATGGCAAAAGGACGGCACCTAATCCTTCGGGGAATACTGGCGAAAAACGCATTCGTTAGGAATCAACTATGTAGAAAGTTTATTTACGTTACGAAACGAATATGAGTTTCATAGTAAAAGTTGGTAAAATCACCCCTTTGACGATTACCCGTGTCGTGACTGAGGGTTAAACCACATCTATCCGCACGGAATCATATTTTCCATGCCCCTATCCTTTTCCGTCTCTCAGAACCGTCATTTGCTCGAGCGAGAAAGAGAACGCGAGTGCTGTAGCACTCGGCAGCATCGACGATACGCTCGGCAGCACGCTGTTTCTCGTGAACCCTAAGGGCCTGCGCAGGCCCTAAACCGCATAAAAATAGGTACCTACTACTTCCTTATTACCCGACTGTCAAGGAAGGGTTATGTTTTTCGCGCGTATCTTGTATGTGTCGGATATGCCAGGATTTATTCCGTTAGGCTCGTACATATTGTGGGCAGACGATGGGTTTCGTGTTATGAAAACACACTGGCGATACACTGTTTCTAACAAACTAACAAATTACTTGACATAACAACTTAACACCATAACACGGGGCACAATGAATCGGGTACAATTCCAAGAGGTCTCAACTCCGCCTCGATCAGACATTGAATGTCGCCCTCACCTCGAGTTGAACATCAGAGCTCTGTAGAAGCACGCTATGGTGTAGGTAGACTTGTAAGTGGGTCGCGTGATGTCACCCCAGCGCACTTGCGATTCAATTTATGTCCGTACTAATAACAGGATCCGACATATATTATGTTTCTTTATTACCTCGTATACTCCAAATAGCTGGATGAATTTCGAGCATTAAGGTAACATTAGGTTCGTCTCATGGACCCAAGTGTCCTTAGATAGGTGTTTAAAAAAAACGAAATGGCGGATTTTTGACGCTAAGTTGTAAGTCGTTAATATTTTTTTCAACCAAACCTATCGGGTAGGGTATCAAAATGAAGGAAATTATAAGGAGATTACAAATATACAGGGTGTAAGGGACAGCCCTCCACAAACTGATGGGGTGAATTCAGTATATCATACTAAGATGACCGGTAGGTACAAGAAATTATTTCAGGAATGATATGGGAATCCAATATATTTGATTTGTTTTATTGCCTCATAGGCAATGTATCGTTACCGTGGAAAAACCGCACGTAGCGAACGGCAAGCGCGACGACGAGTTCGATGAACTCTGGCGCTAGGCCATACCAAATAGTATTATGTACCTACGTACTACCTATTCGGGTTTTTCGATACTTTTAATTAAATGTTAAGTACTGTTACTTTCAAAATTTTCATATCAAAAGAGGTAGATAGATGGAAGGCACTTTCATCTAAGAATCCTTTAGTTTTTCTCCAAGTACAAAATACGTCAAAAACACAGTTCAAAAACCCATATCTTGGTCCAAAATAGACTTTATTCCCTTAAAATAAGGATGGCAATAAATTAAAAGGATAGTATAGAGTATTTGTTGCGGTTTTCGCAACAAACTTGGAGTGACACCCTCAAAAGGAGGGTACTTGTGTCTAACGAACTCATTGTCTGTTTCAACTAGCTCTTCGTACATTCTGCCAGCCTGGTAGGCACATAGTTATGTAAATGTAATGGGACACTTGTAAATGTAATCTTGTGTTTTTATCCTACTACCTACGCTACAGTAAAACTAGAAATTGCCATAACTTATCTAGGTACAGATGCTAGCAAATCAAGCCACAATAATTAACAATCTGTCAAATTTCTTTAATAGATTTTCAACTTTATCGCTGAAGCATTAGATTCAAGGTTAATTGGGAAAATTTGACAGTTTCGGGTAGATTGATGTGCTGGCGTCTTTGCAAAAACATAAATTACTTAATAAGTTAATAACATAAAAAAAAAATATAAAATGAATCGTAAGAGGCGACTAAGGGACTTACCAGAGAATGGGCAGCAGCGTTCTCTGTGATTTTATAACAACCGTACTGCGATCGCCAACCCGCCTGCCAAACGTGGCATTATGGCAAAACCCCCCTTTTTTTCTATGTCCAGCAGTGGACGTCTTTCGGCTGAAATGATGATGATGATGATGAATCACAGGGCCACCAGGTCCCAGGAGGGCCCGACCTAGCTATTTAGCAGCTCCGGGAAAAATAATATATTACCATACACACACCAGCATGTTATTCCAGATATGATGCATAACATACTTCATAAAAATTGGATATTTGATAACCAATTTTTATTAACTCTCTTTACTTGACTGCGACGAAGCAAAAAGGAGGGTTATGATTTTGCCCGGTATGTATGTTCATTTGTTCCCTCATAACATCTAAACTACCTATCATAATTTGATAAAATAATAGGTATCATTGGAAGTATGTCGATCGTCCGCTGGTTACAGGCTATGTGATGTCACATTGAATTGTATGTGGTGCCCTCTAGAAAACATAAAGTCTTGAACTAAACATGAATTTGTATAGTATACTGCAACTATCACACTCTTTACCCACCAGTGGGAACAAAGTTACATAAAAAAAATGGAAAAAAGGAGCTCGTGGCTAAATAATAACAGCCGCTCGGGTCGATCTTTAGGTTAAGCCGTGCTTGCCTAGGTTGGTCTGTGGATGGGTGACCGCCCATTACATACCGAGTTTCCTCCGTGCCTCGGAAAGCACGTTAAGCCGTTGGTCCCGGGTGTCATTTGTAGATCTTTGACAGTCGTTAGGTAATCAGTGGCCACAAAAGTCTGACAACCAGTCTTACCAAGGGGTATCGTTTTACCCAGTACTAACTGGGTAATGGAGGTCAGATAGGCAGTCGCTTCATGTAAAATACTGGTATTCAGCTGCATCTGGTTAGACTGGAAGCCGACCCCAATATAGTTGGGAAAAGGCTAGGCAGATTAAAAAAAATCACGCTCTAATTAAATTCGGGGTTTACAAAGTAAAATCGACTCCTCCTATTGTTGAAGTCGGTTAAAATGTAATTGGATGAATAGTTTAGGCGCTACGGAGGAACATAATTAGGTAAATTCAAAAACACTTACAGACTGCTGAAATCATAACTCTTCCTTTTGGCGTCGCCGTAGTCGGGTAAAAAAATAGACTCTGACGTGAGTTTTCCCGGTATTTTATCCAAGCTGTAAAGCGACTGGTAAGCCACCTGCCAGTCCTGCCACCCAGAGGCTTGGTCCTCAATGTTCCAACTGCTAGGAAACAGGCCTCCTTTCTAAGAGAAGGAGTTGTCTGTAATCCATCACGCGGGCCTAGTGCGTAGATGTCACAGGACTTCGAATTTATGGTTCTAAGTCATGCCGGTTTTCTTCACCTTTTTGGGAGGAGTGGTTATGAAAAAATCCCCTCTATGTCGCGATTTATACAGAAATGGCGTAAGGTGAAGGCGGGGTGCAGGCGTAGCGCAGGCATGATGCCGCTTCAAACCGTTTTCATACAAAATGTACGTAGGCGACGACGTGTTGTTACACTCGAGCGGCGCGGCGCAGCGCAGGCACGCTGTTCTTTCGTTTCGTTATAAATCGTGTCGCGAGTTCGATTAAAAAAATATTGAAAATATTTGTATGAACACTGTTTTAAGCTTTCACGGTTTACAACCTTATACTGTCACTTACGGGAACAACTACGGGAGTTATCCCGTAAGTGACAGTATAAGTTTAAATATTTGTATGGCCTACAGGTAGTTTTCCGGGTCTGGCTGTTTGTGTGTGTGAGCTTAAATGTTTGTTGACGCACCCGCGATACAGGAGGAATTCCTAATCAACGTTTAAAAAAAAAAGAAGTTCACGCCTGCGCCGCGCCTTTAACTTACGCCCTTTCTTTTTAATTCGCGTCTATTCCATGTAAACTTGAGACCAAATACCGATACCAACCTCACATTGAAAGACTTTCAATCCTTGTTCATGGTGATAGCACTTGGCTAGTTGCTAGCTTGTTTCCTATCGACAATCGTAATTACCGATACACTACACATCTGGTAGGACGAGTCTGGACGTCTGTCACACCGTTCTGTATCACTGCCTCGATCGATGGGGATGCAGAGTCACTTTGAAACATTCTTTTAGATGGGCGTAAGTATTATACTCGTTCCTACAAAAAAAAAAAACTGTGAAAAAATTAGAATACTGTTATCACGCCTGATATCCCCGAAGGGTTCGGCAAAGGTATACCGTATGGTACACGCACATTTCGCCAGTTATGTCGTTAAGTCCCATGTAACCTATTGCCATCAACCGAGCACAAACCCAGACTACGTGGCTGCTACTGAGAAATAACTGATGGAAAAATCAAGTAACACTTAGACCGACCTGGGAATCGAGCCCAGGACCTCATGCTCAGCAGTCGCGCTTGCGAACTCTAGACCAACGAAGCAGTCACTACATACTAGCAAACTACTACTATACTTTTTGACTTTAGACTTTTATAGTAAAG
This sequence comes from Noctua janthe, assembly GCA_910589295.1. Taxonomy (NCBI): domain Eukaryota; kingdom Metazoa; phylum Arthropoda; class Insecta; order Lepidoptera; family Noctuidae; genus Noctua; species Noctua janthe. The sequence goes on from OU342573.1 coordinate 12,764,729, forward strand.
TTAATGTTTTTATTGGCTATTTAGGCATATTGGGCATAAAAACTTGCCGGAGATCAATTTATTAAATGCATTTCATACAGGATTAACCATAATATCCATATATTCTGTGTTAAGATTTTTGTTGTTAGATTTTTAAGTATTAGCCGTAAATTGATTTTATTTTTTTCTGACTTGGATCTTAAATTAAAGGACTACAATATGAATGACTACTGCCTGATATTTGTCGGGGAAGAAGACTTTCGTCGGACAAATAACTATGTCGAACTAACTGTCAGTATTCGTGAAACGCTGTCAAAATTACAGCACACAAATATCATATTATGTGCTCCTACGTTCAAACTTAATGATTACTCTGCAATGTTTAATTCGAGAATTGAAATCTTTAACAGTTTAATCTATTTGGATGCTTGTTCATATAATTATGCTTACTTGTTTGATTCTAATTATTATCTTGATTATGATTTTGGTATGTTTACGAAGAGTAGTAGTTCTGTAAATAATCGCGGTATGGCCAACATATTGCATAATATAAGTTTAATGATTAATGAATTTACACTGTATAGTGACTTAAATTCGTGTAATTCTTCTGATAAAGTTACTAATTTGCCTCTCACTGTACCCAGCAATGTTACTGGTGAAAATGAACTGTTTTTTCTCTAATAGATATATCAGCATTTTGCATCAAAATATAGCAGGCTTGATAAATAAAGCAGATGATCTGTTGGTATGTCTAGAGGAGCTATCTAATAAAGGGACAAATGTTGATATCTTGTGTATTACGGAGCACTTTATCATGGAAGGTTATCAACAATTATTATTTTTACCTAACTATAATTTGGCTGCATATTATTGTAGAATAGAACAAAAAAGGGGTGGTGCATGTATTCTTGTTAAAAATGGGCTTCAATGGAAAGAATTGCCAAAAGTAGCAAAGTTATCAACTCCTGGCATATTTGAGTGCTGTGGCGTAGAACTGACTAGTTATAAGATAATAATTGTGTGTATTTATAGAATCCCGAACTTAAATAATTTAAATTATTGCTTCGACAAACTTGAATTGCTCTTGCAGGAAATGTTACGGACATGCTGTAAGAAAATTGTTATCTGCGGTGATTTTAACATTGATGTACTCAAGCAAAATAGAGCAACTAATGACTTTGAATGTCTTTTAACGAGTTACAATATGAAACTTGCTTTGAAACAACCAACTCGCATGGCCAGTTTGTCGTGCATTGACAACTTTGCGCATAACTTTAACTCATGTAAGACAGAAGTACTAGAATGGGCATTATCGGATCATACAGCACAGCTGCTTCAGTGTCCAGTACAAAAAATATGTTGCATTAAGTATTGGTACGCAACTAGAAGGGACTATAGTTCGGAAAATATAGTAAAATTTAAAAACCATATAATGAATCTTGCCTTTTCAGAACTATATGACACGGATGACCCTAACGTAGCTTATAATCATTTCATTGAGATTTTCAAGCTATTATACGATCTGTGTTTTCCATTAAAAGTGGTTAAAATAAATACAATAAGAAGAACTAAGTGGTTGTCAAAAGGGATCAAACTATGCAGTAAAAAGAAAAGGAAACTACTATGGCAGTTTAGACTTAATCGTAGTAATATTAATAAAACCATATTATATAATTATTCTAAAATTTACAAAAAAATTATTCACTTCACACAGAAAGCACAAAACAATTACAATATAAGTACATCTAAAAATAAATCGAAAACTGCGTGGCAAATTATCAATCGTGCAAAGTATAACGTACCTAAAACTAACATAAATAAAATTAAAATGGGTGGCTGCGTCATATCTCATCACAAGGCTATTGCAGAAGCATTTAATGATTTTTTTATTGATAAAATACAGCCAAAACTAGATGTCGACTGCAGACCTGTGGCGTGTACAATAGATTTCAATAACAAAACTATGTTTATGGCCCCTAGTATACCAGATGATATTAAAAAAATAATAATGTCCTTGAATAATACAAGCAGTGTAGGATATGACGGTATTGCTACTTTTATTCTAAAACATGTTGCGGATGAAATCTGCGGTCACTTGAGTCATGTCATCAATCTCAGCATTAGCGCAGGTATTTACCCTGATGCTCTAAAAGTTTCTATCGTCAAGCCACTATTTAAGAAAGCAGATAGGGAGTTAATGGAGAACTATCGGCCTATATCACTAATTCCTATAATTTCCAAAATATTTGAGAAATACATTTACAAGGAACTAAATTCATTTATGGAAAGACATAATATTATTTGTGAGGAACAGAAAGGATTTAGAATTGGTAAAAATATTAATATGGCCATTTATGACTTTTTATATATTGTGACATTAAACGTGGATAAGAGGAATCCGGTTTGTGGCGTTTTTTGTGACATGACGCAAGCTTTTGACTATGTCCATTATGGCACACTCTTAAATAAACTTGAAGCATATGGAATTAGAGGAAATGTCAATAATCTAATCAAATCTTACTTACTTAACAGAACCCAAATAACAAATACAAACCACGTTAATATGAAAAGTAAACATGAAATTGTATTTCAATCTCCAGAACGTATAGTTTCGTTTGGTGTGCCACAGGGGAGTGTTCTAGGGCCTCCGTTATTTATATTATATATTAATGATCTACCGAAAAGCATCCCTCAACCTCTTACACTATTTGCCGATGATAGCACTATAACGATACCCTGTAAAAGTGTTGATACTTATGAAAGTGACATAAATGATTCTATAAATCTAATGGTAAAGTGGCTAGATGACAATAACTTAAAAATTAACCTGACAAAAACTAAATTAATACATTTTAATCAACGGATCAATAGTAAGAGTAATTTAAATATACACTACGATGACCAGCCTATAGAAGAGGTAGAAACAACAAAATTTTTAGGTCTCCACATTGACAAAAAACTGAACTGGAAAACCCATATCGAGATCTTGTGCAAGAAGATCAGTAAATCTGCCTATGCCCTGCACACATTGTCGTCTATAATAAGTGTGGAGGCATTACTTACAGCCTACTATGGTTTAACAGAATCTCATCTACGCTATGGTGTCATTTTTTGGGGCAACTCAACGGAAAAAGACACGGTGTTCAAGGCTCAAAAGAGATGCGTTCGTTCAATATTTAAAATTAAACCTACTGATAGTTGCGTGCCATACTTTAAAAAATATAAAATACTTACATTGCCATGTCTGTACATTTTAGAGGTAGCTGTTTTTGTCAAAACAAATCCACACCGATTTAAACGATTAGGTGAAGTAGTCCCGCGTAATAGGCGCGACAACAGTAGGATATGCTCTCATACTACGAGAACTACCCTCATGCGCAAAAGTGTCTTCTGTATGGCTCCTATAATATTTAATAAATTACCTAAAAGTTGGAGAGAACTGCCCTTGTCAGTTTTCAAAAATAAACTAAGAAATTTTTTAATCAGTAAAGTGTATTACAATGTTATAGATTTTTTAAATGAAAAGGACTTTTCTATTCTGACTAGTAATATGTATAGTAAATAATAACAATTTAATCATGTGAATCTTAAATCAATTGGCGTTTGACTGCTTACTATTGAATATTCTGGACATAATTTAATCTATTTTGACTATAATTTACTTATACTATAATATCTTGACATCAATTATTATTTATTTGTTTTGTATTTTGTAATGAAATTTAGAATGACTATAATTATGTAAAATGCAATTAAATATAATTTTTTATAATACCTACAAAATTTGTACGCCGTTAGTGGCAAAACATGGACGCACACAACATCTATTAATTCAATACCTTGCATGTCTGATTAGTCAGTTTATGTAAACGCATGTTTGACAAATAAATTATCTTTATCTTTATCTTTATCTTTATCTTTGGTGTGTAATTACAATTAGACACGTAAAGGGGTCAAACCACTATTGTATTGGGGTCATCCTGTAAAGATAGTGTGTGTAAGTTAATAATAAAATAAAATAAAGTACGAAGACATTATTTCAAAAACCACCTTTGTCATGATATATGAAATAGTTACAGAATTAGTGACAGTTTTGGTTTTTTTTTCATAAACCGCCTGTCACTGACGTGACTGCTTTTTTCCGAAATCATAGTTGACTATTTGTTGAAGAAATATGAATTGTGATCGGAAAGCTTACGAATTCCTCTACAAGATGGCGTAACTAACTCATATCATGAAATTTATGACAAAGGTGGTTTTTGAAACAAAGTCTTCAATATTTATGGCTCAATGTTCGGTACTTCCGCGCTTACTGACGGTAGACTACTTTTCTACACAATAAAGAGTATTATTAATAAATAGTATTTGCGGAGACGAAGAGTAGGTACCTAACCACGTGGTTCGGTGTGACAGACATCCAATCGGTTACGGACAGAGTATCGTCACGGCAGAGTATCGTTTCGAGAGCAGTCGAAGTAGGTATCTCAATTGTCACTGTGCATGTAAAAATAGACAGAAACACACCCCCTCTTCAATTTATAGTGTGATGACTATGTATTGTTTCGTATTTTGTTCGATTTTGAGCTTTATTACTTTGCTTTTGAATTGTGAATTTTGCTTGTTAGTTATTTGAATTGGTTGTGTAGAATACCTACTATTTGTTGCAATGAAACTAAACTGGACTTTCTAGGATACTTATTATGCACTAGCGCGACCTGCCCCGGCTTCGCACGGGTTCAATCCATATGTAAATAAACCATCCTCTTGAATCACTCTATCTATTACTGAAAACCGCATCAAAATCCGTTGCGTAGTTTTAAAGATCTAAGCATACATAGGGACAGACATACAGCGGGACAGCGACTTTTTTATACTCTGTAGTGATAGGTACAGACTAAAATATAAAAAAAACGCGTAAGCAGCCCCTAAAACCAGAATCTTAGTTATTTGCCCTGATATGTAGGTACTACAGAGTTTACTGACGATCCACTTTTCAACCTTATTACTTCGGACATAGGGTGAAAAGTGGCAGACCCTCAGTGAACTAACTGATTTTAAGGACAGCACAACTCAAGTATGAGGTCCTAGTTTCGATCGCCTGGCAGGACAGTGTTATTAGCTTTTTCCTCCAGGATTTTTTCCGAATTACCCTGGAGTCTAATTTAGTACCCGATTAATGTCGCCCCTTATAACACAGGACTCAAACATAGCTGGTGAAATGTGGGTCTACCACCTCTAAGGGTGCAGATCGGAAGGGTGGGGGGGGGGGGGGGCATTGATGATTACCGGCGTTATGTTATACAGAAGTTGAGAAATCAAAGACATAAAAATAGACAACATTAATTTAATTTAGCTGTTTACGCCGATGAAACAAATATAAAACATTTTAAAACAGTTATAGCATTGTAACTGAGCCCACAGGCGTCCGTATATCGACGGGGATAGTGCAAATCCGCGAATCTACCATACGTAAAGTGCGCGTATCTGCACTACGTGTAGGTTCACAGGTGAAGGTTACAAGTTTATATATTTTTTTATTTCAACGATTTTTGACCTCATTTTTACATGAATATTAACAATTCATGTGTTCTATGTATTGTTAACAGTAGAAATCTATTAAATTCATTCATTTAGTCGCTACGACAATGCGTAATTGAAACTGGCTACATTTGTCAGATACGCGGAATTATCCAATGCTAGTTCCGCGGATTTGCACTATCTCCGACGATATGCTTCACAAATGTGCAAAAGTTTACGTAACGCACCGATCGATGGGATCAGCAACACCATATCATCCGCGTAACTAATGTTGTTTACACACACTCCGTCTATGGAACATCCAATATTAGTGCTGCTGAGCTCACCGATCAGCCGGTTCATATACAGGTTAAAAGAGACGAGGCGAGAATAAACCCCCTTGCGTCACTCCGTCTTCGTCTTGTTTAAGCTTGTTTAGAATGATTTCAACGTTATATAACGTTATGTTAATATAGGTACCTAATATTATTTCCTTTATTTATTTTTATACAAATCTTATTCCTTTTTTAATATTTCTTAAACTAAAAACAATATAAATAATATTATAATTAAACTAACTGTTGCCCGCGACCTTCGATCGCGTGAAATTATTACAAAAAAATATTACTTCCCTTTTTGAATCGAATTTTGTTACCAATTTCAATGGTTTTAATTTTTTTATTCTATGTAAGACCAGTAAAAGTCCCGTCATAATCGGTCCAGCCGTTTCGGAGATTAGCCGGAACAAACAGACTGACAGCCACAGAGACAGACAGTTCAATTTTATTTAATTGAATAGATATATAATAGACACAGACAGTTCAATTTTATTTAATTGAATAGATGTATGTATAGTTTTTTTTTTTAATATTAAATGGGCCTCTTGAGATCAAGATCTAGTCCTGAGGACAGAGATGAGGTCGAAGATGAAACGAGCTAACGCAAAAGAAGCCTATTAACTCGCGACTTAAATAGATTGGGGTCCTATGACTTGGGAACACCGACGCAGGTGTTAATTATTAACCATTTTGCAGAAAAACATTACTTAAATATTAAAATAGTCATTTCAACAATAGGTACTTACTAGTAACGCGATAGCTTGCTTTATAGGTATCGCTGTTGTTTTTCATGTAATATTTTCCTGAATGAAGTGCCTATACAAAGTATACAAGTACCTACCTACACACCGTCCGTAAATACTAAAGTAACGAGCAATATAATAATACACGTTTTTGTTTTTTTTTTCCTTCTATATTGATCGTAAAACATACACTTTTGTGCCTATTATTTATGAAATAGGTCTTGTTTTATCTCAAAGTTGAAATTGTCGTTGCTTCACGAGAAAATCCGACATTATGTACCATTACTCTACTAATGTAAACACATCTCACAAAACAAAATTATAAGTAACTAAGTAGATAAGTAAACTTACACAGTCACGAGATATCTTCCGTGACATTCAATTATTGTGAGCTCCCGGTATTTCGACCCTCTGTTGCAAGCTCCGTGATCGCGGAAGATATCCCCTTAGTGACAATAATCATCATCATCATTTCAGCCGAAAGACGTCCAATGCTGGACATAGGCCTCCCCCAAGTGTCGCCACATTAAACGGTCCCGTGCGTCAACCTTCACCAGGTCATCGGTCCACGGTGGGAGCCCCATCGGCCATCCGTTCTGCGAGCTAAGTGCCACAGCCACTTAAGTTTAGCAATTCTTCGGACTACGTCGGTAACCTTGGTCCTCTTGCGGATCTCTTCATTTCTTATTCGATCACGCAAGGAAACTCCAAGCATATCCCTTTCCATTTTCCGTTTCGGTTCCATAATATGGGAGAAGATAATCAGTGTGTGTTGCCAGTGATTACATATTATGTAATCAATGGAACACACACTGATTATAGACTTTCGTCTCGAGACACTGCGGTAAGTTGGTCGAGAGGACAGTGACAGTGTAAGTTTATTTATAAACCTTGAAACTTTAAAAAACTAGCTATGTGTCTAGCAAAGAATGTCGAATTCAGCTTCAAATTCGGCTAAAATGATGATGATTATTATTTAGATTTTTATTAAATGCTCTACTGCTACATATTTATACAGTTGTCAATTGTACTTAACCTGAAAATTACCATAAAGGCGAGAACATATTAAATTCTTGCTACCTTTAGCGCACGCTTCGCCCTTTAGAAGACTCATCTCAGCGAACTGGTACTACGCTATTCTAGCTTTTTGAAAGGAGTAATTGTCTTTCTATAGGGTGTAAACGGACCCTTCACGAAGCCGTCAGCCAAGCATTATGTACATCAAACTAAGTAACTTTACGTAAAAATTAATGCTGGGAAACTACTTTTTTTTTTGGGGTGAATAATCACGTTTTTTTTTTTTTTTTTTTGAATAAAAACGTTGCCTCACACTAGGAATTTCTCCTGCATCGTGGGTGCGTTTTACGGTAGGCCTCAATGTAACGCACTCAAAACATTGTGCTGATGGATGAAATTAATAGTACGGGGGTCGTGGAGGTGTTTAAAGTAAAAATCTTACATTAAAAACATTTGTATTTAAATAAAAAAATAACTTGTGAAAAAGTTGGAACTTTGACCCCCAATATCTCCGTAACTAGAAGGTTCCCAGGTATGGTCTAGAACAAATATTGATCGCAATGACGGGGAGAACAAGTGCCTTTCGGCTTCGTTAAGGGTCTTGTTACACCCATTACATTAAACTTCGTCTTGGAACGTAATACAATAGAATCTGACTAGTCTTCGCCGGCAGGCACCGCGTCTTCTAATCTCTTGATGTATTTCACTCTCAGTTCGGTTACAGAGTCACCTTTCAACTGGTCCTAGAAATAAAATAAAAATAATATTTATCAATACACATTATATTCAATTTTATAAAAAAGAAAGGTAAGCAAGTAGGTACTTAACTTAAATTTGACAAAATTTTATTACAACGCCATGTGTATTCTGGCAGTGGTACTAAGTAGGCTAAAGTTACATGACGTTAGTTGTTCTTGTAGTAAATGCTAGATGGCGTTATTTTAGTTAGTAGAAAAACAGGTGTTTAATTTAAAAAAAAAACAATTTGATTACCTGCACAAACCAGCATTGTACTTCAAGTTGCACCATCTGCAGAGCTCCCCTAATGGCCCCAGGTATGAGGGCACAGTACTTGAGCCCATTGTTGGGCATCTCCACCCATTCACTCAGGGCACACTGGTCCCAGACAAGGGAGAACTCATCTCCTGCACTGCTCCAGCTTGTCACTGTGGGCTGCATGTTGAGGTATAGTCTGGAATTATAGACTTAGATTACCATCTAAGATTATGGGTAAAGTAAGCATTAACTGGTAAGGAAGTCATCGTCTGCCTAACCTTTTTCAAAATATGTTGTGGTTGGCTTCCAGTCTCACTGAATACGCAGCTGGATACCAATACATATTTTACTTACATGGTGGGACTCCCTGTTGTGATTTAAGCTTTTGGCAATGTGTGAGTCTTTTGCCATATGCAGGCTAATGAACATAAGTTTGAATAAGATTTACACCTCAGAGGTGATCCTGATGGATTGGTATTAGCTGTCATGGTATGGGCATGTGTTGCTGAGGAATGAGGAAAATGTTGTAAGGAAAGTTTTGAGTATCAATGTGGATGGGTATAAGAGTATAGGAAGACCAAAGAAACAATGAATGGTCTGTGCGAAAGAAGATATGGCAAGAAAGGTAGTGTCTGATGAGATGACGAGTAACAGAGGTGTGGTGGAAAGAAGACATGGTGTGCCAACCCCAAATTAAGAAAGGATAAGGACAACAGAATGATGATGGATTGAGATTAGAAGCAAGAAAATAAACTGTCACAATTCTGACAAAAAAATATAAGCTTTATTTTATTTTTTACAATATCATCAGGCATAGTGCAAATCCGCGGAACTAGCATTGGATAATTCCGCATATCTGACAAATGTAGCCAATTTCAATTATGCATCGTCATAGCGACTCAATTAATGATTTTAATAGATTTCTATTGTTAACAATACATAGAACACATGTATTGTTACTATTCATGTAAAAATCTACTCATAGTGCAGGTATGCGCACTTTACGTATGGTAGATTCGTGGATTTGCACTATCCCCGACGATATGTTGTTAACAAAGGTTCTCTTTATTAACAAGATGATGAAACAATGTTGTGGCTGTAATCCACCATGTGTGCCTTGCGAGTTAGACTAAGAAATTTTATGGTAATTAGCAGCAAGATACCAAAATAAATAACAATCATGACACACACACATGACACATGTCTATTTGCATATAATTATATATATTGATATATATTTATAGTATTTTGATATATAGTTATAGTAATTTATATATCCTTGTAGTTTATCTTAGTTTTAAATTAAATTTTTTGCAGATATATACACCTACCACTGTTTGTCTCTGCATCACCCAAAGGTTGACTGGTAGAAAATGCCTATGGCATTAAGTCCGCCTCTAAACTTTGTGCTTGAAGTGTTAAATAAATAAATAAACGTTCTTCTCTAGAATTCACATGACCTATATGATAAAGCAACCAACCTGAAAGCCTGCTGAATCTTATCAGCAGTTTCCCTCATCTCCAAACACCTAGTTGACGTGGTCCTCGCAAGGAAATCTTCGATCAGTCTGACGCCCATGTTGTAGCCTATTCTTTCCAACTGCTTGTTCACATCCTCTGCATTCTCAGTCTCTTTTAACATTTGAGACACCAGTGCGCCATAAGTGAGAGTAAGAAGCTCGGAGTTCTACAAAAAATATGATATATATTCAGTGAAAATATTGTAAATTGATTGTTGTAGTACATCTATGGCTGATTTTTCAACTTACAACTTTTTTGGCATCGAGTCTGGAAGTCTGTCTGGACATTTTAGATAGTATTTATTTGCAGATTATGGTATTATGAGAAAATAATTAATGAGAAACTCCCCTTCGTTATATCCTCACAATTTACTATTATAATCATTAAATTATACGAATGTCACTGTCAAGTGTCAAACACGTTTTATTTCGATAGATTGCACAACCAAACTTTTATATAGGTGTAAGAATTAAGGTTTTGGATGAAGAATTAATTAAGTAAGTTGGCCATTGATAATGAATGATTAAAAATTGCAACGATCAACACGAACCTCAGTGAGTGTGCAAAAAGCAAGTGATTTTTTTTTTATTAATTAAGCCGGCCCCTCGGTCCGTAAACATTCACACACAGCCCCTTTATTTCTATTAAAAGTTTACCCCAATGTTTTGAGATGGGTAACTAGCCGAAATTTCAATAGCTAGCTGGCTATTTATGGTGGAATAGCCAGCTAGCTAGCCAGCTATTTTGGCTACTTGGTTATTGAACAATAACGACTAGCGCTCGCTAGCGGCGTAGTTACGTAAGTAGGACTTGAATGAATTACGATCAACTGCCCTGCGATTCGAGTTCGATGCTCGCCACGGCAACAAGATGTTAATAAAAATGTTTATTTCTTTTGTTTTCCTTACATCTGATGGTAACTAACTACTACCTTTCTAAATATGGTATTTCGTTAAATTTCATACTAAAAGAATGAAATTACTAACGAATACCGGGACGGCTGCAAAACGTAGATAGTAGTTATGTTATACTCTGTGGCGAAGCCAATAGTTAGTTATTGTGTTGACGGATATCATAGCCGTGGCTATTTTCCCATCACTACCAATGTTGGTTATACAGTATTTATAACTGTACCGTATGCATGTCTGGAACAATTATTAGTTTCTTGTTTAGATGGGTGTCGATAACTGCGTGCGACACAGTTTAGCTATCATCGTTTTCTTTGTAATTGAGCCAACTGTCTATGTCCAAACCATTGATATATTAGAAAACCCTATTTTTGGGTCTTTTAATACAATGGTTTAAACATAAAAACTTTTGACATCTTTACTTCACTTTACTTAATACCGCAAGATGCAACGAAATAGCAGACGCATCGTCACACGCGTCTTTGTCACTGTGGGTGGTAATAGCTTCTACCTATTAATCCAAAAGCCTAGATTCCAAACAAACGAACGTACAATGACGTTATCTTTTGTTTTGCTTTTTGAAAACGTCAAACAATTTTGAAAATATGCATTCGGAGCCGTTACACAATGTAAATGAAATAAATAGTGTTGTTTTTACTATAAAACAAATAAAAGTTTAATTCCTTGCTTTAATGAATTATGGAAAGCGATGAAGTTGACAAAAAATGTGCTGGGACTTCGGACGATGTTGAGTCCCGTGGCGCTGTAAATGCCACAATACTCGATTACTACAAAAAGTTTGGTAGAAAGAGAGATTTGGAGCAATTCTTCTCGTTATCGACAGCTCAAAGTGATATTAAAGACACGAGTGGCTTGTTTTGGCGCAAAATGAAAAGTGAAAACGATTCGTCGGATTCTGGCGATAGAAAAAGTGATTCTTCTCATGAGGTTTGCCGAATCTCAATAAGGTGTTCTCTGCCTGATCCTTCTAGTTCACAGGTAAACTTCCTTTTTCAAATCCTGCATGTCTTCTTCCATATTTCTCTATTACTTGTCATCTCGTCAGCTTAAGCATACGAATTTAAATTTATATATAAATAACCCAACTGCACCAAGTAAAAAGATGATGTTAGGTACTAGAAGAACTTAGGGTGCAAGAACGAGTTTAGCAAGCTCAGGATTTTGGGACACCCTTACCTTGGACAGGATAGGTTTGAAAGAGGTCTTCTTTGGCTTACTTTCCTAGACCCATCTAGGAAAGTAAGCCAAAGAAGACCCGAAGATCTTTGCCTTGTGGCAAACCACATTATTATTATTCACTTCTTCACTCTTAGTACTCTCACTAAAGACAGTAGATCCTTTCAGGATGGTTGGTGAAGAAAGGACACAGGTATACAGAGTGGAAGGGACATCGATGCACTAACGGTTACCACATATTCAGTACATCATTCCGAGCCCCTTCACATAGAATTTTTACATGTTATTACACAATGGTATTTTACGTCAAGTTTTCCTATCATTTAGGTGAATGAAGTGTACCAATATCAAACACTCTACTTCACATTTTTTTACGTTTTACAGGATGACGATGAACAGAAAACCAAGACTGACTCTCCGCAGACTGAATCTCCACCTATCATCACAGAGGAAGTCCCCGCTGACATATCTACGAGACACACAGACGATGAATCCATCAATTTTGATGACAACAACTTGCAGAAATGTATGTTCATGATTTATTATATTGTATAATCAGGCTGGTGTTTGCAACTCAATGTCCAAGGTTTATTATTTTGCTTATGTGTGGGATAATTTATTAAGTTTTATCAAGATTTCATAATTTATTATATTATAATTTTTTTGTAGCCATGCCTTTTTCTAAGGAGGCATTGTACACCTCAGAAAAACATAACACCCTTTTTGAGTTAACCATAGTTTTGAGCTTTTATTCAAAATAATAAGCAGTAATATTAATGCCTGCCTAGATCATTCACAATCTTTTAATAATACAATATTGACTTAATTCATTGCAATTATTTTGACTAAAATGATAATTCTTGACATTTCAGCATTAGACGCATTGTTAGACTTATCAACTCATAAGCCACTCTCTCCGACCAGTAGCATCACTTCTCAAAGAAAACTAGAATGGGACTCTCTCGCAGACGTAGGCTATGCTAACGAAAGTGACCGAAAGAACTCCGCATCCAGCCTTAGTACCTTAGAAAGACTAGCTTTAAAACAACAATACTCAAACAATGATTCAAAACAAGATATTGGAGCCCCTACCTCACATTCCACACCTCTTGATGAAAATGGTGGGAAAACTAAACAAAAGAAAGGTTTAGGCAAGAGAACCACAAAGATTTACAAAAAAGATGTTGATTTTGTAGAAGTTAATGTACCACATACTTCAGATACGAATCAGGCTCCATCTATCAATGTGAATCTTACAAAGCATATATCATTTAATGTTGAAAAAGACGGCGGAGTTACTATTGATAATGTAAAGCAGGATATTAGTGTATCTCCCGAAAAAACATCTGTAGAAACTACTCAAAACTTGGGTATGGATAAAGAAATGCAAACTTCATTGACTAAAGATAATCCACCAAAAGGAAAATCAAACAGTATGGATGAAATACCAAAGGCCGTTAATCCATACAATCAAAAAATTCCTGTCATGATCAGCCTAAACACATTACGCAAAAGATTAAGAAGAAAGAAAACCAGGAATGTCAAAAGAAAACTAAGAAGTTACAAAAAGCAGATTGAACCTAGCAAAGATGTTACTCCACAAGAAAAGAGTGGAGAGCAGTTATCAGAAGCAGAAAGTTTTGAATACATGCCTGGACACATGTATCACCAGAATCAAATAAAAGATAATGATCTCAGGCCTGATAACAGCACAGTAGGAAACAAGTCCAGTTTAGAGTCCAGTGGACCCTTAACCACCGACTCAAGCAAAGGCTCAAACCATTCACTAACCAAAGACTTAGAAAAATGTATTGACTTACTAAAAGTTACTCTACAAAAGCGTTACGACGACGGTACAAAGAAAAAGTTAATCAAAGATATAGTTCATAAACTAATCAGTTCAAAATATAGAGACGATGAAACTACGTCGGAATTCCTGTCGGGACTCACTTTTGACAGCAAGAAGTTGGGCAATAAAGAGAGTAACACTACAACAAGTACATCTGATGCTAACAATACAGAAGATAGTGCAAATAAAAAGCCAAAGAAATCTATACTGAGGAATGAAAAATTTAACCCCAATATTGTTGCTTCCACATCACAAAGTGCACCGAATCTGTTCAGTGCTAGTAGCGAGAAATTAAATACTAATTTGATGAAGGCAATGGCATCTAACACAGACTCGGATGTCTCTAGCAGAGGAAAGACTTCTTCAGAAAATGCCTTTCCTAAAACATCCTCTGAAGAGCTGTACTTAAAATATCTAGAAGCACTCAGGCGCGAAGAGGCGTACAAGAGACACTTGAAAGACAAAGAAATGTTTTTAAAACAGAAACTTGTAAGTTCCACGACAGCATTTGAAGTACCATTACCAATACGTCAGGATGCAAAAATTAGCAACAGACTTAAAGACTTGATGAAAGACCTGACTAGGAACAATTACGATGACGGATCTGGCGATGCTAGCAAATTAGAAGGAGGTTCTTCCTCCAATATAGACGTCGGTAGATTCCATGCAATGAGAAACCAAAGAAGCCACTCTGTGTTCACTCTCTCCTCGAGTCATTCCGAATGCCAAAAACGACCGAACTTGAAGAAAAAGATGCAAGCCGAACGGGAGTTAGGCGAAGCTGGTACAAGTAAACATCATTACTGTTGCTGTCCACACCATTATTTTAATCCTAAGGTAGATTGTGTTGACAGTTCTGTGCAGGTGAGTATAAAACCGTGTGAAGAAGCTGTAACTGATGATACGCTATGCCAAACTAAACCGCAGAAGTGTCCACCAACGCCATGTGAATGTAAAAAATGTAAACCATTGTCTCCTAAGGACACTCGCGTTGTTCCGGATAAAAACACGGGCGAAATTAAGTACGTGTGCTTATGTCACGGGAAACTAGTCTCTTCTGCTGATGTAGGTGACAATTTTATGATTTGCAAATGCTGTAAATTGGGCAACCGAGGCATACAGTTCGATGATCCCGGGAGTATAGGCAATACAGGCATACATTGCGGAAGTGTTTGTAACTCTGTCAAAGGCGATAAAATAGATCCGATACAATCCCCATGCCAGATGCCCCCTGGAACGGAAAGCAGTAGTTCAGATAACACTTCGAAACATGCAAGAAGGCATTCGAAATCGTCCCAAACCAACATTCTCGTAAATATGTGCCTAGGCATGAGAAATTATAGTTCTTCCGGTTCCGAAGCCAAAAACCTACGCGGGACCTCAACGAGATGTACTGCGAGTCTAAGAAATGCGGAAAAATGTATGACAGTATGTGAGGCTACCAGATGCCTTCAGACTGAAATTAGTATCGACCCCCAGATTTCAGATCCCCAATTATCTGATATTAACATTGTAGGTTGCAACGATTGTGCGATACTGATTTCGGAGAATCTTAGAAGGGTCCCTATTCATAGTTCCGATTCTGAAGGAGGGAAATCTTTTAGCGACGTATGTGCTAATAGCACGTGTGGAAATCCTCTAATTCAATCTGCGGGGAGCGTTTGTAGAGATGTAGTGAAACCTAAAAGATGTGAAGATCGAAAAGAGGTACCGATGGATCCATGCGCACCGTTTGGAACAGACTATACAATACCTATTGAAGGTACAAATATGACTCTCAGAGTAAACCTAGGAGAGACTAAGAAAGCCGATGAATGTGTTGTCACAGAAAATGTATGTATTGCTGACAAAGCTACAGCAGCTATTGAAGATAATAAATCTACACAATACTCGGGCATTTTATTTTGCAAGTGCACCAACAGTCAACGAGACCAAAGTTGCAAAATCTGCACGAAAGAACCTTCAGTATCTAGGAAACCTTGTATTCCAAAGACATTTTTGACAGACAGTGGTACTAATTCTAATACATTCCCGAAAATCGCTGCACCAAAGGAAAAACTAACATTTAAAAGATCGAACACTGATATAGGGAAGTTCTCAATATGTTCTTGCACCCAAACTGATTGTATAATACCGAAAGATACCGAATCTGATAACAATCAAACAGTTATGATTTGTAACGACTCACCTCGGGTATTTACTTCCAAGAATTCTTGTCAAGTAGAAAAACTTGAAGAAAATGCTAAGAAAACAATAGAAATAGACTGCGAAAGCAAAGATCAAAAAACCGATTGCATAAAAAGTAACAAAAGCGATAATTGCAATCAAACTATTAAAAGAAATATAGGAATCCAAAAAGATTTTTGTGATGAAGACGCAAAAATAGCATGCGAAAAACTAAAAATAGAATGCGAAAAACCAAAAATAGCATGCGAAAAACCAAAAACAGCATGCGAAAAACCAAAAACAGCATGCGAAAAACCAAAGATTTGCTGTACTAGTGATGTTGGAGTTGAAACTGATACTGCTAAACCCGAATGTTATTGCGTAGGTAGCCAAACTGAAGAAAAGGCAACTAAGGAGAGGGACCAAAAAGCGAATTGCAAACCATCTTGTTCGGACAATGATCGAAAGAAAGAACCAGTACAACCAGAGACATGCTCTTACAATGCCTGCGTTCCAGAAAAAATGAGCAAAGGCCCCATATTAGACATGATACAAGATATAACTCGACGCTATTCCAAAACGGAAATGACAAAGATGAAAAAGAATAAATGCTTTACAGAAATAGTTACTGTTTTGAACTATCTTCTTGAGACTGAAGATTGTACCGATCCGGAATCAAAGACATGTTGTAGCACAAGTACGGATACCAAGTCAAGTTGTAACCAGACTAAACGAAATAAAAAATCTGACGGTGACTACCGTTCAGACAAACTTGTAGATAAAAGTGTCCAACTTTCGTGCAAGAAACCTTGTCAAGACAACAAAGCAGGAACAGAATCTTCTGATCTTCCCTGCTCCTCAGATTTACCTACAACATCCTCAAATTCTGCAGCTTGTAAAGTACTCAACAAAATAAAGAAAGAATGTGAGAAATACCACCAGAAGGTCAAATGCAGGGGTAGGAAATGCGAAGTGTCTAGTAGCACTACAGTTAATTGCGAAAAATGTAAAAAAGTGCATTATTGTGCTTGCAGAAGTCACAAATGTAAACGCTCAAAGGCTTTCGAGAAGTTACAGAATAAGTGTATTGCCTACAATTTAATATTACAGACTTCAGAAAGCTTCCTCAGCGAGGAGGCGGTTTGCGAGAAAAAGTGTCCACCTTTAAAGAACGTCATTGTGAAAGTCCCAAAACGTAAGTGCGGTGAGAAGATAGAGGGTGCATGTAGGGGACAAGACACGTGTCGTTCGAGCCCGCGTTGCAGCCCCCGATATAGCAAGAACAGGTCTCGGAGCTGTCCTGATGAGTGCGAGACGTCTGATGAGTATCCCAGAAGGGTGGCGGTGGCCACAGTGAGAGAGTATTTGGAACAGAATCGACCAGACTTCGTGGAGAAGACCTCGCAAAGACAGAACTGTTTAAGGTTCATCAGTGAGAGGAGGTAAGGAATCATTTCATTCAAACTTGTTATAAAGCACATTGCGTTTTAGAAAATGTTTATCTTTATAGAGCGTTGCTTCAGCTTTTCATACTTGTGTGACACATTTTAAAAGTTGATGTGCGTCTTCTTATTTTAAAGCCCGGGGCGATATGTAACTATAATTGTACGCAGTACGCGAAATATAGCAGGATACAAAGTTAGCTATTGACAGTTAAGCACATTACGTTATCAGTAGGTGCGAATGCGGGCACATTGAACTTTCTATTGGTACTAGTTGTGAGCAGTGACTAATACCGAAAAAAAGTTAGTGTAATGTTTATTCCAAAAGTATTTGGGAAAAGTGTAAATTTGAGACGTCGATTGAAGCCAAGAGTCGTCTGCTGATTTGTAGTGAAATCGGTAACGATGAAACAGCGTGTATCAAATTGTTGCGGGATTGGCCCCTCAATGAAATAGTGGCTTTACAATTTAGCCACGAACTACTCACTCAAGCAACACACGTCTTCCGACATCGATTGCGGAGAAGATGAATGATTGAAATAGCTTTAAGCTTACCTCGAGTCACCGCTATAGAACGGTACTCACTCGAAGGAAACCAGCAACTCGTGGTGCAAGTTGCATCGCCTGAAATCGGGGACAGGGCGTTAGGCCACCTCCCTATCCAGTTATAGTTAAGAACTCACCAAATTTTCTCGCTTCAGAACTCAAGCCCGCGCTCCGAGCTTGAACATGGTCGTTGTACACAAACCTAGATGCACGGGACAAATAACGTCTGCCCCTGTGTATTGTGGAGGTACCTTGTCTTTGTAAATTGATCATTAAACTAATACGTTATAGTGTAGATTTGGTTTAGTTTTATTGGGCGAATCCTTTGATATAAGCTATTCATAATAATAATATTCTCAAATAAAATATCTCGACTTGGCACACGAGGTTGTCGACATGTGGAATGTGAACTCGGCTATCATTGTGCCGATCGTCGTGACAGCCAATGGCATTATAGCAAGAGCCTCGACGATCATCTTTCGAGGTTTTCCTTAGGCAGTTGGATCAAGGACCTGATTCAAAAGGCAGTACTCCTCGATACGGCTCGCATTGTGAGGAGATTCCTGTCTCTGGAGCCCTAACCACCGGTAGCTTGGACCCTGCTCCCGAAACCGGCGGACCACTATTTTTAAAATTTTTAAATGTTTTTTTTTATTATCTTTTATATTAGAATATTTAAAAATGTATTTAATATGTATAAAAAAATAAGGAAATAATAATATTGTCAAAATAATGACAAAAAATCAAATATCTTGATTTAGCACACGAGGTTGTCGACATGTGAAACGTGGACTCTGCAATCATTGTACCGATCGTTACGGTTAATGGACTAATAGCAGAGAGCCTCGACCAACACCTTAGGAGGCTCTCATTGCGCGGCTGGGTCAAGGGCTTGATTCAGAAAGCAGTACTCCTGGACACGGCACGCATAGTGAGGCGGTTCCTCTCTGGAGCCCTGACCACCGGCAGCCTGGACCTTGTTCCTGATGCCGATGGGCCAACTATTTTTTTATATTTTCAAATGTTTTGTTTACTTTTGTTTTTTGAAATATTTAAAAATGTATAAAATAAGAGAAATGATGAATAAAGGATTTAACTAGATTCTCAAATTACCTCTTACTTTTATAGGTGTATGCTTTAAACGTTGCGATTCAGTCGATCCATGTAATCCTAGCGAAACCGATCCTTGCGTACACTGCAGATCTTACAATCCTTGTGAACAGAATCGTTGCAACCATAGCGTTCATCCTTGCTTTGATCGTTGTAAGCAGTGTGCCGATCCTTGCAGTCCAAGCTTCGATAATTGCAACACATGCAATGATTCTTGTAAGCGATCTGTTGATGCTTATAATATGCATTCGGTACACAAAAGATTTGGTGAGTTCTTAAACACTGACCTATGACAGAGTAAACTGACCGGTCTAATGTCACTTTGTAAAATAATTGATTGGTCCTTTAGTAGTATTTTTACCGTAATTTTTACGGGAATAAATTAACTCGTTTCACAGTATTTTTTCCTCTGTTAACTAACAAACAGTAACCTTATAGAATTAAGAATAAAGGTCACTGTAATGGAATATCAGAAATATATTCTGGGATATGACTGAAAACGATCACTATTTAAAAATGATATTATAGCCTGTCAGTTAACTCCAGTGAATTAATTGTGATTTTATACCCCATTTGATTATACTGCCAGACACTTTGTGAAGGTCATTGAGTCAAAATTATCATGGTCTCAATCACCAAAAAAGGGATTAGGTCGGCCCTAAGACTTTCTTTGCGTAGGCCTCGTCAAACAATTGAATTTAAACAAACTCCTATTTGTTTGGTAAGGATACCAAACAAATAGGACTCTTGTTGAAATTCCATTTTATTTCAACTTGAGCAAGGTTGTAGCCGAGTGCAATTAGACAAAAAATACCCAAAAGGTGGAACGAAGTTTATAGTGGTCGGATTTTCATGGGAATTTTTGTTTATTGAGTTCCTGGAGGAGTGGAGAAGAAAGTTAAAAAAAAAAAAAATACGCCGGTCGCGACTTTTTTTTTAATTTCCTTTGGTATATTTTTTTTTGTTGCAGAAAATAGGAAATTTTCAAAAAATACTTGAAATATACATTACATCGACAATAATGAATAAAGAAATAGACAAAATTGGCGTTTAATTGATGCACGCAGGTTATACTATTACGCCATAATAGGAATCCATCGAATTTGAAGTTATTCATGAACGAAAAAAAAAAAGTCGCGAGCGGTGATTTTTTTTTTTTTTAACTTTCTTCTCTACTCCTCCAGGAACTCAATAAACAAAAATTCCCATGAAAATCGGACCACTATAAACTTCGTTCCACCTTTTGGGTATTTTTTGTCTTATGGTGTAATTGCACTCGATTATTGATATCTATTTGCAAATCTAAACCGGGCTGTGCCTAGCCAGAAGAGGCCTTATAATAATCGTACTTACGTCATAATTTCCAGAGCAAACGAGCGTGCTGCCCAACGGGACCTGCTATCATTGCACGTGGAACAACAGCCAGATCTGACGAACCTCAGCTCTGATGAACTGCGACAGCTGGCTAAACAAATAGGACTAGACTTGCGAAAGAAAAAACGTAAGGAATATTTTCAACTTCGTCTGTTTAGACCTGATAATTTATAAACTCCCTCTTTGGGTCTAGTGACTAGTGGTGCTATTGCTGAACATGAGGCCTTGGGTTCGAGTCCCAGGTCGGGCAAACTGTTGTTGGATTTTTTCACCAGGTTATTCTCAGTAGCAGCTCTGAATTTGGATCTGTGCCCTGTTGATGCCAATATGCTGGGCCCGCATGACACGCGAATCACCTATCACCTATTTTTGACACACTACCACCACATACGTCTGTGGAACCCGGAAGTAAATTGAGTCATTATTGTAAAATTTGGTCAAGCAAGGTATCGCTTTTAACAAAACTTAACGTTCTAGGTATAGGTAATTACTTACACCCCAGCCTTTTTTTTTTTTGGATGTGAAATAGTCAAATGACCCCTCCCCCCACACTCTGGGCGGAGCGGAAGGGAGTGTCAGACTTGTACTGACTAAAACCCATCCATGTTGCTTCTTTGCCCTTTGTGTTCCAGGGCCACGGTATCTCTTTCGAACAGTCCCGCAGCCCTGGCAGGAACTCCTCAGCCTTACCCTTCGGGGATCATAGGCGTGTTATTGCCATATAGTTTCTAATACATACCTCTATTACATTACAGCTGCCCCAAAAGTTATTAGTGAACGTGAGTTTAAGAAGCATTCTGAGAAGATCTATAAAACGTTGCCGGAAGTGGTTCAAAAGAAAGAGGACAAGAGAAAAGAAAATATAAAGAAGACTAATTTATTGATGGCTAATATGTTTAAAAAGGTAAGCCCGATTCATATTATTTATTAAAATCCTTGTTTCCAATATTCATTGTTTACAACTTAAACAAATAAGTTATTCTAAAAAAAAACAAAAAAGAAGAAAGAAAATGTCCTGTTTGAAATGTCACATACAAAAATATATATCAGAACAAAACTAAGTAAGTGTTTGGGTAAAAAAAAAAATTTGTTTACGTGTTGGAAACGGAATTGCTATCGTAAAACTTTTTTTTGTGTAATGGTTGGAACACAAAGGCTGTTCTTCTTTTTTTCGTATCGACGGTACATATACACCGTGTCCAGCCCCTTAAACTGGACAATTTTCTCCACGAGACCAACAACGTAATCACGAAAAAATAATCAGCAGTTCCATACAAAACTTCAATGCCTACCCGTATGGGACAGCTGTACCCTCGACGTCTATGACGTCTGTACTCCCATCCTTAAGTATGACTACACCTTTCTGGAGCATGCTGTATACAAGGTAATAAATGCAAGACTTCCCGTAAGGTCTCTCGGACCATAAAACTGAACACTTGTTCTACGAGTTCTTGAAATTCGCAAAAAAAGGACTTTCTATAGGAACTGACGCGATTAGCTGATCAACATGTAGGGTAAAAGTAAAAAAAAAAACAAAAGTCATAGTATAAAAGTTGTTCAGTTTCATAGTCTGAGCGACCACACGAAAGGTGTTGCGTTTATTATGTTACACCCTGTATAATACTTTGTGGGCTCGGTAGGTGGCTTAAACTTAAATGCTGAAACGTGTTTATTTAAAAGATTGTGTGACGAACCCAAGTATTGTAATTGTTCGTACCGGAACAATAGGAAAGCCTAATGTGAGGACGTGGCTTTTTATTACCACGTTTTTTAATTTACTTACTGCAATTTGCACGTTAGTGTCAGGTTGTCAAAAGTCATTCAATGGAGTTAAATGAACTTAGAGGGTTGTATTGATGATTTTAATTATTATAATTCTGTAACTACATGCGTGTTATTTGCGCGACTCATTTTTCATCAACATACAACCTGACACTGACCTGAAAATTGCAAAAAACGTAAGAAAATTTGAATTTTGCGGGCTACATGGCGCTTCCACATCAATGAAACCATATATTATTAGGTAGGGCTTTACCTATGAAATTGGAGATTTGTATGAAAATTTATTGTATTTTATTTTTATTTTAGCTTATCTAGCTTTTTTATCTTTCCGATTTGACGCAAGTGCTTCAATGTCGTTTTGACACTAACTCCAAGGCTCGCAGCAAGTTCAGCCGTAGATTGAGTTGGATCCGTTTCCACTACCGCCTTCAATTCGTCGTTGTCGACAATAGTTACCGGCCGAACGCGAGACTCATTCTTCAACTCAAAATTTCCAGATTTTTAAACGATTGAACTAATAATGGACCGTGTTTATGCAAGCAGTGTTAGGCCCGTACACGTCGTTAATGTTTCGTGTTGTTTGCGCAGCGGTATGTCCACGTAGGAACTCATATTCGAAAATTGTACGAATTTTCAGTTTATCCATGGCGCCAAAAACTACAACAATTTCACAAAAACAAAAAACTATCTAAAAACAAATGACTGAATTTGAAATTAAGAGAACACGGCTTTCGAATAAAATTTATTTGAATTTCGAATTGCGCGTAAATCCACAGATAATTAAATCTCCAATTACATAGGTAAAGACCTATTAAAAAGAATACTTATTTCTTTTCAGAATCTCCAAAAGCAGACCCTGCGAGGGTCAGTGAACCTATCGAACTACCACTCCGTTATAAGGATTTGACGCATAGCGGTTTTAATATTTAATGTTAAATTTGAAAAAATGAAGTGTTTAATGTCCATTTGTTATTATCGATTGTTGTGCTTTGACGTTCTTTCCCAGAATTTATGAGGGTTACATACACCCTATTTTAATTATTATTAATAAAATTTTCTATTTTTTAGTATTTGGTTTTGGTTTTATTCGGGTTATTATGTAGATCTGTGGTAGATATGAGTAAAAACGCCAGCAGTGGACGCCCTATAAGGACCTTATGAGTGATGTTCCTCAAAAAGGTCAAGGGCGCCGTACTCGCAACTGACGACGAAGCACGCCCCTGCTACGATCCTTACAGACTCCTTGTCTGTGAGGATCTTTGGTTTCTGACTAGTCCTACCCCCGGGTGAGTTTTATGTATGTGGTATAAGTCCCTATAAATGTATTTTCTTTCTTGCTCTCTTTATTTCTATCAGTTTACAATTATTGTTCCTTGGCTCCGTGCAAGAATCGATCTCACGATAAATATTTGAATCTTTTTAGTTCGACGCTATGTCGATTTTTTTGGTCAGACTCGGCACCAATATTTTGGTTAGGCGTGCGCCGCATCTGTTTGGTTGAAAGCCAGTCGTAATTACTGTGAGATCTTCATTCTCTTTATCATAACGTAGCTGTTGTGCTGCTATCAGGGGATTGTTGAACCACAAAAGCGGATTGTTACACAAATAAAACTAGTACCTTGGTTGACCGAGCCCTGCTAGGGTGAAAATAGAGAAAAAGAATTTTTCCAGAAATCTGACCCGAAACCCCCCCCCCCCCCGAATTTTTAGCCCCCGTAAACTTCTGCATTTTCATCGAAATCATTAGAGCCATTTTCGAGAAGGCGATCTATACAAATAAATAAAATTGAAATGTCTGTAATTTCAAATTTACTGCTTTTTATTGAATGCGGTAAAATATATACGGTACTTATACTAAAAACATTTTTTTTTACATTTTTGTCTGTCTGTTTGTTCCGGCTTATCTCCGAAACGGCTGGACAAATTTTGTCGCGACTTTTACTGGCGGATAGCTGACGTTATAAGGAGTAACTTATGAAATAAACTTGTTTTTTTTATAACTTGGGCTATTTCTAGGAAAATGGTCAGGGTTCCGTGCAAAAAAAAATTAAACCCTTAAAATTGTTAATAAAATCTGATTCAAATAGGGAAGTAATATTTTATAACAATTTCAAGCTGACGAAGGTCGTGGGGCACAGGTATGTAGTTACAAATATATGTATATACAACTAATATTGCTCATTTAATAGTACAGGGTTTTATGAGAAATCAAATCTATATCGCGGCTTGTTCTCTTGTCCTTGCTAGGACGATCTCTTTCAACTTTTGTCTGTGCACCTTAGTCGACGCCGTTAGCGGTAGTTCATTCAGGAAGATCACACCGCCTCTCAATTGCTTGGTGTCTGTCAGTTTTTCTGAAAATAGGACGTGATTTTTAATGTTTAAATGTAAGCGTAAATATTTCGTATGAAAATAGCAACGATTACATTTCAGTCCCCCGTCTTATGGCATTTATAAGCCCCATTATACCTACAACGGCCGAGTGGTAGATGGATGTATGTGTGGGATATAAGAGAATTTAAACGAAGTAAGAATCGTCAAAGAAAGCAAAGCTCTTTTGACAGGTCTAACTAACTAAAACGAGAAGGGAATTGAAAATAAAATGACGTCACTCTAAAGCGGGTTTTTAGTTTTTTTAAACAATAATATTAATTTTCTTCGGCTTAAAAGTGAGCGAAAGACAGTCTGCCCGGACTGAAGTGTTGATAGAAGATGAAAAAGCAGCGCCGACCCAAGAAAAATGGGTCAAGGGCAAGAAGATTATATACCTTTAACCAAGTCCTGGATCTCTTCCGCGGTAACAAAGGCTTCTGACCGCTTAACGACGCAAGCCACGGGCAGGTCACCGCACTCGGGGTCATATAGACTCGTCACTGCCACATCAAGGACGGCGGGGTGCTGATGGATCACGGCTTCTAACTCTACTGGCGATATCTAGAATTTTACAGAAGATGGTCTTATTTTTTATGTATTTGCTCATTCTATTACAGATTGAGAACCTTTGGTCCCGGCTGTCATTTGTAGATCTTTGACAGTCGTTATAGGTATTCAGAATCTTGAGTCAGGCATTAGGTCTTATTAATGGGTAAAGTAGTAATATTACCCAATAGCTGGATTTGGAGGTCAGCTAGGCAGTCGCTCACTGTAATATTCTTGTATTCTACTGTAACCAGTTAGACTGCGAGCCATGCCTTACTTGGGATTACCAAGTAAGAAATTATCACAAATAAGAAACAAATAGTCTAAGATTCCTCCTAAGGCCAACCTTCACTCATCTACTTTCCGACTAAAAAATATGTTTAGGCAATCCTAATAGGTACATTAATAAACATTACAAATATGTAGCCTGATGAATTTAAGTCACGACTATTTAAAAGTTGACAAGTTCTCTGTCAAATCTTTAGACTTATGTATCCTGCTTATGCGTCCGAAGTTTCATTAAAATCGGTTCAGTCATTTCGAAAAAAAATTACTTGAAAGTTTGTATGAACTGCCGTAACACGTTACCGCTCTTAAGCTTTATACTTTCGACAGACAATATTGCAAAAATAAATATAGACTTGACTTAATTACAACAGGTACTTATGCCATTCGCAATAATGTTTATTCTTATAGGTATAATGATTTCTAAAAAGTATTCCTGATTCAATAAGCAGAACGGTAAAGCCGCGAAGGTCGTAAGGCAGGATCTCGGAATAAAAAGACAGCTATTCTCTCACCTGATGATTCTTATACTTGAGCAGCAGCTTGATGCGTTCAACGAAATAAAAGTTCCAGTTTTCATCTCTGTACATCATGTCGCCGGTCATGAACCACTGGTCTTTGGATAGAACCTCGGCCGTGGCTTTAGAGTTGTTGTAGTATCCCTGAAAATACAACGGGGTGGTAAGACAACTCCATAACTGCGTTATCAATTTTGACAATATGCCTGGTAAACTGAGTTTGAAACTGTCATTTTGTCACGTGCTGGCAGGGACCGATTAAAAAAAATCTGCTGTTCCATAAATTTTGATCGTGTAGGTATTGCACTTTTGCAGGGAACTGCTATTTTTTTTTTTAATTACAGATGTAAACCGTTTTAGCGTCGGTGTATTCCACCCTGTATATCCTAGGTTACCGATTTAAATATTGCTGATTGACCAAAATGAAAGAGACAGAGCACCGAGCGCGGGCTAACTCCGTCACTTTCTTGCATATTTTTTATGTTTCTACAAAAATGAACTCTGTGTGAACCGGTTATTATAGGTTGGTAAACCTTTACTTTAGGGTTTTTTACCTAGCCCTTAAATATTACCCGATTAAAACCCCTACGCGGGTAACCTTTTCGAACCCTGCGCGCAAGTGACATGCATCCATGGAACTTAAGTACCTATGGCATTTAATCTTATGTCGCATCCTAATTAAGGCGATTCACTCACTGCACCGCGCTCCGGAGCATAGCGCGGGGCCGCAGATTTTAACATTGTAAGAAAGTATCTGAGTTTGTATAGAAAACACACCTAGGACAACCCACTAAAAACGCTTCGGCACGCGTCGGCGAACAATGAATTTTCCGCGCTACGCTCCTGAGCGAGGGGCAGTGGGAGAATCGCCTAAACGGTCAGCCAGTCAGCCACGCGGTCGTTGTGTTTACCTATATGACACTCATTCCGAAAATGGATTAAACTATCGGCATCGGTATGACCACGCGATTGGATTAGAAGTGAGGATCCTCCGACCAGGCGAGTGTTAGGTACGTAAGGCTGGTGGGCAGTAGCCTAGCTTTAGCACGGACACTAAAGCGGAGATGCTTCAGACGGCAAAGTTCTAGCTACCTTAACTACATCATACCTTAAAACCCCCGGGTGTTTTGATCCACAGCTCTCCGCGCTTGTTAGGCTCTTTAATTTCTTCACCAGTTTCTACATTCACCAGCTGAAATCATTGATTAAATGAATTAGAAATATCGTGAATTTGTATTGTATTGTAATCATGAATTTAGATAGGTTAGGTAGGCAGTCGCTCCATGTAAAATACTGGTATTCAGCTGCATCTGGTTAGACTGGGAGCCGACCCCAACATAGTTGGGAAAGGCTAGGCAGATGATGATGTTATCATGAATTTACAGGCGCATCAGTGACATGCGGCTCGTGAATAAATAATAACAATTGCACGAGTGCACGCGTCGATCGTTGCCGAGATCGATCCTAGGATGCGCGATCATCCACTATAATTGAGACCCCTCCGTGCTTCGGAAAGCACGTTACGCTGTTGGTCCCCGTTCACATTTGTAGATCTTTGACCACAGATACCTGATACGTGGAAACGTGACACTTAAAAACATTTTGTCTTGAACAAAACTTGTTTGTATTTATACCAGCTATCGATTAATATTGGTTTTATGCGAGGCCGTAACTTTGAAAAAATAAATATAGAAAGATTTTCCAAGCCTTTTAGGCCTACTTTCAAAAAAAGTTGAGCAGGCTTGCGTGACTAGATTATTACCTATCAAAAGTATCAGGTGAGTAGGTGTAGTTGGCGACATTTATCTAATTCGTAGGTATGATACGATGTCTGGTGATTTGGTAATAGTTTAGAACCCCTCATAAATTTTAATAAAATATTGGATTTACTGTCATCTACCTACTTCATAAAACAGATAACGCACAGCCCAACACGCTAGAGAGTGGACTGTAATCTACCAAGGTCAAAGAGATTTAAAATAATTGAATGTCTTTGACCAAGGTCCACGCGAATCCAGTGCGGATTTGTAGGTGTCACAATGTCTGGGAATTTTTGGTTTTAGAATATGTTTCGTTTTATTCGCAAGTAAATCAAAACCTACACGTGTGGTTGACCTAGAATCATGAAAGAGGTAGGAAGATTTTTGTATTCATTGAAGCGTAACCTGCCTAAGTTTCGCCATTTTTTTTTCTAAAATCGATCTCGCACTAAACCTGTGTTAATCAAACAGCTGGAATCAATACAAACAATTTTAGTATGAGACAATAATTATCTTCTATAAATGGTCACTTTGATTGTGACTTTGATGGCTTATATTTCGAAAACGCGACGGTTTATTTTATATTAGATTTGGTCACATACAAAACTTGTATTGATGAAATTAAAAAATTAGCATAAGCATAAGCATAATCAGCCTATTAATGTTCCCACTGCGTCCTCTCTATGAGAGGGGAAAAAATTAGCTATTGAAAAAAAAACCGAAATCGTAATCGTAAAATCTGTACGCACGACGCGCCGGCAATCAAGCTATTAAAAACCAAATTAAGCTGGTCTCTCATCGTAAGGGAAGCTCATACAAAGCGAAGTCAGGTTATACTGGTTATGTAGAGCTTGATGTGCTGCCGTGTGTACTTAGTTATGTCACACAAAAAAAATGCAGTTGGAAAATTGTACCTGACCCATATCGATGGGGGAGTGTTATTTTAACTGCAAAATTAAATTGACTGTTAAATCTGACTTTTCTTAAGTAAAGAACTTTAGAAAATATGCTTATCTTTGAGCATGATTTTCGTGATAGAGAAACCGGTGCGCGAGTCAGACTCGCACCTGTCCCGTTTTTTTTCCTTCACCGTTATAAGAGTAGTGGTAATGAACTAAATAATACAGACTATTCCGTCTGCCAGGGTTCGAACCGACGATAAATACTCCATGTCCCATAGTATGTTAAAAATCATCCCACAGTATGTTATATCTGAAGGAAGATACACACCTTTATTTATTTATTTATTTATATTTATTTTATTTATTTATTTATTTTGGATCTCCAACAAAGGATATACACAAACACACGAAATAAATAATCGACGACAAAAGTATCACGTAGTTGTACTCCTTCACTTACAGGAGACCACAGCATGAATAATAAGATGTATAACTAAGCTAACAAAGTTAAAGTAGCATTTAAAAAATCATATCAAATCAAAACACATTATTTAGTACTAAAATTAAATTAGAAAAAAAAAAAATTAACGAAGTCATAATAGCAATTAGAAAAATCGAAACACATTTGGAAATAATGTTGGAAAACAAAATTTACCTTGTACTTTATATGAGCAAATGGTTTACCAAAAGACCCAAGTGGAGAGTCTCGGCTATGGAATATAATGGAACCCACTTCACTCATTCCATATGCATCAGCCACTACTGTGTTCGGTGTCAACCTCTGAAACATAAAAAAATAGGGGGTTAATTGGGGTGTCATTTCAACGATATCTTTTATCATCCAAATTATGCCCACTTTGATTAGGACTGGGCTGGACCTTATTTTTTACGTGCTGCATGGCGAAAGAGCGCTGGCCCAGTTATTAGTATTACGGGTAGCTATAAGCAGTAACTAGGTTTTGGAGGTAAGATATTCAGTCGTTCCATTTAAAAATACTGCTCACCTACATCCAGATAGACTGAAAGCCGACCAGAATATAGTTAGGAAAAAAATATAGATGATGATGGTGATACTTGGTTTGCTCGAGCGATGAATGCCCTATAGCCTTCGCCCGGAGGACCCATTCGACGGTGGCCGGCCGGATTGTTTGGCGATCGTTGTCGCCCGTTAGCACTTCTGGGGGAAAATAATGGAACATACATCCTGCATAGCTTTTTTTTTTTTTTTTTTCGGATGGGAAATCATCAAAGGACCCCCCTCCACTCTGGGCGGAGCGGAAGGGAGTGTCAGACTTGTACTGACTAAAACCCATCCATGTTCCTTCTTTGCCCTTTGTGTTCCAGGGCCACGGTGTCTCTTTCGAACAGTCCCGCAGCTCTGGCAGGCATCCTGCATAGCTCCATCGCTTTCCTACACTAAAGTAAGATTAAAATAATACTACTTTAGGGGAGAGAAACGAGGTTTTACCCAAAACTGCATAAATATCTACCTTTATTTCTTCCACAAGGGTTTTAGGCACAGCACTTCCTCCAAGGTATATTAGTTCGTAGCAGGATAAATCACAATTTACTTGTTTAGCTGCTTTTAGTACAGTTGTCATCATGGTTGGACTTACTACCATAAAAGTTGGCTAAAAAAAAGAGAAAAGTTTTTTTAGTTCTGGGTGTAGACATAGTGCAATAAAATTGCTTTTTGGTAATTAAGACCCGGTTTCCGCAACACCGGAGACGAGCGAAGCGGAGACTGGCAAGATTCGACAAATCAAGGAGAAGCGATGAGGATTTTAACTAATGTGATTGGTCGATTCCCGCACGTCTATTCTCCGCTCCACTTGTCTCAGCTTTACTGGAAATTGAGCCTAAAAGAAGATATTACAAATGACACCAACATAAGTTATCAGTCCTATCATATTCTACATTTTACCCAACTCAGATTTGATGCTCAAAATGACATCGCAATTCGCGAGATTATCCTATTTGAAATGGGCATGCAAATGGCTGAAAGATATTAAGCTTCTGGAAGCAAGCTATTAGTGGAAGACCAAGAAAATGCAACGTGAATAATAAATTAAAGATTTGATATGTATATAAGTGGGATTTGAAATAAGCAAAAAAAATCTGAGCAGATGCAGTGACCCCAAATACATTAGGACATGGGCATGACGGCATTATAACTATTAGGTACATAAACTCACCCTATATTTTCCAATCAATTCAAGAGTATGTTCCGTTGTGATCGAATGAGAGGTTTGTATTCTCGTATATTTATAAAATGGCGACATGAGGTAGTTCAGTAGTGCAGACAGCCATTGCAGGGGAGACACGATAAGAACCGACTGAATAGCAGGTAATTTACTGGTAAACGCACTGGAACACAAAAATTGCAGGTAAGGGTGCAGAAGAGTGGAAATCATGGCTGGCCGTTCACGTTAGCCCAGATGTGGGCTATGCAGGATAACAGTAACCAGTAAAGGTTCAAAATCCTAGCAATAGAAGTATCCTGTAATCCGAGGGCGCACAGAAGGGAGGCCTGTGTCCCAGCAGTGGGAATCTTATTGGCTATGTTATGCTGTAAATATTGTAAATGTAAACTTGTTGAAGCAATAAACCATTTTGTATTTTTTTGTATGTTTTGTAAATGGTACCTGCAGCTTACTTGGGACTTTTCATTAGGATTTTCTCAGCAGCAGCCCAGAGTTTGCAAGTTGTCGGTATGGTACCCCGTGTCTCGGAAAGCAAGCTAAGCCGTTGGTCCTGCGCCTGATCTCTCTCCGGCCTTGTCTCGCCAGATTGTCGTCTCATCGGTCTATGAGAGCGAGGAAAGAGGCAGTGCATGCGTACACACTTGTACACTATAATAGCTCCCGCGCCGATGGCTAAGCTCCGCTGTGATTGGTTGCAGAAGTATTATTATTATTAATAGTAGTTTTGATAAATACCAAATGGAAGGTCCAGTTGTCATCATGTTCTTATGGGACAAAACGGCAGATTTAGGCAGTCCTGTGGTACCGCTTGTCGATATTAGATAAGCTGTCGTCATGTCTGGGTCAAAGTCTGCAGGCCTGGAAATATGAATTGGAAAGTCCAATCAGACTTCAGTTCATGCCTTTATTGCTGTTTAGATAAAGTTTAAAGCCAAATACATAACTCATAAAACCTATATAAATAGTTCAGTCATAAATAGTTTTATAGACTGCAATTCAGAGCCAAGTTTGTTATAGTACCTCTTACATAATAGGCCTCCGCCTAATGGCTTAACTTATCAACGTGGAATCGGCTAATCTGCGTAAAAGCGAATAAGACATCAGCGCTCACCTCGTCTCGGTTCGGGTTCAGCCGTGTCGGCCTATTCGCTTTTATTTGTACGGACATAAAGCCTTTTCTACGAGTATTCATTGAGTACTGCCACATAAAGTAGACATTCAACAAGTTCATAGAAGAAAAACATGTTATTTCTGTGACCGTTTTAAGCCCGCAATTACCATTGCGGTGACTTCCTATCTCAGACGGTGCCTAAGAAAACAGTATGGGAAACTTCCAACTATGATGATCGGTCACTAATATCTAAAAAAAAGTCATGAGGTGGAAATATCATGTTAATTAGATCACAGACTGGCTGAGAATGTATTCTTACTTGAAATTCTCGACGTCAACTTCATCCCCGTGTTTTTTCATCATTTCAGAAAAGCTAGTAGTGTCTGGACTTTTATCAAAGTTGATTATTTTAGAATCTAGACCTATGAGGTCTACGGCTTTCCGGACGTCCTGCACCTTTTCGCTTTGGCAGAATATGGCTTTGGGCTTGATGCAGTTAAAAGTTTCACTCAGTTCATCTAGAAGGGGAGAGGCAGTATTAAAGGTCTACGTATTACAAGTTCGGGGTAGGACGTACCTACTTATTAGAGCTGGAACAAGTAAATGATTGGGTTTAGGGTTAGAATCTTTTCTATTCCGCGACACTGAGATCAATCCTGGACCGCTCTGATCCATCATTTACCAGACATGATGATTCCAATTTAATAATGTAAACATACAACAACTTCAATGGCATGGCACATTGCTCGCAGAACGGATAATTGATGAGGCCGAAAGGTTTTGACTGGTGATCGTATACCGGTCCACAAGGTGAACCGATGACCTAGACTTGAAATCCGGTGGTCGTTGGCGAAATCTAATGGTGTATCTCTGTGTTGCATGGTGTTACAGCAGTAAGCTGACTGAAGGCTTTTTTGCGTGAATGTGTCGCATATTTTCGCCCTACTTTTTATTTTTTTGTGCTTTATTTTTATGAGAGCAAATAAATGTCGTTTTTTTTATCTATGATAGTCGATAGACCGATTGTAATTTGTTTAATAAAGTATGTAAGGAATGCACTTACTAACTCCAAGAGTTCTATCAATAGCAGCGGTTGCGAGTCCAAGGTACAGAGCAGCATAGAATGGCACAGCTAGGTCCAGATGGTTGGGTGCCATTAGAACTATGGCATCACCGGTCTTCAGCCCCATGTTTTTTAAGCTGTTGGCACATTGTATGCTTCTTCTCAACATGGAACTGTTCGTTTCTGATTCACCGGTTCCACCGTCAATCTGTTGAGAAAGATGTTAAATATTGTTAAGAAATCTATTGTCCAAATAGTATTTATTTGAAACATGCCGTCTGATACAGGCTTAACATAGTACAGGCATCGAACTTTGTTATACCAACATTATTTCTAAGATTTTCTCTGAATTTATTGTGCCAATTCTAATTTTGAATAAATATTTTAAATTTGGAATTCGCGAAGTCTAAAAGTGTACCTATTTAGTACCTGGTACACCAAAATTTAGCCAATTATTTGTAAGTCTCACGTTAAAGGAGGTAAGGCTACTGCCATCAACCGGGCACAAAATATACACTCTGACTGAACTGATACTGAGAAATTCCTGATGGAAAAACCAAATGAAACTGCCAGCAGTTTCTTAATCTAATCTAATTTAGAACGGTGCGACCATTCTGTATAGTATTACGTAAAAAACTACCGGGCAAGCCAATGCTGGGGCCGCTTGAAGACCGGCGTCGTCACAGAGGCAAGCAAAGTAAACACTGGCGTAACAATCTGGACTCGTTCTTGCCGGATAGGCCGAAGAAGGTGAAAGATCCTGAAGAATACGGGGACGACCAGTCCCCAGCAGTTAGATAAGCTAAAAAAGCGGTTTTTTTGGATCGATACGAGTCGAGTACTCTACGTGCTTACAGACAGCACAATTGTATTAATATCTAAAGATGTTTGGCTGCAATATTTACCAACCATGATGGCGCGATTTTCAGTTAAGAGGTGCTTAACTGATTTAAAGGCTTCATCTGTATCTTTATAGTTATTTACATTATAAAGTCTGAATCTAACTTTACGCCCGTGTTCGTGACTGATAAAATAATCTTATCAGAGCCATATTTTTAACTGACGAAAAAAGGAGTTCTCATTTCTTTTGTAGGATTCGCTTAACTTTTAACATAAAAGTTCGATTTCATCGCTTCTGTACCTTTTATTTTTTTTTTACAAAGAATTTCACAATAGACTTGCCAGTACCCGTGCAAGGACATCAATTGCACCTTTACCTTTTCTTTGGCCATGGGGCCATAAAATTTCCCATTTTCTTGCTTGTATACTTTTTCCAAAATTTGTGTCATCAATGGCGTTTTCAATCTCCTAAGACCATTTTCCTGTAGCTAACTACTAACTAAACTAACGAGCGGTAGCGAAGGTCTAAATTACGGGTTGGCGAACCTTACTGGCGCGGGGTGTTGAATTTGAAAATTTAAAATATGCCACTTATACTACGTATGTACCAACCATAAATTTATGTTCAGTGCGGCAATAGATGGCTGAAATAAAACCCTTTTTTTAGATCGTAAATCATCAAATGGAACAGAGTGTCAGACTTGTACTGACTAAAACCCATCCATGTTCCTTCTTAGCCCATTGTGTTCCAGGGCTGCGGTGCGGTATTGGTGCAGCTAAAGTTTCTAAAGACTGGCTTTAGAGATTGTTGGTAATCTCTGCATGGTCAGTTGGTCGCCATTAAACTGCTATCACTTTTAACAATGTATAATTTTTGCCCACAAAAGGGTAAACGTATAAATATCGAAACAGAAGCTGCTTACAACGTGCTGCAGTATGAAGTTCCTTAGAAAAAAAACACCCGAAGGGCTCAGATATAGGCGATGCTGAACTCGTGCCGTTTAAGTGTGCATTGACCTTTTAGAAGTCTTTGTTTAACAATTGAAGAGAGAGGTCTAGAGCCGTCATATAAGATGACAAGTAAAATTGATGAAGTTTGTGTTACTTAAAATATTTCCTAGCCTCAATTTATGGAAAGTCGATAAACAGAACCATTGCCGAAATATTAAAAAAAAATGTATTCTTACTCACTTGCGTAACAAAATCTGGGTCATTCTTAAAACTTTGCAAGATAATTTTCCCGAGATGGTACTTATCACTTTCAATTCCAGTCTCGGAAACTATTCGTGATTGGAACTCACTCACATAGTTTTCGATTAGTTCGTTTTTGAAGAAATATTCCGCCATAATACAAAAACTACTAAGTATTATGAACTTACACCCGTTAACAATGATAAAAAACTGCAGCCACCGAATAGTATGTGATAAATATATGTTGCCTAGCACTAAAGAGTAGCGCCTCCTCCCCTCGCCTCTGTTGATATTCTGCTAGGGTTGCCAAAAGTACTTCCTTTAACATTATTGTAGTCTATTTCAGGGGGTCTAAACTGGCCGCTTTAGCAGAATAATATGAATTACGTTAAAATTCTTAAAATAGTCATAGACGCAGTCAATTTTATGAATTGTCATTTTGTAACCTTTTTACGAATTGAAACTTAATTCATATCATTATCCTATTATGATTCTGCTAAAGCGGCCAATTTAGACCCCCAGGAAGACTTTGAAATCTACAAAAACCATAGACACAAGCATACCTAAACTCACGCCTATTTCGACGACGCCCACCGTGCCGTCAAGGTTTCAGGATGTGATACCGTGGCCCTGGAACACAAAGGGCAAAGAAGGAACATGGATGGGATTTAGTCAGTACAAGTCTGACACTCCCTTCCGCTCCGCCCAGAGTGGGGGGGGGGGGGGGGTCATTTGATGATTTTCCCATCCGGAAAAAAAAAAGCTTTCAGGAAGTTGATGCTTCTGCAGAGCTTCAGAAATGTTTGACGAAACCCACACAGATGGATTTCAAGCCAAAAAAAGAGCAGAGTAGTCGCAACACTCGCAACTATATCCTGAGAGCTGTGGCGGAGACATACTCCAAATATCAGGCATTTAGTGCGGCGGCTGATTAGGTATTGAACTTGTTTTTGTTTGCCTGGTCGTCCATTGTTTATATATTAAACTATTTTTATATCAATGTTACTAACACTAGAATAATGTATAAGTTGTTTGTACGACTAACGTGTTGCGCTTGCGCCGACTCCAAGTAAGACAAGAGTAGGAAGATGATGATGTAATATTATTTAAATATAAATCACTGTTTTTTTTATTTTACGTCTCTGAAATCGGAACTACTTTAAATTTTCAAAAAACGTTGCCAACCCTACCAATTATTATAAAAATGATTATACACATTTTGTGAGTAGGCTTACTAAGATTGTAAAGAGCGTAAAGATGAGTCCACACTCCACATAGCGTTTAATCTGATAACGACACAACTTTTATTTTGCGTTTATCAGCATTTTTTTTGTTTCAATGCTGTATGATAATGAATTGATTTAGTATTTATGTGCATGAAATTTTTTTTTCACTTCAATCAATAATCTACTACAATAATTAAAAGTTACGTTCCACTACTGTTTGGCGCTTCAAAAAAAATATTAAACATCGACTGTTCTCAAACATCTATTGTTGTCGCGCCATGATGTGACGTCATTTACCTCTATCTGTTTTGTTTACATCTAATTTTTGGCTAATAATAGAATCATTTTACTAATTGTACCCATGTGCTTTATTCAAACAAAAATTGCAATAATAAAATCTTAGATTTCAAATTAAAGTGTTTCTTTGACACATAGCTTTTGACCTCACTACCGGCGTTATCGAGGACCATGGTATAATAATATACTGGCGAAGTATATGTCGAGGACGATGCATTTTGAGTTTGCGTTCCGTTTCACCAAAAAACACGATACATAAAATAATAAATGTAATATAAGTGATGTATTAGAAAATTAAACAAGTGTACCACAATATGTATTTTTAACAAGGTATTTTTAAGAAATAAAAGATATTGCTCATTGAAAACGTGAGTGTAAACTCTTTTTTATTTATTTGCATGTCAATAATACCTATAGCAAAAAGTGTTAATGCACTAACCGCTTGGCTACGAGCTACAGTGGGGCGCGCCCCACTTGGGGGCCGCTTGGGTGATCCAAGCGTGGCTGCCACAAGCGACATATAAACACGACATAAAACATATAAACAAAAAAAAAATAAACAATGCGCAAATAACAATAATAAAAACATCGAATTTTAATAAACACATTTTTTTTTTGTTGTTGACCCTCCATCTCGGCCCCTCTTGGTAAGATTTTTTTTTTTTTTTAACTAAACAGTCAAGGGAGTTGTGGTATTTTAGCATAAACTTGAACGAAATGCACAAGGTAAACGTTGAGAATCCCTGGGCTAGAGAGCTATTCCACGAATAATCGCGCGTTTTGTGGAGCGAAGGAAACAAGCGACATGACCGTGACGCTTGAATAAAGTCGCATCGCTTATGATCGTGACCGTAGCGTGACCGTAAAAATGTAGTGTTAGATATCTAAGAGAACAATTTGATATCAGTTGGTTTTTTATCAAAGTAAACATAACCTTGACGTGGAGTAAAGTCTTCTGTTATAAGAACATAGTTTTGGTACAGTCTGTTACGTATAATATCACCCATCTATTTAGACCTTCATCATTTCAGCCGAAAGACGTCCACTGCTAGGCATAGGCCTCCCCCAAGTGTCGCCACATTGACCGGTCCCGTGCGACTCGCATCCAGCGGATCCCTGCTTCACCAGGTCATCGGTCCACCTAGTGGGAGGCCTTCCAACGCAACGTTTTCCTGTTCGCGGTCGCCACTCCAGAAATTTTCAGCCCCATCGGCCATCTGTTCTGCGAGCAATGTCCCTGCCCACTGCCACTTAAGTTTGTCTATTCTTCGGGCTACAGCAGGAACCTTGGTTCTCTTGCGGATGTCCTCATTTCTGATTTGATCACGCAAGGAAAATCCGAGCATAGCCCTCTCCATTACCCTTTGGGTGACTTTAAGCTTTCTGATGAGGCCCATTGTGAGCGACCACGTTTAGGTTCAGTATGTAATCACTGGTAACACACACTGGTCATATACTTTCGTCTTGAGACACTGCGGTAAGTTGGACGAGAAGATACCACGCAACTACCCGAACGCTGCCCAGTCGAGTATTTAGACCTTATAGTGGTTAAAATTAAGTGCCTTTTTGAATGACGGCTTCCGTGTTGTTTTTCAACATTTCTCATCATTTACTTATCCCAATTTTTTTTTTTTTTTTTAAAAGAATACGTTGGACACAACTAGGAATTTCTCCTGTATCGTGGGTGCGTTTACAAACATTTAAGCTCACATACACAAACAGCCAGACCCGGAACAACTACCTGTAGGCCATACAAATATTTGTTCCGTGCGGGAATCGAACCCGCGACACGAAGCGCAGCAGTCAATCGCTCAGCCACTGCGCCAACCGTGCCGTCAATATTGTGCCGTCGGTATTTATTTGTGGTCGGCGGAGAATGTCTTCTTCCATATTTCTCTTTTAGTCGTCATCTGATCCCACACTTTTCTTTCCATATCATCCTTCACACAGTCCCTTCATCGTTTCTTTGGTCTTCGAAGAATTATTTCTCTATTCTTATAGCCATCCACATTCATACTCAAAACTTTCCTTACGACATTTTCCTCATTCCTCCGCATCACATGCCCATATCACGACAACCGATTACCACACAACTTTTCAGTCACCGGCGCTACTTTCAGACTTCCTCTTATGTACTTATTCCTTATTTCAATTTCAATGCCGCCGATTGCCGCCACCCTAATACGAGCGGCCTAGGCCGTCGCTTAGTTCGCTCATATGGACGGGCCGGCCTTGCCCTTATGAGTACTATCGACACAGCACAATTTCGACACGTAACTTGTTGCGATTAGATTAGTGTAGGTCGGTACTATTGTAATACTTACGAAATACCTACCTAAAATAAACTACGAGGTAATATAATAATTTGGTGCGTTTTGATAACAAGGTTTAATGTAAGAATTTATTCTTAACCTAATCCTAACTCATAGTAAAAATGTAAAAGTGTTTGTTTGTCACGCTTTCACGTCGCAACAGGTGAACGAATTTCTATCAACACAGGCTTATGAGGACTATCCCGGTAGTATCATTTCCGACATCCACGCGGGCAAAGTCACGGTCTAATTCTAGTATCAGTACATTGTCAGTGTTTTTTATTTATTTATTGGGTGCGGTGATCACTATTCCTTTGACTGTAAAACGATGGGGCATGAAATTTATTATCTCGATACTTGAAAATTATTCCCATGTTAAAGTAATCGTAAACTCATGGACGTGTACAACTTAAGCACCCTCATTGAGCGCAGACGTGGTCATTAACAAAGCGTCAGAAATCCGTACTCGGGGTCTCCCAGCGAACAATGCAACGAAGTATGGTCGGAGACTCGGAGTCAAAATACCTGATAGTATAAGGAACAGCATTTACAACATTATTTTTAGAATATGCGAAACCTGAATATAGTTTGTTCAGAATAAGCAACTGAATCGATTCCAATAATTTTTAAACCATGTTATATTTTGTTCCAAAAAGATTTTGAAAAAGTTACAAGTTGGACACCGAGCGACATTAATGTACCTATCGCTATAATTTCGGTACCTACTGCCAAATTATTATTATCAATGAGCTCAAGACGACGCTGGAAGCGCGCGAGCAGGCGCGCTGCGTGGTGACCACGTTTTTGTGCGGACAACCAGGTAACAGAACAAGCTTATAACTTTGTGATTTTTCATGATACAGTTTTGAAATTTTATACATAGATTCTTTACATAAAAATACTAGACACATGTTTCAGGTTTCGCATATACTAAAACTAATGTTGTATATATTATATAGAGCTACTGCCTATCTAACATCCACACCCCACTGGATAGAATGATACCCCTGAGTAATCGTGATTGTCCGACGTTCAGGCTTATGACTAAACGTAACGAATACCCAAAGCGCCCAAAATATGACTTTTTATATAAATTTTCTAGGTAGCGATTTAGGGCTTCATCACCTATAGAAATGGGAGGATCCTCCGACCAGACGGGTGTTATGTCTGGTGGGCTACTGCCCGACAGTTGTTGTCGGGTTTTTCGATAACTTTAAACGAATACGATACAATGCTTGGATCGATACAAAAGTACCGGAATAAATGGATTGTATCGCACCCAATTATCATAATTTGCATAATCAGTCAATTTAAAACATTAAAAAATAGTCACAGAATGGCAAAACAAATGAATTCCTAAATGTGCGATTTAGCAATTTCATGTAAGGTTCTCATTTGTGACGTAGATGGCGCTGTAGTACTTTTTTATTGCCGCTACAGGGACACCACAACAGTGACAAAATGTATTCCCCCTCCATAGCTTTGAAAACCGACACTGGTCAGATTGTATGAATAAGGAGTTGATAACTCTAATGTTAATAACGAAATTACAATGTAACGAAATTAAAATAAAACAAAACAAAATTAAGACAGTTTGGAAAGTCATAAATAACGAGTCTAACAGGAAGAAAATACGTAACACTAGCTACACATTAGATACAGCATGTGGTCCTAAAAGCTCTAATCAGGAAGTAGCTCATGAGTTTGTAAATTTCTTTACCGATATACCGTTAAAAACTACGGAGGCTCTTAATTCCTCTCCTGAAGTCTCAATTGGTTTATTAAAGGCGAATATGTCTTACTGCTCGGCTGAATTCAAATTTAAACACATAAACCCTATGATAGTTATTAAAGCTTTCCGGCAAATAAAAGTCAAACTGACCGAAGATCTTTGGGGAATGTCTATCAAAGTTTGTACATCCATAGTTGAGTCTATAGCACCATACTTAGCTTTAATTTTTAATTTGTGTGTAGATCAAGGAGTTTTCCCGGACTTAATGAAATACAGTAAAGTCATACCTCTGTTTAAATCCGGAGATAGTAAA
Source organism: Noctua janthe (assembly GCA_910589295.1). Taxonomy (NCBI): domain Eukaryota; kingdom Metazoa; phylum Arthropoda; class Insecta; order Lepidoptera; family Noctuidae; genus Noctua; species Noctua janthe. Next base: position 12,805,887 of record OU342573.1, read on the forward strand.
GATACAAATAATTATAGACCTGTATCCGTGTTGCCAGTTTTTAGCAAAGTGTTTGAAAAGGTAATGCTAAATCAAATGCTCAATCATTTTAACACCAACAGAATCTTACACGATCAACAGTATGGTTTCACCAAGGGACGTTGTACAACTGACGCCGGTGTAACCTTATTAAAGCACATTTTTACTGCGTGGGAAGAGTCCCAAGACGCCATTGGAATTTTTTGTGACCTCTCCAAAGCATTTGATTGCGTAAATCACGACACATTACTTTTGAAACTTGAGCATTACGGACTAGGGAAACTTGCACGTAGTTTGGTAAAATCTTATTTGAGTGATAGACATCAACATGTGTAAATAAATGGTGTTAATTCACAGGGTTTAAAAGTAAAAATGGGGGTACCGCAAGGCTCAATATTGGGTCCTTTCCTCTTTCTAGTATATATAAATGATGTCCCCTATTTATTGAAAAACCAACCTCAAAATATGGTGTTATTCGCTGATGACACTTCCCTAATTTTTAAGATAAATAGACGGGCCCAAAATCTAGATGACGTGAATAATGCCCTACTTCAGGTCCATAATTGGTTCACAGCAAACAATTTAGTGTTAAATGAAAAAAAAACGAAATGCGTAAGATTTGCTTTACCGAATGTTAAAAGTAGCGATTGTGATATAGGATTGAATAAAGAGAAACTTGAATTTGTAGATAAAACGGTTTTCCTGGGGATTACGCTTGATTCAAGGCTACAATGGGGTTCTCATTTAACATCTCTTGCGGGGTGGCTAAGTTCAGCAGCGTATGCTATAAGAAAAATCCGACAATATACTGATGTAGATACCGCTAGACTGGTCTATTTTAGTTACTTTCGTAGTATTATGTCTTATGGCCTTTTAATGTGGGGACGGGCTGCAGACATTAAGTCTATATTTTTTCTGCAAAAAAGAGCCTTCAGAGCCATATATAATCTTCGTGGGCGCGATTCTCTAAGGGAACTGTTTAAGGAAATTAACATCATGACGCTACATTGTCAATACATCTACGAAAACATAATGTATGTAAGAAAAAATCTACATCTTTTTAATAAAAGAGGTGACAGACACGGTTACAGTACTAGAAATAGAGACCAATTAGTTCAGCCAGGCTTCAGACTCGCTAAAGTAGACTCATCTTTCATGGGGTACTGTTTGAGATGCTTTAATAAAATTCCACAAAGTATTCTTGAACTGAATGAAACGAAATTTAAAACATGCATTAAACGCACACTATGTAAGAAAGCATATTACAAGTTGAACGATTATATCACTGATAAAAATGCTTGGCTCGATGCCGGTCCTGCTCCACAAGAACAGGGGCGCCTAAATTGATAGCATTAAATAGTATTGTTAGAGCTGCTGAAGATTGTATAACTATCTTTGCATTGTATAGATTCAATCTCTTTTGTATTATATAGCCGCCTAGCCCATATTGTGTGAGTACTATGTACTAGAAAGCTGTCATTCGCTGGAAACCTGCGTCTTTTCTTGACTTGAATGTGCCCTGGCGGTTAGGAGTATGTCATGCTCACTCAAATGTCTCGCTGATGGTGGCGCGTGTGTCGGATCATTTAGTTCCCTTCAAAATGGTTGAGTTGAATGGTGCTGATACATGCGTCATGTTCGTGAACGGGCGCTGTCAGTTGTGACTGGTCTTCGCTTATTTGCCACGGCTTATTTGAATTAATTATTTTATTTTTGAATTGTTTTTACTATGGACACTTTTAACGTACACATCTTGCTGCATCGTTCTCACATAATGTACCATCTCAAAATGAATGATGTAAACAAGGTTTTGTTAAAGTATTCTGATTTAAAAGAGTGTCCATGGAGTTTCTTGCCCGTTCTTCTCCATAGAGATCTACGTTAGGGAATGGGCAACTACAGTACTTTCACAGTTTTTGTGCCTTGTGACTGGGACTGTAGCTATATTTTACTGTTGCCTTTGTTTCGACAATTCAAAAGTGCCTGTAACTGGCCTACTTGAAATAAATGCTTTGATTTTGATTTTGATTTTGATTTTGAATGAAACCTACATATAACGATTCAAGTACTAATCATTCTATGTTTAAACAACCATATATCTAAAAGTACCGCCTATCAAAAATATTAGCATTAGCAAAGGGCATCCCCCTCCACGACCGCTTGTATAACGCAGACGATCGATCGCAAAATGGGTCAAGGCCACTCATATAACCAAAGGTGTAACCCCGTATGACACGAAATATGACTTCGGTGCAAAGGTCAACACGTGGCGCCCGTGACGTCACAGGCATTGACAGTTCCACTAGATGTCGCTATACCCGACCCTCAAGGGTGCTTAGTACGTTGTAGGGGTACTAGATGCCACTGTTCTTTCAAAGCCGATTCCTGAATCGCGGTGTTAAGATTCTCCGCGATTGAACGACCCTCCGCGAACAGTTTGTATCGGGCAGAATCTCATTCATAGGTTCTTTGTAAGTATATCCGCCAATTATCAACTGTTGCATAGGCACGATGATGAGTCGAATGTTAAAACGTGGGAACTGAATGTGAGGATGGCGATGGTACAGGCCTGGCCGTCAGCCTTCGATGATCGTTCAAAGCTCGTCGATGTTGATTAAGACATGAGCTATAAGCGCTCTGAGTGGCTTTTTTAACCCCCTTTTAATACCTTTAAAAGCCTCTTGCCCTGCAGTGGAACTCAAGGGTCTCGTAATAATACGGGAAATATATTAATCTCTGGCAGGACGGTTAACTGCTTGTTGCTTGGCTTCACGCTCAAACGACACTTGGTGTTTCGACAGCTACTGTGCAGAAAGCAATTGCTTAGTGCATGCCACGAGATATTGCGACGCGACGGTACACACGACGAAGAATTAAATGCCACATACGCCGTCGCTTGTCACCGGGCCTTTCTTTAGAAACGATTTGTGCTTAGCGCTAGTATCCTTTTTTTTTTTTTCGGATTGGAAATCATCAAATGACCTCCCCACTCTGGCGGAGCGGAAGGGAGTGTCAGACTTGTACTGACTAAAACCCATCCATGTTCCTTCTTTGCCATTTGTGTTCCAGGGCCACGGTATCTCTTTCTAACAGTCCCGCAGCCCTGGCAGGCATCGGCCCATGCGGACCCCTACTTATTTGCTGACATCTCTTTGAGGCGCACGTGGAACACGAACGCGCCGTCGACACGGCCTGTCGTCATAAGACGGCCGGACGGCGAGCTAGCCCATAACTCGCCGTCCACGGGCCCGCGTCTTCGGTGGCCGGGAGCCACCACGTGACCCCCGACGCCCAGGGCGTCTCCCGCGGCGGCTGGGACATGAGGTTCTTTCCCTCTCACGTCCCGCCACCTCCTTCACTAGCATGACTGCTTCGCAGAAGGAGGTGACGGCTTCCCATTCCCTCTCGCTCCCGACCATGGCTTGGATCGCCGCCGCCAATCGCCGCTACGAGGACACGGCGGTGTTCCGCCCAAGCGGGGCAGACCTCCACGGTGTGCTCCACCGTGTCGTCCGGGCGATCCTCGCAGTGGAAACACCCGAGCGTTTCCTCCCGCCCGATGCCCGATTCGGTGCAGGAACCTCCCGAAACAACCGTGTCCGGTGAGGACTTTTCTTTTTTTTTCTCTATGTGACCACACCGGTGTTCCCTCGCACACTTGCGTCGGGGGGCAACGGGATCTGATGCGACTTCCGCTGCCCCAGACTAGTGCCGGCCCGCCTGACCGGCGTACCTCGTCCCGGGGGGGAGTGAGGTGTAAGACTCGTCCCCGTTACGTCTGACGACGCGCGAGAGAGGCGCGCGTGGAACGGATGTCCCCGAATCCGTCGCCCCTGGACCTATTTAGGGGGGCCGGAAGAGGGCGTTGTCCGCCCTCTGCCGACGCCCGGTGCGTCTGCTGCGGGAGGGGCGGGAGCTCGTCATCTCCCTCTCCCTTTCCGCAGCCTCCTTCTGCGACATGACGGTTTCGCAGAAGGACATCACCGCGTCCCAGGACTCTGCGCTGCCGACCATCGAGCGAACGATGGTCGGCAACGACAGGTCTCCTCCTACCTCCGTAACGAGCGCACGGCGCGGCTTATCCCACGCGGCGCACTCGGCCAGCGTATGCCGCGCCGTGTCCTCTAGACAATGGACGCAGTGATGGCACCGGGCGTCCGGCTCCCTGCTGTCCGGTGAGGACCTGCGTCAAGCGGTAGGTGAGGGCGCCGTGGCGCCTTTCTAGTCACTCCTCAAAGAGGGGACTTATCGCCACTATGGTGGCGTACCCTAGCGCTAGTATCCTCAAACCGGAGATTCCTATTCTTATTTAATCTTTGGCCACCAACTGCCGAGTGTAGGTCTCTTCGAATCTCTCCACTTTTGACGGTTTTCTGTCATGGCTATCCAGTTTCTTCCGGCCACTTTAACAAGATCGTCGGTCCTCCTGGCTCCTAGTAGCTTGTCTTCCCACATTCTTCCGTGCTGTCCGTGGTCTCCACTTCAGAATTTTCTATGAATAGTTCCTGAAGTTCTAGCCTGTACGAGCCTTCATTGTGTAAAGCGTTGCACAAAGAGTGGACCACTTCTCCTTTAGTCCTAAATGATCTGCCGAATGCCATCTACGGTGTAAAATTACCATCCGTCCAAACAAATCCGAAGATTTGTCCTTTCATGTTAAGATTTTGGGTTCTCCGGCCGGACTTCACCGCCTCACTGGCCTTGCTATTTGTCCGGACTTTTCAAACGAAGTAAATAAATTTAAATAACTACAAAAGAAGAAAGACTAAAAAGTAAAATATCTGGACATTTTTCAAATCATCCGGTTATTTTTCAGGACTTTCTTTAGAAATAGAAAATGATTATAGTTCCTATCCAGGTAATGCAGTAGCAGCATTTGCTCTGGTTGAATAAAAGCAGAGATGTCAAGAGCAGCTTAAAATATTACCCAGAGCTTCTTCTTAGCGTGTCGATGGCAAAAAGTTCTAATGTTATATTTAGCCCAAAACTCAGCCACGCGAACCCCACTCACTGATGCAGATCCACAGCTAGTTTGCATAGATACTGTTGTTGCTAGTGAGCCGCAAACAAGACAGTAGCATCAGTAGCTTGGGGCTCGGTATTTCATTTCCAGTGTAGAGACAAGACTTCTATGATAGGAATATCGAAACATTAAATTTTATTTGTAACAAAAATCAATGATTTAAAAATTTTCAAAGTAAGTCTTCAGAGTATTGATTATTCTATGAAATGATAATATGATTTTTATTTTGTGTGAAACGAAATTCTATAAAACTGTTAATGAAATAACGTACAAACAAAACATCTCTTATGCAAGAATTTTTTTTTTTTTAAAGTTTGCTAGAAAATTTATTCTCTTGATAGAGTCAGGACCAACTCTTTAAGTTTCTTCCTGTTAATCTTAGACGTGCTGGTCGTTGGCAGCTCCTTCATGAATACTACACCACCTCTTAGTTGCTTGGAGTCTGTCAGCGAGTCTGGAAATACATTTATAATTTAATTACCAGCATCCCTTCTCATGCATCATTCACGACCTTTTTTTGGGCAATGGGAAATCATCAAATGACCCCCCCCCCCGCTCTGGGAGGAGCGGAATTGAGTGTCAGAATACTGACGAAAAGCCTAAAACCCATTCATTCCCGTAGCCCTGGCAGGCATCAGAAGAGCAGAAGGAGGTGACAGCTTCCCATTCCGTCTCGCTCCGGATCATGGCTTGAACCAGGGCCGGACGAGAGAGATCGCCGCCGCCAATCGCGTCTCGTTCACGAACTCAAGCAATGCTATTTGAATGAAACGACAGGCGCGTTTGTCACTTATTACGCATGCGTATCATCGCGATACAAGTCACAACACGGTGAGGAAGCAATTTTTTTTCATTTGTTTTCTCCTTGCGCGTGTAGCTCATGGCCGACTGTTTACAGAAGTGCTGTGCTATCTTCAGTTTTATTAACAGTCAATTCTAACCTTTAACCAGGTCCTTGATCTCCTGTGCTGTAGGGCTGTATCCAGGCTTTGGGACCACGCACGCCACTACCAGGTCTCCACACTCCCTGTCAGGTATACCAGTCACTGCCACGTGGAAGACTCCAGGGTGTCTCATTATCAACGTCTCAATTTCCATTGGAGACACCTGTTATCAATAATAATTACTATTTATTTTTGTGATAGTTCCTCATATATTACTAGCATAGTTTGTAAGTTTTTTTATGTACTTTACACACCTTAGTGTGACAACTTAGTCTGAATTAGATACATTGAATTGTTTAAGCGCTACTGGTGAGCATGAGATCTTAGGTTGCATTTCCAAAAGTTTTAGGGTGGGTTTTTCCGTCAGAAAATTCTCAATAGCCGCTCGGAGTCTGGACTTGTGCCCGGTGAGAGGCTGTCCTCATATATGGGTGTAATATAGGTACACCTCTCCTAATCCTTAGGAGAAAAACAATTAGAATTAAATAAATGGACCATTTTAGTGGACGGAGAACGATTTTCAAAAACTGCATTAACCCATTTTTTTTTTTTTTTTTTTGGATGGGAAATCATCAAATGACCCCCTCCACTCTGGGCGGAGCGGAAGGGAGTGTCAGACTTGTACTGACTAAAACCCATCCATGTTCCTTCTTTGCCCTTTGTGTTCCAGGGCCACGGTGTCTCTTTCGAACAGTAGCGCAGCTCTGGCAGGCATCGGCCCATGCGGACCCCTACTCGGTTGCTGACATCTCTTTGAGGCGCGCGTGGAACACGAACGCGCCGTCGACACGGCCTGTCGTCATAAGACGGCCGGACGCATTAACCCATTTAAAGCGGCATAATACTAAGAAAAGAAAGAAAAAGAAGAATAAAATTGTCCCCCATACCCATAACATTATCTTACTTACCTGGTGGCTTCTGTACTTCAACAGTAACTTATATCTATCCACAAAGAACAGGTTCCAGGAGTCATCCCTGTAGAAAATGTCACCAGTTCTGAGCCAGCCGTCTTCTGTGAGAGCCTCCTTTGTATCCTCCGGGTTGTTGTGGTATCCCTGAAAATATGCATTGTGTGTAGTGAAAAAAAAAAATCGGCAGCGAAATATATAATACTAGCGACCCGCCCCGGCTTCGCACGGGTGCAATATATATATAAACCTTCTTCTTGAATCACTCTATCTATTACTGAAAACCGCATCAAAATCCGTTTCGTAGTTTTAAAGATCTAAGCACACATAGGGACAGACAGACAGCGGGAAGCGACTTTGTTTTGTACTATGTAGTGTTAGTGAAGTTACTGTCCAATACAGCTGTTCAGAACCTACCACGCCCTATGTTCTGAAGGAATTATTTATTTCGGTAATAGTCGAAGGAACTAGTTCTCGCATGACCAGATATATGAACGAGGGTGAAGTAGAAGGAAAGAAGTACGTAAGGATCGTAGCAGGTGTTCGATAGTTTTTTCTATCTCTATTAAAAAAAAAGCAAACTCTCGCCTTTTTACGCATGCATTTATGAGGAACGAACTCTTAGGTAGGTACATCCCACAGCTGTATACAGGGTGTAAACAGATCCTTCACATAGCCGTCAACCAAGCATTCTGTACATCAAACTAAGTAACTTTACGCAAAAATTATTGCTGGGAATCGACTTTTTTTTTTGGGGTGATAAAATCGCGTTTTAAGGTAGGACTCGATGGCAAAGCACTCAAAGCATTGTGCTGATGGATGGATTGAATATTACGGGGGTCGTGGAGGTGTGTAAAGTAAAAATCTTACATTAAAAACATTGAAAAAGTTGGAATTTTGACCCCCACAACTTTGAATTTAACTAGAAGGTTCCTAGAATCAAAAAATAATCGCAAAGACGGGGAGAAAAGATTAGCCGAAAGGCACTTGGCCTTTCGGCTATGTTAAGGGTCTATTTACACCCTTTAGTTTTGTGAGCATGTTTCTCTTGATGGGAAAGTTCTAGAGACTGGACACAGTGCATAGTCACGAGTTGAGCGACGAAGTGAATTGCGCCGCTCGTCCGCGCGGTCGTTAGAAAGCTGCCAAAGCGATATTGACTGCATCAACGGATTACATGCAAGTCAATGCGACGTGACATCCGCTTCACCGCACGACCGCGCGGACAAACGGTGCCGTGTAAAAACCGCCATTCATCTTGCTGACTTGTTACTATTTTAGCCACAACATAAGGTATTGTCTTACATACTTCGTCCCGCTACGAGACACGTATTGTTACACACACAGGCCCTATATCTGTGACGAAGTGCGTCTAAATCCACCACGCAACATAGTGCAAGTAGTGGATGCCACATTTCTTCGAATTCTTGGTTATAGGGTTATATGGGTTATATGGTTATTCTAGTTCCTTAGATATTTTCTTTGACATTTTGAGAGCAGAGCGGTGTAAAATAAATAACACAAAGTTAATTAAAGCCTACGTCTAATTGAACACAAATCTTACTTTGAACACAGATGGGCCTCTGAACCATAACTCTCCCGGTGTGTTAGGTTCTGTGATTTCTTCATTTGTTGTGGGATCCACTAACTGAAACATGTAAAGTGTGTGTATAAGTGTGTGTGTGTGTGTGTGTGTGAGAGTGTGTGAGTGTGTGAGTGTGTGTGTAAGTGTGTGTAAAGTGTGTGTGTAGTTTCAGTATTATTAAAAACAATGATCATATTCCCAAAAGCGAGTCTGCTATTAAGAAGTATTCCAAAATGATCCTCAAAATCACATTGGATTCCAGGGTAGACAACTATCAGAAGAAATTATAGTTGTCATCACCAATGACAACAACAATTCTCCCGCCCCTAACGCTCTGTTCACGACCTAAGGTGATGCGACATGATTTGCCACGCGCGTGTTTACTGCGTTGTGGTACTGTCATGTGGCATGCTTCAAGCAATTTTTTCATATGTTTCTTCACAGTCACAGTAATAACTCGCTTAAGTTCTCGTGGTCCAAGTCTTAAAACTTCTTTTTTTTTAAATGTTGCCCTTCACTAGGAATTTCTCCTGTATCGTGGGTGCGTTTACAAACATTTAAACTCACATACTCAAACAGCCAGACCCGGAACAACTACGTGTAGATCGAACAAATGTTTTTTGATTCAAATTGATTTTATTACCAAAGCATAAGTTCATCGATTTGTATTTATATTATGTTGTACATACCAACCCGCACTGGGACCGCGTGGTGGATTATAGCCCATTCCCTCTCATAGAGAGGAGGCCTGTGTCCCAGCAGTGGGAACATAATAGGCTGCTGCTATGCTATGCTCTGTTGTACATTATGTACAGACTACAAATAGAACTAAAATAATGATAAAAAGAATATTTAAAAGTGAGTACCTTTCTACAAATATACATATAAACAACGACGACAATAGGAAAATATATATTATTACTTACTTTTGATTCCAAGCAACCAACTGGTCTACCGCAGGAGCCAGAGGGTGGTGGGTACTCATGTTGTACAACGCCACCACCCAATTCACTCATACCATAAAAAATGTAAACATCTTTTGTTTTAGTTATTTGCTGCAAAAAAAGTATTGGGCATTGGTATTATGGAAGCCAAGAAAAATTTGTTTGACTTTCAGAATACTAGAACTCTAAATTTTTAAAGGGCAAAATCTAAAAAAAAAGGACACCCTTGGATGCTCTACTCTTGGAAATAAGCAGTGCATTTTAAATCAATTGAGGAAAACAAAATCGTGGCGTCAAAGTTTCGCCCGTTTGTGCGAGGACTTATATTAAAACTATTGTGTGAACTGTGTGTAGGATCATAATTATGGCTAAAAAGTAGGTGACTGTTGAGATGACGAGTAAAGCTACACCGACTCCAAATTAATTGGGATAAGGTCAGGAGAATAATGATAGATTTACCTTTACTTCATCGACGAGCTCTTGCGATGCAGCGCTACCTCCTAGTATTACGTATTCGAAGCAAGTGAAGTCACATTTAGCATTCGTCATCATGGTTGTCATCAGAGTGGGGCTGGTTAGAATATACGTCGGCTGTGAAGATGAAAATCCATAAGAAAGACACGCATTAATTTAAGAATGCTTTACACCTGGTTTGCTCAGCATATTGCATGTAGTAGGAGCGAGCCTAATGCCATCAACGGAGCCTAAATTCAGATTCCCAGCTGACCTGGTACTGGGAATCGAACCCAAGACTTCCATGCTAAGCGCTTTTGCCCAATAGACCAACGATGAATGAATACCTTATATGAGGAGCTCGTGACTAAATAATAACAGCCACTCGAATCGATCTTTAGGTTAAGCCGTGCTTGCCTAGGTTGGTCTGTGGATGGGTGACCACACATTACATACCGAGTTTCCTCCGTGCCTCGGAAAGCACGTTAAGCCGTTGGTCCCGGGTGTCATTTGTAGATCTTTGACAGTCGTTAGGTAGTCAGTGGCCCAAAAAGTCTGACAACCAGTCTTACCAAGGGGTATCATATTACCCAGTACTAACTGGGTTGTGGAGGTCAGATAGGCAGTCGCTCCATGTAAAATACTGGTATTCAGCTGCATCCGGTTAGACTGGAAGCCGACCCCAATATAGTTGGGAAAAGGCTAGGCAGATGGTGGAATGAATACCTTATATTTATTGACAAGTTCGCCGAAATGTTCCGGAGTGACAGGAGACGATGTCTGCAGCCGCGAATACTTCAGAATCGGGGCGAAGAGGTAGTGGAAGCCAGCTGTCAGCCACTGACCTGGTGAAGTCAATAACGCCATCCTTGTTGGCGTCGGAAACTTGGAGAAGCTTGACCTAAAGGGAACAGTGTCATTAGACGGGGCCCGTAGAACCACCTCTTATAGTACTTTAATGCCACTTCAGTGTGGGAACGAAATGGAGCTATACAGGATGTCTCCATCTCACTCGCACTGAAGTGCGATTAAAACAATACTGCTATAAAAAGTCATGGCAACTCAACAGGTAGTCACTTCCGCGACTTGACGTGCGTCTGGTGAAACCCACGTGTGTCATCATGTTTTTTTCGCGTGAATACTGTCCTTCACTATCACAACAGCCGTATTACGCGCGAGCGCTTATTGACCTATCAGCTGTTAGCCGCGTGACGCCGTTTTGTCTCATTACTATCGTACCGTGAAGCAGTGGGTAGGCAGAGCACCCGCGCGGCTCGCGCGCACGCGCTTTTCATACGATTGTTGTGTTATTGTGATATTGAATGAGTTTAAAAAAAGTTTCTTTGGGAAAGTTGTTTGTTATCATAAGTACAATCACGTGTTTAAGTATCGGTAACTAATTACCAGTCACCCTATATACTTGTCGGGTATGTCAGGATTCATTTCGTTAGGCTAGTACATCATGAGGGCAAACCATGGGTTTCGTGCTATGAAAACACATTGGGTGCGATACACTGTTTCTAGCAAAACTAACGAATTACTTGAGATTACAACTTAACACAATAACACGGGGCACAATTAATCGAGTACAGTTCCAAGACGTCTCAACTGCGCCGCGATCCGACACTGACTCGTCCTCGCCTCGAGCTGGACATCAGGGCTCTGTACAAGCACGCAGTGTTGTCTGTAGACTCGTAAGTAAGTCGCTTGATGGCACCACTGTACACTGGCGCGCTTTCCAATTCATTTTATGTCCGTGATATCCTAGTTTTGTAAATATATTTGTAAATCAATTATTTCATATCACTGTCTTTGAAATTTTAGTACTACGGTAAAACTTACCACATATATGGAATTATGATGGTCAGGTTCTTGTGTGTAAGCATGGCCGTTTTAGGTACGCCTGTGGTTCCACTGGTTGATGTCAGATACGCTACCGTGTCCTCTGGGTTAAAGTCTGTTGGTCTGAAATGTTACAACATTAAGTTAAATTTAAAAGAAGTTGACAGTGCTTTCGTACAATTCAGCTGACACTACTGTAGTAAGAATTGCACCTTGTACATTGTACAATCAAAGAGTTTCAAGGTAGGTACTATAGAGAGTTAATACGAAGAAATCTCATTGTTTCATTGCATTTTTAACCAACTTCAAAAAGGAGGAGGAAAAATAAAAAACAAAACAAACTAAATCAAAGACACAAAAGTCACCGACTTAAGAAGCTAAAGTTATTTTTTACTTTTTTGTTTTTTTAAAGTCGGTTTTATTTTTTCCAAAAAGTTTTTTTGCCACCGACTTCCGCAAGTATAGTTATTTTCCGCTTTTTAGTGTTTTTTTTTTGGAAGTCAGTTGATATTTTTTGCAAACAAGTTTTTAATTTTACCCTTTTTTTAAGCATTCCACACAAATTCTAAAGTCTGCTAGATGATATTAGGAGATCACGAAAAAATACATACAGGGTGTAAACAGACCATTCTGTACATCAAACTAAGTAACTTTACGCAAAAATTATTGCTGGGAATCGACTTTTTTTTTGGAGTGAAAAAACACGTTTTACGGTAGGACTCGATGGAAAGCACTCAAAGCATTGTGCTGATGGATAGATTGAATAGTACGGGGGTCGTGGAGGTGTGTAAAGTAAAAATCTTATATTAAAAACAAGTTTAAAAAAAAAAAATTGCGAAAATGTTGGAATTTTGACCCCCAATATCTTCGTAACTATAAGGTTCCCAGGTATGGTCTACAACAAAAAAATTATCGCAAAGACGGGGAGAACAAGTGCCTTTCGGCTATGTTAAGGGTCTAATTATACCCTTTATAATGGAAGCTAACTTTTAAACTACCGCTAACTATTTACGTGGAATAAACACGTAAATGGGCCCGAAATTAACATTTATCAGATTTGTCATGATGTCAATTATCGGACCCATTTACGTGTTTATTCCACGTAAATCGGTCTATAATTGACAGCAATATCGCTGAACAAACCGAATATACTGCCGAACATAAAACCTCCTCCTGTTTTGAAGTCGCTTAAAAATGCGATTCTGTGTGTCAGCTCCTTAAAGCAAAATGACACGATTGCATAAATTGACACGTTACACTTGTACCGACAGCACCCAATTTTCTTGCAATTAAAAGACGATTTTGGTAGCTCTGTCTCGTCTATCGAAAGTTTGTTAAAATAGTCAGCGAAATATCTAAAGTATCCAAGAAGTCCAGAAGAAGTGACCAGTGTGTGTTGCCAGTGATTACATACGGGACCGAAACGTGGTCGCTCACAATGGGCCTCATCATGGGCTTAAAGTCACCCAAAGGGCAATGGAGAAGGCTATGCTCGGAGTTTCCTTGCGTGATCAAATCAGAAATGAGGACATCCGCAAGAGGACCAAGGTTACCGACGTATTCCGAAGAGTAGCCAAACTTAAGTGGCAGTGGGCAGGGCACATTGCTCGCAGAACGGATGGCCGATAGGGCCGAAAAGTTCTGGAGTGGCGACCGCGAACCGGAAAACGTTGCGTTGGAAGGCCTCCCATTAGGTGGACCGATGACCTGGTAAAGGTTGCAGGGATCCGCTGGATGCGAGACGCACGGGACCGGTCAATGTGGCGACACTTGGGGGAGGCCTGTGTCCAGCAGAGGACGTCTTTCGGCTGAAATGACGGTGATCCAAGAAGTACTTACTGAAATCTTTTGACTGCCTCGTCATCTGTATTATCTAGCAATTGTTTCAGAGTTGTATAGTCACTATCCTTGTCAAAGGTAACAATTTTAGCATCTACATTTGCTAATGCCAAAGCCTTCTCTATATCTGCCGTCTTTTCGCTCTGACCAATAATTATGTTCGGGCGGTTGGTGTGAAATAGTTCTTTCAATTCATCTGAAATTTGAAGATATTTTTTTATATTATCTTGCTTTCTCTTTATTCCTTCCAATTGTATATTATTATTCAGAACAATTTAGAGGGCTTAGACAATGATGATCTCTTTTAAAGCGCTTCACACTTTTAACAGGATTGACATAAGACTCTGCGGTAGATCATATCAATCCCGTACATATTTACATACCATACCGTTACATTATATTTATAATTAGCTGTTGTCCGCGACCTTCGTTCGCGTGAAATTATTATAAAAAATATTACTTCCTTCTTTCCTTTTTGGAATTGGATTTTGTTACCAGTATATTTGCACAGAACCCTAATTATTTTTCTAAAATAAAAGTAGCCTATGTTAGACCTTAAAACACCAGCTATCTGTCAGTAAAGGTCCCATCAAAATCGGTCCAGCCGTTTCGGAGATTAGCCGGAACAAACAGACAGACAGACACATAAAATATGAAAAAAATGTGTTTTAGTTATAAGTGCCGTATATATTTTCATATAGCATAGCATAGCATAATTAGCCTATTAATGTTCCCACTGCTGGGACGCAGGCTTCCTCTCTATGAAAGGGAAGGATATTTTCATATGCATTCAGTAAAATGCTGTTATTTTGATAATACAAACAAACACTTCAATTTTATTTATTTCAGGGTGCGATTCAGACCATCAAACTGTACACCTTTCTCTATGGGATCACCATCGAAATCGCGAAAAATCACCTATAAATATGACCACACCTTTCTGATACACGCTGTAGATATCGATGATAGAATGTCACTTTGTCTAGACCCTCTTATCTGAAGATTACAGCTCCATTTTAATCGCAATGAGAGATATTACGACCTAACCAAATTTCTACAAGTCTTTAAAATAAAAAATACTTACGGACACCCAAAGTAGCATCAACAGATGCCACCGTTATCCCAAGAAACAGCGCTGCATTGTGGGGTATGCAGTAATCCAGGTGGTTCGGCCCCATCAGTATCATAACATCGCCTTTCTTCAGTCCCAAGCACGAGAGAGAGTTGGCGCATCGAATACTTCTGTTTAAAACTGAGCTATTGGTTTCAGATTCGCCAGTTCCTCCATCGACCTGTTGATTGATAGTAGGCCAATCTTTCATTTTTAATTTTATAAACTAATATTTCAAATTTTAAATAACGAGATTGACTATCCTGATCTCCTGCATAAATTGCATTTCAATGTCCCCCAGAGATTAGTTAGATATAATCCACCTATCTCCATTCCGTTTTCCCTATCTAATTATAGGCAAAACTCATACATAGTGCGAGCGAGTAAGGACTTTATTATATTTTGTGTAAAGAGTTCTCATTTGACCCATTTACCACCAATATCTATTCAGCTCGCACTCGGCTGAATGCAAACTTTTTTAAAAGCGCTTCACTTTTGTTTTTATTTTTTACCCTGTATCAGTAATATCTAACCTGGTGTCAGAGTGTGTTTTATATCTTATTTTAATTTTACTTTGGCCCGAGGCTAAGTGTTGCCATACAACGTGGCAACGCCGCCAGTCTCTTGGGCACATTACCGGCTGACAGCGTTGAGGAGGAGTTTTTTGATGCCCTTTTTTAGTTTGCTGTTAGTTTATTTATTTTAGGTTATTTAATAGTTTTTAATTAATAATGTATTTAGTTAGTTTATTCAAATTAATAAAATTTTTAATTTAGTAAACCAAAAAAACAAAAAAAAACAAAATTATCATGCATGTTATTTAGTGATCCTAAGATTTCTACTACCTTACCTTTTCTGTGTTTACTCGTGAGAACCTGTAATTAGCTCTTAGTTGCACATATAATTAATAAGGCTGTTGGTTCTCCTATTTTTAAATAAATAAATAAATAATGAGACCCTACATAAATTACGATAAGTAATAATAAAATCGAATTATCCAGTACCTAGGTTGTGGAGGTCAGAGAGGAGTCGCTCCATGTAAAATACTATTCAGCTGCATTCGTTTAGACTGGAAGCTGACCTCTATGTTGTTGGGAAACGGCTAGGCCAGTCATGAATTAAATTGGGGTAAGTACATATATTTAACTTTTTAAATGCACAAAAGGTGATACCTAAAGGAGAACCTATATCGCTGGGTCTAGAAGCATAAAATTTGGCATAAGAGCTCCTTATATGCTCATAAATGTTTATACATATAAGGTCTAACTATTCATACACGAAATATTTTCAGGGAATCATCTAACGGCTATAACAAAGCCATTTCAAGGGATTTTTTTTATCTGAGTTTTTTTTTTATAAAAGATAAATAATTTAAAATTACTTGACCCACAAAATAAATACTGGCTCCTTATTTTTAAGCATCCATTACGCTAGTTTACTACGTCGTATTTACCTACCGTCATTGTTAGAATATGGGAGTAATGGTTTTATGCAAAGTCTCAAAAAAATTTAGAATTATAATAATTTTGTAAAAAATAAAAAACTCAGATATTTTTTTTTTTCGTTACTATGGCGACTTTACGACTTATAGAAGTTACTCTTAAAATATTTCGTGTATGAAAATCGACTAATATACCTGCAGAACAAAATCGGGGTCATCTTGCAAACTGTGTAGTATGAGCTTGCCGATGTGATGTCTGTCTGAAGGGATCCCTGTCTTCGCCACCACACGAGATCCTACCTCCGCCATATACCAATGCACTGCGTCGAAGGCATGTTTCGACATTTTTATTTCAGTTAGATCTGAAATCAAAAAAGTTTCTAACACTGTTTTAAGTTTTCACTGTTTATAAGTAAACTTATACTGAATGAGTCTGACTGGGTTGAACAATCTCGGAAGATATCCCGTAAGTGACAGTATAAGTTTAAAAAAGTTTCTGCGTTTAGATTATGAGAATGACACCTATGAGATGTGATTTTTGACGGCACGGTTGGCGCAGTGACTTAGCTGACTGCTGCGCTGCGTGTCGCGGGTTCGATCTCCGCACAGAACAAATATATGAATAATGGTTCCGGGTCTGGCTGTTTGTGTACGTGAGTTTAAATGTTTGTAAACGTACCCACGACACATGTGAAATTTCTAGAGTGGGGCAACGTATTTCTTAAAAAAGATATATACCCCCAAGCGACATCCGTGTTGTGACAGGGACTGTGGAGGAAACAAAATGGAAGAAATTGCCAAGCGCATGGCACGCGTCACCGTGACAATGGAGAAGTTTCGTGATGTTGATATCACCATTATTAACTAAATGGAATTAAAATTTCCCTAATTAGTCTAGTGGTCGCAAGCGCGACTGCTGAGCAGGAGGTCCTGGGTTCGACTCCCAGGTCGGGCGAAGTGTTATTGAGTTTTTTCATCAGGATTTTTTAGTAGCAGCCACGGAGTCAATGTGTGAACGGTTGATGGCTATAGGCTGTGGCCCGAACATAATTTTTGAAAACCATTTTCCATTTTTTTTTTAACCTAAATTATGTTCATGCATTAGGCTCCTTCCTCTTCAATTGTGGTTGTGGATTAGATGAAATGATACATCTAGGGTTGAGATTGGTAAAAGAAAAAAGAGGTCTATACTCAGCAGTGGGCGAATTCAGGCCGTGGATGATGATGATGATGAGCCATGTTATCTCACACTCTATCCATAGTTTCTTTGGTGTTACCTTACTTTTATAGCCATTCATACCCAAAACTTTCCATTCCTAATATTCCTTCACAAGAATGTTGGTGCATTAATATGTATTTAATAACCCTGCACAAAGCGTTTACCTAAAACCAAAGTTAATAATCAAACAATTACTTACATTATGTAGCCTACTTACTTAAATTAGAAACAAGTGCTTTAAGCGATGGTACTTTGTCAAATGTACGTAGTATTCCATTCTAAATTCTATTATCATATCTATTATCATACTACTAAAAAAAATATCGCGTGAAATTATCTAGAGATACTAAAAAAATTGTCTACGCTCCCAATAAAATAGGGATTAGATTCTAAAACCATTGGATACCTATTCATTTATTTGTTGCACTAATTACATAAGGTGACATGTTATTACTTGCTGAACTTAGAAGTACCTACGCCAGCACATCACGTTACTACAATCTGTCAAATTTCTTTAATAGATTTTCAAATTTATCGCTACAACATTAGGTTCAAGGTTGATTGGGGAAATTTGAGAATACTCGACTAAGAATATTGATTAAGAATAGGTACTTTATCTGTAAGATAATAGAATATCATTTTTATCAGTCTGGTTACTACCAGACTGATAAAAATGATATTCTATTATCACAATGCAAACAATAATTAAATACTTACCTAGAGCAAGCGCCATGCGCGTTTGGCCCTTGTTGACACGCGAGTATTGTCGCATCGCAAGTCGCATCACGCGTCGTGGCATGCTCGAAGCAATTTCCTTCATTCGTTTTCTTCGCAGGCGCTGTCGTAACACACGTGTCGATTGGGCGCGTAGCTCGTGGCCAAGCGTTTAACAAATTAGGTAAAACGACGCAGCTTTATGGTCGCACAGAGCACAACAACTACTTTTACCAAATAAAAGTTAGTGAAACTCCGCAGATGTGATAAGTACAGATATCTTAAACACGACAACCCAACTTTGTATGAATCGTTTGTATTTCTATATCCGATCCGATCATTAGTACGGACATAAAATGAATCGCAAGTGCGCTGATGGTGACGTTACGCGACCTACTTAAATGTCCACCCACACCGCAGCCTGGCTTCTACAGAGCCCTGATGTTTACAGTTCGAGGCGAGGAGGACAGTCAATGTCTGATCGCAGCGGTGTTTTGACGTCTTGGAACTGTACTGATTCATTGTGCCCCGTGTTATTGTGTTAAATAAAACAATTTTGCTTAATTTTACAATCGACTTTATTATTTATGTATTTTAGAACATTTTGATATTTCTATTTCATTCTCTAGGCAGAGTGAGGACCAATTCTTTAAGTTCCTTCCGGTTAATCTTAGATGTGCTGGTTAGGGGCAACTCATTCATGAAGATCACGCCACCTCTTAGTTGCTTGGTGTCAGTCAGCGAGTCTGGAAAAAGAAATCGAATTTTATTATTACTTACATCAGTCTGTTTCTTTGTTAAGGTCTACAGTAGTTTATTATTAACATAGTTGAGTTACTAACAAGCAGGTGGTCCCACCTGGAGGCCTGGTCCAGTTTACATTCAACTTCAAACGCTTTCAAAGCATTAATGTCACAGAGGAAGGATACATTATTAAGTAATAAATTCATTTATTTCAGGTATTTACCTGAAATAAACACCCATTGCCACACATAAATTAATAAAAATTTGAAGACATGAACAAATAATATCCGATAAAATAACATAGAATCAAAATAAAATCAAATAAAACCAAAAACAATACAATCAAACTAAGTCAAATTGAGTCAATTAAAACCAAATCCAAATGATTGAATTCTTCCGAATCAATATATTTTATGTTATCACAAATATACCGCATTCGGGTAAAAATTCGATCTTGAAATCGGAATGATGTACTAAAAATGCGGGAAATGTTTCTTCGTCAACGTTCCTTTCTCCCTGTACCAGAGACTTAGCTTGTTTTGTCACATTGCGTTTTTTTTTAATTATTTTTATTTATTTGTTAAAATTAAACCTAAGAACAGAACATTGCACAACATAACTAAAGAATAAGAGATCTTAGCAGTCTTTACCTTTAACCAAGTCCTTGATCTCCTTTGCCGTAAGGCTGTATCCAGGTTTGGGAACCACGCACGCCACTACCAGGTCTCCACACTCCCTGTCAGGTATACCAGTCACTGCCACGTGGAACACTCCAGGGTGACTCAATATCACCGTCTCAATTTCCAGTGGAGAGACCTGTTATAATAGTATAATAATAGTTGATATGAAAATAATTCCAAAAGGAGTGAAAAAGAGCGGGTTTTCAATAAAAAAAATCCTAAATTACTGAATAAATCAGATACTGTGAACACATTACCTGATTCCTCTTACGAAAAATTGGGGGGAAGACTGATTATATAAGGTCTATCTTTTCATACACGAAATATTTTAAGAGTAACTTCTATAAGTCGTAAAGTGGCCATAGCAACGAAAACAAAAATATCGGAGTGTTTCTTTTTTTTACAAAATTATAATACTAAATTTTTTTGAGACTTTTTGCATAAAACCTTTACTCCCATATTCTAACAATGACAGTAGGTAAATACGACGTAGTAAACTACCGTAATGGATGCTTAAAAATAAGAAGCCAGTATTTATTTTGTGGGTCAAGTAATTTTTTTTTTTGTTTTTTTTTTTAAATATACTCATATGAAATAAAAATCCCTTGAAATGACTTTGTTATAGCCGTTAGATGATTCCCTGAAAATATTTAGTGTATGAATAGTTAGACCCTATATAGCGCAGGGTCCTGATTGTAGGTACATCATTCAAAAGTTTAATTATCGTAGAAAACTAAGAATATTTTTTGTAAAGCAACTAAATTAAGAGTCAAGTACAAAAAGGGTGTAAATATAACCTTAACGAAGCCAAAATACACTTGTTCTCCCCGGTATTGCGATATTTTTTTTGTTCGGGACCATATCTAGGAACCTCCTAGTTACGGAGATATTTGAGGTTAAAATTCCAATTTTTTCACAAGTTTTTCTTTTAAACCAGATTTAGTCGTTTTTAAGGTTATAACTTTACTTTAAATAACTCCATGACTTTTTACTATTCAATGCAACCATCGGCACAATGTTTTGAGTGCGTTACTTTGAGTTTTACCGTAAAACGTGATTTTTCATCCCAAAAAAATAGTCACTTCCCAACAATCATTGACGGCTTCGTGAAGGATTTGTTTACACCTTGTATACGTGACGTGGTGTCATGGTCACTAGAAGGATTGATCCTCATAATACGAAGTTTTTCACCTGGTGGTTTCTGTACTTCAACAATAACTTGTATCGATCAACAAAGAACAGGTTCCAGGCGTCATCCCTCTTGAAAATGTCACCAGATTTCATCCAGCCGTCTTCCGTGAGAACCTCCTTTGTCACCTCCGGGTTGTTGTGGTATCCCTGGAAATATGCATTATATGGAGAAAAAATTCGGCAGCAACTACTGATCAGAACCTACCACACATAAAGGTTGCCCTAAGCCACCCACACCACCTCCACCACCTGCCACCTTTTTATACCCTAAGTTAAACTATGGATGGACTTTGTAAAGGATGATGTGACAAGAAAGGTATCTGATGAAATTACGAATAATAGAGAAGATTGGCGCAGCATGACCTCAAATAAATAGGGATAACTAAAAGCAAGAGAATGATGTTGACGATGATGTTATACTATATGATGTATATGTCGCCTCTTGGTACATAGGGTCTTGGCCAGGACATACTAAGTGGCATAGATAGTGTCAAACAGTTGTGGGCGCAGAATGTGTTACGGGTAAACTAGAGAAATAGCTCCTTTAACTTCTACACGGTTCATCGTTACAGAGTCAATTACTAACACTACTGTACTAACTAAATACTCTGAACTTAAAAGGAAATACAGAGCAGTTTCTAGACCAGTATGTGTCGCGATCACTCCCGATAATTGTCGTTCCATGGGACTTTGGTCCGCGTCGGACACCATACCTCTAGAGTCAGCGCAACGCCTAACAAAGGCGCTTGTATTTAACTTAATGTACATAAGCATCATCAGGATCCGACATATAATGTGTGGAAGTAGACCGCATTCAGCTTTTTTACACTAACTTTTCAGAAATACCGCTGCTATCGGAGTAGTGACGCCACGTTTGGAATTTGATCAGTAACTGTATCTTGCAGTTAATATCAACCGCAATGAGTTCACGGTCTGCCATCGGTTTCGAAGGTGTACTTTAAGTTAAGCATTGATTGTTTTAGATACGAGGAAGCCATAATCAGACGGTTGATGTTCTCTTTTTGAATTTCTTCATTCGGCATCTTTTAATCGAAGAATATGTAGTGAACGTGGAACGAAACAAAATGGAACATTCACTAGAGTAAAGCGACTTCTAAGTGGAATTGCAAGCTATCTGCCAATTCATCTAATTATCTTTTTGATTTAAATAAAAATCTTACTTTGAACACAGTTGGGCCTCTAAACCATAATTCTCCTGTGACGTTAGGCTCGGTGACATCTTTATTGGTTACAGGATCCACCAACTAAAAAAAAGAAAACAACGTGTAAACATGATTATTCATCATCATCATCATTTCAGCCGAAAGACGTCCACTGCTGGACATAGGCCTCCCACAAGTGTCGCCACATTGACCGGTCCCGTGCAACTCGCATACAGCGGATCCCTGCAACCTTCACCAGGTCATCGGTAAACATAGTGGAAGGCATTCCAACGCAACGTCTTCTGGTTCGCGGTCGCCACTCCAGAACTTTTCGGCCCCATCGGCAATCCGTTCTGCGGGCAATGTGGCCTGCCCACTGCCACTTAAGTTTGGCTATTCTTCGGGCTACGTCGGTAACCTTGGTTCTCTTGCGGTTGTTCTCGTTTCTGATTTGATCACGCAAGGAAACTCCGAGCATAGCCCTCTCCATTGCCCTTTGGGTGACTTTAAGCCTTCTGATGAGGCCCATTGTGAGCGACCACGTTTCGGTCCCGTATGTAATCACTGACAACACACACTGGTCATAGACTTTCGTCTTGAGACACTGCGGTAAGTTGGACGAGAAGATACCACGCAACTTCCCGAACGCTGCCCAGCCGAGTCGGATTCGACAATTGAACAGGATTATTCTCCTAAACTAAACCACGTTAAAGTCTCATGTAATAGTTGGCTAGCCTATTGCCATCAACCAGGACAAATCCAGACGCAGTGACTACTACTGTGAAACTCCTTATGGAAAAACCTAGTAACAATTTGCCCGACCCTGGAATCGAACCCATGGCCTCTTACGCAGCAGTCGCACTTGAGACCACTAGACCACCGTCGCTGTAGAAGCAACGAGGTGGCGAAATGTGGGTGGTACTCTTCTGCCTAACGTTTCAGGGATTACAGGCTTGATGTTACAAAACCAAAGTAATAAAGTCTGTATGTCTTTTCTTCCATACATCTCATCTTGTCGTAAGTAGTAGCAGGTTTTGAGGTGTCCCCGAATAATTATTCATCACCATGATCATTCATGGCCTGACTTCACCCTTTTCGGGTCATAGACCTGTTTTCCCTTTGCCAATCTCATCCAATTTTACCCGCAATGGCAACAATGTCGTGAGCTTGAGCCCATATATCGCCACAGTTCTAGTCGCCCGACTAGAACTTCTTTTGCCAGACTCGGAATAATTATGACTTACTTTCAATTCTAAACAGCCGATAGGTCTTCCGCAGGAACCCGGTTCTGGCGGGAAGTCGTGCTGAACAGCCAACCCACTGATCTCACTCATGCCATACATTACGTAGACATCATCGATCTTCAGAGTTTGCTGAAAAACGAAATGTATCAACTTCCAGATGGGCTATCATACGTTTTAAAGGTATAATTTTTTTTAATCTCATTCCAGTGTGGAAAATGAGATGGCGCTAGACGTCCTGCATAGCTCTGCTAGGGAATGCAAACCACTTTCACCGAAAACCGTTTTTTTTTATTCAGAACCCGATAAAAAACCGGTTTTTAACTTTGGCCGGTTTTGCATTCCCTAGGCTCCGTCTCTTTTCCACACTGTAATGACTATTCTGCTTTAAGACGTCATCGTGGCCCCTCAGGGGTCTAGTCATCAGAGAAATATAGCACAGGACAAAAAGTAACAACGCTAACATTCAAAGTAAAACACAAAATTAATAAAGAGTGTAATATAAATTCATTAGTGAACCAAACTTGCCACTCGGTTTGTGGTTTTTATGACCGAAAAACGAAATAGGAGCCGATGAACATTCCTATGTAATTAAATATATTTTGTTAATATAGCGGATATTAGACCGGCGGAGAGATGGCTCGATGAAATATTGAAAGCGGCGGGAAATGAATGGACTGAAAAAGCGAGCGGCAGAAATGTGTGGAGGAAAATGGAGGAGGTCTTTACTGTATAGAGAGGTCCTTAATAAATATGTCGGAACCGGTCATTAGTACGGACATAAAATGAATCGCAAGTCCGCTGGTGGTGACGTCACGCGACCTACTTACAAGTCTACCTCCGCAGCGTGGCTTCTACAGAGCCCTGATGTTACAGCTCGAGGCGAGGAGGACATTGAGCGTCTGATCGCAGTGGAGTTGAGACGTCTTGGAACTGTACCCGATTCATTGTTCCCCGTGTTATTGTGTTAGTAAGTAATTTGTTAGTTTATTAAAAACAGTGTATTGCACCTAGTGTATTTTCATTGCACGAAACCCATCGTCTGCCCACATGATGTACGAGCCTAACGGCATAAATCCTGACATATCCGACAAATAAATATAATATAATGTCAATGTGTGTTGTTGTTGTGTTGTTGTTATTGTTGATGTTGTTGTTGTTGTTGTGTATGAAGTTTTGGTAAGACACCTACCGAATATTGTAATGTTTTATTTTGATAAGTTAAGATTGTTTATTATTGTTATTTTTATGTAATGTCAATTAAATTAAATTTAGTCATAGATTTTTTTTACCTATTGAAAAGAATTTTATTTAATTTTTAATTCTATTGTTAATAATAAATTGCATGCTATCTAATCGTAATATAATTGTAAATTGAATTTTATTAAGGAAATAAAAGGCTTTATTAATTACAGTAATAAGTTACAATCTCCACCATCAGTGCTTTGATTTTATTAGTCACATAAAAATTTCGCCATCAGGACAACATTGCTAGCTTATATTTCAGAAATGAAGATTAGTTTAGAAGATTTTGTCTCTTACAATACTTGTTTGAATTAATATCAGCTATTAGATTTCTACAGGTTTCGCTATTTTGAAAATAAAATAAAATGTCGGAAGTTAGACAGGCCACGCTTCATACAAAAATGTTCCATAGCCTTTCAAGTGTCTGAATAAGGTTCAAACGGTACATCCCTGTCACAGTTGGACGGGCGGACAGACAGCGGAGCCTTAGGAATAGCGACTTGTTGGCACCTTTGGGCACGGAACCGTAAAATTAATAATTTCCCGAGTTAACCGCTCATTCGAGAGAAGCGTTTGATATCGAATTTACTGAATTGCTTTTTAACAGAGAAGACAAAGAACCTGTGGCGTTGCTAAGCCTAATACGGCACTGTATCAAGATTGTTTGGGGGCCCTGCGAAACCAAGTGCGGGGAACACCGAATTTTTTTGTTTGTTAAAATAGCATCCTGTCTTGCATAGCTTAAGCTGTCATTGATTTTACTAAAATAATGTAAGAGCAAGCAAAGTATGAGTAAGTGTGTTTCTGTGTGTGTGTGTGTGTGTGAGTGTGTGTGTGTATAAGTGTGTGTGTATGAGTGTGTGTGTGTGTTTCTACGGGCCTCAGTTGCCTGACAATAAAATGATTGATTGATTGATTGAAAGTGGGATGGGAAATTTAGTAACCACGATCAAGGCTTGCACAGGTAAAAAAGGAATTCATCGAAAATTCGGAAAAGTGAGATCGAAAAATTCTAGTTTTCTGGACTGTGACAAGTCAAGTCTTCATTTAAGAGCGAGCGAAGCGAGCTCTAATCTTTGAAGTCATCTAGACTGCGATAAGTTAAATATTCATTATTTAACAATAACGGGTCTCTTATCAATAACAATTTGAGGTTATTAAGGCCCTTTATTTCTCGATAGCTGCGCCCCTACAAAGAACATACCTTCACTTCATTCACAATATCTTGTGTAACAGCGCTGCCGCCTAAAATTACGGTTTCGAAGCAAGTGAAGTCACATTTAGCACTTGTCAACATTGTCGTCATCATAGTAGGGCTAGTTGCGATGTAGTCCGGCTGTGGAAATAAGAAATCAATATTAATATAGAAGGATCAAAAATGTTCTTCACCCCATGGCGATAAGACTCGAGAACAAGCTAAAATTAACTAAGGCTGGCAACCTAGCTCTAGGGAATACGAAACTCTACAGGATTGGCAACAGTATCTATCAGACTTTAATAGTTGCGCCAATTCTGTGGCTAAATTCACACGGATTAGTAGATATAAATTCTTCAAATTAGATTGACGTTGATTGGCACGTCGCATTCCCCCATCCTCTTTCGCACATGTTTACGCCCTTCGTACGAACAAGAAGATATGTGAGTCGCAGGCGCATCTCTCGTGCGTTTCGCAACACATGTTCATCAGTGATGAGCAATTAAAATCATACCCTATATTTATTAACGAGATCCGCGAAATGATCCGGAGTGAGGGCTAATGATGTCTGAAGGCGCGTGTACTTCATGATTGGAGAGAACAGGTAGTGGAAGCCAGCTGACAGCCACTGCGCTGGCGAGGTCACTATCACCATCCTTGTTGGTGTCGGGAACTTGGAGAAACTTGCCCTGATGAGAATAAACTGATAAGTGTTCTGAGTGACTCTATTCGAGGTTTTTAGCATAATTAGAGATCACTTAACATCCGATTTGTCTCAGGAAAGCTCGGTACATGACATGGAGAGAGTGAAAGTGGCTCAAGACACGTTTGTGTATGAGTCCTGGTTTCCACCATACCGTACCATGTATGAGTCGCGGTGAAGGTGGAGACGAGCCGGAATTTATCGATCATTGGTTGATATCCACATCGCGTCTCTCGTCTCTTCGCTTCGCTCGTCCCCACTTTGGTGGAAACTGGGCCTAATCCGAAGCCCCAGGCTAGTGGTTGCAAGAAAATACCACGAAGTAGTAGAACGGAGACTTTCGAAGATTAGGCCGGGCTCATTTGCTTGCGGTGCTGTACGAAAACGCTTAATAGTAGGTACTTCAAGGATTGGGATTGTTCTAGAGTAAACTTGCGTTTAAGTAGGCGTTGGTGGGAATTTCGTACAAAAACACACTCAAAGTGACCTTGACCTAGATCTTGAAGAAAAATGGAGAATAGGTTAGAATTACTTACCACATATAAGGCAAAGAAATAGCTAAGTTCTTGTGTGTAAGCATGGCTGTTTTAGGCACCCCTGTAGTTCCACTGGTTGAAGTCAGATACGCTACAGCATCCGCAGGATCCAAGTCAGTTGGTCTACAAATGATTAAAGATTTAATGTATCCATAGAAGTTAATCAGTAGCGTCCTGTTCACGACCTCAGGCGCGCGTGAGCACTATCGCTGCGACTTGCTCTAAGCAATTTCATTCATGTGTTGTCTCCGCAGTCGCTGTCACAACACGCGTGTCGCTTAAACGTGTAGCTTGTGGCCGAGCGGTTATGGTAACTTACTTGAAGTTTTTGATTGTTTTCTCGTCATCAATTTCTAGTAAGTCCGCTAATGTAGTATATTTACTGTCATTATCAAAGGTCACAATTTTTGCATCGTGTTTGGACATTTCTAACGCCTTCTTAATGTCTGGCGTCTTCTCACTTTGACAGAAAATTATATTCGGCCGGTTGGTGTGGAATAAATCTTTCAATTCGTCTGAAATGTGAATACTATTGATAAAGTCTAGAAAGCATAACAGCAATTTTTCGCAGTGGTGGTATGAATTAGTTGCTGAGTACTGCACTGCACTTTATGGCCATACCCACTTAAAAATATTTTGCTGGTAATGAATTGAAGCCACACATACTTAAAAAAATGCCCCCTTCAGAAGTGCTATAAAGTTTTTCTTGTTTTTTTTTTATTATTTATCTTTCCCACTCCTGGGCAAAGGTCTCCCCCATAACCTTTCACTCTTCCCTCTGTGTGATTTTCTCCGGCCAATCTCTCTGTCTAAGCCATCACGCCAGCGTTTTCAAGACCTCCCTTGGCGACGACGCCTGTCTAGCGCCCAATGCGTGACGACATTGATTAATTTCTTTGATTTTAAAAAGCTGGCTATACTAGAAAGTGTGACCCACTTCCCTAAGCTAGCTTACAAAAATATACTCACTAGCTCCCAAAGTAGCATCAATAGATGCGTCCATAATTCCAAGATACAGCGCTGCGTAGTGGGGTATGCAAAAATCTAGATGGTTCGGTCCTATCAGTACCATAACATCGCCTTTCTTTAGTCCCAAGTTTTTGAGAGAGATAGCGCATCGGATGCTTCTGTCTAAAACTGAGCCATATGTTTCAGATCCTCCTGTTTCTCCATCGATCTGTTGGAAATTAAGTTCACTGGAGATGATATTGAGTAAGGTTTGGGTGGCTGGTAGCAGCTGGATAAGAGTAGCCGATAATCTAATTGAAAGGTGTGCGATTGGAGAGGTCTTTGACCATCAGTGGAGTGTTGTAGGCTGATTATGATGATGAATGGAGATTGAAGACATTCGTGCTCAATGCACAATATACATGGTGTAAACGGACCCTTCAAGAAGCCACCAACCAAGCATTGTGTACATCAAACTAAGTAACCCTATGCAAAAATTATTGCTGGGAAACCACCTCCAATATCTCCGTAACTAGAAGGTTCCCAGGTATGTTCCAGACAAAAAAGTGATCGCAATGATGGGGAGAACAAGTGCCTTTCGGCTTCGTTAAGGGTCTATTTACACCCTTTAGATAGTAAGAAAAAAGGCAAATGAAAAAAAAAAGAGAACAGAAGGAAAGAAAACAACATAAGGCCATATTTGTCAGAATCAAACCTGGGAAGAGGCATTTTAAGACGCAAAAGCCGCGGCTTAAAGTATAAGCTTCGGTATAGTTACCTAAACTTTCTTGTGTATGTAGATAAATTTAACTTTTAACTATAATTAAGAAATTAATAAAAACTAATAGAGCATTTTATATCTCATCATTGACCAGAGAAAATGAAAGTCACTTTGTCTTCTTTTAGTACTGGACCAAACCTGCAACCTAGTTACGGAGATATTAGTGATGTCCAAGACAAACTCAGAAAGTACAATTGAAAAAGTCACTTTGGTGCTTGCCCGAATGGACCTCTCATTTTTTATTAGAAGAATATTTTTAAATACCTGCAGAACAAAATCAAGGTCATCATGCAAGCTGTGTAGTATGAGCTTGCCGATGTGGTATCTGTCTGAAGGGATCCCTGTCTTCGCGACCACACGGGATCCTAGCTCTGCCATATACCAGTGCACTGCGTCGAAAGCCCGTCTGGTCATGGTTGATGGTATTACTTCTGAAACCAATAAAATAACATGCTTAGGTTACAGTTTAAACTTTGAAATGTCTGTCAGTCATTCCTAAAAATAGAATACGCCTGACGGCTGACAGATTTTCGATCACTGGTGCCAAACTCAGCGCCAGCTATGTACAAAACATTGCAGTGTACTGATGATGATGATGCCATCTAGCCGATTTCGGCCACAGCGACTGCATCCGATGGCTTTCTAGGGAAGTTGTCGAGAGCTGTGGTGTGCTGCTCATGTGCTCTTAAGTGGCTAGCATACACAACTTTGGCCGAAAAACTCCGAGCACAAAGCGGACATGTCAGAACGACATTGATGAAATTGTAGGGTATAGCTGCTGGTGGCCTAGTTTTAAGGTTATCACGATTTATGTCTAGCTGCGACCTTCTTCTCTCTTCGCAGTGTACTAATGTATGCGTAAATACATCTGGTCAAGTCTCTTCTCCCGCCTCCCAAAAGCCCTGTCCACGTCCTCACGCAAAATGACTTACGCGTCACGTAATGTGCAGTGTGAACGCACCTTAGATTACGTGGCGTCGTATGTATATTTTGTTAGCCATCCGCTGTATTTTTTGTTTAGTGGTAACGTCAAGCGTCGGTCCCGGGTGCTCCCCATAGCGTCCCTCGCTTACTTGTAGACCGTCGCGAAACACGCATCTATTTGTTACTATTTCGCTATTATTTCAGTTGTATAGTATTAAATTAGTTATGTGTTAATCACTCGATCTCTGTGTTTGTCTAATGGGTTACTGCACCTAAACCGTTGCAGCTACACGAAAATGGACTTAAGAGACTATCCATAATTTTTCGTGGAATTTTGATCCCCATTCGCAGATTTAAAAAACAATACATTTTTGCTACTGTTTATTTTTTCAAACACGAGAATTTTAACGAAGTTAGAACCGTCAAAGAAAGCAAAGCTAAGAATTCTAACTGTTGACAGTTCTAACTTCAAGCAATTACTAAACTATAGAATAAAAGTCGTATCTTAAGTTATTACTTTTACACAAGTAATCACTTTGACTTGTTTATAGAAACGGAGTGTAAGAAGAGTTAGACAAATTCTAAACTTTAATTTACTCTTGCTATATTTACATAACATAAGCATAAAAAAATTAAAAAAAACCCCCTTCACAACAAAGAAAAGCGAAAAAACATTTGAAAAGTCAATAAAATGGCTGAGTCGGATTTGATAAAACATGTCTAATTGTAATATACACATCATGCCCTTTCATTTGATACCCCACTTGGGTATATTTGAAAATATTCGAATTTTCATACCCACTTTCATCCCCTATAACTAGCAAATGGCTGCACTGATTTTGATAAAACGTATCTAAGGACCATTGTCAAGAAACTAGCTTTCAAGTAAAAAAAACTGCATCCAAATCGGTTTACTCGTTTAAGAGCTACGGTGCTAGAGACAGACACACACACACATTGCGGTCAAACTTATAACATCCCTCTTTTTGCGTCCGGGGTTAAAAAAGAAATAACACTTGAAAAAAAAACAGTAGCTCTATACACTTACAATATTGTAAAAACACGAACACAAGTGATTCGCGCAATGAGGTCTTGCCAAATGTTTGTAATCCGTTCTAAATTATGTATTAAATACACAAAGATATACTTACAGATAATAAATAAGCCTGCAGAAGTTATGTAAATGATAAGTAGTTATCGTGTAAGTAGGTATGTACAGATTGTACACAACATAAGGGTGTGTTGTGTATAATGTGTACATGTGTAAGTTAATAGTAATAAGCAGGGCCTTATTACTATTAACTTACACATAATACATTATTATACCTGTGGCTAAATAATTGGCAATTGGCTCACCATAGGAGTTCGTGGTTCGTGGGTTCGTTTTTTATTTGTATATAAGTATTAGTATCATTATAAGTGCCTATATAAATTTTCGATAGCAAGAAGTTATTTTTATATATTTATTTTGTACCCTATCACAATGTTTTCTTATTTAACCCAAAGGTTGACTGGTAGAGAATGCCTTGTGGCATTAAGTCCGCCTATGTATCACTATTGTACATGAAGTTTAAATAAATAAATAATAACAGCCGCACGGGTCCATCTTCAAGGTAAAGCAGTGCTTGCCAAGGTCGATTTGTGGATGGGTGACCATCCATAGCAAACCGAGTTTTGTCCGTGCTTCGGAAAGCACGTTAAGCAGTTGTTCCCGGCTGCCATTTGTAGATATTTGACAGTCGTTTAAGGGCATCAGTGGCTTGTATCGGTTAAAATATTATTTGTTTTTATCAAGCTTCTGATTCGGTCGACGTGCGCGGAAGAGTCACTACCCATTTTTAGCCGTATTTTCACCTCTAAATTGAAAGTATAAATATTGTTGGTACAGTTCGGGGATGCTGAACTTTTTTAGAAAATTTGCTGCTCTTTAAGAATCTTTTTTCAAATTGTTGATGTCTCAAATAGTTTTTGAGATATTTTCAAAAAAACCAAACCCTTTTTTTTTTTCGGGTGGGAAATCATCAAATGACCCCCCCCCCCCCCACTCTGGGCGGAGCGGAAGGGAGTGTCAGACTTGTACTGACTAAAACCCATCCATGTTCCTTCTTTGCCCTTTGTGTTCCAGGGCCACGGTATCTCTTTCGAACAGTCCCGCAGCCCTGGTAGGCATCGGCCCATGCGGACCCCTACGTGGTTGCTGACATCTCTTTGAGGCGCGCGTGGAACACGAACGACCAAACCCTTATTTTTTTTACTTGATTATTTATAACTTTTACAATTTTTACCGGCCGCAATATTCCAGTTGAATTTTTTTTTCTAGACACCATTTCGAATCGAATGACACTAAAATGATAATTTTCCGTGATCTGGGACCGGAATTCGACAAAAAGGCACTTGTGAACTGGTACTATTAGTATAACTGGGTTGTGGGGGTCCAAAGCGCACAAATCAACTCAGAGCCTGTCCTGGGCTGCAATTTTAAACCTACCGGAATAACCCAATATAAATTTACTCTGAGATTGAAACTAGCACCCAAATTGTGTAACACACTGTGTTTCTTCTAGGCAAGCGTGCTCCACTCTAGGCCGCATCATCGTTTCACAAAATGAAAATCATCAAAATCAAAGCATTTATTTCAAGTAGGCCAGTTACAGGCACTTTTGAGCTGTCGAAACAAAGACAACAATGAAATGTAGCTACAGTCCCAGTCACAAGGCACAAAAACTGTGAAAGTACTGTAGTTGCCCATTCCCTAAAGTAGATCTTTATGGACAAGAACGGGCAAGAAACTCTATGGTCAATCTTTTAAATCAGAATACTTTTTCACATCAGGCGAGTTGCGGCCATTTAGTGTAAAATAAACTGTTTTCAGTCGGATTCCTTAGGAATTTTAAAGATCTACTATATGTCGGCTGATCGATAACGTAGAACGTAATGAATTTTGTTGACTTACTAAGAATAGCATTGAGAACGCGATTCTGTTACGAAATTACCCCGTAGTACTGCACCCAGTAGTCACTCCTAGTGATAGTCGCTTTCATTTTGCAAGGAATTTTAACAATTATGTAACACTGTATCTTCATCTCTATCTTAGATATAAAATTGGTCAACATCGTCATAATATACACGATCAAAGTACGAATACAAGTGATACATGGTACGAGGTACAGGTAACGCAAATCATCATGAGTATGCACAGAATTGTGTATTGGAATCAGTAAGACGATCAATTCTGTTGCCTTATCTCGATAATTATTTCAATCATACGTCATTAGTAATATCGGTCGGTCAATGATAACTGCTGTAAGTACATAATCTCTCTCTATCAATTTTTAGAAATAAATGCAAGGCTGCTGCTGTTTGCCGACGCGGACGTTGATAGTTTTTCGGTCATCATGCGCAAGAGTTGCGCATCTCTGCTACGCCGTGTTCGCGCCAGCCCCAACACCATTCTTAGAACGTTGGCTGATAGGTGGGGTTCTCCGATCTTGGGGCGGTGAATACGGTTGCACGCAAGTAGACATTCCCCAGGATCGGCGTGCCTCACGCAGCTTAGAGTAAATGTTACTAACACTAGGATATAAGTTTTCTTTGTTACTAACAAATATGGAAGGGATTCTGAAATAATTTTTTTCTTATTTTATTTATTTAAAACCCTGTACATTAGCAACAAGATCAAAAGAGCAGAAAATAAAATAAAGACAGTTTGGAAAGTCATAAATAACGAGACTAACAGGAAGATAATTCGGAACACTAGCTACACATTAGATACAGCATGTGGTCCTAAAAGCTCTAATCAGGAAGTAGCTCAAGAATTTGTACATTTCTTTACCGATATACTGTTAAAAACTACGGAGGCTCCTAATTCCTCACCTGAAGTCTCAATTGTCACAATAAATGTGGAAGCAAAGCGCTTTGTTCGGGTCCGTGGGACTACAACCATATAACGCTGACGCTTTGTCGTATATCTGCTCGTTCGATGATAGAATGGCGATTGGGGGAATTAAGGATGATTCCCACAAAACGGCTCGCATGGCATCGTATCTGTAAAGATGCGTACGGAAACGGTGACAGCCGGACGCGTTCGGAAGGACGTCCGGTCGCAAACGACCGAAACCGGACAGACGCTTGCGAGCATATCCATTTCTGCGCCTAGTCAAATAATTTCATTCCTACCGTGTCGGATACGACGACAGGTGAACGGAGGCGATCGCGCGTCGCAGCATACTTTCGGCTACGATCGCGTGTCGCGGAAGACGCCCGTGGTCACGCTGCTGTGCACGGCTTGGTAATATAAACTTTAATTTCTGTGTACACAATTTAATATCGTTTAAAGATTGTAAAATCCGTTCCGATCCGATGTGAAAGCCGTTTGGTGGAAATCATCCTTTAGATTGTTTAATTCCAAAGCAAACTCTCCGAAATTTTACCGAGGACGAAAGCGATGGTGTGATCTAATTGTGATTGTGAACCAATTCCATCATCTACCTAGCCTATTCTCAACTATGTTGGGGTCGGCTTCCAGTCTAACCGGA
The DNA here is from genome assembly GCA_910589295.1 of Noctua janthe. Taxonomy (NCBI): domain Eukaryota; kingdom Metazoa; phylum Arthropoda; class Insecta; order Lepidoptera; family Noctuidae; genus Noctua; species Noctua janthe. Next base: position 12,839,814 of record OU342573.1, read on the forward strand.
TGAAACTAAATACCAGTATTTTACATGGAGCGACTGCCTATCTGAACTTCACAACCTAGTTAGTACTACAATACCCCTTGGTAAGACTGGTTGTCAGACTTTCGGGCCACTGACTTCCTGTAACGACTGTCCAAGATCTACAAATGTCTGCTTTTTTTTTTCAGCATCGGCCCATGCGGACTCCTACTCGGTTGCTGACATCTCTTTGAGGCGCGCGTGGAACACGAACGCTCCGTCTACACGGCCTGTCGTCATAAGACGGCCGGAAGGCGAGCTAGCCCATAACTCGCCGTCCACAGGCTTTCCGGGGCACCGAGGTATGTAATGAGTGGTGACCCAGACAAGCGCGGCTTAACCTAAAGACTGATCCGAGCGGCTGTTATTATTTATCCACGAGCTCCTATGGTGAGCCAATTGATCAATGATATAACTTGTTTTTTTTTATTGCAAAAAGGGACTGCTCTTGACTCTTGACCTCGATCTCAGCTGATGCAAAGCAATCGATGAGGTCTATGATGGCACGAGCGTGCCCAGAAGATGCCTGGTGTACTTGGTGTAATAACAGCTTGGTCATGAGCCATACGCCCAAACGACACGTGTGTTGCGGCAGCGATCTACGGAGAAAACGAATGAAAGTAATTGCTTAGACCATGCCAGGACCAACCGCGACGCGACTGTACTCATGCGAAGGAAACAAGTGAAGAGCGCGCGTGTTGACGCAAGTTCAGTCGCAAATCGCAAGTCGAATCGCTTGAGGTCGGGGCGTAGTGTGCAAATCGCTAGAATATTCTGTGGAATCATGCGTACTTGTAGGTAATTGCATCCTGAAATTATTAAACAATCAGTGTAATGTATTTAAAAGTGCTCTTGATCGACTCCTTGGTACAATTTAATAATGGCCTAGTCAAGATTACTACGATTACTCAATATTCAAGATTGATTAATTATCTAAGATTGTTACGATTGCTCAAGGCTGAATGATTCATTTTTGGGTCAATGACCCCATACAGTATTGAGTTGAGATTTAACTGTTTTAGGGTTCCGTAGTCAACAAGGTACCCTTATAGTTTCGCCATGTCCGTCCGTCTGTCCACAGAGACTCTTAGTACTAGAAAGCTGTAATTTAAGGTTGGAAAGGTCTTTAAAATATATGGCGAGTTTTCCACATCAATTTTCGATTAAGGGATTCGTTTGTGAAATATTAAGCTATAAAGTGTTAATTTTTGTTAGACTCAAGTCTCCCCTCTACCAGCTGTAGGTTGTGTTTGGGTCTGTGAAAAAATTCACGGTGGTAGTATCATCATCATTATTCTCTTACCCTTATACCAATTCATTTGGAATCGGCGCAGCATGTCTTCTTCTTCCATACTTCTCTATTGCTCGTCACCTCACCAGACACCTCCTTTCTTGCCATATCATTATTTCCACGGTGGTAGTATATATAACGAAATTAAAAGGAAAACCATCACGGCTAAGTAGGCTTTACAAGTTTACGAGTAATAGTCGACCAACTTATAAAATGTACTTGAATAACATGTTTTCCTAAACATAATGTATGGGAGCACAAGTTTTTCAACTGTAAATGTAAGTTTGTTTTTATATTATTACAATAAAAATCATCTTTTGAAGGTAAATCCACATATTTTGATGAGTACGGAAGCCTACATTGTGCGTGGCCCGACACGCAACTGACCGGTTTTGTTAGACTCATTACACTGATTGTTTAATAATTTCAGGATGCAATTACCAATAAGTACGCATGATTTCACAGAATATTCAAGCGATTCGACTTGCGATTTGCGACCCAACACGCGCGTGCGTCACTTGTTTCCTTCGCATGAGTAGAGTCGCGTCGCGGTTGGTCCTGGCATGGTCTAAGCAATTACTCTCATTCGTTTTCTCCGTAGATCGCTGCCACAACACACGTGTCGCTTGGATGTATAGCTCATGACCAAGCTGTTATTACATCAAGTACACCAGGCATCTTCTGGGCACGCTCGTGCCATCATAGACCTCATCGATTGCTTTGCATCAGCTGAGATCGAGGTCAAGAGTCAAGAGCATTCCCATTTTGCAATAAAAAAAAACAAGTTAATTGGTCAATTGCCTCACCATAGGAGCTCGTGGATAAATAATAACAGCCGCTCGGATCAGTCTTTAGGTTAAGCCGCGCTTGTCTGGGTCACCACTCATTACATACCTCGGTGCCTCGGAAAGCAGACATTTGTGGGCCTGTGGACGGCGAGTTATGGGCTAGCTCGCCTTCCGGCCGTCTTATGACGACAGGCCGTGTCGACGGAGCGTTCGTGTTCCACGCGCGCCTCAAAGAGATGTCAGCAACCGAGTAGGAGTCCTCATGGGCCGATGCCTGCCAAGGCTGCGGGACTTTTCGAAAAAGATACCGTGGCCCTGGAACACAAAGGGCAAAGAAGAAACATGGATGGGTTTTAGTCAGTACAAGTCTGATACTCCCTTCCGCTCTGCCCAGAGTGGGGGGGGGGGGGGGTTATTTGATGATATCCCATCCGAAAAAAAAGCAGACATTTGTAGATCTTTGACAGTCGTTACAGCAAGCCAGTGGCCTGAAAGTCTGACAACCAGTCTTACCAAGGGGTATTGTAGTACTAACTGGGTTGTGAAGGTCAGATAGGCAGTCGCTCCATGTAAAATACTGGTATTTAGTTGCACCCGGTTAGACTGGAAGCCGACCCTAACATAGTTCAGAATAGACTAGGTAGATGACGGAATTGGTTCACAATCACAATTAGATCACGCCATCGCTTTCGTCACTGGTGAAATTTCGGAGAGTTTGCTTTGGAATTACACAATCTAAAGGATGATTTCCACCAAACGGCGTGCATCGCATCGGATCGGAACGGATTTTAAAATCTTTAAACGATATTAAATTGTGTACACAGAAATTAAAGTTTATATTACCAAGTCGTGCACAGCAGCATGACTGCGGGCGTTTTCCGCGACACGCGATCGTAGCCGAAAGTATGCTGCGACGGGCGATCGCCTCCGTTCACCTGTCGTCGTATCCGACACGGATGGAATGAAATTATTTGACTAGGCGCAGAAATGGATATGTTCGCAAGCGTCTGTCCTTCCGGACGCGTCCGGCTGTCACCGTTTCCGTACGCATCTTTACAGATACGATGCCATGCGAGCCGTTTTGTGGGAAACATCCTTAATTCCCCCAATCGCCATTCTATCATCGAACGAGCAGATTTACGACAAAGCGTCAGCGTTATATGGTTGTAGTCCCACGGACCCGAACAAAGCGCTTTGCTTCCACATTTATTGTGACAATTGAGACTTCAGGTGAGGAATTAGGAGCCTCCGTAGTTTTTAACAGTATATCGGTAAAGAAATGTACAAATTCTTGAGCTACTTCCTGATTAGAGCTTTTAGGACCACATGCTGTATCTAATGTGTAGCTAGTGTTCCGAATTTTCTTCCTGTTAGTCTCGTTATTTATGACTTTCCAAACTGTCTTTATTTTATTTTCTGCTGTTTTGATCTTGTTGCTAATGTGTGGCTTTAAATAAATAAAATAAATAAACATTTATTTCAGAATCCCTTCCATATTTGTTAGTAACAAAGAAAACTGATATCCTAGTGTTAGTAACATTTACTCTAAGCTGCGTGAGGCACGCCGATCCTGGAGAATGTCTACTTGACTGCGTGCAGCCGTATCCACCGCCCCAAGATCGGAGAATACCACCTATCAGCCAACGTTCTAAGAATGGTGTTGGGGCTGGCGCGAACACGGCGTAGCAGAGATGCGCAACTCTTGCGCATGATGGCCGAAAAACTATCAACGTCCGCGTCGGCAAACAGCAGCAGCCTTGCATTTATTTCTTAAAATTTATAGAGAGAGATTATGTACTTACAGCAGTTATCATTGACCGACCGATATTACTAATGACGTATGATTGAAATAATTATCGAGATAAGGCAACATAATTGATCGTCTTACTGATTCCAATACACAATTCTGTGCATTCTCATGATGATTTGCGTTACCTGTACCTCGTACCTTGTAGCGCAACTATGCTTGTTTTCTTATGCAACCTTGAACTTTGAATACTTTGATCGTGTATATTACGACTATGTTGACCAATTTTATATCATAAAACATAACTAAGATAGCGATGAAGATACAGTGTTCCATAATTGTCTAAATTCCTTGCAAAATGAAAGCGACTATCACTAGGAGTGACTACTTTCTGTAGTACTACGGGATAAATTCGTAACAGAATCGCGTTCTCAATGCTATTCTTAGTAAATTCTAATAACACTTTGCCTGATCTGGGAATCGAACCCAGGACCTCATGCTCAGCAGTCGCGCTTGCGAGCACTAGACCAACGCGGCAGTCAAAAAACATGCAGTGAAATACATATTATAAACTATTAATAAAAATCGATATTTATTCAATCAGATTCTTTTTTGTTATGGCACTAAAACTCCAATTTTTAGAGATCAACTCCAGGGCATCAAATTGGATTTCCTATCGCGGCATTAAACATTGAAATGTATGTATCTTGTTACGACTAGCTACGTATGAATTTACGTGCCATAAAGATAAAATGCTCTACCGTGCCGTGCTCAGTTTGCGCTGGCTTTTAAATGTAGACATAGTGTGTAGAAAAGACAAAACAGGAAAATTAAAATTAGAATTTAACTTCAAACAACAATAAAATCGGTATAAAATAAACATGTGCCTAACATACAAGTAATATACACAAATATAGAATTAAATACATGTATTATAATTATAACAATATAATATCTTACCTACTGTAAGAGCCTGAACTACAGTAAATCCTAAGATTTTCCAGTAAAACCTAAAGTTTACCAACTCTTAATGGTAAAATTCTGTGATCATACACTGTTTTAAGCTTTCACGGTTTTCAACTAAACTCATACTGTCACTTACGGGATATATTCCGTGATGGTTCAATATTTTGAGCTAGCGATATTTCAACGCACCCGCGATCAAGGCGCTTTCAAAAGCGCCGAAATATCGGGAGACTAGCTCCCGATAACTAATTAATTGACATTAAATTAATTTAATTCGATTAGCTAGACCATCGATAGACGGCATGGGTATCACTATCTAAAAAGGATAAAACCAAAAATATTGGTATTTGATGTTTTTTTTGGGGTCAACTGTTTGTTTTCTGCTTTTACAGTTATGATAGGTATTAAACATAAAACCGGCCAAGTGCGTGTCGGGCCACACGCAATGTAGGGTTCCGTAGTCTTACAACGTTAATTTAATCCACTTCCTACGGTCCGATTTGCCTCCGAACGGTGATTTCTATTGTAATAATAAAAACAAACTTACATTTGCAGTTGAAAAACTTGTGTTCCCATACATTATGTTTAGGAAAATATGTTATTGAAGTACATTTTATAAGTTGGTCGACTATTACTCGTAAACTTGTAAACTCTACTTATCAGTGATAGTTTTCTTTTTAATTTCGTTATATATACTACCACCGTGATTTTTTTCACATAACAAAACACATCCGTTTAGCTGGTAGCTATGTGTTTCACTGCCTGTTTTTTGACTGCCGCGTTGGTCTAGTGCTCGCAAGCGCGACTGCTGAGCATGAGGTCCTGGGTTCGATTCCCAGATCAGGCAAAGTGTTATTAGGTTCTTCCATCGGAAATTCTTAGTAGCCACGGAGTCTGGATTTGTGCCTGGTTGATGCCATAGGCTCGCCCCCTATTACATGGGACTTAAACATAACAGGCGAAATGTGGGTGTACTAATAGGTACCTACACCTCTAGCTAATCCTTCAGGGATTACAGGCGTGATAAATTGTTATGTTATATTTTACTGCCATGGTTTTTAGTGTCCGACCGAAATTGGTTTTTACGACCGAAACCGAATTTCGGCAACGATTTCAGTTTCGGCTGAAACTTAAACCGAAACTTCCTTACAAGGATCCTGTTTTGAGGGAAAAATAAAGAAAACGTTAATAAAGAACTTTGAAACTCTGAATCCATAATACAGGGTGAAAACAGACCCTTCACATAGCCGTCAACCAAGCATTCTGTACATCAAACTAAGTAACTACTTTACGCAAAAATTATTGCTGGGAATCGACTTTTTTTTTGAGGTGAAAAATCACGTTTTACGGTAGGACTCGATGGATAGCACTCAAAGAATTGTGCTGATGGATAGGTTGAATAGTACGGGGGTCGTGGAGGTGTGTAAAGTAAAAATCTTACATCAAAAACAGGTATTTAAAAAAAAAAGTGAAAATGTTGAAACTTTGACTCCCAATATCTCCGTAACTAGAAGGTTCCCAGGTATGGTCTAGAACAAAAAAAATATCGCAAAGACGGGGAGAACAAGTGCCTTTCGGATATGTTAAGGGTCTATTTACACACTTTATCATCACCGCTAATGCATTATAGTAAGTACCAAGTACCTAACTAATGTTTGCTTAGGTATAACATTAGCGAGAGAGTTAAAATAACCAATAAAATATTTAGATGGTTAGGTTAAACTTGATTCTACTATAAATCTATGTATTAGTTTGTTACATTGAATTATTTTTTGATGTTTACTACCTACTCTTATGCTATATCACGTGATAAACTTAACCGAGTTCAAAATAAATCACACGAAAACTCGCAACAAACAAAACGAACTGCAGACACAAGCCAGTCACGACATCATTAGGCACGTGGACGCGGCTAAATGTCTTCGTCGCTTACGGCCCGAGAGCTCCCGAATGTAGTTTCGGTTTCGGTCGTAGTTTCGGCAGAATTGCCACCGAAACTCGTTTTTTTGCCGAACCTCGACCGAAACCGAACTTTCGGTCGGACACTAATCGTTTTTGAAAAAAAATTATACGTGGAATGAAAAGTGGTGTCTAACCAATTTTTTATATTTTTAATTTTTGTACGCGATCTTTTACCAACTGCGTCGAATTTTTCCCAATGATCTTTCATTTATTGTCACTGATAACGGGATTATGTAGTAAAGTATCGTCTTATCGTATAAACATCAGTTAATGTTTGTTTTTGGTTTATATGTATCTTGTACCACCTATGTAGTGCCTACGGTGCATGTGTGCGACATTACTTTCTGTCCGTCATCGTTAGTTGCTTTATTCTTGCTCATATATGTTTAGCGATAAGACTACCTTATATAATTAGGTATTATTATCTACATAATCATGTACCTCCGTTTTTTTAAGTAAATGGAATTTATTTCACAAACTAACTATGTACAGTAACAGCCCCCCCCGCCCCTGTAGCATGCGCTTCAGCCGAAATGGGTTTGATGGCTTCCTGCTACCCTTTTCTTTTTTCGGATGGTAATTCATCAAATGACCCACCCCGGAAGGGAGTGTCAGACTTCTACTGACTAAAACCCATCCATGTTCCTTCTTTGCCATTTGTGTTCCATGGCCGCGGTATCTCGAACCCTGGGGAGACCGTTTAAGGGTTTTACGAAATACGTTAAGACGAGGTTCACAATAATTCTGTGCAGAAATCAGTAAAGATATGTGCAGCGTACGTACCTTAGACTGCGACATGCACTCGTTGATCTTCCAGCTGCCGTTCCTGATGGTGTTGGATGACGATTAATCTAATGGCTTAATTAATATTCACTCGATGTGCGTGTTGTTCGGAGGTAGGACACGAAGTAATAGAACTAAATTCTCACGATGGCGGATTCGGTCTTTCTAACAGTCGCGCGCTCCGTCCTATTTTGAGTTTTTAGAATCGGCCAGTCAGGGTGACCAAAGACAATCCCGAGCTTTTACTCTAAGTTTTGATCATTACGTACGATTTGAACGCAATTTTCACCGCTCTACTGCTAGACGCTTAACTTAAAATATACGTTACATATATGTCGCCGCAAGAGTGTCTATCTGCTAAGAATATTAGTTAATCTAATTAATAACCAACTTATAATGTCTCATCCATCATAATATTGATCCTGCCATCTGTGGGTTGCAAGTACAACTATTACAATGATCTGTATCGATTGACAGTAGAGATAAGCGCCATCTAATGGTCTCTGTATTAACTAGTACTGAGATAGTTCGTGACTAGATCTTCTGAAGATTAATTTATTAAACGAAAGTCTTTAGCTGGAACTATAGTTAAAATTAAGATAAGCAAATATTTCACAATTGGGATTTTAACAATTGCTCATTTAACGCTAAGATTTGTTATGAGGCAACATTCCACGGGGTGCGTTGTCAGAATTCCTCCTCGTGTGCTTGATGGCTGCCGGTCCCTCTCGATACGTCTGGAGGGAATAGCAGCTGCTGGGCCGGTGCACCCTGGGCGTGGGCAGTATCCTTCCCCGAGGAATGGGAAGAGATTCTTATTCCTCGGGGAATGTTACTGTCCATGGCTAATATTCTGACATGGGAGGGGTCCATCTTGGACTTAGGGGGCGTTGCTCCGTGTGACCCTCTGAAAAGCAGAGGGCACAGCGGAGGAGCTAGGGCGGGCTCGGTGTGCACTGACCCTGCCTCCGAGCAGACAGTGAAGGATGCAGTCCTTCACTGTCCCCGTCGATATCGTAATCCCACCGTCGAAGTGTCGTGGAACACGTCTCGCGGCTTCGATTGGGACCGAGGGTCTTGGCTTAACCGCCCGGACCACGAGGTAGAAAACCTCTATAAAAAGTTACCCCGAATCTCAAGCGGCGGCGCACCGCGAGGAGATGTATGGCTGACGGGTTCCTTTGGAAAATCAGTCGCTAGTGCGAACCACTGCCGGGCCTGGCTATGGCTTATCTGGGTACAGGGGGCACTGCCCAGATGGACTTTTTATTTCCCCCATACTCGTGGGAACAAAATGGAAAATAGTTTAACCCAAAAAACGGCCGATAACGGCGAAGGAAGGGAGGAGAGGGATGCGGGGTCGGAGTCCGGCGCCGCATCCAGCGATGTGAGCGCGGGAGGCTCAGAGAGCTCCCGGCGCGGGAGGCCCGGGGCTTCTGCGGGGAACAGGGAGTTCCTTCGCAAGCGGTCCAGGCCGGTAGGCGACCGAGAGTCGTCATCAGAGGGGGAGCTGGCTTCGGCTCGCAAGATCCCCACCAGCAAGCGTGGCGGGATCCGCGGCAAGGGGAGAGGCCTCTCTGCCACCGAGAGGTCGGCACGGCTTGCCGCGGAGGCGCGCCACCCGGGGGTGGCTGCTGGTCACGGGGTGGCCCGTTCGGGCTCCTCTGGTGGCGAGGCGGGCGCAGACGGCGGCTCCGAAGCGGAGCGTAAGGCCGGGCTTGCAAAGGAGGTGGAGGCGGCGCTGAGGGCTGTCTCGTACAAGCAAAAGCCCTCCACCAGGCAAAGGGCTATACCCTCAGCGGTCGCCTCTATCATGGCGGCAGCGGAGGCCAGATATGCGGCGCCCCCGCCAGACGGCATGGTCAAACTGCGGGCGGAGGTCGCTCGACTGACGGCCGCCACGGAGCTTCTCCAAGAGGAGAACAGGAGGCTCCGAGCAGACTTGGCCAGTCTGCGTGAGTCCGGCTCTCGCGAGGCGCCCCAAAATGGCCAGCAGCGACCAAGCCAGGCCGTGCCGGTGGAGAACCAGGTCCTGAACCTGGTTCGGCAGGAGCTGGCTGCCTTTCAGGCGCGGTTCTCCGTCCTGGAGGGCATTGTTCTGCGCCCCCCCTTGGCGGCAAACAAGGCGCCCTCGGGCCCGAGGGCGGCCACATATGCGGCTGTAGCGGCTTCCGCACCGGGGCCGTCCGGCCAGCCCTCCGGCAGGGTTACGTCGGCTCCCAGAAGGCTGGCTCCGGCTAAATCGGCCCCGGTTGGGGGAGCGGCGGCTCTGAGGCAGGGCAAGGCGGTGGTCCACAAGAAGGGCAAGGCGGCGAATGTGCCAGCGCTAGCTGCGAGACAGCCGCCACCGCCGCCCCCCCCACCCCCTAAGCTATCCGTGGCCGAGACTGGGTGGCAGGTGGCCGGAGAGAGAGCGAGGGAGCGAAGGGCGGCCAAAAAGGCCAGGAAGCGGGAGCGGAAGCGCCAAGCAAAGAAGCGGAATGGCGCTGCTAGGCTCAGCGCCCCGAAGACCGCAGCTGTAGTGATAACACTACAGCCGGAGGCGGAAAAGAGGGGCGTGACCTATCGCGACGTGCTCGCTAAGGCGAAGACGATGGTGGATCTCGGGGAGCTCGGGATCGCCGGGGGCCTCCGGCTTAGAGTCACCGCAACAGGGGCTCGAGTGCTGGAGATCCCCGGCGAAACCCGTGGCTCGTCCGCTGACGCTCTGGCTGAAAAGCTTAGAGCGTCCCTAAATGCGGACGAGGCCCGAGTGTCCAGGCCCGTCAAATGCGCAGACCTGCGCATCCTGGGTCTGGACGACTCGGTGACCGAGGAGGAGGTGGTGGCCGCCGTCACCAGGACCGGTGGGTGCCCTGCCGAGCAGGTCAAGGCAGGCACCTTACGTCCGGACCTGTCGGGCATGCGAACCGTAAAGGTAAGCTGCCCTGTGATGGCGGCGAAAGTCATTGTGGAGGGCCGAAGGCTCTTGGTGGGCTGGGTTTCAGCGCAGGTGAAGCTGCTGGAACCCAGACCTCTGAGGTGCTTCCGCTGCCATGTGGGGCACCACGTGTCGGTCCGGTGCACCTCGGAGGTGGACCGCAGCGGCCTGTGCTTCCGCTGCGGCCAGCCTGGTCACATGGCCGCGGCTTCCTCCGCCGCGCCGCGCTGCGCCGCATGTGCGGCAGCTGGCAAGCCGGCCGATCACCGGGCAGGGAGCAAGTCCTGCGGTACTCCCGCCAAGGCCAGGGGTAAGGGAAGGCCCTCCGCCACCACCGCCAAAACCCCCACCGTCGCCACCACCGCAGCCGCCGCCACTGTCGCCGCCACTGTCGCCGCCGCTGCCGCTACTGCTGCAACTTCCGCAGCGGGGCCCTCGCAGGGGGCCCGGGAGGGGGCTGAAATGGAGTGCCAGTAACGGCCCCATTACGCCTTCTCCAAGCGAACATCAACCACTGCGCCTGCGCTCAGGATCTGTTGCTCCAGAGCATGGCGCAGTGGTCGATTAACATCGCCGTGGTCGCTGAGCCGTACTTTGTCCCGCCCAGGGATGACTGGGTGGAGGACCTTAGCGGCTCAGTGACCTTAATTGCGTCGGTCGCCGCCGGTACCCCGACCCTTGAGAGTGTCAGGAAGGGTCAGGGGTGCGTAGCAGCACGGTTCGGGGAGATCGTTGTAGTAGGAGTCTACTTCTCCCCGAGCCGAACTCTCGCCGAGTTCCACAACTCCCTCACGGAGTTGAGTGTCGTCATCGGAAGCCATTCCCTCCCCGTGCTTGTGCTCGGGGACTTCAATGCCAAGAACTTGGCTTGGGGTTCTCGTTACACGGACGTGCGGGGTAGAATGGTGGAGGACTGGGCCCTGGAGACAGGCCTGGTCGTCCTAAATCGGGGTTCTGTCCCCACGTGCGTGCGGATGCGGGGCGAGTCGGTAGTGGACATCTCGTTCGCCAGCCCCGCTCTGTCGCCGTGTGTCGTTGACTGGCGCGTCATGGAGGGGGTGGAGACCTATTCCGACCACCGGTACATCCGGTTCGACGTCTCCACCCAGTCCTCAAGCGTGCCGGTCCTACAGGCCCCGAGTGGTCCGCGATGGGCGCTGAAGCAGCTGGACCGGGAGCTCCTCCTGGAAGCCTCGATCGTGCAGGCCTGGGTGTCATCACCAGTCAGGCCTGCTGACATCAACAACGAGGCGGGTTGGTTCCAGGAAGCCATGTCCGAGATCTGCGACGTGGCAATGCCCCGAGTTCGGTCAGGCAGCGCCCGGCGTCAGGTGTACTGGTGGTCGCGAGAGCTGACGTCTCTGCGCAAGGCGTGCGTTGCCGCGCGGCGCCTGTACGCCAGGCATCGCAGGCTCCGCATCCGCCCTCCGGATGCGACAGCCATTGAGGCGGAGCTGTACGAGGGGTACAGAGCGGCGAAGACCGCCCTCCAAGAGGCTGTCCGGCGGGCCAAGAACTTGGCCCGCGAGGAGATGCTGGAGTCTCTGAACGGAGATCCGTGGGGGCGCCCTTACAAGATGGTGCGGGACAAACTCCGCACCCGGGCCCCCCCGCTAACGCAGAGTCTCCGGCCTGAGCTCGTGGAGGACGTGGTGAGCGCTCTGTTCCCTTCGCGAGGGGAGCATCCTCCCCCACCTATAGCTCCGCCGCCGCGTGCGGTGCCGGAAGCGGACCACACCGATGACGATGACGACGTTCCGGAGGTGACTGGGGTAGACCTGAGAGTGGCGGTACGCAGGCTGAAAACCAGAAACGCCGCCCCGGGACCCGATGGCTTGCCTGGCAAAGCCTGGGTCCTGGCCTCTGAGGCTCTCGGGCCCCGACTGGAAGGGCTCCTAAGCGCATGCTTGGAGAGAGGCCAGTTTCCGCTTCGTTGGAAGACGGGGAAGCTGGTCCTCATCCGGAAACCAGGGCGCCCTGCGGACTCTCCGTCCGCATACCGGCCCATCGTGTTGCTCGACGAGGTGGGCAAGCTCTTTGAAAGAGTCATTGCCAACCGCCTCGCCGGGCACCTTGCGGGGATGGGGCCGGATCTTGCGGAACACCAGTTTGGTTTCCGCAAGGGGCGCTCCACGGTGGACGCCATCATGCGCGTGAGAGCCCTCACGACGGGGGACGCGGTGTCCCGGGGCGGGGTCGTCTTGGCGGTGTCTCTTGACATCGCCAACGCCTTCAACTCCATGCCCTGGAGCTGCATTGGGGAGGCACTCCGGTATCACCGGGTGCCAACCTACCTTCGTCGTGTAGTCGGGGACTACTTGACGGATAGGGCCGTCATCTACCCCGGTCGGAGCGGAGAATGGAACCGGCGAGAGATGTCGTGCGGTGTTCCACAGGGATCGGTTCTGGGACCGGCCCTGTGGAACATCGGTTACGACTGGGTGCTGCGCGCCGACCTCCCTACCGGCGTCAGCGTAGTTTGCTACGCTGACGACACGCTGGTACTGGCACAAGGGAGGTCGCACGAGGCGGCGGCCGAAAACATGACACGCGGGGTTGCGATAGTCGTGGAGAGGATCCGGCAATTGGGTCTCGAGGTGGCATTGCACAAGTCCGAGGCCATGTGTTTTCATGGGCCTCGGAATGCGCCACCGTCGGGATCCCTACTGACGGCAGGAGGGGTTTCCATCGGCGTCGGGTCGACGTTGAAGTACCTAGGACTCGTCCTCGACAGCCGGTGGAACTTCGTGGAGCACTTCCGACGTTTGGCTCCCAAACTGGAACGGACAGGGGCTGCCTTCAAGCGGCTCTTGCCCAACCTGAGGGGTCCAAACGCCTCCTGCCGGAGGCTATACGCGGGGGTCGTGCGGTCCATGGCCCTTTACGGGGCCCCGGTGTGGGCGCGTTCTTTGAGGCGGCAAGCTGCCCACTACTTGAACGCGCCCCAAAAGGTGATAGCCATAAGGCTAATCCGGGGGTACCGCACGATCTCCGGCGAGGCGGCTAGCCTCCTTGCCGGATTGCCGCCATGGGATCTGGAGGCGATAGTCCTCGCGCGCCTGCATGAATGGCGCGCGGAGGCACTACGTCAGGGGGAAACTCCGCTGCCGCGGCAAATTGCCGCTCAGCGGACAGACCTCCGGCGTGATCTCATGGCGACATGGAGAGAGCGACTGTTGCAACCCCGTGCAGGGCACGCTACCATAGTGGCGATAAGTCCCCTCTTTGAGGAGTGGCTAGAGAGGCGCCACGGCGCCCTCACCTACCGCCTGACGCAGATCCTCACCGGACACGGTTGTTTCGGGAGGTTCCTGCACCGAATCGGGCGGGAGGAAACGCCCGGGTGTTTCCACTGTGAGGATCGTCCGGAGGACACGGTGGAGCACACCGTAGAGGTCTGCCCCGCTTGGGCGGAGCACCGCCGTGTCCTTGTAGCGGCGATTGGCGGCGGCGATCTCTCGCGTCAGGCCCTGGTTCAAGCCATGGTCCGGAGCGAGAGGGAATGGGAAGCCGTCACCACCTTCTGTGAAGCAGTCATGCTAGTGAAGGAGGTGGCGGGACGTGTGAGGGAAAGAACCTCACGTCCCAGCCGCCGCGGGAGACGCCCTGGGCGTCGGGGGTCACGTGGTGGCTCCCGGCCACCGTAGGCGCGGGCCTGTGGACGGCGAGTTATGGGCTAGCTCGCCGTCCGGCCGTCTTATGACGACAGGCCGTGTCGACGGCGCGTTCGTGTTCCACGCGCGCCTCAAAGAGATGTCAGCAACCGAGTAGGGGTCCGCATGGGCCGATGCCTGCCAGAGCTGCGGGACTGTTCGAAAGAGACACCGTGGCCCTGGAACACAAAGGGCAAAGAAGGAGCATGGATGGGTTTTAGTCAGTACAAGTCTGACACTCCCTTCCACTCCGCCCAGAGTGGGGGGGGTCATTTGATGATTTCCCATCCAAAAAAAAAAAAAAAAAAAAAAAAAAAAAAAAAAAAAAAAAAAAAAAAAAAAAAAAAAAAGGCAACATTCCACAATTGTGGAAGATGGCGCCGAATACGATTTCAATGATCAATAACTCAATTTAGAATTTGAAACTACAATTAAATCAGTTTCTGTAATTAATTACAAACTAAAAAGTAACAAGATTATTACACAGAGCAATGTATTAGTGAAAGACCTGTTTGTATTAAATCCTTTGATCTGCCGGAAATGGTTTTAAGCAAGATCCCATTGTTGTAAAAAGTAATGAAGCCACTAATTAGTTTTAACTCAATAACGCCTTTGCATTTATGAATATTGGCATTGTTTAATTATTACAGTAATTAATTGTGAAGTAATCTAGTATTGTTTGTAAGTTTTAATGAACTTACTATGTAATAAATTACTGTACTGGGTGGGAGTGTGTGGCACTTTCGCCCAGACCACAGATAATATAATACTACCTCCCAGACAGAGAACGCGCGTAAGTAGAACGAAAGGTCGAGTTATTGGAAAACAATTGAAGCATGTAATTGAAAGTGATTAGTGTTCCTCCTAATCCGTTCCCTGTCTTAACATATATATTTGTACTTATAGTTTAGGATATAGATAGATTTTTGGACCCAATAGGTGGCGCTGAGCGAAGTAAGGGCGAGTCGCTAGTACCTACATAATAGATATGTCGGATCCGGTCAGTACGAACATAAAATGAATCGCAAGTGCGCTGCTGGTGACGTCACGCAACCTACTTACAAGTCTACCCACACCACAGCGTGGCTTCTACAGACCCCTGATGTTTATGCGCGGAGAAGTAGAGTCGTCTTGGAACTGTACCAGATTCATTGTGCCCCGTCTTATTGTTTTAAATTGTAATGTCCCGTAATTTGTTAGTTTATTATGGGTAGTATTTAAACGAGCGAACATAAATTCAAATTAAAGGTGTCAAAAATATTGAAAATGGGCTACTGAAATACTAAGTGAGCGACAAACAGTGGGCTAATACTAATGTTTAAAACAGCGACTTGAAAATAGAAATTTGAGTTACTAGTTGTTCAGTACGATTATGTGATAATTCCAGGACTCCTGTAAAAAACTTAAAACAAGGTTATTAATCACTAGATTGTAGATAAGGCGTAGTCGACGAACCCCCGCTGAGCGGGGCTCCTATTTCTGTTTACAGAGTTTAAAGTAACCTAACACGAAGGGGATGGCGGGGTCTTAGTTCGCTCACTTCGCTCGCTCACTAGACCCCGCCATCCCCTTCGAACCTAACCTGTCCGAGTCGGGGTGCCACAAGTCTCTCTCAGCATTCGCTCGCTCTTGCTTCCTTAATTCTCCTTGCCGCAATGACCAGATAAATAGTTACTTACTTTGGTACAATAGTCGCCCATTTAGTATATTGGTCGCCAATTAAATTTTTATTCGCCCGATTAATAATTTCCCGTTTATTATAAACAGTGTATCGCACCTAGTGAGTTTTAATAGCACGAAACCCATCGTCTGCCCACATGATGTACAAGCCTAACGGAATAAATCCTGTCATATGCGACACATATAATATTTTTACAAATTAATTATTGAAACTGCCAGACACTTCCCATCGGCGGAAATTTCTGCCAGAAGCTTTAAAGCTCGGAAAAAAAAGTGATTTTACTTACCGTATGTTTCTTGATGTTTATAAATGATACTTAGGGAATTATTTCAGTTCCTATTGTAAGCAGCCAGACCAATCGTAGGGTCGTCATCACGTTTCGACCATTAAAAACCCGACAAGATCAGAGAGAGATCGGAGAGGCTAAAGACCGAAGGCTTTTCGGGCTGTCGGTGTCACGGGCACATCACATCACCAACTGCATAACTCCGGGGAACTGCAAACAATTTATAAACAGGAAAAATATAAATAGAATATTAAACTTAATACTTAGCAAATATTATTATTACAATAAAAACAATAATTTTATACTTATTTACATACTAGCGACCCGCCCCGGTTTCGCACGGGTAGTAGAACATTATTATGCCTACATGTTTTGTCGGTCGTAGGGTCACATCAGCTTGATACATCGAATACCTATGTGGATTAGATTTAAATGTAATATAATGTCTATGTCATCGTAAAATTGTAAAAATCTTTAGATAATAATCTATCTCGCGAGATTGTAATCTGTCGAAAGATTGTGAACCGTAACATAATGTTTACAATTTAACGCATTACTTTTCGGTAGATTATAATCTATCGAAGTGAAACCGTCAAATTGTGAAATGGCATGCGACGGAACACAACTCGCGCACTGATTGGTTGAACGTCACGTTGGCTACGTTCAGTGACTAACACTAACTCGGTGTCCAACTTGTAACTTTTTTTAAATATTTTTGGGACAAAATATAACATGGTTTAAAAATGATTGAAATCGATTCAGTTACGTATTCTGAACAAACTATATTCAGGTTTCGCATATACTAAAATTAATGTTGTTTAAGTACTTAAATCTTCCTCATGAACCACTCTATCTATTGATGAAAACCTCATGAACCAGAAACCAGAGCCAGAAACCTGGCTGTACTAGTTGGTCCCTATTTCTAGTATCATAGTGGTGTCTGTTACCTTTTTTACTAAATAAATGAAGATTTTTCCTAACGTACATGATGTTTTCATAGACTTATTGACAAGGTACTGTCATGATGTTAATTTCCTCAAACAGTTCTCTTGGAGATTCGCGCCTACGCAGATTTTACAGGGTGGAGGGACACCGACGCGAAAACGGTTATCACGTATCCAGTATAGCATTCTGAACCCCCCACATATAAATTTTTCATCGGTTTTAAAAAAAATTAGCTCTTTCCTACAAAAGTGCAATACCTACACGGTCAAAATGAATGGAACAGCTGATCTTTATTTTAATAACCGATGGGAAATTTCTATTTCTATGTTGGGGTGCTCAGAATGGTGACTGGTAATTAGTGGCCGATACTTAAACACGTGATGGTACTCATGATAACAAACAACTTTCCCAAAGAAACATTTTTTTATAATATTCACTCACTTTTATCACAATAACACAATAGAGGGCCGTATTAACTGGTCACTGTTAGCCACGTGACGCCGTTCTGTCTCTTTACTATCGTACCGTGCAACAGTGGGTAGGCAGAGCACCCGCACGGCTCCCAATCCCGCTCCGTAATGCTTCACCTACGATGTATCGACTGCCTCGGTAGTGCAGCGAGAGCGCCATATTCGCCGCGGGCTGCGCTCCCTGCTGGCAGGCGCTGCTGAGGAGCCGCTCGGTTGCCGCACGCACCGCTATAAATCGATCGGCGATTTCCTTGGCGGCCGCGGTACGAGATTGGAACCACAGTCTCCTACATATAAGGCGACAGTCCTACCACATGCTGATTACCTAATTCCCTACATTTGAGGAGCGTGTGTTTGTGTAATGTCAGTGATTTATTTAATTTGTTTGTCAAAGTTTTATTTATGGCAGTGTTTGTTTGTGAAAGATTTCATTTGATTTCATTTTATAGCAATCAAACTTATAACACCCCTCTTTTTGCGTCGGGGGTTAAAAAAGGAAAAGGTCCGGACTTTTTCGCAAATATCTGTTTTTTGTTAGGACTTTTCTATCGAAATGGTTGCCTCAGATAGCTATAATGTACGGACGTGTGACGTTTTCAGGCTTATACGGAAAATTGCAAGGTGTAGGGTTGCTGTTAGTGAAATTAAAGCCCCACTGACTTGGTGATATTTTATTGCCAACTTGCTTATTATACTTTTACAACAGTTACAATCTATACTAATATTATAAAGTTGAAGAGTTTGTTTGTTTGGTTGAACGCGCTAATCCCAGGAACTACTGGTTCAATTTGAAAAAATATTTTAGTGTTGGATAGCCCATTTATCGAGGAAGGTTATATGCTATAAAATTTCACGTGGATGAAGGTCGCGGGCAACAGCTAGTAATTTATATATCAGGTTGTAACCCTAAGTGGAAGGATGAAAGGCACGGCGTCGCTATAGCCTTTCAGACCTCCCCTAGCTGTCTAGTTCCTGAAGACTGTTGGGCTATCGAAGCAGGAACTAAGTTTACTAAGGATCAGAGCTGGCTGCGTGGTTACCGCGCTCAGAACCTCTAGCTAGTGAATGACAATTTGTTCTCTTTTTTTTCAGAATGGCATCTCGCATGTCAATCTAGGAGGTTGTCGTCTGCTCAACCGGACTATCCTGTGGGCAAAAAACTTACAAACTAAGCGACTACACGCTAAGGGCACCCCCTGTGGGTTACGAGCCTCGGCTTAGGGCGTCGCTGGGGGAGGGCAGCGAAGGGACAGGCTGGATCTGAGTGGTGTCATTAATTAAGGACTGATTTTGGACTACAAGCTCAGCCACGCGGGCTGGCTCGAGCAAGGGTCGGGGAGGGGACATTCTGTTCAAAGACAGCTCTGCTTATAAAGAGGTTTCGGTTTACATGTGTGCATAATATCGTTATGTGGTCCTCTGTAGCTGTAGTTACGAATTCGTACACATGAAGATTGTAGATGGCGTCACTTGTCTACAATATACATGCTGTCTCCTATGTTACTTAACCGCTCATCTTAGTGCTTTGGATAAGTAACACTAGATGGCGTTGTATGTTTGTTACATAAGTAGTAATTTACAAACAACAGTAATAAAAATTGCCCCATCGTCATGATAAGATGACAGCTGTTCTCCGCGCTCCTAGTAATAGAAAAAGAAATTCTACTGAAGTAAAGAAAAACTTTCAACATTTTCCATTAAAAATTCATAAGAGTTTCAATGTTTTTGTTCTGAGAATTTAGTTTACTCAAGTTTATTAATATGAAAATAAGGGCGTACATTTCAATATGTTTGTTACCTACTGTTGATTTATTTTTATTTTTCGGCTGGGAAATCAGGAGTGTCAGACTTCTACCACCCCAACCCATCCCTGTTCCTTCTTTGCCCTTTGTGTTCCAGGGCCGCGGTATCTCTTTCGAACAGTCCCGCAGCCCCAGCAGGCATCGGCCCTTGCCGAGAGGGAATGGGACCCCTTCCTTGCTGCTGACATCTCTTTGAGGCGCGCGTGGAACACGAACGCGCCGTCGACACGGCATGTCGTCATAAGACGGCCGGGCGGGTTCTTTACTTTCCGATTGAAAAATGCTTCCCATACGCGTTTAGACGTTAGACCTTTGATTGGATGATTTTAAACTTTGAAACATTAATCATCATCTGCCTAGCCTTCGCCCAACTATGTTGGGGTCGACTTCCAGTCTAACCGGGTGCAACTAAATACCAGTATTTTACATGGAGCGATCACCTATCTGACATTCACAACCCAGTTAGTACTGGGTAATACGATACCCCTTGGTGAAACTGGTTGTCAGACTTTCAGGCCACTGACTACTAACGACTGTCAAAGATCTGACGAAGACCTCCATTAACGAGAGAGTTAGTTACTAATTGCTATAGTACAGGGTGGCGATTTAGTTATCTGCATCCTTCAAAGAGGTAAGTCATATTAAATATTTACGGTGCTTATATCAAAAAACATTTTTTTTAAATTTTGGCTGTCTTTTTGTTCCGGCTAATCTCCGAAACGGTTGGACCGATTTTGACGGGGCTTTTACTGGCAGATAGCTGATGTTATAAGGAGTGACTTGGGCTACTATTTTATAAAAGAGATTAGTGTTCCGTGCAAAAAAATAAAACCCACGAAATTGTTAACAAAATCATATTCAAATAGGGAAATAAAATTTTGATAATAATTAAACGCGGACGAAGTCTGCGGGCCACAGCTACATCACTACACAAAGTCGCTTCCCGCTGTCTGTCCCTATGTATGCTTAGATCTTTAAAAAAACGCAACGGTTTTTGATGCGGTTTTCAGTAATAGATAGAGTGATTCAAGAGAAGGTTTATATAGGGTCTAATATTCATACGCGAAATATTTTCGAAAATCATCTAACGGCTATAACAAAGCCATTTCAAGGGATTTTTTTTTATCTGAGTAGATTTTTTATAAAAAATTAATAATTTAAAATTACTTGACACACAAAATAAATACTGGCTCCTTATTTTTAAGCATCTATTACGCTAGTTTACTACATCGTATTTACCTACTGTCATTGTTAGAATATGGGAGTAAAGGTTTTATGCAAAAAGTCTCAAAAAATTTTAAAATTATAATAATTTTGTTAAAAAAAACACTCAGATATTTTTTTTTTCGTTGCTCTGGCGACTTTACGACTTATAGAAGTTACTCTTAAAATATTTCGTGTATGAAAAGATAGACCTTATATATATTGCACCCGTGCAAAGCCGGGGCGGGTCGCTAGTAATAAATAAACTAAGCGATACCCGCTTCTTTGCACGTCCGTACATGCAAAACTCTAGTTCACGTTATAACCCACCATTAGCCATTACAAGGTGAAATTTAATACACGTCCTTGGAAACAATTGTCCAGCAGAACTAGTAATTTTGTGCCACAAAGAGCCTCCATTATCTACGAAATAATTCATGTCCTATAATACATATTTGAACGACAACGACGAGTCGATCGCTTGTAGAGAATAAGGATGGTGACATACCTACTGGAGTTACACTTAGTATAATATGATTTAAAAGAGTGTCCATGGAGTTTCTTGCCCATTCTTCTCCATAGAGATCTACGCTTTGGAATGTGGAACTACAGTACTTTCTCAAGTTATTATGCCTTGTGACTGTGACTGTAGCTTCGCTTTTTTTTGTTTTTTTTTTGACGTTCAAAAATACCTCTGATGGTCTAATTGAAATAAATGCTTTTGACTTTGACTTGTGTTTTTAATGATTGCATTCAAATTGTATTACTTTATTATTAAGATCTAGAGCATTATGTTCTTGTTCTATGGTGAATGCTGCGTGCCTGTAATGGCCATACATACCAGCACCTTTATGTTATTTTGTTGTTTCAAATTAATTCTTAGTATGTACTGCTGTTGGTGTACCAAATAAAAAAAAATGATACGTACACCAAAAAAAAGTTATAATAAAAAAAAATATAAATAAATGAATAATTTGTCTACACCGTGACTTTTTAGTCGTCTTACAACGGCAGCCCACTTCATGTATCCAATGGATACTAAACATTCATAAAAGAAAAATAGGTATTTATGAGATTTTAATAATTTAAAAATAAAAATATTATTTAGTAATAAGACGCATGACGTAGTTAAAACACCCTGTTGCGAGCGATGATCTACTGGACTCGAGTGCTGGGTAGGTAATGTTCTCCCGTTTGACACGTAAACATCATTAACAGGATGTTCATAATTTTATTAAATTTTTTTTATTATTATTTTTCCTATGTACCTATTATGGAAAATTAAAAAAAAATCGCTCCTACAGCTATTTCATGTAGGGTACACTGAGTGGACGACCTTTGTAAGACGAATAAAAAGTCACGGTGTATATTTTACGACTCATTACAGAGTCATTATAGGTCTGCAGAGTTAGATACACCTAACTGTGGGCTGCTTAGAGTTCCTTTGTTCCTTTGTCGCAAGTAACCACAAGTGATAAAGCGCGACTGCTGTGCTGAGGCCCTGGGTTCGATACCCAGGTCGGGCAAAAGTGTTATTAAATTTTCACATCAGTAGCAGCCACGGAATCTGGATTTGTGCTCGGTGGCTGGCAATAGGCACACCTACCTACTATTAGGTACACTTCTGCCTAACTTTTCGGGATTATAGTCGTGATGTTGTGATACTATTATTTATTTGCATTTCTCAGAACTCTAACCTAACCTAGTCCAGATGACAGAGTGGTTTATAATATAACCACATCCTTAAATTCAATTTATACGCTATCTATTGTATATTTTATGTAGTGTTTATTATATTTCTTACAGTTATTTGTTTTAGGTAAAGTGAAATTCGTTCAAATATTTTTCGAACTTATGATAGGTAGCCGTCTGCATTAGCTATTCCGGGTTTAGTTAGACAAATCGACGAAACTGTATAGGAACATCCATAGAATCTTTCTTTTTATATATATAGTCACGTCTTTAAATCGCATAATTTAGAGTGAATTTCTAACAAAAAAGAAAGAAGGTAAGAAAGAAGGTAAGTAACATCATTGCATAATAATGAGTGTTAAAATACCCTTAACGAAGCCGAAAGGCACTTGTTCTTCCCGTCATTTATTTATTTATTTAAAACTTCAAGCACAAAGTACAGAGGTGGACTTAATGCCATAGGCATTTTCTACCAGTCAACCTTCGGGTGATGCAGAGACAAACAGTGGTAGGTGTATATATCTAAAAAAAAAAATTACTACCAAGATAAACTACAGGGATATATGTATAAAATACTATAACAATATATCAAACAAATTTATACGGATATAGTAAAATAAAAAGACAAACAATCTGTCATCTTGTTCACCGTCAAAGTTCCAATTTTTTCACAAGTTTTTTTTTTTTAATACAAGTTTTTAATGTTTTATCTTTACTTTAAATGGCTCCACTACCCTAGTACTATTCAATGCATCCATCAGCACAATGTTATGAGTGCGTTACATTGAGTCCTACCGTAAAAAACGTGATTTTTGACCCCAATAAAAAATCGTTTCCCAGTAACATTTTTTGCGTAGACTTACTTACTCGACGTTTGATGTACAGAATGCTTGGTTGACGGCTTCGTGAAGGGTCCGTTTACACTTTGTATTTTGCAAATCCATGCAAGTTAGTACGAGACTCAAAGGATCAGTACGAATATTTAACCTAAGATTATTTTACCCGTGGGCCAATAAATTGAACTCAAAAAATATAAGTTTGGATAAAACAGGATGAGTTTGTTATTTTGTGCAAAAAGGAGATAATTCGACGGCACGGTTGGCGCAGTGTCTGAGCAATTGACTGCTGCGCTTCGTGTCGCGGGTTCGATTCCCGCACGGAACAGTATTTGTATGGCCTACAGCCCCTGTAGCATGAACACCGTAGACAAGGATTTCTTTGACGGAAGAATCGACAAAATGACAGATAGTGCTAAGAAATCTGTCATTGTGTCAACACGCTCTGTCATTTTGTCGATTCTTCCGTCTAAAAAACCCATTTCTACGGTGGTCATGCTACGCGTACTTGTTTTGGGTCTGGCTGTTTGTGTATGTGAGTTTAAATGTTTGTAAATGCACCCACGTTACAGGAGAAATTCCTAGTGTGGGGCAATGTTTATTAAAAAAAAAAAAAAATAATATGCACATTTTTCTCGATGTTTTTTTTTAAAAATATCTAGTTGCTTTGATGAGAAATCTGACTAAGCAATATCATTCTTATGAGGGCATTATATCGAGCTGTTATTAAGTACTTAACCCCAAGAACCCAAGAAACAAATAATCTCTAAAAATGAGTGTAACTGGGGTCTATAAAAGATATCGATTGCACCCCTCTCTCACTCGGTGTGCAAACAACTTTATCAGCAGTGTCTAGCCAAACTTATATACTTATATAATGAGCTACATGTCTACTTGCAAGCCTATTGACGGAACAGAATAGTACTGAACTCATAACCGATCGCACATCTTTATGTTAACTACTTTTATTAATATGATTAAAGTGCAGTCGTTCAGTTAATATCATTTGTATTGGATAACCAGAATTTCTTGGGACATGTTATTAATTTTGTTCGAGAATTTAATTTTGTAGTCTGATCTTTTGAAGTGATTTTCGCCGAAGGATATTGAGGACGCTTTTTATTGGTGAGTAGATTGTTAAATTTACAGTTTTAGCCATCCAAACCTGGATCTAGTTTTAGCGGAATTAAAATTAATATTTCCATATTCTAAAAAACGACGGCACGGTTGGCGCAGTAGCTGAGCCATTGACTGCTGTACTGCGTGTCTCGGGTTCGATCCCCGCACGGAACAAATATTTGTATGATCTGCAGGTAGTTGTTCCGGGTCTAGCTTTTTGTGTATGTGACTTAAAATTTTGTAAACGCACCTACGATACAGGAGAAATTCCTAGTGTGGGGTAACACTATTTTTTATTTAAAAATAAAAAGAAGAAAAAATTTTTGACTGCGATGGAAAGTCGTCACTTTGTGGAAATTCTTATCCGTAAGTATTTTTTTATCGTTAAACATACTCAAAATAAAAGTTTAGGATATCGGGTGCGTAGATTTTAAAGGGTTATACTTTCATTAAAAAAATTGTTTGATTAACATCAAACAAATTTTATTAACAGTTAAATTGTTGATTGAAAATAGATGATTTGAAATAATAAAAAAAAAAAAAGTTTTTTTTTTATTTCAAATCATCTTATCATTATTACCTATTATAAATGCGAAAGTTTGTAAGGATGGATGGATGGATGTTTGTTACCTTTTCACGCAAAAACTATGTAACGTGTTTGGATCAAATTTGGTACACATAAGTAGTTTTTATCTTAGAATAACACATGATACATTTTATCCCGGTAGTACGATCCCGTGGGAAAATAACCGAACTCCTCGCTGATGAAGCCGCGGGCATAAGCTAGTAGCTTGATAATTTTGACAGCCAGTGTTACTGCAGGGCAAAGGTCTCTTCTTAACCAGAGATGATGTCGGCATTTATCAGCACGTTTGCTCAAGCTGGATTAGCAATTTCACTCTTATAATATTTTATTTTATTTACTAGCTGGTGGCCGCGACCTTCGTCCGCGTGATTTTTTTTATTTTTATTTAATATTATATAATTTAATATTATAGCCTATAACCTTCCTCGGTAAATGGGCTATCCAACACTAAAAGAATTTTTCAAATCGTACCAGTAGTTCCAGAGATTAGCGCGTTCAACCAAACAAACAAACTCTTCAGCTTTATAATATTAGTATAGATGTCACATAGGAACAACAAACAGCTACATTATGGGATATTACAACATTATAACACAAATCACTCAAATAATCATGTAGCACACAGCTTCCATACACAGATTCACAGATTTCCATTAACTTTTGATGTGTATGAGTGAAAAAAAAAGAAAGCCTATGTCCTTCCCCAGGATATAATCTATATTTTTTCCAAATTTCATTACGATCCGATCAGCTGTTTAGTCGTGAAAAGCTAACTTACAAACAAACAGAGTTACTGCTGTTTTTGATATGGAAAGAAAAAGTCGAGTGCGAGCAGGGTTTGAACCTACAAATCGAATCGAAAAAAACGAATTCGAAATCGAATCGAATCGAATCTCGAATTTTTCTTTCCATATCAAAAACAGCTGTAGTTTCCCTAATAATATGTAAAACAGAGTTACTTTCGCATTTACAATATTATTAGTATTCATAACCATAAGTCCAGGTTCTCTGACGACGATCATAGTTTCACTGGAGGAGAGAGAGACAAAAATCATTAACATTAGTCATAACTGTTTTGATGTATATAAGCTTTTAGCTTTTAACGTACTCAAAGATAAAAAAAACAATCAATGACAGATATAAGCCAACAGAAGTGTCAATACGAACCATAACAGAATTGATAACTCAGATAATGACAGCTGTCCTGAATGTGGACAATCTCGTAAAACAGATAAAAAGTCTTGTATTCATTAAATGGAACAGAGATATATTTGTCTATATTGCAAGTAGTCGCTCGGGTCGATATTTAGGTTAAGCTGTGCTTGCCTAGGTTGGTCTGTGGATGGGTGACCGACCATTACATACCGAGTTTCGTCTGTGCCTCGGAAAGCACGTTAAGCCATTGGTCCCGGCTGTCATTTATAGATTTTTGACAGCCGTTAGTCAGTGGCCCAAAAATCTGACAACCAGTTTTACGAATGGGTTTCGTATTACCTAGTTCTAACTTGGTTGTGGAGGTCAGACAGGCAGTCGCTCCATGTAAAATACTGGTATTCAGCTGCATCCGGTTAGACTGGAAGCCGACCCCAACATAGTTGGGAAAAGGCTAGGCAGATGATGAGTGATTTATTTGTCTATATTGCAAGTAGCTGATATTGTGGTTAAAAGGAATCGTAGAAAACTCTTCGCAGCTGGACCTAGCAAATAGTGCAAAACTAAGAAATGTTTTGTTGCCAGGTGCGTAGTACTCGCAAACGGGGATCGTGTATATGTTACTACTAGAGGTAGGTGTGAACATAAACTTAAGATTAGCCGGCTAAACTTAGGTGAGGTTATGTTAAGTTTAGCCGGCTAATCTAAAGTTTATGTTTACACCCCATCTTTAGCCGTAACATAATTATAAAGGGTGTAAATAGACCCTTAACATAAACGAAAGGCAGTTGGTCACCCCGTCTTTGCGATAATGGTTTTGTTTTTGACCATACCTGGGAACCTTCTAGTTACGGAGATATTGAGGGTCAAAGTTCCACCATTATCACAAAAAAAAAAGTCAATTCCCAGCATTTTTTTTTGTGTAAAGTTACTTAGTTTGATGAACAGAATGCTTGGTTGACGGCTTTGTGAAGGGTCTGTTTACACCCTGTGTACTAGATGACCACAAATCTCAGAACGTGGTGGCGTTCAATGGTTTCTGCCTACTTCCATGGGGAAAAGTCGTAAGTTTATGAATGTTATAAAGTCGTTGCACTTTGGCCTTAAGCTTCGCATAATTTCCGCATAGTGCGACCACAAATAAGGACAGGACAGGACATCTTACATATCGACGCGAGAAAGAGCATTAACAGATAAATTATGTCCTGTCCGAGTGTCAGTGTGGTTACTCCCATATGAATTAAATTAATATTTTTCATACATATAGAAATGTCAATACGAAAATAGCTAACGAACCGAAACCGAACCGAACCTAACCGAAACCGAATAGCTAGCGATTTCTATGAAAAAATGCCGTACCTAGATATTGGAATAGAAATTTTTCCTAAAAATAATTACTAAGCTTAAAATCAGTAGATATTAAAATCTAGAGAAGAAAACGTTTTTTTGTAAATCATCCTAGAAAACGTTTAATCAACAATATCATTAAGTTTGAGAGCAGTGGTGACCAGTAGAAACGTCCGCGATTTACGATTCGTAGGTTCGAACCTAGGCAAGCAATTAACTTTATGATTTTTGCAGCTCTCAAAACGGTGTAGAAAATATCGTGAGGAAACTTGCGTAGGTTTTTTAAAATCGGACCAGTCTGTGGAGAATTATCGTACCTACATATAAAATATACAACATTGACGAATTAAGGACCTCATTGTATTTCTGACGTCGGTTAAAAAATCGAAGTTATGGTGACCTCTACTAAAACGCATGGGGCCGTGTAGTGGATAACGACCCACTTCCTCCCCCAAAGAGGAGGCCTGTGTTCGTCAGTGTGAACATAATAGGTCCAGTGTCACTTATGCACTAGGTACCATTGGATCACACGGAGCTTCAAGTAGATTCCTATATTCTGTCCTGACTACAAATCGCACATCACTTGCCTAGCCTTTTGACATCTATTTTGGGCTCGGCATCCAGTCCAACCGGATACAGCTGAATACCAGTATTTTACATGGAGCGACTGCCTACCTGACCTTCACAACGCAGTTAGTATGGATACCATATCCCTTGGACGAAGACTGGTTGTCAGAATTTCGGGCCACTACCTGTAACGACTGTCAAAGATCTACAAATGACAGCCGGGACCAAACGTGTTTTCCGAGGCACAGAGGAAACTCGGTGTGTAACCCATCCAAATAGTAATAGGATTCCGTTCGCAATCTACGCGCTTTGGACAAGGAGTTGCGGACACCAGCCCGTTATACAATGCAATAGTAATTTATAAGACTCTATTTAACACAGCATCATGCCTGTAGACCTCCAAAAGTTAGGCAGAGGTCAGAGGTCACACAACAATTATGCCAATTATTTCTAATTAGCTTATGCTCGCGGCTTCGCTCGTGTTAATTTAGAATTTGACAATCAATACGTAATCATGATTCGAAAGACACGTGGCGCCATTTATTATCATAAGAAAGTTTTTGTTGTTTTCCTCGGGAACAGTTCTTTTATTCGGGATAAAAGGTACCCTATGTCCGTTTCTGTACACCTGACAAAGTTTATGCAAAATTTCAGGATGATCGGTTCAGTGGTTTAGGCGTGAAAACGTAACGAACAAAAAAAAAAACTTCTTTTGTATTTATAATATTAGTAAGGAAAGGATTCTAAAGTATACAACATTAGTTTTAGTAAGGTCTATCTTTTCATACACGAAATATTTTAAGAGTAACTTCTCTATGTCGTAAAGTCACCATAGCAACGAAAAAAGAAAATCTCTGTGAGTTTTTTTTTTACGAAATTATTATAATTCTAAAAATTTTTAAGACTTCTTGCACAAAACCTCTACTCCCGTATTCTAACAATGGCAGTAGGTAAATACGACGTAATAAATTAGCGTAATGAATGTTCAAAAATAAGGAGCCCATACATGGCGTCGTTATAGCCGTTAGATAATTCTCTGAAAATATTCCGTGTATGAATAGTTAGTCCTTATATACGAAACCTAAAACACGTGTCCAGTATTTTTATGTAAAGAATCTATGTACAAAATTTCAAAACTGTATCATGAAAAATCACAAAGTTATAAGCTTGTTCTCTTACCTGGTTGTCTGCCCAAAAACGTGGTCACCACGTGGAGCAGCCGCGCGCGCGCCTCCGGCGTCGTCTTGAGCTCATTGATAATAATAATTTGGCAGTAGGTACCTAAATGATTGCGATAGGCACTTAGTGTCGCTCGGTGTCCAACTTGTAACTTTTTAAAAATATTTTTGGGACAAGATATAACATGGTTTAAAAATGGTTGAAATCGATTCAGTTACTTATTCTGAACAAACTATATTCAGGTTTCGCATATACTAAAAATAATGTTGGATGGGTAAAAATCAGTCATCGTCTACCTAAGAATGTTTGTTTTTTTTTGCTTATGACTAGACAGATATAGTAAATTCTTGGACCACCAGGTCTTGGACTTTGGATTACTAGAACCTACTTATTAAAGTATAATATTGCTGTATCATCAAATTAATTTTATTCGTATTCGTAAAAAGATTGCATGTGAAAAAATTAACAAGCAGTTCAGACATGATTTTCGTCTGGACACCTACTTAATCTATCTATGAATACAAATTAAATAAAATTGAAGTGTCTGTGTATACTTTCAAAATAACAGCTTTTTACAGAATGCATATGAACGTAGGTAAGTGTCATCATCATCTGCCTAGCCTTTTCCCAACTATGTTAGGGTCGGCTTCTAGTCTAACCAGATGAAGCAGAATTTAGTATTTTACATGGAGCGACTGCCTTTCTGACCTGCACTACCCAGTTAGTACTAGGTAATACGATAACCCTTGTTAAGACTGGTTGTCAGACGTTCGGGCCACTGACTACCTGTAACGACTGTCAAAGATCTACAAATGACAGCCGGGACCAACGGCTTAAGGTGCTTTCCGAGGCACGGAGGAAACTCAGTATGTAATGGGCGGTCACCCATCTACAGACCAACTTAGGTAAGCACGGCTTAACCTAAAGATCGATTCGAGCGGCTGTTATTATTTAGCCACAAGCTCCTAGGTAAGTGTATACGGTATTTTTAACAATATATTTTTAAAATTTTTGTCTGTCTGTCTATCTGTGAGTTTGGGGCGGCTAATCTCCGAAATGGCTAGACAGACTTTGATGGGAATTTTACTGGCAGATAGCTGATGTTATAGGGAGTAACTTGGGCTTCTTTTATTTTAGGGTATCGTGCAAAAAAAAAAAAAACCAGTTCATAATGATGTACTGAATACGTGGTAACCGATTTAGCGACGGTGCTCTTCTACTCTGTATTTAATATCTAAACATATTATAATGAGTGTAACAATACTCTTAACGAAGCCGAAAGTTACTTATTCTCCCCGTCATTGCGATATTTTTTTTGTTCTAGACCATACCTGGGAACCTTCTAGTTACGGAGATATTGGGGGGCCAAAGTTTTTTTTTTTATTTTTTTTATTTCCAACTTTTTCACAAGTTTTTCTTTAAATACAAGTTATTAATGTTTTATGTTTACTTTAAATACGTCCACGACCCCCGTACTATGCAATGCATCCATCAGCACAGTGTTTTGAATGCGTTACTTTGAGTCCTACCGAAAAACGTAATTTTTGGGCCCTAAAAAAAATAGTTTCCCAGCAGTAATTTTTGAGTACAGTTACTTGGTAGTACATTCTGTACAATCTACAGAATGCTTGGTTCCCGACTTCGTGAAGGGTCCGTTTACACTTTGTATTTGTGATTAGGTACGTACTCGGAACCGGCTCTAACGATTTCAATGAAAGTTGCAATGTGTTGTTGTGTGTTGTGTTGTATGTTGTGTTGTGTTGTGTTGTTGTGTGTTGATGTGTGAGTTATATGTTGTGATGTTGTGTGATGTATGTTGGTACCGGGGGCGAAAAATAGATCTAGCTTGGTCTCTTAGTCGGAAAAAATCGTTTTCTTTATTTTCACCTGACCAGCCCCCGTAGCATGACCACCGTAGACAAGGATTTCTTTGACGGAATTGACAAAATGACAGATTGTGTCGACACAATGACAGATTTCAGAATTATGCTCAGATTCTTCTTGGATTCCGGGCATTGCCCTGCGATACATTGATTTGTTTATGCAATCACATTATCAAAGTACAGGTATTATTCAGTCAACTGTCGTATAAATTATATTTATTACATTTTTCTTCTTCTTAGCGTGTCGTTAATCTAAATTGTGTCGGCGCAGAATTATTTATTACATTTTATTGATATTTTTATGAAGTAGTAATTTATGTGTTAGATATGATTTAATAACAAACTTTTTAATGACCTACTTGTTAGTAATTATTTCCAAGCACAGTTTTTGGTCCTTACGCATAAAGAGTTATTTGTTATCTTTCATTGACTCGAATATGCTCTGGCGGTTGAGAGTATCTCATGCTCACTCAAATGTCTCGCTGATGGTGGCGGGTGTGTCGGATCATTTAGTTCTCTTCAAAATGGTTGTGTTGAATGGTGCTGATCCATGCGTCATGTTTGTCAACGAGCGCTGTCAGTAGGGACTGGTCATCTCTTAGCTGCCATGGTTTATTTTTATTTTTGAACTGTTGATTATATCTTTTTACTCACTCTGGACGCTCTTAACTTGCACTTATTTATACATCGTTCTCACATAAATGTATAGTCTCCACATGAATGATGTAACCAAGATTTTGTAACAGTATTTTGATTTAAAAGAGTGTCCATGGAGTTTCTTGTCCATTCTTCTCCATAGAGATCTACGCCTTGGAATAGGCAACTACAGTACTTTCACAAGTTATTATGCCTTGTGTCTGTGACTGTAGCTTCGCTTTCTTTGTTTTTCTGACATTCAAAAGTGCCTGTAATGGTCTAATTGCAATAAATGCTTCTAATTTGAGTTTGTACAGAATACGGGGTAACCGCGTTCGCAACGGTGTCGCATCCACCCTGTATAGTAACTATATCAAAGCCACGCACTATCTCCTCATAAAGTAATGTTGTAACATCACCTTATTTAGAAGTATGATTGACTTAACCTTCAAACACACTTCCTCTTGACACTTGTTTATGGTGTAGGACCTAGAAACCAGCACATGAAGATATTAAAATACATTACCGACTATCTCATGCCTGCGACTACGCCCGCGTGGAGTTCGGTAATTGATCCACGAGATCGCACTACCGTGATAAAATGTATCCTATGAGATAAATTAGGTTATAAATTATCTGTGTGCCAAATTATATCCGATCAGGTTTGGGTGAAAGAGTAACCAACATCCATCCATCCATCCACCTCCACCTCACAAACATTCACATTTGTGATAGTGTATTAAAATTAATATTAGATAGACTTGACAACACAAACAAATTGTACTCCACTAAGACCTAACACCAACCCGCACTGGGCCCGCGTGGTGGTGGCCCCATTCCCTCCCATAGAGAAGAGCGCTGTGTCCCAGCAGTGGGAACATTATAGGCTGCTGCTATGCTATGCTAAGACCTAACGGGTTGCTGTCATTACAAGCGTAACGCGAAAAAAAACTATTGACAGCTATATAATCTTACGTCAAGCCGTCATTGAGACATCTAATCACATTTTCAACCCGACTGACTTTTTCAGATACTTTTTTTATTTCCAGTTTTTGAGTGTATACTATTTGTCACTTCAAATTACTTTTAAACATATAAGTTCTGATATATTTTTGTAATCGCCCTTGTAAACCCTTCATTTTGATACCCTGCTCGGTGATATTGGAAGAAAAAAAATTCGAACTCCACGATATGGCACCCGAAATTTATTTCAATGTAGACAGTGACACTTGCGCCACCAAGACAAAGCTAACGACGTATAATTAATCCAAATCCGTTCATCCATTTAGGAGTAACACATAGAAACGGACACACATACATACATACACACGTATAGGTCAAACACATAACTCTCCTTTTGGGCTTCGCCGCAGTCGGTTAAAAAGGATTAGGGTTATGTGCAAAAATAATTAAAACCGTTGAAATTTTTAACAAAATCCGTTTCAAATAGGGAAGTAATATTTTTATGATAATTTTACGCGGACAGTGGTCGCAGGCAACAGCTAGTTCCACATAAGAAGACACTGTCCGTACAGGATCTTGAAACATATGCATCATGTGTTTAGCATACATACATAAAAGGGAGCCACAGGAAGACATTACCACTTTGGATTTTATACTTTATCTTAAGGACAAGTAAATTCAAAATACCTAAACAACGCAGGACCTAGAAACATGATCATATAATCAGTAATTACCATCCCTTTGGATTTTAAACTTTATCTCAAGAACAATGAACTCCAAATACAACGACACGATGTATTAATTTAACGTCAGAACTGCGTATTGTAGTAAACGATGTTGACAATAATTATGATATAATTATATGTATGTATTGTTTACGAACTTTTCACTTCCTATGATATTATTATCTTAGCATTATTGATTTTAATTATTGAACAACTAATAAACCGTCTTGGACTCTTCTGATAAAATATCATTCAGATTCAACTAGAAATAAATACGTAGATAATGCACGTTAAATGAGCACAATATAAATCAACATAGTATCTCAATTTTGACGGCACGGTTGGCGCAGTGGCTGAGCGATTGACTGCTGCGCTTCGTGTCGCGGGTTCGATTCCCGCACGGAACAAATATTTGTATGGCCTACAGGTAGTTGTTCCGGGTCTGTCTGTTTGTGTATGTGAGTTTAAATGTTTGTAAACGCATCCACGATACAGGAGAAATTCCTAGTGTGGGACAACGTTTTTTTTAAGAAAAAAATAAAAACAGTAAATGAAATTAAATACGTTACACACCCTAATAACTGAAACAAACATTTCTGGCGAATCGTGGGTGTACTACCTGCCCAACCCTTTAATGAAAACAGGCGTCATGGTATGTTTGTCAAATACGTTTATTTATTTAAACTTCATGTACAATAGTGATACATAGGCGGACTTAATGCCACAAGGCATTCTCTACCAGTCAACCTTTGGTTTAAATAAGAAAACATTGTGATAGGGTACAAAATAAATATATAAAAATAACTTCTTGCTATCGAAAATTTATATAGGCACTTATAATGATACTAATACTTATATACAAAAAAAAGAAACAACGTAACATAACGTTTACTTGTATGTACACACAGATACAATTTAAGGTTGTGAGTATCTCGGTGCCCTGATATGCATTTCTATACTAATATTATTATCTTTATCTATTTATATATACAATGGTAAACTGACTGACTGGGTGATATATCACCACACACAGCCCAAACCGCTGGTCCTAGAGACATGAAACTTGAAGGGTGTGTTCTTTGTGAAGAGTAATTAACGCCTAAGAAAGGATTTTTGGGAATTCCACCGCAAAAAGGTAAAATAGGGGATGGAAGTTTATATGAAAGTCCGTCAGCTTTGAAGTTAGGATCTTCAAATTTTGTGTTTAGGCTGACGATTGAGTATTAATTTATATGTCTCAGCGTTTTTGGTAATCCTACCCCGGAAAGGTTAAAAAGGAGAATGAAGGTAAGTAATCGGATATTTTTCGACATCCACGCAGGCGAAGCCGAGGGCAAAAGCTAGTCTATACTAATATTATGAAGCTGAAGAGTTTGTTTGTTTGGTTGAACGTGCTAATCTCAGGAACTACTGGTTCGAATTGATAAATTCTTTTAGTGTTGGATAGTCCAATTATTGAGGAAGGTTATAGGCTATATAACATCACGCTATGGCCAATAGGACTGGAGCAAAAAAAAAAAAACAAATCAGAAGCGGTGGGTGAAACAGCGGGGCACAGCTAGTATTCCTATCACAAGTTCCTTGGTATTTAAATATCTGAAAAATACAAGGTGTAAACTAGCTCTTCACGACGCCGCCGTCAACTAAGCACTTAGTACATCAAACAAATTTAAAAATGGGGTAACCCTACGCAAAATTATATGTAACGCACTCAAAACATTGTGCTGATGAATACATTGAATAGTGAACGGGTCATTAAGATGTTTAAATTAAAGTAATAACCTTAAAAACTAGTTGTATTTAAAAAAAAAAACTTTTGAAAAAGTTGGAACTTTGACCTACAATATCTCCAATAGACGGCTCCAAAGTAAGGTCCAGAACAAAAAAAATATCGCAATGGCTGGGAGAACAAGTGCCTTTCGGCTTTGTTAAGACTATATTTAGACCCTTTATAGAATTATGTAAATGGTAATTCGTTTGAATCGATCGTACTTGCTTATTACTTTAAATTATTAAAGAAAAAAGTTAATCGCGCCAACAAATGTGTACATGATATTGACAGATGATACCAACTTAAGATAATAACAATTGAAGCCCAACTAACTGAAAATTCAACCCACAATTTTTGGTTCAGGTTGACTTTCTTTAGGACAAAAACCAGGACACAAAGGACCAAAAATGACCCTACGTCGGATGGCCAATGACTCTGTCCACTGGTTCGTGGGGGAGCTAACTTCACGAATAGTGGCCGAGTCGGGGATCCCTTCGGACCGACACCATCTTGGGAAGATCCTGTTGCAAAGCTTTAAGGATGCCCCAGATTTTGTGTTGCAGGTATGATGAGTTTCATCGCTGGTCTTGCACCTTCCTGACCAGACCTTGATGACCCGTGTTACTTTTGATTAGGGCAGCACGTTTTATTCCATTCTCCCCTGTCAATGTTCAGATGACAAATGACAAAGTAAATTAGGAATTATAGTGTGGGATAGGAATGGCGCTAGACGACCTGTATAGCTCTGTCCCTTTCCCACACTGGAATTCCTCCTGCTATAAGACGTCATAGTAAACACCCTGAGCCTTCATTTACAAGGGAGTAAATGTCAATTCATCACTTTTTCGTCACTTGCGTTTCATCCCTCATCAGAACTAGTTACACCAAACGATTCTTTTAAAATTTCTTTCTCTTAAGCAACTTTTTAACTTCAAATGAATGAATGGATGGATTGTGTCAAAGATGTTTTCGCTAGACAGGAGGTGACTACTGACTGAGATGGTTTGTGGTAGTGATGTATGGAAGAAGAAGATATGCTGCACCTATCTTAACAAAATTCGATAGCGGTAGAATGATGGTGATCCGGTTTTCTAAATGATGCAAGTCAACTTTGCGACTGGCAATATTATTCGGAAATCAATAGCAATGAGGTCCTAGACGAAGTTACAATTAGCTATAACGAGGATGGAAACGACAAAATTGTATTGGAAATATGAAACTTCTTGAAAGCGCTTGTCATTTGTCTGAGCCCTCTGGTGATCATCATCTGCCTAGCCCTTTCCCAACTATGTTAGGGTCGGCTTCCAGTCTAACCGAATGCAGCTGAATACCAGTATTTTACATGGAGCGACTGCCTGTCTGACCTCCACAACCCAGTTAGTACTAGGTAATACGATAACCCTTGGTTAGACTGGTTGTCATTTTACTTTTAGAGACTAGTAGTTAATAAGTAAGACATCAATTGTTCGTTTTTCGTTTAACGTCAAAATAACTGATTAGCACTTTGAATTGATTATTTCATAGTAAATCGTCTCCACAGATAGACGGAGCAACAGGAGAATCAGAAACATACGCTTCAGCCTTGGAGAGGACAGTGCGATGTGCCAACTGCTTGAAAAATCTGGGTCTTCAGCATGGAGACGTGCTGATACTGATGGCTCCCAACCATCTCGATGTTGCCATACCCTTCTATGCTGCGCTTTATCTTGGAGTCATTGTTGCTGCTGTCGACAGGACATTAACTACAAGTACGTGTTTTGTGATTCCTCTCATTCTATTTAAAAAAAGTTTTCGTTTGTACCTACGGTATGATAGCATTGAATTGTCTTGTGTTGAGCTAGATAAGCATGTAATAGTGTGCGTTTACAGACCCCCACACTACTTAAATTAACGGTATCTTTGAGTCAGTAATGGAAAATGCTTTAGCAAAACTTCTAACTGGTAATAAACCAATAATTACCTACCTGTGGTAATGTTAATATCTTAGAGAATAATGTAAATAGCAGTAGATTTTTAAAACACATTAAATCATTTAATTTGCCAAATGTGTTTTCAGAACCAACCGGAATTACTACCAATACTGCTACATATAGTGATAACGTTTTTTGTTGCTGCGACTACTTAGATAAATCCATTGCAAATTACCTTCCTTCAGATCACAGCGGTCAGACCGTTGCTTTCGCGACCAATATACAATTACAAAGAATTCAGAAACAAACTAGAGTAGTGATTATAGAGTAATCTTCTGTAGATGCTTTCGAGCTGATAATATTATTTGAATTAATTATTCAGTGACTAAGCAGTCTTAAGCGTCAATAGCATTCTAACTGTGTTGTACCAAGAATGTAGTTTAATTATAATAGAAATTTTCCGAACGATTGAGTGTCATGTGGACTTTGCACAACCAATTTATCAATGCGCGTTCTTAGGCCCAAGAACTGGAGTGATTTTGTCTGTTCAAATATTATGGCCGTCTGGTTGGAGTTGTAATCAATGACGACTGTTAATCATGGACTTAATGGGTCCGATTTCGACAAAGTTACTGCGTTTCCCTTCTCGGTAGCTAGCTGCCTGAGAAATGTATCTAGTATAGGGCAATTCATTACATTGAACTATTTAAAAAAGTTTGAAAACTTTAGCTACGCCTTATACCTCTACCTCAATTCGCTGAATACAGGTACATCTAATTTTCCAGACGAACTGCAACAAACCTTCGCTTTCTCAAGACCCAAGATAATATTCTGCCAAAGCGAACGAGCGTCAGATGTCCAGCTGACTTTGAACAACTTGAATCTGGACGCTCAGATAGTCAGCTTTGACAAAGGAGATTACCTCTGCAGCTTCAATGATTTCATGGAGCAATATGGAGATGACTCGCCAGTGGAAGATTTCAAGTAAGGATACGTTTATAATACTACAAACTCGCAATCACGGTAAAACGTTGGTTCTGCGACTAATCTCTCTCCGGTAGTGTCGGAATGCCGTCGTGTTGGACTGTGAATGAGGGAAGAGAGAGAGAGAGTGCACTTGTGCTTGCAGCAGATACTAACGATTAATTATGATTAATTATTCAATATCATCTGCACCGATGACTAGTCTCCATTGAGACTACTGTAAACAGTCAAGAGGACTATTAATATTACAAATTTTTCGAAATCTTTTTCCAATAATTCTGGTCCTTTGGTTCCTTTGATAGCGGTCATTGAACCACATACATTTATTGAATCTCTTCTTTTAAAAAACGTATACAAACCTGTTAACAGCCCCTGAATTGACATTGATTGTGGTCCTGAACATTAACAGAAGAAACGATAAGTATACGGCTTATGGTTTCAGTTCGTGACAAAGAGATATCAGGGAAAGGGCAATGACCGCTATTGCCATCTTAACTGGCTGCAACTATAGACTACAAAAATACCACTTTTTGGTCCCGTTGAATTTAATTATGTTTTTAATTTGTTAGTTTAGTAAATATACTATTCTTATCATTAACACTAGAAACGGGATATTTACCATGTTCGAACATGGTAAATATTTCGTTGAATAAAATGTTTGTAAACACACCTACGATACAGGAGAAATTCTTAGTGTGGGAAAGGTTTAAAAAAAAATCGATGGTATTGGGTCCACTTACAGCTTGCAAAGGGGTTGGAATATTTTTGTATGAAGATTTTGGCTCATACAGTACTTCTTTATTATGATGCCAACTATTGAATAATACAGAGGCCCACTTTTGCTATTTTTATAAATTCGTCATTCCAACACGATCCATTGTCATTTTACTAAAAGTTCGTAATCTGCTAAATTCATAATGGTCGATCATTGGTTGGTCAATGGTCTCGTAATAGAATTGTATTATAATGATTGTCGTATTGCCATTAATATAAAACCTAGTTAAGTTAGTAGAAATTATTTTGGAAAAACTGCTACTAAAGAACATTTATTCATGCCAGATTTCATTTATATATATCTTTACATATTATTTATCAGATTACCATTCTATGCCATTTCTTTCAATGGAGTGTCAGTGGTTGACCATTGGAAAGTCATAATGACGCCATTATATTAGTAGATTACCAAACTTGTCAAAATCAACAATTATGAAATCAATTATTGACCATTCTGACACAATTGTAATAGCAGACTTGAGGCCCAGGTTATATACGTGGCTGCTATTTTGAATAACAAATAAAATGGCGGAATTTAGGCATCCCAAAATATTCAAACCTCTTATTTTCCTTATGGCCAATGTCACTACTCTTTAATATATGCTGATTGTTATTCAACTGGGTATAGTATTCTCGCTCCATTGACCCCTGCCATCTTCCCAAGATCTAGTGACAAAGTGGCTGGTAATATGAGCACCTTTAATTATGAGGAAGTCATTGTATGCTCTACTGAGTTATCCTGATGATTATCGCGATCTCGTTTGTAAATAGACACTGTGTGTGTTTTTGTTGTTCAAATGTTAAGTGTTATGATAAGTCTTCGAGAGATATGGATTATAGGATCTCTTTTCAGATTTTGTTTGGCCATGGTTTGATGGCCTTTTAGGATTCCTTTCTTATAAAATTCTCGTGTCACTATGTTCGAATACGCCAAGCTCCGAAACCACCCAACCGATGTCAATGTATTTTTTTAAAATGTGTACAGGGTTTAAGGGACACCGGCGCTAACGTAACTACCACGTATTCAGTACAACATTCCGAACCCGCGGCCATTTTGCTTATTAGTAATTAAAAAAAAAAAAAAACTGTTCCATACATTTTGTCCGCCCACATAGAACTTTGTCTTCTGTTATTAAAAATAAAAACACAACTGTTTTCTACAAAATTTGTTGGTATTGCAGTTTTGTAGGAAATAGCTGATTTTTTTTAATAACCGACGAAAAAAAAAAACTTACATTTTTACATTTTTGTTATTTTTTTATTTTTTTGTGTGTACATAAAAATAAAAATATTTTTAATAACACCTTGCATATAATGGTTGGTTCCAAATAGAAAAAATGGATTGTTTTAGACGTGATAGGTGGCCCCCTGTCAAGCAGGGGCAGGTCGCTAGTACACAGTACTAAACGTATAATTCTAAACAAAATAGAATGGTTTGCACGAAAGAATGCATGCAAATAAAGGGTGTAAATAGACCCTTAATGAAGCCGAATGGCACTTGTTCACCTCGTCTTTCCGAAATTTTTTTTTGTTCTAGACCATACCTGGGAACCTTCTAGTTACGGAGGTATTAGGGGTCAAAGTTCCAACTTTGTCACAAGTTTTTTTTAAATACAAGTTTTTAACGTAAGATTTTTATTTTAAACACCTCCACGACCCCCGTACTATTCAATCCATCCATCACCACAATGCTTTTAGTGCGTTCCATCGAGTCCCACCGCATAACGTGATTTTTAACCTCAAAAAAAAAAGTCGTTTCCCAGCAATTATGTTTGCGTAAAGTTACTTAGTTTGATGTACAGAATGCTTGGTTGACGGATATGTGAAGGGTCTGTTACATACACCGATGGAAAGTTCTGACTTGAACAATAATTGCGAAGCCAGATACCATACTATAGATGCTCATAAAGGAAAACTTACTGAAATTGGATAAAAATGCAAAATTTTCATTACTGTGACTGGTGACTTCAAAAATTTGCAGGACTATTTATTTGTGGCGACTACTATCTAGTGCTTTTACAGGTGTACAGACTTCGACCCTGAAGACTCAGCAGCGTTCCTCATCGCTACGAGTGGAACTACTGGTCTGCCCAAAGCAGCTGCTGTCACCCACAAGAATTTCGCGATCACTACGCCATATGTGTGGTAAGCGTTGTTGATCGCCTGCTTTCTTGACGATCTAAACAACGTCTATAAAGGATGATTTCCACCAAACGGCTCGGATCGCATCGGATCGGAACGGATT
This sequence comes from Noctua janthe, assembly GCA_910589295.1. NCBI lineage: Eukaryota > Metazoa > Arthropoda > Insecta > Lepidoptera > Noctuidae > Noctua > Noctua janthe. The sequence continues at coordinate 12,880,695 of OU342573.1, forward strand.
TTACAGTCTTTAAACGATATTAAATCGTGTACACAGTATTGAAAGTCTATATTACTAAGCCGCACACAACAGCTTGACCGCGGCCGTCTTTCGCGACACGCGGTCGTAGCCGAAAGTATGCTACGACGCGCGATTGGCTGCGTTCGCCTGTCGTCGTATCCGACACGGTAGGAATGAAGCTATTTGACTAGGCGCAGAAACGGATACGTTAAGCGACGGTACTAGACCTATCCTATGCATCGATATCCTGCCGAATGCGATCGGCTGTCGCCGCATCCGTTCGTATCCTTTCCGATCCGATACGAAGTGAGCCGTTTGGTGGAAATCATCCTTAACGCTGCAATTAACGTAGCCGTTTAGTGGGCCCAAACAGTATAATACAATTTTATAACTACCTTTTTCAAGGACAATTCTTCTGGTATCCTCTTACCTTAAATCGCTTTGTTTCTTCCCAATAGGTCTAGATACACGACATTCCCGACACCAACACGCCTGGCCTTGGTTGGATCACCACTTCAATGGCTGACCGCCATCTTGAATTTCATCGTATCTCCAATATTGAGGTTCTCCAGACTTCAGACGTCGCAGAACATGACGCAAGAGCATACGTATGATCTGATCAACACGTATAGGGTAAGTAGAGTTTAATTTATCGAAAACCAAATTTTGATAGATTTGATATTAAAACAATTAGTGCTGACTGGTAGAAAATATAAATTACTTATAATAATAATTAAATGACTGAAGATAGCTAAACGTTAGTATAATCAGCATATAATAGACATGCACATACAAATTCTGAAGAACACAACTTTTTCAACTTTTTGAAGAGCTACGAGTATAAATGATGATTTTTAGGAAAAAGTATAACATCAATTATTATAGATAATTGCATGATCTACAATTTTAGTCTGATCTATTTTTATGATAAAACTTACCGTTTGGTTGAAAAACACAAATTTGCAACCTTGACCTTGAATTTTTTTTTTTGCAAAGGTCGGATCGATGTGGACTTCTTACATTTCATTTAAATGGTGTCCCAAACATTCGTACAAATTTTTAGCTCTATTTGAATTTTTGTAACCTTGCATGTGTAACTTGCCCGGGCTGTTTAAAAAGGTGGCAGGGTTGTTGTGGCACTGCTTGGACAGCATTTGTCCAGCAGTGAACTGCAATAGGCTGAGTTGAGTGACCTTCACGTGTCGTTTTTCAAGCAAGTATTGCCTGTTTTCTACTGTTCTTATTAAGTGTTTTCTTGCAGCCAACCTACACCATCTTCAGCCCAACAATGATGACGACGCTCATCAAGCCTGACGAGCGTGATAAGTGTGACTTCACCAGCTTGGAACTCATCATGTTAGGTGGAAGCGCAGTGCCTCAGGAACTGATAGATGAATTGAAGGTTTGTACCGAACGTTTCAAGCAGAATAGATGGCAATTTCGGATAAATAGACCATGCCAATTTTCTATAAAATCTGACTGTTGCAGTAAATTCGTCGACGTAATACTGGAAATTCTAACACTTTTAATTGGCTCTACTTCTGTTCTCCGGCGACTTTGGTACTTGTCGAATTAATATGAATTGGAGTACTTACTACTTGTAATGATTTGGAATATACAACATTAGTTTTAGTATATGCGAAACCTGAAACTATTTTTATGTGAAAAATCTATGTACAAAATTTCAAAACTGTATCATGAAAAATCATAAAGTTATAAGCTTGTTCTGTTACCTGGTTGTCCGCACAAAAACGTGGTCACAACGCAACACAGCCGCGCCCGCGCCTCCAGCGTCATCTTGAGCTCATTGATAATAATAATTTGGCAGAAAGTACCTAAATAATTGCGATAGGTACTTAGTGTCGCTCGGTGTCCAACTTGTAAACTTTTTTAAATATTTTTTTGACAAAATATAACATAATTTAAAAATTAATGGAATCGATTCAGTTACTTATTCTGAACAAACTATATTCAGGTTTCGCATATACTAAAAATAATGTTGTATTTCAATTCTGTTGGACTTACCCCCATTTTGCCTAAAATCCATTGTGACATATTGTTACGTTTGATCATTCGCTGCAACTACTGTATCTTTAACGTCTGATGCACTTTGATCCCTCACTTTATTGGCCAAAGGGGACTCAGCAGCTGGTAGATAAACAGAATTAAGATAATGCGACATTATCATTTTAGAAATGCTACCTCATTCTTACCAACGAGTTTTACTTCGGTTACACAACTTCTTCAAATAAAAATGTCCAGCCGTACTTACGATGGATTAATATGTTGGTGATTAATTCGATAAGTTACAAATCCTCAATGATAGTCCTAACTTAGAATGGTGTTGTTGGTTTACTGCTGGCAGATATAAAATAACCGCGTTCCTTTACGTTTTATCTGCAACGATCATAATCAATAAGTGAACCCTTTTTTGTATTCAGCCAAAGTCTAAGATCACACGAGACAGATCATGATGAGCAATTAAAACATGATCTTTTCAGTTACAAACTAAGGTAAAAAATGATCGCAATGGCGGGGAAAACAAGTACCTTTCGGCTTCGTTAAGGATATTGTTACACCCATTATTTACCCGACCCGGAAATCACACCCAGGACCTCATGCTCAGCAATCGCGATTGCGACCGCTAGACCAATGAGGCAGTCAAAGAGTCAGATATATAGATGTCGTTTAAAAATAGTGGTCCGCTGGTGTCGGGAGCAAGGTCCAAGATACCGGTGGTTAGGGCTCCAGAGACAGTAGCCTCTTCACACTGCAGGCCGTATCGAGGAGTACTGCCTTCTGAATAAGGCCCTTGATCCAACCGCCTAAGGAGAGCCTTGAAAGATGTTCGTCGAGGGTCTTGGCCATATGGCCATTACGACAATCGGCAAAGTAATAGCCGATAAAGGTTGGGTATATCGAAGTATACGAGTATACAACATTAGTTTTAGTTTATGCAAAACCTGAAACACGTGTCGAATAATTTTTATGTAAAGAATCTATGTATATTACAAAATTTCAAAACTGTGTCATGAAAAATCACAAAGTTATAAGCTTGTTCTGTTACCTGGTTGTCCGCACAAAAACGTGGTCACCACGCTGCGCACCCGCGCGTGCACCTCCAGCGTCGTCTTGAGCTCGTTGATAATAATAATTTGGCAGTAGGTACCTAAAGGATTGCGATATGTACATTAATGTCGCTCGGTGTCCAACTTGAAGCCTTTTTTAAATATTTTTGGGACAAAATATAACATGGTTTAAAAATTATTCGAATCGATTCAGTTACTTATTCTGAACAAACTATATTCAGGTTTCGCATATACTAAAAATAATGTTGTATAGCTCTACTCTCATATTTTCTTTTAGATTGTATCTCCAGACACCGAAGTCCAGAACGTTTATGGTATGAGTGAGTTGAGTGGTGTTGCATTTCATGGAGACAACCCTGCACCAGGGTCCTGCGGCAAGCCAATGGGATGCTTCCAATATCGGGTAATAAAATTCTACAATACTTGCCTACCGTGTTTTTAGGGTTCCGTACCCTAAAGGTAACCACCGGAACCCTGTTACTAAGCCTCCGCTGTCCGTCCGTTCGTCCGTCTGTCTGTCAGCGGGCTGTATCTCATGATCCATAATAGGTAGACAATCCTGCTTTCTATCTGTCCCATTCCCATCCAGTCTACTAAAAATTACTGTTCTGTACGTTCCTAGGGACTTCTTGCTTACTTCTAAAAAATCTCCCTTTATCATTATTAGGGAGAACAAAAGGATCATGTGATGAGTTCTACCAGAAATGCCATTCACATTGTATAGGGCACGCGATAAGATAGGTCTCTATCATATCAGAAATACCGTCGTGATGAAACTCCTTGATAATATATCTGTGAAATACCTAAGCAGAACTCTTTCTGCTTAGCCTTTTCTCCACTATGCTAGGGTCAGATTCTTGTCTTACCAAATCCAGCTGAGTACCAGTTTTTTATATGGAGGTTAGTCGCTCCACATCCCACTTATTGGGAAACACAATATCCCACACGATGGATGGGTTATGATCTAATAAAGTTTTCTATTATAGATTATTGATGTTGAGACTCAAGAAGATATTTATGAACCTAACGTGCCTGGCGAGTTGTGGATCAAAGGACCAAGTATCTTTAAGGTAAGAATGTTAAGATGGACTATTAACATACAGGGTGTAAACAGACCCTTCACGAAGCCGTCAACCAAGCATTCTGTACATCAAACTAAGTAACTCTGTGCAAAAATGATTGCTGGGAAACGACTTTTTTTTGGGGTGAATAATCACGTTTTACGGTAGGACTCTATGGAACGCACTCAAAGCATTGTGCTGATGGATAGATTGAATAGTACAGGAGTCGTGGAGGTGTTTAAAGTAAAAACCGTAACTAGAAGGTTTCCAGGTATGGTCTAGAACAATAAAATGATCGCAAAGACGGAGAGAACAAGTACCTTTCGGCCTCGTTAAGGGTCTATTTACACCCTTTATACTCGCTGGAAGGGACATCGACGCGAAAAAGAGTACCACATTTTCAGTACATCATTCTGACCGAACCTGGCACATAGAAATTTTTCGTCGGTATTTTTTTTTTAAATCTGCTCCGGTGAACATTTTCTACAACATTATTTTTAGTATATGCGAAACCTGAATATAGTTTGTTCAGAATCCCAATAATTTCTAAACCATGTTATATTTTGTCCCAAAAATATTTAAAAAAAGTTCCAAGTTGGACACTGAGCGACACTAAGTACCTATCGCAATCATTTAGGTATCTACTACCAAATTATTATTATCAATAAGGTCAAGACGACGCCGGAGGCGCGCGTGCGGCCCTTTCGCGTGGTTACCACGTTCTTGTGCAGACAGCCAGGTAACAGATCAAGCTTATAACTTTGTGATTTTTCATGATAAAGTTTTGAAATTTTGTACATAGATTCTTTACATAAAAATACTCGGCACGTGTTTCAGGTTTCGCATATACAAAAACTAATGTTGTATATGGGTTCAGAATAATGTACAGAATACGTGGTTACTCGTTTGTGTGGGATGACCATTCCATCCTGTATTTTTTTAAAGGTTCCCTAGAAATGTCTCCTATTTGGTGGGCGCGTTATTGGTAACACATTTGCTCATACTTGTATTTATTGTTTTTTTTTTTATATTAATGTATATATTAAGTAAAGTAAACTAACTAAATACATTATTAATTAAAAAACTATTAAATAACCTAAAATAAATAAACTAACAACAAACTATAAGAGAGCATCAAAAAACTCCTCCTCAACGCTGTCAGCTGGTAATGTGCCCAAGAGACTGGTGGCGTTGCCACGTTGTATGGCAACACTTAGCCTCTGGCCAAAGTAAAAGCCAGCCCTTGGGTCACGGGAAGCGTCAACTAGGCGTTTCGAAATTTCCTTAAAAAGGCTATGAGCACTCGGACCCCACGACCCCAGAGTTTCAACCCCAAACGGCTCGAAAATATAGTTATCACAAAGGTTTCTATATTTACGCCGCTTGAGGTTCTCTGCAGCCGCAGCGGCAGCGCCAGCACAGCACGACGAGCTTGGAAGATGTGATGGCGCAAGAGTATCGACGCATGTCGCGTCCCACACTAAAGGCCTACTACCCATCTTCCAAGGAATCAACGACATGCCGTCCGGTCTCTGTATTGTGTCACTGTTTCTTTTGCCCAATAAATAAAATTAAATCTAAAAATGATAGTGACAAAGCATTATGCTGTGAAACTGACATTTCAATTACATATTTTGAATATATACGTAACTTATTTTACTTGTAGTCGGTGTAATATTTTCTACCTTCTTTAACATTTATCCTTTGGAAATTGAGAGAAAGGGACGGACGGCCTCTGTACTGGCTATCTCTCTCGCCTCGTTTTGCCTCGGTAATGATAGCCTAACAAAAGTAAACCTATGACTTGACCTTCGTATCATATAAAAGTGAACCATGATGATCAGGCTTGCCATTAAGGTTAATTTTTATATGATACGACTTTTGAAGTACTAATTCCTGTTTGAATTTTAGGTCCATGTTCTCGCCTGAGAGACGTTTCGTTATACGGCCATTACAGTTGACGCAACTCTGATGTTGTTGCTATTACTATTTCAACAGGAATACTACAATAACGTCGAAGCCACTGAAGAAACTTTCGCCGAAGACCGCTGGTTCAAAACTGGTGACACTTTCTACAGAGATGAAAACTGGAACTTCTTCTTCGTGGAAAGGATCAAATTGCTGCTTAAATACAAGAGTTATCAGGTATGAGTATGACCCAACCTCTGACAAAGTGGTTCAGGGCAAAATTCTGTCTTGATTTTGCCGGGTAAGTAAGGTACGAAGTCCAGACTGTGAATTTAACCGTCAGGCCGGGCAGTGAGGAGTACCTTGCTTTTTTTATACTAAGTGGGCTTACTCTTGACCTCAATCTAGTCCTGAGGACAGAGATGAGGTCGACGATGAAACGAGCTAACGCAAAAGAAGCCTATTAACTCGCGACTTAAATAGATTGGGGCCATATGAACTTGGGAACACCGACGCAGGCAAGGAATTCCACTCCTTGGCTGTGCGCATAATAAATGAATGCAGTAGCAAAGCGCTTCGTGCGAATGTGTGGCACATCGACAAGGTATGGGTGACCTGCAGTACGTTCCTCGATATGATACTATAACGTTCCCGCTACTGCCAAGGGACACAAGCCTCATCTCTGTGAGAGGAACAGAGGATGAAGGCTGTAATCCACTACGCGAGTCCAATGTGGATTGGCACATGTCTTAGAATTTTTGGATACTAGGACCTGCCGGTTTCCTCACAATGTTTTCCTTCCTCGTTTTGAGATCACTGGCGATGTTTACATCACCACCATCAAGGAACCAAGAGTAATACCAATAAGTTAAATTGGTGTAGTGGTTGCAAGCGGGACTGCGGGGCGTGATTGCGTGAGGTCCTAGGTTCGATTCCCAGGTCAGGCAAAGTATCAGCTACGGTATCTGGATTTGTGTCCGGTTGATGTCAATAGGCTCGCCCCGTCGCTGTCGCCCGTCGTATTACATGAGGCAGAATTTGGGTGTATTATTAGGTACATCTCTGTCTAACCCCTCAGCGGTTACAGGCGTCATGTTATGTTAAACTAAATTCCTAATATTCTCTACCCAGATATCTCCAGTAGAAATAGAAGCAGTAATCCGCCAGCACCCGGGCGTGTTGGACGTAGCGGTGACAGGCGTGCCCGACGACGAGTGTGGCGACCTGCCAGTCGCGTGCGTGGTACCCCGACCAGGGGCTGAGCCCAGTGCTGACGAGATCAAGGAATGGGTTAAAGGTATGGCTTTGTTAGTGTTGTTGACTTGTGCTTATGAAATCCATACTGTTCTTTTGTTATGATATTGTATTTGCTACAGTAATCGTAATCGGAAAGTCTCTTTTGGTGTATCCAACCAAAAGAGACTTTCCGATTACTATTATTTTTCAAATAATTTAGATACTATGGGTATAAGGGTTATCGGGCGATAGTTTTTAACATAATTTTATCGTTTCTTTTGGACAGAGTTTTAACGACTTTTCATCAAAATCAAGGCAACTAGTGCCTGACGCTAGTTTTCAACAGGTTTTTTGAAGTTACTATAAATCAGTTTTCGTGTTAAGTGTGTTTCAAAAACAATGGAATGGATTTTTATCATACAAATTGTATATGTCCCTGTTTCAACCATGAAGGGACCTACTTTTAATCTTTAGCACGTTTTGAATTTAACATCATTCGACTTTAAGTTTATTCATGCCGATTTTCAAGCTAATCAAAGCAAGCACTAAAGCTGTTCTCTAAAAACTTGAAAATTTCTCGTCAATATTTGTAGTCACTCCAGTCACTTTAGATTTTCTCAAATACATTTTATTTTACAGAATCTCTCTCAGACGCGAAGCAACTCAGAGGCGGCGTGCTATTTGTCGACGCTATACCGATGACTGCATCCACCAAGGTCCACAGGAGAAAACTAAAACAAATGGCTTTAGAAATGCCTAGAGAATAAATTATTAATTTAAACTTAGTAGGTATAAGTTAGTTCACAAGTTTGGTTGAATGCACGTTGAAAGTGATCTGAGGCCTTCTCTGAGGCGCTCTAGCACGAGTGCGTCGATTTTTTGTCGAATACACAAATCTTATAGCATTTTATTTTTGCAACATGCACAATCAGTATCATCGAACATAGATATGAATAATTTCTCAAGAAATCGTAAATCATGAGGATTTTTCAGTATTTTTATGATCCAAGGATCAAATTAATAATTCATCTAACGACCGGAGTCTGCTTAGGGTCATATTTAGATCTGTCCCTTGAATAGTGGAAATAGCGAGAATATTACGTGTGAATAACACACTGTTCTGTTTTTATTATTTTTATATAATTTTATCATGTGTACCACAGTCTATAATAAAATACTTATTTCTTAAACAGTTACATAATTATATTATTTAGGTATTGAGAGAAATTTTGGAGTGAGGCGTGATTTTTTTAAATTATTCTAATTATCGGGTGCATGCAAGCAAAGCCGCAAGCAACAGCTAACATATCTCATTTCTCAAATGATGATAAGGAGTTCAGAAGTTATAAGGGAAAATATGAACATACTTACATATACATACATACCGGTCAAAATCATAACCCTCCATTTCGCGTCGCCATAGTCGGGTAAAAATAGAATGGATGACACGATCTTGCCAGTGGCGCCATCTGGTAGGCTCAAATACGATAGCCCTCATTATGCAACTCTCTCATTTTATTAGAAAGCAGGTTTAATAACAATAACACATACCAAGGAGTAATTAATGAATTTTGTAATAATTTATTCTGTCAACTGTCAATCACTGAAAAGTGACATAAGCATTTTATGCGATAAATTAGAATTATTAAATAAGAATAACAGTTAGTACTTTCTCTCTTCGTAAGCAATAAGTTGAACCTCATCATTTGTACTGAAGACTAAACGTAAGTAGAAAAATATATCTCGTAAAATAACGTACACAGTTAATTATCAAACACGGTATACGACCCCACCACCGCCTCCCGACGAGGAAATTATTCAACAAAGCATTCTGGTACATCAAACCTATTTAATCTATGATCTAAGTAAGTAACTACCAGTGGCGAAGGTTCCATACAACTCGATTCCTACCGGATTCCTTTTGAAAAATGTCTGTCAGTATTCTATAGACAAATAATATAATCAGATTAAAGAAATGTACTCCGGCTTACCTGTTACAAAAATTGTCCCTTCGCTACTGGTAACTACGCGAAATATTTCTGGGAAACGATCTTTTTAACCGACTTCCAAAAAGAGGAGGTTATCAAGTCGACTGTTTTTTTTTTGTTTTTTTTTTTTATTAAAAATCTCGGTTTACGAAAGCACTGAAAGTAATGCACTCAAAACATTGTGCTGATGGATGCACTGATTCGTATAGCGGTCATGCAGGTATTTAAAGTAAAGTTATAACATTAAAAATTTGTATTAAAAAAAAAACTTGTAAAGAAGTTGGAACTTTGACCTCCAATATCTCCGTAACTGGAAGCTTCCCAGGTAAGGTCCAGAGAAATAAATGATCGCAATGACGGGGAGATCAAGAAGTGCCTTTTGGCTTCGTGATGGGTTTTTTTAAAGACACATTAGGTTGTTTTAAATCAATCAAACTTACCGTAGTGCACTTCTGACATAAACTAAGCAATAACAACAACAGATAGGTAATTAGGTATTATAAATATAATATTAACCAGCATTGAATTGTGATAAGTCGAGTAGGAAATCTCATCACCAGTAGATATTTTCTGGCTTTCAAATTAAGGCGTTTACACGTTTCTAGTGTTTAGTGAAGTGTGAGTTTAAAAAGAAAAAAAATAAGTACCTAGGCCAAAAGTACTTTTAAATAAGTAGCCTGTTTTCAATAGACTTTTAGCCCGGTTTAGTTTTTTTTTGCAAATGTCGGATTGATGGAGAATTTTCGCGTTTCATTTGTAATGGTGTTCCCAACAGTCGTATTTTTAGCTTTATGCGAATTATTGTAACCTTACCCCTATTTTTTGGACTAACTCGACAAAACTATTTATAAGAGGCTCAGACTCCACCAAAGAACAGACGAACAGAGCGGAGAAGAGATGCGGAAACCAACCAATCACAGGAGAGACGAGAGACACGATGTGTATTGCAACCAATGTGATGGCTCGAATCTTGCTCGTGTCCTCTCCGCTCCGCTCGACTCCGCTTTGGTGGAATACAGGCCTTAATCAGATTTGGGGTTAAGGATTCGCCGGCACTATATATAACGGGATATTTACCATGTTTACTGACAACAAACCAGTAAACATGGTAAATATCCCGTTTCTAGTGTTAATGATATATAAACCATCTCTAGATTTAGCAAATAAATTCAAAACATGTTAGATCTGTTGTGTTTTTTAGATGTAAAAATCTATTGTATTTTTTTGTGATTGTAGTTATCAGAGTAGACAAATAAACTTTATTCTATTATTAGACTTATTTTGTTTGCTTTTAGATTACCCTACTCCTTATGTTTTAAATTGTATATCAAAATATCACACAAAGCCAATTGGTCGTGTACCTAAAAGCCATTGTTAGCAGCTCAATATTTTCCTGCCCTTAACCATAGATAATATAATGCTACGTACCTTAACCCAATTCATTTGGGGTCAGCGCAGCATGGTCTTCTTCTTCGAACAACTGTCATTGGATAACTTGGGACACAGTTTTAATTTGAGAATTTAACTTGGCACCTAGCAGTGGCGAAGGTTCCATTATAATTATATGTATGGGTTTACCCGATTAATCAGTCTCTGCCTGCTGCATGTCAACATCCTAGGTACTTTGCAAGAACGCCTAGTCAATATTTTACAGCAAATAGAAGACAGGCGTTTTAAGCGTAATTTTACGACAGGCAAGAAAATAGTGGTAATCTAGTGCAAACAGCCGCGACTTATGAATAGGGTAGGTACCTAGGTACCTTTTGACACCATCATCATCATTCTTTTGCCCTTATTCCAGTACATTTGGGGTCGGCGCAGCATGTCTTCTTCCATACTTCTCTATTACTTGTCATCTCACCAGACACATCCTTTCCTGCCATATCGTTTTTTACACATAATTGACTGATAATTCCAAGACACATTTCTCTAAAAAAAAAAATCGTTTTTGTTGCTTTGAAATCGATCAAAGAGTTGAGTCATTGAGTTGGCAAATTTGGAACGCCAAAGGTTGCTATTGCCATACGCAATCTATCCGGGAATCGCTTTTGGCAGCAATTCGAACTCATTGCCTATAGTATAGGTATTTTTAGGGTTCGTACCTCAGTAGGCAAAAACGGAACCCTTATAGGATCATTTTGTTGTCCGTCTGTCAAAGACCCTTTTTCTCAAGACCACGTGGAGGTATCGAGCTGAAATTAACATCAAATACTCAAGTCTGCTATCCTTAGCTAAATACTGGTATTCAGCTGCATCCGGTTAGACTGGAAGCCGACCCCAACAAAGCTGGGAAAAGTCTAGGCAGACGATGACTCAAGTCTGCCCTTAGGAACAGAGAAAAAATCAAACTTGTAAGTCAACGTGATCAAAAGATATGACCGTTTATGTCAAATATTTTGAGATTTCACAAGGGAATCAAAACCTATAGGGTACTTCTCGTTGACCTAGAATCATGAAATTTGGCAATAAGCAATGTCTTACAGCACATGTAAAGGAAAAAATCTGAAAACCGTAAATATGTAGTTTAATAAAAAAATACCTACAAGTTTATTCGGAACCCTCGGTGCGCGAGCCCAACTCGCACTTGGCTGGTTTTTTCCACCAAAAGCGATTGGTGGACCAAAGTTCATGTACACATTAAAACTTTGCAGAGTATGTAAGGGTCGTAGCAGATGGCGTTCTGTAGTTTCTGCCTACCCCTATGTGAAAAAAGATGTGAGTTTATACAACATTATTTTTAGTATACAACATTAGTTTTAGTATATGTGCAACCTGAAACACGTGTCTAGTATTTTTATGTAAAGAATCTATGTACAAAATTTCAAAACTGTATCATGAAAAATCACAAAGTTATAGGCTTGTTCTGTTACCTGGTTGTCCGCACAAAAACGTGGTCACCACTCAGCACGCCCACGCGAGCGCCTCCAGCGTCGTCTTGAGCTCATTGATAATAATTATTTGGCAGTAGGTACCTAAATTATTACGAAAGGTACTTAAAGTCGCTCGGTGTCCAACTTGTAACTTTAAAAAAATATTTTTAGGACTAAATATAACACGGTTTAAAAATGATTGGAATCGATTCAGTTACTTATTCTGAACAAACTATAATCAGGTTTCGCATATACAACATTATTTTTAGTAAATGCGAAACCTGAATATGATTCCAATAATTTTTAACCATGTTATATTTAGTCCCAAAAATATTTAAATAAGGTTACAAGTTGGACACCGAGCCACAATAACTACCTACCGCAATCATCTAGGTACCTACTGCCAAATTATTATTATCAATGAGCTCAAGACGACGCTGGAAGCAAGCGCGGTGACGCCGCGTGGTAACCACGTTTTTGTGCGGACAACCAGGTAACAGAACAAGCTTATAACTTTGTGATTTTTCATGATACAGAAATTTTGTACATAGATTCTTTACATAAAAATACTATACACGTGTTTCAGGTTTCACATATACTAAAACTAAGATTGTATATTTAATTATGTAATACTTTAAAGCATCCACTTTGCTGCTCCATTGTCCGAACAACTTGAGTCCCCTCAAGTTGTTCGGACAATGGAGCAGATATGAGACGTACTCCCGTACGTCTCATATCATATAAAGTTATTTGGTATATTTTCATTTCAATAATGTTACAACTTTCGTTTGTTCAGTTCACAAATCCAGTAGAACTTATTATTTATTTGTCTGTTTTTATTATAGCTGTATTCATTCACAAACAACTTTACTGCACCCTTTGATCTTTTGTATGTCTCACACTTATAACAATCCATTTTTAAAGAATTAAATTAGTATTTAACTGAGTAAGATTATGCACACAAAGAGGCAACTAACAATGATATTTGTTAAGTTACCTACATTTCACAACTTATTAATAATTAGACAATGTTATAATGTGTATATCTGAAATTTTGCTAAGTGTTTTTTTACTAGGCGTTTTATCATATTAGACTAAATAGGTTTTATGTCTTTTGAGTGGTATATCAAATGATTTTATATTCAATGTATGTTATGCTTATAAAAATTAGTTACTTTAAAATTATGTCAATCGTTTATCGTTTAACTGATCATTATATTAAATAAAATTATAGATTCAGTTGTTATATCTTGTGAATATTAGAGATTTTGTAATTATATCATATATTACTTACCCACTTGAGGGGCATTGAGGAAAATTTCTTGTTACCTAAGCAAGTAGCTCATAACAGAAATGCGTCATCATATACATTTAGCTACAATAAATTATATTGCATTAGGTCGTTTGATTCTTGTATGAAGTAGGTAAATGGGCGTGCATGACTGGCTCCATGAAAACTAGTCGGACAACTACACTAAACTGCCTAGCTGTACTAGAACATTTCGCTTTTGTAGTAATAAGGTTTTTAGTATTTTCACCGATCAATAGCTCTTCAAGATTAAGTAAGGCTTGCCAAGATTGGTCCGTGGATGGGTGAACATCCACTAATTACTAAATTTCCTCCACGGTTCGGAAAGCATGTTAAGCCGTTGGTCCTGACTGTTTCGTATGTTTGTATTAAGTGGCCCAAAAATCTGACAAACATTCTTACCAACGGGTATAATCCACCCAGTGCTGACTGGATTGTGGAGGTCAGATAGGCAGTTGCTCCATATAAAATACTGGTATTTAAGCTGCATTCGGTTGGAGTGGAAATCTACCCCATCATAGTTGAGAAAAGACTAGGCAGATGACGGAGTATACTTCATCGGTAAAAGAATTTTGTAAAGTAATGCTCAACGTGTGTTGGGCAAGATTCACAGATCACGCTAAGTTTTTTTTTTAGAAACTGGTATCCCACCAATTGTCCAGTGACTGAATACGACTATTATTCTAATGTTAGTTGAGCTTCAGGTGGAAGCACCAGGGTAGCCCGCGAAATTCAAATTTTCTTACGTTTTTTGCAATTTGCAGGTCAATTTCATAATTTTTAATGCTATTGAATGATTTTTTTCATGAAATAGCCATGTGATTAATTACCTGCAAATTGCAAAAAACGTAAGAAAATTTCTCGAGAATCGAACCCAGGTCCGCATCCTTAGTACTAGGGCTTGCGACCTAGACTCTAGGACTGAACTAACGAGGCAATCGGAAGCAATATTCTTCGTAAATAATATTCTAACACTCAATGGTCAAAACGCATCTGTTATAACCAAAATAAACATTTACCGGCGTAATACTGTGACAAATAGCTTCCGTCTAATCTATTTTAAGACAAGAACAACATATCTACGCACTCAATGTACCTACCGATATCTACGAAACAAGTGCGTTGATCTCTTGTTATCATTGTTAAAGCCGTGTCTACATCGGCGCACACGCTTTTTTTTTTTTTTTTTTTTTTTGGATGGGAAATCATCAAATGACCCCCCCCACTCTGGGCGGAGCGGAAGGGAGTGTCAGACTTGTACTGACTAAAACCCATCCATGTTCCTTCTTTGCCCTTTGTGTTCCAGGGCCACGGTGTCTCTTTCGAACAGTCCCGCAGCTCTGGCAGGCATCGGCCCATGCGGACCCCTACTCGGTTGCTGACATCTCTTTGAGGCGCGCGTGGAACACGAACGCGCCGTCGACACGGCCTGTCGTCATAAGACGGCCGGACGGCGAGCTAGCCCATAACTCGCCGTCCACAGGCCCGCGCCTACGGTGGCCGGGAGCCACCACGTGACCCCCGACGCCCAGGGCGTCTCCCGCGGCGGCTGGGACGTGAGGTTCTTTCCCTCACACGTCCCGCCACCTCCTTCACTAGCATGACTGCTTCACAGAAGGTGGTGACGGCTTCCCATTCCCTCTCGCTCCGGACCATGGCTTGAACCAGGGTCGGACGCGAGAGATCGCCGCCGCCAATCGCCGCTACAAGGACACGGCGGTGCTCCGCCCAAGCGGGGCAGACCTCTACGGTGTGCTCCACCGTGTCCTCCGGACGATCCTCGCAGTGGAAACACCCGGGCGTTTCCTCCCGCCCGATTCGGTGCAGGAACCTCCCGAAACAACCGTGTCCGGTGAGGATCTGCGTCAGGCGGTAGGTGAGGGCGCCGTGGCGCCTCTCTAACCACTCCTCAAAGAGGGGACTTATCGCCACAATGGTAGCGTGCCCTGCACGGGGTTGCATTAGTCGCTCTCTCCATGTCGCCATGAGATCACGCCGGAGGTCTGTCCGCTGAGCGGCAATTTGCCGCGGCAGCGGAGTCTCCCCCCGACGTAGTGCCTCCGCGCGCCATTCATGCAGGCGTCGGCGCACACGCTTACTACATAGTATACAACAAAGTCGCTTCCCGCTGTCTGTCCCTATGTATGTTTAGATCTTTAAAACTACGCAACGGATTTTAATGCGGTTATCAGTAATAGATAGAGTGATTCAAGAGGAAGGTTTATATGTATTTTGCACCCGTGCGAAGCCGGGGCGGGTCGCTAGTTTAAAGTATATTGAAATTCGACAAAAAAAATCTAGCATCCTCATACGTTATGTATGTTTAATTAACTCGATTGGGAACAGCAGATTTATTTATCCCTCCTTCTGGACTTTCTCCTGTAATCATTAACACTAGAAACGGGATATTTGCCATGATTACTGTTTTCTTTGATTTCCCGATATTTCGGCGCTGTTGCAAGCACCGTGATATTATATGAGAGCTCAAAGGAAACAGTAAACATGATAAATATCCCGTTTCTTGTGTTAATGATAATGTTAGTCACCATGGTAGTTTACTTTTTTTTATCCCGTATAATCGGGATTAAAAAAAAATTGGAAAAAAAAGAGGTTAAAATGCCGAGACGTCTGTTGAAAATGCCCGAAGGTAGTTAGAGACTAAAAACTTAGAACTTTTCTTTCGAAATTCCTCGGCCTGTTTCTACACTTTAACAAATTTTAATTTTATTACCAATTGTTTTGATTTTTAATTGCTACGACGACTTGTTATTTTAAATTTTATTTTTTTTCAATATAATTTTATTACCTTAATCTGTTTTGATTTAAATTTTTAAATGGTACTATATCTTTGTTAGCTTAGTTATACATTTTATTATGCATGCTGTAGTCTCCTGTAAGTGAAGGAGTACACCTACGTGATGCTTTTGTCGTCGATTATTTATTTCGCGTGTTTGTGTACGCTCGACGGCCAATCAAGTTTTACAAAACCAGTTTACGCGGATCTCTCATTGTATAGGAAATCTATACAAAGCGAGGCCAAGTTATACTGGAAATGTACAGCTTCATGTGCCGCCGTGTGCATCCTTTCTTGGAGATACTAAACAAAAAAAAAAAAACAAACGTATAAACGTCAATCGTTTTTGTTGTTGCAAAACGACAATAATCTTACTGAACCATGATTCATGTAGCTATGTTTTCAATTCTGCAATCAAAATAAAAATAGATCTGGTCCTTGAATGGGTCAAACTTCATGATAATAATAATCATTCAGTGACTATAGAATTATTGTCACCCTAATCTTTTGATCTGACGTTTATAATCAGCTGTCTCATATAGAATGATGTAACTTTATTCGCAATTTTGTAAGTAGCATAGTCGTAACAATTTACCTAGTACAGTCAACCGCCGTTACAACGGTCTGACTTCGTAGATACTGCTATAAGTTTACATAGGTCCCATTGGTAATTACAGTACCTACTGACGTTCTGTTGACATTACTACATTTAACCATGAGAAGTGCTAAGTGCCTATACTGCGTTCACGATTTAGTTTCCAAACATGTATTCAAAAAAGTTTTTTTGTTGGAAAATCAACTTTATAACCCATACGGGCAGTTTATGCACTACAACTTTACTTGCTTTATGTTGGGATTGCATAACATAAAGGGTGCAAAAAAACCCTTAACAAAATTGAAAGGCACTTGTTCTCCCCATTATTGCGATTTTTTTTTGTTTTGGACCATACCTGGAAATCTTCTAGTTACGGAAATATTGGAGGTTAAAGTTCCAACTTTTTGCAAAATTTTTTGGCCAGGCGGCCAAAGAACTGTTGGATTGTTTCACCTTTGTTTAACATAACATAACCTGGATATTCTTGTATTGACCTGCTCTTCGCATTTTGCTTAATACTAATATAGGGTCTAACTATTCATACACGAAATATTTTCAGGGAATCATCTAACGGCTATAACAAAGCCAGTTCAAGGGATTTTTTTTTTATCTCAGTATATTTTTTTATAAAAATAAATAATTTAAAATTACTTGACCCACAATATAAATACTGGCTCCTTATTTTTAAGCATCCATTACGCTAGTTTACTACGTCGGTGAAACCTATTGTTATTGTTAGAATACGGGAGTAAAGGTTTTATGCAAAAAGTCTCAAAAAATTTTAGAATTATAATAATTAAAAAAAAAAAAACACTCAGATAATTTTTTTTTTCGTTGCTATGGTGACTTTACGACTTATAGAAGTTACTCTTAAAATATTTCGTGTATGAAAAGATAGACCTTATATATCCTAGTTGATATTCCAACTCCAGCATGGATTCTGGTGTTCTTAGAGTTCTAGTATTTAGGGGAGCAATGAATATTTTTGTTTTTCCGTTCGAAATTGTTGGTGTAATCATCCCTCGGTCCCAACCATCATCTGCCAAGCCTTTTCCCAACTATGTTGGGATCGGCTTACAGTCTAACCGGATGCAGCTGAATACCAGTATTTTACATGGAGCGACTGCCTATCTGACCTCCACAACCCAGTTAGTACTGGGTAATACGATACCCTTTGGTAGGACTGGTTGTCAGACTTTTTGGGCCACTGACTACCTAACGACTGTCAAAGATCTACAAATGACACCCGGGACCAACGGCTTAACGTGCTTTGTAATGGGTGGTCACCCATTCACAGACCAACCTAGGCAAGCATGGCTTAACCTAAAGATCGATCCGAGCGGCTGTTATTATTTAGCCACCAGCTCCTCCCCTCGGTGACCAACCGTCAGTATAATTTTATCTAGTTGTTTTAGTTGTGAAGTATATAGACATTTCGAGGAGGAAACATTTTTATGACTCTTTAACACCATTCATTCTGAAATCAACATATTTTACACTACCATAAAGTCGTTAGTCGTTTAAATAGAAGAAAAAAAAACAAAGAGTTTGAATAGACTGTACCTACCACATGTCATGCGCACGGATAACATGCGCGTGGGCAGTGTAGAAACCGCTTTATTATAAATCATACCGCCTTGCCGCACAGTTGTGTTGCGTAAACATCGCTTTAGTTCTGTTGCTATTGAGCAATTGATTAGTACAGTGCGTATTTGTGAGTTATTTTGGAGGGAATATTGAGCAAAATAATTGTAAATATTGGTTTTTTGAATTGGTGAGTTTTAAATTTTATACATTGGAAAAGTGCTTGTTTTATGGATGAGTCATGAGTGTTCGGTGTTTTTTTTTATGTAAGTACCTAAAAAGAAAATTGGATATAAATAGTTGCAGGTTCTTTTCTTGTAAGTAATTGTTTATCGACGTATTAATTCATTATGATTAGGTATTGATTCGTGTTAAAATTGACGAATTATTGTGTAAAAAAAAAAACTTTTGTACGTGTTTAATGAATTAGCATAAGACGGCGGATTCTTCTAGATTTTAGTAATAATATGATATTACTAATTGTGGTTGTTGAGAAAAAAACTTTTTTATTCTTTAGGTAGATACAATCATGCCGTGCTTGCTTGATTGGTCTGTGGATGGGTGACCACCAATTACATACCGAGTTTCCTCCGTCCCTCGGAAAGCACATTAAGCCGTTGGTCCCGGCTGTCATTTGTAGATCTTTGAGAGTAGTTACAGTTAGTCAGTGGGCTAAAAAGTCTGACAACCAGTCTTACCAAGGGGTATCGTATTACCTAGTACTAACTGGGTTGTAGAGGTCAGGTAGGCAGTCACTCCATGTAAAATACTGGTTTTCAGCTGCATCCGGTTAGACTGGAAGCCGACCCTAACATAGTTGGGAAAAGGCTAGGCAGATGATGATGTGATGAGGTAGATACAATCATAAGCACTAATATGTATACATGTAGCAACTTTTAGAAGTAGTTCTCTCTATTATATTGACTGCAATTTAATACAGGATGTAAACGGACCCTTCACGAAGCCGTCAACCAAGCATTATGCATATCAAACTAAGTAACTTTACGCAAAAAATATTGCTGGGAAACGGCTTTTTTTTTTTAGTGTGAAAAATCACGTTTTACGTTGTTTTTTTTTTGTTTACTCAATGTAACGCACTCAAAAGATTGTGCTGATGGATGGATTGAATAGTACGGGGGTCGTGGAACTGTTAAAAGTAAAAATCTTAAAATAAAAACATGTATTTAAAAAAAAACTTGTGAAAATGTTGGAACTTGGACCCCCAATATCTCCGTAACTAAAAGGTTCCCAGGTATGGTCTAGAACAAAAAAATGATAGCAATGACGGTAAAAACAAGTGCCTTTCAGCTTCGTTAAGGGTCTTGTTACACCCTTTATGCTACCGGCATGGTATTTTGGACCCTATACTATTATGAAGTGGCTAGTCTTGATTCAAAGTTGCAATCGATATTGCGAGGGAATTCCTTTTGAATTTTGCTGTTTGTATACAACATTAGTTTTACGAGTAGTATATGCGAAACCTGAAACACGTGTCTAGTATTTTTATGTAAAGAATCTATGTACAAAATTTCAATACTGTATCATGAAAAATCACAAAGTTATAAGTTTGTTCTGTTACCTGGTTGTCCGCACAAAAACTTGATCACCACACAGCGCGCCCGCGCTCCTCCAGCGTAGTCTTGAGCTCATTGATAATAATATTTTGGCAGTAGGTACCTAAATTATTGCGATAGGTACTTAAAGTCGCTCGGTGTCCTACTTTTAACTTTTTAAAATATTTTTCGAAAAAAATATAACATGGTTTAAAAATTATTGGAATCGATTCAGTTACTTATTCTGAATAAACTATATTCAGGTTTCGCATATACTAAAAATAATGTTGTATAGTATAGTACATATTAGTGCTCCTTACAATACGGTTGATAGGTTTTTAACTGCGTGACATAAACTACTGTATAATGAATATTTATATGAATTGTTTTACATACACTTACATTTAAATTTTACTTTATTTAATACGGCTCTTGGTAAATTTGTTCTATTAACGCTCGTGGCCTAATAATAAGAGCCGCGCGGGTTGGTCTTGGTTCTTGGTTGGCTTAGCAGCGCTTGCCTAGGTTGGCCCATGGATGGGATCCATTACTTACATACCAAGTTTCTTCTGTGTTTTGGAAAGCACGTTAAGCCGTTGGTTCCGGGCTGTCATTTGTAGATCTTTGACCGTCGTTACTGGTAGTCAGTTGCCCGAAAGTCTGACAACCAGTCTTACCAAGTGATATTGTATTGCCCAGTAGGTACTAACTGGGTTGTGGAGGTCAGATAGGCAGCCGCTCCATGTAAAATAGTGCTATTTAGCTGCATCCGTCTTAAACTGAAAACCGACTCCAACATAGTTAGGAAAAAGCTAAACAGATGATGAACAACATTAAAAATAATCAGTCTAAGGCGTTCCCACTGTTGGGCAACAGGCCTCTTCTGTATGGGAGGGAGTAGACCGTCATCCACAACATAAGCCCAGCCCTAAGTTGGTGGATGTAACTTTTCAATGATTTTTTGGTCCTAAGACACGATGTTTTCCTTCACCATTTTGCAGCTGTGGTGTTGAACCAGCAACGTACCTGCTAGGGTTCGAACTTAAGACTACAACTCGGTAAATCTAGGCAACTATTACCACTGGGCCGACACTTCTGGGCCTCAAGTCTGCTATTACAATTGTGTCAGAATGGTCTATCATTGATTTCATAATTGTTGATTTTGACAAGTTTAGTAATTTACTAATATAATGACGTCATTGTGACTTTCCTATGGTCAACCACTGACACTCCATTGAAAGAAATGGCATGGAATGGTAATCAGATAAATAATATGTAAATGAAATCTGGTAT
Organism: Noctua janthe; assembly: GCA_910589295.1. Lineage (NCBI taxonomy): Eukaryota > Metazoa > Arthropoda > Insecta > Lepidoptera > Noctuidae > Noctua > Noctua janthe. Next base: position 12,901,975 of record OU342573.1, read on the forward strand.
GAATAAATGTAGTAGTTTTTCGAAAAGCATTTCTACTAACGGGTTTTATAATAATGGCAATACGACAATGTCATTATAACACAATTCTATTACGAGACCATTGATCGACCAATGATCAACCATTATGAATTTGACAGAAACGAATTTTTATCAAAATGACAATGGGATCGTGTTGGAATGAAGAATTTAGAAAAATAGCAGACTTGGGCCCCTGTAGTAAACACCAAGCCTCTAATTAATAAATCCTTTGTTCAGAATTACCTTGATGATTTGAAAACTAGCTTTTAATGACGCACATCACTATCGTGATTGTGTAAACAGCCAGGACTTCTAAGAATGTTTACCTGTCCATAATTAATTAATTACTCAGTATTTAAATAATAATATATTAACATAACAGGTGCATTGTAAGTATAAAGATTGTCTGCATAAGGCAACCTCACATCTTACAGGCCGGTAGAAAAATGATGGTGTTTGGGGTCTGCGGTGAAGCAAACGGGTTTTTTTTTTAAATTATTTTGTTAGCGGCTATGAGGAGCTTGTAGCTAAATAATAACAGCTGCTCGGATCGATCTTTAGGTTAAGCCTTGCTTGCCTAGGTTGGTCTGTGGATGGGTGACCGCCCATTACATACCGAGTTTCCTCCGTGCCTCGGAAAGCACGTTAAGCCGTTGGTCCCGGCTGTATTTGCAGATCTTTGACAGTCGTTAGGTAGTCAGTGGCCCAAAAAGTCTGGCAACCAGTCTTACCAAGGGGTATCGTATTACTCAGTACTGGGTTGTGGAGGTCAGATAGGCAGTCGCTCCTTGTAAAATACTGGTATTTAGCTGCATCCAGTTAGACTGGAAGCCGACCCCAACATAGTTGCGAAAAGGCTAGGCAGATGATTAGCGGCTATATGCAATAGGTCGGTAAAATGTTTTTGATATCCGGGGAGAGGTGACTGTAGGAGGGTGTAAAATTCCTCAATACTCCGTTGAAAAGGGAGGATCCACCGATCACACGATTGCTATGTCTGGTGGGCTACTGCCAGCAGGTGTTATTGGGTTTTTCGATATGTTCTTAACTCGCGTAGAACTCTAATTGCGTCAAAGATACCGCTAGTACGCTTTAAAAAAAAAAACAATTAATCGAAAATTAATGATATAAAATACAAATAACAATAAAATTTAGGACAAATTTTGGATAAAATATAATAACAAATTAATAAAACACAGCAAATATCAAATTGGTCGTTAACAAGCCCTGCCTATGTGCCTACTGCACCACTCCCAAATAGTTTATTGGGCAGTCCAATCGTTCAGCGATCATTGCCAGGACAGCCTTGTCTTTGGCATTTTTTTTTTTTGAATTCTGCTTATGCATCATGTTTTGGTGGCAGCTCGATCGAGGGAACGAAGGAATCATGTACACATTTCTTTTTTTACCTAACTAAAAATACTTTTAAACTTGAAATTTAATAACGATTTTGTTGTTGACCGTACTCCCCATTGTCCTCGGCCAAATTAAAGTAAATTGTTTCATGGGCTGTTTCGTAGCTCAACAGTATGTTGACCTTTTAACAGTCAAGGCTATAGCTAAATGATGTTAGTAGTTTCTGACATGCTGTCGTTTTGGAATTGAAAACCAGCGTGTCCTGGAGCCAAAGTTCAAAGATATGATCAATCAATCAAACTTTATTTGTGAACATAGGTATTACAATAAAGGTCTTAGGTATACAATTTAGTCGAGCTCTATGTCCTACCAATGAAATTTGTGTACAAATCTATTCATTTTTTTAGGAATAAGTCTGAATTTATACAATAAAAAGTCAAGCTCGAATAAATAATGTCAATTAATAATACTGTTATTAGGCAATTAATCAATTATAATTTATTGTTACATGCATGTCAAAGGTAAATTGTATTAAAAAGGTTAGTAATGTCATATTTTATCATTTAAAAATTCTTCTATGGAGTAGTACGTCTTATCTAATAAAAATAAATACAATTTACTTTTGAATTTGCGGACATTATCTTCACTCCTTATACATTTTGGTAATTTATTATAGACCCTTGGTGCCATTACAAAGATACTATTATTAAGATACTATTATATGATTGAGATATCCTCTAAAAGGGACTGAGCCCGCGTCTACTGTTATCGGTACAATTAGAAGAATTTTGATGAATTTGCGAATATTTTAGAAATAATGACTTATTTATTTGTTAACTGACGCTAAAACGGTTACCACATATTCAGTACATCATTTTAAACCCCCCCACCCTCCACACGTTATTAAAAAAAACCAGCCAAGTGTGTGTCGGGTCACGCACAATGTAAGTTTCCGTTCACTTCCTACGTTTCGAATTGCCTCCGAAAGATGATTTTTATTATAATAAAAAAACAAACTTACATTTGCAGTTGAAAAATCTGTGCTCCCTACATTACATACATTATGTTTAGGAAAATATGTTATCCAAGTACATTTGATTTCATAAGTTGGTCGGCTATTACTCAGAAACTTGTAAAGCTTACTCAGCTGTGATAGTTTTCTTTTTAACTTCGTTATACGTTTTTCACACACTCAAACACAACCGTTTAGCTGGTAGAGGGGATGTAATTTTTTACACTTCAGTCTAACAAAAAATAGAACTTTTAAGCTTAATATTTCACAAACGAATCCCTTAATAGAAAAATTATCCGAACAAACTCCCATTTTTTTTAAAGACCTGTCCAACGCCAACCCACACTATGGGGTACGTGAGAAAAAAAAATCCCTACTTTACGTGTACAGGAGATACCCAAAAAACAATATTTTTCGAGATTTTATTTTACCACTTTGTCGGCGTAACTAATCTGTATATTCATGCCAAATTACAGCCTTCTAGTATTAAGAGTCTTTGAGCTAAGCTGCGGACAGACATACGGACATGGCGAAACTATAAGCGTTCCTTGTTGACTACGGAACCCTAAAAACAGCTGTTTCCAACAAAATTGCAATAGCTACACGGTCAAAATGTATGGAACAGCTGATTCCTTTTAAAATTACCGTTGAAAAATTTCCATGTGGGTTCAGAGTAATGTCGGTGGGGATTACACCCTGTATACACTTACTAGAATTAATAATAATAATAATATACTTTATTGATACAATTCCTTACAATATGCTTATTATCTAGCTAAATTTCACAATATTTAAAGGCGCACAGAAGTTGAAACCCTGACTCCTAAACTAGGAATACCTGTGACTTAGGAGTCAGTGTTCTACTGCCACTTGGACACTATAAACCCTTATGAAAATTAAGAGCTGGTAAGGTGATGTTATACAAAAAGAATATATTATTATGTAGTGATTTAAAGAAAAGAATGAAAAACAAATAAAAGTAAAAATAAATTAAAATTAAAAAGTAAAATGACTGTGTGTTTGATTTTTTATGTGTGAGTGGGAGTCGTGTGTATTGTTTGCAAGGTGTAATTGTGTGTGTTTGTGTGTGTAACTAAGAAATGCGTGTATTTTGTGTTGTGTGAGTGTAATATCAGGAGCCTAAGTTTGTGAATGTAGTGGTGTCGAGTGTAAGACTGTGCTTGAGTTATTACGAGCTTGGTGTCTACTTTTATTTTAAAGATGTGGGTGACTGCATTACGTCTTTGCATGGAATGTTGTGAGTTATATCAGAGTGGTGAGTAGTTCCTCAGTTTGAGCATAGTCTAGGAGGTACAGCATGTTCTTCAGCTTAGCTTTTGCATCTTGTTTGCTTAGCCTTGCTATTTGTGTGGTCTTATTAATATTTTTGTAAACAAGAGGGCTCAACACATACAGCTGTCTTCTGGCGAAGGAAGTTCTGTGATTTGGGGTTGGGCATACTATTCTTTGACCACGTTTATTTGAGTCTGGGGGTGGTACTTTTTTATGTTTCCAGAGAGTGGTTCTTAGCACAAATAGCTGTCTCACAGTTAAAAGTTGGAGCTCGGTGTAAAGCTGGTGAGTTGGATAGCGAAAGGGTTTTTGCATCATAACCTTAAGTACTGCCCTTTGCGCACGCTCCAACTCGAGGAATTTAGTTTTGGCCGATCCACCCCAAGCCAAAATACAATAGCCTATGATGGACTGACAAAGTGCTGTGTAAACCATTTTTAGGGTCTCTGGGTCCGCAGAATGCCTTAATGACTTGAAGAGGTGAATTGTTTTCCTGACTTTATTGGCAGTTGTCTCTATATGTTTGTTCCATCGCAGTCCATCATCGATCATCACACCCAAATATTTGACAGAAGTTACTGGAGGGAGCGCTGGGCAAGAGCAGGTCGAGTTTTCCGTACAGGTGTGAGCTCTAATTGAGTACATGTTTGGGGGTTTCATTTTAGCATGAATAGAGAACGGGATGTAGTTTGTCTTTTGTAGGTTCAGGGTAAGTAAATTTTTGTGAAGCCATTCCATGACAATTTGCAAAGATTCTTCAGCGTTATTTTTCATCTCATCCCATTTCTTCCCATGTATTATGATGGCTGTATCATCGGCATAGGTAAATATACTAGCAGATGGAAGAGTAAGGGTGCATAAGTCATTGATGTAGATAAGGAAGAGCGTTGGGCCTAGGACACTGCCCTGCGGGACTCCGTATGACATTATCTCATCAGCACTAATATGTGATCCTATCTTCACACAGATTTTTCGGTCCATCAAGTAACTCTTGAAGAGATCATGAACTATGCCTCGTATGCCGATGCTATGTAACTTGGATAGAAGGGTGGGAACAGAGACCGTGTCAAAAGCTTTTTTTAGGTCAAGGAATAGACCCAGGCATTTATGTTGATTGTCTAATTTCCTAGCAACAAGTTCAGTTAGGTCTATGACTGCGTCTTCTGTAGATACTCCTTTTTTGAAGCCGTACTGATTTTTTGCTATTATGTTGTATTTGTTTAGGTAGTATACAAGTTGTTTATTGATAATTTTCTCCATTATCTTCGACATAATAGGTAGTACAGCAATGGGTCTATAGTTGTTTACACAATCTCTGTTCCCACTCTTATGTATTGGGTGTATTACGGCTTTTTTGCACGTATTAGGGAATATGCCTGTGGCTATGGAACAATTTACTATGTGAGTAATAAGTGGTACGAGGACATGTCGACATAGTTTTATTAGTTTGACGGGAATACCATCCCAGCCAGTGGCACAGTCTTGTTTTAGGCTTGAGATAATGGAGTCCACTTCAGCATTATCCACTCCGAGAAGAACGAAGGAGGTAGCGGGACACGTGCTTGGGGAGAGATGTGATGGGGAAGGTTGGGCCGCGGTATTTATCATGGATGCCAACTTTTGACCGATGTTCGCAAAGTAGTTACAGACAAGGTTAGTTGCATCGCGTTTATCAGGGACTGTACTCAATAACTCGTAGGGGGGGTTGGTTTTCTTATTTGTGCAAGTGATTTCTTTGATTTTGTTCCACAGTCTTTTAGGGTCGTTTTTTGCTTTCCGTAGCTCATTTTGTTCATATATTTTTTTAAGTTTTTTGAGTAGACAATTACAGTAGTTCCTATAACGTTTATAAGAGGTTTGAATTATTTGGCTGTCAGGCGATTTTCTGGCTTTTTTGTGAAGCTTATCACGGTGGCGAATGCACCGTAGTAAACCGGGTGTAATCCACGGTTGAATATTTCTGTCTTTCTTAGAGATGGTTACAATTTTTGTGTGGGTTATTAAAGCGGTATTCAATATTTCCGTAAGTGTGTCAGATGCTAGGTTAGGGTCGTTAGTTCTCAGTACTTTCGAGAAATCTAGGGTTTCGATGTGGTTTGTTAGATTAGTGTAGTCAATTTTTGGTATTTTGCGGGCCGGTACCGATCGTCCGGAGGGTACATTATTAATAGTGAGTAGAATTGGGAGGTGGTCAGTAACATGTGACTCAATCACAAGTAATGTGGCTGTTTTGTCCGTTTTGAGCATCACATGGTCTATGCAGCTATTAATTCTTGTAGGTATCCGGTGGGCGGGTAACAGGCCGTGCGTGGCGTTTAGTGTTAAGTATTCGGCAGCACGTTCTTCTAAACCAATAGGTCGGATGTCTATATTAGTGTCCCCGATTAAGCAGATATTTTTATAGTTTTTTAAGGACAAGAGGATATTGTCTACGCTATTCAGAAAATTGTCGAACTCAGCTCTAGTATTATATGACGGGGAACGATACACAGCCGCAAATGCGAGTTTATTTGTGATTTCACATGTTAGGCAATTTCCGTTTAGAAAATTGGGCTCTTTAACAGTGCAATTAATGCTATCTTTTATATACATAACAATACCGTCGTTCTGGTTGGCCGTCCGTTCTGTATAGTACGAGTTATACCCGTTCAACACAGGGAGATTCACCACTTTACTTAGCCAGCACTCAGTAAGTACCAATACATCACAACTAACATTAAGCAATTTTATCAATACTAATAGTTCATCAAAATTTTTATTTATACTTCGTATATTTATATGGATGATTTTGATATGATGGTTCAACCCTACTAAGTAGTTCGAGCAATCTGAAGGTGGACATTTATATGATTTTGCTACTTCAAATTCATCTAAGTCAGCTGTAATAATAGATTGCAGAATATTAGCCATTTGTAAAAAACGATTCACGATAGTATGACACGGTACAAAGCTCTGGTGTGTTTGGTATGTATACCATGGTCAAGCAATAGAAACTAGTGTGGTGTGATATAGTACGCCAATTGTCGTGTGAATTAGTTAGGTAAGGTGGGGTTAAATACGTAACAAAATGTGTGTTTGTGTGTTTTATTATGTGGCTTATGTATGGATTTGAATGTTGTTTATTATGATTCATTTTACTTGAGTTATGTAACAAAATAAAAGTATCAAGCAAGTTATCAGTGGGAATACTGTAGTATAACTTACGTATAGCAGACACTAAAACAAAGTAGATTAACGAAGTACTGCTTACTAATACTGAGCTGTGACATAGTCATTCCTGAAGCTCCTTGAGAGTTGTTTCAGACTTTATCAGAATTTGTTTATCTCCGGCTTGCTTTCGAAGAAAAATGTTGCCATTTGAAGTCCAGCAAAATGCGTATTTCCTTAAGCGTGCAAATTCTCTTGCCTGGTAGAAGAGCTTTTTGTTTGTATTAGACAGATGTTCTTCTACATAGACTGCTTGTTTTTGTCCCGAGATTCCGAGTATCTCCGTATTCAATTTGTCCTCTTTATGCGTCCTTTTATTGTTATAGGTTCGAACGCGTGAAATTAGGTCGAACTTTGTTTGGACGTTAGTGAATTCAGCGATTATAGGTTTGCTGGTGCCGCGGTTCACCGATGTGCGATATATATCTCGGAAGTGGAAGGCAGTTAGTGGCAGGTTCACTAAGTTAGCTATGTCTGTTACAATTTTTGAAAGATCTGCCGACGATTCCTTTTCCTGGGTAGGTATGTTGCGCACTTCTATACTAGACGACCGGGACTTATATTGAAGGTCTCTGACCGCCATTTCCAATGACTCGATACGCTTCTTGTATTCTATGCTATCGTGTTGCAGGCGCATGATTTCTTTCTTTAGGTCATCATATTGAGAGCTGAGGAATTCAACGGATTTCTTGATCTCAATGTTGGATTCTTGAATTTTGGTATTACTATTTTGGATTTTTATATTTTGTAGTTTCAGTTCCGAAATGTCTGAAGCCAGCTTTGATATCAGCTCAGTTTGTGCTGCGGATTGCTTTACTGCATACGCATCTTGGTCGACTTTCCAAGCCAGAAGCATTTCCTTAATTTCAGATTTAAATTCCTGTTTAAATCGTTCAAATTGTTCTAACTGGTTTTGCTCACGCGGTGATTCATTTAATCGTGGACGCTTGCTGCGTGAGTTTATGTTAACAAACTCCGGGTCATCCACTGCCTGGGTGATATCGGGTTCCGATTGTGTTTGGTCCATTTGGGTTATGGGTGTGGTTGGTGGAGAGCGACGCATACGAACTGACATGGTAGTGATTATGTATATTATTCAATACGGTCGACTGTATCTGTGTATTTCTGCGCTCACTTCACGTAGCACTGGGTCTCGTTGCACGTCACGCACCAGTCAATATCCCTTCAAGAAAGTTTATAGCAATGTGTTGCAGTTTTTAACGCCTGATGAGCTTAGATAGCAAACAGTGATTGTCACAACTTCATTAAACAAGTGTTCAAGGAGTTACAATGTACGTTCGTTAATGTGAGGGTAATCGCAAGAATTTGAAGTAAATAAAGTTCACCAGGTCAATTGTTTTTAACTTTTTCACCAATATTTCAGTACTAGACACATTTTCTCAAGAGCCCATATAACAGTCTAATGCAAATTAACTCTAACCTCCTGGCCACGAAAGACACGTAAGAACGACACGCGACAGCGCCAGCGACTAATAAATGAAAGAAATTCTATAAAGCATGCAAAGAGGCACCACGACGCGACTTTCGAAGCGACTGTATTAGCGCGAGAGAAAAAATTGACGCGCTAACGTGCCACTTAAAGGTGTATCCAAACGTAAAACGGCAATCGCGCGCGGCCGCGCGATTGTTCAACAGCCGCGCGCAAACGCTTCTGTCTACCTGCCGCGAACATACAATTTTAGTAAACATTCTCCAGTAATTGTGTTTGGACGTATTTTTGGATACGACGAATTTGGACGTAACGAATCATCGATTCGTTTGATCGAAATGTTTAGATCTTGTATTGTATTGCATTGTATTGTATAACGGGCTGGTGCCCGCAACTCCACGTCAAAGCGCGTATTTTGCGTGCGGGTGGGAAAATTATTCGATCCACCCTAACTCCCCGAGAAAGGCCAGCAGCGCCTTGGTGTTGCTGACAATCTCGCGGAGAGTACCTGGGGTACCGAAGTACTTTGCCCTGTATGTTGCAACCACTGGGCAGTGTAGAAGCACGTGGGCTGCTGTTTCGTCTTCCTCCATGCAGGCTCGGCACAGGGGGCTGTCTGTGACTCCTATGACAAAGAGGTGTTTATTAAAAGAGCCGTGTCCAGTGATGGCGGCTGTAAGTGTGCGCAGCTGTAGTTTGGTCAGCCGAAGCGCTCGTTTGGTGAGGCGGCCATCGATAGTAGGGAGTGCTTCCTTGGCCTGCCTGCACTCGCCATGGTCCAGCCACAGCTTGTGGTGTTGTTCACTGGTTCGTTTTCTTACCAGTGTGCGTAGATACCCGAAAGGGAGTGGCACGATGGGTTCAGGTCCCGCTGCTGCCATGCTCGATCCCCTTCTAGCGAGTTCGTCCGCTGCATCATTGCCTCGGGAATCACTGTGTCCTTTGATCCATTGGATGGTTATATTGTTGAGATTACCAACCTGGTTCAGGCGTTGATGACACTCGTATATTAACCCGGAGTTTACTGCGTGGTTGTTTAGTGCTAGCAGTACAGCCATGCTGTCTGAGAGTATGCGAATTGAGTGGCCCTCAACCTTCCTGGCTAAGATGGCTGATGCCGCCAGAGAAATGCCCATGCATTCTGCCTGAAATACTGTGTTGTGGGCCCCCAGTGGTGTGGCTATGTGGATGTTGAGATCTTCCGAGAAGACTCCAGCTCCAGTACCAGTACCTGTTTTTGATCCATCCGTGAAGATCCGTACTTCTGCGGGGCTTAATCCCTCGCAGCGGTGGTCCTCGTGGAGTTGGATTTTGTATTTTTTGTCGAATACGAACTGCTTAGGTATCCGATCGTTATAGAATTCCTCCAGTATTGCGGTGTGCTGTGTGTACTTTTTACCCCAGAGTTGAAGTGTTTTAAGGCGTACTGCCGCCATCGTTGCTTCCTGTTGTATGAACAGATGGAGCGGTGGGAGCCCCAACATGGCTTCCAGAGCCGCGGTCGGAGCAGTCCGCATACAGCCTGTAGTCGCCATGCAGGCGAGTCTCTGCATACGTTGCAGTTTGCTGGAGGCTGTAGCTAGTTTGGTGCGGGGCCACCAGACCACTGACCCGTAAGTGATCATGGGTCGGATCACCGCGCAGTATAACCAAAGTATAATTTTAGGGGATAGGCCCCACTTCTTACCTATCATCCTCCTGCATTGCCAGAAGGTTATGCAGGCTCTGTCTAGTTTGTTGTCTAAGTGTCTGCTCCAGTTTAACTTACTGTCAAGGATGACTCCTAGGTATTTGACTTCTTCAGCTAACTGGAGTTCTGTATCGAATAGTTTGGGTAGGCGATAAGGGCCTAGTACTCTTTTTTGGGTAAACATGACTAGTTCAGTCTTCGTGGGGTTCACCGAAAGGTCGTATTCTATACACCACCGTTCAACGATGCGTAGCGCTTGTTGAGTGAGATTACAGATTGTCCCCGTCACTTTCCCCGAGATGAGGATGGCGAGGTCGTCCGCGTACCCAATTGTGTAAAAGTGGTTTGCGTTGAGCTTCATGATGAGATCATTAATCACCAGATTCCAGAGGAGGGGGGATAGTACGCCTCCTTGGGGGCAGCCTCTAGCTATCATGGCCATCTGCTGTTCTTCCGCAAGGCGAACCACTCGTTTGCTTAACATGTTAGTAATCCAGTCTATCAATACCTGTTCTACTCCGTGCCGGGAGAGGGCGGTGCTGATGCTGGAGAAGTTTGTCTTATCGAAGTCTATGAAGGTGCCCAGGCAGGTACCCTTCTGATGTATCGCTTCTTCTATCCGGCCGACCACTAGATGAAGAGCTGATTCAGTAGACTTACCCGAGCTGTATGCATGCTGGTTTACATGTAGTGGGATCGTTTTCAAGGCCCCATCCCTCAGCTCTCTCTCGCAAATTCTCTCCATGGTTTTAAGGAGAAAGGAGGTCAGGCTGATCGGCCGGTGGGATTTGGCGTTTGTATAGTCACTCTTACCTGGCTTAGGTATGAATATAACTTTCACTTCCCTCCATCCTTTTGGAACGTATCGGAAGGCCAGGCACGCTCTCATTATGGGCACTAGTCTGCTGGCGACAGAGGACCCACCCCACTGCAGTAAGGCGGGAAATATTCCGTCCGGACCGGCCGCCTTAAAAGGATGGAAGCACCGGATCGCCCACTGGAGTTTCTCCAGCGTTATCACTTTGTGTGCGTAGCGCCAGTCGTTTTCTGATGGTGTTAGAATTACCTCTGTCCAGTCAATAGTCTGTGCGAAAGCGCAACCTGGGAAGTGAGTTTCGATAAGAACGCGCATCGCCTCTTCTGGTGATGTGGTAAGTGTGTTGTCGGGTTTGCGGAGAACATCGGGCCCATTTAAGTTCTGTTGTGCCAGAATTTTCCTTACCCTGTTTGCTTGTTGGCAGGATTCTATGCTGCCACAGTATTTTCGCCATCCGGTAGAGCTCCTGAATCTGATGCATTTTTTGTAGCTGGATTTGGCCGCGTAGTACGCGTCCCAATCCTCGTCGGCACAGGTGTTCATGGCTCTGTTTAGAGCTGCCCTTACCTTCCTGCGCTTTCGTTCCAAATCCGCTCCCCACCAAGGTTGCTTCCCTGGTGTTATGTGCGGAGTGGTTTCCGGGCAGGATGATCGGTAGCTGTCTAGCATTGATTTCGTGAGATGACTTACTCGTCCGTCGATCTGCGACGTGTCCTCGAAGGTCATCCAGTAGTTTGTTGTCGCAAGCTTGGTCTCGAGGATGCGCGTATATGCCGCACGGTCTGTGTTGCGTGGGTTCCGCCGTGGCAGCGTTGGTGTAATACAGACCTGGATGTCGAAGCGGATCCATCTGTGGTCGGAGCAGGAGGCCTCTTTGGAGATCTGCCAGCCGGTGGTGATGGCCGCTGCACCCTCCGATGCCAGAGTGAGTTCTATGATTGTTTGGTTTCGTCTGTTTACGAAGGTTGGTTCGGAACCTGTATTCAGTAGGGTTAAGTTTGTAGTGAACAAGAAATCAACTAAAGTCTTACCCCTTGCGTTTTGCGTGTCCATGCCCCACAGAGGATGATGGGCGTTTGCGTCAGCGCCTATGATGACTTCCACCCCTGTGTTCTCGCAATGTCTTACGAGGCGGGCTAGTTCATGCGGGGGCGGCTCCTCTGCATCAGGCATATATGCCGACGCGAAGATTACTGCCACCTCCGTGTCCCCACGCTGTATGAGCAGTCTAGCTGCAGAGAGATCCCTGCAACAGAAATCTGTTAGTGGCTGTGTTTTAAAATTTCGTGTCGTATAGATACACGATCTTGGTTGATCGTGATCTGTGCAAACTAAGAGCTTACCACCAAGATTGGAGAGTCCTTGTATGTGGCCAGCCCTGATCCACGGCTCCTGGATCAAGGCAATGGCCGTTTGTTGAACCTCTAGCCACTTCCGCAGCTGAGCCGTCGCGGTCTGACTGTGGTGGAGGTTAGCCTGCAGAACTTTACAGGTCGACGAAGGGGACGCCATCGCTGGTCGATCCTTCCTCGTCGCCTGCTAGCCGCAGCCCGGCAAACAGGTCGCCCGCGTCGAAAAACTCCCCCTCCACGTCCGATGCCGACGACAACAACGACAGGATGTCGCCGTCAAGCTCATCGCCCGAGGAGAGGACGGTACCCACGCTGACGGCAGTAGGTGCGGCCGGCGCTGCTGCTGCAGGAGCATCCGCGGATGTAGCCGCGGTGTTTGTAGGGGAGCTGCCACCTCCTCCTGTGTCACGATAATGGTTTCCGATGTCGGATCCCATCCCTGAGGGACGTCGGCATATTTGCCGTTCGGACCCTGAAACCGCATGTACACCGCATGTACACCCCATGTTTAGATCTTTTAATGTTATGGGATCCTCGACAAAAAGAATACCATAATGGAAACAAACGTGAAGAGTTATGGGATGAAATAGCCAACAATATAGGTCTTCCCAAGAATGAATTAAAGTCCAAAATGAAATCCTTATAAGTTCCTATAGACGAGAAAGGAATAGAGAAAAACAAGTTACACATAATTATGTACATGTAAATATTCAAACTTGTCCAAGGATAATCATAAAAACTGTAGTGTTCGGTAATGAATTTCGTAATTTATTGATTCAAAATTCTGTAACCTCCGCTGATAAAATTTTTATCCGGCATTTCCTTATTTTAAGATTTTTATTCTTAGTCCTTTTTCGCAATTTTCGAATCAGAGCCACGACACACGCAACCGCTTTCATTTTAGTTCGGAAGCGCGCGGCGTGTCTCAGATGTGCCACGCAGTACTGCTGCGCAAACATACGTCGGTTTAGTCCTAACTAGAGCGCGGCAGAAATGTGTCAGCCGTGGGTTGCCGGCCAATATTTGGACACTCATTAACGCATGTCGCATCGCCCGAATACTTGAGCAGGGTCTAAAGAATTTTCTATTACGCTAACCAATGGTTTTATTTACTTTCAGAGCTGCAAATTGATTACTAAGAAGAACTACCAACAGCATCTTGCAAGCAGTTATTTTGAAAGAGTTTAGTTCTCAGCTGACAGCGGTTAAGTGCGATCTTCAAAATGACCAGTATAGACAAGTATGTTAATATCAGATACAAGTTGAAGTCTTCAGAGCATTTTGAGGAGTATCTGAAGGTTATTGGTAAGTATTTTTTTTTTTAATGGTTTGTGTAGACCAGAGAAGTATGGGACAGGAAGACTTTACTGCTCCGACCTCAAATAAATTGGGATAAGCGCAGGAGCATGATCATGATGATAGATGTTTTGTGGACTGCCCCGTTGGTCAAGTGAGGTCATGAGGTACTGGGTTCGATTCCTGGGTTGGGTAAGCTGTGCCAAAGCAGCCCGCAGTCTAGTTTTGTTTCCGATTGATGGCAATAGGTTCGCTCCAAATTTTAACTGGGCATAATGGCACAATAATCTGGCGAGGAGTCTGTTAGTGTATTATAAGAAACCTCTGTCGAACCCTTTTGGGGATTACAGTCTGATGTTATGTTATTTTTGTGGACAGGAAAACAGACTTTTCTATTGCTCACCGACTTCGTAAAGGGACCTTTAATTTTTTTTATGAATTTGCTGTGTGTCGACTTTATCGGAACTTGGGTGTAAAATTGCTCGTTTTGAAATGATAATTGAGAATAACATTAACTTATTCTTATTTTAATTAAAAACTTTTCTTACCGACTTGCGACTAGTTTAAAACGAATGTGACTGCAATAACAAGATTTAAATAATCTGTTAGTATAATTTTTAGGAACTAGAGTTTGGACTCGTAGTTTAAAGTTCATTAATGACGCAAGCAGCTAGTTTTTATTTGTATTAAATTAATTCACAGCACAATACAATGTTGTGCATAGTAATTAATTTAACCAAAAATCGGTAGGTACTACATTTGTGAAGAAAAAGTAGGTACCTTCTTAAATACAGGGTAATGGAAGGGACGTCGACGCACAAACGGTTACCACGTATTCAGTATATTATTCCGAAACACCCCCAAAAAAAAAAACAAAAAGTGCAATACCTACCTACTACTACACGTTCAAAATCTGTGGAACAGCGAATTTAAAAAAAAAGAGAATGTTTATGAAAAAGAAGAAAGGGCACGGTCCATACAAAATTAACACACGTCCTGCAGCAAAGAGAAGTATCTCAAAAAAATTATAATAATTGCATACTTGCAAATCTGCTACTGTAGATATGACTGCCCCTGAACGAATTTTCATAGCAATTTTTTTTACATGTTAGACTCTAAGGATGGAGCTTGAAAGTGTGCCATCTTCTTATACCGATTTTTATAAAAAATAAAAAAAAATGTGTTTATTATCTTAAATCAATACAAATAAGTTGCCGGGGCTTCCCAGAAAGTAATCCGAAGATACTTGTGATGGGATAAACCTCGCTCTTCCTCAATTAATTAACAATTGATTCGTTGTGCTAATTAGGTATAAGTTACACATTTTTATAAAACAATGCTTTTGAGATGCTCTTTGCTGTAGGACGTGGGTTAATTTTGATTCTTCTTCTTTATATGGTAATTTATACGATTCGGAATGATGTACCGAATACGTGGTAATTTGTGCGTTGATGTTTCTTCCAAGCTTTATATCGTCTTATATATTTATAAAAATCTCGTGTAACGGTGTTTGTGGTCGCACTCCTCTGGTCACTCTCCTTTTTTATGTATATTTGGTAGCTATGAGAATAGTTCGTGAAGTATATTTCACACCGCCGAAAAAGCTCGGTAAGCCGTTTTTCCCGGCTGTCATTTGTAGATCCTTGACAGACGTTACAGGTAGTCCGTGGCCTAAATGACAACCAGTCTTACCAAGGCGTATCGTATTACCAAGGCGTATCGTATTACCAAGTGGCCAGTACCTACCCACTAAATGGGTTGTGGGGGTCGGATAGACAGTCGCTCCTTCTAAAATACTGGTATTCAGCTGCATCCAGTTAAACTTAAAGCCGAGCCCACCATAGTTGGGAAAAGGTTGACAGATAACGTAGAAGAGGTATAGTTGTAGATAATGCATAGAAAAACATCTAGCCAGTTTTAATAAAAAAATCTTGTTTATTATACACTAACCTGCTTGGCAGTTAATTATTGTATGTAACCTTGAATAAACAATGCCTGGTTAAGTAACAAAATTATACTTAATGGTGGTACTTCATTTACTATTAAATTATTATCGCTGTTTAACGCTAGAAATACAGGATGTAAACGGACCCGGTATTATGAGAAGCAATCCTTTCTTTTTTTTTTTTTTTTTTTTTTTTTTCCGGATGGGAAATCATCAAATGACCCCCCCACTCTGGGCGGAGCGGAAGGGAGTGTCAGACTTGTACTGACTAAAACCCATCCATGTTCCTTCTTTGCCCTTTGTGTTCCAGGGCCACGGTATCTCTTTCGAACAGTCCCGCAGCCTGAGAATCAATCCTTCTAGTGACCATGACACCACGACACGTATACAAGGTGTAAACGGACCCTTCACGAAGCTGTCAACCAAGCATTATGTACATCAAACTAAGTTAGCCTACGCAAAAATTATTGCTGGGTAACGACTTTTTTTTGGGGGTGAAAAATCACGTTTTACGGTAAAACTCAATGTAACGCACACAAATCTTGGTGCTGATAGATGTTTTGATTACTTAACGGGTCATGGAGGTAATTAAAGTAAATTGAAAACCTTAAAAAGAAGTATTTAAAAAATACTTCTTTTGCAAAAACTTGTGAAAAAATTGGAATTTTTAGCTCCACTAAAAGGTTAACTAAAAGGTTCCCAGGTATGGTCAACAACAAAAAAATTATCACAATGATAGTGAGAAGAAGTGCCTTTCAGTTTCGTTAAGAGTCTTTTTCTCTTTCGTGAAGGGCCGTTTACATCTTTTATTAAGATAAATCATGCCCATTTTCTCGTAGGGTTTGAAAGACGTGAACCGTACAGTAAGTTACCCACTTTTCGCCATATAATTTAAGAGGCATATAGGAGAGATTCAATGAACTTTGCATAAATCTAGATATCGAGATGCTATGGAGAGATTCTTGATGGAAAAGCAAATCACACTTTTTAACATAAATTATAATTTATTTTATAGCGTCTCGATGGCAATCCAAACGTGCGTTTGTCTGGTGATCGCAGCCGTTGTCACGTTCACCACGAGATCGGGTTTGGTTGCCGCGTCGGACAAAGTGTTATCGGGTTGCTCCTTTACGAATTTCTCAGTAGCAGGCTGGAAGTTGAGCTCGTGGCTAAATAATAACAGCCGCTAGGGTCGATCTTTATGTTAAGCCGTGCTTGCCTAGGTTGGTCTTTGGATGGGTGACCACCCATTACATACCGAGTTTCCTCCGTGCCTCAGAAAGCATGTTAAGCCGTTGGTCCCGGGTGTCATTTGTGTGAGTGGCCCAAAAAGTCTGACAGTCTTAGGAAGGGGTATCGTATTACCCAGTACTAACTGGGTTGTGGAGGTCAGATAGGCAGTCGCTTCATATAAAATACTGGAAAAGGCTAGGCAGATGGTGATGAGGCTGGAAGTTGTCGGTATGATACCTCCGTGTCTCTATTAGTTGTGGAAAAATATACTAATAAAATGATCCTCTATCTTAACGTTCCAGGAGTCGGTATGTTTTCCCGCAAGGCCGCGTGCGCAGTGAGCCCTGTCGCCATACTGACAAAAGATGGCGACACCTACACATTCACCATGACCACCACCTTCAGAACCATTACCTTCAGCTTCAAGTTCGACGAGGAGTTCATTGAAGAGAGGCCGGATGGAGTTAAGGTGAGGAGTATTATTTACTTTATCATCAACTAGCTTTTACCTGCGACTTCGCTCGCGTTAATTTAGAATTTGACAATCAATTCGGGTTGTACTTTGCTTGTAATAATATAATTCAATCATGATTTGAAAGACACGTGGCGCCATCTATTATCATAAGAACGTTATCGTTGTTTTACTCGGGAACAATAGTTTTTTTCGGGATGAAAAGTACCCTATGTCCGTTTCCGTATACCTGACAACGTATATGCAAAATTTCAGGATGATCGATTCAGTGGTTTAGGTGTGAAAAGGTAACAAACAAACAATCTGACTTTCGCATTTATAATACTAGCTTATGCCCACGGCTTTGCTCACGAGGAGTTCGGTAATGTCCCACGGGATCGTACTACCGGCATAAAAATGTATCCTATGTGTTAATCCAGGTTATGAACTATTTTTGTACCAACTTTCATCGAAATCCGTTCAGTAGTTTTAGCGTGAAAAAGTAACAAACACACATACATCCATCCTCACAAACTTTCGCATTTATAATATTAGTAGGATTAGTAACGATACAAAAGCGAGAGATAACGATACCCATCATGTCTATGGAGTTCCAATTGCTAATTTTATTTTTCATCCTGTATTATAGCTATGTTGTGATGGCCTAGTGGTTAAAGCCTCGTCTCATTATGCGTAGGGTTGTAGGTTCAAATCCGGTCAAGTATCAAAAAGACTTTTTCAATGCATACATGCTTTCAAAGTTTATCTTGAACATTTCTGACATCGGAGAAAGAAAACATCGTGATGAAATCCAGGGCGTCAAGTCTGCTATTATAATTGTGTCAGAATGGTCTATCATTGATTTCATAATTGTTGTGTAAATTTGGTAATCTACTAAGATAATGGCGTCATAATGACTTTCCGATGGTCAACCACTGACACTCCATTGAAAGAAATGCCATAGAATGGTAATCTGATAAATATTAAATAATATGTAAAAATATATAAATGAAATCTGGCATGAATAAATGTTCTTTAGTAGTAGTTTTTCGAAAATCATTTCTAATAACGGGTTTTATAATAATGGCAATACGACAATGTCATTATAACACAATTCTATTACGAGACCATTGATCGACCAATGATCAACCATTATGAATTTAGCAGATTACGAACTTTTATCAAAATGGGATCGTATTGGAATGACGAATTTATAAAAATAGCAGACTTGGGCCACAGGAGTTACAGTTAATTTAAGTCTGAAATTACCAACCCGCCTACAGCAAGCGTGGTGATCAGTGCTCATACTCTCTATAGTAACAAGAGGCTTTACCCCGCAGTGAGATAGATGTAGTCTGGAATTATTATTACAATTCTATAAATCTACCTTTACCGACTGTTAAACCTAGTAGTAAAAGATCGTTTATTTTGTTATTAAAACGGACGTTTTTAGCAACATAATACGTACTTAAGAGCGTTAACGTCTTACGGCACTTCATATAAACTTTCAGAACAGAGAAGACAGAGACAAAAATGGAAATTTCTGTTTCTATCGAAAATCTAAAATCGGTCTAATTTAGCTGTAACACTATTTTTAGAAAATGTTCTCTGTCAAGTTTTTAGACTTATGTATCCTGCTTATGCGTACGAAGTTTCATTAAAATCGGTTTAGTCATTTCGAAAAAAAATCACTTGAAAGTTTGTATGAAATGCCGTAAGACGTTAACTCTCTTAAGAATTTACAACCTCCACAAAACAAGATAAACGTAGAACTAAATTGCAAGCAAATAATGCACCTTCTACAAAATACTTTGACTTTAACCATGATAATTTTCTATGAATTTCCTACTGTCTATATGATTAGTGGCTACCATTAAGCTGATGCATATTTTCCTAGCAATTTCCTATTTTCAATGGGGCAAGAATCGATTACGCGAGCAATATTGCTTTCGAAGAAATTTCCCCCATTCGAATCGAACTGTCTTTTGAATAATAAATTAAAGAGTTCACATACAACGAAATTGGCATTTTTATTTATCATTAAAGTTTACTTGTCTAATAGTCTGAATATTATCGTCAGTTGTAATATCAATTAATGTAACCGCCAAAATGACGAAATTGAGTTAAATATATACAGTTCGAGTGCAAATTTTCCGCTCTATCGGTTGGTGTCTTTTAAAACTCGGTATCTTGAAAAAAAGGCGATTACGTTAACAAATGCAGACCGGTTCTTTGTCTCCAGTACCACTTTGATAGCTTATATCTCGGAAACGTTACACTTTAGAACATTTTGTCTCATACAAAACTTGTTTGTATTGATACCAGCTATAGATTAATACAGGTTTTATGCATGGCTAATCAAATCAAAATTGTACTGAAAATACCATCAGTGAATACCTGCACTTATTTATTTATTTACTTTAACTTTGATGGCTCATATTTCGGAAATGTGACACTTTAGAACATTTTGTCTTATTGCTCGTTATCGATTAATGTAGGTTTTATGAGTGGCCGCCATTTTGAAAATAAAATATAATAGCGGAAGTTAGGCCGGCCGGGCTTCATGCAAAAATCTTCCAAGCCCTTTAATCACGAACTATCTCGGTAGTAGTTAACACACAAGCCAATACTATTCTCTCATGTCAATCGATATTTGTAATAATTGTACTGCCATCGCACAGATAGCAAGTTCATCAATATAATGATGGACGAGAATTTTATTATAAGTTGGTTATTAATTAGATAAACTAATAATCTTAGCACAGAGATACACTTGCGGCGACATAATTATATAAAACATTTAAAAATATAAAAATTAGATGGCTCATCGGCAGCAGGGACAAGGTCCAGGCTGCCCGTGGTCTCCAGAGAGAGGAACCTCCTCGCTATGCGTGACATGTCCAGAAGTACTGCTTTCTGAATCAAACCTAATTTAATTATTTTTTATTAATATTCCAGACAAAATCTGTAATGGGGCTCAACGGGGACTGCATGACACAAATACAAACTGAAGACAACGGCAGAAAATCAACACATGTGCGAACATTCACACCTGACTTATTAACTGTAGTAAGTTAAAACTTATAATTAGACTGAAGACTATCATTATGGCCTAAGGGGCTCTAAATGGTTCTAAGACAGCCTTGGATGGAACTGTGGTAAATTTAGACCTTAAGGCTTATAATTATAGACTAAAAAGCACAAAGTAAATGGTTCTAAGGTAACAGCCTTGGAGGGATACATAATTATTTATTGTCAAGTGGCTAGTTATAATTGGAGGTTTGAACGGACGTTAAGTAGATCAGTAAAACGGTCGAAGGCGACAGTAGAATGTTGATGAATATTTTATTAATAAAGACAACTTAAATGTGAGATAGCTCGTGGCTAAATAATAACAGCCGCTCGGGTCGATCTTTAGGTTAAGCCGTGCTTGCCTAGGTTGGTCTGTGGATGGGTGACCACCCATTACATACTGAGTTTCCTCCGTGCCTCGGAAAGCACGTTAAGCCGTTGGTCCCGACTGTCATTTGTAGATCTATGACAGTCGTTAGGTAGTCACTGGCCCAAAAAGTCTGACAACCAGTCTTATCAAGGGGTATCGTATTACCCAGTATTAACTGGGTTGTGGAGGTCAGATAGGCAGTCGCCCCATGTAAAATACTGGTATTAAGCTGCATCCGGTTAGACTGGAAGCCGACCCCAACATAGTTGGGAAAAGGCTAGGCAAGTGATGAAGATAACTTAAATGTATTTTCAGATAATTATCTGAAAAGTGTTAGATATGAAAGTGGACAATCAGAAGAAGAGGCAGCTAAAGAATAAGCAGAGAAAGTAAATCGTTGGTTGTTTACAAAGTACGTTTGATCACTAACGAAGTTCTTCTCACCTTGATATGGGTCACTGATGTTACCTAGATTTCGTTTTTACGATAGGATCAACTGCGTGATCAAATCAGAAATGAGGACATCCACAAGAGAATTTGGCTATTCTTCGACGTAGCCCGAAGAATAGCCAAATTTAAGTGGCAGTGGGCAGGGCACATTGCTCGCAGAACGGAAGGCCGATGGGGCCGAAAAGTTCTGGAGTGGCGACCGCAAACCGGAAGACGTTGCGTTGGAAGGCCTCCCACTAGGTAGACCGATGAGCTGGTAATGGTTGCAGGGATCCGCTGGACGCGGACCGGTCAATGTGGCGACACATGGGGGAGGCCTATGTCCAGCAGTGGACGTCTTTCGGCTGAAATGATGATGATGATGGTGATAGGATCAACAAGCCTCCTAAAAGATCTTAATCATGTAATATTCTCGTCTCATGTGGGCAACACGTTTATTTTCATACTTCCCGGTCAGTGTCACGGTATTATTTACTCCTTTCTTTTTCATACATGGTGGAAGGGATACCGACACAAAAGGTTGCATCGGTTACATCATCATCACTTGCTTTGGTGATGGAAATCATCGTGAGGAAACAAGCATGTCTGAGAGATATTCCTCGACGGTTTGTAAAGCTAAGTCTGAGGCCCATGGGCGGCATAAAAACTGACAACCAGGCAAGGCACTAACCACACGATAAAGAAGAAGAAGCTCGATTTTCGGCAAATCTAAGCCAATCTAGCTGTTACCGCCAACCCTGCGGAGATCGACGATTAACCTAACCTGAAGCGTCCCAGCTTACGCTTTGGCGACTCCTGGTCTCCACGCAAGGACACGTCTACCCCAACGGTTATCGGTTCTACGGAGACGTTCGAGTTTTACGGCTAATATGGCCGGCCCATTGCCACTTCAGCTTATTCAGTGAGCTGTTTCGACAACCTTGGTTCTGTCCAAAGCAAAAAAGATTAACAAAGCTTCTTATCTCATTCTCATTTCATCAGCATCGAGTACCTAGTCATCATAATGATAAATCATTCATATATCACAATCTTTCTGAATCCAGTCGATCTTTGGATACGTGTTTTCAAGTTGTAGCTGCAATACATGAAAACACACATCCGATCGCGGTCACAGTAACATTTTAGTATGTAGGGTACATCGACAATATTGTGCCCGAACTAAGTTTCTAAATGTACCCACTATGCATTGATTGTAGTGTAGCAAACTTTGTATAAAAGGGACCGCCTTTTTCTAAATAGATTCATTCCACATTCCAATAAGCTTCAGCACTTGCAAACCTAAATATACTACGTCGTCATCATCTGGAGTATTATTCCACACCACCTAAGCGCTACATTGGTGACCCCGACGTGATTATTAAGAAGATACCTCCAGATCAAGATCTCGACGAAATCTCCGACATAATTTTCCGTCCACCTGAGAAAAAACCGATACGAAGCATTAAAGAGTCGGCTGTTCCAAGTTTACGAAGAATCCGAGCAACGGCAAGTACAAAGGTTGCTATCTGAAATGGAACTCGGCGACATGAAGCCTTCACAGCTACTACGCCGCATGAAAAACCTCGCCGCCGACAATATCTCTGACTCAGCACTGCGGATTATGTGGACCAACCATCTACCACAATCTGTTCGAGCAGTCCTCGCCGTCAGTGAAAACATCGCGAAACACTCCGATATCCACGAGCTGGCAACGATGGCAGATAAAATCCTCGAGCAGACACAACCACTCGGCGCAGTCGCTGCAGTTTCCTCCGTTCCCACTACCCCACGTGCATCTACGTCAATTGAAGAGGAAATTGACGCGCTCACCAAAGAAATCGCAGAGCTGAAAGCATACCGATCGCATCAAAATCGACGTAGATCGTTCGACAGACGACGCTCAAGATCGCGTTCATCGAGCAGAGCCAATCACAATCGCGCCCGAAACGACCAATCAGCGACCTGTTATTATCATCGCATGTTCGGCAAAGAGGCGCGAAAGTGTACGCGTCCGTGTAACTACGAAGACAGCAGCGCCCCCTCGGGAAACTAACGCCTGCGTTGGCTGAGGCGGGAACCAGCGCAAACCACACTTCCTACCGCCTATTTATAACAGACAAAAACTCACGTCTGTCATTTCTAATTGATACTGGCGCCAACGTCTCCGTAATACCAAGAAGAAAAGGCGGGAAAGCTACGCCAACAGACTTTTGCTTGTATGCAGCGAACAACACAGTAATCCCAACGTACGGAGAGAAAACACTACAACTGGATCTCAACCTACGAAGACCATACACCGTCGTCATCATCTGGAGTATTATTCCACACCACCTAAGCGCTACAAAGTCATGTGTTTTTTATCATATCTGCTGGCTACATTCTTTTCTCCAGATGCTGTGTTCTGGAGTTTGGAAGTTAGCGTTATGATAATGCGTTAAGTTGTTGATCCTGAGCCTGTTCTCCTTCTATGTGTGTCTGATTACCACCCCATCGCACTATGAGAGTAGTTGTTTTGATATGGAAAGAAAAAATCGAGTGCGAGCTGGGTTTGAACCTGCGACCTTCCGATTCAGTACACCGGACGTCTTAACCAATTAGACCATCGAACCCTGCTCACAGCTTATCGAGAGCTGTGAGCAGGGTGTATTTTCGTTCCATTAATAACATCTTACGGTGACGTTGGCGCCATCTATTTAAGAAAGTATCGAACTAACTTAAACCAACACGTTGACATTACAGCCAAATCAACCCTGCTCGCACTCGAATGTTTCTTTCCGTATCAAAACAGCTGTAGTTCCCTACGCAGGTTTTGCGTATAAAAATATTAAAAATTATGAAAGTAGTGTCTATGCCCACATTTTTTCAATATAATATCTTTTACGTACCCAGGTATCTCTGAATACCAATTTTCATTTTTCTCTATACTGTGGTTCAGCCGTTACTGACGCATTTAACATTTATTAATATTGTGATTTAATTTTTTTTTTTAAATTTAAATGCTTTATTGTGTTTCAGGTAACGACGGCTGATGGTTGGAATGGGAAATGCATAAGAATTTATGAAGCAGTTAAAGATTAATTATTACGATTTAGTTATTTTAATTTAATAAATGTTGTTATCCGGGTGGTCGTCAAATACGTTAAAATTATAATTATACAGCTGGTTCTGTTAAGGATAGTATTTTTTTTAACACTTATTTTTTTATTAGGAGTGAGCCTATCGCCAATAAATGGGCCAGGAGACCGCGAGATATATAGAGTCTCCATTGATAGAGTTCGATAAACAAATCATTGTGTTTGTTAAATGTTGAAAAAATCCTTAATTACTTGAGGACCTAATGCCAATAACTGACACAAATCGAAACTCCGGATTCTGAATGTACCTATTAATACACAAAAGGAGTAAGGGACACCGATGGATAAACGGTTACAACGTGATAAAAAAAACTGTTGAGCCAAACATTAAAACAACACAACAACATACAACAACAACAACATACAACAACATACAACAACAACAACAACAACAACAACAACAACATGTCTCAACATGAACATGTGTCTTCAAAATTATTTTTCATTTTTTGTTTTTTTTTTTAAAGAAAAAAAGAAAAGAAACATTCTGACCTTGTGGTTATTGCACTTTTGTAGAAAACGCGCCAAGTGGGTTAGGTTTTTATCTGTGTGTGAGTAGGGATGTGTTGGAGATGGTATGTAAAAGTTCGAGTATGTAGAGCTGTTTTGTGGACCGTTGGCCGCTCGTTTCTCCTTAACCACTAATCATTCGAATCTGAACCTTGCTCTGTATAGCTTCAAAACTTAATTCTGAACGGTTTTTCTATTGTACTATTACTAACTCTCCACTGGAATAAACCACTCTATATGTTGGAGAAACCTAGCAGTATCATTTCATCTAATCCACAAACCACAATTGAAGAGGAAGGCGCTTAACGCATGAACAAATAGATATTATACAAGTTTGAAATCGTCAATACACTATGAGCAAGCATGGTCACAGGCCTTCGCCTTGCATCGGGATACTAAATGGCTGGTATGATTGTGTAAGTATTATTTGCCCAACCCAGGGATCTGTCCCACGACCTCTGGTGCAGCAGTCGCGGTTGCCACCTCTAGATACTCTACTAGACCGACAAGGCAATCTTTAGATACTTGCCTACAACGGATTTCACCGCTAAAGGAAATAGCACACATATCAACTCGGAGTGGGATCGTCACCGTGTCGCCTTTCGCTTCGAGACGAGGCGATTACGTAACGATTCCGATTAGTGTGCTTTGTAGTAGGGAGTTTCATACAAAGAATAATGAATGGCTTTTTTCGGATGGGAAATCATCAAATGACCCCCGCTCTGGGCGGAGCGGAAGGGAGTGTCAGACTTCTACTGACTAAAACCCATCCATGTTCCTTTTTTGCCCGTTGTGTTCCAGGGCCGCGGTATCTCTTTCGAACAGTCCCACAATAATGAATGGCTCGAGCTGATACGGTGACGTTCCCTTTCCGATTGATCGCGGGTCTCAAACCTTAGGGGCGTATCCACAAAACACCTAGTTTTCAGTAAAGACAAAAACAAAAGAAAACTTTTATAACTTTTCTTGAGATTGAGCTAGCTTGTTGTGTTTTTGCATGTAGCTATATATTTACACTGCGGTTAATATGAGATGATTGATTTTAAGGTATTCCCTCTATAACACTAGTTTTAGGGTTCCGTAGTCAACAAGGAAACGAACCCTTATAGTTTCGCCATGTCGTCTGTCAAAGTGAAAGACTTTTAGCGTCGTTTTCTCGTGGTCCTACTATTTTTTCCTACTAGTAAGACCACGAGGGAGACCAGTTTCTGTTCGTCCTACTATGACATATTGAAGCAGTAATCATTTATTAATACGAGTACCACCTGTATGTGTAATTCTATTGATTATTTTAGTGTGTTTTATGTGATTTTATTTTTTTATATAAAGTATGAACTATGTCTGAAATAAATGAACTAATAACAATTACACCATTCGATAGCGTCGCCGTCGCTCTTGATAATTAAATTCTGTGAAGTAGTGAAGTGATGTTCAGAGGATAGCCGTGGTCGTATGTTACCTAAACTAAAAAACAATACATTCTATCAATAGTAAGGGAACATAAACTTTTTTCTATCCTCTGAACATCACTATGAATATTTATTAAATACATTCAAATAAAAAGGGTAAATAGACCCTTAACGAAGCCGAAAGGCACTTGTTCTCCCCGACTTTGCGATAATTTATTTTGTTCTAGACCATACCTGGGAACCTTCTAGTTACGGAGATTTTGGGGGTCAAAATTCCAACTTTTTCACAATTTTTTTTTTAAACACATGTTTTTAATGTAAGATTTTTACTCTAAACACCTCCTCTTTGAGTGCGTTCCATCGAGTCCTACCGTAAAACGTGATTTTTCACCCCAAAAAAAAAGTCGTTTCCCAGCAATAATTTTTGCGTAGGGTTACTTAGTTTGATGTACAGAACGCTTGGTTGACGGCTTTGTGAAGGGTCTGTTTACACCTTGTATAACGTGTAAGTTGTTAAAAGTAATTCTGTTTGTTTGTTATGTTTTCATGACTAAACGGCTGATTGAATCGTAATGAAAGACAAGGAGATAGATTATATCTTGTGGAATGATATAGGTTATCGTACGCGCTCGGATCGCGTCGCACCGCACCTTTGAAGTTACCGCCTCGCGACGGATACCGGCGCACCGCCACAGACGTCCTGTGCTACCACGCTGTCGAGACCCTTCCCACGGTGTGTCGTGCGAGCTGGTCCGCGTCCGTCCGCGATATCACGGGCCGTGGGAAGCTAGCTTCAGAAATACTCATCAAAATTTCCACGCGGACGAAGTCACGGGTACCAGCTAGTTATAAAATATAAACGTAATAATAGTTATCGATAAATCGTTTCGATTTCATTGGTTAAAGCTAATTAACCATTAAATCAAAGCTATTAATTAATAGCCTTGATTTAATGGTTAATTAGTTAAATAAATTGTCGCTTGCCTGATTAAAGATAAATATCAAATATCCTTATTCACACCGAATAATCATCAATTCATCATCCATTTTGTAAATTTTTAATCCGTTTGCATCAGCTCTTTTTGCGGGCATTATTTCAAAATTTTCTTTCTAGATATTTCTTTTATTGCCAAATTAAATAGTAGCACTTATATTTTTCATGTAAGCAATATAGAACTCTTATCAGTTACGTGCTGATAAAAAATATGGCTTCGATAATTCGCAAACTTGACACAAAGTGCATGTGGCGCTCCCAAAGCAAGAAGATAACCTTTAAATGTAGATATCATATCTTTTAGTTATATCTTAATCCTAACTAATATTAAAAATGTGAAATTGACTTTGTTCGTTTATCACACCTTCAATTTCACTCCTTAACGACTGAAAGGATTTTGATGAAATTTTGCACACAGGTTTTGCAGACAGGATACTTACTTTTATCTCGATAGTAGGATGCCATTGGATCATTTCCAACCGCGCGATCAAAATCCTGAATCAAAGCCCCTGGCAAAGGTCCTTTTTATACTAAATGGGCTTACTCTTGACCTCAATCTAGTCCTGACAGAGACAGAGATGAGGTCGACGATGGAACGAGCTAACCCAAAAGAAGTCTATTAACTCGCGACTTAAATAGATTGGGGTCATATGAACTTGGAAACACCGACATGGTATTATTAATAACAATCTGATAACTAATGGAACTAACAATTATTACGATTGCGGAAAATAATATATTAATGCGCTGGTCAGACAATGGACTTTTGTCCGTCGGACAGACGCAGACAATTTGCAACAACCAATGAACGTTAACCAACGTAATGAAGACGACGCGGCAATCAGTGGACCGGATTTTACATACATAAACTCACGTCTTTTTCCCAAGGGCGAAGGCAGCAACCACTGAACACTATCTGCTACGATCCTTACATAGGTATTCCTTTTGCCTTTTGCACACCGCTGGTTGTGAGTACTACGCACCTGACCTTTCTGAAGAACCTCACCAATAAGGTGAGTATATACTTCTAGGGCGTCATCTGCGTTGTAAATACAGAATTTTATTGCAGCGATAATTTAAAGAAAGGACATAAATTTTATGGAATTAATAAGAAAGAAGTGTAGTTTTCATTTCACAATTAGGACTTTACGATATGAGACAAGATCAATATTACGACGAAAGTCATTGGTCAATTCTTTAATTATTCAACCACATTTTCAGAATTTCTAGTGGGGTGGCAATGACATGGGGGTAAAATGAGAAACGCTAATTCTGGTTAATGTGGTGCTAATTGTCAATAGCGACAAAATAAGACACAACATGAGATGAGAGCAGCGGTGGCCCAGTGGTGGAGACCTCGACTTACGAGCAGCAAGTCGTGGGTTCGAACCCAGCCAGGCGCATTACTTTGTGTAAGTTATTTCATCACCACTGCTCTCAAAACGGTGAAGGAAAACATCGTGAGGAAACCGGCATGTCCTAGAACCAAAAATTCGAAGTCATGTGACATCTATCAACCCGTACTGAGCCGCGTGGTGGATTATAGCCCATTCCCTCTCATAGAGAGAAGGCCTGCGACCCAGCAGTGGGAACATTAATAGGCTGATTATGCTTATGCTTAAGACACAACATTGACGCTCAAAGATTTGTGCCAACAACTTCTAAAATCTGCTAAAGGTATAATTACGAAGAGTTCACAGTCGGCAAAAAGAAGCAGAAAAGCCAGACATTAAAGCTCTTTAATATTAGACATCCATAGGTGACAAGAGAAGCGTCACTGCAGTAGAAGTTGTGACGTTACATTCGTCAATAAAACCGCAGTAGTATTGTCACTTGCTGTTGTTGACGGCTATGCCACTGCAGTCCTTATAGCATACCTACCTCTACCTATTACTGCAACAAATGAAATAAACGAAGCGACAACACATAAAACATTTTCTACATCTTGCAAAAAACTCGGCCTTTGATCTACGGATCTAGATCATCGAAATGCATGTTCAGTTCATGATTCACTCGTGAACCGCGGATACGGATTACTAACCAGCTCAACACGAAACAGTAGTAGGTATGCCTAAAGCCGATGACATAAAACACACCTTGGTACCTACGACTTACCAAAGCAAAGCCGCCGGCGCCGCAAGGTTGAGATGCAATAAAATCTTATCATTTATGCCGCGAACGTTACTTTATCTAAATCCAGGGATTTACTGCTCAACTATATAACAGACTATCATACCCCCTAGGCCCTTTAGTTTGCAATTCTCCCGAGACATCAAACCAGCAAAAATGGCATTCTTAGGAAAGGAATACAAGTTCGAGAGGCAGGAGAACTTTGACGACTTCGTCAAGGCTTTGGGTAAGTAAAATATGAAATGTATTAATTTATTTTAATAGAAGAGTCTCTAATTCATCTGCTAAATATAATCCTAGGATCATTTTTCCACACGGTGTAAGAGACATTTAAAAGATAAAATCTTTTACCGAGTATTCAGTACATGATTCTCAATCGCGTTTCTAAAAGTTTGTTTAGCTATGTTTCCTAGCTAGAGGATCTAGAACGCGAACGTGACACGATGTCCTTACACAATGTTCTATATATGGAGGTTTGTTCATGAGAAGTTTTGTAAGAAAAATGTCTGTTTTGGGTTTAAAACTGTTCTAAATTATCTCATAATAATTATCAAGTGTATCTCCAAAGACAGCAGAGTGCCTAGAATCTTCCCCTGTAGCAATATTTGTAATGAGATATTGTGATAGCTCACCATTACTTTGAGGCTCCTCTTCATTTTCATATCTTGAACCTAGTATCTTGATCATGGTGCTTGCAAGTGTCTAGTGTTAATGATAATATCAGTCATTCCCTATCGTTATGTTAAATTTCATTAGAGTTCGTTCTGCTGCTAAGGTACCAAGACGTGACAAACAAACTCATTTT
Source organism: Noctua janthe (assembly GCA_910589295.1). NCBI lineage: Eukaryota > Metazoa > Arthropoda > Insecta > Lepidoptera > Noctuidae > Noctua > Noctua janthe. Next base: position 12,931,948 of record OU342573.1, read on the forward strand.
TTTATTTACAATATTAGTTAGGATAGTTAGGTTTAGGATTACTGCAGTTTTAAAATATTATCACCCAGAAGTTTACATTATGATAACATTATCAGATAGTGACCAATATTTATGATACACCAATATTTTATTTGATAGACCAAACTATAGTTTAGTAGTACTTTAATTCTGGAGGGGGGGGGGGGGTCAGAATGATGTACTGAATACGTGGTAATCGTTTTAGCGTCGGTGTCCCGTCCACCATGTGTATTATACCTACGCAGCAGTGGCGAAGATTCCATACATCACGATTCCTACCGGCTTCCCTTTGAAAAATGGCACAGTCAGTATTCTACAGACAAATAATAGAATCACATTAAAGATATGTGGGAACTCCGGCTTTCCTCTTACAAAAATTGTCCTTTAGCTACTGCTACGCGGTATAACGCTAATCTAATGGTTGGCTTTTCTGATTAAAGCAGTTAAACGACCATTAGTATCTTTATCAGTAAAGCCCTGACTTGACCGATAGTCACAGAAGCTTACACTTCAGGTAGTATAAATTATATCATAATTGGTTCATGATATAATGATTATGACAATGCCACGATACTTGGTCATGATATCCATCTATATATACATACAAATAAATAAAATTCAAATGTCTGTTTGTTATTTCAAAATAACAGCTTTTTACTGAATGCATATGAAAGTAAATAAAAAAAAAAACAAAAAAAAAGCCCGACTGCGTGAAACAACTAAAAAAAATACCTGAAATAAATAAAAACTAAAAAGAAAAAAACAAGCCACATTAAATTAATTCCATAACATTCATTCATATCTCATCTTAACATTACATTGTTAGCATTACAATATTAACATTACATTATGATCATTACAATATTAACATTACATTATGATCATTAAATTATTAACGTTACATTATCAACATTACATTAATTTCATAACATTAATTTTAATACATCCGTTTATTAACATTAAATACTTTTCATTACTTAATATTTTTTTTCATTACATTAATAAATTACATTACATTCAAATATTACACTATTTACATAATTTATGGAAGTCTCCTCTGTGGCGTAGGCATCCCGCTATTTTGTCCACTTTTCCCTATCTCTAGCTTGTTTCCTTCAGTCAGGGCCACATCTATCTTTAGCGCCAGCCAGATAGAGGTACAATGTACTTTCAAATAAGACATCATAATTATCGCCCTTATCACAATTTATTTGAGGTTGGCGCACCATTATAATAGAGGAGTTTCTTCATTGTTCTTCTCCATAGGAAACGACCAACCCAAACCGTGCACCGGTGGGTGCACGGTGTCATAAGTTTCATAAGTGCCTATGTAGTGGCTAAATCTTACGAATTTATCTCTTCAGGTCTGAATGCGGAGCAAACTCAGGCGTTCCTCAACTACGCCCCCTCGATCAAGTTCACCAAGGATGGAGACTCCTACACCGTGGCCAAGACCACCCCTCAGTCCAAGAACGAGACTAAATTCAAATCTGGAGTCGCTTTCGACGACAAAGTTGCCGACCGTAATGTGAGTACCATTATCATTTTTATAAATATTTTAATTAATATACAACATTAGTTTTAGTATATGCGAAACCTGAAACATGTGTCTAGTATTTTTATATAAAGAATCTATGTACAAAATTTCAAATTGTATCATGAAAAATCACAAAATTATAAGCTGTTACGTGGTTGTCCGCACAAAAACCAGGTCACCACGCAACGCGCCCGCGCGCATGCCCTCAGCGTCGTCTTGAGCTCATTGATAATAATAATTTGGAAGTAGGTACCTAAATTATTGCGATAGGTACTTAATGTCGCTCGGTGTCCAACTTGTAACTTTTTTTAAATATTTTTGGGACAAAATATAACATGGTTTAAAAAGTATTGAAATCGATTCTGTTACTTATTCTGAACAAACTATATTCAGGTTTCGCATATACGGTACTAAAAATAATGTTGTATAATAATATTATATATTAATTAATAAATAAAAATATCAGATGCTTCACTTTCTCTTAACTTTTGCCTTTCATTGCCATATTGCGCTCGAATTGAAACGTCTGATCACAAAATTATTGAAAAGTGAAAAAAAAATTAACTGATTCAATTGTGTTCGATTTCGGCATTCGGCATCTTTTTTAAACATTGCCCTACTCTAGGAATTTCTGCTGTATTATGGATGCGTAAATTTTAACTCACTTACACAAACAGCCAGACCCGGAACAACCTGTATCCTACAAAATTGACGATTTTTTTTTTCATCTGTAATTAGTGCATTCACTTTTAGCAGATGTGTTGCATGCTTCTCTCATTCAGAGTGTGTCCTCCAGCGAGAACATCTACTCGTAATTCTCGACCCTATAGGATGTCTTTTCTTTTAAGGCGTTTAGCATAGCTGAGAATTGTAAACTGTCATGCAAGGGTATTGGGGTGGGCTTCTAGCCATTTCCTGTATCTAGTCTTGCTGTTGGTAATTCCTTCTCTCACTGTGAGCATTTCCAGGTGTTCGTGGATCTCAGCATTTGTCGCATACCAAGGAACATTACTGATTGTTCGGAAGATTATGTTCTTCATTCTTTGGATTCGTATGATGGAGCACTACCCCACAGCTGGAGGCCATACATCCATACAGGTTCCAGGATCGACTTGTACACTAGCAATTTATTGTCTACTGACAGTTTGTTGTTTCGACCTAGCAACCAGAGGAAGCTTTTGTGTTTAATATTCAGTTCATCTCGTTTCTTCTTGTTGTGCTCATTCCTTGTCATACACCTATCAAGATGAAGACCAAGGTATCTGACAGAGTTCTGGTGAGGAAGGGTGGCGTTTTCTAGTTTTACCGGGGGGAGCCTTTGCGTAGGGTATAAGTAACCTGCACTGATTTTGAGGTACTAGCTTTAATCCGCCAGTTTCGAAGCCCTTTAGTTGTTTCGTGTAGGCCTTCTTATAGAATTATTGAGGCTATTACTGGGTCTTTGTGACTTGCCAGGACAAAATAGAAATGAAATAAACTAAAATGAAAGAACAGATAAACGTTAATTCCTATGCAATAACGTCGGTGTCGTTTGAAAAATTAACTCGAGTGAAGACCTGCTCAAAGATATATCATTTCAACAAACACAAAGACGGCAGCAGTGGACACATTAAAGGCTGATTATGATAGATTCCTCTTCTTCGTCTATGCATTTAACAACGTTCATGTTTTCTTTAACCCCTGAGGATACAGGTTTTAACGGTTTCTTAATATATCCTTCCAGTGCAAGACCATCGTCACTGTAGACGGCGACAAAGTCACTCGCGTCCAGAAGTACGAAGACGGCAACGACCTCACCGTCGTCAGGCAGTTCTCTGGCAACGAGATGACTGTGGTAAGAAAATATTTTCCTAATAATTTTTTTTTCGCCGGAGCTTCGAAGTTTGACTATAATATATAAAACATTAGTTTTAGTATACGCGAAACCTGAAACACGTGTTTAGCATTTTTATGTAAAGATTCTATGTACAAAATTTTAAAACTGTATCATGAAAAATCACAAAGTTATAAGCTTGTTCTGTTACCTGGATGTCCGCACAAAAACGTAGTCACCACGCGTTGCCGCCGCTCGCACGCCTCCAGCGTCGTCTTGAGCTTGTTGATAATAATAATTTGGCAGTAGGTACCTAAATGATGGCGATAGGTACTTCGTGTAGTTCGGTGTCCAACTTGTAACCTTTTTTAAATATTTTTGGGACAAAATATAACATGGTTTAAAAATTATTGGATCCGATTCAGTTACTTATTCTGAACAAACTATATTCAGGATTCGCATATACTAAAAATAATGTTGTAGATTAATATTGCGACCTGTGCCACATGAGCCCTGGAGAACGTGAAATAACTAGAAGTCATTGGGTCTTTAGAATAGAATAGAATAGAATAGAATAGCATTTATTTGCAAATATGGGTTGTACATAATTAGGTAGTAGTAGGTTTACATCAGAGTTCTGCCATATTTCACCATTCGGCATGCAAACATTTTTATTATATAAAATTGTTAAAATTTAAATTCTTATTGGAACATTGAATTAGTTATGTCTTTGCCCAGCATTGGCGTGACAGGCTTACAGTAACCCGTATTCATATTTCATTTCACTCTTGTTTCAGACCCTCACCACCAGCAAATGGGACGGCGTCGCCCGCAGATATTATAAGGCTTAATTTATTTACCTCCCGTATTTAATAAGTATTTTTACTATCTACAATTTTCGGACCTAAAATAATTTAAATTTTCTCAGATGTACTTGAAGTTGTTTTTTTTTTATTTATGTTTAAATATTTACCTTCCTTGCCTTTTCCCAACTATGTTGAGGTCGGCTTACAGTCTAACCGGACACAGCTGAATGTCAGTATTTTACATGGAGGCGCTACAAATCTGAGCTCCACAACCCAATTAGAACTGGGTAATACGATACCTATTGGTAAGACTGGTTGTCTGACTTGCGGGCCACTGACGAAAGCAACAACTGTCAAAAATCTACAAATTAATGTCAAAAAGGACCAAAGGCGTAACGTGCTTTCCGAGGCACTGTGGATATTACTTAGGTACGAGTCGGTCGGCTCGGTCGAAATCGGCTCTATAACTCACCGAACCAATACTTTCACATTCGCAATAGTATGAATATACGCATGACACTAACTGGAATAACAACATGATCAGAATATCATTAACACTAGAACCGGGATATTTACCATATTCACTGATTGTTTTGTTCATGGTAAATATCCCGTTTCTAGTGACCATGATAGTTTAATAACTTTAGCTTCAGAAGTCGGTGACAAAAAAACTAAATCAAACAAATAAAAGTCACCGACTTCTGAAGTTAAGTTGTGGGAAGAAGTCGGTTTTTTCTTTTTGCAAAAAAAAAAAACCGACTTCTTCAATCCAAATAATCTCCAATACAAATATTTGCTATGCATTTATTTTATATTGTTAACAGTACATTTCATGATCATAGGCTTATACCCATTAAAATGGAACTTAACATACCTAAATGACAAAATGTGGGTGTACTGTTCATATCTGCGTACCTCCTCAAAGTATGCAGGCGTGGTGTTAATAATAAACATCCAAGCGATTGCAGCAATCACGACAGATTTGCTGTCTCTTAGTGAAGAGTTCCGTTCCATATCTCCGAAGTCCAGGAATAGATCATGACAATATTTCTATGGAACCAACTTAGAAGAATATTCTTTCAAACTTATAAGAAAATTTGCAAATCCGTCAATATATGACGGAGTTATGCCCGAACATACATAAAAAAAAAGAAACATCCGAATTGATGATCTTCTCCTTTTTGAAATCGGTTAAAAACTTATAATCAGAATATCCATAAACGACTTGAATCTACAAACATGTATGATCTATAAACTAAAGCCTTTTCCCATGTTGATAGACAGAAACTACAAAACGTCACCTGCTACGATTGTTACACACTGCTTTTGCTTCGTACATACATAGAGGGTGGAATGGGACATCGATGCACAAATAATTACCACGGAGGAGCTTGTGGCTAAATAATAACAGCCGCTCGGATCGATCTTTAGGTTAAGCCGTGCTTGCCTAGGTTGGTCTGTGGATGGGTGACCACCCATTACATACCGAGTTTCCTCCGTGCCTCGGAAAGCACGTTAAGCCGTTGGTCCCGGGTGTCATTTGTAGATCATTGACAGTCGTTAGGACTACCTAACGACTGTCAGTGTCAGTGTCAGTGGCCCAAAAAGTCTGTCAACCAGTCATACCAAGGGGTATCGTATTACCCAGTACTAACTGGGGTGTGGATGTCAGATAGGCAGTCGCTCCATGTAAAATACTGGTATTCAGCTGCATCCGGTTAGACTGGAAGCCGACCCCAACATAGTTGGGAAAAGGCTAGGCAGATGATGACATCATTCCAGACCCCACGTAGAAAATTTTCATCGGTATTTTTTTATAAAATCAGCTGTTTCCTAACTTGCTTGCTAATTGGGTTTTGGAGGTCAGATAAGCAGTCGCTCCATGAAAAATACTGTATTCAGCTGCATACGTTTAGACTGGAAGCCAACCCCAAAATGGTTGGGAAAAAGCTAAACAGATGTTGAAGTACCCAAAAATAAGGACATAATTTTCTAAAGAACATAAACGCAAAACTTGAGAACATTCTCGTAATAAAAATTGACTCAACTTTACTTTTAAACTTGAGAACATTCTCGTAATAAAAATTGAGTCAACTTTACATTTAACGTTTATCAATAAACTAAGTGCTCAGGTAGATATAGACATAGATATAATACTATTGTATTGTTGGCACACCACACATGATATTAGAAATAACAATATGATAGCGAACAGAACGAAAAAAAAAAAACTTCTTTATTTCCAAATCAAAATAACAACATTGCACAGATCAGTAAGTTACAAATAAGCAGTAGATGTAGTTACAATTTTGTTTTTTTTTTGTTTGTTAGGTGTCTGTACCTACTTATTATGGTTGTAAACACAGAACTGATACCCTTTGCTCCCCGTACTAGTATAGACTGTATTACGGTGGAACAGTTTTCCTCGTTCTCTGTGATTGTAGTTATGGTAACAAACTTGTGACAAAATAATATTTTAATAGAATTAAGAGTTCTCGGAAACAAAAGCAAAGCAAAACATAATATCACTTAAACTAGGGGTATGCAAACATACAAATAGTGAACTTCAACAATTATTACGATTGCAGAATATAATGAAAATACTAAAGAGCCGGTCAGATAATGGACTTCTGTCCGTCGGACAGACGCAGACAATTTGCAACAACCAATGGACGTTAACCAACGTAAGGAAGACAACGCGGCAATCAGTGGACCGGATTTTACATACATAAACTCACGCCTTTTTCCCAAGGGCGTAGGCAGAAACCACACTGCTGCGATCGTTACATACTCCTTTTACCTTTTGCACGCCGCTGGTTGCGAGTACTATGCACATGAACTTTCTGAAGAACCTCACCAATAAGGTCACTGTATGTCCTTCTAGGGCGTCCCCTCCCGGCGTTGCCACTCACATCTGCCTTGTAAATACAGGATTTTATTGCAGCGCTAATAGGGTAGTCCATATACATACGCTGCGTCAGGTTATACAGAAGACCGAAGAGTATAACCTGCCTCTCTGTTTGGCGTTTGTGGACTACGAGAAAGCCTTCGATTCGATTGAGACTTGGGCTGTACTGCAGTCTCTCCAACGGTGCCAAATTGACTATCGGTACATCGAGGTGTTGAAGTGTTTGTACAAAAACGCCACCATGTCAGTCCGACTTCAGGACCAGACCTCGGAACCTATCCTTCTGCAGTGAGGTGTGAGACAGGGAGACGTCATATCTCCGAAACTGTTCACCGCTGCACTGGAGGATGTCTTCAAGGTTCTGGACTAGAGAGGGCTAGGCATCAACGTCAATGGCGAGTACATCTCTCACCTTCGGTTTGCCGACGATATAGTGGTCATGGCTGAGACCATGGAGGACCTCAGTACTATGCTCGTTGACCTAAGTAAAGCTTCCGGAAGAGTGGGTCTTAAAATGAACATGGACAAAACCAAAGTCATGTTGAATGCCCATGTAACACCCACTCCTATCAAGATCGGAGACTCTACACTCGAAGTTGTAGACGATTATGTCTATCTGGGACAAACGATCCAGTTAGGTAGGTCTAACTTCGAGAAAGAGGTTAATCGTCGAATCCGACTCGGTTGGGCAGCTTACTTACCGCAGTGTCTCAAGACGAAAGTCTATGACCAGTGTGTGTTGCCAGTGATTACATACGGGACCGAAACGTAGTCGCTCACAATGGGCCTCATCAGAAGGCTTAAAGTCACCCAAAGGGCAATGGAAGGGGTATGCTCGGAGTTTCCTTGCGTGATCAAATCAGAAATGAGGAAATCCGTAAGAGAACCAAGGTTACCGACGTAGCCCGAAGAATAGCCAAACTTAAGTGGCAGTGGGCAGGGCATATTGCTCGCAGAACGGATGGCCGATGGGGCCGGAAAGCTCTGGAGTGGCGACCGCGAACCGGAAGACGTTGTGTTGGAAGGCCTCCCACTAGGTGGACCGATGACCTGGTAAAGGTTGCGGGGATCCGCTGGATGCGAGACGCACGAGATCGGTCAATGTGGCGACACTTGGGGGAGGCCTATGTCCAGCAGTGTACGTCTTTCGGCTGAAATGATGATGATGATGATGATGATGATAGGGTAGATGACCAAAAAAATCTAATTAGTCCGTCAGATAGATTTTCAAAAAATACTGGACACCTATTTTTTCTTTTTTCACGTAAACAAAAAATGAAGACGATCAGTGCGTCGAAAACTCGTGTGACGTCACATTTCTGTGCACTTTTTACCGAAAAGTGACGTCACAAGCCCCCACTCATCTTTGATGCGTTTTATCTTCGTAATTTTTATTGATTTGATAAAACAAGAAATACTTATCCAATATTTTTCGATAATCTAACTGACGGATTAAATAGAATCATATATTTTTTAACTCAGGAAACATCCCTATTTAAAGACAGGACAGAAATTTTATGAAATTAATAAGAAAGAAGTGCAGTTTTCATTTCACAATTAGGACTTTACGGTATGAGACAAGATCAATATTACGACGACAGTCATTGGTCAATTGCTCGCAAAGGTACTCCTATTTAATTATACAACCACATTTTCAGAATTTCTAGCAATGACATGGGGGTAAAATGAGAAACGTTCATTCTGGTTAATGTGGTGCTAATTATCAATAGCAACAAAATAAGACACAACATTGACGCTCGAAGATTTGTGCCAACCACATCTGAAATTTGCTAAAGGTATAATTACGAAGAGGCCGCAGACGGCAAAACGAAGCAGCAAAGCCACGCACTAAAAGTCTTTATGTGACGCTATAATAATAGACATCCTTAGGTGACAACATGATGCTGCGGTCGAGAAGGCGGTAAAGCAGTAGTGCTGTCATAACAGAGTGATAAGACGTATTTTAGTTCATCGAGATAGCAAATGGCTTTTGCGTAGAGAAGCGTCACTGCAGTAGAAGTTGTGACGTTACATTCGTAAGTAAAACCAGAATAGTATTGTCGCTTGCTGTTGTTAACGGCTATACCACTGCAGCCCTTATGACTGTATAGTGTATCTACCTCTGCCTATTACTGCAACCAATGAAAGAAACGAAGTGACAACACATAGTACATAAAACATTTTCTACATCTTGCAAAAGACTCGGCCTTGATCTACGGATCTAGATCAACGAAATGTAAGTTCAGTTCATGATTCATTCGTGAACCGCGGATACGGATTACTAACCAACTCAACACGAAACAGTAGTGGGTAAGCGTAAAGCCGATTCACCGTCGGGATCCCTACTGACGGCAGGAGGGGTTTCTATCGGTGTCGGGTCGACGTTGAAGTACCAAGGACTCGTCCTCGACAGCCGGTGGAACTTCGTGGAGCATTTCCGACGTTTGGCTCCCAAACTGGAAAGGACAGGGGCTGCCTTCAAGCGGCTCTTGCCCAACCTGAGGGGTCCAAACACCTCCTGCCGGAGGCTTTACACGGGGGTCGTGCGGTCCATGACCCTTTACGGGGCCCCCGTGTGGGCGCGTTCTTTGAGGCGGCAAGCCGCCCACTACTTGAACGCGCCCCAAAAAGTGATAGCCATAAGGCTAATCCGGGGGTACCGCACGATCTCCGGCGAGGCGGCTAGCCTCCTAGCTGGATTGCCTTGGGGAAACTCCGCTGCCGCGGCAAATTGTCGCTCAGCGGACAGACCTCCGGCGTGATCTCATGGCGACATGGAGAGAGCGACTGTCGCAACCCCGTGCAGGCTACGCCACCATAGTGGCGATATGTCCCCTCTTTGAGGAGTGGCTAGAGAGGTGCCACGGTGCCCTTACCTACCGCCTGACGCAGGTCCTCACCGGACACGGTTGTTTCGGGAGGTTCCTGCATGGAATCGGGCGGGAGGAAACGCCCGGGTGTTCCCACTGCGAGGATCGTCCGGAGGACACGGTGAAGGTCTACCCCGCTTGGGCGGAACACCGCCATGTCCTTGTAGCGGCGATTGGCGGCGGCGATCTCTCGCGTCCGGCCCTGGTCGAAGCCATGGTCCGGAGCGAGAGGGAATGGGAAGCCGTCACCTCCTTCTGCGAAGCAGTTATGCTAGCGAAGGAGGTGGCGGGACAAGAACCTCACGTCCCAGCCGCCGCGGGAGACGCCCTGGGTGTCGGGGGTCACGTGGTGGCTCCCGGCCTCCGTAGGCGCGGACTGTGGACGGCGAGTTATGTGCTAGCTCGCCGTCCGGCCGTCTTATGACGACAGGCCGTGTCGACGGCGCGTTCGTGTTCCACGTGCGCCTCAAAGAGATGTCAGCAAATAAGTAGGGGTCCGCGTGGGCCGATGCCTGCCAGGTCTGCGGGACTGTTCAAAAGAGATATCGTGGCCCTGGAACACAAAGGGCAAAGAAGGAACATGGATGGGTTTTAGTCAGTACAAGTCTGACACTCCCTTCCGCTTCGCCTAGAGTGTGGGGGTCACTTGATGATTTCCAATCCGAAAAAAAAAGCGTAAAGCCGATGACATAAAACACACCTTGGTACCTACGTCTTTCAAAAGCAAAGCCGCCGGCGCTGCGAGGTTGAGATGCAATAAAATCTTATCATTTATGCCGCGAACGTTACTTTATCTAAATCCAGGGATTTACTGCTCAACTATATAACAGACTATCATACCCCCTAGGCCCTTTAGTTTGCAATTCTCCCGAGACATCAAACCAGCAAAAATGGCATTCTTAGGAAAGGAATACAAGTTCGAGAGGCAGGAGAACTTTGACGACTTCGTCAAGGCTTTGGGTAAGTAAAATATGAAATGTATTAATTTATTTTAATAGAAGAGTCTAATTCATCTGCTAAATATAATCCCAGGATCATTTTTCCACACGGTGTAAGAGACATTTAAAAGATAAAATCTTTTACCAAGTATTCAGTACATGATTCTCAATTTCATTTCTAAAAGTTTGTTTAGCAAAGCTTCCTAGCTAGAGGATCTAGAACGCGAACGTGACACGATGTCCTTACATAGTGTTCTATATATGGAGGTTTGTTCATGAGAAGTTTTGTAAGAAAAATGTCTGTTTTGGTTGTGGAAGTTAGATAGGCAGTCACTCCGTATAAAATACTGGTATTCAGCTGCATTCGGTTAGACTGAAAGCCGACTCTAACATAGTTGGGAAGAGATATAAGACATGCGACGCATCTGTCTCAAGTCTTGTTTGCAAATGCCCATTAAGCAGCGGTGGCCACTTTTAATCAAAACTGTCGCTGTCAGCTTTTTATCTATTGTACCTGTGACATAAAAACATTACCATAGAAGCTTCCACAGTTTTATATAGCACTAGCTTTTGCTCGTGGCTTCGCTTGGGTGGAATTCAGAAATAATCCCACGCATTCCCGTGGGATTATTTTATTATAGATTCTACTGATTTATAAAATACCAGTCATTATAAGATTTTAAACTATCGTGGTCACTAACATTATCATTAACACTAGAAACGTGATATTTACCATGTTCACTGATTGTTTTGAGTTCCCGATATTTTGGCGCTGTTGCAAGTTGCATGTGTCTAGTGTTAATGATAATATTAGTCATTATCTATCGTCACGCTTAATTTCATTAGAATTCGTTCTGCTGCTAAGGTACCAAGGCGTGACAAACAAACTCATTTTCAATTTAAAATATTATTTAAGATAGTCAGGTTTAGGATTGCAGTTCTAAAATATTACCACCCAGAAATGTACATTTTGATAACATTATCAGATAGTGACCAATATTTTTATGATACACCAATATTTTACTTGATAGATCAAAGTATAGTTTAGTAGTACTTAAATTATTGTATCACCAACTGCATTTTGTATAAAGGGTGGAACTGCACAGAGGGAGCTCCGGACAGGTCTTTTAAGAGGAAACGGTGCCTCCTCTCATGTGCGGGTGGTGACCACCGGTGCGGTAAAAATCCCACACTCCCTGGTCTTACCAACAAAGAACGGTCGCCTTTCGAGATTTCCCCCTAAAACCACCTGCAACGAAAAAAAAATCTGGGGGGGGGGGGGGTGCGTGGTAATCGTTTTAGCGTCGGTGTCCCTTCTACCTTGTATATTATAATATCTACGCAGTATTACGCGAATCTAATGGTTGGCTTTTCTGATTAAAGCAGTTAAACGACCATTAGTATCTTTATCAGTAAAGCCCTGACTTGACCGATAGTCACAGAAGCTTACAGTTCAGGTAGTATAAATTATATCATAATTGGTTCATGATATAATGATTATGACAATGCCACGATACTTGGTCATGATTTCTATCTATACGTACATACATACAAATAAATAAAAATTCAAGTGTCTGTTTGTTATTTCAATATAACAGCTTTTTACTGAATGTTTATGAAAGTAAATAAATAAAAAACAAAAAAAAACTGCGTAAAGAAACTATAAAAATCTTGAAATCAATAAAATTAAAAACAAAAAAAAAAACAAGCTACTTTACAAAAAATTCCATAACATTCATGAATATCTCATATTAACATTACATCGTGAGTATTACAATATTAACATTACATTATGATCATTACATTATTAACATTACATTATCAACATTACATTCATGTTTACATTAATTTCAATACATCCATTTATTAACATTACATACTTTTCATTACTTAACATTCTTTTCATTACATTAATTAAATTACATTACATTCATATATTACACTATTTACATAATTTATGGAAGTCTCCTCTGCGGCGTAGGCATCCCCAATTTTCTCCATTTTTCCCTATCTCTAGCTTGCCTCCTCCAGTCAGGGCCCAATATATCTTTAGTGCCAGCCAGATAGAGTTACAATGTACCTTCAAATAAGACATCATACTCATCGCCCTTCTCATAATTTATTTGAGGTTGGCGCATCATTATAATCGAGGAGTTTCTTCCTAGTTATTCTCCATAGGAAACGACCAACCCAAACCGTGCACCGGTGGGTGCACGGTTCATAAGTTTCATAAGTGCCTATGTAGTGGCTAAATCTTACGAATTTATCTCTCCAGGTCTGAACGCGGAGCAAACTCAGGGGTACCTCAACTACGCCCCCTCGATCAAGCTTACCAAGGATGGAGACTCCTACACCGTGACAACCGCCACCGCTCAGACTAAGAACGAGACCAACTTCAAATCTGGAGTCGCTTTCGACGACAAAGTTGCCGACCGTGCTGTGAGTACCATTGTCATTTTTATAAATAATTAATATACAACATTAGTTTTAGTATAAGCGAAACCTGAAACACGTGTCTAGTATTTTTATGTAAAGAATCTATGTACATAATTTCAAAACTATATCAAGAAAAATCACAAAGTTTTAAGCTTGTTCTGTTACCTGGTTGTCCGCACAAAAACATGGTCACTACGCAGCGCGCCCGCGCGCGCGGCTCCAGCGTCGTCTGGAGCTCATTGATAATAATAATTTGGTTTAAAAATTATTGGATACGATTTAGTTACTTATTCTGATCAAACTTTATTCAGGTTTCGCATATACTTAAATAATTGTGTATAATAATATCATATACCAATTATTAATTAATAATAATATCAGATGCTTCACTTTCTATTAACTTTTGCCTTTTATTCGGCATATTGCGCTCGAAGTGAAACGTCTGAACATAAAATGATTGAAAAGTGAACAAAAATAAAATAATGAACTGATCCAACGGTGTTCGATTTCGGCATTCGGCACCTTTTTTTAATATTGCCACCCTCTAGGAATTTCTCCTGAATCATGGATGCGTTTACAAACATTTAAACTCACATACACAAACAACCAGACCCGGAACAACTACTAGGTCATACTTTGTTACGTGCGGAGATCGAACCTGCGACACGCAGTGCAGCAGCCAATCGCTCAGCCACTGCGCCAACCGTGCCGTCTGTCACTCGCCTACAGAATTTTCGAAAATAGAAATGAAAGGAACAGATAAACGTTAATTCCTATGTACTAACGTCGGAATCATTTGAACAGTTAACTCGAAAACCACAAACACAGAGATGGGAGCAGTAACCCAGCAGTGGACCCATTAGAGGCTGATTATGATACGTTCCTCTCCTTCGTCTATGCATTTAACAACGTTCATGTTTTCTTTAACCCCTGAAGGTACAGGTTTTAACAGTTTCTTAATATATCCTTCCAGTGCAAGACCACCATCACTGTTGACGGCGACAAAGTCACCCGCGTTCAGAAGTACGAAGACGGCAACGACCTCACCATCGTCAGGCAGTTCTCTGGCAACGAGATGACTGCGGTAAGAACATATTTTCTATTGGAACTATGAGTTGAAGTCGCCTAAGAGCACCCTTTGGAACTGAAATTTGATTCATACCGAAAGAACTGACGAACATCAGAGTTTTGTCAGTATTGTGATTTTGTGACATTCAAAAGTGAAACATGTATTTTAAAAAAAACTTGTGAAAAAGTTGGAATTTTGTCCCCTAATATCTCCGTAACTAGAAGGTTCCCAGGTATGGTCTAGAACAAAAAAATGATGGCAATGATGGGGAGAACAAGTGCCTTTACGCTTTGTTAAGGGTCTTTTTACAAACTTTATAGTCAAGTCAAAATAATTACTTGAGTTTAAGTAATTACTTATGCAAACATTTTTATACAAGGATTTGAATGAAGTAAGAACCGTTAAAGAAAGAAAAGCTAAAAATTTTAACTTTTAACAGTTCTAACTTTAAGCAATTACTAAACAATGGAACAAAAATCGAATCTTAAGTATCTTTTACTCAAGTAATCAATTTGACTTTTTATGGACACAGGTGTAAGAATTCGTAGAATTTAGATATGGGTTTTAATTTTCATTAGATAGATATGATATACAAAAGATAATATATGGTAGATAGAGGACGCACCTTTCCACAAAGATAAAAATAACTGCTACTTTTTGTAAATAATGTTATTTACTTTATTTATAGCACAGTTATTTCCTTGTCTAGTTTCATTAATTTCTTCGACATCATATTTTATTTTATTAATTTTAACAAAAGTTACAGCTAATAAATTCGAGTAGTCAGAAGTATTATGTAGAAGAAGGCTAGTCACAAGTTTGCACTAATATTTTCCAGTTTTTTATAGTCAAAATAATGGAATGGATGGATGGATGTAATGGAATTTATTTATTTTATAGTCATGCCAGCAACCGGGAACAAAACCGGACTCCAGAATGATTCTGAAAAATTATTGATGGGCAAAACCCAACGGCACATTGTCTGATCTGGGGTTAGAACTCCAAGTCGCGCTTGCTACCACTATACCAACGAGAAATATTTTTTTTTATCAACTAACTGTTGCCTGCGTGAAATTATTATAAACATAAACAATTTTTTTGCACAGAACCCTAATTATTTTTCTAAAATAAAAGCCTAAGTTACTCCTTATAACATCAGCTATCTGCCATTAAAATTTCGTCAAAATCGGTCCAACCAGTTCGGAGATTAGAAGCAACAAACAAACAGACAGTCAGACATAAATGTATTTTTTTCCTTTTTTTTTAACTTACTTGCCAAACTCCGATTTAATCGTATTGAGTTTCGGCGTTAATTAAACAATGTTTTAAGCTTTCACGGTTTACAACTAAACTTATACTGTCACTTACGGGATATCTTCCGTGATTGGCGCTTGCAACAGCGCCGAAATATCGGTAGCTCAAAATAATGAACAATCACGGAAGATATCCCGTAAGTGACAGTATAAGTTCTCCTAGGATTAGACATAAATTCGTTAGGCAAAGGCCGAAACACACTACTGGTTTGGACTTTGACTAAGAATTCTAGTCTTCTTTCTTCTTCTTCTTTCTTACCTGAGGTTTGGCTAGCCAAACCTAGAAGCGCCGGAGCTTCGAAGTTTGACTATAACATATATTGCGACCAGTGATCCACATGACCCCTGGAGAACGTGAAAGAACTAGAAATAATTGGGTCTTTGTCCAGCATTAGCGTGACAAGCTTACAGTAACCAGTATTATTTCTCATATTTAAGTACCTATTCACCAACTCCATTGACACAAAATATAAAATTGCTTCACATCCGTAACCTCACTAATTCAGGTCCAGTTGAAAACCAGCGTCGGGCACTAGTTGTCTGGCATTTTGCTGAACTGGGCCTGTTTGGCGCAGGCGTGAGGCACACAGTGTCACTCTATTTTATTTTATTTTTTTGAATTTAAGTTTTTAAATTTTTTGTTTTTTTTTAATTTTTTTATACTGTTTGCACTTGTGGCATGTGCCAAATAAATGTAATTTCTTTCTTTATATTAATATTTCATTTCACTCTTGTTTCAGACCTTCACCACCAGCAAATGGGACGGCGTCGCCCGCAGATATTATAAGGCTTAATTTATTTATCTCCCGTATTTAATAAGTATTTTTACTATCTACAATTTTCGGACCTAAAATAATTTAAATTTTCTCAGACATGCTTGAAGTTGTTTTTTTTTTTCATTAATATTTAAATATTTATCTTCCTCGCCTTTTCCCAACTATGTTGAGGTCGTCTTCCAGTCTAACCGGATTCAGCTGAATTCTAGTATTTTACATGGCAATCTGACTTCCACAACCCAGAAAATGGGTAACACGATACCCTTTGGTAAGACTAGTTGTCAGACTTTCAGATCTCTGACCACCCGTAACGACTGACAAAAACCTATTAATGACCGGTCGATATATTTTAAAAAAGGTGAAGGCCTAAAAAGTATCCCAAATTACTTAGGTCTTCATCATCTGCCTAGCCTTTTCCCAACTATGCTGGGATTGGCTTCCATTATAACCGGATGCAGCTGTATATATGCAATAGTGTGAATATACGCATGACAATGACTGGAATAACAACATGATCAGAATATCATTAACACTAGAAACGGGATATTTACCATATTCACTGATTGTTTTGTTCATGGTAAATATCCCGTTTCTAGTGTTAATGGTAATATTAGTGACCAAGATAGTTTAAAAACTTATAATCAGAATATGCATTGATTGATATAAATGACTTGAATCTACAAACATGTATGATCTATAAACTGAAGCCTTTTCCCATGGTGATAGGCAGAAACCATAAAACGTCACCTGCTACGATTATTACACACTGCTTTTGCTTCGTACATACATAGAGGGTGGAATGGGACATCGACGCACAAATGATTATCACGTATACTTCATTCGAGACCCCACATAGAAAATTTTCATCGGTATTTTTTTTATAAAATCTGCTGTTTCCTGTGGTGGGGTTCAGAATGATGATGAATGACTGAATATGTGGTAATTGTTTGTGCGTTTGTGTTTCTTCCACCCTGTATATTCGGACATACACGCACGTCAGTTACAAGTACTACAAACCTAACCTTTCTTAAGAACATCACCAATATACCGTATGTCTAATAGTGGGGTTCGAATTTGTGACCCGTAGTTTACAGAACTGTCGTGAACCCGCTGGGCGGTTTTCTCTGTTGATATACGCTTTAAATAGCCGTTTTGGTGCTAAGGATTGTTATGACTGAAACGTCAAACAATTGAATAATACGGATTTAATGCAATATTGCTTACCCCCTTAAGCAAGTAGCGTGATTATATATAGACTAACATTTGAAAAAGCCTGTAAGGAATATTTGTGCAAAATTTGAACAGGATCTATGCTGTAGTTTTTGCTCCAAGTCGGAACATCGATTTGGATTTTTATGATTTTATTATATGTATAGACTAGGGCGGATGCAGGCCAGATCCTCCCGGCGTTTTTACTCATATCTTTGACCTAGGTAGTTGATACTCGGTAGTTTAATTTCTGTGGGGGGCAAATGTCTCCCTGTCTCCTTTTTACCAGCTTCATGTCATTGCCTGCATTAAATTGTAATCCGTCTTGATAAATATTGATTAACTGTTTACACGTTTCTGATTGAAAGTCAACACCGCTCGTATGATTTCTAGAATTTTGCTAATACAACTTGATAACATAAAAAAATACGCTGGTTTTCCTTCTGGATTGTGTATGTGTTAGTTGTGTAATGACCTTTGCCGATTAAGTAGGCTTAGGCTTCTTTTGGGTTAGCTCGTTCCATCGTCAACCTCATCTCTGTCCTCGGGACTAGATTGAGGTCAAGAGTAAACCCATTTGGAATAAAAAAATAAAAAAGTTATAAATATTTTATTCTTCATCGTTGTGCGATGATTTCCATGTTCAAGTTTAATGAGTTGTAACTCTGACACCTTGCCTGCATTTGACGGAAAATTTGGTTAAACAACTCACTGTCAACCTATCTTTATTATTATGCAAACTTTTTAAAATGTACGTTACAACTTTCACTGGCTGATTCGTGTCAAAATAAGCAAAGATGCCATTAAAAAATAAAAATAAAATATTCAAAAATATAAGACATATCGTTCACAGTTTTTCTTATATGTATGTCACGATTTGTGCCTGAACTAGGTAATCCTGTGTTCAGGTGATTGGAGGTAACATTAAATAAACACATTGTCATATTAATCTTATTGGTAACTATGTAAAAAGGTATATAAAACTTTATAGTATCTTAACTTAGCAAGCTAATTAAAAAATAACAATAATACGAACAATATTTACTTTAGCACAAGTAATAACTTCTCTGTATCTTCATAGGACATATTTTGAAGGGCTTCTTTATAATGTTTTCTTCATCATCATTCTTCATCTTGCTATTTATATTATTATTTATTTTATTAAAGGAAAGTTTACATAAATCTTAATTTAAGAACTATGCCCCACAAAACCGTTTTCACGGTTTGTCTGTGAGAACGGAACAAACAGTTTTAAAAATTAGCTTTACTAGTGTGGACATTTTCACTTATTTGACTTATAAAGTAACCAACAATAAAATCTAATGTTACATATGTAAGGACAGTAAAGAAAGAAAATATCTTATATAGAATGACTTATATCTGTAACAGTCAAAACTGTTAATCGTTCAAAACCACTTTTGACTGGTGTCAGTCAAAATCCTTAATATGTTAAAATGCGTTTTCTCCATTTAAAATATGTTGTTTCAGAACGTTGTAATTACTTAGTCCTAGAATTACTACAATATAATGTTTTGCAAAGGGTCACAAAAAAAACGTAAGAAGTTTTTAAGTAAATGTTAGTTATTGTCAAAATAGTTTTCAGTAGATCGACTATTACTCGAAAACTTGAAAGTCTCTATCAAGAAAGTACCGGGAAACGATCACGATACACGAAGTATTAGTTATTCATCCAAAGTTATTTTATCGCCTTCAAAGTATGCTCCTGCAGAAACACGTAAGTGTATTGGTTTTTGATTAATGTCGCTTCGCGGAAAAGGCCTCTTAGACATCATACCTCTAAGATTTTAAACTTTCATGGTCACTAACATTATTATAACTAGAAGACGGGATATTTACCATGTTTATCACCATGTTTACCAGCGCCGAAATATCGGGAACTCAATGAAAACAATAAACATGGTAAATATCCCGTCTTCTAGTTATAATAATCATACCTCTAAAGTGTAGCCCGGCTCATACGTGGCCAAATCATTTTCCCAAAATCTAGCAAATGATTAAATTGTGTCAACGCCATCATCGGCGTTTGTGTGTTTGTTCGCTGATTGTTTGTGGACTTTGAATCGCTGATAAAAATCTTTAAGTCATAACTCGAAGTTCTTTATCAGCGATTCAAAATCCATTACTAAACAATGGACTTATAAAAATAACTCTCAACAATAATTCCAAGTAAAAAGACGCCTAACGAAGCCTAGAGTCACTTGTTCTTCCCGTAATAGTGATCTTTCCCATTCTTCTCCATAGAGATCTACGCTTTGGAATGTGCAACTACAGTACTTTCTCAAGTTATGATGTCTTGAGACTGTGACTGTAGCTTCGCTTCTTTTTGTTTTTTTTTTTTGACGTTCATAATTGCCTGTGATGGTACTAATTGAAATAAATGCTTTTGACTTTGACTTTGACTTTGTACTGGACCATACCTGGGACACTGGACTACGGAAATATTAAACAGTGATTTTTCACGACAAAAATAGCAGTAATTTCCTAGCAATTATTTTCGGTAAGGGCTATGTGATTGGCTTTTTTATAACCTATATAAATTAGACATTCAGATCTATACAGAGTGTCGCCGACAATACGACAATAAATTAAATTGCTTATACCTCATGACGTTCCCAGTCTGCATACAAAAATTCATTCGAATTATATCCAGTAGTTTAGTCACAGGACATTATTTTTCTTCAACATTTTCTACATGATATAGATTAATAGGCTAGCACCGACAGGTTAACGAACCCCGTATCGGTATAAACACTAAACACATGTTGCCAACTCGCTACTTCAAAAAATATTATTTCCAGACGCGAATTAGTGCAAATTATAGCTTATTTATTTAGTTAACAGTTTAATGCTATTTAGTTTGTTAGATTTTTTTTAGTGTCGATGTTAGTATTTATTTGACAGTTTAAAAATGTTCCTATGTATTAGTATTACCAGTTTTTTCATTTATTGTCGTATTGTCGGCGCCACACTGTATATACGAACAAACATCGAATCATACCCATGATTTAAACGACACATCACCAATTTATTTAAAAAAAAATGATTCACATTTTCGACTACTCACCAGACGGTCATAATTTTTAGTATTGACGTTATCATATCGTGTAGATTAGCGTTCAGTTATAAAGCTGGGCTTGTCAATCCTTTAAGTTGTTACTAGATCGCCTGTACTAACTAACAGTCAACATGTCTTTCCTCGGCAAGAACTACACCTTCGTCAAGCAGGAGAATTTCGACGGATTCCTGAAAGCAGTCGGTATGTATTCTTTCTGACATTTACCTTGTTATTTTGTATTTTTTTTTTATCGTAGTGATTAATCAGTGATACAGTTTTGAATTAGGTGAATTAAATGGATCTCTAGCTTTTTAACCGACTTCTACAAAAGGAGGAGGTTATAATTATATTTCACCAGGATCTTTTTTTTTTCACGTATGTTCAACGATTCTCCGTGATTACTGGTCCGATTTAAGTGGTTCTTTTGTTCTTTTCTTTGAAGAAGGTCGCGCGGTAGTCCCATATAAATTTTATTAACTTTGCTTTGGTACTTTGTGAGTTATCCTCTATAATATGCATTTTTTTCTTATTTGTGTATGTGGATGCTCTTATAGCTCTAGTTACAATGTAAAACATATTTGACAAGGATTTGTATGAGAAAAACCTTTTCACAAAAAAAATACTGACTTGCAAAAATAAAACACTAAAACTGAAAAATAACTTTACTTTCGGAAGTCGGTGGCAAAATGTCAAACGTCAAAAACCATGAAACAAACAAAAGTCGCGACTTTAGAAAGTAAAGTTATTTTCCACTTTTTTGTGTTTTTTTTTTATCCGTTATTTTTTTGTTATGCCAAATCATTGATATGAACAAAATCAATCGCGCTTTAGTGTCTCTCATGAAGATTCCCTTGATTTACTACAATACCCAGAAAAATGGGTCATTTTAAACGACCGTGAGGACTTTGCCCAATTTCACAATACTTTACCTAAACGTCGATCGTAGCATTTTGCTTACTGTTACTGTTAGCCTGTGTCATCCCACTCCTGGGCAAAGGAATTTTGATAATTTTCACCAATTTTGCGTAATCAAATTAAAAATACTTAGGTACGCAGAAATCATTGCAAAATAATGGTGCCTTACATACAATTGATCGGATCATAAAAGCTAAATATTTAGTTGGATTTGTGACCAATTAATGACCATAGGATCGCTTCCATGGGACTACATACATAGGACTTATTAATAAAGATAACTTGTGAAATGTGATTGTATTCAAAAACACCTGTATTTGACCATTCGAAGAAATACAAGCCTGATGCTACGTTACGTTATGTTCATTGCAAAATAATGGTGCCCATCTCATACAAGTCATACATACACCCAATGGGTTCCAGAAGAAGACTGAAACACCATTTAAAATGGTATATAAAAGCTATTACTATACTAAAAAAAATGAGGAGAGGAGCTCGTGGCTAAATAATAACAGCCGCTCGGGTCGATCTTTAGGTTAAGCCGTGCTTGCCTAGATTAATCTGTGGATGGGTGACCACCCATTACATACCGAGTTTTCTCCGTGCCTCGGAAAGCACGTTGAGCCGTTGGTCCCGGGTGTCATTTGTAGATCTTTGACAGTCGTTAGGTAATCAGTAGCCCAAAAAGTCTGACAACCAGTCTTACTAAGGGATACCGTATTACCCAGTACTAACTGCGTTGTGTAGGTCAGGTGGGCAGTCGCTCCATGTAAAACACTGGTATCCAGCTGCATCCGGTTAGACTGGAAACCGACCCCAACATAGTTGGGAAAAGGCTAGGCAGATGATGACTATACTAAAAAAAATGTCTTTGTTCCAGGTGTCTCGGATGACAAGATCGCCCCTATCTCAAAGTTCGCCCCCGACCAGAAGCTGGTGAAGGATGGAGACACCTACACGTATATCACAGCATCTCCCGAGGGTCCTAAAGAACGCAAATTCCAGTCTGGAGTAGAGATCGACGACGTTATTGGTGTTGAGAAGACCCCTGTAAGTATTTAAGAAAGAGTAATAAGAAAGCAAGAAGAAGTAACGGGTGATTTTTTAAGAGGTATAGGATTTGATTTTCAAAAAAAACACAAAAAAATTGAAAAGTTTGATGAAATCTTTATTGGAATCGATAGAACGATCAATATAATTTAATGTTTGAAGATGATTTGCAAATGCTGGCCGCGGCTCCGGTTTAGATGGCCCATTCGCAAGGCCCAATTTCGGCACACTCTCTCCAACATATCAGCCGGTATATCACGAATAAATGCTTCAATATTGGCTCCCAGTGCGTCAATCGTTGCTGGTTTATCCCTGTAGACATGAGCCTTAACATGGCCCCACAAGAAATAGTCCAAAGGCGTTAGATCACACGATCTAGGCGGCCAATTGACGGGCCCAAAACGTGAGATAAACTGTTCACCGAAGGCGGCTCTCAATTGGGCCATTGTTTCGCGTGCCGTGTGGCATGTGGCACCGTCTTGTTGAAACCACATGTCAGGCATGTCCAATTCTTTCATTTTGGACAAAAAAAAATAAACCGCCCTATCTCAGCATGGAGCTGCAACATTTAAAAAAAACGTCACAGCGCGTATTCTGATAGTGCCCAAAGTGATGCCACGGTCAGATACGAATATAAATGATAATAAAAGTAAAAAAATAATATAAATGAAGTTTACAACGAATAAACAGATATAAAAAGTAATGTTTCGTTTAGCAATCTGTATTTTGAAACCAATGCATGTACATTTTTTTAACGCAATGAGCGGTATGTCCTAAAAGCGTCCTGACCGATACGGACCGATAGAGACCGCTGCGGTCTTTGAGCACTGGCTGATACTTCAGTACATCATCTGTTACAGCCGTAGCCACGTTCGCAATTTGTCCGGTCTGGTTACATTTAAAAAAAATACAAAATATATTAATAATTAAAAAAATTAAAAAAAAAATTAAAAATAAAAAAAAAATAATTTATATATATATTAATTTTTTTTTTAATGAAAATATTGTGGCACATTTAGTCTGTAACTTTCGCATTTATAATACTAGCTTATGCTCGCGGCTTCGTCCACGTGAAGATTGGTACCAGTCCCACGGGATCGTACTACCGGGATAAAAAGTATCCTATGTATAAACTATCTGTGTGCTCAAAAAATAAAAGAAAAGTAAATTTCATCCAAATCCGTTCAGTAGTTTTTGCGTGAAAGAGTAACAAACATTCATTCTCACAAACTTTCGCATTTATAATATTAGTAGGGTTAGTTTTAGTAGTATGTTTTTTTTAGTACTAAAGACAATATTTTTTTCTTCCAGGTCAAGTCCACTTACGTCGTTGACGGCAACACGGTGACGCAGACCATGTACTCCAACTCTGAACCTGGCAAAGCTTACTTCAAGAGGGAGTACAACGGAGATGAACTGGTTATTGTAAGTTTAGCTGCTTTTCATTTCTTCTATTTATTCTGCTGTTGATCCTGCACCTGATCTCTCTCCGATCGTGTTGGGTTGCTATCCCATCGGAATATGGTAGTGAGGGCCCACAGCTGGGACACAGGCATTCTCTCCTCGAGGAAGAACGGGTCTTTATCCACCACAGTGAGGGTTGTTAGATGACACACGTCTATTTTTTTTTTATATTCTGGGGCTAAACCTTTCGATGTTGTCTGAATGTGTTCTTCACCGTTTTAAAATGTAAGCCTGACCGAGTAGTGGAAATATATACTGATTATAAAAGTAACACAAATTTTAATAACATTTTGAATGAACAAATACTTATTCACATTATCTTCTTGGATTAACGGATTTATTTAATCATATTTGTTTTCTACTTAATTTTATATATCTACTTCTCTTACACAACATTTTATTTTTGAACTTAAACGATAAGTGATATCAAAATGATAAAAATATTTTTGTTTTTTTTTTCAGACCATTACCTCTGACAAATGGGACGGCGTTGCCAAGAGGTTCTACAAGGCTTCATAATTTAATTTTTAAGTTCTTTAAGTAGTTATTTATTTTTTGTAATAAACAATTTTTTTTGTATTGATAACTTTTATTTACCTCTCCTCGTAATTCTAGTAGGTCCCAAGGTCGGGCAAAATGTTGTTGGCTTTTTAAGCACGGAGCCATGGAGTCTGGATTTGTGCCCGGTTGATGGCAATAGGCTCGCTCCCTATTACATGGGACTTTAACATAACTGGCGACAGTGACTGGACAGACTGGGTGGACTATTAGGTACACCTCTATTTAACCCTTCAGGGATTACAGGCGTGATGTTATGTTATGGTTATTTATATGTCGCGCCATCATTCCATTATCACTCCATCTACCATTTAAAGTAAATAATAACAATGTGTTATCATATGTCCGGATTCTGTATAGATACTTCACTAAAAGTTAGATCAGGCCGGTTGTGACTGATAACGGACTGGTCGTGGATACTAGCAGATACTTCAGTACAAGGCTGTTCAACCCTAAGCTCGCGGGCCACTGTGTGGCTATTTGCAGTGGCCCATCAACAGCGGTCATCTGACGACAGTCTTCTGGCAACATATTTCAGAATTTCAAACCCGATCGAAGCAACATTTGGCTTGTTATGAACCCATCTTCAACACGACGAGATTCAGCTAGAAATTACAGAAATCCAAAAACCACACTTCATTGATACATTTTTTTCTGAAATATCTTCAAAATCAATGTTAGACAGTGGCGTTTTTACCTTTAGGCTATATGCGATAGGCCTCTTCTCTCTCTCTCTCTCTCTCGTGCATCAACCGAGAAATAGGTGTCTTTTGACGCAAATACAATCAATCAATCAATCAAAATTTTTATTGTGGATCAGAGGTAGGCACATAATACAGGTCTTAAATAATTAAATTGTTATCAGCTATGTCCCGCCCATAGGGCATACAATAGTTACTTGCATGGAAGTTCAATTAAATACATTAAAAATACATTCATACATTTTTGTTACAAATTATTAAAAATTTCACATAGAATATAACAGAGAGAAAAATAAACTCATGTAGGTACACGATATTAGTGGGCTACTGAACGCGTCATGACTGAGGGGCACTGTATGGAGCAGTGCAGATTTGTCTTAATCCAGTTTTATCGATAGTTTTACTCATATAAAAAAAGACTATACTATTTCGCGGGCTACACTAGCGACCTTAAGGAGACAGGTAGTGTTTTTGACCATATTTTTAAAAGTGGACAGCGCACCTTTCTGCCTAGAGTACTGCTTCAACTGTAAAAGACTTGTCGTAGAAACTTGTAGAGTGCATTCATGACATCTCTAACCTTAATTCTACAGGCTGTCAACAGACCCTTCACGAAGCCGTCAACCAAGCATTCTGTACATCAAACAAAGTAACTTTACGCAAAAATTATTGCTGGGAAACGACTTTTTTTTTGGGTGAAAAATCACTTTTTACGGTAGGACTCGGTGGAACGCACTCAAAGCATTCTGCTGATGGGTGGATTAAATAATACGGGGGTCGTGGAGGTGTTTAAAGTAAAAACCTTATATTAAAAAAGTTGGAACTTTGACACCCAATATCTCCGTTACTAGAAGGTTCCCAGGTATGGTTTAGAACAAAAAAAATGATCGTAAAGACGGGGAGCACAAGTGCCTTTCGGCTTCGTTAAGGGGACACACTTTATAGATACTTGGAAATCCAAACAAAAATTGTCTGCTACTCGCCAGCGTAGTCAATGAAGATTCACACCTCACGAGCTGCTTGAAAAACGTCTCATGCGTTGCGTGATTTCAGTCTTGATCTCTTATCAAATACGATTGATCTGCATTTCTGGATGTAACGGAACTTTGAATACAATCAATCATTAATCTTTACAGGTTTTAAAAGACAGGTCCTCGAATTCAGCTGAGTTTGTACATCACTTAACCGGTGTTTATTTTGGCCCGTTGATCAGTTTCGTTCTAGGAGCTGGGGTTCCAAAAGTGGGCAACGTCGAAAATAGCTGTCAAATATTTACCTGTTTTAATTAATTTGGCAATATGACTCTATGAGAATAAGAAATATGGCTAACTAGTGAACTAGAATATTAATTAATAATGAATTGTAATTAAAACACTGAATTTGATGTTGTAAAAAAGGCAAAAGTAAAGTACGAAAGTTTCCAAAGACTTTTTACATCTAGAACGAAACATTCGGTGTTAGGATATTAATTATTACATTTCATAATCAATACTTCAGTTTACTAGTTAGCCATATTTCTTATTTCCTACAGCAATATTGCCAAAATAATCAAAACAGCGAAATATTTGACAGCTATTTGCGACGTTGCCCACTTTCGGTACAAGCACCCTTAAACATAACCCCAGCTACTGGAACGAAAATGTTCAACGCGTCAAAATAAACACTCTTCTGTACAAGCGCTCTTAAGGCGAGGTTACCCCGAGCGCCGTATGCATCAATCGCTTACCCCAGCCCCCGCACGGAGAGGCGATACGTAACAAATTACGCGGCGCGAAAACACGGGCGCTTAGCGCACTGGTCATGAGTTCACGAACTCGGATAGGTACTAAGTTGCGTTACAGGGTAGAGCGATGCAGTAAAACAACTTGAATTGATATGTATAAGTTCACTTTGTTTTATTTTTATAGAAAGTATTGGTTATAGATAGATTAGGAACCTACGTATTCTATGAACGTGAACCTAATTACTAACAATTAAAATAAGTAGATATAATTAAAAATAAGAAGGTATACTTATTTATTTTTGTGAATAAGGTGAATTTAAAATCTGACTGACACTAAGATCATGAATACGGGTATGATTCAAAACTACCCCCCACGCGCCATTCGGTTTTTAAAAAAATTATGCTTTACTTTTTTTTCGGTTTTGTTGTCATGGGTTTCGTTTTCGTGGTTTTTGGGGTCGCTGATAACTAAAATTAGGCCAAAATGAAAATCCAAGATGGCGGCGACAAAAATTTTCGATTTTTTCTTCATGAGTGTCATTTTCGTGGTTTATGGGGTCGCTGATAACGAAACTGAGGTCACAATGAAAATTCAAGCTGGCGCCGACGAAAATTTTCGGTATTTTCGTCATGGGTGTCATTTTTTCATGGTTTTCGTGGTCGCTGATAACGAAAATTTGGTCAAAATTAAAATTCAAGATGGTGCCAATGAAAATTTTAGCTTTGTCGTCATGGGTGTCATTTTCGTGGTTTTCGGGGTCGCTGATAACGAAAAAGAGGACAAAATGAAAATCCACGATGCTGCCGACGAAAATTTTCTGTTTTTTCGTCATGGGTGTCATTTTCATGGTTTTCGGGGTCGGTAATAACGAAAACTAGGTCAAAAAGAAAATCCAAGATGGCGCCGACGAAAATTTTTGGATTTTTCGTCATGGGTGTCATTTTCATGGTTTTCGGGGTCGCTGATAACGAAAATTAGGTCAAAATTAAAATTCAAGATGGCGCCAATTAAAATTTTCAGCTTTGTCGTCATGGGGGTCATTTTCATGCTTTACGGGGTCGCTGATAACGCAAAATTTTTTTCATCGACTCCGTAAACCATGAAAATGACACCCATGACGACAAAACCAAAAATTTTTGTCGGCGTCACCTTGGATTTTCATTTTGTCCTCATTTTCGTTATCAGCGGCCCCGAAAACTATGAAAATGACACCCATGACGACAAAACCGAAAATTTTCATTGGCGCCATCTTGAATTTTAATTTTGACCTCATTTTCGTTATCAGCGACCCCGAAAACCATGAAAATGACACCCATGACGAAAAAACCAAAAATTTTCGTCGGCACCATCTTGGATTTTCATTTTGACCTCATTTTCGTTATTAACGACCCCGAAAAGCACGAAAATAACACCCATGACGATAAAACCAAAAATTTTTGTCGGCGCCATCTTGGATTTTCATTTTGACCTAATTTTCATTATCAGCGACCCGAAAACCTTGAAAATGACACCCATGACGAAAAAACCGAAAAATAGTAAAGCATAAAATAGAGAGGAAGTAAAATAAAAAAAATTAAAGTGATTTTATCTTTAATATGTAAATAAGTCAACAAAATAAAAAAACTAGTAGGTACACACGGCGGCACATGAAGCTGTCATTTCCATTATAAATTGGCTTCGCTTTGTATAGATTTCCTATACAATGAGAGATCGGCATAAACTGGTTTTGTACAGCTTGATCGGTCGTCGTGCGTACAAAATACGATATCGACCATTACTCATTCTATCTCGTTCTCCCCTACATACTTTCTTTTTCTGCCCATGTCGAACTCGATAATCTTCGGCTTACCGGGCTCTCTACAAAACTTTTTTAGAACTCCTTACAAAAAAAAAAAATTGGAATAAATGTTTTGATTTTAGTAGGCCAGTTACAGTCAGTTTTGAATTGTCCAAAAAAAGATAATAAAATAAAGCTACAGTCCCATTCAAGGCATAATAACTGAGAAAGTACTGTAGTTGCCCATTCCAAAGTTACCGAAATTTATAAATAATATTGCGAAATCATAAATAGCGACTTTTGCTACGACACAATAAAGTTCAATTTAGGCCGCGCAGTGCTAATTATCTACAGTTATATTCTCCTAGAAGCTGCCTCTCTTACTAATGCGTAACTCTTATCTTATACCTTCTGACTACGTTCCCTATTAGGTACCTACTGTGCTTTTGTGAACAAATAACATTTCAAATAAACCTAGGCTCGGTGTTTGCTAAGTATTATTTTTTACAAACTATTTTTGGCTCAGTTCGTAACAGAACTTAGCGGGGGTGGGGTGGCGGGTTCGAAAAATTGGCACACGTCCGACCTCCAACGCGTTCCGCTCGGGACTGAAGCACGCGATGCGAGTATGAAATGATGAAAACAGCAAACTTTGCAAATGGTGGTATAGGTTTTTTTAATATTTCAAATTATGATCGCCGTGTACTGTCACATTTTTTACGACCTTTATAATGGTATAAGTTTTATTGTTAAAAACCTAATATAACTCAAATGAAGTAATATTAAAAACCATCATTTAGACTTGTCTTTGCGATTTAATTGGATGCAACAAAGTGCAAGTAATCGTGTATCGCTGTGCCGAAATATCTAGATCGAAGTGTGAAATATGTAGTATATTTTTTTCCAGAATTTAAATCCGTGCTATATATCAATAAAACACAATACAAAACGACGTTTATCTGGATAACCTCGCCTTAACTACATTATTTATTTAGCACCATTTAGGTTGCCCATCGCATTACACCGTCAGAAGCAGATATACATAATACTTTTCATGTTTAACTCTGAAACTATACTTACAACAATTGTTTGACGATATTTCAACTAACGACTTACCGAATTTAAATTTTGTTTTCTTATATCGATTCATTTGTGTTCGACTTTGAGCAGCCGTCTTATCCATACGTGACATAAGCCACTCATAAAATGAACCTGCATATAAATACTCGTCACGGTACGTAAGCATATTTTTTTCGAAATACGAATTGTATTTACGAACGTAATTGTTCGAGATTACGAACAAGACTTCGAGATCGACCCGCAGCTTCTTGTAACAAAATTAAATAAACACTGTTTTAAGCTTTCACGGTTTACAACTAAACTTATACCGTCACTTACGGGATATCTTCCGTGATTGTTCATTATTTGAGCTCCCGATATTTCGGGGCTGTTGAAAGCGCCATGATCGCGGGTTGACTGGAGAATGCGGGTGGATGGAAAATAAATTGTTAAGAACAGACAAATCTATCTACTCTCTTTCTTTTGGATATCGGGAGCTCAAAATAATGAACAATCACGGAAGATATCCCGTAAATGACAGTATAAGTTTATATATTATATGTTGCGATAAGTATAGGTTTTTATTTTTCCAATTTACATAATTTTATCTATAACGAAACTTAAAATCATAATAAGAAGGAAAGCATTAAAGGCTGTCAAAAAATTCCACATTGCTGTCAACAGGAATAGTGCCCAGAAGGCGGGCAGCATTGCCACGTTGGATGGCAATGCCGATTCTTTGACGAAAAGATAGGCCAGCCTGCGGTCACGAGAAGAGTCGATCAGCCGACGCCCAGGGCGTCTCCGCGGCGGCTGGGACGTGATGTTCAGGTCATCGGTCCACCTAGTGGGAGGCCTTCCAACGCAACGTCTTCCGGTTCGCGGTCGCCACTCCAGAACTTTTCGGGCCCATCGGCCATCCGTTCTGCGAGCAATGTGCCCTGCCCACTGCCACTTAAGTTTGGCTATTCTTCGGGCTACGTCGGTAACCTTGGTTCTCTTGCGGATGTCCTCATTTCTGATTTGATCACGCAAGGAAACTCCGAGCATAGCCCTCTCCATTGACCTTTGTACTCTGCGATCCGAAAATTCTGGGAATTGGAGGAAGTAGATATCCCTCCGTTGCTCAGCCCGGATGATAAATTGTGTGAGGAGTTTTACAACCGCACTGCCACTCGGGATAGTGACGGACGATACGTGGTGGCTTTGGCTAGGAGATGTCGAATCCCTTCTCACGTTGCCCCGTAACCCATTTTCTCCATATTTATAAAAATATTTTAGATGTGCCTTTAAACGACAGTTATCACTGTCAGACGATCTACTCTAGGTAATGGCGAAATAGACCAACACAGGTTTAAAAACAGAAGCTAATCCGCCGGAAATGATAATACTATGAGCAATAATTATGACCGTGTGGGTGAAATTATGATTGATGGATTTTATTTTGAAAATCATGATTGATTGAGGATTTCCGAAAAAAATTGCTTAGTCTTCGTGACGGGTCATATTTTATTCAGATTTATTAGGATCGACCCGTTCGGGTCAATCTTCAGGTTAAGACGCGCCTGCCTAGGTTGGTCCGTAGATGCGTGGCCACCCATTACATACCGAATTTCCTCCGTGCCTCGAAAAGCATGTCAAGCCCTTAGTCCCGGCTGTCATTTGTAGATCTTTGAAAGTCGCTACAGGAAGTGAGTGGCCTCAAAGTCTGACAACCAGTTAAGACTGTTCCACACACCTGGTCAAACACGCACGCCGATTGCGAGTGCTACCTGAACTTTTTGAAGAACATCACCGATGGTCCATAACCTTCAATAAGTCCACACGCTCTTGAAACACGCTGAAGAGGAATCATTTACACTGCGCATAAGTGCCAGGCGCACGGAACGCTAATCGTCAGATATGGAAATTATAATCATTCAGTTGATAGATTAGGCTGAAACATTCATTAATAAAAAAATATGCTTACGTACCGTGACCAGTAGTCTTTGTACGAGTATTTATATGCAGGTTCATTTTATGAGTGGCTTATGTCACGTATGGATAAGACGGCTGCTCAAAGTCGAACACAAATGAATCGATATAAGAAAACAAAATTTAAATTCGGTAAGTCGTTAGTTGAAATATCGTCAAACAATTGTTGTAAGTATAGTTTCAGAGTTAAGCCTCTTGCACCCTAAAAGCGCCGCCAAGTTGCCTCGAAAAATGTAAAATTAATATGAAGCTTAGACTGATTGTAACTTTACTACGCGTTTATTATTAAAGGTTTTCATACCAAAACAGTCAGGATGTCGGATTGTACGGAAGGAAAATATAGATCTTTTCTTACCGGACAAGTACTGGCTTGCTTGAACAGGTGGACAACATCCCGTTATGTAATAGATTGGTTATAAGTAAGTAATTAATGGTAAGTGACTAATTACCATTAATAACTTACTTATAACGAATCGTGAAAATAATGCTTTGTCATTGTGATTGATCACATTTAGAGTCCATACTCTAAAGGTGACCAATCATAATGACAAAGTATTTTTTTCTGGCTATCGCAATCAATGTTAGTTTTCAAAGTATCGCTTACAAGGTCATTATTTTTGCTTATGATGATAAAGGATATCATAATTACCGAGCTGATTAGCTTCTGTTTATAAGCCTGTGTCGGCCCTATTTGTAATTATTACCCAGATCGTGTATACAAACGACAGTCAACATGTCTTTCATCGGCAAGAACTACATCTTCACCAACAAACAGGAGAAATTCGATGAATTCTTGAAGGTTGTTGGTACGTACTAGTTCCGAAAGTATATAAGTGTTTTACCTTCGATATCTAGCAGTAACAGGCTATGCATTGTCAGTGATATATGTTTGAAGTCCCAGCAGAATCTGATCAATATCGTATTAAATTAAAAATAGTGAAAGTTTATATCAATGGTATTTTTTGGAAATCTACTATGCATCATGAGTTCATGCAATATAATTTCTTCTAATCAGGTGTCCCTGAAGAAAGGATCCAACAGCTCGTGAAGTTCGGCCCTCCCCAGAAGCTGGTGAAGGATGGAGACTCCTACACATATATCACAGTAACACCCGAAGGTCCCCAGGAGACCAAATTCAAGTCCGGTGTGGAGTTTGATGACGTAATAGGCTCTCAAAAGACTGCCGTAAGTATAAGAATTTCGTAACTTACGACGAATAAAAGTTTAATCACAAGTCTTCTTAAAGTTAATTAAACAAAACATTTTGGCATCATCATCAGTCAGAATCAAGATTAACAAATCACTTTTCCCATTGATAGCGACGCGGACGAAGTTTTTGACGCCCTTTAATTCTTTTGTGCTTTTTATACAAGTACATACATTTTTATTATTATTTTAGGTCTGTATTGTTGGTAATAAATAAAAACAAAACAGAGAATAAAAATGTTCAAACCTCCTTGTGTTAAATACCTTAGCCTAAAATTCTCTTATGCCAGATTTGCGTGGTTCAACACATTTTTCTACCTGCAGATCAAGAACACATACACAGTCGATGGTAATACAGTCACACAGAAAGTCACGGCCAATGGCAAACCCGAACTAGGCACAGCCATCTTCAACAGAGAATACAACGGTGACGAACTTCTCGTGGTGAGTAAAACTATCCCTAAACTTATACTGTCACTTACGGGATATCTTTTGTGAATGTTCATGATTTTGAGCTCCCGATATAGACAGATAGAGATCGGGATCGGGATTAGATATTCCGTAAGTGACAGTATAAGTTTAGTTGTAAACCGTGAAAGCTTAAAACAGTGTTTAAAACTATCCCTGTTACTTCCACACAAAAATAATCGATTTAACTCAAGCGTTTAGCACAGTGAAGCAGAATAAAATCATGCAACTAAGTCTGATAAGTAATTTACTGAACGATAATTTTCTGTCTAACAAATCTGCATCAATTTGTTTGTCTGTCTTCGGTCAAAATAATTAGTCTAAATAATTTAAGATCTTTTTACCGTATTATAGACTCTGGGATGTCGCAGGGTACCATATTGGGACCACCTTCGTTAATTGTTTATTAATTGGTCATTTGTGTTCCACTGCGTCGTCTTTAGAAAAAGTATTAAAAAAGTAGAAAAAGTATCATGTGTCATAAATGTATTTGTTTTTGTTTTCAGACCATTACCTCTGATAAATGGGACGGTGTTGCCAAGAGGTATTACAAAGCTGAATAATTTATCATTTAAGTGTAACAAGTGTGTAGTCATTAATTCTAATAATTTATTTCTGTAATAAAGTAATTTTATATTTATAATTGTAAACTTTTCTTTTTGCTTTTCTTTGAAAAGTTTAAACTATTGTCAATGGTTATGGATTGAGGGGCAAAAATCCAATCACAATTCTTGCTGTACCGAGGAGAACTGCCTTTCTTATTAGGTCCTTTATACGGCCACCTTAAGAAAACTCTTGCCCATTAAGTCATTGGCCGTAAAGACAATCGATGGAATAGGCTAAACCTGCGTTCCATTAGCCTTTATCGCCTAACGCTTCTATGTTTAAACACAAAAACAGTCTGAATAAGAAATTCACATTCTTTTCTAAAAATGCTTATGAATGAGATAGCATTATCTTGTAGTTTTAATAAGATAAGATGGTCTGGCGACCTAGACCTATGCTATGGTCGAAAGAAAAATAGTTCTCTTCACGGTATTTGGTAACACAGGGGTCATACTTACCGCTAACTTCCAAACTCTGCGCTGCTATTAAGATATTCCTAATCGATGGAGGTCTTAAGACTGTGCTGGCGACAATCACCGGACTTAGATGTGACGATTTTTGGGAAGATCCGCTCATCTAGTACGGATGTAGCGGCACTACAAAGAGTACTACAGCAACATAGTACAAAAAGTACTTCAACGCCATCTATGACACAGATGATGAACTAAACATCGAAACACATCTTAATCCTACATCGCACAAGTAAAGTTACCAACGACTTAAGAGTATATAGAAAAACCCGACAACAACTGTCGGGCAGTAGCCCACCAGACATAACATCCGACTGGTCGGAGAACCTCCCTTTCCTATGTGGAATGAATAACTTTACACCCTGTTCTCCATACCTCCAAACGGATACCACACCACTTACGGGGATGGTCTAACCAATTGACAACGAGATACACGATCAAACGACAGCAGCTGTAGAGAAAACAAGTGAAAGACACTGCTTAAGGGCCGGACTCCACTAAAGCGGAGACGAGCGGAGATGTGCGAAGTGGAGAGGAGAGGAGATGTACAAAGTGGCATGCCGCTCATAGTACACCGCTCACCGCACACCACTAAAAATTTCTTAATGTTTAATTTTCCGATCATAATACAAGTCATTGTTAATCAGCATTGAAATTTCTTGAAGCGACGACCCTGACTTCTTGACCACGAGCATTTGTTTCATGGGAATAAAGCACTTTTTGAAGCTCAAGACGATGCCACGTCAACAAGTTACGTCACTCTGTAATAACACTGATCTTAAAAAGACCCGTCAGGTTTACTCAAAATCATCATCTGATTAGCCTTTTCCAAACTATGTTAAGGTCGGATTCCAGATGCAGATGAATACCAATTTTTTACATGGAGCGACTGCCTATCTGTGTTCCACAACTCAGATAGTACTGGGTAATACGATACCCCTTGGTAAGACTGAGTTGGTTGTCAGACTTTTGGGTCACTTACTACTTAACTACTGTCAAAGATCTACAAATGACAGACGGGACCAGGTCGACCCAAGCG
The DNA here is from genome assembly GCA_910589295.1 of Noctua janthe. Taxonomy (NCBI): domain Eukaryota; kingdom Metazoa; phylum Arthropoda; class Insecta; order Lepidoptera; family Noctuidae; genus Noctua; species Noctua janthe. The sequence continues at coordinate 12,967,728 of OU342573.1, forward strand.
GCTGTTATTATTGGCTTTTGTATATACGGCTACCAGTTATGCACACCTATTTTACTACCAATAAATTCGAAGTACCATCAAATTGTGTTTCATGAAGTATTGTAAAAATGAAGCTATTTTTCCTTTTTATTCTATGCTACGAAAATAATAATTGCCTTTAAATTAATATCAGACCAAATATTTTATATTGTCCCTAAATAGATGTATGTTACCAATATTTTATTTCACGACTTTCAATTTAGTAATTTTTGCTGACGCAAAAAAGCTAACGATCGATCGTACATTTCTTTTTCTAAGCATAAGCATAGCATAATCAGCCTATTATAATGTTCCCACTGCTGGGACACAGACCTCCTCTCTATGAGAGGGAATGAGCCAGTCGGGTTAGTAGATGTCACATGACGTCGAATTTTTGGTTCTAAGACATGCCGGTTTCCTCACGATGTTTGCCTTCACCGTTTTGAGAGCAGTGGTGATGAAATAAATTACACAATTGCGCCTGCCTGGGTTCGAACCAACGAAATACAGCTCGTAAGTCGGGGCCGCCGCCAATGGGCCACCGCTGCTCTCCGATTTTTTTTATACCAAATATTATATTGCGTATCCCAAACACTTGTTTATTGTTTTATGAATTAGATTAAAATATGATAACAACCAAATCAATATTTCACTCTAAATATGACTCATTATTACAATATTATTACTACAACACATGACTAAGGCATAATAAAATGAATCACTGGTAGGAAAATAAAAAATCAATAGTAAAATGAGGTTATGTTTTGTTCTAAGTATAGGTACTTAAAAGATTAATTTGTACAAACGCCAGCATATAAAGATACTACAATCTAACCCTTTAACAGATTATCATTAACACTAAAAACGGGATATTTACCATGTTTACTGATTATTTTGAGTTCCCGATATTTCGGCGCTGTTGCTAGCACCATGATCGCGGATAAGCTACATGATCACGATAAACACTTTATCCGTGATCATGGTGCTTGCAACAGCGCCGAAATATCGGGAACTCAAAGAAATCAGTAAACATGGTAAATATCACGTTTTTAGTGTTAATGATAATGTTAGTGACCATGGTAGTTTAAAAGCTTTAACAGATTTTCAACTTTATCGCTAAAGCAATAAGAAAAAATTTACAGTTTCGGGTAGCTTGATGTGCTGTGCTGGCGTCTGTAAGTACATAAGATTTATCAATGGCACTTTAGGGAACACAATAGTATTAATCAGTCAATCACAGAAACTTTCTAAAAAAAAACAGCTTTTTTAGATTTAGCTGGCTGTCCTCTCTTACTCTTATCACTCCTGGCTTCTTGAGGTGGTTCCACGTACTTCAGCCTGATTGCTACACCCAATAAATGTTTACAGATTTAATGTTCCAAGAATGTAGGACATTTACATCTTCCGGTTACCCAATCATCACTGTTGGTGGTGTCATTAGTTTCCATTCTCTGAAAAACTGTTGCCTATAATCGTCGAAACTTTAACTAAAATGAAACGACTGTTTTTTTCTGACTTTTGGATTCAGGTTGGATAATTTGATAACACTAAAGCTATTTAGAACTGTAATTTTCGGTATTAATGTTACTATTTCAGGAAACATTTATCCATTTTGGTAAGCAAAAAGAATATAAATACATCACGTTCAATAAAATTATTCTGATGAGTTTATTTTGGAACTTAAAACGTTACTTTTTAGGCACCTCGGTATGGAGTGGGTTTAATTTATATGATGTTAATATACAGCATTAATTTTTGTATATGCGAAAACTGAATATAGTTGGTTCAGAATAAGTAACCGAATCGATTCCAATAATTTTTAAACCATGTTAAATTTTGTTCCAAGCATATTTAAAAAAGGGTACAAGTTGGACACCGAGCGACACTAAGTACCCATCGCAATTATTTAGGTACCTACAGCCAAATTATTATTATCAATGAGCTCAAGACGACGCTGGATGCGCGCACGTGGCTGCACCGCGTAGCGACCACGTTTTTGTGCGGACAACCAGGTAACAGAACAAGCTTATAACTTTGTGATTATTCATGTTTTGAAAGTTTGCACATAGATTAAATACTAGACACGTGTTTCAGGTTTCGCATATACAAAAACTAATGTTGTATTTACTTGGTACTTAGTCTTAGGGTCTAAAAATTATTTTGGTGAGCATTTAAATTGTACCCATTATTATTTAGTCACGAGCTCCGCTGATTCAAAATCTAAATTTTGCGCTGATTCTCAATAATGATATATTTTCGTAGTATCGAACGAATATATGTTTTTGCTTATATCTATCTTTATCATTATCCTGCTGATTAGAGTCTGTTTATAAGACTGCGTTGGCCAATCTTTAGTAATTACCATCGATAGAGCGCCTGCACAAACGACAGTCAACATGTCTTTCATCGGCAAGAACTACACCTTCACCAACAAGCAGGAGAAATTCGATGAATTCTTGAAGGTTGTCGGTACGTATTAGTTCAGAATGTATTTAAATGTTTGATGTAGTAAACTTATACTGTCACTTACGGGATATCTTCCGTGATTGTTCATTATTTTGAGCTCCAGATATTTCGGCGCTGTTCGCAAGGGCCATGATCGCGGGTTAACTGGAGAATGCGGCAAAATAGCGCCGAAATATCGGGAGCTCATGATAATGAACAACACGGAAGATATCTTGTAAGTGACAGTATAAGTTTAGTTGTAAACCGTGAAAGCTTAAAACAGTGTTTGATGCAGTTGTCAGTAATTTTTTAATGTAGTAATTCCCGCAGAATTTGATCAGCGAATATCATTTTAAAATAAATTCAGTGAAAGTTTTAATCAGTGGTATATTTTTCGATATCTCTCGTGCATTATCAGTTTATTCTAAATGATGTCTTTGAATCAGGTGTTCCTGAAGAAAAAATTAAACAGATCATAAAGTTCGGACCTCCCATAAAACTGGTGAAAGATGGAGACACCTACACATATATCACAGTAACACCCGAGGGTCCCCAAGAAACAAAATTCAAGTCCGGTGTAGAGTTTGATGACGTCATTGGCGGCCAAAAGACACCCGTAAGTATAAGAATTTTGTAACTTAGTACGAAAAAACGTTCTATCACAAGCCTTCTTAAAGTTATATAAAACCCATATTCTAGCCTTACATTACCAGTCTTACCAAGGGGTATCGTATTACCCAGTACTAACTGGTTTGTGGAGGTCAGATAGGCAGTCGCTCTATGTAAAATATTGGTATTCACATCCGGTTAGACTGGAAGCCGACCCCAACATAGTTGGGAAAAGGCAGGCAGATGATGATGATGATTCTAGTCTTAAATTATCTTTTTACAAAGGTTAGTTACCTTTGTTCAATAACTAATGTTAATTGTTAATTGTTTTTATTCGATAGTTTCTGTTACTAATGCTTATGAAGTACACACTTCATAAGCAAATACATTATTAACCTATATCATCTGCCTAGTCTATTTCTAACTGCTACTGCGGTGTATGAGGTCCTGGTTTAAATTCCGGGGTAAGGCAAAGTTATTGGGTTTTCTATCAGGAACTTCTCAATAGCAGTCACATATTTTGGATCCCTGCCCAATTGATGGCAACAAGCTCGTCCCCAATAGGACATTGCATAGGATTTAAACATATTAAAGCAATATGTTTGTACTATTAGGTACACCTCGGCCTAACTCTCCGGGGATTACAGGCGTCGTATTTATATAATGTTGTGCTAATCACATTTGTCTACCTGCAGGTCAAGAATACATACACAGTGGAAGGTAACACAGTAACACAGACAGTCACGTCTATTAGCAATCCTGAACTAGGCACAGCCACCTTCAAGAGAGAATATAACGGAGACGAACTTTTAGTGGTAAGTTAATCTATCCCTGTTACTTCACTACTACATACAAAGAAATGACGATATGATTTTACCAATACTTAAAAAGTGCCCGATTGATGGCAATAGTCTCGCCCCCTATTACATGGGGCTTAAACATAACTGGCGAAATATTAGTAATGGTAAACTAATTTACAAAATAAACATCACCTATCACTTAACGATCTTACTTACACATTTGATACACTAAAGCAAAATAAAACCACGCAACTGAAGTCTGAAAGTTACTTTCACTTTCGATCTCGCCTTTCTTTTGTTTCATATAAAATTTTTGAATCATTTTGAAAATACATAGTTAACACGAGTGGTCGAAGTCTTAACTTAAGCTCTTTATGTCGCAAAATAGCCACAGGGATATCGCAGGGTGCTATTTTGAGACCATCTCTAATAAATCTCTGCATCACCCAGAGATTGACTGATAGAGAATGCCATTATTATTAAGTCCGCCTTTGTACATTATGTGTTCTTAAAGTATTAAATAAATATAGGGTTGGCCCTCCATACATGTAACTTAATGTACTTTCAAGTGGGCGTTGTTGGCTAAGTCCGAAACTATGAGGAATAGCGAAAAATCCTCCAAGGTCTCTCTGGCTCAATTTTGGTAAAAATAAAACTACATCATTAGAAAAAATAATCAATTGATTTATTTTATTAATCTTAGATCACTTAGAGTCCCACATCGAAAGTGTTTTAAGAGACAGTATAATTGTGCTCTGTTGTAAAATGTATTTTTTTTTTCAGACCATTACCTATAGTACTTGGGACGGTGAGGCCAAGAGGTACTACAAAGCTGAATAAGTTAACATTTAAGTGTAACAAGTAGTTAATAAGTTTATTAATTTATTTCTTTAATAAAAACCTTTTTATTTTAAATTTTTTATTTTGATTTTATACTTAATATTTTTATACTTTCTCATGGAAAGCCCCACAATAAAATTCATACTGTATCGAGGAGAACTGCCTTCCGAATCAGGTCCTTTATCTATTCACCAAACAATTGCTCTTGGACATTAGGCCAGAGGCCGATACGACAATCGGTAGAATTAACTAAATCTTAGTTCCATTGTACTTGCATATAGCTTCGACAACGTGTATTTACACATTGTCACTATGTTGTGAAATTATTAATTATTTTTCTATTGCTAAACTTGTGTAATGTAAATGATCATATTCCTGCCTTTGTCCCATTCTACTTGAGGTCAGTGCAACACGTTTTCTTCTTCCATTCTCCCCTGTCAGACTTCACGGTGTCGTTTAATCCTTTCTCTTTCATATCATTCTTCTCCTCACACAATCTATCCATCATTTGTTAGGTCTTCCTCTCCCTCTCTATCCATCAACATTTATGTTCATCACTTTACAAACTGTAATTTAAATTAACAATTAAATGAAATAAAAACTATTACCTGAATCATGTGCTCGACTTAACAGAAGACATTTATTTATGCACCGTAAACTTCGAAGATTTGGGATATTACTCAATCGTAAGACTATGCTGGCGACGACGAACTGACCCGCAAATGGGCATGCTTGAGCTAGGATGCAGATATATATGTCGGATCCGGTCGTTAGTACAGACATACAATGAATTAGAAAGCGCGCCTGTGTGCAATGGTGACATCACGCGACCTACTTACCAGTCACAACAAAGCGTGCTTCTACAGAACCCTGATGTCCAGGTCGAGGCGAGGGCAGTTGTAATCTTAAGTAATTCTTTAGTTTTGCTAGATTAAAAAGTGATTAAAAAAAAAAAAAAAAACCTAAACTTACAACAACCTAAACATGCCGCGTCAAAAAACTCCTCGCCAACGCTGTCACCGTCGACGTTCCAGCTGTATTAGAACCCAATGGCTTGGCACACGACGATGGCAAAAGAACCGACGACATTATCTTTGTTTCCATGAAAAACTGGTGGGCCTTAAGGGTGGGCCACAACATGTGGCATACCATCCCATCTTCCTAGCTCAGCGTGTTGTGCTGGCGCCGCTGCAGCGGCTGCGGAGAACCTCAAGCGACATAAATAAAGGGTGTAAATAGACCCTCAACGAAACCTAAAGGCACTTGTTCTCCCCGTCTTTGCGATCATTTTATGGTTCTAGATCATACCTGGGAACCTTCTAGTTACGGAGATATTGGGGGCAAGTTTTTCACATTTTTTTTTTAAATACTTGTTTTTAATTTAAGAAATTTACTTTAAACACCTCCACGACCCTCGTACTATTTCCACAATGCTTTGAGTGCGTTCCATAGAGTCCAACCATAAAACGTGATTTTAGACCCCAAATAAAAAAGTCGATCCCCAGCAATAATTTTTAGATGAAGTTACTTAGTTTGATGTACAGAATGCTTGGTTGAATGCTATGTGAAGGGTCTGTTAAACAAGTCAAAGTGATAACTTAAGTTTATAAAATTTTTATGCAATAAACAAGAATTTAAATGAAGTAAGAACCGTCTATGAAAGTTAAACTTAGAACTCGTAACTTTTGCCAGTTCTAACTTCAAGCAATATTACTAAAATACAAAACAATCTTAAAAATATATTTTACTCAAGTAATCACTTTGACTTCTTGTTTATAGATACGGGTGTAAGACATGTCGTTTTCCTCGACAATGTTTTACTAAAGCGCAGATGACACCGCCAGCTAGCGAACGAGGCGGGCGAGGCATCGTTTCTCCTCTTTTCATAGTTTGGTTCACGCCGCGAACTAACTAAGTGCCGAAACGAAGTATGGAAAGAAGCTCGCCCGGCTCGCTCGCTCGCTCGGTAGTTAGCACTCGGTTCTTTTACATTAATTATCTAATTAGGATGACTCTTAATATAATTATTAGCAAACCTGATTAATTACTTATCACGACACGCAAGCATTTATTTCTTAACTAGCGACCCGCCCGACTTCGCAAGGGAGCATATTATGCCTACATGTTTTGTCTGTCGTAGGGTGTTGCAACAGCTTGATGCGTCGAATATGTGGATAAGATTTAAATGTTAAATATCTACACTATTTGAAGTATTTTAATGTATTTTATTAAGTACGAGGATAGTATATTCAACCTCTTTACACAAAACCTTAACAAATTATATATTTAAACCTTTCTCACGAATCACCCTATCTATTGGTGAAAACCGCATGAAAATTCGTTCAGTAGTTTTTGAGTTTCACGCGAACAGACAGACAGACGCAGCAGAGGACTTTGTTTTATAATGTAAGTGATAACGTACATTTTCTTACACGCCCGAACATGTTGCAATACCTCTATGATATTAATGATACTTTATCATAATTATCGGGCAGATTAGCTTCTGTTTATAAGCCTGTGTTAGCTATTCCTTCATTAGTTCGCTAATATTAACGATATTCATCATGTCTTTTCTCGGTAGGACCTACAGTTTCGTCAAGCAAGAGAATTTCGAGGGATTCCTGAAAGCAGTCGGTATGTTCGTTCTAAAGTTTATTTTCTCCTTTATTTATATCTTTATAAATTATATCATCATCATTCTCTTGCCCTTGTCCCAATTCATTTGGGGTCGGCGCAACATGTCTTCTTCTTCCATACTTCTCTATTACTCGACATCTCATCAGACACCTCCTTTCGTGCTATATTATTCTTCACATTCTTTACAAATGAATTACATTTAATATTCCTCAAAAAATAACATTATAAAAACATTTAAAAATATTAAAAAAAATTAGCCCACCAGTATCGGGAACAGGGTCCAAACTACGCGGTCAGGGCTACAGAAACAGGAACCTCCGAACAATACGAGCTGTATCCAGGAGTACCGCTAAAGTTTATTATTATTAGTCATCGATCCCTAATTTATTAGTGATCAAATACAACGATCACTAATTTATTAGTGATCGATGTTACTAGTAATTTCTTTTGATAGTAGTTGTATATTAGTGGTTTCTATTGAATTTTTAATTTCGTCAGAATGCTTCCATTTTCTTTGCTTTTCTTTTATTTTAATTTGGAATAAGGGATTCCGTTCAGAAAAGTGGTGAAAGCTGATTTTTACAGACCGACTTACAAATCGACTCGAGTATGTTTGCTGTCTATATCGGCTATTGCGGCACAGCCTCAGCCTATGTAGCAGTGGCGAAGGTTCCATACAACTCGATTCCTACCGGATTCCCTTTGAAAAATATCACATTCAGAATTCTATAGACAAATAATATAATCAAAATCAAAACTAAGTGTACAATGTGGTAATCACATTTAAAATCTCCGGATTACCTCTTCCATAAATTGACCCTTCGCTATTGCTTTGTAGATAGATACATAATTATGTTAATTAATGGATTGATTGGAAAAGGATTATTTGAGGAAGGCTTAGTGTGCTTAAGCTTAGTGTTTCGGTAATGATTTTTTTTTTAAATTAACCTAAAAAATATTTGATATTGTTCTAGGTGCCCCTGAAGAAAGGATCGAACAGATCATAAAGTTCACTCCGGATCAGAAGCTAGTCAAGGATGGAGACACCTACACAAACATCACGGCAACACCGGCGGGTCCCAGTGAGACCAAGTTCAAGTCTGGTGTCGAGTTCGAAGATTACATTGGCCCTGAGAAGTACCCTGTAAGTATTTTAGTATTCTGTTTCTGAACCAACAGAAATTTAAAAGCTGGTCTTCCTAGTTTTAACTATCATCATACCATCGGAATATCAAGGCGATGATAAACTAGGAACAAACTATACTTACTAATATTATATAGCTGAAGAGTTTGTTTGTTTGGTTGAATGCGCTAATCTCAGGAACTACTGGTTCGAATTGAAAATTCTTTTACGTTGGATTGTCCAATTAGACGAGGAAGGCTTTAGGCTATATAACATCACGTTACGACTAATAGGAGCCGAGCAAAAAGAAAACAAGCCAGAAGCGGCGGGTAAAACCGAGAGGCACACCTAGTCGTATTGACGGCTAGCTGTGCCCCACGACCACCAAAAACACCATCCCACCACCAAAAAACAACACCAACCTTGATAGAATTGATAGGATGGTGATTTAGTCCCCGACAATCGTTAAGAGGGTCATTGTATTTGTCATTACGATATTCGTGATATGAAACCTATACCTGATTACGTATAACAGTAGACAGACGACAGACTATAATTGGGAACTTCCCTTTTTTTCCTCGGTTAAAAACAAGAATTTTACAGTTTCTTACCTATTGCAGTAGCACAATGTTATAATAAAAATCGTTTTTTTTCTCAGATGAAGAGCGTATGGACTGTCGATGGTAATACAGTGATTCAGAAGATCATTGGCAAGCCCGAACAAGGCACAGCCACCTTCTTAAAGGAATACAACGGTGACGACCTTGTTGTGGTAAGTTCGATTATGTATCTTAGTTTTAACTACAAACCAACGATTTTCCAAAAGCAAAAGACACTGAAGCAACACACACACTGAAGTAATCGTGTAGTTTCACTAACGCCTGAATATAATTTATAGACTAATACAATACAATCGAAACTTTGAAAAATAACGACATAATTACTGGCCCTTTAGAGAAACTGCAGCTTTCTCTCACGTAAAGCAGTAGGGGTGTCGCAAGGTTCCATGTAAGGACCATTCCTCATCATGACCAAATCTGTGCTCTTATTTCTTTTGTCATTCTAATTAGGTGGTCTACAAATACCCATTAATTATTAGATTTTCAAGCTTATTATAAGGACTAGCCACACGTAATACATAGTGATAACTAAATTGTTTATTTATCAATTACAGACCATTTTTTTTTTTTTTTTTTTTTTCCGGATGGGAAATCATCAAATGACCCCCCCCACTCTGGGCGGAGCGGAGGGGAGTGTCAGACTTTTACTGACTAAAACCCATCCATGTTCCTTCTCTGCCCTTTGTGTTCCAGGGCCACGGTATCTCTTTCGAACAGTCCCGCAGCCCTGGCAGGCGTCGGCCCATGCGGACCCCTACTTGATTGCTGACATCTCTTTGAGGCGCGCGTGGAACACGAACGCGCCGTCGACACAGCCTGTCGTCATAAGACGGCCGGACGGCGAGCTAGCCCATAACTCGCCGTCCACAGGCCAGCGCCTACGGTGGTCGGAAGCCACCACGTGACCCCCGACGCCCAGGGCGTCTCCCGCGGCGGCTGGGACGTGAGGTTCTTTCCCTCTCACGTCCTGCCACCTCCTTCACTAGCATGACTGCTTCGCAGAAGGAGGTGACGGCTTCCCATTCTCTCTCGCTCCGGACCATGGCTTGAACCAAGGCCGGACGCGAGAGATTGCCGCCGCCAATCGCCGCTATGAGGACACGGCGGTGCTCCGCCCAAGCGGGGCAGACCTCCACGGTGTGTTCCACCGTGTCCTCCGGACGATCCTCGCAGTGGAAACACCCGGGCGTTTCCTCCCGCCCGATTCGGTGCAGGAACCTCCCGAAACAACCGTGTCCGGTGAGGACCTGCGTCAGACGGTAGGTGAGGGCGCCGTGGCGCCTCTCTAGCCACTCCTCAAAGAGGGGACTTATCGCCACTATGGTGGCGTGCCCTGCACGGGGTTGCGACAGTCGCTCTCTCCATGTCGCCATGAGATCACGCCGGAGGTCTGTCCGCTGAGCGGTAATTTGTCGCGGCAGCGGAGTTTCCCCCCTATATAGTGCTTCCGCGCGCCATTCATGCAGGCGCGCGAGGACTATCGCCTCCAGATCCCATGGCGGCAATCCGGCAAGGAGGCTAGCCGCCTCGCCAGAGATCGTGCGGTACCCCCGGATTAGCCTTATGGCTATCACCTTTTGGGGCGCGTTCAGGTAGTGGGCGGCTTGCCGCCTCAAAGAACGCGCCCACACCGGGGCCCCGTAAAGGGCCATGGACCGCACGACCCCCGCGTAAAGCTTCCGGCAGGAGGCGTTTGGACCCCTCAGGTTGGGCAAGAGCCGCTTGAAAGCAGCCCCCGTCCGTTCCAGTTTGGGAGCCAAACGTCGGAAGTGCTCCACGAAGTTCCACCGACTGTCGAGGACGAGTCCTAGGTATTTCAACGTCGACCCGACGCCGATGGGAACCCCTCCTGCCATCAGTAATGATCCCGACGGTGGCGCATTTCGAGGCCCATGAAAACACATGGCCTCGGACTTGTGCAATGCCACCTCGAGTCCCAATTGCCGGATCCTCTCCACAACTATCGCAACCCCGCGTGTCATGTTTTCGGCCGCCGCCTCGTGCGACCTCCCTTGCGCCAGTACCAGCGTGTCGTCAGCGTAGCAAACTACACTGACGCCGGTAGGGAGGTCGGCGCGCAGCACCCAGTCGTAACCGATGTTCCACAAGGCCGGCCCCAGAACCGAACCCTGTGGAACACCGCACGACATCTCTCGCCGGTTCCATTCTCCGCTCCGACTGGGGTAGATGACGGCTCTATCCGTCAGGTAGTCCCCGACCACGCGACGAAGGTAGGTCGGCACCCCGTGATACCGGAGTGCCTCCGCAATGCAGGTCCAGGGCATGGAGTTGAAGGCGTTGGCGATGTCAAGAGACACCGCCAAGACAACCCCGCCCCGGGACACCGCGTCCCCCGTCGTGAGGGCTCTCACGCGCATGATGGCGTCCACCGTCGAGCGCCCCTTGCGGAAACCAAACTGGTGTTCCGCAAGATCCGGCCCCATCCCTGCAAGGTGCCCGGCGAGGCGGTTGGCAATGACTCTTTCAAAGAGCTTGCCCACCTCGTCGAGCAACACGATGGGCCGGTATGCGGACGGAGAGTCCGCAGGGCGCCCTGGCTTCCGGATTAGGACCAGCTTCCCCGTCTTCCAACGAAGCGGGAACTGGCCTCTCTCCAAGCATGCGCTTAGGAGCCCTTCCAGTCGGGGCCCGAGAGCCTCAAAGGCCAGGACCCAGGCTTTGCCAGGCAAGCCATCGGGTCCCGGGGCGGTATTTCTGGCTTTCAGCCTGCGTACCGCCACTCTCAGGTCTACCCCAGTCACCTCCGGAACGTCATAGTCGTCATCGGTGTGGTCCGCTTCCGGCACCGCACGCGGTGACGGAGCCATAGGCGGGGGAGGATGCTCCCCTCGCGAAGGGAACAGAACGCTCACCACGTCCTCCACGAGCTCAGGCCGGAGACTCTGCGTTAGCGGGGGGGCCCGGGTGCGGAGTTTGTCCCGCACCATCTTGTAAGGGCGCCCCCACGGATCTCCGTTCAGAGACTCCAGCATCTCCTCGCGGGCCAAATTCTTGGCCCGCCGGACAGCCTCTTGGAGGGCGGTCTTCGCCGCTCTGTACCCCTCGTACAGCTCCGCCTCAATGGCTGCCGCATCCGGAGGGCGGATGCGGAGCCTGCGATGCCTGGCGTACAGGTGCCGCGCGGCAACGCACGCCTTGCGCAGAGACGTCAGCTCTTGCGACCACCAGTACACCTGACGCCGGGCGCTTCCTGGCCGAACTCGGGGCATTGCCACGTCGCAAATCTCGGACATGGCCTCCTGGAACCAACCCGCCTCGTTGTTGATGTCGGCAGGCCTGACCGGTGATGACACCCAGGCCTGCACGATTGAGGCTTCCAGGAGGAGCTCCCGGTCCAGCTGCTTCAGCGCCCATCGCGGACCACTCGGGGCCTGTAGGACCGGTGCGCTTGAGGTCTGAGTGGAGACGTCGAACCGGATGTACCGGTGGTCGGAATAGGTCTCCACCCCCTCCATGACGCGCCAGTCGACGACACGCGGTGACAGAGCGGGGCTAGCGAACGAGATGTCCACCACCGACTCGCCCCGCATCCGCACGCACGTGGGGACAGAACCCCGATTTAGGACGACTAGACCTGTCTCCAGAGCCCAGTCCTCCACCATCCTACCCCGCACGTCCGTGTAACGAGAACCCCAAGCCAAGTTCTTGGCATTGAAGTCCCCGAGCACAAGCACGGGGAGGGAATGGCTTCCGATGACGACACTCAACTCCGTGAGGGAGTTGTGGAACTCGGCGAGAGTTCGGCTCGGGGAGAAGTAGACTCCCACTACAACGATCTCCCCGAACCGTGCTGCCACGCACCCCTGACCCTTCCTGACACTCTCAAGGGTCGGGGTACCGGCGGCGGCCGACGCAATTATGGTCACTGAGCCGCTAAGGTCCTCCACCCAGTCATCCCTGGGCGGGACAAAGTACGGCTCAGCGACCACGGCAATGTTAATCGACCACTGCGCCATGCTCTGGAGCAACAGGTCCTGAGCGCAGGCGCAGTGGTTGATATTCGCCTGGAGAAGGCGTAATGGGGCCGTTACTGGCACTCCATTTCAGCCCCCTCCCGAGCCCCCTGCGAGGGCACAGCTGCGGAAGTTGCAGCAGTAGCGGCAGCGGCGGCGACAGTGGCGGCGGCTGCGGTGGTGGCGACGGTGGGGGTTTTGACGGTGGTGGCGGAGGGCCTTCCCTTGCCCCTGGCCTTGGCGGGAGTACCGCAGGCCTTGCTCCCTGCCCGGTGATCGGCCGGCCTGCCAGCTGCCGCACATGCGGCGCAGTGCGGTGCGGCAGAGCAGGCCGCGGCCAAGTGACCGGGCTGGCCGCAGCGGAAGCACAGGCCACTGCGGTCCACCTCGGAGGTGCACCGGACCGACACGTGGTGCCCCACATGACAGCGGAAGCACCTCAGAGGCCTGGGCTCCAGCAGCTTCACCTGCGCTGACACCCAGCCCACCAAGAGCCTTCGGCCCTCCACAATGGCTTTCGCCGCCGTCACAGGGCAGCTTACCGTTACGGTTCGCATGCCCGACAGATCCGGACGTAAGGTGCCTGCTTTGACCTGCTCGGCAGGACACCCACCGGTCCTGGTGACGGCGGCCACCACCTCCTCCTCGGTCACCGAGTCGTCCAGACCCAGGATGCGCAGGTCTGCGCATTTGACGGGCCTGGACACTCGGGCCTCGTCCGCATTTAAGGACGCTCTGAGCTTTTCGGCCAGAGCGTCAGCGGACGAGCCACGGGTTTCGCCGGGGATCTCTAGCACTCGAGCCCCTGTTGCGGTCACTCTAAGCCGGAGGCCCCCGGCGATCCCGAGCTCTCTGAGATCCACCGTCGCCTTCGCTTTAGCTAGCACGTCGCGGTAGGTGACGCCCCTCTTTTCCGCATCCGGCTGTAGCGTTATCACCACAGCTGCGGTTTTCGGGGCGCTGAGCCCAGCCGCGACGCTTCGCTCCTTTTGTCGGCGCTTCCGCTCCCGCTTCCTGGCCTTTTTTGCCGCCCTTCGCTCCCTCGCTCTTTCTCCGGCCACCTGCCACCCGGACTCGGCCACAGAAGGCTTAGTGGGCGGGGGAGGCGGCGGTGGCGGTGGCGGCTGTCTTGCGGCTGGCGCCGGTACATACGCCGCCTTGCCCTTCTTTTGGGCCACCGCCTTGCTCTGCCTCAGGGCCGCCGCCCTCCCGACCGGAGCCGGTTTCGCCAGAGCCGGCTTTTCGGTGGCCGACGTAACCCTGCCGGAGAGCTGGCTGGACGGCCCCGGTGCGGAGGCCACAGCAGCCGCATATGTGGCCGACTTGTTTGCCGCCAGGGGGGGGCGCAGGACAATGCCCTCCAGAACGGAGAACCGCGCCTGGAAGGCAGCCAGCTCCTGCCGAACCAGGTTGAGAACCTGGTTCTCCACCGACACGGGCTGACTTGGTCGCTGCTGGCCCCCATTTTGGGGCGCCTCGCGAGAGCCGGACTCGCGCAGATCGGCCAGGTCTGCTCGGAGCTTCTTGTTCTCCTCTTGGAGAAGCTCCGTAGCAGCCGTCAGGCGAGCGACCTCCGCCCGCAGTTTGGCAACTTCGTCTGGTGGAGGCCCCGCATATCTGGCCTTCGCTGCCGCTATGATGGAGGCGGCCGCTGCAGGTATGGCCCTTTGTCTAGTAGAGGGCTTCTGCTTGTAGGACACAGCCCTCAGCGCCACCTCCACCTTCTTCGCAAACTCGGCCTTGCGCTCCGCATCTGAGCCGCCGTCTGCGACCGCCTCGTCACCAGAGGAGCCCGAACGATCCACCCCGTGACCGGCCACCCCCGGGTGGCGCCCTTCCTCGGCAAGCCGCGCCGACCTCTCGGTGACAGAGAGGCCTCTCCCCTTGCCGCGGATCCCGCCACGCTTGCTGGTGGGGATCTTGCGAGCCGAAGCCAGCTCCCCCTCTGACGACGACTCTCGGTCGCCTACCGGCCTGGATCGCTTGCGTAGGAACTCCCTGTTCCCCGCAGCAGCCCCGGGCCTCCCGCGCCGGGAGCTCTCTGAGCCTCCCGCGCTCACATCGTTGGATGCGGCGCCGGACTCCGACCCCGCATCCCTCTCCTTCCTTCCTTCGCCGTTATCGGCCGTATTTTGGGTTAATTGTTCTTTCATACAGTTCCCACGAGTATGGGGGAAATAAAAAGTCCATCTGGGCAGTGCCCCCTGTACCCAGATAAGCCATAGCCAGGCCCGGCAGTGGTTCGCACTAACGACTGATTTTCCATAGGAACCCGTCAGCCATACATCTCCTCGCGGTGCGCCGCCGCTTGAGATTCGGGGTAACTTTTTATAGAGGTTTTCTACCTCGTGGTCCGGGCGGTTAAGCCAAGACCCTCGGTCCCAATCGAAGCCGCGAGACGTGTTCCACGACACTTCGACGGAGGGATTACGATATCGACGGGGACAGTGAAGGACTGTGTCCTTCACTGTCTGCTCGGAGGCAGGGTAAGTGCACACCGAGCCCGCCCTTGCTCCTCCGCTGTGCCCTCTGCTTGTCAGAGGGTCACGCGGAACAACGCCCCCTAGGCCCACAATGGGCCCCTCCCATGTCAGAATATTAGCCATGGACAGTAACATTCCCCGAAGAATAAGAATCTCTTCCCATTCCTCGGGGAAGGACACTGCCCACGCCCAGGGTGCACCGGCCCAGCAGCTGCTATTCCCTCCAGACGTATCGAGAGGGACCGGCAGCCATCAGGCACACGAGGAGGAATTCTGACAACACACCCCAATTAATTACAATTAATTACAGACCATCACCACAAACAATTGGGACGGCGTTTCAAAGAGGTTCTACAAGGCTGCATAATTTTACTTTTATTATCAATTACATAGTTTAAAATATTTTAAGTTATTGTGTAAATAATAAATACGTTTAATATTTAAACATATTGACCATCATTGCTTCCTCAATTTATCATTTCCTTCGTGCCGCGGAAAGCACGTTAAGTTGTTGGTCCCGGCTGTCATTTGTAGATCTTTGACAGTCGTTGCAGGTAGTCAGTGGCCCGAAAGTCTGATAACCAGTCTTTCCATGAGGTACCGTATTACTCAGTACTAACTGGGTTTTGGTAGTCAAATAGGCAGTTGCTCCATGTAAAATACTGGTATTCAGCTGCATCCAGTTAGACTGGAAGCCGAGCCGGGAAAAGGCTAGGCAGATGCTGACGTTCCGTAATTTCCTACCTAAACTAATAAAAAGTAAACTAACAAAATATGATTCGCAACGGTAACACTTATGTATTTACAGAATTATAATCATAAACATTAAAAGCATCAATACAACCCTCTTAGTTCATTTATCCCATTGAATGACTTTCATGAAAAAGACAAGCATCCTCCGTAAGCCATTGGTCCCGACGGTAGATCTTTGACAGTCGTTTCGGGTAGTCGGAAACCTGACACTCAGACAAGCAGTCTTTCTTAGGGGTAGATCGTAAAGTAATCAAACTTAACGCTAGTTTTCGGTATATTATTTTTTTAATGTCCGGACTTTTATTGAAAAGTTAGGCTTTTTGTCAGGCCTTTTTGAATTTCTAAATGGTAACACTGTCTACAAATACCCTTTAATTATTAGATTTTCAAGCCTATTATAAGGACTAGCCACACGTACCTGACACTCGGACAAGCAGTCCTTCTTAGGGGTAGATCGTATTATCCAGTTACTGTGCTGGGGAGGTCACAAATGCAGTCGCTCCATGCGAAACTGGTATTTAGCTACATACGAATAGGTACAAATATGATGTACTGAATATTTATGTTGACCCTTTGTACGTCGTTGTCCCTTCCACCCTTTATAGTTATCTAAAGTCTAATCTGTAATCGAGGACACCCGCAGATATTGTCTGTCATCATATGTAGTAGCACAGGGCCGGTCAATGTCGCGACACTTGGGGGAGCCTTATGTCCAGCAGTGGACGTCTTTCGGCTGAAATGATGATGATGATGATGATGAGTAGGTACATACATAAACGCCACACATCTTATTGATACATTTGAATGGATAAATATAAAAATTATCTACCCAATTCCAAAGTACGGTCTTATCTAGGTATCAAAATCAAAATCAAAGCATTTATTTCAAGTAGGCCAGTTACAGGCACTTTTGAATTGTCGAAACAAAGGCAACAGTAAAATAAAGCTACAGTCCCAGTCACAAGGCACAAAAACTGTGAAAGTACTGTAGTTGCCCATTCCCCAACGTAGATCTCTATGGAGAAGAACGGGCATGAAACTCCATGGACACTCTTTTAAATCAGAATACTTTAACAAAACCTTGGTTACATCATTCATTTTGAGATGGTACATTATGTGAGAACGATGCAGCAAGATGTGTACGTTAAAAGTGTCCATAGTAAAAAACAATTCAAAAATAAAATAATTAATTCAAATAAGCCGTGGCAAATAAGAAATGACCAGTCACAACTGACAGCGCCCGTTCACGAACATGATGTATCAGCACCATTCAACACCATTTTGAAGGGAACTAAATGATCCGACACACGTGCCACCATCAGCGAGACATTTGAGTGAGCATGACATACTCCTAACCGCCAGGGCACATTCAAGTCAAGAAAAGACGCAGGTTTCCAGCGAATGACAGCTTTCTAGTACATAGTACTCACACAATATGGGCTAGGCGGCTATATAATACAAAAGAGATTGAATCTATACAATGCAAAGATAGTTATACAATCTTCAGCAGCTCCAACAATACTATTTAATGCTATCAATTTAGGCGCCCCTGTTCTTGTGGAGCAGGACCGGCATTGAGCCAAGCATTTTTATCAGTGATATAATCGTCCAACTTGTAATATGCTTTCTTACATAGTGTGCGTTTAATGCATGTTTTAAATTTCGTTTCATTCAGTTCAAGAATACTTTGTGGAATTTTATTATAGCATCTCAAACAGTACCCCATGAAAGATGAGTCTACTTTAGCGAGTCTGAAGCCTGGCTGAACTAATTGGTCTCTATTTCTAGTACTGTAACTGTGTCTGTCACCTCTTTTATTAAAAAGATGTAGATTTTTTCTTACATACATTATGTTTTCGTAGATGTATTGACAATGTAGCGTCATGATGTTAATTTCCTTAAACAGTTCCCTTAGAGAATCGCGCCTACGAAGATTATATATGGCTCTGATGGCTCTTTTTTGTAGAATAAATATAGACTCAATGTCTGCAGCCCGTCCCCACATTAAAATGCCATAAGACATAATACTATGAAAGTAACTAAAATAGACCAGTCTAGCGGTCTCTACATCAGTATATTGACGGATTTTTCTTATAGCATACGCTGCTGAACTTAGCCGCCCCGCAAGAGATGTTAAATGAGAACCCCATTGTAGCCTTGAATCAAGCGTAATCCCCAGGAAAACCGTTTTATCTACAAATTCAAGTTTCTCTTTATTCAATACTATAATCACATTCGCTACTTTTAATGACTGTCCGCTAAATCAAAATTCAAAAGCAATATCCGCCGTAGAGAGCAGCGGTAGCCCAGTGGTGGCGGCCCCTACTTACGCACAGTAAGTCGTGGGTTCGAACCCAGGCAGGCGCATTACCTTTTGTAATTTATTTCATCACCACTGCTCTCAAAACGGTGAAGGAAAACATCGTGAGGAAACCGGCATGTCCTAGAACCAAACATTCGAAGACGTGTGACATCTACCAACCCGAACTGGGCCCGCGTGGTGGATTATAGCCCATTCCCTCTGGAGAGGAGGCCGTGTGTCCCAACAGTGGGAACATTATAGGCTGTTTATGCATGCGCCGTAGTACCACAACAAGAAGAGCCACCATCTTCACCAAAGACCATCAACACCTTCCTTTTTTAGGGTTCCGTACCGGAAGGGTAACCAACGGGACCCTATTACTAAGTCTCCGCTGTCCGTCCGTGTATCTGTCAGCGAGCTGTATTTCATGATCCGTAAAAGCTAGACAGATGAAATTTTCACAGAATGTATATTTCTGTTCCTAACCCCCTATAATTTTTAATTTATTTTCCCTACTATGACGGTACGGAATCCTTCATGCGCGAGCCCGACTCGCACTTCGCCGGTTCTTTCTTCCTATTCTTCCTTCTTCTGTACCTTCTCTCTTTTTAAAGTGTAACATCCGTAAAGTGTTACGAAAGTGCCTATGATTAAGCTGACATCTTCATTCATTCAAATACGATTAATAAGATAAGAGCTTGATAAACTTAATTAATGATTAAAAATTACCTAGCCAAAATGGGATGTGCCTTTAATGATGTAGAGCAGGATACTGGGCAGTTTATCTATTATTTCCATTGCTTAAACATACAGTAGTTAATTAACAAGTCCATTTCACCTAGGCATTCCACGATGCCCGTCATTTTTTTTTAGTTTTTTTGTTAGCCTGAACTGAGTACTCCTGGACAAAGTCCTTCCCCCATTTTTTCCACTTTTCTCGATGGTGCGCCTCTTCTCGCCAATGTACGGCACGGTTGGCGCAGTGGCTGAGCGATTGAGTGCTGCGTTGCGTGTCGCGGGTTCGATCCCCGCCACGGATGAAATATTTGTATGGCCTACAGATAGTTGTTCCGGGTCTGGCAGTTTGTGTATGTAAGTTTAAATGTTTGTTAACGCATCCATGATACAGGAGAAATTCCTAGTTTAACGTTTTTTTTTTTTAAATGAGAAAGCCATGCAAAGCGTCCCGCCATCCCATGTTCACAATTCTCCTACGGTCTGCCGCGACCCCGTCTAACTGTCTCAGGGCTCCAGTTTTGTGATAAGCAGGCCCCCCGTTTTGCGGTATCCGGCAGACATGGCCTGCCACTCTAGTTTGGCAGCTGTATGAGCTACGTCAGCACTTTGGTCCGTAAATATTAAAGAAAAAGAAATAGGTTACCTACTTTCTTCAATGGACTTTAAACCTACCTGATGAACAAGGCAACTAAAATAAACATGACCTTTATCAGAAGATAACGCGACATGACAAATCACGACACGTCAGCGATCTTTTTCTATAAAAAAATAATCACTGATCCTACTTTTTCCTACCCTTATCATATCAGGTAGATTAGCGGTCAGATATAAACCTGGGTTGGCCGATGTTTCGTCATTCGACTCAGACCGTCAGATCGCCAACACAAACAACAATCAACATGTCTTTCATCGGCAGAAACTACAGCTTCGTCAAGCAGGAGAATTTCGATGGATTCCTGCGCGCAGTCGGTATGTGTTCCATGTGTGTGTCCATTATATGTGTCCCTTCACGAAGCCGTCAACCAAGCATTGCTGGTTTTTTGGGGTGAAAAATCACGTTTTACCGTAGGACTCAATGTAACGCTCTCTAAACATTCTGCTGATGGATGCATTGAATCGGGAAATCGGAATCATTGGGTCGGTGGTAGGGTTGCTATACGTCCGGAATTTTCCGGAATATTACATCAGTGTCCGGAATGAGGGGAAAATTCTAAAACGTCCGGAATTTTACAACAATGAGAAAATAACAAACAGTTGATACCAAAATAAAGCTAAATGAAATATAACTTAAAATGAATATATTCAGTTAAATTGTACTGCACCATCTAAAAGCAAAAAAAGTCCGGAATTTTCTTCAAATGTTCGGAATTTTCTCCGGAAACAAAAATCATAGATCTGGTAACTCTAGTCTGTGGAGTTCGGTTTTTAAAGTACAGTTACAACATTAAAATTTTGTATTTTTTTTAAACTTGTGACAAATGTTGCTTCCAATATCGCGGTAACTAGAAGGTAAAAATAGAATTCCCAACTATGTTGGACTCGGCTTCCAGTCTAACCGGATGCAGCTGAATACCAGTATTTTACAAGGAACGACTGCCTATCTGACCTCCACAACCCAGTTAGTACTGGGTAATACGATACCCCTCGGTAAGACTGGTTGTCAGTCTTTTTGGGCCACTGACTACCTAACGACTGTCAACGATCTAAAATTGACAGCCGGGACCAATGGCTTAACGTGCTTTCCGAGAAACTGCGACTCTTGAATGCTGACTGGATTGTTCTTGTGAGAATCTGCACAGCAGAGGTTCTTTTACGGAAAAGAAAATATCATCATAAAATTAATTTTCTACATCATCAATACAGGGTGAGCTACCGTTGTATGTGGATTTACTACAGACATTACCTATTTTATTTTTACAAGCTTGTGCTCCACGAACCTCGTCTGCTTGAAATTATTGACAAGTATCCCTGGTATGGCCCAGAACAAAAAAAAAATATCGCAGTGATGGGCAGAACAAGTACCTATCGGCTTAGTTAGGGGCTTTTTACACCCTTTATGTACTTAGAAAAGATGAGAAAACACGAACAAAATAGTGATCTACTTGCAAAAGCCAACTACTTGCATGTGGCACAGTGTAAGGTGTCAAATTTTTCAATTAAATAATTTTACTTCAGAGAGGCACTGAGACATAGGATACAATTTTTACATGTCATAACATCACGCCTGTAATCCCCGAAAGTTTAGGCACAAGCGTATCTCTAATATACCCACTTTTGCCAGTTATGTTTAAGCCCCATGTAATACCATTTTTCTGTTATTAATTCTTCTGATGGCCTCCCTATAGTTTCTTTGAACTCTTTAGTTCCATATTTTATCCTACGATTGCAATTTACTTTCTAAACGAGTAAACATTATGAGATTTTGATAATTTAACTTGAAAACCCACATAAATAGAGTTAAGTTTGCGCCAGTGGCGAAGGTTCCATACAACTCGATTCCTACCGGCTTCCCTTTTTGGGCGCAATTAGTACATTTATGCATGTGTGTATAGACAAATAATACATGTACCTACTCCGGCTTACCTCTTAAAAAAAATAACCCTTCGCTACTGGTTTGCTCATCAAGTTTTAATAATCATGATTTTTCATTAGTACCTATTCAAGCAATGCTTTCAGTTGATAATATTATTTTTGGATGTGGAATATTTTATACTGTTATGTGGTACCTAAATCCACAGTTAGGTATCGTTTTACATAAAAACATACAACCACGCCTGTAAAATCCCCGAAGGAGGTGTTACTACGGTACACCCACATTTCCCCAATTTTTGTTAAGACCCATGCAGTAAGGGATGAGCCTATAGCCATCAACTGGGCACAAATCAGGAGAGCAGCGGTGGCCCAGTGGTGGAGACCCCGACTTACGAGCAGTAAGTCGGTGGTTCGAACCCAGCCAGGCGCATTACTTTGTGTAAGTTATTTCATCACCACTGCTCTCAAAAACGGTGAAGGAAAACATAGTGAGGAAACCGGCATGTCCTAGAACCAAAAATTCGAAGACATGTGACATCTACCAACCCGCACTGGGCCCGCGTGGTGGATTATAGCCCATTCCCTCTCATAGAGAGGAGGCCTGCGTCCCAGTAGTGGGAACATTAATAGGCTGATTATGCTTATACTTATGCTATGGGCACAAATCCAAATTCCGAGCTGCAACACGTTGCCCGACCCGATAATCGAACTCAAGAACTCATGCTCAGCAGTGGCGCTTGCTACCACTAGATCAACGACGCAGTTTGTTCTTGATTTTTCCATCAGATGTGCTGGATAAGTACAGTACAGTAGGCAGAAGGCAGGCAGTAGGTACAGTTAGTCAATCAGTGGTTTTAGATTAAAAACAGTGATTCGGTTTTTAGTGAAGATAAGAAAGATTTACAAAACTCGTTAGATTATTTTTAATCGAACTCCACTATCCAGTGATAAGCACACATTAATAAATCAACTCACCGAAATGCTCGAGAAGATAAAACCATGTCATGACTTTGCGCTACGGCTTGCAGTCGAGACTGTTTCGTACTGAGCCTGAGGTCTTAGGTTCGATTCCCAGGTTGGACCCTAAGCAAAGTGTTATTAGGTTTTTCGGGAATTGCTTTGTAGCAAAGTGGAGTCTAGATATGTGGCCCGGTTGAATCCAATAATCACACCAGCTGTTAACTTAAACATAATTGGCGAAATATGGCCGTACCATAGGTTTCACAGGCATGACTTTATTTCCATTATGATGACTACCTACACGTTAATTGTTATCTTATGTTTATTATGGTTTAAAAAAATAGAATCCGGCCCATATTTAGGGGTTGAATTAAACCTAATCCAACAATACGGAATCGCAATTTTCCATGGTCATATACTTTTCTGTCGCTCAGAACAGTAATTTACTAGAGCGAGAAATAGAGCGGGAATACTAACGCTCGCGGCAGCATCGACGATGCGGTTGGCATGCTAACGCTCGCGGTAGCATCGACGATGCGGTTGGCATGCTAACGCTCGCGGTAGCATCGACGATGCGGTTGGCATGCTAACGCTCGCGGCAGCATCGACGATGCGGTTGGCATGCTAACGCTCGCGGTAGCATCGACGATGCGGTTGGCAATACGATTTCATATTTTGACCCCAGCCTCAATGCATACAAAATCCTAAGTTTTAAAATGGATGTACCTCCATCCATATCTAACATCAACCTGACTGCTTGCAAATAATCCGCAGTATTCCGCAGCAACTAAATGTCCTTTCCATTACTCCAGGCATCCCCGAAGACAAGATCGAACAGATCCTGAAGTTCAGCCCTGACCAGAAGCTGACCAAGGACGGAGACACCTACACCTACCACACTCGCGGGTTCGAGGGTCCCAAGGAGGTCAAGTTCCAGTCTGGTGTCGAGTTCGATGATGTCATCGGTGTAGAAAAGACCCCCGTAAGTATTTTAGATTGTGTTCTGGAAAAGAGTTTCACTACAAAATGATTTTTGCTAAATATGACCAATTTATTGATTTATACTTAAATTAAAAAGGATGTAAAACTAATGTCCTTAATTAAAGTCAATAATAACGATACAATACATTCATGAATCCCTCTATTAGTAAACAAGTCGTTTGTTGGATTAGAATCCCAGAGATAAATAAGGCCCAGTGAAGAGTGATGTACGCTTCAACTGTACTACCGCAATATGAAATTCTGTTCTATACTATTCAATACCATTTTATACTATTCTATTCAATACTGTAGTCTGTAGTCTGTCAGATGTAGATCATGGGTCATTTTTTTCATCAACACCGCTCTCAAAACGGTGAAAGAAAGTTTGGTGGTGGCTTCGTGAAGGGTCCGTTTACACCTTGTATTTGTTTTAGATCAAGACAACCTACATCGTCGACGGCAACACAGTGACGCAGACCATCACCGCTCCCCTGGGAAACGCCACCTTCAAGAGAGAGTACTCCGGCGATGACCTCGTCGTGGTAAGTCCATAATCGTTTATTACATAACAGTACCTGGGCGAGTGAGCTCTACTCGAGTGGAACTAAAGTGTGTATTCCCAGATATAAGACCTAGCTAGATCGATTTTTGCCCCCGTAAACTATTGTAAATTTTATCGAAATCATTAAAGCCGTTTTCGAGAACGCGATTACAAATTTACAAATATTGCTCATTTAATAATCGTTTAAAAAAAAAATTTGAACGTGTAGGTATTGCACTTTTATAGGAATTCAAATATCGGTTCGAGATTCATTTCGATCGATTAGTAGATTGAAAGTTAAATAATAGTACCTACCTACTTACCTAAATCTAGAACAATAAAATAATAATAAAATAATTGATTGATTTATGATACTGAATAAACGAATTAATCTTATCGTTTACTAAACACGTACAGACTCCAGCACATCAAGTTACCCGAAACTGTCAAATTTTCCCAATCAACCTTAAAGCTAATAGTTAAGTGATAAAGTTGAAAATCTATTAAATAAATTTGACAGATTGTAGTAGCTTGATGTCTGTACAATTAATTAATAATTTATCTATGACGTCACGTCATTTCACGCCAATTGTGTATGAGAAACATGACAATTATCATTGCCAAAAATAAATTATGTGGGTAGGTAGTTACCTAACAACTGAGTAACTTATCAATATATCAATTCATTATCAATCACACCATTACTGTTAACAGCAGAATATACTTAGGTAATATTATCATCCGATATCTACTGATATCATTAGGTTGGTACGCACGACGACCAGCCAAGCTATACAAAACCAGTTTATGCGGATCTCTCGTTGTACGGGAAATATATACAAAGCGAGGCCATGTTATACTGGAAATGTACAGCTTGATGTGCCGCCGTGTGTACATCTTGTTTTTTTTTTTAATTTCATCACATAGTATAATATGGGTTAATACACCTACATTTCACCAGTTATATTTAATTCCCAAGTAATAGAGGGTTCAAATTGAGACTACGAGCAGATAATAAAAAAATCCTGTTGAAAAAACCCAGAAACGATTCAGAGCAGTAGTGTTCACTTTGGGCCCAATCAGAATACCAGCGCTGTGACTTTTTTTTTTAATGTTGCAGCTTCATGCTGAGATAAGGACCTTTTGGCCTCATACAGGACCAATTTAATTTGTTTTTTATGTTATTTTTTATATAATTTTTGTATTTAGTGTAATCTCATCCATTTTTTTTTTGTTTTGTCCTGTGTGAGTCTAATAAATAATTTTTCTTTTTTTCTTTCTTTTAGTGTTAGCGACCAATAGACCATAGGTGATATTTTTTTTTCTTTATTTCAGACCATCACTGGTAACAAGTTCGATGGTGTTTCCAAGAGATACTACAAGGCTGCATAATTTAATGTTTAGTTAATATTTTAATTTATTTTTGTAATAAATACTATTAATACCTATTTAAAATTGTTTTTTTAGTAGGTAACATATTAAGATTGTAGCAGACTTATAAGGACTGCAACGGATCACCATCACCACACTTTATTACCCGACTACAGCGAAGCAAAAAGGAGGGTTATGATTTTAACCGGTGTGTATGTGTTAACGGAAAAGTATGTAATCCGTCATTGTATACAATTCCCATTAAATGCGTACAATTCCTAAAACAAGGAAATCTATATCATCGTCTGCCTAGCCTTTTCCCAACTATGTTGTGGTCGGCTTCTAGTCTAACCGGATGCAGATGAATACCAGTATTTTACATGGAGCGACTTCCTATCTGACCTTCACAACCGAGTTAGTACTGGGTAATACGATACCCCTTGGTAAGACTGGTTGTCAGACTTTTTGGACTGTAACAGCTATGCTTCAAACTTAAGTTTACTTGGATAACTTTTGCTGGTATGTCACCTCGCCGTGGGGATATAGCTCTAATCTCGTAAATGCCAGTTATCCCCGTGAGTAACTGCCAAAAAACCCAAAGAAAGAAGTGTAGAGCATGCACAGTTGCACACGACACACGACGTAAACAGATGCCACATCTTCGTGTCGCTATTGTTTAGGATGCCGTACTATATAAGGTCTATCTTTTCATACACGAAATATTTTAAGCGTAACTTCTATAAGTCGTAAAGTCACCTTAACAACGAAAAAAAAAATATCTGAGTGTTTTTTTTTTACGAAATTATTATAATTCTAAATTTTTTTGAGACTTTTTGCATAAAACCTTTACTCCCATATTCTAACAATGACAGTAGGTAAATACGACGTAGTAAACTAGCGTAATGGATGCTTAAAAATAAGGAGCCAGTATTTATTTTGTGGATCAAGTAATTTTAAATTATTTATTTTTTATAAAAAAATATACTCAGATTAAAAATAAATCCCGAGAAATGGCTTTGTTATAGCCGTTAGATGATTCCCTGAAAATATTTCGTGTATGAATAGTTAGACCTTATATATGGTGAATTTTTCAATTAGGAGTGGGTGCCCACGCCAATGTTTTTACACAAATAAAATTATTCAATTCTATTCTTTAACAAAATTATGACCACAGATAATACGCAAGGTTTCGTAATGTACCTACGCACAGAGTTTTGCAAGATAATTTGACATTAATTAAAAATGTGAGTAAAATCATATTTGATATTGCTATCAGAACATGATTTATTATTAACTGTATCCATTTAGGCGTATACTTAAGAGAATTTGATAAAAAAAACTGTCTTGTTTCAAAGTATCGATAAGTTCAAAACGAATCAGTCACTGTTATCGAAAACAAAACGTCACATAGTTATGTCCCCCCTAGCTAAGTGATAGGAAGATGGTGACCGATTGTTTGTGAAAGTGTGAACATTGTAGGCTTTGTAGATTCCCAGCTGCTTGTTAACTTAATATTTTATTTTACATCTTTTGTGTAGTAAGCAACGACTTTTTGTCGGGCCTACGCTGTCCCCCCACACTTAAGTACAAATGCTGTAACCATAATAATATTGTACTACCAAATGATTTGAAAAGAGTAACCATGGAATTTCTTGCCGGTTCTTCTCCGTAGGCAACGACCAACCCCAACCGTCCACCTTTCTGTCGACGTTTTATAAGTTCCCATCTAGGCCTATGTGAAATAAAATATTTTTAGGTTGATATTTTATTTAGGGGAGTTTTTAAGCTAAGGATCCCATACGTAGGTGGTAGTATAGGCGATGCCACGAAGTCGGTGATAACGGGCATAAAATAGACTCAAGTCACTGACTGATGGCTGTCTTTGGATAGATGATAGCAGAGTTTTTCTTGTTACACAGACAGAGCCCCGTTTGTGCGGGCTCTTTATAGGACGTCGGCTGCGGCCGTCGGACGGTGACTCCTGGAGCGTCCTCTGTGGTTACCCAATTTCTGTATCTACTTAATCAATGTGGTCAGACAAGTGCCCATGGTGCATAATGTGTGATTTGGTCGTGGGTTGGTTCCCAGGTCGGGATAGACAATATTGGGTTTACCATCAGTAGCACCTCGGAGTCTGAATTTGTATCCGGTTGATGGCAATAGGATCGCGCCCTATTTCGTGGTACTAAAACGTAGCCGACGTAATGTGAATGTAGGTAGGTACTATAAGCAGCCTGACCTTTCGACGAACAAGGCGTGATGTTTATTTTATTTCTTATGAAAACTTACAAGTAGGATACAGACAGTTGACAGTTAGTGAAAGAAGGCCAATTAAAAGTTTTCAGTAACATTAAGAGCACTTGTACAGAAAGTGGGCAACGTCGCAAATAGCTGTCAAATATTTCGCTGTTTTGTGTAATTTCGCAATATTACTGTATGGAAATACGAAATATTGCTAACTAGTAAATCAAAGTATTGATTATGAAATGCAATAATTAATATCGTAACACCGAATATTTAGTTTTAGATGTAAAAAAAGTATTTGGAAACTTACAAATCCACAATTGATGTTATAACCGTTTTAGGTGTACAAAAGATTCACCTAAAACGGTTATAACATCAATTGTTTTAATTGCAATTCATTATTAATATTCTAGCTCACTAGTTATAAGTAATATTGCGAAATTATACAAAACAGCGAAATTTTTGACAGCTATTTGCGACGTTGCAACTTTTTGGATGAACGCTCTTTAAAGCCTCTTTAAAAGGGTAGCACAAGAAACAGTAGACAGGTAAGAGAAACTAAGAAGTAAGCACTCGGAGAGAATTAAAATTTTTTTTTTTTTAGTTTAACACTGGTGGAGCATAAATCAAGATCATACTTTAATACTCTGACACATCGAGTTGTATGCCTTGCTAGCTCTTATCAATTATAGGAGTTTTGTCGATAAATGCAATGCAATATTATATGGTATTCAATTCGTTTTTATCAATATTTAACAAACCACAACAGAATTGAGGTTACAAGGACGCACAATCAACGCTAAACGTTAATAGATGGTTGCTATGGGGTTATGATAAGCTATCAAGACCATTTGTACCTACATAGTACATACAATCACTGAACCGACTTCTTATCGGTGATGACCACACCTCGTGATTTCTTTGCAGGGTTTTTCCGATTAGATTTATGTTCAAGTGGGTAGGTTAGTAGTAGGTTAGTTAGGTTACTTTTTAGGGTCCCGAGTCTCAAAAGAAAAATAACGGAACCATTGTCACTCCATTGACTGCCTGACTTTCAGGATTTTTGTTTTTCTCAGGAAGACGAAGAGCCAACGCAATGAAATATTGTAGGCATTTATGCTGCATATTTTGATACTCGCAAATAGAATCAGGGCGAAATCCTTACATTAATTTGTACAGAAAAAAGAATTCAATTAGAGGATTCATTTTATTTTCCAATGTTGAGAATAGATCCAGGAGTAGATACAGAGAAGAGAGATGGAGAATGGATGGATGGATGGTGGATGGATGGGATGGATGGTGGGTGATGGATGGATGGGATGGATGATCGGATGGATGGTGTTGGATGGATGATCGGATGGATGGTGGTGGATGGATGGATGTTTGGAGAGGGGTGTGTAGAGTGGACCAGGAGTAGATTAAAGTACTTATAATATTTTTAAAACCCAGCAAAATTAAGATATTTCGTAATGAAAGTATCAGTGTTTCGTTTCATCTTGTTGACCATTTTATATTTAAAAAAAAAACGAAGTGACAAATGACATTAACGCATCTATCAAATTGACAGACAAGTGATGTGACTCGTTGTCACTGACTTATAGCTTAGCTTATGGACTGGGCATACCTACAGAATTAGCGTGACTAACTACAAGAATCTGGCGCATGAACTGGTCGCCATTTTCATTCATCATCATTCAAGAAAACAACAATAAAACTTTTAGCGCACAACCGTTTGACAGCAGTTCTACCAGAAACTCAGCTCAACACATGGCGATTTTTCACGTGTGTGTTAATATTATAGATATTTGTGTAACTATTCTTTCTATAGTAAAAGATGACGTCTCCGTATATCTAGGGTCTTACGCTGACAGCCGCTGTTTCGTTTAGAAATAATGAGCTCCTCGTTAAACTACTTACTTTTAACATTCTATTTTTATTGCTGGTTTATAAAAATATTGTAAATGCCTGAGATACTCTTTAGACACCCAAGAGTACCTACAAGAATTAGAATTTCAACTTCTCTAAATATCTTTATTTATTTGTACAAATTCTGCCCTGACCTTGTCTTATGTGCATATGTCGATGTATCTGTGTCTTTTAATCTAACCTATATTTTTTATTAGAAGAATTGGGGTCGAACGTCATATATCAAACAGCGTACTGCCGACCGCATCGCCGATGCTGCCGCGTGCGATAGCATTCCCGCTCTGTTTCTCGCTCTAGCAAATGACGTTTCTGGGCGACAGAAAAGGATAAGATCAAGGAGAAGTGTTATTCCGTGCTGGTAGATGAGACGCAACCCTTGCTTATAGATCCAGTCTGTTTATCATAAGGCTGTATTTTAAGAACCGTTTTAACCAACCCGTTACCTTTTTCAAAGAATGCATGTTCTTATGATGTCTATCACTGTAAATAAAAGGAATGAAAACTGTAATAAAAGTGGTACGGGACCCTTATCGCGACTTCGACTCGCACAGTCGCACCTGGCTGGTTTTTTTCTTTATAATGTGGTTAAATAACGGTAAGGTGTGCACAGATTAAAATCTCGATTATTTACAGTGGTAAGTAGGACACTATAAAGATAAATAATTTTGTTGGGCACTATGGACAATAAAATACATCTACAGGTGTGGTTAACCAGGATTATTTGAACTGACAGACTCTCCCCGAGTCTGGCAAACTTGCTCAGGTGGGAAACCTCGATCCACTCTTCAGTTTTATTTATACAAGCCGTGCGGATTTCCATACAAACTTTAGTCTTGTTTAACTATTAGGAACTGGATGTTCAAAATTCCTTTCTTAGCGCCTTCTCTCGTTGCCTGTATATACAACATTATTTGTAGTATATGCGAAACCTGAATATAGTTTGTCCAGAATAAGTAACTGAATCGATTCCAATAATATTTAAACCATGTTATATTTTATCCCAATTTTTTTTTAAAAAGGTTAGAAGTTGGACACCGAGCGACACTAAGTACCTATGGCAATCATTTAGGTACCTACTGCCTAATTTTTATTATCAATGAGCCCACACGTGCGACATTACTACAGATGGAACCTGCAGCAATTGCCCTACTATACAGCAAGTTACTCGAACTAAATATCTGGGAGTGATAATTGACCAGCGTCTTTCCTGGTATCCTCAACTGGATCAAGTCATGAATAGAGTTCGAAAATTCATCTGGATATTCAAAGAGCTGAGATATGTTGTACCAAGGAGAATAAATAAAAATAATAGCAACCAAAGAAATCTATTAAATGAAATTTATGTATCTTTGGTCCAGTCTGTTTTAGTATATTGCATAACTGTGTGGGGTGGAGCAACGAAATCTAGTTTCCTAGAGTTAGAACGCGCTCAAAGAGCGATACTTAAGGTGATGTACTTCAAAAAAAGAATATTTTCCACTGAAAAGCTTTATGATTTATGTAATCTGCTGTCAGTGAGAAAATTGTACATCCTTCTGATCATCCTCAAAATGCACAAGGCGACACCATATGATCCCAAAATAGTAAAGAAGAGAAAGAAACATTGCATAGTCAACGTTCCCAGGACTAAAACAGAATTTGCCAACAGACAATTTAAAAAACGCTCAGCCTTCTTATATAATAAAATAAATAAAAATATATATATCTATGATA
This sequence comes from Noctua janthe, assembly GCA_910589295.1. Classification (NCBI taxonomy): domain Eukaryota; kingdom Metazoa; phylum Arthropoda; class Insecta; order Lepidoptera; family Noctuidae; genus Noctua; species Noctua janthe. Next base: position 12,999,338 of record OU342573.1, read on the forward strand.
AAAAACTAATTGAATGCAAAAAGAAACTTATAACATGGCTTCATAGTTTAAATTATGATGATACAGAGCTACTTTTGCAACGTGACTTAATACTGAAAACCTTTTTTAATGACATAACACACACACACATACATACACACACACATACACACACACACACACACACACACACACACATACACACACACTCTTTTCTTAATTACGTAATTGTATATTTATATTGTAAGGGAATGAGCGGAGCCTTCAACTACAGGCATTTCTATGCCTAAATGGAGACTCCTCGTTATGCAATGTAAGCCAAATTGATATGAAATAAACTTATTTTTATTTTATTTTAAGACGACGCTGGAGGCGCGCGCGTGGCGGCGCCGCGTGGTGACTACGTTTTTGTGCGGACAACCAGGTAACAGAACAAGCTTATAACTTTGTGATTTTTCATGACAGTTTTGAAATTTTGTACATAGATTCTTTACATAAAAATACTAGACACGTGTTTCAGGTTTCGCATATACTAAAACTAATGTTGTATAAGAAGCTTTTTTTTGTCTTCTAATAAAAATATAAAGTCCTTATAATTTCAAATAACATTTATTTACAATATTTACAGGTTTGTCTTACACTTAATTACTATTTCAAAGGCGGCCAATACAAGCTAACTTCGTTATGCGCAGACTCAGGAATCCATTTGAGATATTCGTCGAGAAGAACTGAAAGAGAAACAAAATTAATAAAGAAAAAAGAAAGAAAAAGTATTTATTAGTCTTGCACAGGACAAAAAAAAATTGTAAAATTAACAATAAAACAAAATAAAATAAAAAATAGCCTTTATTGTAAATTGTGGTAGACACAATTTACAATTATTAAAACAAAACTAACAAATAAATTTAGTAAAATTGAATTTTAAGTTTTAAATTAATATCATTATTGAATAATAATAAATTAAAGAAACTTATCATTTTCATGCATTTTTATAATTGTTATTATATTCTTTTATTTCATTTGTGGAAGTCGCCACTTTGGCGTAGGCCTCCCCCAGTTGCCTCCAGTTGTCTCTGTCTCTAGTCTGTCTTCTCCAGTAAATATAAAAAGTCCATATAAAAAGTATGTATAAAAATAAACTTATCATGCAAAAATACACTTACAAGTACTATTTTCTTCCCAAATACTCTTCAATGCGTCTCTGGTCCCGGCGCGCTGCGCTATGAGCGCTTTCAGAAGCACCTCAGTCCTGGGTTGTAGCTGCGCCCAACTTTTGACCATAGTGGATGGAGGGGACATCAGGGAACTGGTGTATTTCTTCAGTTTAGGGAACACTGCGCCCTCTAGGAGGAAACGGGCGAACCATCTGTGGGAGGGAGAAAATATTAAAGGTACTACTTTAAACATTAAATTTAAACACACCAAGTTTGGTAGCAGCAATCTCGTCAAAATTTTATGATGTTTTCAATGGTGAGTTCTAGTCATTCTGAAATAAATCTTATTAACAAGATACTTAAAGCAGAAATTTGTTTATTTTAAAAAAAGCTCAATGGAAACAAGGATTTGAAAGACTTAGAGAGTGGCAAATGCCCATAGTTAGCGAGAAAAATACGCCAATAGCAGGCAGTTTAGTCTAACTCAGTTTGTGGTGGACCACAATTCCAATTTAATTTGATTTTTCGAATTTTCATCCAATAAATGAACGTAGAGATTGTCTTCAATGTGTATTCCGTCCGAATTTCCGCATTTAATCACATTTTTTTTTGCAAAAAATATCGTTTATTAATAGTGATTTTTAACTGAGCTCTGAGGAGCTCGTGGCTAATAATAACCGCCGCACGAGTTGACCTTCAAGGTTTAGCCGTGCTTGCCGAGGTTGGTCCGTGGATGGGTGACCATCATTACATACCGAGTTTCCTCCGTGTCTCGGAAAGCACGTTAAGCCGTTGGTCCCGGCTGTCATTTGAAGATCTTTGACAGATCTTTGACACTTTTTCATATTAACCAGTTACTGGGTTGTGGAGGTCAGATAGGCTGTCGCTTCATAAAAATTACTGGTACTGAGCTAGAGGCTAGGCGTTCCACACTGTCTGTGCGAAAAATAAATGTTAAAGATAAGCGCTGAGTACGATTTCACTAATGAATCTCAACTCGATCAGCAGATCTAAACGTCGTTCAAGATTTAATATTCCATAGGAATTATGACATTGAAAGCTCTTGAACGAAGTTAACTACCTGTCGGATAATTTACCTGTATCTCTCTATCTTTTCAGGGAAGTCGACTTCAGCCACAGGTAGCTCCCAGCCTGCTTTCCCAAAGGTACCTTTGAAGTGACACTTGACTCTGCCTGATCCCTCGTCGTATCGCGGAGGCGGATCGTCCATGGGATCACCTAGACATAATGGAATCAAGAATGTATACAAGGTATAAATGGACCCTTCACGAAGCCGTCAGTCTAGCATTCACATCAAATTAAGTTACTCATCATCATCATCATCATCATTTCAGCCGAAAGACCTCCACTGCTGGACATAGGCCTCCCCCAAGTGTCGCCACATTGACCGGTCCCGTGCGTCTCGCATCCACCGGATCCCTGCAACCTTTACTAAATCAGAAATGAGGAAATCCGTAAGAGAACCAAGGTTACCGACTTAGCCCGAAGAATAGCCAAACTTAAGTGGCAGTGGGCAGGGCACATTGCTCGCAGAACGGATGGCCGATGGGGCCGGAAAGTTCTGGAGTGGCGACCGCGAACTGGAAGACGTTGCGTTGGAAGGCCTCCCACTAGGTGGACCGATGACCTGGTAAAGTTACTCAACGCAAAAATAATTGCTGGGAAAGGAATTTATTTTTTGAAGTGAAAAATCACGTTTTACAGTAGGACGTTCTCAATGCAACGCACTCAAAACAGGGGGTCAAGAGGTATTTATAGTAAAGTTGTAACATTAAAAATTTGTATTAAAAAAAAAAACAGTCCACCGCAGTCCACAGATGGACATGAGGCCTCAACCAGTCTGTCCTTGCCAAATTTTGAAGGTCATCGGTGTCCACTCCAGGAACATTTTGCTCCATCGGCTGTCGATCTTTTGCAGCCCAATGCCACTTCAGCTTGCTTACTCTGCAAGCTACGTCGGTAACTAAAATTCTCTTTCGGATAATTATACAGAGTGTAAACAGACCCTTCACGAAGCCGTCAACCAAGCATTTTGTACATCAAACTAAGTAACTTTACGAAAAAATTATTGCTACTATTAAAAACATGTATTAAAAAAAAATTGTGAAAATGTTGGAACTTTGACCCTCAATATCTCCGTAACTAGAAGGTTCCCAGGTATGGTCTAGAACAAAAAAATATCGCAAAGACGGGGAGAACAAATGCCTTTCCGCTTCGTTAAGAGTCTATTTACACCCTTTATAAAGAGCTATCAAGATATTGAAGAAAAAATACCCATATTAAAATCATACCTAAGTTACAAAGCTGTGGCACCAACAGAGGGAGCCACTCCGGCTCTATAGCGGTGACATTCCTCATCACCATCTTTCTCCGGTCTTCTCCACCAGTCTCGTACAACTCCTGGAATACCACCCATTCTGGTATTGTCTTTCGGAGGATGGATTCTGAGTGCAGGTGTACTGGTTCTTCTAACTCGCCACAGTGATATGCGTATTTGAATTTTCGTTTGTCTTCGCCTGGTAAAAATTAAATTGTCATAATTGGGAACTACCGGCGAAGCACTCTCAAAAAACATGTTGATTTCTCTATTTCAGTATTTTTAGTTCGTATTTATTAAAGATTCCTTTTTTATATCTGTTCATTCGTTGCACACTTCATTTTATATTATTTATATTGGTATCTGACCGTGGCATCACTTTGGGCCCTATCAGAATACGCGCTGTGACTTTTTTTTTAAATGTTGCAGCACCATGCTGAGATAGGGACCGATTGGCCTCGTACAGGGCCAATTTATTTTTTTTATCTTTTTCTTATGTTTACTTTTTTATATAATTTTTGTATTTAGTGTAATCTCATTTATTTATTTTTTGTTTTGTCCTGTGTTAGTCTAATAAATACTTTTTCTTTCTTTCATTCATTCTATTTCTCTCTTCTCATAGTTGAAGTCTTTATCTTGATCAGACCAAATGTTTTATAATATTTTTTGCCGAAAATTTAATTTTGGTTAAATTGGGGACCGCAAAAAAATAAGTACATATTTACTTATAAAACGAAATAATCGTTAGGATTATGAGGGGTTTACTATGACGTCTTAAAGCAGGAGTAATTCCAGTGTGGGAAAGAAACAGAGCTATACAGGTCGTCTAGCGTCATCTCTTTCCCACACTGGAATTACTCCTGCTTTAAGATGTCATGGTAGGCCACCTGTACAATTATCTAAGTTAATGATGGCTACTGATGACCTAAAATGTGATGATTTCATGAAATTGTCATTCTATTGGTTGAAAAGAACTTAGGCAATCTTATTAATGATTCAACTAATTATAATTCTATAAATACATTTTTTTACCGATTGCAACTCATCAATAAACAGCCTGATAACAAAAAACTTGCAAATAGCAAAAAAACATGAGAAAATTTATATTTAAGCGAAAACAACAATTCAAATGGATATTACACCAACTGACCTTGCTTAACCTCATCCAGTGCGATCTTCTTCCCCACCTGGTCTCCCAGTCCACTGAGCACCAGCTGCCTCAGTAACCTAGCCTGGTTCTCACCCGGAGGCTTCATCTCCGGGTCCACGGTCACATCCACCCCGGCCACGCTGAGGTTTATCTCTGAAGTCAACTGCTTGCGGAGCTTACGGATCTCTTTTATACCCTAGGGAGATGTTTTTAGATGAGTTTTTGGCAAAGACTGCCTCTTTGGTCTAGTAGTCGCAAGCGTGACTGCTGAGCATGATGTCCTGGGTTCAATTCCCTGGCCGAGCAAAGTGTTATTGGGTTTTTCCATCAGGAATTTCTCGGTAGCAGCCACGGAGTCTGTATCTAAGCCCAGTTGATGGCAATATGCTCGTCCCCTGTTACATGGGACTTTAGCATAGCTGGCGAAATGTGGGTGTACTGTGGGGGTACTATTAGGTACCTACACCTCTGCCTAACCCTTCGGGGATTACAGGGTTAAGGTCAAAGAGATTTAAGATACTATACAGCATGTATCAGAAGTGGTAAACGGACCCTTCATGAAGCCGTTAACCAAGCATTATGTACATCAAACTAAGTTACTCTACGCAAAAATTATTGCTGGGAAATGACTTTTTTTTTTGGAGTGAAAAATCACGTTTTACGGTAAAACTCAATTTAGGACACTCAAAATATTGTGCTGATAGGTGCTTTGAATAGTAAACGGGTTATGGAGGTAATTAAAGTAAAGTTAATATCTTAAAAACAAACTAAAAAAAAAGCTTGTGAATTATTTGGAACTTTGACCCCCAATATCTCCGTAACTAGAAGGTTCCCAGGTATGGTCCAGAACAAAAAAAATGATCGCAATGACGGAGAGAACAAGTCTCTTTCGGCTTCGTTAAGGGTATTTTTACACCCTTTATAAACCAACGAATTGAGCAACTTCCTCCATAGGACCAATACCTAGATTGTGGTGGTCAGATAGGCAGCCGGTCCATGTAAAAGACTGGTATTTAGATACGTCCAGTTAGACTGGAAACTGGCCCCAACATAGTTGGTAAAAGGCTAGGCAGATGATGATGTGTGTCACTTTTACGTACCTTCTCTCTCAGGCCATATTTGGCACAGAACAGTAGTTCCTCTCCCTTCACGTAGGCGTACTCCGCCGCGCCTATGGCACGCAGCAGCACGCCCGGGTCGCCCAGCAGTAACACGTTGTCTGTCGCCGGCCAGCTGTCCGGTTTGCCTGACATTACCTGGCAACGACAAACATTATGATTTTGGCATTGTTTATTTATTTATTTATTTAAACTTCATGTACAATAGTGATACATAGGCGGACTTAATGCCACAAGGCATTCTCTACCAGTCAACCTTTGGGTTAAATAAGAAAACATTGTGATAGGGTACAAAATAAATATATAAAAATAACTTCTTGCTATCGAAAATTTATATAGGCACTTATAATGATACTAATACTTATATACAAATAAAATAAACTAATACATATTTTAACGAATACCAAAATTAAAAACGAGAAACCTAATAATAATTACCATGACTTGACTTCTAATAGAGAGAGAGCTATTTATTCTGACTTAAATAGTGGTTACGCACTTTTCTTTTAAAACTGAATTTGCTTTCAGCTTTTTTAATGCCAAAAGGTAGCGCGTTCCAGAGCTTTATAGTAGAGATAGCGTAAGAATTTGACATAAATTCAGTGCGGTGTGAAGGAAACATTGTTAACGTATTAATAGTTGTATGGTACGAATTAAACTATTAAACTGACATATCGTACAATATGGGAAGCGATATTAAACTTATCCGAACGAGTAGCCCACCAGACACAACACCCGTCTCGGGAACCTATCTTCTGTGTATTCTAAGTTAATTTTTGTGCGACTATTTGTAACAACGAGACTCAATTAGTTCTTTAAAAGATTATTGACGAAGCCATACGAATAAAAGGTGAACACATTAGAAAATTTTACTACAACTAGCATAACAAACACTAATCACCAGTGTAAAAACTAGCACAAACTAGGGTAAAATCAACGTGCAATATAGTTAAACTAGCACAAACTAGGTCAACACTACATACTTCAGGCACTGTTAACGATTTTGTTCTGTTCTGTGCTGACATCTTCATCTCAACTAACATCACTAGGGTAAAACTAGCACACATTAGGGTAACATCAACATACCTCAGGCACAGTTAACGCCGATACGAGCGCGATACTATAAGGTAGTATTTTCTGTTAATGGCTGTGCTAACATCTTCACCTCAACTAACATCACTAGGGTAAAACTAGCACACACTAGGGTAAAACTAGCACACACTAGGGTATAACTAGCATACACTAGGGTAAAACTAGCAGACATTAGGGTAACATCAATGTACCTCAGGCACAGTTAAAGCGGAGACGAGCGCAATACTATAAGGCAGTATTTTCTGTTAATGGCTGTGCTAACATCTTCATCTCAACTAACATCACTAGGGTAAAACTAGCACACATTAGGGTAACATCAACATACCTCAGGCACAGTTAACGCCGATACGAGCGCGATACTATAAGGTAGTATTTTCTGTTAATGGCTGTGCTAACATCTTCACCTCAACTAACATCACTAGGGTAAAACTAGCACACACTAGGGTAAAACTAGCACACACTAGGGTATAACTAGCATACACTAGGGTAAAACTAGCAGACATTAGGGTAACATCAATGTACCTCAGGCACAGTTAAAGCGGAGACGAGCGCAATACTATAAGGCAGTATTTTCTGTTAATGGCTGTGCTAACATCTTCATCTCAAATAACATCACTAGGGTAAAACTAGCACACATTAGGGTAACATCAACATACCTCAGGCACAGTTAACGCCGATACGAGCGCGATACTATAAGGTAGTATTTTCTGTTAATGGCTGTGTTAACATCTTCACCTCAACTAACATCACTAGGGTAAAACTAGCACACACTAGGGTAAAACTAGCACACACTAGGGTAAAACTAGCATACACTAGGGTAAAACTAGCAGACATTAGGGTAACATCAATGTACCTCAGGCACAGTTAAAGCGGAGACGAGCGCGATACTATAAGGCAGTATTTTCTGTTAATGGCTGTGCTAACATCTTCATCTCAACTAACATCACTAGGGTAAAACTAGCACACATTAGGGTAAAACTAGCACACACTAGGGTAAAACTAGCACACACTAGGGTATAACTAGCACACACTAAGGTAAAACTAGCATACACTAGGGTAAAACTAGCAGTCATTAGGGTAACATCAACGTACCTCAGGCACAGTTAAAGCGGAGACGAGCGCGATAGTGTAAGGCAGTAGATTCTGTTGATGGCTCAGTGCTAACATCTTGCCGTAGCGAGGGAGCAGGGGGAATGCCGACACCGCCTTGCCTAGAGGTGTCACTTTCAATACCTGTAGAATAAATAAATAAGAATTATAACATCACACCTGTAAACTTTCGTGAAATTATCGTTTTTGAATTGGTGGATGGAACATGAAAGCTCCTTGGGCACACCGGCTTGTAACTTTACTAATTTCATAACACCATAATCTATACAAATAAATAAAAATGAAGTGTTTGTTTGTAATTTCAAAATACCAGTTTTTTAGTGAATGCATATGAAAGTATATACGGTCCTTATAACAAGTGTCAGTCTGCCTGTTTGTTCCAGCAAATCTACGAAACGGCTGGACCGATTGTGACGGGATCTTTATTGGCTATTGCTGATGTTATAAGGAGTAACTTAGGCTTTTATTTAAGAAAAATAATTAGGTATTCCGTGCAAAAAATTAAAACAATTGATATTGTTAACAAAATCCGATTCAAATATGGAAGTAATATTTTTATAATCATTTCACGTGGACGAAGGTCGGGGGTAACAGCTAGTGTTATAATGAGGTAAGATATAATGCTCCCTCTGCTGGGATACAGGCCCCTTTCATGTGAGAGGGAGTGGGCTGTAATCCACCACGTGGGCCGAGTGCGGGTTTGTGATTGTCACATGTCTGCTCTAGGATATGCCGGTTTCGCATGATGTTTTCTATCACCATTATAGGAGCAATGGTGATGGCTGGGTTACGTTACATGTAGTCAGTGGCCCGAAAGTCTGACAACTAGTCTTACCAAGGAGTATCGTATTATCCAATACTAACTAGGTTGTGGAGGTCAGAGAGACAGTCGCTCCATGTAAAATACTGGTAGGTTAGACTGGAAGCCGCATAGTTAGGAAAAGGCCAGGCAGGTGATGGTGATGGCTGGGTTTGAGTTCGAACCTTCGACCTACAATTCGTAGGTCGGTGCTGTTTCCAACTAGCCACCACTGCTCTCAAAGAGTTTCACATCACATAATTATGTGAAAATTAGTTGAGAATTTAACATATCATCAGTTCAGACTGACCTCCTCTTCATCTCTTCTGATATTCTTCATGGGAGGCTTCTCAAGTATACCGAGAGCTTCCAATCTCTTCTCAGCTAGACGCAGGTGCATTCTGTCGGGAGCGGTCGGGAACGGGAAATTAACGACCTGTATAAAACAAATAATTAACGTTATTTTTTTATAAGGAATATCATCAAAATGGGAGTTGGGCAGACGACATAGTTGTCATGGGGGAAAAACCTGGATGAGGCTGGCACAAGACCATGGAGATTGGCACAAGAAAAGAAAGGCCTATATCCAGCAGTGAGAGAGTTCGGGCTGTGGATGATGATGATGAATATCATCAAGTTCTTTTCTTCCTGCAGAAGTATACAGCACTAAATGCCAGTTATATCTAAGTCTCATGTTATAGGGAAAGAGCTTCACTGTGTCCATTTACTGTTGACAGCTGCTTGAGAACGTTACTGTTCCATGATTCGTAAACACAACGCAACACCTGACTATGTTTATTTAATAAAAAATTAAATTTAAAAAACCCCCATCGCAACAAAGAAAAGCGATCAAACATTTGCAAGTCAATAAAACTGAGCCGGTTTTGATAAAACATGTCTAATTAGGGCTTAAAAGGGCATGATGTGTACATTACACACATCATGCATACCCCACTTAAGTATATTTGAAAATATTCTATTATTCATCACCACTTTCATCCCCCATATCTAGTAAATGGCTGCACTGATTTTGATAAAACATCTAAGAACCATCGCCAAGAAACAAGCTTTGAAATAAAAAAAAACTGCATTAAAATCGGTTCACTCGTTCAAGAGCTACGGTGCCAGAGACAGACACACACATTGCGGTCAAACTTATAACACCTCTCTTTTTGCGTCGAGGGTTAACAAACAAAACAAAAAGTTACTGAATGGATTTGGATGAAATTTGACACACAGACAGTTTATAACCTGGATTAACACATATGATACTTTTTATCCTGGTAGACCGATCACGTGGGACAATTACCGAATACTACGCGGGCGAACCCGTGGGCGTAAAACTAGTCTAATATATTACTATCTTGTCTATGCCCATTACTACATTGTCTATAATATGTTATAGTCAAAGATCGATATAGTAGCCTCTTCGCGGAATGACTGGTTTATCCTAGGTTAACAAGCGCGTTTTGGCAAAATAGATTCCGATTTCTGCTTTTGACTGATGTATTTTTAGGCAAACCTAGAAATACTTTACTTTTTACAAAGCTGCTGCCAGCGCCATTTGGTCAAATTGCTGCCGTCGTCGACTTTGAAATAAAAAGCGAAAAACGGGGTTGGCAATTTGGCATACGGAGTAGATAATTAAGAAAACTAGAAAAATTTAAGATGTCAGAGCGAGCGAAGCGAACTGGGCCTTGGGGCACCCCTATTTGGACAGGTTAAGTTCGGAGGGGATGGCGGGGTATAGTGAGCGAACTAAGACCCCGCCATCCCCTTCGTGATAGGCTACTTTAAGCCCTGCAAACAGAAAGAGGAGCCCCTAGCTCGCCTAATGCTTTATTACCTTATCGATGCCCATACACTTCATGGTCAACACAAGATCATCGACGGGCCGCCTGCACAGATCGGGCGGGTGCTGCTCGGGACACTCGTGCTGGAACACGGCGCTGCTGTACAGACGGTACGAGTGGCCGGAGCTGACTCGTCCCGCGCGCCCCGCCCGTTGCTCTGCACTCGCTTGGGATGTCCACACTACGCGCCACGCGCTTGCGCCGGTTATGTGGTCGTAGACACTGAAATGGAGAGTTTTTAATGTAAATCTAGCGGTGCATAACATCTCATAACTTTTACAAAGTGACGGTAAAGGAGAGACTAACTTTTGCCCGAGGCTTCGCTCGCATTAATTCGGGATTTGACAATTAATTCGGGTTGTACTGTTTGTACTATAATTCAATCATGATTCGAAAGACACGTGGCGCCATCTATTATCATAAGAACGTTATTGTTGTTCAGTGATCGGTTCAGCGCTTTAGGCGTGAAAAGGTAACAATCTGGTGGTTATTTGTACTAAATTTCATACAAATCCTTTCAGTTGTTTTTGCGTGAAAGAGTAACAAACATCCATCCATCCTCAAAAACTTTCGCATTTACAATATTAGCATAATAAAATAACATAGCATAGCATAATCAGCCTATTAATGTTCCCACTGCTGGGACGCAGGCCTCCTCTCTATGAGAGGAAATGGGCTATAATCCACCACGCGGACCCAGTGCGGGTTGGTAGATGTCACATGTCTTCGAATTTTTGGTTCTAGGACATGCCGGTTTCCTCACGATGTTTTCCTTCACCGTTTTGAGAGCAGTGGTGATGAAATAATTTACACAAAGTAATGCGCCTGCCTGGGTTCGAACCCACGACTTACTGCTCGTAAATCGGGGTCTCCACCACTGGGCCACCGCTGCTTACAATATTAGTAAAGTAATATTGACAGAATGATTGACTTACCGCATCTTCTTCTTTCCGCTATCCACTACATATTTCACAGCTGGTATAGTGATCGAGGTCTCCGCGACATCAGTACTGACAACGCACAGCCTGGCCCCCGGGGGGGCCGGCTCGAACACTTGTGTCTGCTTGCTCTGGCTGAGCATGGAGTACAGAGGAAGTACCCATAGTGGCTGCCGGCACGACTTTATGGCTGGGGTTAAGGAGTCTTCTTCCGTATCTGGAGAGAATAGAGGTATGAATTGTGATACGTCGGCTGCTTTACGATAACATTCTAGATTACGTTCGTGTCTAGAATTTTCCACTATGGAACTGTTTAGAAGATTCGAGAATAATCCTAGAATGTTTCAATACTGAGCAGTGAACAATGTTTGAGGAAGTTTTAGCCTAAGTTACTTCTTATAACATCAGCGTCTGCCAGTAAAAGTCCCGTCAAAATCAGTCCAGCCGTTTCGGAGATTAGCCGGAACAGACAGAAAACAATTTAATAAAACGTTTTTTTGTTACATGTACCGTATATTCTTTCACATGCATTTAGTAAAAAGCTCTTATTTTATTAAAATTACAAACAGACACTTCAATTTTATTTATTGTATAGATTCATGAATGTGGCAGCACTAGGGCAATGTAATAATACAGCTAATAAACGTACCTGAATCACTTAGATGTCCTTCACTATCATCGTTATCGTCCACTAGCTCAGCCTGTCCATCATCTTCTGGCATGCCATAGTCATCCAGGTTGATCTTAGGTAGAGTCCTACATTTTCGCTTAGCCTTCCTACGCGCTTTGCGGGCGCGTTTCATTTCTTTTTCTACCTGAAAAGATCAGTCAGGGGGTTAGAAGGGTAGAAAGAGACAGAGCTTTACAGGTCGTCTAGCGCCATCTCTTTCCCACACTGGAATTACTCCTGCTTTAAGACGTCATGGTAGGCCAGAATAATTCCAGTTTGGGAAAGAGATGGCGCTAGACGACCTGTATAGCTCTCTCTTTCCCACACTGGAATTAATCCTGCTTTAAGAAGTAAGAAAATTTAAATTTCGCAGGGTACCCTGGCGCTTCCACCTTAAATACATAATAATACGGTCATGGCGTAGCGACACCATATATGAGCTTACTTTTATGCTTTCGACATGTCAGGCCCCATTCACGACCTTACTCGAAAAGACAAGCGTGTGAGTACCATCGTGTCGCATGTCGGGTCGCGGTTATACGTGGCATACTACTACTAACAACTTCAATTTAGGTACCTCCTGACGAAGTGGTATGTCGACACAATAACAGATATCACGCTAAAACAATTCTCAAAGTATACTACTGTTTACCTCATCATCATCAGACTCAATATCTTCAGGCTCCGAATCCAGGGCAGCATCAGCGTCAGATATCTTCTTCGTCTTTTTGATCTTGGTGTAGTCCACGCCCTTCCGGTAAGGGAAGGCTGTCCTCAGTTTCCGAACTAGGTAGTGTACCTAGTGCATAGAAGGAGATTATAGGGACCAAATTTATCAACAGTAGAAGGAGACCTAAGTAACGATGGATGGACTCTGTGAAGGATGATATGGCTAGAAGGGAGGTAACTGCAGAGCTGACGAGTAAGAAAAAGAATAAGTTGCGCCCACTCAAAAAAACGCATTTTTAAATGAAAAGAAGAAAATTAGGTTTATCTATCAACATTGAACGCGTATACAAAGTTTCGTTTCCGTGCTATTAACCGTTGAGGAGTTCTCTCGTGAGGAGGCGATCCTGGCTACAGGATCAAGGCATGTCTGCCATATAAATGTATTGTTACTAGAATCAAAGGTGAGTGCAAAATTTCAGTTCAATCGGTTATCGAGAACTGGTTTAAAATTCAGTTGCAAGATTTGACCAATACATACTAACAAGGGAAGAAAACTGGCCAAGTGCGAGTTGGGTTCGCGCTAGAAAGAGCTTTAAGTCTATGCAATAAAAGCGAAAAAGACGACAAACATTTCGTTTCAGTTCGAACAACGGTACTCGACACCGCGTCGGATAATTCGGTTTTATTCCGTGGCACATATATTGTTTCTGAGAGCTCTAGAGGAGCTTGTAGCTAAGTAATAACAACCGCTCGGCTTCAGGTTAAGCCGCGCTAGCCTAGGTTGGTCTAGGGATAAGTGACCACTCATTACATACAGGGTTACCTCCGTGCTTCAAAAGCACGCTAAGTCTTTGGTCCCGGCTGTCATTTGTAGATATTTGACAGTTGTTACAGGTGTAGCCCGAAAGTCTGACAACCAGTCGTACCAAGGCGTATCGTATTACCCAATATTAACTGGGTCGTGAAGATCAGATAGGTCGTAAGTCACTTCATGTAAAATACTGGTATTAAGGTCCATAAGGTTAGACTGGAAGTCGTATACTTTGTATTGTCCAAATATCGTGAATATTTCGGAGGATTTTGTACCCATTGGCTGTGGAACCATAAACAACCCTTCACAAATATTCAAGCATTACCTCTTGCTGTCCCGTAACAAATATGAGTATTCCTCCCTCGGGCAACCTCGTGTGAATTTTCACGGCTTTCTTATACGCTTCCTTTAGATAGTCACTGTTAGTGTTCTTGTTGAAATGCGTTGTTACTGGAAACTGCCTGGAGTCTATCTGTAACAGAAATACCCTTGAATGATTGTTGCTTCAGTTGCAATAGTTGAGTCGCTTTCTCGCTTATGAATGTAGCTTGAGAAACCTGGTCTATTTTTATTTATTTATTTATTTATTCGGTTTCGAACAACAATATAATCCATCTTGTTAGTAAAAAATACCTTATACCTAATGTTAGTAATACAAAACACACAATCAACACCGGCCACACATTCTTCCCCGTCCCCCGGCCCACGGTGGTGAGTCGTCTGCTTAGAAGAAATCGGCCTATAAGCTCTCTAGTGGTTATATTCTCTATGGCTCACACCTACTACGTTGAACTCCATACACTTAGACTGATTGTCTTCTGGGCTAAAATAATTAGTAAGTATAAAAAGGTAAGGAACCTTTATAACCGGCGGTGGTTGCTTGAACAGCCTGGTATTCTCCGTGAAATCCTCGACCCTGAGGGTGGCAGACATGATGATGAGCCTCAGAGGGGAACCTCGCTTCCTCCTTAAAGGCACTATCCTGGACAGCAGGCCAAGGAGTATGTCTGTGTATACGCTCCTTTCGTGAGCTTCATCTATGATGACCACGGAGTATTTGCTTAGAAGGAAGTCTGATTGGATTTCTTTGAGGAGAACACCTGAAAATCAAAGAAGTAATAAGTAACAACATCAATTGCACAGAATGCTACGGAAAGACGGAACATGGTAACACTGAACCACTCACTACGAAAGGGGGGTTCCCTTGCAGCTACGACATAAAGGTGTCAACGTCAAATATTTTATTCCACAGATTATATTTTGAATGGCTTAATAATTTATGTGGTTTATTTTATTTTTTCTGTGCTCAGACCTGGTATCTCACCGACTCGCAGAAGTTCCAATGGCAATGGAACAAAGCATTCTGGGTGTCAAAAAACAAAACAGGGTTCGAACACCACGCTGCGTTCCAAAACGGGCATAGTAGATATCGGCAAGAAAGCTTCTAGGCTAAAATGGGATTGGGCGTGTGACGTCAGCCACATGCACGAGGACCTCTGGGAAAAAGTCTCCGCACGATGGGTGCCGGAAGGCGGACGACCAGAAAGAGCCACCTCTTTCTGGTCGTCCGTCTTCCGGCACCGAGACGATCTGGCCACGTACCGCGAGGGCTGGTTCGAGGAGAAACAGAAAAAAGATCTCATGGAAGGAATTGGGAGAGACCTCTACCCAGCACTGGGACAATAAATGAGCCAGAGCCAAGTAAATGCAATGTGGTGGGTGATGTGAAACACGATCTTGTTAGCTAATGTATTAAAAGGTTACACTCATTCAATGCATTCAAAACTCTGTTAGCGGAACATTTGATCACAAATCCTAAAATCTGAATTCATTGGATGGGTGTAATAAATTATAATATAATAAGTGCTACCGTGACGTCGGTGACGAACTTTAAATATAAGTTATATTAAGCATTGTTCTCATGTAAGTGACTTTGTGTCTTTTTTGAGAATAAATATATCGGCGCGACCAACTAGAATAATTAAGTTTAATCATTTGATTGTCCTTAAATTAGTTCATAAACCATCAGTTGATTACTTTGAGTTTATTACGATGTAAAATTAATGTTATTATTGTAATTTCAATACTTAACCTAAAAACTTGTAAACACGCGCACGTGCGCCGAGCACTATAAATACGGCCGCACTGTAGGCGATCAGTTTAGTCGCACTCAAACCGCCGTACAGTACGGACCTCTTAGACGTCGTTACGCTGCCCATTGAATAAACGAAGTTTATAAAGTTTTGGTGAAGTTTTCTTTAAAAATGAGTGGTCATCAAGAAGACAACAATTGTGACGTCAGCAATGCTGACGTCACACTTTTTAAAAACAATAAGGAGGTTCCTCCTCCGTCATCAGAAGTGGGATTGCAAGAAGCTCTTACCCAACCCGCTTCCTCATCAGCTCTACCACCTGATCAACTGGAACAAACCAACATCCAGCAGCAAGAACCTGTGTTGGTTACCAATGCACCATTGGAAGCCGTACTGCAATCAAGACCACAAGCGTATCCTCACCATGGAATGCAGTTAGGTGGGATACCACCACAATTCCTGATGCAAATGATGGAAACTATGCAGAAAATGTCGGAGCGCTTATGTGCTCCACCTACCGAAGCAAAAATAAGGATCAAGGACGTCTATTTACCATCATTCGATCCGGACACTCACATCGGTGTACGAGAATGGTGCCAGCATATAGATCAAGCGATTGAAGCGTACAAGCTTGATGATTTCGATGTACGCATGAAAGTCTGCAGCCTGTTGCGGGGTCGTGCAAAAATGTGGATTGATGATTGGATGGTGACTACTACAACGTGGGAAGAGTTGCGGAAAAATCTCATCACCACATTTGAACCCGAAAATAGATACTCCCGGGACATCATCATGTTTAGAGAACATGTTTACGACGCAACTAAAGACATTGCTGAGTTCTTATCACGTGCCTGGATCCTGTGGCGAAGGGTCACCAAAGACAAACTGGGCGACGAACACGCTGTGGAAGCTGTGATTGGATGCGTTAATGACGAGCGCTTGCGTATCGAACTGATGAATGCCAGGGCAACCACTGTCCCTGAGCTCATCTCAATTGCAACATCCATACGGAAGAAGCGGAGTCATCCAAGCTCCAGTTCCACAACATTTAACAAACGTTCACGTTTTTCGGACAATATGCCATCAACAACAAGCTGCCGTATATGTAAGAAGACGAACCACTCCACTAATGACTGCAAATTCAAACCTTCGGAGTCTAAACCCGAAGTCAGCAATAAGGATTCGAAAACAACAGCCGCAAACACGACAAACGAAAAACGAAACGAAACTGCTTGTACCTATTGCAAGAGACCAGGGCACACTTACGAAACTTGCTTCAAACGCGAACGTTCGTTGACTTCAAACGTTAACTGCGTAGCAAGCGCTAAGCTGGCTCCTATCACCATCAAAATAGGTGAAAGGTCTTTGCAAGCCGTCTTTGACAGCGGGGCAGAGTGCTCAATCGTCAGAGAATCGGTTGCTACAGCCTTACCTGGTCAAAGGAGACCAGTAGTCAATTATTTGAAAGGAATTGGTCAATTCCCCGCACTATCGTTAACCAAACTTACGACTGTGTGCGTCGTAGATACCATCAGTGTTGAGCTTGAGTTTTATCTATTGCCCGACTATGAAATGTCAACAGACATTTTAGTGGGTATGAACCTGATCCATGACACTAATCTAAGTGTGATAATCACATCCAATGGGAAGAAGCTAATCCATGAAACACTCGTCAATCATGTGAGTACAAGTTCTTGTCTCTTCCACAACTTGGACTGTGACCTAACCGATGAAGTTATGCAACTACGACGACTTCTGAACAAATACGAACACCTGTTTATCCGTGGATATCCTAAGACTCGGGTCAACACCGGCGAGCTAGAAATCAGATTGAAAAACCCTGATAAATTCGTGGAAAGAAGACCATATCGCCTCAGCCCAGTGGAACGAGAGAAGGTTCGCACCATAATCCAAGAACTTTTGGAAAATAACATCATTCGTGAGAGCAAATCTCCCTACTCAAGTCCCATCATCTTGGTCAAGAAAAAGAATGGTGACGATCGGCTTTGTGTGGACTTTCGAGAACTTAATTCAAATACTTTACGTGACCATTATCCACTCCCGTTGATCTCCGATCAGATTGACCAGTTGGCAAATGGTAATTTCTATACAAGCCTTGATATGGCGGCTGGTTTCCACCAGATTCCCATTGGTGAGACCTCCATAGAAAAGACCGCGTTCGTCACACCAGATGGATTATACGAATACCTCACCATGCCGTTTGGTTTAAGCAATGCTTGTTCGGTTTACCAACGATGCATCAACAGAGCTTTGACATCATTGCTGGGAACAGCTGCACAAGTCTACGTAGATGACGTGTTGAGCAAATGTACAGATTTCCTTGAGGGAATGTCACACCTGGAACGAATCCTCATAGCACTGCAAGACTCGGGATTTTCTATCAACGCAGACAAGTGCGCTTTCTTCAAACGGTCCATCGAATATCTCGGGAACGTAGTTTCTGATGGACAAGTAAGACCGAGTCCACGCAAAGTAGAGGCCCTCGTAAAAGCCCCAGTACCCAAAACTGTCAAGCAAGTCAGACAGTTCAACGGTCTGGCTGGATACTTTAGGAAGTACATTCCCGACTTTTCTCGTGTAATGGTGCCTTTGTACGAACTAACGAAACAAGGAGCAAAATGGACATGGAGAGACAAACACGAAAAAGCCCGTAACACAATCATCGAATGCCTAACGTCTGCTCCAGCACTTACATTATTCCAAGAAGAGGCACCCATACTACTATACACTGATGCAAGCAGCCTCGGATTTGGAGCAGTACTGGTCCAGGTGACAGATGGACGCCAACATGCTGTTGCTTTTATGAGCATGAGAACCACGGAGGCTGAAAGTCGCTACCACTCCTACGAGTTGGAGACACTGGCAGTGGTACGCGCTATAAAACACTTTCGCCAGTATCTATATGGACGAAAATTCACCGTGATAACTGATTGCAACGCGTTAAAAGCGTCAAAACATAAAAAGGATCTCCTGCCAAGGATTCATCGCTGGTGGGCGTTCTTACAAAACTACGATTTCGAGGTAGAGTACCGCAAAGGTGAACGTCTCCAACATGCTGACTTTTTCAGTAGAAACCCAGCTGAGTTTGCGGTCAATGTTATGACAAAAGACTTGAACTGGCTCAAAATTGAACAGCGACGGGACGATGAACTGCGACCAATAATGGACAGCCTCGGTGACAATAACCCAGTAGAAGACTATGTCTTGGAGGACAATGTCTTAAAGAAGAACGTCAATGATCCTGTCTTCGGTCAGCAACTCAGTACGGTCGTTCCCAAGTCGTTTCAATGGAGCATTATAAACTCTTTTCATACTGCGCTGAAACACCCCGGCTGGGAAAAGACTCTACAGAAGATCAGAGAAACTTATTGGTTTAACAAAATGAGTTCTACTGTTCGAAGATTTGTGGATAACTGCGTTATATGCCGAACATCCAAAGGAAGATCCGGGGCCGTTCAAGCCCAATTACACCCTATACAAAAACCGACGGCCGCCTTCCAAGTTATTCACATGGATATAACAGGGAAGCTGGGCACTCCAGATGATCAGCAGTACGTCATAGTCACCATTGACGCTTTCTCGAAGTATGTTTTACTGTACTTCAGTACCAATAAAAACCCACACAGTACATTGGCTGCTCTAAAACGTACTGTTCACCTGTTTGGCGCACCGGTCCAAATCATAGTCGATGGAGGAAGAGAATTCCTTGGTGAATTCAAAGAGTACTGTGACAACATCGGAATAAATATTCATGCTATCGCTCCAGGAGTCAGCCGAGCGAATGGCCAAGTTGAAAGGGTCGTTGCAACCCTCAAGAATGCATTGATAATGATTAAAAATTACGAAGCAGAGCAGTGGCACACTGTACTCGAGGAACTTCAGCTCGCAATGAACTGTACAACCCATCGTGTCACCGGTGTTGCTCCACTGACACTTATTACACAACGAAAACACAGCGTACCTCCTGAGCTTCTTAACTTGGTGAATATTGACAACGAAACCGTTGATATTGAAGCGCTTACTCAACAGGTCCAACAGAAAATGATTCGTTCAAGCGAACAAGACAGACAACGCTTCAACCTACATAAGGCCAAAATCCATCATTTCCAAAGAGGAGACTACGTATTGGTTAAGAATAACCCGCGCAACCAAACATCGCTTGACCTTAAATTCAGCGAACCGTATGAAGTATGTAGAATATTGGAAAATGACCGATATTTGGTAAAGAAAGTTATCGGTAGAGGACGACCTCGCAAGGTTGCTCATGATCAGCTGCGCCGTGCTCCACAACCTGGTGATCAGTTGACCGTATCGGTGGAAAACGAATCACCTACTCACCGAGATCCCGCTGCAGAACCAAACGAGCCCATCCCGTCGACCTCACGAGAAGAGCTGCAAGTACAGCCAAACCACGACCAACAGGGTGAAGACGACCCATCAGAATAAATGGTAAGTAACTCAATTCAAATATTCCAAATTAACCTTCGAGAACTCTACGAGAACCTCCGAGAACCTCCGAGAACTCTACGAGAACCTCCGAGAACTCTACGAGAACCTCCGAGAACTCTACGAGAACCTCCGAGAACTCTACGAGAACCTCCGAGAACTCTACGAGAACCTCCGAGAACTCTACGAGAACCTCCGAGAACCCTTCAATAAAATCTCCGAGAACCTACTAACCTGAATAGCAATAATATTTCCAAAAGACAAAGCAACGCCAGTTGTTTACAGATGCTCTACTCAGAGGAAATTATTTCTATTCTTTCAGGTCTACGAGAACCCTCAACAATCTACGAGAAGCAACGAGGCTGGTGCAGAGCGCGCACCGCCTGTCAGTATGGCCGTATCGGCGCGACCAACTAGAATAATTAAGTTTAATCATTTGATTGTCCTTAAATTAGTTCATAAACCATCAGTTGATTACTTTGAGTTTATTACGATGTAAAATTAATGTTATTATTGTAATTTCAATACTTAACCTAAAAACTTGTAAACACGCGCACGTGCGCCGAGCACTATAAATACGGCCGCACTGTAGGCGATCAGTTTAGTCGCACTCAAACCGCCGTACAGTACGGACCTCTTAGACGTCGTTACGCTGCCCATTGAATAAACGAAGTTTATAAAGTTTTGGTGAAGTTTTCTTTAAAAATGAGTGGTCATCAAGAAGACAACAATTGTGACGTCAGCAATGCTGACGTCACACTTTTTAAAAACAATAAGGAGGTTCCTCCTCCGTCAAATATCTTTAAACCTAAACCTAATGATTGATTTCTTTAACTGTACGGTATGCGAATTATTATTATTATATACGGTA
Organism: Noctua janthe; assembly: GCA_910589295.1. Lineage (NCBI taxonomy): Eukaryota > Metazoa > Arthropoda > Insecta > Lepidoptera > Noctuidae > Noctua > Noctua janthe. The sequence continues at coordinate 13,020,450 of OU342573.1, forward strand.
GCCTAACAAAAATGTTTAGACATTTTTGTTAGGCTACCCTCAATAATAATTTACAAAAGTACACTCTTATCATAGAAGTAGAATACACCCATATTCTACTTCTATGATAAGAGTGTACTTTCGTCAAACTGCACACTTTCACAGCTTTTATGCCTTGTGACTGTAGCTACTTTTCATTATTGTCTTTGTTTCGACAATTCAAAAGTGCCTGTAACTGGCCTACTTGAAATAAATGCTTTGATTTTAATTTTGCATGAATTTCCTGATGATTCTATTTAATCTTAAACAGCAGCCATCTGGCTGCTTTCTGTGGACTTAGAGTAATGTCAGGGGATTCTTCTAGATCTATTAATTTCAGGCTGCGGAGAGGATGGTTGGTACTGACATCTATCGCGGGGAGAACTATAAGAACAACATACACTTTGATTTTGTCGGCAAAATCTTCTAATTGCTTCGTTAAACTACAGCATATTTGTTTATTTTTTCAGCTATCTATACATACAAATAAATAAAATTGAAGGTCTGTTTGTAATGATTTCAAAATAACAGCTTTTTACTGAATGAAAGTACGTTTTTTTTTTTAATTTTGTCTCTCTGTCTGTTTGTTCCGACTAATCTCCGAAACGGCTCAACCGATTTGGACGGAACTTTTACTGGCAGATAGCTGATGTTATTAGGCTACTTTTATTTTAGAAAAAGGATTAAGGTTCCATGCAAAAAAAAAAACCTTGAAATTGTTAACAAATTCCAATTCAATTAGGGAAATAATATTTTTATAATAATTCCAAGCGGACGAAGGTCGCAAGCAACAGCTAGTTTGAAAAAGAAAGTGCAATGTCTATGAGGTATGTCATCATCATCATCTTCTTGCCCTTATCCCAATTCATTTGGGGTCGGCGCAGCATGTCTTCTTCTTCCATACTTCTCTATTACTCGTCATCTCGCCAAACACCTTTCTTGCCATATCATTCTTTACACAGTCGTTTTTCCTATTTAATCCTTTACAAATATAAATAGCTGAACACTTACCATCAGTCATAAACTTGATCTTAGTGTCCTTAGTAACGTTGCCCTCGAACCGCATCAGATATGAAACCTCCTTGCTAGTCAGACCCAACTCGTACCCAACTCGCGCCGACATAGCTACGGCCGCAACTCGCCTCGGTTCGGTCACGGCAATCATTTTGTGTTCGGCGTACCCCGCCTCGTAGAGGAATTGAGGGATCTGCGTGGTTTTGCCGCTGCCTGCAAAAAATGCCATTGAATTATATTATTACTATTTTTTTATTTATTTCTGTACAAATAAATTATATTTTTAAATGTTCCTTATAAAAAACAATATAAAAAACATTTATAATATAAAAAAATTGTAGCCCTCCGGTATCGGGATCAGGGTCCAAGCTATTTATTATTTCCTCTATTTATTTTTATACATTTTAAATACATTTTTAATTATTCTAATATAAAACAATATAAAAAAAACATTTAAAAATATAATAAATAGTGGTCCGCCGGTATCGGGAGCAGGGTCCAAGCTACCGGTGGTTAGGGCTCCAGAGACAGGAACCTCCTCACAATGCGAGCCGTATCGAGGAGTACTGCCTTCTGAATCAGGCCCTTGATCCAACCGCCTAAGGAGAGCCTCGAAAGATGGTCGTCGAGGCTCTTGGCTATAAGGCCATCGGCACAATGATAGCCGAGTTCACATTCCACATGTCGACAACCTCGTTTGCTAAGTCGAGATATTTAATTTGTTTCTCTTTCTCAGCTTTCACGAGGTTCTCGTCATGCGGAATGGTAACATCGACTATCATTACGCGGCGCGCTAATCGGTCTATCACTACTATGTCAGGTTTATTGGCGACAATAGTCCTGTCAGTAATGATAGACCGATCCCAGTACAACGTGACATGGACTTTCTCGAGAACTGGGTCGGGCACATACTTGTAGTACGGTACCTCAGATTCCACAAGTTTATATTTTATTATTACTATTTTTTTTTGTTTACTTTTTATTAATATTTTTTTTATTTTTTGTTTTATTTTTTTTTTCTTGGAAAAAAAATAGAACATATTTATTCAGCACAGTAAAAAGGACAACACAATTTTCAGCAGCAAATGGTTATGGACTAAACGGAGGTGCATAACTGTATCTAATTTGAGTCAGTGCCGTGCATAACCTGATCCCTCTTACAAATGAAATTGTACATCCACTATGGATTCACTATGAATCCTATAAAATTAAGTTTTATTAAGTGTTTAGTATTATTTGCGGTCAAATTACCGGCTCAGGCAAATACGCTATGAAATCTTTAGAAACAGCAAAACCTATTTAGTATTTTTCAACTACTACTACTTACGTCCTTTTTCAACTACTACTACTTACGTACTTTTTCAACTACTACTACTTACGTACTTTTTTTTGTTACTATCAATATTGTTACCTGTTTCACCAGCAACAATAAGAAATTCATTCTCATTGATCAACTCCATAATCCTTTGCTCTTCACCTAAAATTGGTAATTTCAACCTTGCCACCTGAATCTTAGGGTCTCTTTTCACTTCTACATGTACTGTAGGATGTTCTAGTAGTGGCTTCTTTTCGACTTCAATTTCTTTTTTATTAGAATCTTTCTTTTTCTTAATTTTTTCTGATTTATTTTCATCTTCTATTGATATCACGTCATTTTTTTCTTCAGTAACCCCATTTTTCTTTTCTGTTTCAGTAATTTCAATCTTACTAACAGTATCTAGAGTCTCTTTTTCATTGCTTACTTGTCCATTTACAATTTCTGGTTCATTGTCACTTTCTTCATCATCAGTTTCGGAGAAACTTTCTTCAGAAGACTGTTCAAGTCCAACTACATTGGGATCATATTTCTTCTTTTTTATTTTCTCTGCATTATCCATCTTTAGCAGTCGTAGACGTTTTTTAGCTCCTGAAACCAATATTATACAATTTTGATTGATACAAACTAAGTAGAGTCAAATAGGCAGTCGCTCTATTTAAAATACTGGTACGGGGCAGGAGCTGTATCTGGTTAGGAAGCCAACTCAAACTTAGCAGACGATGACAGGACAATGAACCTTTTGAACGCCAGAGCATAAACGCACGCGCGTGCCCTCCACGCCAAGCCACAATTTGACCTCCCATTTTGTCACATATTTGTGTCGTTTGGCGTACAGGGCACGCGCTTGCTTGTCACGTATATGTGACAGTGGCGGTTAAAAGGTTAAGAATGTGCTTAGCATATATATCTCCAGGATTATTCACTTGATAAGTTTTTACTTAACAAACTTCACTTCTTTCTGAAAACTTTGATTATTTTAGAAAATTAGTTCATCTTATGCAAATTGAAGATCTTAGAAGCGATACTGTTATTTAAAAGCTGCATTTAGATGACTACTGTTTACTAGCTGATCCTGAACTGAGGCAATGCCATTTCCATGATAGTGAATGTGTGCCGTTGTATAGAAAGTTTTCATCAAATGAATCCCAAACCCTTTTCATGTGTACATTTAAATACCAAAACATACCAGCAATACTGCTAAACTTCTTATTCTCATTCTCCTCAGACACCTCCTGGGTTCCGAGCTGCAAGTTGAAATCATTGAGCTTCCTCAGCCCAATAGTCTGGACCATTGATATACCAGTCAATTGCCTCGATTCTTCTGCTGTAGCTTGTACTTGCGATAGAGATTCTAGGAGGGAGGCGCGCTGAAATAAAGAAAAAAGGTAGTTAGTACTAGGACTGATACTTACTCTGTAAAATCAGTGAGTGTGTGTGTGTGTGTGTGCCATTTTATTTAGTTTTTATTTTAATGTAACCTGTGACTACTTGCTTGTTCATTTGTTTTGGAATTACGAGAGAAAATTCACATAAAACATGTCTCAAAAGATGAACACAAGAGAGAGAGAAATAGGGATTTCAACATGTGTGTTTTGTGTGTTTTGCCAGTGGAAATGCACAGTTGTAATTTTATATGACTAGAAATTTACAAAACAAATAAATAGAAGTTTTGTTTGAATGATTCCATTCAATTGTGGAGGAGCTTGTGGCTAAATAATAACAGCCACTCGGATCAACCTTTAGGTTAAACCGTGCTTGCCTAGTATGGTCCATGGATGTGTACCAAGGTTAGGTGGATGATAATGATGATTCCAATCAATTTTGATTATCTGCTTAAGAGAATAATGATACTCATACTCACATTTTCCTTCTTCTTTTTCTTGTCAACAATCTTTTCTAATCTTTTTCTCTGTGCTTTAGACAGGAACCTGGTTTTCTCCTTCTTTTCCTTGACCACTTTAGTGTCTCGTTTCTTTGAAGGCAATGCCAGCAGATTTGTGGCATCACTGGCTCCATACTCGTTGCTAGCAAACTCAAGTTGAATCTAGGAAAAAAAAAACATAATATTAGACCTGTTTTCCTAAAAAAGTTAGACAGAAGTGTACCAATAGTTTATCCACATTTTGCCAGTTATGATCAGTTTTTAGCACCACTCTAGGACTTTCTCCTGTATTGTGGGTTGGTTTATAAACATTTAAACTTACATACACAAACAGCCAGACCTGAAACAACTATTTTTTCCATGCGAGGATCGAACCCGCGACTTGCAGCACAGCAGCCAATCGCTCAGCCACTGCGCCAACCGTGCCCATGTAATAGAGGCAAACCTATAGCCAGCAACTGGTCACAAGACTCCAGACTCCAGGCTGCTAGTGAGAAATTTCAAAGAACCAACCCAATAACGTTTTGCCCGACCTGAGAATCGGACCGAGGACGTCATGTTCAGCAGTAGCGTTTGCGACCTGGAGTCCAAGAAGGCAGAAAAAAAACACCTATGTACATAAAACACATAAGTACATAAAACATCTTTTCTTTTAGGAATGTAGTCACGGACAGGTCGGAGGGTCGCCTGATGATACTTCACTTAAAGCGTTAACAGGTAAAACCTAAATTCACAGTACTAAAACAAAAAATACGACATGAAAATTGGTTACCTCATTTGTTTGCGAATTATCTATATTCGTTTTCACAACTTGCCGCGCTTTGGCGTTATAGCGTCCTTTCCCCATTTTTGTAGTTTAACTAAAAGTACTCTGTGAGTTTAACTCTAAGACTTCGAATATCATTAAAATAATAGCAACTTTAAAAAATATATTTTTACCACATGATACCAACTGTCCATCCAACGTGTTTTTTTTTTTCTTTTTTTTTTTCGGTTTACGCCTAAAGTCTTTTGACCATACTGCCTAGTCTTACGTCCAACCAACGGGTTTTTGTTATGACTTTGACTTTTTTTTTAAATGTTGACATGTTAGAGTTTGGCTAAAAATACTTACTATTTCTATTTAGTAACTGATATTCTAGCATATCAGAGATAAGAATGTTGAGATGGATTTGTGTGATGTGTGTTACAGTTATACACCTTCCTAGTTTTCAGCCATTATACATCATCAGCATCTTCCTACTGAAATTAAGATTAGGTACTGACTTATACAAAAACCGATAGCCAACAATTACATAAAACTCTACTGTTTAATTCTGTGCAGTGTGATTGATAAGTACTGATAAGACTATTAAGTTTTTTGAATAAGCTACATGCTCATCCTTCGTCGATGAAAATGTTGCAACCCTGTATGCTTTAAAATTTTTGAATAAACGAAAGATGTAACCTAACATGGAGACCTCCCTGAACGAAAACAAGTGTCACATTTTCTTCACATCATAAATAATCTTAAAAATCAAAATCAAAGCATTTATTTCAAGAAGGCCAGTTACAGGCACTTTTGAATTGTCGAAACAAAGACAACAGTAAAAAATAGCTACAGTCCCAGTCACAAGGCACAAAAACTGTGAAAGTACTGTAGTTAGTGAGAGTACTTATCAATTCATAGCCCATTACAGAGTTCTTTTTACTGTGACACCCTTGGAAAACTAAAGGTTGTGGAGATACGTTACATACATCATCATACATGCCAGCAGCAGTCAAAGGTTTTTGATGTGAAACATGTATAATGGCGGGTTAGACCGACTGTTTGCGTAGCGACACGTCGCCACGACATGCGTCGAAGAACAAATACTTGCAAAGGAAATTCAATTGACGTATAATAAATTAAGGACCACAATCGCGTTCACAAATAAATATCTACTTCCAGACGATTCAACTTCCTACTTCCATTTCAAGTCCTGTTGGAAGAAAAAAATCTTGCATAGGAAATTGGTCCGTGACCTCCTATTTAAAATAACAATCGCGTTAAACTTACCGATCGATTAAGGAATACCACACAGCGTTCCAGAACTCAAATTGCTGACGTAGCTCAAAAAGCTGCTACACTAAAATGAGACTGGGCAGTGGGCAGGCCATGCCTGCCGGATGCCGTCAAAGCTGTGGGCCTGCATATCACAAAAATGAAGCCCTGAGACAGTTAGTCGGGGTCGTGTCAGACCGAAGAGAAGATGGCGGGATACCTTGGATGGCTTTCTTGTTAATTGGCGAGAAGAGGTGCAATATCGGGTAAAGTGGAAGGAATGAGGGAGGCCTTTTCCCAGGAGTGGGACAATTCAGGCTAACAAAAAAAAAAACGCGTTTAAAAATAAATAAAAATACTTGCATACGAAATTACGTAAAGTCTTACAGATAAGGAGCATGATCGCATTTGCGAAAACTAACGCGGTTACTGAACTATTAAAGATCTGATTGAGTACCTACGTAGTTATGAAGTTTATGAACACCACTACTCAGTCAGACCACGTGGTCAGATTGCCTTTACAAAATAATTTCGATTTTTCACAACTGCCACCCGTCCTGCGACGGCTCATTTTTTTTTTAAATGATAATACTTGAAATTAATGTTGGTATTTTGTTCCTAAATGGCTCTTCCTATAACGAACAACATGCGTAGGTTTCGGCTCCGCCAAGTCTTTTTATACCTTATAATTTTGAATAAACTGCTGCCCATGCAAAGAGAGGGAGAGGGGTGCTAGTAAGTTATAACAGAATCACTGTCCCAAATGTAAGTACAAACATTAGACACCCTTTTAAAAAGAGATGAAATCCACTCCTGAAGTTCTCTCGCTCGGAACTTTTTGAGTTGCACGGTTGCACGTCATCATTCCACAATAGAATACACTAAACCATAGACTAGTTTCAGTCATTGTCAGTCAGAAGTGTCAGTCATTGTCAGTCAGAAGTGTCAGTCATTGTCAGTCAGAAGTGTCAGCCAGACGTCAAACTCACATGGTCGCGATATTTTGGGAAACAATGTGCATTTATGATCAAGTAAATAAATTATAAGAGAAGACAATGAGTCAGGAGACGTATTTCGAATTAACTAAGCGAGCTGTACCCATAATCAAGAACCAAAATGCCTACTTGTCATGGCGTAATTCAGTTATAACTGTGCGCACGACTAAGCGTGTGAATTTCCTCGAATACTCTTACAATTTGGAGTGTTTGGAAAGAGAAATAGATTTTACAGAAAGTTCAATACTTAGTCCTAAAAACAGTCCCGCAGCAGATGTCTGCAATGCAAATTTTCTGAAGTCTGAAATGCGAAATGTCGACTATACAGAAATGATAGTAAATTCATCATTTTGGCCTCACAATCCAGCTCTGACTCAAGAGATGACCAGTGTGGTCATGTGTAAGTGGTCACCGCTACATTTCAGTAAAAGTAAATGTGTTCTCGCTGTGCTAAATAACATTGGAGGCGTTGAATTCTTTGGTCAAAAACAATTACAATGGAAGAGTATTCTAAACTTATCTCCTGATCTTGCAAAAATTCTACGGTACAATAGGTCTCCAGTATTCTTTGAAGACCTGAAAGAATCTGTAAATATCCTTGAAACATCGGCAATATGTTGGGCGCCTGAATTAAATGCAGACAATTCTTGCTTCTTTGTCACAGCACAGAAAAATGGTCTGGTACTGTTTTGGCAGATATTCAGCAATATGGTTGAACCAAAATTGCGAGGACGCATTTCAGCTAATATGACAGAAATAACTGGTATGAAATGGATACCGAAGTGTCAAAATAACTTTTACTTAATATGTAGCAATGTTATGGGATTAATACATATCTTTGATATGGACATAGAACATGTACTTATAAGTCTTCTTCGTCCTCATGTAATCTGGCCCCATAAAGACAGGTTGATGGCTGTAAGCTTAAAACACACAGTTATAAACAATCAAATTGTTTTTTTATGCAGTAAACATAGACATTTATTAATACAAGTTATTGATGATAATGGAAAAGTACTGTCCCAATATCTAAACAATGTGAACGATCACCGAATTACTGACATTGCTTACACAAAGGATGGCATTTATTTATCAACAGTAAATGTCAAAATATATAAAGTTAATATCAAACTTCTAAACGGCAAATTGAATGTGGATCTTGTTCAGCTAAATCTTAAAGATTCATATGCAACCTACGAGTTGTACAGTCTCCGGTTTTCATCAAACAATTTGGTGTGTGCTTTAGCTATGGTGAACAGAAGAGTGCTCTGTAGAAAAGAAGCACATAAAATGGAAGTGATTTTCGTCAGCACTGATTCTAAGCTAGCATCAATTCTACCAACACTTGTGAGCAATCCCACAAAGAAATTAACTTACTACTGGGACTGCGTTGAACTTTTGAGATTTCAAATAACCAAATTAAAGGTAATTCCGAAGCTGGATTATGATGGACTGTACGCTTCACAAGATGTATATATGCTTAAAATCTATTTGATTATCATGACTTATCTCGCTGGCTTAAAAAAGGTTCTGCGAGTATGTGGTGTGACCTTACCGGAAACTTCACAAGTAATTGTGAAAGAAAAAATATTATATTTACATGCAGAGTCATTGCTGAATACTTTATTTGAAAAATGTCAAATAGAGGGACAATTAAGTGATTTAGACATGGCATCTCTATATGGCTGTAAAAATTACTTAGAATATTATTCAAAAAAATATGAAACTGTAATAGCGTTTGACCAAAACCTGTTGAGCACTTTAGAAAATAATTGTGAATATGTGTGTCAGTGCTGCGATGATAAAATTGAAGGATTTACATGTAAAAAGGGGCATTTGAACATGTTTTGTATGGAGAGTTTTACCCCCATTATAACTGATGATTATTTAGTTTGTAGATGTTGTGGTACAACAGCCCGGACGGACTTAGAATTAGTGGATCCTCTGTGTGTATTTTGTGATTTAAATTTAGTAATGTCTGATTGAAAATTATTTCTAATTTTGCTTGAGAAATAAAAAGATGATCATATAATAAAAATTATTGTGTTTCCTTTATTTATTCATTAACCATATTAATTACATTTTTAAATATTAAAATCTCAATATCAAATAGTATTTAAAGATATAAAAAATAGTAGCCCACCAGCGTCGGGAACAGACTCCGAGCTACTGGAGGTCAGGGCTTTTGAGGGAGGAGCCTCCTAACAATACGCGCCGCACAGTGTGGAAATCTCGCAATCTAAGTGGATTTAAATCAAAATATCAATTGTAATAATTGATAATATAGTTATTACCTATTTATACCTAAGACCCTATCTGTCACAGCTACATCTTGGAAATTCTTGTAGGTAGGTTAAAAAAATAAATAAAAAATGTTGAAGTGGGTAGATAATAATCGTTGTACCCTTACAATACGAACAACAACATTAAAGTGTCATCTTCACTTGAGATTACTGGTCAAATTAACGTAGTCTTGTTTATTGGTGTATTATTGTATTGTGTATATCTTTCAAGGTAAGTTATAGTGTATTTTATTTAAGTAATAGTTAAACATTGATCTAATAACACCATTTGAAAGCACAGTTAAATTAAGCATTCTTTAGTGATGATTTGCAAAACAAAAGGTGTATAAAATAAAATTACCTAAATATTCAGGTAATCATTGACGGTTTTTTTGTTAATGTAATTTAACCATGAATGGTCAACGGGTTAAAAAAGCTGTTAAATAAATAACAGGTTTTAAAACTTCAATCGTTAGCGGTAATCGTTAATTTAATATGTCAACGTTTTTGATCAATGACAATTTTGTTGCAGATTAAGTTAAAGATTATTGATTTGATAAGAATTTAGATTACTTTATTTTTTTGAACTGGAATGAAGTTTCCTTCGTACTTTTTCCATGCTTTACCCAGCCAGTTAGGACTGGCGAAAGATCCAGGCGTACTTAACGAATATTTCCGAAGGAGACTAAATTCTCAGAAATTAATAAAATAATATTGAAATAATGCATTGAGTGCGTTGACGTTAAATGACAGTTAATATTTTCAACCTGTTTTTTCATTAATGAATAACAGTTAACACGTTGACGAATGAAAAGTCGTTAAAAAAAACCGTTTATTGATTCAACACCCACCTCTAAACAGTACGGCCAAAATTTGACATTTCTGGATTTATAAAGTACCACCGTAGACCGATTTTATTGTTCGAAGGGTTAAGATAAGTAGTAAAACGCCTAACGGTTTGGTGTTTTTGTTTCATACTTATTGCTATCTTATTTTGCAAAGGCGTTGCGTTTTGTATTCGTCGTTGATGTTTTTATCCATAACTGGAACTTATTATGTTTTCAATTATTTATTACAAGCTGTTGCCCGCGACCTTCATCCGAACTTATTATAAAATTACTATTTTCCCCGTTTTTGCAACATCAATGTTGCAAAAACGGGGAAAATAGTATTTTCTCTGCTCCCCGCCTTTTGGTCTTAGCGTGATGTTATATGGAGCAGTGGTGGCCCAGTGGTGGCGGTCCCGACTTACGAGCAGTAAGTCGTGGGTTCGAACCCAGGCAGGCGCCTTACTTTGTGTAATTTATTTCATCACCACTGCTCTCAAAACGGTGAAGGAAAACATCGTGAGGAAACCGGCATGTCCTAGAACTTAAAATTCGAAGTCATGTGACATCTACCAACCCGCACTGGGCCCGCGTGGTGGATTATAGCCCATTCCCTCTCATAGAGAGGAGGCCTGTGTCCCAGCATTGGGAACATTATAGGCTGCTGCTATGCTATGCTATGTGATGTTACAAATAGCCTTTCACGATAAATGGGTTATACAACACTAAAAGAATTTTTCAATTTGAACCAGTAGTTCTTGAGAGTAGCGCGTTCAACCCAACAAACTCTTCAGCTTTATAATTATAGATTTTGTCGTGTAGATGGCTCACTGTAATTGTTGTGATGGCTAGTAGTCTCCAATTGGCCATAGACAAACAAGAGGTAAAAGAAATTAGGTTACCAGGTAAAGAAGTTTTTATGAAAACGTACAATAACATTCTGACTATTAGTACTTAATGATAGTACATTTATTCAAATATTTTAAATGTAAAAAAGAATCAAAATGATTTTAATTATTTAAATGTTTTACACAAATAAGTTTTATTTTAAACATCAACACAAAAGCTTAATTTATGGTAGGTAGGTAATCATTTTTGATACAATAATATCGCCATTCATAGAATTAACATGTCGCTATTTGGCGATGTTAACCTAATTTAAAAAATACTAAAACAATTAAGTAGCTACATAACTACATATTATAATATAGAAAATAATAAAACTTCCAACAACTGTAATACTAAGATAAGTTAAAATTAATACAAAATTAACCGACAAAAAATTTTGTATTTAACAAACAAAGATGAGCGTATTCAAATTATAATTCTATGAAAAATAATACACAAAATTTCCAATAAAAATACCAAACTTCCGAAAAAAATACTAAGTTTCCGAAAACATATGTTCTGCTAAAATAATCGTTATCTTATGCTATATAACTTAGGATACAAGAGCAAGCGAAGCGAGCTCGGGACTTGGGGAACCCCGACTCCGTTACTTTAAACCCTGCAGATAGAAATAGGAGCCCAGCCAGCTACGTCGACTACGCCTTGTTACAACATTTTGATGTTTGTCTTGGCGTTGATTTTATTCCTGTTTTATTTATTTTATAAGTTAATACTAAATTATAATAATATAATAGGTGGGTTACGATAAAAATGACTAACAGTAGTTTGAAATGTCTCGCTGATGGTGGCACGTGTGTCGGATCATTTGTTCCCTTCAAAATGGTGTTGAATGGTGCTGATACATGCGTCATGTTCGTGAACGGGCGCTGTCAGTTGTGACTGGTCATCTCTTATTTGCCACGGCTTATTTGAATTAATTATTTTATTTTTGAATTGTTTTTACTATGGACACTTTTAACGTACACATCTTGCTGCATCGTTCTCACATAATGTACCATCTCAAAATGAATGATGCAACCAAGGTTTTTTTAAAGTATTCTGATTTAAAAGAGTGTCCATGGAGTTTCTCGCCCGTTCTTCTCCATAGAGATCTACGTTAGGGAATGGGCAACTACAGTACTTTCACAGTTTTTGTGCCTTGTGACTGGGACTGTAGCTTTATTTTACTGTTGCCTTTGTTTCGACAATTCAAAAGTGCCTGTAACTGGCCTACTTGAAATAAATGCTTTGATTTTGATTTTGATTTTGACGCTGAAGCAATTCCTGTATTTCTGTCGTCTGTACGTTAATGTAGACACATGAGTTTCTTTTCTTAAACTAGGAAAAACGACAAAAAAATTAACTTACACAATAATACAAAAAAGAAATGCTTTTTTAAAACTAAGTTAAGTATAACCAAACCTAAACCAAGCCACCTAATCAAGCCCAAGCTACCTAAACTAAGTTAATATCTACACAAAGAGCGGCAAGTTTATATGGCACGATCAATATTTAGGTTTATAGGAAGGACGTAGTAAAAGGGCGCTATCTAACCATAACTTCAATAAAGCAGTGTATGTACAGACGCCAGTATGTTCATTTTTATTGCTAAAGTATTAGGTTCAAAGTTGATTGGAAAATTTTGACAGCTTCGGGAAGTTTGATGTGCTGGCTGTTTTGACATGGAGAGAAAAATTCTAGTGCGAGCAGGGTTTGAACCTGCGACCTTCTAATTCAGTACACCGGATGTTTTAACCAATTAGACCATCGCACCCTGCTCACAGCTCTCGAAATTTTCGTTCCATTAATAACGTCTTACAGTGACGTTAGCGCCATCTATTTAAGAAAGTATCGAACTAACTTAAACCAACAAGTTGACATTACAGCCAAATCAATGTTGTATAGAAGTCGCCATACCAAACAAATATTTAATATTTTACATTAAAAATTCAATTAATTTTTTTTTTTACGCAGGGTTTGCGTATAAAAATATTAAAAATTTGATGTGCTGGCGTCTGTACAAGACATTTACTTACAGACAGACTGAGACAAACCGTACAGTGGTCTTTAGTAGATACCTCAATGTTTAGTAAATAAGCCCATTATAATTAACCCGTCACCAAAATTACGTTTAGGTTGGTATAATGTAAATAGGTACTAAACATCTATTAAAATATTTTTCTAGTGAAAAACTAAAACTTCAGAGAACTTAACCTAACTTAATTTATAAGTAGGTAATTAAATTTATACTAAAAGGTGATTTAGGTACACGTATTATTTGTAGCCCTACCTCACCGGGTCTCAATGACTCGGCGAGACCCCACGACCTGTCCCAATTTTGTCATGGCATCCCAGTGAGGTAGGGCAATAATGTAAACTTAACAATAAACGCACTTTTTTAAATGTCTTTATGGCTACATGAACGTTACGCCCTAGGCAGTACTAGGGCCATTTCTTTAAGTTTTCGTCTGTGTACTTTGGTGGTAGCAGTCATCGGCATGGAGTCGATGAAGATAACTCCGCCTCGGAGTCGCTTTTCGTCTTCTAAAGAATCTGTAACAATATGATGTTTGAGAAAATCTACACTCTCAACAGCTTTCTCGACACGCAAACTATGCCTTTTAAGAAATAAATTTTGGGGGAATTCTCATGAGAACTTCCATCTGGGAATAACGTAGGGTTATGACCACGGAACAGAAAATCGGTCCTGTGGTTATGACCTGGTCCAACTCCTGCTACCATGTGGTTGAAATGTGGCATGTGGCATTTACCTACTCTAAGTTGCTCATCCGTGTCCTCACCCCTGTCCTGAATTTTGTTTTCAGGACAGGGGGTTCGCTATCAACGATAGGACAGTCAGAAGTACATTTAAGATTGTTGTAAAGGATCTGTGTGTGTGTAATTGTTTTTGTGTATAATAAATAAAGTATTGAATTCTCTATCTTCTATCTGCAACATTATGTTTAGTATATGCGAAACCTGAATATAGTTTGTTCAGAATAAGTAACTGAATCGATTCCAATTATTTTTAAACCTTGTTATATTTTGTCCCAAAAATATTTAAAAAAGGCTACAAGTTGGACACCGAGCGACACTAAGTACCTATCGCATTTAGGTACCTACTGCCAAATTATTATCATCAATGAGCTCAAGACGACGCTGGAGGCGCACGCGCGGGTGCGCCGCGTGGTGACCACGTTTTTATACGGACAACCAGGTAACGGTACAAGATTATAACTTTGTGATTTTTCATGATACAGTTTTGAAATTTTGTACATATATTCTTTACATAAAAATACTAGACACGTGTTTCAGGTTTTGCATATACTAAAACTACTGTTGTATACCCTGACTGTTGGTTTGCAGATTTACGGATATAGTACAGCATGGTCTTTTACTCGTGGCGAAAGTTGGAACTAATACTGCTATCTTGTTTTATTAATACATTTTCCACAGTGAATTTCAAAAATGTTCACCAAGAAGCGCTAAAAACTCCATGCCTGACTTTGCAGAACCTTACTTAACCTACATTGTTGTCTTACCTTTAACCAGGTTCTTGATCTCATCCGCACTGGGCTCTGCCCCGGGTCGTGGTACAATGCACGCGACGGGTAGTTCTCCAATCTCGGTGTGAGGCACGCTGGTCACGGCAACATCCAACACGCCAGGGTGCTTGCGGATCACGCTCTCTATTTCTAGGGGTGACAACTGTGGAGCAATAAACAGTTAATTTTGTCTTAGGGTGCTTACATAAAGAAGTAGGTTTCCGGTACGGGCGGGTCGGTCCCGATCGGTGCAGGTATTAATTTCTATGTTATCTTATGCGCTCCCTCATAAAGAAACAGGTTTAAACTTGTCGGTGCCGAACATCTGGAACGGGTTCAAGCGCTGCCGGTGTAGATTGTGTGTGTTTACTTATGAAAATGGGAGTAGGACTCTTTCTTCGGGTGAAATGGGTATGAAGATGCCAGTTATAATATCGCTTAAATAAGCGGTGTTCGATTTTATTGTTGTGTTTCTCGTGTCATCCTCGTATAATCATAAAACTTGTGTTCATCAAACTTTAAGTCTTTTAGAAATATATGACAATATGATCCATATTGTTTTCTTCTCCTGTTTATATTAGAGACACAAACTCTTCTTTTCTTTCTACATTTAAAATAAACATTTTCCTAAAGTAAAAATCGTCATCCGACGAAGTGGAGGACATGATTGTCAATACGTACAAATTTACCTGTTTCTATATTATGTAACTTAACCCTGCACCGATCGGTACCGACCCGTACAGATTTGTCTGTACCGGAAACCTGCTTTTTTAAGTAAGCACCCTAAGTCGTGATTCAGATCATTATAAGTATCCAAATTACAAAATTGCAAGAAGTATGGAAATTTTGGAATTGCAACATATTCTTTTATCGATCGATCAAAGGTTTAAGTTTTACTTGCCGAGGTTGGTACGTAGACAGAACAGTCTTTAAAAGTAGATAAATAGCAAATTTTAATTACCCTATAATAAAAGCACTTTATTTGTAACTTAATCCGGTCCACGTAGAAAAAGTTCCAGTTATCGTCCCTGAAGAAAATGTCTCCTGTTTTTAACCAGCCATCTTCCGTATAGGTTTCCATGGTGGCCTCAACGTCGTTGTAATATCCCTGAAAATTATATTATCAATGATAAATTAATATAAATGTAACATCAAGGTAAGTAGTGGTAGGTTGGTGTTCCAGTCAAAATAAAAAGGGTTTCTTCATAAATTCTGCTTGTTCGTGTTAAATATGGGCAGTTAAAATCATTTTTATTATTTTGTTTTGTAAGTAATCTTACCTTAAACGGGCAGGGTCCTTTGATCCACAACTCGCCTGAGACGTTAGGTTCGTAAATATCTTTATGTGTCTCGACGTTTATAATCTGAAACCATCATAAGATGTTTTCATTAGAAAAAAAAATACACTCAGAATTCCCCGCTGCATTTGAATGCCGTATGTAATTATTTCCCAGAATTCGATCCTTATTAGCGACACTATCGAATGGTGTAATAATACAGTGCGTATTTTTTTGCCGAAATCAATGGGTTCGATTCCTGGCTAGGAATATTTATTTTTCAAAATCTAATGATGCAGTTTTAGTTTTCGTCAAAATCGGCCTCGAGACTCCTTTGAGTATTTTTCGCTATTCCTCCTACTTTCGGATTTGGCCATCCACGACCACTTGAAAAAATCCCCTGTATACAACATTAGTTTTAGTATATGCGAAACCTGAAACACGTGTCTAGTATTTTCATGTAAAGAATCTATGTACAAAATTTCAAAACTGTATCATGAAAAATCACAAAGTTATAAGCTTGTTCTGTTACCTGGTTGTCCGCACAAAAATGTGGTCACCACGCAGCGCGCCCGCGCGCGCGCCTCCAGCGTCGTCTTGACCTCATTGCCAATAATAATTTGGCAGTAGGTACCTAAATGATTGCGATAGGTACTTAATGTCGCTCGGTGTCTAACTTGTAACTTTTTTAAATATTTTTGGTGCAAAATATAACATGGTTTAAAAATTATTGGAATCGATTCAGTTACTTATTCTGAACAAACTACCTTCAGGTATCGCATAATACTAAAAATAATGTTGTATAGATAAACATCTACATCTAATCATCTGTTCTGCTTAGGTACTACTCAAGAGACCTACAATTATCATTGACCTGTTCCTACTCAGGATCGGGGTCAAATAAATTGGAGCTACTTCTCATCTCACCCGATATTGGAAGCACCCCAACGGCTTGCCACAAGACCCCGTCGGAGGGTTGTCTCCATAGAATCCGAGGCCAGCCAGCTCACTCATCCCGTATATATTCAGTACTTCTGTATTTGGCGAAACGGTCTGAAAGAAAATGTTATTTATTTTTTAAAGAAAATAAAATAATTATTTTAATAGCATAGTTATATACGCCCCGTTAAAGCTACTACTGAGTACGAGTCCCTGGGTTCAATTCGCGGGTCGAGCAATGTTTTTGGGTTTTACTCCAGAAATAGATCAGTAGCAGGCTCAAACAAGGGGAGGGAAGTTGCTCGCGTCCGTAGGATTTGCCATCTTTTCCTAGACCCACCCTACACGTCTCCCCCGGGAGGCTAAACGAGCAACAACGCTGAGTCTCGGAATTCGCTTACTAGCCCGACTCAGATTGCCTAACAAGCAGATCCTTGTTGGGGGTAGGAAATGACCTCCACAACCCGCAACTGCATTGTATTATGGATTCGGTGGCGTTGGTTTCACCGCCCGCGTCAAGAGGTAGAAAGCCTCTCTAAAAACTCACCCTAATCAATGGGAAGCACGCCGAGATAATGAATGGCTTACGCGTAGTAAGTTGCTAGCGCCAACCTCATCGGACCCGGCAAACGTTGTTGTATTAGCCTTCTTGAAGGAATAGGCGTCACTCTTCAAGTGACTACTTATTTCGACCTTACTCGTGGGAACAATATGAACGAAACGAATAAAATTCCAAATAATCCTTATAATACGATACAACAACAATTTCATAAAAGTATGTTCATCAGAAACCGTAGTAACAGTCTACCATCAGTCGCAGCAAGTAAAACCAGCGATAAAAAAACTCAAAATAATGAACTAGAGCTTAAAAATAATGAGTAGAACCCTTTAAGCTCGTGGTAAAATCATCAAGTACCTCCTAAAAGACAAAAAAGAAAGGAAACAAGCCCAATTTGTAGTGAAAATACCAAGAAATCAAAGAATCACCTACTATCGCGACTTAACTCAAGCCTAATAACAAAATGATTAACACACTCCGAGTAGTCACTTGGAATGCCAACGGCTTACCGTCCGGACCGGCGGACTGTCATCATTGAATGCTGAAAGTTGTCAAAAATTCTTGAATTACATGACTTAATTCTAATTCGCATCACCCCGTCGATTCAGCCGATGTGTTATGTGTCAAAATGCTGTCGTGCATAGTGGTTAAATTAGGTACACACCTGAACTTCGTCGATGAGGTTTTGTGGCACATTGAGTCCACACAACATGAGCAGTTCAAAGCAGGTGAAGTCACAATTGTCTCGGATATCAGGCTTCAAGAGGGTGGTCATCAGAGTGGGGCTAAGGATTGAGTACGTTGGCTGCAAGGAAATTATTTATTTATTTAATCTTCATCATGTAGGTACAATAGTGGTACATAGGCGGACTTAATGCCACAAGGCATTCTCTACCAGTCAACCTTTGGGTTAAATAAGAAGACATGGTGATAGGGTACAAAATAAATATATATAAAAATAACTTCTTGCTATCGAACATTTATATAAGCAGTTATAATGATACTAATACAAATAAAATAAACTAATACAAATTTTAACAGATACCAAAATTAAAAACGAGAAACCTAATAAAAATTACCATGACTCGACTTCTAATAGAGAGAGAGCAATGAATTAAACAACAAATGACAACAAAAAAAAAAAAAGAAAAAAAAAAAGAAAATGATGATGATGGTGTGAATTATTCAACTTTAATTGAAGGTTGGCAGTGAATAGAGCGAGACATGCTTGGTCTTCGAAGTATAACATCCAAATATTTAATATTCGCTTCAGTTTCATGGACTGACGACTTTAAAAATCAGCCGCAATCGACTGAATACGGAAGCTGTTTTGGCAAAAGTTGAGAGACTTGACACGCCGCTGTGACCTGTGGTACACTCCATATAACTCCTTCCTTTTATTTTCTCTGCAGTCGCCATCGCAACAGGCGTGTAGCTTGAGCGAGTAGCTCGTGGTCAAAATATTAAAATTACGCACCTTATAAGTATTAATGAGATAATAGGCATGTTCTTGAGTCATTGTCGTTGAGGTTTGAAGCCGGGTATACCGCAGTATCGGCGAACGTATGAAACTCGTCATAGCTGTAGACCACTGAAGTGGTGAACCGAGCAGGGCAAGGCGCGTAGGTGTCGGGAACTTTTTGTATTGAACCCTAGAAATAATAAAGTGGACCCATAAAATAATCAAAGTGTTAATACAACATCATGCCTGTAATCCCCAAAAGGTTAAGCCAAGGTGTACGTTAACGTATGTATAGTACGGTCTACAGTTCGCACACAGGTCTTATGCACGGCCGCCGCTTTGAAAAAAAACAGAAATGGCCATTAAATTCAAACCCCTTTCCCCACTTATATCAAAATGTTCTATTTCCGTGCGGGGATCGAAACCGCGATAGAGCAGCAGCCAATCGCTCAGCCACTGCGCCAACTATGCTGTCACAAAAGTCATTAGCGGCCTAGCCATTTCCCAACTATGTTGGGGTTTGCTTCCAGTCTCATCGGATGCAGCTGAATACCAGTATTTTACATGTAAGTAAATAATAGCGTGACAGTTGATAGGGGAGAATAGGAACAAAAAAACGTGTTGTGCTGACCACAAGTGACATGGACAAAGGCAGAAGGAAGATGGTGAAGATGACTTAGAAGAACCATTAGAAGCAAAAGTTATAACAACAATACAAGTATGACTTCTTTTACTTACCATGTGTAAGGTAAAAGCATGGCGAAATATGTATGAGAATGAGCTATGGCTTTCGGCGAACCTGTGGTACCACTCGTCGCTACCATGAACGCTATCGATTCTTCAGGATCTAAGTCTGAACACCTGGAAATAAAATATAATAAAGGGTGTAAATAGACCCTTAACACAGGCGAAAGGCACTTGTTCTCCCCGTCTTTGCGATATTTTTTTTTGTTCTAGACCATACCCGGGAACCTTCTAGTTACGGGGGTCAAAATCCCAACTTTTTCACAAGTTTTTTTTTTAAATACGTGCTTTTACTTTACACACCTCCACGACCCCCGTACTATTCAACCCATCCATCAGCACAATGCTTTGAGTGCTTTCCATAGAGTCCTACCGTAAAACGTGATTTTCGCAGCAATAATTTTTGCGTAAAGTTACTTAGTTTGATGTACAGAATGCTTGGTTGACGGCTATGTGAAGGGTCTGTTTACACCCTGTATTTTTAAAACAATATTAAAATTACTAACCGAAATTCTGTAAAACAGGGATAGTGGTGCACTTCATCAGTCTGCCGAGCCTTTATCCAATTGTGTTGAGGTCGGCCTCCAGTCTATCCCGGATAGGAATGCATCCGGGCATTACCAAATTTTGAATGGAACGAATGCCTATCTGACCTCCGAAATCCAGTTATTCACTGAGTGAGGGATTAGCACATACTAACACTGTGTGTACCCGTTCTGAACAAATAAAACTTTTTAAAATTTCACTAAACTTCAAGTTAAAGTATAAGTGGCATTTATTTTCTCTAGTGTATCAACAGGGAAATGAACAATATTGACAACTGATTTATTACAATAATATCACAAACTTAAATATATTGTTCTCTATTCAAACACTGTTTTAAAGTTTCACGGTTTACAACTAAACTTATACTGTCACTTACGGGAGCTCTAAATAATGAGCAACAACGGAAGATATTCCGTAAGTCACAGTATAAGTTTTGTTCTCTATTGTTATTGTCAAAAGTGTAATCCTACATATTCTCAGTTTCCTGTTTTATTTATCCTCATAAACACGTGCTGTGCCTACGTAAAAACCGCTGAACTGATACACATTAAACATAAATTAAAAAACTGGCCAAGCGCGTTTCATTGCGTGGTCACATTACTCTGTCTATTTTTATAGGATAAAAAAATAATTTTTAATATTTTATACGCAAACCCTGCGTAGGGAACATAGCTGTTTTTGACATGGAAAGAAAAATTCCAGTGCGAGCAGGGTTTGAACATTGATTTGGCTGCAATGTCAACGTGTTGGTTTAAGTTAGTTCGATACTTTCTTAAATAGATGGCGCTAACGTCACCTAAGACGTTATTAATGGAACGAAAATTTCGAGATCTGTGAGCGGGGTGCGATGGTCTAGTTGGTTATGACATCCGGTGTACTGAATCGGAAGGTCGCAGGTTCAAACCCTGCTCGCACTGGAATTTTTCTTTCCATGTCAAAAACAGCTAAAAAAATAATATTATGTCAGCTAAGAGATAAGAATTACACAATTTTAGATACCTATTATTTAGTAGTAACTTTTTACTAAAAGCTAAGGCTTTCTTATGGTCCTCTCGTCTAGCAGCTAGTACATGCACTTATGTCAGTGGTGAAGATGATTGAGGGACCAGTTTTAATAATCAATATTTTCAAATTGCGTCGATATTCTTTTACCATTTCTTTTATAAAATGTTTTTAGTCTCTTACTAAAACTTTATGTAGAAAAAGAAAGATTTTACTTATTTGATTCGGTAATACACACATCAACACCGTCTAGGGATATTTTGTATAAACTTCTTAAACACAAAAAATACTGGCCAGTTTTAAATTCTTTTGAAGAAAGCTTATTTTGTAAACCTTTTTAAACGATTCTAAATTTGAATTTGAAAAAATAAATTGAAAACAAAAGATTTAAGCGTAATAATGGTTGCGAAGTCCGAAGGTTTCGGTTTGCGAGCATGAAGCTTCATGTTCGCAGACCACTTCGTATTCCAGCGCTACGCCGAGGAAATCGTGGACGACGACTAGAGTGGGCTCGTGAACATTTGCTCTGGGAAGGTAACCAGTGGTCTGTAGTGCTGTTTACCGATGAGTCCCGGTTGGATTTCCATCCCGATACACGTAGAGTACGTGTTTGGCGAGTTCCTGGTCGTGAGAACCGTCTGCAACATCCTCAGGAAGTCCATTCATACCACGGCGGGACAATTATGGTTTGGGCGGGAATTCGTGTTGGTGGAAGAACAGACCTCGTTTGGATCAGAAACACCATGACGGCTGAAAAATACCGTAACGAGGTGCTAGTACCAATAATCTACCCCCATCGACAACAAATGGGCCAAGAATTCACGCTCATGCACGATAACGCCCCTCCGCAGACAGCAAGAGTGGTGACGAGCTGGTTGCATGAGCACGACGTATCGGTCTTAGGCTGGCCCGCTCAATCACCTGACCTAAACCCCATGGAACACGCGTGGGACATGCTCCAAAGAAGGGCTTTGAGGAATTTTCCTGCAAACATTGCGACGGAAGAGCAACTTTGTTTTGCATCTTAGCCGGACCTGGGACAATATACCGCAGCAAGACTTGGATAACTTAATCCAAAGCATGAAAAACCGTTGCAGGACCGTTATTAATGTCATGGGTGGTTTTACTGACTACTGATTTTTCATATAACTGGTAAAAACAGATTAATTTTTCCTTATTTTTACTTTTTCTTGAGAAACACATTCATTGTTAGTTTTACCATTATTTCATGTTTTTTCTTTATTTGAATAAAAATTTGTTTATGCAAACAAAAATCGTTTTCTTTTATTCTAGAGTGTAGTCTGATAAATGGGCTTTATAAAAATATTTACATGTTGTATGTTATTTTTAAAATATTTTGAGTAAATTGAGTAAATCCAAAATATCCATAGACAGTGTTGATGTGTGTATTCACTAAAATAATTTCTTTCTTGTGTGGAATGAGGGACCACAGTTTAGTCGTTATATATTTTTTTTATCTTTGAAGTTTTGTGTACGGTTATCGATTTAGAGTAACTATCTTTACAAATTCTTTACTAAATACGAGTATCTATATTCACAATACCTTAATTTTCCTGATACTTTCCGAGATCTGGCTGATGGTCTGTGAGAACTGAGGGACCGCATTTTAAGGGCTGTAGATTTTATTATATTTGTTTACAAATTCCCAGATTTGTTCTACAATTCACTGTTTTAAGCTTTCACGGTTTACAACTAAACTTATACTGTCACATACGGGATATCTTCCGTGATTGTTCATTGTTTTGAGCTCCTGATATTAACAATCACGAAACAAAAAACAATCACGGAAGATATCCCGTAAGTGACAGTATAAGTTTAGTTGTTCTACAATTGTTTTAAGTCTACAACAAAACCTACGATTTCTATTTTGCGAAATACGAGTTGGTCCCTCAGTTCACACGCACATATCATTCCCGCTATGGCGATTCCCTTTAAGTCGACTCGTGATTTTAGATAAAAAGGAATAAACAAACGTTTTCTCTTACCTAAAATCTTCAATTGATGTGTCGTCTCCATACTGTTCCATGAAATCTGTGAAGTTACTGAAATAATCTGTCTTATTGAAGGTGATGATGTGAGTGTTCATGTTTAAGTTGAATATCGCCAACTGTGCGTTGGAGGCGGCGTCGCTTTGGCAAAATATTATATTAGGTTTCGTACAACCGAACATTTGTTGCAATTCGTCTGAAAAAAGTAAACAGTGCTGGTCATTGTAATTAAGGTTGTAAGTAGGTATGCTTTCAGACAAACAGCACATTGAAATAAACGTCAAACATTTCAAAATACAGCTCTTAAAAGTTTTGGAAGAAGTCTGCATAACGATACGCATCCCCGAACCTACGCAATATTTAGTTCTGGAGGTCATATCACAGTGGAAAGGTCCTGTTTTCAGTTACGAAACAGACAAAAAATCAAACATCACCGTCATCATTTCAGTTGAAAGACGACCACTGCTAGACTTAGGCCTCCCCTAAGCGTTTCCATATCTACCGATCTTGTGCTTACATCGGTCCAGCTTATACATACATAGCCGCGCTTCGCTTTCCAATTTCAAAAATCAATAAATCCTTCTAAATTACTTGTAAACACTTACGTAAAGGCAAAAATCTGTCGAGTGCCAAAACCGTGATCCCAAGATAAAACGCAGCATACAACGGTACAGTAATGTCTAAATGGTTGGGAGCCATCAATATCATCACGTCTCCTTGCTTTAGTCCTAGGTTCCGAAGACTTTGAGCACAGCGTACTGATCTCTCAAGCACTGAGCCAGACGTTTCTGACTCTCCTGTTGTTCCGTCAATCTGAGAACATGTTAAATACTTTAGTCTTCGCAGGTATTTGATGGAGGATCTTGAATCGAATTCAAAAGTCATTTAGGTATTCAATAGTCTGAAAATCAGCAATTTTGACTTCAAAGTTACATTAGACAGTACCCTAGTATTTTAGATGGGGAGAAATAGTTGGCGCAACAGACCCCAGTAAAACATTAGTTTGTTAGTGTCTGTGTGAGTTCGAGATGCTAATTTAAGAAATTACTTGTAGCCCTTGCGATGTACCAATATGAAAGAAAAAGTTGTTTTAATGTTTTACCTGCAAAATAAAATTTGGGGCATCCTTAAGGCTCTGGAGGATGAGCTTCCCGAGGTGGTGTCGGTCTGTAGGGATGCCCGACTGGGCCACTACTCGAGAGCTCAGGTCCTGCATGTAAAAGTGTACAGAATCGTTGACCATTCTCTGTAGAGTCATCTTGACGGTCTTTGTTTAACTAAAACAAAAAAAAAAAAAAAATAGGTAATCACTAAGAGAAAAGTTCTCAACACTTTGCTCAAAAAATTGAGTGCACATTTCAATCGAAACCAATCAATAATTGATTTATTAAAAAACAATCGAATGGTATTTTTTGCATGTAGAAGTCTGAATTATTTTTTATAATACGATAAAATATAATAAATACCTATTCTTTCCGACACCACATATTACCATATAATAAATCTTGTTCAGACAAGTTCAAGGCAAACTTAAAATTTTGCCATAATATTAAAAAAACATGTTTTTAGCGATATCTAACAGTATACTCACGATCGGTTTTATTATTTTACCAAACTGGTTAATTTAATCGTAATCGACGTAAATCTTATTAATATGCCTATTTTTTATTCTAAAAAAAACTACTAGAATCAGTTATATAATCGCTAAAAATTAACAAGAAACGGTTTATAAATTGTTTGTAATCATCAATCCATTAAAACTAGAAACTAGTTCGAGTTTATAAATAGAATAGAATATTAATTTGTTATATTGATGGCGGGTATCTCAGTTACTCGTTCAAAGCGATGGCGAAATAAACCAGTGTTAAGCACAGAATTATCACGGGCTGGATGAAATGGCGGCAGGTCACGTGAACAATCTGCGACTCCCGCATTCCCCTTATCGGATGATTTATAAAATAATGGTTACACCTGCTGTCTTGTATGGATCGGAATGTTGGGCCACAAAAGGGATGAATGAAAGGAATTTGCATGTGACTGAGATGAGATATAAAGGGTGTAAATAGACCCTTAACATATCCGAAAGGCACTTGTTCTCCCCGTCTTTGCGATCATTTTTTGTTCTAGACCATACCTGGGAACCTTCTAGTTACGGAGATATTGGGGGTCAAAGTTCCAACTTTTTCACAAGTTTTTTTTAAATACATTGTTTGACGTATAAAGATGAAATTTGGCAGGCAGATAGTTTATAGTTAGTAGACGTCCGCTAAGAATGCATTTTACGACAGGGCCGGATTAAGGAGGTCTAAGGGCTCTCGCAAGTTTGTATGAAATTCCTCCATTTTGTGTGCTACAAACTTGAAATTTGGCCGGGATTTAGTTAATATATATAGTCCTCCTTACCGATTTCGGTAACGGCGACCATTTAATGCTATTTCCTTGCGTTATATGGCTTATATGGCCAGACTGAATTTGCTCTTAAATACCCGGTCACAACTAAAGCAGTAGAGTTGACCGGTGGAGTTATAGGTGTAGGTGTAAGAGGGCTTACGTCTCTCTTTACGTATTTGGCGCTTAAAATGCGCGGTAAATGTAAAAACCTTCGAAAACCAGCGACTAGATACATTGAACGGTAGTTAATAGTTAGTTGACGTTCGCTAAGAACAGATTTTGCGACAGGGTCGTATTAAGGAGGTCTAAGGGGTCTCGCAAGTTTGTATGAAAGTTCTGTTTTTTTTTTGTACTACCGACCTTAAATTTAGCAAGTCTAGAGTTTATGAGTAGGAGACATTAGCTAAGAAATAATGTTGTGACAGCCTGAAGTAAGGGCTCTCGCAAGTTTATATGAAATCCTTGGGCTGTTTGTACCTGAAAATTGGTAGAGATATAGAATATATGTAGTTAAGACTAGACTACGACATGTCAGGTAGGAACAGATTTTATGACAGGGCCGGTTTGAGGGAGTATAATGGCTTTCGCACCCTATGTGTTCAAAAAACGTTTGTTGATGGCTTATATATAATACAACAAACAGAAAATACAACTAAATTAAATTCAAACGAGGTAGAAAAACATGTTTACTTAATTAAACTGGGTTTAATTAAGTAAACATGTTTTTCTACTAAAATATGGCCAAATACGGGTAAAAAATATAAATAGTTAAACAAATTATTATTTTTAAATGAATTCAACGCAATCAAGCATAGATTACTGTATTTATACTAAACTACGCATTTTGATAAATCTCACGTGAGGTTAGGAGGGGGATGAAGGGGTCAAGCCAAATCTCACGACATCCCATCGAAAAATCACCAAAATTGCCTCACGGAATTAATGGACGCCCCCTAACACAAGCATCTCCTTGCTTCAAAGGTGATCTCCAATTCATGTGCCAGTTGAATATAATTACTTTTCGCATTTTGTTTAAAGCTTAGAATGTACCTATTAACATTATTATTTATCTTTATTTATTTTTATACAAATCTTATACATTTTTAAATATTTCTTAAACTACAAAACATTTAAAAATATAAAAAATTGTAGCCCACCGGTATCGGGAATAGGGTCCAAGCTACCGGCGGTCAGGGCTCCAGGGAGAGGAACCTCCTAACAATACGAGCGGTGTCCAGGAGTACCGCTTTCTGAATCAAGCCCTTGACCCAGTTGCCTAACGAGAGCCTCCTCAGGTATTGGTCGAGGCTCTTGGCAATTAAGCCATGGGCTGATACAACTATCGGCACAATGATCGCTGAGTCCACATCCCACATGTCGACAACCTCGTGAGCCAAGTCAAGATACTTGATTTGCTTATCTTTCTCGGCTTTCACGAGGTTCTCATCATGCGGGACCGTTATGTCAGCAATCATTGCGCGTCGCTCTGACCAATTCACCACCACTATATCAGGCTTATTGGCTACAATAGTCCTGTCAGTGATGGTGGATCGATCCCAGTACAATGTGATACTGCCATTTTCGAGAACTTGGTAACTAACTTTTAACTTTTCAACATAATTATTAGTATCGTTAAGTCGGTACGTGGTAATATTTATATCAATCAAACTTCATTAATGGAAATACGCAATTAGAAGTAACCGGTTTAGACTTGGCAGTACTAGTTTTTGATGTTATTGGGTGTTTGATCATTAAACACGTGCCCAGACTGATGGTGTGTGGAATTGTGATAACATTATCATGACAATAATGGGGACTACCGTCGCTAGACTTAGACAAAGCAGCTTTTTGAAGACTAATCTCTAACGTGTCGCGGAACCAAAGAGATCAGAATAACACATTGGCTATAATTTTAAATGTAATGAGGCCTTAGGCGGAAGCTAGTATAAAATGTAATAACAATTTTGGGTTCGTCAACCTGCATAAATAATGCACGACATGAACGACGACCGATGACGCACCCTCAACACCAATCTTACTGATGTTGACGCAATCCTGCGTGTTGACATTTCTAAGAAACCAATCTAATCTAATATTTGTAAATAATATTTTTATTTCGAAAATAAACTAACTAACTGTGAAGGCTGGCGAGGTTAATTATGTATAAAGGGTGTAAATAGACCCTTAACATAGCCGAAAGGCACTTGTTCTTCCTGTCTTTTCGATCATTTTTTTGTTCTAGACCATACCTGGGAACCTTCTAGTTACGGAGATATTGGGGGTCAAAGTTCTAACTTTTCCACAAGTTTTTTATTTTTTTATATACATTATTTAATGTTAGATTTTTACTTAAGCCACCTCCACGACCCCCGTACTATTCAATCCATCTATCGGCACAAAGGTTTTTCGAAAAAAAAAAAAAAAAAATTGCGCAGGGTTTCTTGGTTTGATATACAGAATGCTTGGTTGACGGCTTCGTTAAGGGTCCGTTTACACCCTGTATATATAATTATGTATATTCCTATATACATACATTAGAAACTGGGTTTTAAATCTCGCAAATACATAGATTGCTGCGAAATTTCATTCCCTAGTACTGACCCAGTTCTGGGCAAAGGCATTCCACTATTCTTTCCACCTATCCCGGTTCTGTGTCAGTGTAGCTTGTGTAATGTATGCTCTCTTACAACAAATCTTAGAGTAAGAATAATTTTATTGGCTTGAAATCCAGTAAAATTATTCTGGTCTTAAAAATATGTTTTTGATCTTTATATCTTGCCATGGACTGGCATACAAATATTTTAAAGAAAAGTTTGAGTTACGCGATATTGTTTGATCTCGTGGCAATCCGATCAGTAGCCATACTATATTTCTTTTTAACCGTATACACTCAATCTAACAACACAATATCTGCTCATATAGTCATTGGACTGATTGCATGATAAGAAACAAAAAACCCGGCCAAGTGCGAGTCGTACTAACACGCACACAGGGTTCCGTATTCTTGTAATTTGTTTTCATTTAATTGTGCTTCTGTCTTTTGAGTGCACTGAATAATTTTTTTATCTATCTAAACAATATAATAAAAATATTTTGAAGGCTCATTCATATGCTGTATTGTTTTACATTCAACAGAAAAACTAAATTTATTGTTCATAATATGTTAATGTATAACAAAGTTTCTGCTGCAGTTTGATGAAAAAGTTTCATATCTCAAAAACGAAACATTAAATCTTATGCAAACCAATTTTCGTTTAAAATTTTTTTTACGTTCTACAATTCTACATTTTTTCAGAATTTTCCTCCTCTTACTTTAGAAATTAGAGGGGGGGGGGACACACATTTTACCTCTTTGGAAGTGTGTATCTTTCAAACGATTAACTTTGAGAAAAAAATGGTTTTAGAAACCTCTCATGTAATTTTTAAAACCAATCTGTAGACACTCAGCACCTATAGGATTTTTTTTAGTTTCAGTTCGATGTATGGGGCAAGCCCCTTAATCTTTTATTTTTATATAAAAATCGTAAAGCAGTTCGCAGAATACATCTACTTACCAAGTTTCAACTAAGTACTGACAGACAGACAGACATGACGATTTTATAAGGGATCCGTTATTTAGCCATTCGGATATGGAACCCTAAAAAACCGTGTGAATAGTGTAAACAGCCGTAAAATATGATAATATTGAAACTGCTGGCAACGGTTAGCTAATAAAATAATCTATAGCACGCGCATTATTGTCTTGCTATCTAGCAAGACAAAAAAAAAAAAACAAATATAAAACCGTTTAAATGAAAAATAATATTAGTTATATTGTTTTTCATTTAAAAAAATAATATAACTAATATTATTTTTCATTTAAACGGTTGACACTGCTACAAGGTGAACACTCAGAAAAACAAAACACTAGTTAAAAAAAATATTTTACCTGATAGAAAAAATCGTAAGGTGGTGGCTGCAGGTTTTAATGGATTGAGTTGGTAGTCATGATGAGTTTAAAATTACATTATGACCGACATAGCGAAGATGCACCTTGTTTGTAACGACCTTTAACTTATTTCATTTTGTTTTTTCGTAATGACTTCTAAAATATTAAGGTGCAATTAGGTTGCGGTCGGTCAACGTCAAAATATAACAGGCGGTCAGTGTCAACTTACGATCGCCATAGAACATAATCGATATCGATGAACGAAAGCCTGCATTTCTGATTTTAGACTGCCGTCTAAACGCACCCTAAGATTTTTTTGTTCCGGTTCGAAGGACTTAAACAAATGGCAATGCCTTTACTTTTTATTACACAATATCGTTAAAATTGTAGCCTAATCTGAATTAAAGATAAGTATTAATTATGTTTAATTAATAATATAAGATATATGACTTAAATTTCATCAAAATTCGTACAGTCGTTTTGTGTGAAAGAAAAAATCATCCATCCGTCCATCCTCATCTTTCGTATGATAATAATAGTAAGTAAGAAAAGATAAGACAACAAAATTATTGCATTGTTTTTTATGGAGTTAGTTTAACAAAATTTTTGCATTGTATAGAAATTTAGTAAAATAAAAAAGTACCATTAAAACATTAAAATCGAAAAACATGTTAAAGATAATACAAATATAGAATAACAAATTCAAAATAATAATAATCCACATTCAATTTAAAATAATTAAAAATACAATGAAAAAAAAGGTCAAAAAAAAGGAAAAACAAAAATAAAATTATTATAAAAATGATCAATGGCATCTAATTTTCTATGACTATGCAGTATAAAAAACAAATTGTGTTAAAAAGATTAATAATATGTCATCTAATTTTCTGTGAATAATATGTAGTAAACAAAAAATAATTATAAAAATGGAATGTCAAATATAAATAAAGAAAAAAAACCAAGTTGTTATAAAAATGTCAGTAATAATATGTTCTCTAATTGTAAAATACAATAGTAAAAAATGGAATGTCAAAAGTAAAAATTAAAATTATTATAAGAAATAATTTGTCATTGTAAACAAAAAATAATAATAAAAATGGAATGTCAAATATAATATAAAGAAAAAAAATAAGTTGTTATAAAAATGTCAGTAATAATATGTCCTCTAATTGTAAAATACAATAGTAAAAAATGGATTGTCAAAAGTAAAATTTATAATTATTATAAGAGATAATTTGTAATGTGTGTAATGAATAAGAAGGGTAAGAAAATTCCCAAATTTTCTTCAAAATTTTTCAGACTCACAGACAGTGCGTTATTCATTTAGGTTGCTAGTTTCTGAAAGGAGAAATGGCACTTACCGTTATTCGACGATTGTAGGATCCCTTTGATGCACTAGCACAGTACTTTTGATTACCAAAGAAGTATGATGTATTTTCGATACGTTCATACGCGGCACATATATTTTGAATAAATGTCAATAGGCTTTTTAAAAGTAGGCACAACCAGTATCCTCTAAACACGATGCTCTAAATGATCAAACATACAAATGATGTGTTTAAGGTAAACTGGTTATGAGACCCTTAATGGAATAAATAATAAACAGGTTGAGTTTCAGAGAAGAAATTTAGAGATAGAAAACTAGAATACTCTATAATATTGACACCATACAAATTACAGCTTTAGAATATAGAAACTTCTGAAAATTCGAATAGAATAAAATTTTTCGTTTATTTATTTTTCAGTTCTTTGAAAAAACTTCAGACAGCACACATATCAACTCCGAAAGGGATCGGCACCGTATCAACTCAAGTCGTTCAATATTATTTGTATGAAACTCCCTACTGCAACGCACACTAATCGGAATCGTAACGTAATCGCCACGCCTCGGGACAAGCTCACGAACCGCGGTGCGGTGCGTGGTCAACTCACTTACGGCTCGTCGTCCCCTCGCTTACGTCTCTTCGTACCCGAGCTTACGTCTCTTCGTCCACCCTTAGGCACACTACTGTTGCCACACGTGCTGTCATTCACAGGGCAACTGACTTACATTCACAAGCCGTGAGCGCGGCGTCGGTGAGCCGTAAGCGCGGCGTCGCCTAGCCATCGCCGAGTCAACGGTTGATGCCTGTTTGACGGCGAGGCGAAAGGCAATACGGTGCCGAACCCTTTCCGAGTTGATATGTGTGCTGTGACCTTTAGACAGGAATTGTTTTCCGACAAGTCTGAAATGTGACGAACAATATTGTATATTACTATCTATTAAGGATAAATACAGGGTATGAAAGAATCCTTCACGAAGCCGTCAACCAAGCATTCTGTAAATCATACTGCTTTTTTTTTGAAAATCAAAATCATATATCACGGTTTACGGTAGCACTCAAAACATTGTGTTGATGGATGCATTGAATATTACGGGGGTCATGTAGGAATTTAAAGGTATGACATTTAAAACTTGTATTTAAAAAAATACTCGTGTAATTGTAGGAACTTTAGGTATGGGCTAGAAAAAAAAAATATCACAACCACGGGAAGCACAAGCCGAGACGCACTTGTTAGTGCGTCTCGGCTTGTGCAAGGGAGTGTAACTGTAAGGGCTCATTCATACAGCGTGGAGGTCTGTCCCGCTTGGGCGGAGCACCGCCGCCGTGTCCCCGTAGCGGTGATTGGCGGCGGCGATCTCTCGCGTCCGACCCTGGTTCAAGCCATGGTCCGGAGCGAGAGGGAATGGGAAGCCGTCACCGTGCTCGTGCAGTCATGCTAGTGAAGGAGGTGGCGGGAGAGGGTAAGAGCCTCACGTCCCAGCCGCCGCGGGAGACGACCCGGGCGTCGGGGGTCACGTGGTGGCTTCCGGCCACCGTAGGCGCGGGCCTGTGGACGTACTGATTTGATTAATTGAAATAAATGCTTTGAGTTTGAAGTTGGGACCTTAAAGTGCCTGAAATGCCCTTTGCCATGGTGCTTTCTGATCGGTGGTCACCGTCACGTGACTGAATGCCTAATATTGCCGAATTTATTTTCTGAAAATATTATTAATCTTTAGCTTTTATGACAAATAATGTATTTTTTTGTTATCTCCATATCATGATTCTTCACCAGAAACTACACTCCATACGATTTATTTCGCCGTTATACAGCGAAAACCAATTATGTCGAGATTTTGTAAAAAATAACTTAACAGTACAATCCTACCCTATTTGACGTGCTCTTTCGTCTCGTTACTTGTCATCTCAGCAGTCACCTCCTTTCTAGCCATATCCTTCACACAGTCCATCCGTCGTTTCTTTGGTCTTCCTCTACTCTTATAGCCATTTAACAAAATCTCGAGATAATTGGTTTTCGCTGTATAACGGCGATTTGTAGAGGACTGGACAAGCCTAATATTAAAATTTAGGGTACATTTTTTTGTCGTAGGTATGTTTCTTATACATATAAAAAACTGCGTTATCTACACATACGTAATCATTAACACTAGAAACGGGTTATTTACCATGTTTACTGATTTCTTTGAGCTCCCGATATTTCGGCGCTGTTGCAAGCGCCATGATCGCGGATTGACAGTATAAGTTTAGTTGTAAACCGTGAAAGCTTAAAACAGTGTTTAAATTTATTATTATTTATTATAACTTTTTACCCCAGATATGAGATTTTGAGAATAGAGTGCTGCATAGTACTTTTGGGGCGTGGCCAGCGTCGGAACAAACGCCGCCATCGCCTTCACAAAATAAGATAGCAATTAGTTCTCAATAGTTGAATTTTACAACAAACAAAATCTGTCAGGCGTTTAAACATCTTTTCTTAACCCAGGGCAATAAAAGAGTAGGACATCACCGCGACGCACGCGCACGGTGGCACACACCGCGGTGAGGCTAGCCAGTTTCATGCAATACTTCGTTCATGGAGAAGCGGTGTGTATGTACGTAGCGATACTCTACGTTTATTTATTCTGTGTTTGCGCGTATAATAAACGCGGGTCGCTTCACGCGTAGCTTCTCCGTAAACGGAAAAAAACTTGCAACTCGCCTCGTGCCCGTAGATGAGCCCTTACACTCCCTTGCTCGAATTCTAACGGCTGTAAAAATACCCTTACAGAAGCCGAGAGACATTTGTTCTCCCCGTCACTGCGATAATTTTGTTGTTCTAGACCATACCTGGGATCCTTCTAGTTACGGAGATATTAGGGGATTAAAGTTTTAATTACAGCCTACAGACCCACAGGTGGCCTACAGGTAGTTGTTCAAGGTCTGGCTGTTTGTGTATGTGAGTTAAAATGTTTGTAAGCGCACCCACGATACAGGAGAAATTCCTAGTGTGGGGCAACGTTATCAAAAAAAGAAAGAAAGAGAGAACTCTTTCACTAGTTTTTAATGTTAAAACTTTTTACTTCAAATACCTCCACGAGCCTCGTACTATTCAATTAATCTACATGGTCCTCATATGACTTGAGCAATGTCTGGACTTTAAAAGAGACCTCTGAGTTTGTTTCGGATGTTTCTTCTCAGAGTAGTCAGGTACGAAACACCGGCCCCATCTAGTTTTAAAACATAACATGTTGACATGTAAAAGAGTTTTGTAAACCAATTTACAGAAATAAATATGTAAATTATGATTTGAATTATGATTGAGTCCTACCGTAAAACGTGATGTTTCACCCCAAAAAAAAATCCATTTCCCAGCAATAATTTTTACGTAGAGTAGTAATTAGATGTACAGAATGTTGACGAGTCGTGAAGGGTCCGTTTACACCTCGTATACATAGAAAAAAAACAACCTGCACTTACATGTATTTTTTTTCGTATACGGAACCCCAAGACGCTGGCAACGTAGATCAGGACGTGACGCTCCGGATCAACTCAGGGTGGATGAAATGGCGACAGGCTACTGGAACAACTTGCGACCCACGGAGTTAAAGGGAAAATATACAAGTCTGTGATTCGACCTGACGTACTGTATGGATCAGATGCTGGGCAGTGAAGAAGATGGATGAAAAAAGATTGCAGCAGAGATGAGAATGTTAAGATGGATGTGTAGAGTCACCAAAATGGATAAAGTAAGAAAAAAAAAAAAAAAGATGAAGGGAGTCGTCTGTCTTGGTATGGACATGTGTGATAGGGAGGGGGAATAGATGTGACTTAAAGAGTGATGAATATAAATGTTGATGAATGGAGTGGGAGAGGAAGACCAAAGAAAAGATGGATGGATTGTGTGAGGAATGATATGGAAGAAAAAGGAGTAGATGATAGCGTGAGGATTGACAGGAAAGAAAAGAAGAAAAAAACGTGTTGCGCCGACCCCAAATAACATGGGACAAACGCAGGAATATGGCAACGGAACCCCAAAAACAGTCGCATAGTTCGATCTTCTAGGTTAAGCAACGCTTGCCGAAGGCGGTCCGTGGATGCGTTGCCATCCATTATATACTGAGACCAAATAGGCTCAGAGCTCTTGGTCCCGGCTATCAAGGGTTTGTGTTAGCTCGTTCCATCGTCGACCTCATCTCTGTCCTCAGGACTAGATTGACGTCAAGAGTAGGTCTTGTAGTATCCCCTTGTAACTGATCTAATAGGTTGATAACACAATTTACTAACTATATCACAGGCTCACCACACCACCAAGCCCCAGTCCATGGTAAGCTTCACCTTCCAACTTCCCGCCATTCGTGGTGACTGACAGTTGTCATTAGTGACAGCTACCTGCCTACTTGTGACTGTGAGACAGTGTTTCCATATCTATGAAATAGATACACTACTGATCCATTTAATATTAAAAAAAAACAATTGTAAACCTGTGACGGTCTTTACTGACAGTCAGTTACAGTTAGAAGCACGAATCTTGAATTTCAGATTTACCAAGGAGTTGTTACCTAATTACTGGGTTGTGGATATGTATTGTTATTCAGCTGCATCCAGTTAGACTGGAAGTCAACGGTGTGGTGCACTGAATACATCAGTTTTCTTACATACTTACACTGTCATCATCATCAGTCTTTTCCCAACTATGTTGTGGTCGGCTTTCAGTCTAACCGGATGCTGCTGAATACCAGTATTTTACATGAAGGGACTGCCTATCTGACCTCCACAACCCAGTACTGGGTAATACGATACCCCTTGGTAAGACTGGTTGTCAGACTTTTTGGGCCATTGACTACCTGTAACGACTGTCAAAGATCAACAAATAACAGCCGGGACCAACAACTTAACGTGCTTTCCGAGGCACGTACGAAATTCGGTATGTAATGGGTGGTCACCCATCTACAGACCAACCTAGGCAAGCACGGCTTAACCTAAAGATCGATCCGAGTGGCTGTTATTATTTAGCCCCGAGCTCCTCCCACTTACGCTGTAATGATGCAAATAGTCTCCGAGTACAATTATTGTTTGGCATCCGGGCAGTCAGACTGGCCTAGCGAAATTATTAGGGTTCCGTTTTACGATTTGGCTACGGAACTAAGCTTTAGACTAGAGACAGA
Organism: Noctua janthe; assembly: GCA_910589295.1. NCBI lineage: Eukaryota > Metazoa > Arthropoda > Insecta > Lepidoptera > Noctuidae > Noctua > Noctua janthe. The sequence goes on from OU342573.1 coordinate 13,056,568, forward strand.
GTCACTGTAAGATTTTCTACCTCATTGGCCTAGTGATCGCACTAGGGTTCGATACTCGAGACGAGTAAATAGCATTTTTTTTATTTAAACTAGCACAATTAATTTTTCTTTTAGTCGTTTGTCTGCCTCTATTTATGTAACGCTGAAGTCTATACACCCTTAAGAAACGCTTGGTGACAGTGGCTTCTAGAACTGTGCACATTAAAATATCCATCTCATTAGCCATAAATTGTCATAGAATCAACAATAATGAAGCGTACCGTTTCCAGAACCATTTTCTGTTTTGGGCCATTATTGGTCATCATCATCTGCCTAGCCTTTTCCCAACAATGTTGAGTCCGCTTCCAGTCTCACTGGATGCAGCTGAATACCAGTATATTACATGGAGCGACTGCTTGTAACTGCTGTCAAAGATCTACAAATGACAGCCGTGGCCAACGGCCTAACGTGGTTTCCGAGATCTCTCCGTAAGTCAGAAAGCAGCTTTGGCTGTCATTTTTCTAGATTTTCGAAAGTTTGTGTTATCAAAGGGTATTGTCGTATTGTCATATCCGGTTAGACTCTAAAACGATCCCAACACATGTAGTTGAGAAAAGGTTAGGCAGTTGTAGAATGGTCAATAAACTGTTTTACTCCTTATTATTTTTATTAATATTATAGCTAGCCCACATTGTCCCACTGCTGGTCAAAGGCCTCCCTCCACTCCTTCCGAAGGTCACGCTTCTGTGCTACTTCTTTCCAATTCTCAAGGAAGACATCCAGTTCATCCCGCCATCTCCTTCGTGGTCTGCCGCGACCCCGTGTCTCTGTTTCACTCCTAGAGTTACTAAATAAAGAATACAAACATTAAAAATCGAACGCTGAAAACTAGTTTTCGGCATTTTACGAACACAATAACCTTTAAGTCATTTAACTACTTATTCTTATTAAAAATAAATAAGAACTTTTTTCTAGTAGGACATAGGTACACTGACCTCATTGGTGTTCTTCAGAAAGGTCAGATGGTCTACCATGTCATGAGTGGGAAAGAGATGGGAATGTATAGCTCGTCCTGTATAACTCCAACTCTTTCCCTCTCTGGGGCAAGAATCGAACTTACATAGACATAAACTCACGCCTTTTTCGCAGGCAGAAACCGTAGAACGCCACCTGCTACCATCCTTACATACTCCTTTAGCCTCGTCCACGTTCATACATCTGGTCATACACGTACCCCGGTAGCGAGTACTACACACCTGACCTTTCTTAAGAAAAAACAAACACAACGACTCGAAACAAATCGTAAACATGGTAAATATCCCGTTTTTCGTGTTAATGATAATGTTAGTGACCAAGTCAGTTTAAAAACTCATATCTGTCTGAAGAACCTCACCAATAAGGTCAGTGTGCCGTCTTATGACGACAGGCCGTTTCGACGGCGCGTTCGTGTTCCACGCGCGCCTCAAAGAGTTGTCAGCAACCATGTAGGGGTCCGCATGGGCTGATGACTGCCAGGGCTGCGGGACTGTTCTAAAGAGATACCGTGGCCCTGGAACACAAACGGCAAAGAAGGAACATGGATGGGGGGTCATTTGATCATTTCCCATCCGAAAAAAAAAAATAACAAAAAAAGCGTGCGTCCTTCTAGGGCGTCCCCACCCCGGCGTGGCCACTCACATCTGCCTTCTAAATACCTTTTGTTAGTCGCCTCTCACTCATCCTCTCCAAATGACTAAACCATCTAAGCATACCCTTTTCATTTTTTTGTCACTACATCTTCTTTTACACCGCAACGTTCTCGTATAACAGCATTCCTCAATTTATCATTTAGAGCTACACCAGACATACTTCGCAAAAACAATACTCCTCGGTTACCCCCCCAGGTTCGTACTACACACGCCCAGCGTGTATGTATGATCAGATGTATACAGGGTGTAAACAGACCCTTCACATCAAACTAAGTAATTTTACACAAAAATTATTGCTGGGAATCGAGTTTTTTTTTGGGGTTTAAAATCACGTTTTACGGTTGGACTCGATAGATCGCACTGACAGCATTGTGCTAATGGATGGATTGAATAGTACGGGGGTCGTGGAGGTATGTAAAGTAAAAATCTTACATTAAAAACTTGTATTTAAAAAAAATACTTCTGAAAAAGTTGGAACTTTGACCCCCAATATCTCCGTAACTAGAAGCTTCCCAGGTATGGTCTAGAACAAAAAAATGATCGCAAAGACGGGGAGAACAAGTTCCTTTCGGATATGTTAAGGGTCTATTTACACAATTTATTATGAACGTGGACGGGATTCTTACACAGGTACTCCTTGTATTTAAAGATCGTAGAAGATGGCGTTCTGTAGTTTCAGCCAACCCTCGAGGTAAAAAGATGTAAGTGTAAAGGTGTAGGTATGCAAGAATCTTTTCAAGATTTATGAAAAAAGAAAAAATAAAATAACAAACAAAATAACTTAATAATAATCATACAATAACGACGACAAGGACGACGAAGATAAACTATATGACGACACTGTCGACGTGATCGATGACAGTGTAGACACGTCCGTGTCTGTCGACTGTCTGTCTGTCGATACTGTATGACTTTATGACGTAAAACTTACCTTGGAACGTAGATTTTTTAAGGTAAACAAGGTAATAGTAGGTTCTATATTATAAATCTTTTAAACACCGCTCCACTATGAAAGTTTCGCCAGTTACAGAAAAGTTGAAAGGGAATTGACTGTCTTGGTATGGACATGTGATGAGGAGGTGCCGCATGTGAATAAAAGAGTTGTGAATAAATTTTGATGGATCTAGAGGGAGAGGAAGACCAAGGAAACGATGGAGAGATTATGTGAGGAATGATATGAAAGAAAAAGCTGTGAATGATTACGTGACGGTTGACAGGGGAGAATAGAAGAAAAAAATCTCAAATGTCTATCTTTTTTGTCATTACGAAAGCGAGCGTGTTAGACATACGACTTTCCGATTCGAAGCGTTTGTGAATAGATGATGATGATGAGACACCGTGCGACTGAAAGGTACAATGTCAGCATTTGTCGGGCAATATAATCAGATGGGTTCAACTTTCTTCCGTGTACATTTGAGCTACTTTCCGTCAACAAGGTCAACGTAGGTCAAACGTGCTTCATCAAAAAGTTTTCAGTAAAATCCAATTATAGATCGCCGAGGCGCCAACCTCCAATTTGTAGGCTGTGACTACTGTGGCATCGATCGATAGTTACCAGACATTGACCTAGGGTGACCATTAAATAGGAAAAGGAAAATGATATCCTCATTTTCATGCCTGTTGCATATATAGAACCACATCCTTGCGCACTCAGAAAATTACATCAATAAACTGGAGTGTTGGCCCCCACCTTACCTAACCTTAGTTCTCGCTTAGGTGTCGGGGAGGACGCACGCGCGCTCGCTATGTGAAAAATAAATACTAAATCAAATAAACTCGGTAGTTATTAACTGTAAAATGTTGGTTTTGTGCTGTTTGACGGCCCTCTTTGGGTATATTCATGGATTTGCGCTGCCTTTTGAGGGATTGTACAAATTGGATATAATACATTATAATGATTTTCATGCCAGGTAAGTTTAATATTGATATTAATGTATTTTTCAGGGTTTCAGGTCTATATTACTAAGATATATTGAAATCGTGTCTGTGAAGAGTGCGATACTTAATCCTAACTAATATTATAAATGCGAAAGTAAGTTTGTTACCTTTTCACGCCTAAATACTAAACCGAACATTCTGAAATTTTGCATATACGTTGTCAGGTGTACAAAAATGAACATAGGGTACATACCTTTAATCCCGAAAAAAAGTACTGTTCCCGAGGAAAACAACAATAACGTTCTAATGATAATAGATGGCGCCACGTGTCTTTCGAATCATGATTGAATTATATTATTACAAGCAGAGTATAACCCGAATTGATTGTCTAATTCAAAATTAATGCGAGCGAAGCCCGGGCTAAAGCTAGTACACATTGATACTGTGCGGTGGTTCTTCGATACCCTATCCCATTTTAGGCTCTTTATAATTATGAAAGAAAGTATATATAAGGTCTGTCTTTTCATACACGAAATATTTTAAGAGTAAATTTCTTAAATAATTAATTAAAGTAATTTTTTTAAAGTCGCCATAGCAACGAAAGAAAAAATTATCTGAGTGTTTTTTTTTTTACCAAATTATTATAATTCTAAAATTTTTTGAAACTTTTTGCATAAAACCTTTATTCTAACAATGACAGTAGGTAAATACGACGTAGTAAACTACCGTAACGAATGCTTAAAAATAAGGAGCCAGTATTTATTTAGTGGGTCAAGTAATTTAAAATTATTTATTTTTATAAAAAAATATACTCAGATAAAAAACAAATCCCTTGAAATGGCTTTGTTATAGCCGTTAGATGATTCCCTGAAAATATTTCGTGTATGAATAGTTAGACCCTATATAATTACATTTTACGTCATACATAACAGTGATGAATTGAATTTATTGTTTTCTTTTTTTTTCTGAATGTACGTACGTGCTTAACTTCAAGTTTTTATTGATTTGTAAAGTTAAAAGAACACAAAGTCACGTCGGCGAAGCCGCGGGCACAGTTAGTGAACCTAGAATAGAAAATTATTTACAGCTGGTTTATTGATTTCAATAAGTGTTATGAATAGAATTCGTGCCATTTTTAATAATAAAAGAGTTTTAAGTCAACCAGGTACTTATCTATAGAATCTTTTCAGAAGATTAATATGTTGCCTTATTAAAATTATAATTCTTTATATTATTGTGAATATTGGAAACATAGTGTATCTCAAGTCGCACTAAGTAGGTACCTACCTACTTACCTAGTATGTATGTAGTCCTTTTGTTCCGTTCCCATAGACAAACCGGGGAAACGGCGCCAAAGTCAACAAAAAAAAAAATGACTAAGCTCGCTGGTCCATAACCGTAATTTATTCTTTTCATGCCGATTTTGGTCATTTACCACTGAATATTATCATACACTACGACTACTTGGTGAAGCTTCATTTTCTTCCTTATGAGGGAAATTATTAAGCTGACTGTAATTCAGACGGCTACATCCAAATTGGTCGCAGTTACTAGGCTAGGAAACACCATTTAAAGACGAACATAGAACATGAAAAAACATGATCTAGGTTACCATTAGAAAATAGCAAGAAAGAAAAAAAACATGTTAATTTGGCATAAGAGCACACAATATAAAATTATCATCATCATCATTTCAGCCGAAAGACGTCCACTGCTGGACATAGGCCTCCCCCAAGTGTCGCCACATTGATCAGTCCCGTGCGACTCGCATCCAGCGGATCCCTGCAACCTTCACCAGGTCATCGGTCCACCTAGTGGGAGGCCTTCCAACGCAACGTCTTCCGGTATAAAATATCTAAACAAAAAAGAATAATATTGTATATATTATGTCTCACGGCTGCGCTAAATAGCCCCCGTTCAGCAAAATGCCGAGCAGCTAGTGCAGGACGCTGGTTTTCAGCTGGATCACAGGATACTTATATCCCATATTACGATAAGTTTATTTCCGTCCTCTACGCAGGGGGAGACACGGACAAAAACTACTATTGTATTATAAGGGCTCGTGCATGATGCTATTCCGCTAATGAATAGGTGGAACAAAAATATATATTTTCTAATAATTTTTATTTTTTTCTCGCACAATCGTTTGTAGCACTTAACAGTTTTGAACTTTATAAATTCACATTGTGAGAGCTGGTGCCTGAAGTAGGTTTTAGAAAAAAACCTGTATTACAGGTCACTAGGCCCCACTTAGTAGCATCATAAATTAGTAGGCAGGTAACATGTTTTTCTACCAAACAGAAAAAAAAAATGAAAAGAAAGAAATTAAATAACACAACAAAATGAGTCACAGGACTCACAGGGTGTGTGTGAATGTGTAGGTGGATGTTGGTGATTGTGTAGGTGAATGGTGGTTAATGTGAAATAAAAAAATTAAAAGAAATAAATTAAATAACACAAAAAAAAAGGAGTCACAGGACTCACAGGGTGTGTGTGAATGTGTAGGTGGGTGTTCGTGATTGTGTAGGTGAATGGTGGTTAATGTGAACAATAACTTCCTCCTTTTTTGAAATCGGTGATAAATCCAATGCTGATGACCACTACATATGAACTTCCTTAACCTCTGTGTTAGAAAGCCGTTATTCCAGCAACGGATAATATTTGCCGACTGACATTATGAAAGACTGCGATTTCTTTAGATTTACGGTCTAGAAATCACGATGTTGATTCTACAGAGATTACACACTGATAATTGTTGGCAAGAAAGGAGGCGTGTGATGAGATGTCGAGTAAAAGAGAAGTGTGGAAGAAAGAGACCTAATGTCAGAGTTTTTATGCCGGCCATGGGCCTCTGTCTTGGCTTTTTTTTTTTTTTCCGGATGGGAAATCATCAAATGACCCCCCCCACTCTGGGCGGAGCGGAGGGGAGTGTCAGACTTGTACTGACTAAAACCCATCCATGTTCCTTCTTTGCCCTTTATGTTCCAGGGCCACGGTCTCTGTCTTGGCTTAACATGCCATCGAAAAATATCTCAGGCATGCTGGTTTCCTCACGAAGTTTTCCTTAACCGAAGCAATTGCTAATTATACAATACGCACATGGATTCGAAAAATCAGTTGTTAGTTAGGGTATTGTTACCCATATTTCGCCAGTTATCACTAACTGTGCAGCTGATGGTTAAGTTAAAGGCGCAAACCCACCGCGGCGCGTGTTGGGCACGGGCACGCGGTGTATTTTAGCTGCGTGGATTCATTTGTTTGACAACATGAGTCTACGTTTCCACTGTAACTGCCTGTGTGTAGTACACACTACACACCCACAACTATGTACAACTGTAGCGTGCGTGGTCCACTGTATAGTGTGTACCGCACACACAGCGTGTATGGCGTTAACAGCGTTGAGCCATGTGAGCGCCTTATTCGAGCTAGCCACACATGTACTAATGACGTCAATTGATGCATAGCTTGTCTGTGGTTTGCAGTGGACACAATCACATACATATTCTTGCAAAGCGAAGCTTTAACGCACGTGCGTGGCCTATCCGTGCGCTGCGGTGGGTATGCGCCTTAATAGTGTTACTTTTTTTTTATGACATCTCGCACGTCAACCCAGGAGGTCGTCGTCTACTTAACCGAACTATCCTTGAGTGTAAGGCCTCCGGCCCGGGGATTGAGTATTACGATTACACACTCGTAATACAACATTATTTTTAGTATATGCGAAACCTGAATATAGTTTGTTCAAAATAAGTAACTGAATCGATTCAAATAGTTTTTGAACCATGTTACATTTTCTCCATTTTTTTTAAAAAAAGGCTACAAGTTGGATACTGCGTTCCTACTGTCATATTATCATTATCAATGAGCTCACGCTGGAGGCGAGCGTTTGGACGCGTCGCGTAGCGACCACGTTTTTGTGTGGACAGCAAGGTAACAGAACAAGCTTATAACTTTGTAATTTTTCATGATACAGTTTTGAAATTTTGTACATAGATTCTTTACATAAAAATACTAGACACGTGTTTCAGGTTTCACATATACTAAAACTAATGTTGTATAGTTTGATGATTTGATCCTATCTTCACATTGATAACGGTTTATCAAATAAAGTCTTATCTAGGGTAACGTGAACGTGACGTGGGTTTTGAAGCACTGTTGTATGAATGAATGTTTATTTCTGTATGTTGATAAGTGTTCATTACTAAAGATGTTCATTAGCTGAAACTTGCTAGTCATACATAACAACATCACGCCTGTAATCCCTGAACTGAACGGTTAGGCAGAGTTGTTCATGTTACAGTTATAAAAATAATCTGACAAAGAATCATCCTGCATGTTAACCAACTACATGTAATCCAACAAATACAACAATAATTCCATGACGACAATATTAATTTCGAGTAATTAAAATAATCAAATAAAGAAAAATCAAAAACAGAAGAAAGAAATTTAATGTTTTTTCAAATATAAATATTTTTTTTTTTTTGGGTACCTATCAGTGTGCGTGGCGGACCACAGCATGCCACTGGTAAGGGGCCATCCATTAATCACGTGAGGGTTTTAGGCCACTTGTAGGCGACTCCACCTCGCGGGTTTTTAATTATTATTGGGAAAAAAATACACGTCACAAAGATAGACACTTTTCAAAACGGTGAAAGAAAACATCATGAAATGTAAGTAAGTAAGTATATTCATTTGCATAAAATGTGGTATATACAGGATGTTATAAAAATATTATAGAGCAGGACACATTCCGCCATAATAATAGCATGCAAAATCATCTTTTACATAAGATAGTTACATTAAAATTAACTACATTGGTACGTACCTATTCAACATAGAATATATATAAATACATAAATCTCTAATATAATCTATGAATAATTTAAAGATCTAAGCAAACCATCATTAAACAAAACAATAATAATGAAACACCTGCACCATAAACACATCAAATATTCACTGAAGCCATATTCATTTAACAAAATAATAAAGAATATTAAAGACACACAATAAAAGGTCTGTACATTACATATGAATAAACTATCAAAAGAAATTATATAAAAAAACAACTAAACAAATCAACGTAAAAACAAAAAAAAATCCTTAACAAATAGGTATTCATATAGAATGAAGGTTGTTAAATAAACAGTTTTTAATTTCTGACATAAAATAAAAAATTACAATGCAATTTAAAAGTGATAAGAATGCGAAGAATATTTTTTGAGGAACTCGTTGACAGTGTAAAATTTTTCTTTTATTAACCACTTTCGTAAGTGAAAACAAATTCGCGATAGGGCGGGCAGGTCTACAATTTTTTTAGGTAGCGAGTTATAAACTACTGGTGCCATATACACGCAGCTGTGTCTAAACATTTCTATCCTGGGAACTGGTAATTCTAAATTTAAGTGAGTAATTTTACGTTTGTTTAAGTTATTTTTATTTTGGAAAAGATCCATGTTAGTTTTAACAAATTTAGCTGCTTTATGGATGTATATGCTAGGGGCGGTCAATAGGTTTTCAGATTTAAATATGGGTCGACAGGATTCAGACCACTGCATATTAAAGATTGCACGCAAGCATTTTTTTTTGTGCTACAACTATACCACAGCGAATTATGGAACACACATATGCATGATACACCAATAGTGCGGTTTGTTTAGAAGTCGTTTCTTTGACCTTCTTTAAAGCTAATACGAATTTGTTGATCTTTTTACAAATGTTATCAATGTGCTCCTTCCACGTGAGATATTCGTCAATTATTATACCTTAAACTTTGGTACTACGGATTTGTTCTATTTGTTGATTATTAAAAGTAATGTCTAAATGTTTGTCTGTACTTTTAAATGTTTTGAAATTTATTACTTTTGTTTTCTCTAAATTAATCTTTAATGATTTTTTGTTTAACTATAACATAATTTCTTTTAGTGTGTTATTTATTTCAACATTTTGAAGGCTTTTATCTTTACATCCTATTATAACAGTAGTATCATCTGCAAATAAAACACAAACAACACAAATCTGCAAATGAAACCGGCTTGTTCTAGAACTATGAATTTGAAGACACTTGTGATATCCACCAACCACCACTAGCCCTGGCACTAGAATTATAGTCTACTACCTCGCACAGAGAGGGGGCCAGTGTCCCTAGCTGTGGGACCGTCAAAGGTTGATTATCTTTTCAAGATCAACACTTTCGCTTTCATTTTAGACATGTGAATAGTCACAGAATTAATAAATAGCGTCCAATAACATGCTGATTACGTATTCATACCTTTCTCTTCCGTAATGAGCTGTTATGCCCATGAATAAATAAACAGCAGAGACTAAGCTTTGAAAAAGACTGCGATCAAAGTCATTTAAGTAGTAGACTAGGGCCGATGCCTTCCAGGGCTGCGGGACTGTTCGAAAGAGATACCATGGCCCTGGAACACAAAGGGCAAAGAAGGAACATGGATGGGTTTTAGTCAGTACAAGTCTGACACTCCCCTCCGCTCCGCCCAGAGTGGGGGGGTCATTTGATGATTTCCCATCCGGAAAAAAAAAAAAAAAAGATAGACGGGGATTCTCCGACCCGACTGGTGTTGTGCCTGGAGGGCTACTGCCCGACAGTTGTTGTCAGGGTTTTCAACATCGTCTTCACTCGCGGGGAACTTTAATACCGCCATTTAAGAATTTGATGCTAGTTCTGCATTTGTGGCATACATAGTGCTGTACTTTTCGTACATGTATGTTGTTGTAGTTCTTTTTGTGGTGCCGCTACAACCTGACAGACATGTGATCACAGTGTTTCTATGATATTCCTTCTGATAATCTATCTAGTCTGAGTATTTCCTTGACTATATATCACTGCAACGAATTTAACTCTTGGCACGTTTTTCAAAATACAAGGTGGCTTATTCGGTACTTCTTAAAAAAATCAAAAAAGAAAAATAAAGTGAGTGACAGGAGTCTTAGAAACAAAAGCTGCAATGTTTGGCATTTTTTTGTCTGACCAAATCCAATCATCGTTCATTTGATTTCTAGATTATAAACATCACATCATGATCTAGGTTCGAAGAGAAGAAGAGTCTATAAAGTTACAGTAATTGATTTGAATTTGAGACTGCAGCGCAATTGTGTGATGTTCAGTCTCTGTCAACTATTTATTCATGTACCTTGGACAAGTTTGTTGTTATTTAATCCGACCTTGATACCATTCTCACTGAGTGATATAATGTCAAGATTCGGTGACGAAACACGACCGGTATTTTGCGACAGTCTGATTACAGTTCATGAATGTCAGTCTGGCACTATAGTCAATAGAAGGTTGATTATCACCAAGTATGGCACTTTGGTGATTCCACACATTCGTTTTTTTAGCCTATATTGTCCCACTGCTGGGCACAGGCCTCCCCCATAGCATTCCAGTGCTCTCCGTGCGGTTTCTACGCCTCTCGGCGACGACGACGCCCGTCTTCAGGCACCCACTGCGTGACGACTCTGGCCCATCGGTCCTGATGCATTCTACAGACGCATAGTGCCACTTCAACCCAGCATTTTTGTTGCCCACATCAGCAATAAATATAAACATGAATGAACATTTTTTTCTATTAATCTGTCTCAAAACACTGGACGGTGGTACACAATGTGGAATCTCTCTTCTCTGTCTTCTTTATCGCTATCTCGCTGCTGAGAATAGTGACTCCTTTTAAACTTTTCAACAGTTTTTCTCCATCTGTTACGATGGCCTGGTGGAGTGCGGCGCTGCATATACGTTGATTTAACGCTTTTAGGCGGCCAAAATAGAAAAATCCATACTAGTCGTATTGTAAAAAACTAAATATCAAATGAAATTAATGTATATCCTTAACGCACCGAGTGTAATTTTTGTCACAGAAATGTTTTGTTCTGACAAAATTGTCAGATCTGTTTGATCTTTACAGGGTCGACAGAAGGTGCATTTTGAAAGCTTTCTGTATACTTATCTCGATTTTGGCATGTGTGTGAATTGGTTCCGTCTTGCATAAGTAGGTCCAATTGTATTTGTAATTCCTTTCATTAGGCATTTAACTTTGTAATATTTTTAATTGTGTCGTATTCACAACTCAATTGATGATGGAATATCGTAATACAGGTATGTAGTAATCAAATAAACGTTATATGTCTGAATCTATTAATTTAGTTTTATTTTGCCAGGATATATAATAATCCTTTGCAAAAAAAATGGATTAGTTTTATATCTAATACCTATGTATTTGTGAGTCATCTGACTAACTGTTTCGTGTAGATGAAGCCATTGCGTTATGTAAAAAAAAACTTTGCGCTTAAGTGCCACTTCGTCTGTTATCAGCTCACTGTTAAAGGTAGTGGTACGAAAATAGTCATTTTTGATATTTTGTGAAATCTTTGATTTTATTTGGTTTTGGGGTGGTTCGAATTATAGAGTAGTTACCAGAAAATGGTTGTACGATAAGATGCGTGAAAAATTCGATGATAAACTAAAATACTTAGAAAATGATCTTTTGACATTTCTGATGATTACTCTGATACAAATCCACTAGAAGGGAGTGACAATTATTCAGAATATTATTTATCACGATCTCGAAGAGTCCAGCTAAAAGCTCTAGGCATATTTTAACCTTTTATTTTCTTTATTAACAACTTTAAAAATATTTTTTTAGCATCATTTTCCTGTCTTCAACTAACAGATCAATAAAACGCAGAAAAATAATTTTGTCCGTCTAAAACTGTTAAATCAACGTATGTGCGCTGTTAGGTATTTTCAGGTTGCTCAAATATTTGAACAGGGGGCTTATTATGACGTCTTAAAGCAGGAGTAATTCCAGTGTGTGAAAGGGACAGAGCTATACAGGTCGTGTAGCGCCATCTCTTTACCACACTTGAATTACTGCTGCTTTAAGACGTCATAATAGGCCACCAGACCACCGTTTTGGGCTTCGTCATCTAACATCTTTTGCCCTTCATTTTTTCAGTCACCATTGGCGTTTCATATTGCTAGTACGTACCTCTGCCGCGGGTAATGCGACCGGAGTATCTCACGACACGTTGCAGGCAGATTGAAGACAATTGTTCTCTATTGATTTGTTTTCAATTGTTCTCCGTTGTTGTTTGTTGTGATTTCTTTGTTTCCTCTTATGTACTCATTCCTTATTTTTTCCATTCGCGTTACACCACACATCCCTCTTAGCAATCTCATCTCAGCCGCATGCAATTGCATAAGATGCATTATAAAGAGCGCGGATAGTATCGTCAAGTTGCCTTGTGTATTTTTGTGGCCATTAACCAATTTTGGCTACTAAGCCGAAATCGTTGGTAAACGAAATCTAGGCGCTTCGTTTAGATCATCAATTTTAAGATCATCCAAGCAAACATCACCCTTATTTTTCATATTCATATCTTTATTTGCATTCCATAATAGTGTCGTTATGATATTATTTTGATGCGCGAGTTATTTGCATTCTATGATATTTCCTAAGATACTCGTATTCATCTAAATCAAATGGTGCAAAGTATAAGGATTAATAATGCTCCGCTCCTATTGGTTTTAGCGTGATGATATGTAGCCATAGCCTTCCTCGATAAATGGGCTCTCCAACACTAAAAGAATTTTTCAATTCGAACCGTTCCTGAGATTAACACGTTCAACCAAACAAACAAACTCTTAAGCTTTAGTATAATGAAACGTCATGTCTCTGCGACAAATAAATATATTTTCTTTCTTCTATTCGACTGTGGTTACTGATATCAAATTATAAAAACACAACACTAGTCCAGTCATGGTCATGACGTGTATAAGGAAAATCAAAATTAAACAAATATAATTATCTCATCAACCACAGTATGTAATAAAATGAGAACTGCTCATTACAAATGAATTTCGATGAGAAATATGGGTATTTTGAAACCGTGTTCTTTGTTCGTTTCTTACTGTTATCCTTGTTCACTTTATAACTCTTAGGTACCTAACTACCCAGGTCGAATTTCAAGAACAAGTATTTACTAAAATTTGTTTAAGTAGGTACATCAAATACTCTACTGCTTTTTGCCTGGGGTTTCGCGCCTTGAAGGTACCGGCTTATTCATCAACTGGCGAGTGTGAAACTCGCGAGTGCACGCGAGTTGGCACCTTCCGATTTTACCTATTTTTTTATGTCGTCAACACGCTCGACCTTGAAAATCTGACGTTAAATACGTCAGATGTACAGTCAGCTACAAAAACTTCTTATAAAATGTATAATATTGGTACCCACTTTTTATGTATAAGACATTTTATACGACTTGACTTTAAAATAAAACACGGAGGTAACATGAGAAGGTCAAAAGTAACATTCTGGCAACGCTGGATAGCATGCTTGGGTATCATGCATCGTCGGCCGCATCCCCCTCGCCGTATCCCGAAATCTAAGTAGATAGGTACTTAACCGAATCAGCCCGCGCGGGCATAGCTAGTTATGTATAGTGATTGGTTTCAATTCATTTTTATTTGACTGTACTTTATAATGTGCGAGCGAGTTGACGACAAAAAAAATAGGTAAAATCGGAAAGTGCCAACTCACGTACACTCGCGAGTTTCACACTCGCCAGTTGATGAATAAGCCGTCCTAACACAGGTCATGATGTTCGTTGTCTATATTCTTCTAATTTCACGCGAACGTAATGGTTGAAATCTTTATCAATATAGTAGCAGCAACGGAGTCCGGATTTATGCCCGGTTGATGGCAAAAGGCTAGCCTATTTATATTCGAATTAAAAAAATAACTAGCAAAATGTAGGAGTACTATTAGGTGTACGGTTCGGGGATTACAGACGTGATGTCATGTATGTTATGAAATATTGCAAATTATTATCCTCACCGCCTAGCCTTTTCCCAACTATGTTAGTGTTGATATTGCAATGTAACCGGACGCAGCTCAATACCAGAATGTTACATGATGCTTCCAACTATCTGACCTCGACTACCCAGTTACTGATGGGTAGAATACGATACTCCTCGATAAGACTGATTGGCAGACTTTCGAGCTGACTATCCGTAACGACTTAGAAAGGTCAGCAAATGACAGATGGGACCAACGGCTTATTATACTTTCCGAGGCATCAGTGCCTCCCCGTCGGGCCACGGGCCGTGCCATGTAGCCAATGGATGGAATTCCAAATCCATGGTGGAAATTGAGTCCATTGGCTTGCCGAGTTTCCATCATGTAAACTCTGCGAGCGTAACTTTACCTACAATCGTCTTGTGGCTGTTCTCATTTAGCTACGAGTCTCTTCATAAATTCTTTCTTCTTTGTTGATAAGTATTTTAATAATAATTATATCTTTCCAGATTCGAAGAGACCTCAGTAGACACTCCAACCTGCCGGTACAACAACAACTCCTGCATCGGCGGCTTCCCTCGCCTTTACCAAGAGATCCACACACTGCTGGAACAGAAGCCTGACTCCATAGTCCTGAACGCCGGAGACAGCTTCCAGGGAACTTACTGGTATACCCTGCTGAAGTGGAATGTCACCCAAGAGTTCATGAATTTGATACCGCACGATGCTCATGTAAGTTGATAAACATCCCGCCAGCAAAGTCCTAGTGACCTATTATGACATCATAAAGCAGTATTGTTTTAATCAAATTCCAGAGTAGGAAAGATATGACGCTAGACGTCCTCCATAGCTCCGTCTCTTTCCCACACTGGAATAAGATTAAAACAATACTGCTATAAGACGTCATGGGGACAGGGGGTTCCCTGTGCGATAATATCCGACCAACACACGGGTGACCCTGCCAATATTGCTGAAAGTTGTTGAGGAAAGAGGAATTGTTCCGAAAGCAATTGTGTAGGCCGCAAGGTCACCGTGTTATCTACCGAGTCGGAACGAAGATGACAACACAAGACGAACACGTGACGTTTATAAATGATCTGGTAATACTAGCATCTTATTGGTTGATTTTTGTTGTCTACGCTTCGGTGGCCATGCGACTGTGGCTCTAAGTGACTTTGTTCAGTCTTTTAAATGTATATTTCGACCAACATATCTGCGCAGGCGGTGAACTAGGAACTAAAACGCCTAAGCGCCCTATTGTTTATTTAGTTACTTATCTTATATTATGTTATTCGGTTTTTTTGTAAATATTTAGTTTTTAATTATTCTATAAGTAGCTTTAAAATGATATAATGGAATAATTAACATAAACATAAGAAACTTGACATATTGTTGCAATTTTTCTTGACAAGCAGCGCCACCTTGCACTGCAAATTTACAATGGTCGTACTGTACCTCTGATTTAGCATTCCTGTCAAAATTACAGTGACCTTTGTTTTCATGTACGTAAGGTTCCTATTGGGTTTGCGTTTTAAAGTAATTCTATAGTACTGTAGTCACATCTCGTAAAAAATAATTACAAATTAATGAACACTTTTATTTTATCAGACCGCGTTGTTAATTTGTATGACGTCAACTTCAATTAAAAATCAATTACGATCTAGGCCCTCAAACGCCTAGACAAGTGGTATTCGGTTTCACAGCGTTTCAAAGGGCTTGAATCATTTGCCTGTATATAGGTTTTATGTGTTACCGCTATTTTGGACATAAATAAAATGGCGAAAGTTAAGCAGGCCACGCTTCGTACAAAAATCTTTCAACCTCTTTCCACAACGATTTTCAACATTATAAGGAATTTAAATACACCTTCGATTTTTTTAACAGTATCGCTGATAGAATATCTATGACAAATAAATCTGTAGGTCTTCAAGTAGTCTTCAATAGTCTACCTAAGTTGCAAGAGTCTTCTTAATTAAAATCTACAATCAACATGATTGTTGTGAAAACAAAATGTTTTTTTAATCTCTAAACAATGAGTTTTGGAATGGAGGATAACCAAAAAAAAAAATTAAGAAGGACTTTATGGTCCTTCGAGCCGGATCAACCAAATGTCAATCAGGATATGATGTGGAATGCTAAAGAAGAGATGGAGGGATTGTGTCAGGATTGATATGAAAGAGAAAGAAGTAAATGATGGCGTGACATCTGACAGGGGAGAATGGAAGAATGAAGATGTGTTGCGCCGATCCCAAGTAGAATGGGACAAGGGCAGGAAGATAATGAATGCTAGACGATGATTTTTTTTTTTTGACCCACTCTAGGGATTTCTCCTGTATCGTGGGTGCGTTTAAAAACATTTGAACTAGCATACACAAACAGCCAAACCCGGAACAACTACCTGTAGGTCATACAAATATTTTTTGTTCCGTGCGGGTACTGAACCCGCGACACGCAGCGCAGCAGGCAATCGCTCAGCCAATGCCCCAACCGTGTCATCAAATTATTTTAATTGCACCATTTCTTTTCCACAGGCAATAGGCAACCATGAATTTGATGACGGCCCGGAAGGTTTAGCACCTTACCTCTCAGCCTTGAAGGCACCGGTCCTAGCTGCCAACATGGACACCAGCGAGGAACCTGTCCTGCAAGGCCTGTACCAGCCGCATCTGATTGTGAAGAGGCAGGGACGGAAGATTGGACTTATAGGACTGATTACACCTGATACTGCGGTAAGCATTATAACTTTAGTATTCTTCTTCTTGACGAGCTGGCCAAAACCAACGACTAGAGGTCCACATTGGCCCAGGATCGAAAGAACTGGGAGCTACGGGAGGAGGCTTTTGCCCATCAATGGGATTTTGTAGACTCACAGTCATATGTAGTATATTTTTTGTTCTTGGCGTGTCGATTGCAAACTATGAGTCAGACTGGAACTTAGCTAGGTACGAATTTGGCGCTATCACTAGTGGAATTCCTGTAGTGTGCAGGATCAGGGCACGCAGGACAAGATATGTACCATTGTTTGTTTAACAGAATTAAATTTGCATTCCAGGCTAGAATGGTCTATCTCCAACAGCCTTTCCCTTCCTTAGACCTTGTATATTAGTATTGATCATCCTTATCCGAAAGACGTCCACTGCTCCAGGTGTCGTCTTATCGTCTTTCTGTTCGTGTCCCATGTGACTTGGGGTCTGTGTAATACGTTTTTTCTCGCATTCTCCTCTGCCGATCATTCCCTATCATTTGTTTCTATAATATTTTGAATTTGAATGCTTCATAATGTACTACCGAGTTCACTGACGGTCTGCCACTTTTCACCCCTATGCCCTAAGCAATAAGGTTGTAGTACATGTGAAACAGTTTCGGATGTGTTCTGCCTAGTGTCTTTAGCTTCATAATCATCATTCCCAGCTTTTATTTTACTCCCCGCAGATTTACGAGTTAATAGAATTCTACATCTACACCGAAAGCCATAATAATGATCAACATTGTATTTGTTACTAATAAATGGGTAGTATTTAAACGAGCGAACATAAATTCAAATTAAAGGTGTCAAAAATATTGAAAATGGGCTACTGAAATACTAAGTGAGCGACAAACAGTGGGCGAATACAAATGTTTAAAACAGCGACTTGAAAATAGAAATTTGAGTTACTAGTTGTTCAGTACGATTATGTGATAATTTAAGGACTCCTATAAAAAACTTAAAACAAGGTTATTAATCACTAGATTGTAGATAAGGCGTAGTCGACGAACCCCCGCTGAGCGGGGCTCCTATATCTGTTTGCAGAGTTTAAAGTAACCTAACACGAAGGGGATTCCGGGGTCTTAGTTCGCTCACTTCGCTGGCTCACTAGACCCCGCCATCCCCTTCGAACCTAACCTGTCCGAGTCGGGGTGCCACAAGTTTCTCTCAGCATTCGCTCGCTCTTGCTTCCTATATTCTCCTTGCTGCAATGACCGGATAAATAGTTGCTTACTTGGTACAATAGTCGCCCATTTAGTATATTGGTCGCCAATTAAATTTTTATTCGCCCGAATAATAATTTCCCCTAATAAATTAATAACATACACAACAAAACAACATTTGTCTTAATCGTCAGGAATATACCTATCTCAGGTGTCACAGTAGCTACAGGTTATATTACAAACATTCCTAAGTAAAAGTCACATAATGCTGTCAGCGGTATCTACTGTTTTATCTTCTACAAGTGAACATGATGGGCATAACTTCCACCGTCGACGAAGAAGCGGCTAGCTATCGACCTATGAAATATTAAATGTCCCGTATAAGTGAAAGAGAACCATTTAATAATGACTGCTAACTTTGTGTGTTCCGTACTCCCGGCATGTTTATCGTAGCCACAGAACTGTCAAAGAGAGTACTGGCTCAGCAAAGCTCGCTTGGCGGGCAGAACTCTCGCGCTTGGTAAATAGATAAGCCCTTCAGTCACTCATGGCCCAGCGACAAAATCACTACACACTTACTGCTCGCTGCTTGTCAACTCGCTAATCGTCGGCAGTGAGACACGTACCTTAGATATTGAGATGTCAAAAATGTCTTTATCTTTCACATTTTATCTGTCTTGTGTCACGAACTCACGATAGGTATTTTGTCACAATAGTTATTTCAACATGTCGTTATGTTTATGTAAATTTGTTCATACAGTTCTGTTTTCCTTGAATTCGTCGGCGTATGTTTTATTTTTTTAATAAATAAATAATTGTGCAACTAAAAATGAAATTGACTTCATCATGTCAACTAAGAAGCAAATGTTTAATGATGTCTCTGTGATTAATTCGGTGAAAACCGGGAGCGATCACCGCATGGTATGAGGCACTTTGAACATCAATATCAAGCTTGAAAGGTTACGACTGACGAAGTCTAAGCTCCATCCAGCACAGATCCAGACCCAAAACCCCGAGAGCTTTCACCTTGAACTCCAGAATCGTTTGGAGTGCCTAGGAAGCTCAGTGGACGAATACTACGATGGGTTCGTGGAAACTGTCCATACGACTGGGTCTAAGTTCTTCAAGGTCGTGCAGATAAAAACAAAAAACTCTCTGATCATACTCTCAAGCTCAGGAAGGAGCGGTGTGAGATGATCCTGCAGTATTCAGACGACACGTGGAAATACCGACAGATCAATAGTCGGAGCTCTAAATCCTTGAAAAGCGACCTCCACCGCTTTAATACCGAGCATATTAAAGAAGCAATTGAGCGGAATAAAGGCTCCAAGGTATTTGCAAGAAATCTGGCTATTAGGCAGAGCCAGCTCACAAAACTGAAGACAGACAATGGCACCCCCAAACCGGAGTTTCTGAGGGAGATCGAGAGATGCTATAGGCAGTTGTACACGTCAACCAGTAAATCCGTTGTAAATCTAGCAAACGACCCAAGAGCTAGACTGACCTGACCCTATACCGAAGACATCCCGGACGTCTACCGGAATGACAGCCGGGATCATCGGTTTAACGTGTTCTCCGATAATAGGGAAGTGCGTGATAGTTTATATTATAATTGATCACGCATGCATGTGTTTGTGGCGTGAGAGCCCCATGCGTAACGTGACTCCAACGCATTTGGCGTGCTGAAATCAAGAGTCGCATTTAAAATATAATGGCGTTCGTGTAAGATATTATTTTAAAATGCCATGCAGATACCGGTGTGCGTGTGAAATGATTATGTGATAGGAAGTACTTCCAAGAGAAGTTGTTGCCAACCGCGTACGCGTTTCAATGATAACTCCAAGTAACACAAACTCGAATCAATTATTTTACATGGCTAGTTGCAGGCACTATTAAATGGTCAAAACCGAAAGGTGAAACTACCGTCTAGCCACAAGTCATAACAACTGTAAAAGACTGTTGATGCCCACTCCAAAGCATAGACGTAACTTGATTTGGTTACAGTCAGGTCGTTGGTATCAAGACACTTTTTTTAATAAATATGTTCCAAGAACCAACATTGTGTGTGTTGCCAGTGATTACATACGGGACTGAAACGTGGTCGCTCACAATGGGCCTCATCAGAAGGCTTAAACTCACCCAAAGGGCAATGGAGAGGGCTATGCTCGGAGTTTCCTTGCGTTATCAAATCAGAAATGAGGAAATCCGTAAGAGAACCAAGGTTACCGACGTAGCCCGAAGAATAGCCAAACTTAAGTGGCATTGGGCAGGGCACATTGCTCGCAGAACGGATGGCCGATGGGCCCGAAAAGTTCTGGAGTGGCAACCGCAAACCGGAAGACGTTGCGTTGGATGGCCTCCAACGCAACCGATGGCCTAATGAAGGTTGTATGGATCCGCTGGATGCGAGTCGCACGGGACCGGTCAATGTGGCGATACTTGGGGAGGCCTATGTTCAGCAGCGGACGTCTTTCGGCTGAAATGATGATGATGATGATGAAGAACCGATATTAAATACCTAAATATCGGGCGGTTTCAGAAACTTGTTTTTGGAAGCCCGTGAACGCGCGTATACACGCGCCTTGTGTTTCACGCGTGACCTCATAAATGCGTGACCCGCGTGAGACGCCACGGCGTTCGATTTTTTGAAGCGCGTAACGTGACGCGCATGTACCAGCGTGCGCGCCGGTACGAAACCGCTCATAGAGTTTATTTGGAGGAGGAGATATATTATATATAAACGCACTTTAGAAATAAAATAATGTTTCACACTTTAAAATGTTTAGCTTTAAAAATAGTTGAACGTATATTTTAGAGCCAGCTCCCTTGCGCAGAGTAAACCTGTGTCCCGATAGAGGGAACGTTATAGTCAGATTATGCACGTACATACTACTGCGCTCTCAGACGTTCGACAACTTTTCACCCTTATGCCCTGAGTAATACGGTTGAAATGTGGTCAACCGTCAGCAAGCGCGGTAGTAACTTCGCCTTTCAACAAAAATTTATCAATTTGGATACCGTTTAACCATTTGCCGAACTGCGTAATAACATCTTATTCTACGATGCATCTTCAACTGTCGCGGAGACAGCAATATTTGAAACAGTTACCCGAAACTGTCAAATTTTCCCAATCAACCTTGAACCTAATGCTTTAGTCGTAAAGTTAAAAATCTTTTAAAGAAATTTGACAGACTGTAGTAGCTTGATGTGCTAGCATCTGTACATAGTCTCACGTGCAATTGAGTATATAGTAATAGTTCTTGTTAGTCAGAAGAATAAGTAGTAAATTGCGTTGTTACTGAAATAATTGAATGCGCTAGGTATCAAAACTAAAGACAGATGACTGTATACAATGTTTCAATGCCATATACAACATTAATTTTAGTACATGCGAAACCTGAAACACGTGATAAGATTCTTTACATAAAAATATCTAGTATTTTTATGAAAAGCATCTATGTACAAAATTTCAAAACTGTATCATGAAAAATCACAAAGTTATAAGTTTGTTCAGTTTCCTCGTTGTCCGCACAAAAACGAGGTCACCACGCAAGCCGGCAGGCGCGCCTCCAGCGTCGTCTTGAGCTCATTGATAATAATAATTTGGCAGTAGGTACCTAATTATTGCGATAGGTACTTAGTGTCGCTCGGTGTCCAACTTGTAACCTTTTTTAAATATTTTTGGGACAAAATATAACATGGTTTAAAAATGAGTGGAATCGATTCAGTAACTTATTCTGAACAAACTATGTTCAGGTTTCGCATAAACTAAAAATAATGTTGTATTATTTGAAAGTAACTGTTATCTGATAAATAATTATTTACTTATGACAGTAACATTCCGATCGAACTGGTACATTTAGCGTAGTGAAAACGTTCACCATCTGCCTTGCTAACCTTATCCCAACTATGTTGGGGTCAGCTTCCAGTCTAACCCGATGCAGTTGAATACCAGTATTTTACATGGAGCGACTGCATATCTGACTTCCACAGCCCAGATAGAACTGGGTATTACGATACCCCTTGGTAAGACTGGTTGTCAGACTTTCGGGCCACTGACTACCTGTAACGACTAACAAAGATCTACAAATGACAGTCGGAACCAACGGCTTAACGTGCTTTCCGTAGTGAAAACGTTCATAATACTAAAATCCTAATTACTTCAATACGTTGCACATTCCAAACTCCACAACTCCAAGATTAAGTCCGTCTCCATTTGCTAAATCTTCATTCTCTTGCCCTTTTCCCAATTCATTTGGGGTCGGCGCAGCATGTTTTCTTCTTCCATACTTCTCTATTACTCGTCATCTCCTTTCTTGCCATATCATTATTTACACAGTCCATCCATCGTTTCCTTGGTCTCCCTTTACTCATATACCCATTCAAACTCAAAACTTTCCTCACAACATTTTCCTCATTCGTCCGAATCACATGCCCATACCATGACAACCGATTACCACACAACTTTTCAGTCACCGGCGCCACTTTTAGACTTCCTCTTATATACTCATTTCTTATTTTATCCATTCGCGTAACACCACACATCCCCCTTAGCATTCTCATCTCCGCCACATGCAAATGCCTTTCATTCATCCCTTTTGTGGCCCAACATTCTGATCCATACAAGACAGCAGGTCTAACCATTGTTTTATAAATCTTCCCCTTAAGTTTAAGGGGAATGCGGGAGTCGCAGATTGTTCCCGTGACCTGCCGCCATTTCATCCATCCCATGTTGATTCTATGCTTTACACTACGATCTATTTCGCCATCGCTTTGCACGAGTGAACCGAGATACCGAAAGTCGGAGCAGACAGGAAGAAACGCGCCATCTAGCGCTATGGCTCCAGAACTGGAGAGACCGCTGAAATCGCAGAACATGTATTCCGTTTTAGTTCTGCTGATTTTCAAGCCAACATTCTCCAGCTTCTGTTGCCATTTCTCCAATCTGCTCTGGATCTCAGGTTTATCTTCACCTAAAAGAACAATGTCGTCGGCAAACAGCATGCACCAGGTTGCCTCTTTCTGTATGTCTGTATGTATTTGCTAAATGAAATTGAAATTTATTTTTTATATAATTTTAGTCTCACTATATTCGACTTATCAGTCGTGCAAATATTTCTAGTACATGCATAATCAATAAAACAATCATAAAAACCATCATGAAATTACGACAATGTCATTAGTCATACACATTATAGTCATAATAAAATTTACAGCCGTGCCTTGTTAATATTAATTAGGTACATCGCATCGCGGGGTCGCATTATAAAACATATTGAATCAGTTTTTTAGATTATATCTCACAGTCAAGACAGTTCATCAATTTATTGATTAAATTTATAAATAACTAGCGTCCCGCCCCGGCTTCGCATGGTTGCAATATATATATAAACCTTCCTCTTGAATCACTCTATCTATTAGTGAAAACTGCATCAAAATCCATTGCGTAGTTTTGTTATTAATTGTTTAAAGTTCTATTAAATACTAAGTTATTAATTTTTCATATTATAAAATGCTAATGAAAACTGCCTCGTTGGTGGTCGCAAGCGCTTATACTGAGCATGAAGGTAGGTTCGATTCCCAGGTCGGGCAGTGTTATAGGTTTTTTCTGTCATGAATTTTTGAGTAGCAGCGCAGAGTTTAGTTTTGTTCCAAATTGACGGCAATAGGCTGGCCCTATTACGTGGGACTTAAACACAATTGGTGAATAGCTGTTTTGACATGGAAAGAAAAATCTAGTGATTTAAGAAAGTATCGAACTAACTTAAACCAACACGTACAAGACAAAGACAAGACATCGATCGTCGGTTAAGACATCCGGTGTACTGAATCGGAAGGTCGCAGGTTCAAACCCTGCTCCCATTAGAATTTTTCTTTCCATGTCAAAACAGCTGTAGTTCCCTACGCAGGGTTTGCGTATAAAAATATTAAAAATAATTGGTGAATTCCCACAATTCGCATTGTTCCGACGTAGCCCGAAGAATAGCCAAACTTAAGTGGCAGTATGCAGGGCACATTGCTCGCAGAACGGATGGCCAATGGGGCCGAAAAATTCTGGAGTGGCGACCGCGAACCGGAAGACGTTGCGTTGGAAGGCCTCCCGCTAGGTGGACCGACGACCTGGTGAAAGTTGCAGGGTTCCGCTGGATGCGAGTCGTATGGGACCGGTCAATATGTCGACACTTGTGGGAGGCCTATGTCCAGCAGTGGACGTCTTTCGGCTGAAATTATGATGATGATGCATTGTTCTGTGTGGTACACCTCTGCCTCACTCTCCAGGGAAATACAGTCGTGTTAATGTATTGATGCTAAAGAAAAATAAATCTTTACAGAAACTATCATCCCCTGGTAAGGTTAAGTTTACTGACCCGAAAGCAGCGGCGAAGCGCGAAGCAGAGGCGTTGTATGAACTGGGAGTTGACATCATCATACTCCTGTCACATTGTGGACTTGAAGTTGACAAGTAAGTAGAGACTGTGCACCAGTAGCGAAGGGTTCATTTTTGTAAGAGGTAACCCGGAGTACATATCTTTAATGTGATTATTATTATTATTTGTCTATAGAATACTAACTGTGCCATTTTTCAAAGGGAAGCCGGTAGGAATCGAGTTGAGTGGAACCTTCGCCACTGCTGTGCACTATTGTGTAAGCGGAAAAGAAATGAGGCCCTAGCACGGGTTTTGACGTTATTTTTTAAAATAAATAACTCTCGCTTCACAAATCAATCAATCAATCATTTATTTTGTTAAAAATAGGTATGGTTACAGATAGTATATTGTCTAAAATATGTTCACTATTTTTTGCCAATATATGGCGTACAAACTGGCGGATAAAATTTACGTAACATAAACATGCAATTACAAATAAGGTGGCATGTCAATAGATTACAATAATAAAATAATAAACATGTCATTACAATAATTTTTGATAAATAGAAACATTCATACGTAGTCATTAAATAAAATCATAAGTGTTTAATTGGCAAGTCGGAATCGTCGTACCTAATATTACCATAATTTTAAGAATTTATTCATATTATGGATGATCCTGATTGTGCTTGTTGCAAACAATTTGACTAAAATGCTGTCGGATAGTTGTATTTTCGATTAAAAAATCGACGTAGACGTTACTAAAAATGTCAAAACTCGTCCTACGGCCTCTGGAGTTACCGACATAACTCGAGAGTAAGCAAACTGTCAGCACAGGGCTGGTCAGGTCATGTCTGTTGAAAGACCGATGGTAGGGAACGCCCTAGAACAACATACACTGACCTTATTGATGATGTTCTTCCCAAAGGTCACTGTGCGTCGTCCTCGCAACCGGCGTCCGTGTATTAACAGACTAGATTTTTCCCGCGCCTTTGCTCGCGTTATGGTCGGAAATTATCCCACGGGAAAGTTTTAAATATAGCATATACCGCTGTTTTGATATGGAAAGAAAAATTCGAGTGCGAGCAGGGTTTGAACCTGCGACCTCCCGATTCATTACACTGGACGTCTTAACCAATTAGACCATCGCACCCTGCTCACAGCTCTCGAAATTTTTCGTTCCATTAATAACAAAAAAAAAAAATATAATAAAATTAGTTTGGTATGGCGACTTCTATACAACATTGATTTGGCTGTAATGTCAACATGTTGGTTTAAGTTAGTTCGATACTTTCTTAAATAGATGGCGCTAATGTCACCGTAAGTCGTTATTATATTCTAATACAAGGTGTCAACCAAGCATTCCGTACATCAAATTAAAAATTTGTCTGGATTAAACACGGAGTTATACTCGTTCGCGCTGACATCCCCGAAGCAGCTTTTACTATTCGTTCCGAAAAAGATTTATCTAAAATCAAACCCTATAATAAAGTATCTGGATAAACTTTTTAATAGGTATTTATTTAATTGTGTAAAAGTGCGGCTTCATTTGTTTTTCTTACTATGTAACTTGTTATTTTGTTTACCGTATAGTCTGTGTTCTCTGACTCATTTTATTTATTTTATTTATTTGTTTATGGCACTCCAACGACTTATTCACTAATACAATTTTAGGGTAATGTAACAATGAAACTTAAAATCTAGGGTGAATATGTCACTTACAGGTGTGCACAGCACTTGCATAAGTATTTCAAGTTTTATAGTATTCCAAAAAGTACAATAGGCTTAAAAAAAAAAAAAAAAAAATTACATGAAAACAAAATTAAAAATAAAGAAAATAAAATAACTAAATCTATTTTGTTGCTCTAAAGAATGACACACTCAATGACAAACAATAAATAAGTGAGTAAATAATATTAAGTAAGTAATAATATAAAATGTAATGATATTAGTATAGATATTAACTGTGGCCACTGTGGGTCAGAAACAATTGTTTGCGAAATTGCAATAGCTTGTTGGCGAAGATGTCAACGCTACAGGAACGTGTATGGAGCTCATTGTACGTTCTCATCATCCTGTTCATTGGTGCCGAATGTCCGAGGTTAGTTCTTGTTGGGCATGGAGTGAATACATCTAGGATGCGTTCAGATCTGGGTTGACTATGGCGAGGGACTGATATATTTATTTCAACGAGAAGCTTCGGAACTTGTATAGATCCATTAATGATTTTGTGAAGCAAAATCAGGTCGTTAGTATGTCTTCGCTGTTTTAAAGTTATCATTTTGAAGTAACTTAGCCTCTGCGAGTAATCAGCGTCCAGAGGACACCCATTAGATTTGTAGCGTAGATAGTGTGTAAAGCTTTTTTGGACCCGTTCTATACGATTCACATGTGTACCATAAATTGGATTCCAAACAGGTGACGCGTATTCCAAAACAGTCCGTACAAGTGAATTATAGAGTACTGTTAAGGTTTTGACAGTTTTGAAGTCGTAACAGGTTCTTTTTATGAACCCCAGTATTTTAGCAGCCCTAGAAACAATAGAGTCAATGTGAGGTATGAAGGTAAGCTTACTGTCAAGGAGAACACCAAAGTCTCGAATTTTGACGACTTTATGAAGTACTCTTCCGTTAAGCGAGTATGAAGAAGTACGCGTAATGTGTTTTTTTGTGAATGTTATGTGGTAACACTTATCAGCATTAAGAAACATGTGGTTTTTAGTACACCAACTATGTACAGAGTTGAGATCTTCCTGGAGTACTGCAATGTCTGTACTTGCATCAATGACTCGATAAAGTTTCAAGTCATCTGCGAAGATAGAACAGGTACTGTGTTTGATATTGTTTGCTATATCGTTGACAAATATAATAAATAGTATTGGGCCCAAATGGGAATCAGATAAGATTTAAACCACAGCCAAAGTTGACCAAATATGCCGAGGTTTGACAGCTTCTGCAGCAATATTTTGTGGTCTACTTTGTCGAACGCACTGCTAAAATCGGTGTAAATAGAGTCGACTTGCTTGCGTGAGTCCACTAATTTGCAAAGGTCATTAACATAAAGAACTAAGTTGGTCGTAGTGGATTTTTGAGCGCAAAAACCATGTTGTTGCGGAGCTATCTCTATTTTGGAATGAGCAGTTATGATAGGACACATCAGAGACTCGAAAACTTTTGAAAATACAGACAATATAGAGATAGGTCGGTAATTCTTCACGTTATCAGTCTCCCCCTTTTTAAAGACGGGCACTACATGTGCTAACTTCCACTTATCAGGAAAATGAGAAGTTTTAATAGAGTGGTTGAATATTATTTTGAGTGGAAGAGATAGACTTACTGAACATATTTTGACAAATATAGGTGGTAGACCGTCTGGACCTGCACCTTTGCAAACATTTAGCTTTTTCAGGGCTCTGATTACGTCTTTTTCCGAGAAAGCAACGCTGCCTAACGTATTGTAAGAGTAGGTTTTCGCATCATCAGAACGATGTTCAGAGTGCAAGGCGCCCGATTGAGTAAATGTCGACGAAAAGTGACGCGCAAAAAGATCGCAGATGCTGTCACCAGAAGTGGCCACCTCAGTGTCCAACTTTAGTTCCGACGGCATTTCACTAGACCCTGATTTTTTTGCTTTGACGAAGGACCAGAAGAGTTTGGGATCATGGGTTATGCCCTTCTCCATCTTCCCAGAGAACTTATCATAGCTACTTTTGATAACTTGATTGGCTCTCTGGCTCAATAATTTATATTCGTAGTCGTCACGGGGGTTTTTATACTTTTTGTAACGTCTTCTGAGTTTTTCCTTTTCTTTTAAAATGTTTATAAGGCTTTTGGGGAACCATATGGGGTATTTATTGCATTTTATTTTGGATTTTGGCACAAATGAACTTATGATATTGTCCATTATCTTGTAGAGCTCTTCTACCATAGCGTTGGCATCCCGCAATTGGGAAAAGTTTTCAATCCAATTAACCTGATTTATTCTCTCATTAATTGTCTGGTAGTTTGCTTTGCGGAAGTTAAACTTTGCAGAGAGTTTGCATTTTAGAAATGTAGCTGATACACTAGTAATCCCAATACACAATGAGGGGTGGTAAGGGTCTATTGTTGACAATGGTTCAGTACATTCATGGGCAAGTACACCATCAAAGTTAGATAATATTAAGTCTAGAGATTTACATTGGTGGTTTTTTACATGATTTAGCTGTTGTAAGCTGTTAAGAGATAAACAATCTACAAGGGAGTAGCCTAGCGAGTTATTATAATTACTTGCGAACATACTTGCAGATTGAGGGTTAGTGTTATCCACCTCCCACTTGATGAATCCCAGATTAAAGTCTCCAGCTATGAGTGTATGGCTTCCCGTTGAATCAATTACATAGTACCTATCCAGGAAAGTGTTCAGTGTTTGTAATTGTACAGGTGGAGGCAAGTATACTGCACAGATGTTCAAGTGTTGCGTCCTTTTTCCTTCGGTAATCATTAGTCTCAGCCACAAATTTTCGGAGTCAGTTTCCCATTTTGCCATGCGAATACTACCGACTTTCTTCAATACAGCGTTTAGCACGCCTCCACCCTTTTTATGTCCCAGAAGTGTTGAGGATCTATCTCTACGATATATTGTGTATCTAGAGTCCAATATTTCGCCGTCATGTATTGCATCGTCGAGCCAAGTTTCTGTAGCAATAATAACGGCATACTGATGGCGTTGTACTGCGAGCATAATGTTTCTCAGTTTGGTTCTTATTCCTCTAAAATTTTGGTAATAGATCTTGAATGGGAGTTTTGAAATCAAAGGTAATGTGTTATTTGTTTCTTAGTAAAGCAGGGGTTTGTTAAAGCAGTTCAATAGCTTCGAGACTCCGCACTTGTTTGGCTTGTACCCCATCAGCTTTTCTAACAAGGATTCGCCCGTCACGGACCCACACATACTTATATTCTTTGACACGGGCAGCTTTCCTAGTAGCTGCGTGGATCTGTTTGTTGAGTGGCGAGAGGTGTTCGGACACAAATACTGGTTTTTCGCGCCACCATATCCTAAAAGATGGGAGTTCAGCTTGTTGTCCGGATGTTTTTTATTATAATTCATAACGGACGCTAAGATTTCATCACGAGTTGACGTACTATTCATCTTGGCAATTATTGCCCGCGGAGAAGTGCTTTGCGGGTCTAGTTTCCTGACACGAACGGCGGATGTAATGCAATTCTCTTTTAGTGTGCTTGAAACGGCCTTTCCCAGCTGCACCACAGTACTGATCAAATTCTCGGATTTGTTCTCAGGCACGCCGTTGATTTCTATATTCTGTTGACGAGTGTTTTGTTCCAGAAGGTTAACTCTAATGGATAAGTCTGACACAGTATGCTTAAGAAGCTCATTTTCTTTTAGAACCCGTTGGTTGGCCTCCTTATAGTCTTGAAGTTCGTTTTTTACCTGATCGAACTCATCACTCATGAATTGAACCGAGTCTTTTAGTTTGCGGATGAGCGACATAGCCTCCTTTAAGTCCCCTAGTTCCTCCGCAATAGATGATTTTATGGATTTTGAAATCTCAGTTGACATTACATCTCTTATTTCTTGGCGAATGGTCTGCAGAAATTCCTCCGTTAGCGGCTTGAAACGTTGGAGATACTAGGCGAGTCAGACAGTGCTTTTTGCATGTCAGGTTCGGACTGAGCATGGCTAAAATTAATACTGTTTGTTTTTGGAGAGGTGACTCTATTTTGAGGCATTGATTTCCGATAGCAATGTAAACAGCAACAGAGAAGAGAAAAAAAAAATACAAAAAGTGGTTTTGTCACTTGGATTTGAACTCGAGACAAACACCACGGCAGTCTCACACTTTTTGTAGGAGCTACAAGCGCTTCAAGCGAATGTGCTTAAAATAGTAGTTGTGTGGTGAATATTAATCCAGTTAGATTGTTGACGAACAGAAGTGCTAATGGGTTCAAAGTCCAGTCTTTTGTTCACCGTGAGAACTGCAGATAGGAAGTTTGAATTTTAACAGATTTGTAATGAAGTTTTTGAATGTTTTTTTTGCACTATCTTCACATAACACAGTTAATATCCGTATTGATCGATTGGGCGTGAACCACTGACTGTCACTATATAAGTTTTTAGTTGTATTTTGCACTTTTTGTTCACTTTAGCAATTTTTATTTACGGAACGTTTAGCAACACGACCGACTTGAACAAGTACGTACGGCGGTATGATATATTATTCTCATATATTACTCTGTGTTGTTCACGCAGTTTCTACTAACGATGCGAGCGCAAAATATTTTACGATCACCCTCACGTTTCTAAATATAAGTGCAATTTACTTAAATTTTAATATATATCTGATTTGTTTTGTATTAATAATCTGTAAGCTTATCCGAATTCTTGTAGTAATTGTAAATTTAACATTCATATCTATCTTTGGCATTCACATACACAGTTACTACAAAGTAATTGGAGTCATAATATTATCACCTTACCTACATTTTTCTGAATTGTATTTGCAACTGCTAACATTTATTATATTGTGTGTTTTCTATTTTCGTTTTACATATTCTAATTTGCTAAAGTCAGAAACTGTATTTGAACTGGGCTCCAGGCTTTGTTTTGGTAACGTTTTTTATATTTCTTCTGATTTCGATGGATAAATACAATTTAACTGTTTATTACCAAAACTGTCGAGGACTGCGTACCAAGCTACATACATTATTTATGAATATCTTGTCTTTTACCTATGACGTAATAATTCTTACTGAGACTTGGCTTATACCGAGCATAACAGACGCTGAATTTATTGATGACCGTTATTTAGTGTTCAGATGCGACCGCGACCGCTGCACCACGGTCAAGCGTGACGGTGGTGGGGTACTGATAGCCGTTCTACGCACATTAAGACCAACTAGCATTTTGTTGCGCCCCTCTCACGCTGATATTGAACACGTCTTGGTGCAGCTGCCGGGGTTGCACCCTACGAAGCGCCATATCATAAGTGCAGCCTATATACCGCCGCGTTCTCAAGATATTATCAATGAGATTAGTACTGAAGCATTCTATATAACGGGTGATTACAACTTGCCCGGAATTAACTGGCTGGATCGTAGTGGATGCAACTATGTTGTTCCACAACCGACTGATATCTTGGGTAGTTATTTATGCTATTTTATTTCTTTATCTAATATTTCTCAATATAACACTCACTGAGAAATAATTTAGGGCGTATACTGGATTTGTTTATGTCTAATGTTGACTGTGTGTCTAAAACATGTACACCGTTGCTACCGCTTGATGTTTACCACCCGCCGTTCTCAGTTGTAACTTCATTTTTTACGAAATTTATGCCAATGAAACGTCAGTTATCCATGAGACATAATTTTTTTTAAAGCTGATTATGAATTAATTAATAACGAGCTTAGCATGTTGGACTGGAATCAATTGTTGTATGACCTTTCTGCTGAACAATCAGTGAATACATTTAACGATCAAATTTATAGTTTAATTAAAAGGCATGTTCCGTTGTCTCGTCTCAGGAACTCTGATTATCCGTTGTGGTTCTCACCTTCTCTCATTCGTATTTTTAAAAACAAAGAAAAAGCTTGGTTAAAATGGAAAACGTACGGTAACGCATCGGACTACGTAACTTTTTCTACTCATCGTAAACGTTTTAAATCTGAATGTGACAATTGCTTTGAAAAATACATCAGGTCAGTCGAAGACAGTATTCCGCTTGGCATTAAACATTTCTGGACGTACGTTTCACATAAGAAGGGCAAAGCGCAGATTCCGGCAAATATGTTTCTTCAAAATCTTAACTCATATAATTCAACTGAAATATGTGATACGTTCTCCACTTTTTTCACTTCCGTTTATGAACCTACGAATTTTAACCCTGCGACGTGGCAGCCACCTAGCACATACGCAGATAATTATTTATTTATTTAAACTTCATGTACAATAGTGATACATAGGCGGACTTAATGCCACAAGGCATTCTCTACCAGTCAACCTTTGGGTTAAATAAGAAAACATTGTGATAGGGTACAAAATAAATATATAAAAATAACTTCTTGCTATCGAAAATTTATATAGGCACTTATAATGATACTAATACTTATATACAAATAAAATAAACTAATACATATTTTAACAAATACCAAAATTAAAAACGAAAAACCTAATAATAATTACCATGACTCGACTTCTAATAGAGAGAGAGCTATTTATTCTGACTTAAATAGTGGTTACGCACTTTTCTTTTAAAACTGAATTTGCTTTCAGCTTTTTTAATGCCAAAAGGTAGCGCGTTCCAGAGCTTTATAGTAGAGATAGCGTAAGAATTTGACATAAATCCAGTGCGGTGTGAAGGAATTTGGAGAAGTAGATTCTTGGAAGCTCGAAGGTTACGACTGTGAGAACTGCCCAACACTTTGAAATAAGTTTTTAGGTAATCAGGAGCATATCGATCGTTCATAATCGTGAAGAGCATGCAGAGAGATCTAAGGGATCTCCTGAGTCGGATAGGCAACCATTTAAGCTGAGAACGGAAGGAAGAAACGTGATCATAATTCGCCCTGTATCTCGGAAATCTTTTTAACAGTAAATGTTGTACATAACGAAATAAAGCAATTGGACTTAAATAAAGGTGCTGGTCCCGATGGCTTGCCACCCGTCTTTTTTAAGAAAACCGAAGAGAACATTATTCTTCCACTTCATATTATATTTAATAAATGTTTAAGAGAAGGTTTTTCTCCCGATATCTGGAAACGAGCACATATCACACCAGTGTTTAAGAGTGGTGACGTTAATAACATACAAAATTATCGCCCTATCTCTATACTGTCCACTTTGTCGAAGCTTTTCGAGAATCTACTCACGATGGCGCAGTGTACTCTCACATTCACAACCTCATTGTTGGTGAGCAGTATGGATTTGTCAAACGACGTTCGACGAATACTAATCTCATGTTGTTCACGGACATCATATTCAAAAACATGGATGAACAAGTTCAAGTTGACGCTGTGTACACGGATTTTCGGAAGGCTTTTGATAAGGTGGACCACAAACTGCTTCTAGATAAAATCGCATTCAATGGCATCCGTGGCAATTTGTTACGTTGGTTTATGGCTTATATATTTAACAGGTCGCAAAAAATAGTTATTAACGGTTTCCAATCAAGCTCAATTATTGTCACTTCTGGGGTGCCCCAGGGCTCAATTATGGGTCCCCTACTCTTTACTCTGTTTATTAATGACATTAAGAAATGCTTCATTCATTCCCATTTTCTAATGTATGCAGACGACATCAAGATTTATAAGTCGTGCAAAAGCACACAAGACTGCCTACATCTACAGAAGGACCTTGATAGACTTTCTCGATATTGTTCATCCAACAAACTTCACCTTAAAGCTAAGTGCAATGCAATCACTTTCACTAAAAATAAAAACATTTTAACATTTGATTATAGTCTACATGGTATCCGTTTGCGAAGAGTTGACCACATTCGAGATCTTGGGGTTGTAATGGACTCGAAATTGCACTTTAATCTTCATATTGATAACATTGTTAACAAAGCGTATCGTATGTTTGGTTTTGTCATGCGATCTTCTAACGACTTTAAAAGACCGTCTACTTTCCTGCTTCTATACAAAGCTTTGGTCCGCTCTCAATTGGAATTCGCAGTACCGATTTGGAGTCCCATTTTTGATGTTTATGTAAAACGAATTGATATGGTTCAAACAAAATTGTTACGTTCTATGCATAACAGATGCACTAAGTCAAAATTACCATACACCCTATTATTAAAGCGTTATAAAATTCAAAGCTTGGTGTCTAGACGCAGCTTACTGATGGTCATGATGCTGCATGGTCTGTGTAATAACAGATTCGATTGTCCTGATATAACTAACAACCTATGTTACATTGTACCTAGAACTGTGATGCGTCGAGAGGTGCGCGTGCCCCGGCTGTTCAACACTGCAAGGTGTAGAACTCATGCCGGCGCACGGGCGCCTCTCCGACGCATCGTAGATACGTATAACACGCACTTTATCGAACTTGATATTTTCGCGTTTACTTACTTTAAGTTCAAAAAGATGGCTATTGAATCTTTAAAGTAGCTATCTAATACCTATTATCCCTAAATCACATATGAGTCCTTACTTAATTGTCTATTATATTAATGCACGCATTTAACTATATTTAAAAAAAAAACATTATTTCGCGGATATTGGTGTGGGTTACACGTTTATTTAGTTTAAAAATTATTTTGTCATACTTTTTGTGATGTGTAACTGTTTAATGTCCCAATAAAGTAAAATAAAATAATAAAATAAGTAACTCCACGCAAACATATTGCTGGGAAAATACTTTTTTAGGGTAAAAATCACGTCTTACGGTAGGACTCAATGTAACGCACACAAAACATTGTGCTGATAGATGCATTGAATAGTAAACGGGTCATGGAGGTATTTAAAGTAAAGTTATATTAGCTTAAGAACTACTACTTAATTTAAAAAAAAAAAACTTGTGAAAATGTTGGAACTTTGTGCCCCAATATCTCCGTAACTAGCAGGTTCCCAAGTAAAATCAAGAGCAAAAAAAAATCGCAATGACGGGGAAAACAAGTGCCTTTCTGCTTCGTTATTGGGGTATTTTTACACCCATTTAAACAAGCTATACAACTGTAAAGTTTAATTCAAATCTGTTTTATAATAAAAATCTATCCATCCATCCTTGCAAAGGAAGATATTTGTATAAAGATAAGATAATAACTTCCCATTCCACTTCAAACGATTTTATCAAACGTTGGATCTTCGTATCCATTGTTCTGTCAAGGACTAACGAGACGATGAAATTGCTCAATTAGACCACATGATAAGTATCAGACTGTACGGGCTGCGTATGAGCACGGTAATCAACTGTGGTATGAGTATGAACGAAATAATGGAGCATTGTGTCTCTGCTTGGACAGAAAAACGCGAAACTCTTAAAAAACTTCTTATTCTTAGCGTATGCTAAGAATAAGAAGTTTATTAAGAGTTTGGCAAAAAGAATAGAATGTTATTTATTATGTACACCATACAAGTAACATTCATAAAAGAAAACATTTCACTTAAGGGCCACAATGGGCGGTCTTATCGTTGAAAGCGATATTTTTCAAGACGACCTTTGGATACAGGAAGAGGGAGACACAATACAGCAGGTAGGCTGTGGTGAAAAAGTTAGCCACGAAAGGAGACTCCCCGAGCGACGTTTCCTCCGACCTCCTGTTACGTCCGGCGCATACTTGACAATCGACTGCAGTCGATTGGGTAATCCTTTCACTACGATGGCAAATATAAGGTCTTAATGTACTAGCAAGAACCAACTGGATGCTGTCGGTACAAGTGTCTCGTGTTAAACTTGACAAACGTATCATTGTGTCAGTATCGTGTTAAATTGTGAGACATGCCCCCGTAGCATGACCACCGTAGACAAGGATTTCTTTGACGGAAGAATCGACAAAATGACAGGTTATTGTGCGAACACAATCTTTGTCGATTCTTCCGTCAAAGAAATCCTTGTGTACGGTGGTCATGCTACGGGGGCTGGGGCTACAATTTATTTCTTTGACGTTTCTTCTGTGTGTCATTTTAGGCTCACAGCCCTGTCTAGACACGCGGTAGCGTTTCAAGCCAAGTTGAAGCTAGAACAACTTGCGAAGGTTATAATATAATTCGTATATGAGAACTAGCCAAGTCAGACCTTAGGCTTCAATATATTATCCTAAGCTACAAGAAGAAATGATATTTTAAGTTGTTATAAAATATTTTATATTGTTATAAATAAATTTCAGGATTGACCTTTGAACTTGGCACCCATTTAGATCTCACTTCTATTGTCGTTGAAGTCAACAACCAAGGCATATATCATACTATTGAACTTGGCTCTCATTTCATATTTATGTTTTTGGTGGAATCAATAATCAGGTTAAAGTTATATTACTACCTATACCTATATTACTTGGGTTTAAGTAATTACTTCTGCAAACATTTTTATGCAATAGACAAGAATTTAAACAAAGTAAGAATCGTCAAAGAAAGAAAAGCTAAGAATTCTAGCCTTTGACGGATCTAATTTCAAGCATTTACCATCAACATCTGACTAGCCTTTTCCCAACTATGATGGGGTCGGCTTCCAGTCTAACCGGATGCAGCTGAATACCAGTATTTTACATGGAGCGACTGCCTATCTGACCTCTACAACCCAGTTAGTACTGGGTAATACGATACCCCTTGGTAAGACTGTTTGTCAGACTTTTTGGGCCACTGACCACCTAACGACTGTTAAAAATCTACAAATGACACCCGGGGCCAACGGCTTAACGTGCTTTCCGAGACACGGTGGAAACTTGGTATTTAATGGGTGGTCACCCATCCACAGACCAACCTAGGCAAGCACGGCTTAACCTAAAAATCGACCCGAACGGCTGTTATTATTTAGCCACGAGCTCCTTTCCTTCCTTTAATTTCAAGCAATTACCAAACTACAGAATAAAAATCGTTTCTTAAATAATTTATTTTACTCAAGTTTTCACTTTGACTTGTTTATACAACATTAGTTTTAGTCACAGATAATATAATGTTTTAGTATATGCGAAACCTGAAACACGTGTCTAGTATTTTTATGTAAAGAATCTATTTACAAAATTTCAAAACTGTGTCATGAAAAATCATTTGTGATTTTTCATGATAAAGATCAAGCTTATAACTTTGGTTATAAGCTTGTTCTGTGTCCTAGTTGTCCGCACAAAAACGAGGTCACCACGCAGCGCACGCCTCCAGCGTTGTCTTGAGCTCATAGATAGTAATAATTTGGCAGTACGTACCTAAATTATTGCGATAGGTACTTAAATTAGCTCGCTGTTCAACTTTTAAATTTTTTAAATATTTTTGGGAAAAAATATACAATGGTTTAAAAATTATTGGAATCGATTCAGTTACTTATTCTGAACAAACTATATTCAGGTTTTGCATATACTAAAAATAATGTTGTAGATAGGTACGGGTACGGCTGTCATTGGTCGAAGCATTTAGCGAACGATGGATGATGACGTAATAATCCGTAATTTTGGATGGGTTATGTTGTGACTATGAGTCAGGTCCATAACCTTATCAACACATACAAGGTCTAATAAAATTTGCAAGCGGAATTTGCTGGTTTATCGTTTTTAAATGTAAATGAACGTGAATATCCATTGTTTTATTTATTTTAGAAAATCTAAACGGTCACACGGACATAGTTGTCCTTGCCTGTATATCCTAACCAATATTAAAAATGCGAAAGTAAGTTTGTCTGTTACCTTCTTACGCCTAAACCTCTAAACCGATCATCCTGAAATGTTTCATAATATACGTTGTCAGGTGTACAAAAACGGACATAGGGTAAACCTTTCATCCCGAAAAAAGTACTGTTCCCGAGGAAAACAACAATAACGTTCTTATGATAATAGATGGCGCCACGTGTCTTTCGAATCATGATTGAATTATATTATTACAAGCAGAGTATAACTCGAATTGATTGTCAAATTTTAAATTAACGCGAGCACAGCCGCGGGCAAAAGCTAGTTAAATATATACTAAAGATATAAAAAAGCATATTAAAGATTTATATTTCGTTTATTTTTCAGGGAGATAGCCCGTGACGTGGCGGAACACATCGACATTATTGTGGGAGGTCACACTCACTCCTTACTCTGGAACGGAGACGCGCCCAGTGGGGAGCCTGTCGACGGAACCTATCCTGTGTTCGTTGAGAATTTCACTGATAAGAAACATGAGGTAAATAATATCTACGCAGTAATATTGATCACATTCTTGGACCTCCACTAAAAGGTCTTTAGCTCGCCAACGAACATTTCCAGGCATCATCATGGTTTGCCTAGCCTTTTCCAATTAAGTTCAGGTCAACTTCCAGTCTAACTGGATGCAATTAAACATTAGTATTTGACATACAGTGACGGCCTATCTGACCACCACAACCAACGAGATTATATAATTCTATAGGAGCTCCGTCCTACTAACAACTCTCAGAAAACGTAACCACATACGACTTTAAAATCGTAGTTTTGAAACAGATACCTAAATTATGTCATCTGTCAAAACAATCTGTTAATTCCCTTCTACAGTATTTTATTGTAACTTTTACTATTTAAGCAGCGCAAGTCACGAAAGGACAATTTTTTTCGTCTTAATTACAAGTATCGTCATTCAAGTAGCTTTCTATCACAAAATGTTTAAAAATTATAGCCTATAAACCTTCTCAGCTAATCCCTCTTTCTATTGGTGAAAACCGTATCAAAATCTTTTCTGTAGTTCCTGAGTTTACCCCGAACAAACAGACCCTCTACCCGGCTGGAGACATTAATTTATAATATAATTATAAATTTTAATTATAATTATATTATGTAGTGATGATGATGATGATGATGATGATGATGATTGTCCACAACCCAGTTACCTACAGAGTGAGGACGATAATCCTTGGTAAGAAAAGTGGTCAGACTTTAGGGCATCTACCCGGAACGTCTCTCAAAAATCTACGAATGACAGCTGGGATCAACGACTTAATGTTGTTTTCGAGACATGGAGAAATTCGGTATGTAAAGCATGGTCTTGGTCACCCATCCTCGGACCAACGTCGATGAGCGTTGCTTAATCTAGCTAGAAAATCTATCCGTACGGCTGTTATTATTTAACCATAAGCCCATATTCCACCACGCGGGCCCAGTGCGGGTTGGTAGATGTCACATGTCTTCGAATTTTTGGTTCTAGGACATGCCGGTTTCCTCACGATGTTTTCCTTTACCGTTTTGAGAGCAGTGGTGATGAAATAACTTACACAAAGTAACGCGCCTGGCTGGGTTCGAACCCACGACTTACTGCTCGTAAGTCGGGGTCTCCACCACTGGGCCACCGCTGCTCTCGACGGCATGTAAAGCCAAATTCAGAGGCCCATGGGTGGCATAAAAACTCTGACCCAGGTTAGCTATCCCTCCCGAATGAAACAAGTCTTTAAATTAC
Source organism: Noctua janthe (assembly GCA_910589295.1). Lineage (NCBI taxonomy): Eukaryota > Metazoa > Arthropoda > Insecta > Lepidoptera > Noctuidae > Noctua > Noctua janthe. The sequence goes on from OU342573.1 coordinate 13,096,260, forward strand.
TTTTTAACACAATAATCTTTTCACATTTCAGGTGCTGATCGTCCAAGCCTCAGCATTCACTAAGTACATGGGTAACCTGACGGTCTACTTCGACTTCCGCGGAGACTATGTCAAGTGGGAAGGCAACCCGCTGTTCCTGGACCGATCTATACCCGAAGGTGAGGTCTGATGATGATGACCACTTTTCTACATCGTAGTGTTCGTTTAAGTAAGGAGCTCATGGCTAAATAATAACAGCCGCTCGGGTCGATCTTTAGGTTAAGCCGCGCTTGCCTAGGTTGGTCTGTGGATGTGCGACCGCCCATTACATACCGAGTTTCCTCCGTGCCTCGGAAAGCACGTTAAGCCGTTGGTCCCAGGTGTCATTTGTAGACCTTTGACAGTCGTTAGGTAGTCAGTGGCCCTACAATCTGACAACCAGTCTTACCAAGGGGTATCGTATTACCCAGAACTAAGTGGGTTTCGACAACCCAGTTAGTACTGGTCAGATAGGCAGTCGCTCCATGTAAAATACTGGTGTTCAGCTGCATCCGGTTAGACTGGAAGCCGACCCCAATATAGCTGGGAAAAGGCTAGGCAGATGATGAGTGTTCGTTTAAGTTGGTGTTCATTTCAAACTAATATCTAAATTCAAACCTATGTTTTAAATACTGCATGCGATAGTTATGACGGAATGTGTCCTACACTGAAATATTTGTAACATCCTAGCTTCCTAATCCTAACTAAATTACAAATGCGAAAGTAAGTTTGTTACCTTTTCACGCCTAAACCACTAAACCGATCATCATGAAATTTTGCATAACCGTTGTCAGGTGTACAGCAACGGACATAGAGTACCTTTCATCCCGAAAAAAGTACTGTTCCCGAGGAAAACAACAGTAACGTTCTTATGATAACAGATGGCGCCACGTGTCTTTCGAATAATGATTGAATTAAATTATTACAAGCAGAGTACAACCCGATTCGATTGTCAAATTCTATATTAACGCGAGCGAAATCGCAGGCAAAAGCTAGTTTTTTATACACCACATTTTTTGTGAATAATGAAACTAACTAACTGTACTAAGTCATAACTGTGACATTTTTAGAGGCATCTCTGCTTGCTCTTTATAAAACTGTATTTTATAAGAAGCAAGTACGCGTTAGCGTGATTTCATGGCTTCGCCCGAATGGTGACTTGCAAACCATCCCACGAGGTAAAAAGTATCCTTTGTCCTAGTTCACGGTCTGTCTATAAGCCAAATTTATCCGAATCCATTGAGCCGTTTGTGAAACTGTAATACCTACCTAGACAGTAGCCAGACAGAAAGATGTTTATGTACATCTTTCACACAAGGCATAATATTTTGTTACAAAATCTTGGTTAGGCATACCTAACCAAGATTTTGTAACAATATTTTGATTGAAAAGAGTGTCCATGGAGTTTCTTGCCCGTTCTTCTCCATAGAGATCTATGGTGTGGAATGGGTAACTACAGTACTTTCACAAAATATTATGCCTTGTGTCTGTAACTGTAGCTTCGCCTTCTTTGATTTTCTGACATGCAAATGTGCCTGTTATGGTCAAATACTAAAATAAATTCTTTGAGTTTGAGACAAACAGATTTACTCAATTTATTAGTATGAAATGATACGCCTTTTCCAGTACCAACAATTGTATTCATAAACTTGTGCACATACATATAGAATACAAACTTGGTATTAATATAAGTAGCAAGCTTAATATAATATCTAATAATTGTGTAATTAACAAAGATGACTATCATAAAAACTTTTCGTTCATCCTTCAAAAGTAGAATACCTTTTCTTTTTTTTTATTTAGCGGGAATTGATTAAAAAATATGACTAAAGAGTTTTTATGAACTCTTTGGTCACATCAAATTATATCAATATTTTATGTTTATTTTTAATAAACCATTACAACAGATCTTATTAATATTTGTAGATCATGATAAGTAGGTAACTATAAGTACGGAATACGATTGAATTTCATAAGTGATTGCAATAATTGTTTTAACTACACTATAAAGAAGGTCACATATTAATAGATCAACTTTAACATAATAGTTTATGCAACTATTTATATTAATTTATATTGTTGATAACCTTTTGTGAGTTGAACTTGAGATTAAATTGTGACACTGAAATAATGCTTGTCGGTCAGACTGAAACGTGTTTTAAAACAAAGCGATAATTCATAATTTGTTTAGAAATCTTAATTAATTCATCAAAACAGCTAAATATTTGACAGGAATTTGTGACGTTGCCAACTGACAGAATGACGATACCCCTTGGTAAGAGTGGTTGTCATATTTTCGGGCCACACGACTGTCAAATCTACAAATGACAGCCGAGAGCAACGGCTTAACGTGCTTTGCGCGGCAGCGAGGAAATCGGTACGAAATAGATGGTTACCCATTTACGGAACGTCCTAGGCAAGCGCGGTTTAAGCTGAAGATCGACCCGTGCGGCTGTTATTATTTAGCCACGAGCTCCTCTTCTCACTTATATTCTAAATAATTCCTACAAAATCTTATTCTGTATATTCTAGATCCCACAATCAAAGCAAAGCTGGCCCCCTACGCGAAGCGAGTCCACGAGGCTGAGAACGTTCCAGTGGGCTCCACACAGAACACCATGCGGTTCGATGACTGCGTGTCCGGGGAGTGCACCATCGGAGACATGCTGGTTGAAGCGCAACTTGAGTTTGTAAGTTAATACTTTGTTGCCAAGCAGGTTATTCCGAAATGACACTACAGTTAGGGCCTTATCATACTAGCGGTTTGCGAACGGCTGCGGGGCGGGGCGGGGCGGGCGTGCAGCGAATACGTCGCGAAGACGCTGCGGCTGCACAACGAGGACGTCGCAGACGCGTGGCAAATACGCAACGTTTTCGTCACGTGTTTCTAGCGAGTTAACGACGTACAATACACTCAGTAACAAAACGGATTCCGACGAGGAAACACTGCTGTTGGTTTTGTTACTTCGAAGACGCCGGAGACGAAAACGAAAATTTCGAAGAATTTGGGAAGAACAAGCGTGTTCGTTGCGCGCCCCTAACGTATTCGTTGCGCGCTCGCTCCGCTTTGAGGACGCTCGTAATCCGCTAGTATGATAAGACCCTTAGCCCCACTGCTTTATGAATTAAAACAGGGAACGATTAATCGGGTTAATAAGTTAGACCTATAACCCATATGTTTGATTAACCATTACGAGTTAACCCTTATAATAATGGGTCTAAATAAGCCACAAGCCGAAAGACACTTATTCTCCCCATCAATGCGATCATTTTTTGTTCTAGACCAAACCCGAGAACCTGGGAACCTTCCAGTTACGGAGATATTAGGGGTCAAAGTTCCAACTTTATCAATTTTTGTTTTTTAAATACATGTTTTTAATGTTATGACTTTACTTAGAATACCTCCACGACCTCCGTAATATTCAACGAATCCATCAGCACAATGTTTTGAGTGCGTTACATTAAGTCCTACCGTAAAAAGTGATTTTTCAACCCAAACATAAAAAGTCAGTAGTTCGTAGAGTTACTTAGTTTGGGGTACAGAATGCTTGGTTGTCGGCTTCGTGAAGGGTCCGTTTACACTTTGTATGTGGGTTAACCATTTAAATATTGCTGATTAACCCAAATGAAAGAAACAAAGTAACGAGAGCGGGGTAACTAAGTAACTTTCTTGAATATTTTTAAGTACAAAAATGTACTGTGTGCGTCAACCGGTTATTATAGGCTGATTGGCCCTATAATATGGGTTAACTTTTCTCTAGTATTGTTCACCTAACCCCTATAGGGGTAAACTCTTTGGTTCCTGGTTAAAACAGTAAAAATCAGTTTTGACAACCGAAAATTATGTTTCTGTTTTCAGGCAAAGAAGACGGTACCTTCATCCCCGCATCACTATCTATCGTTCATTCAACGCGGGAACATCAAATCTTCAATTATGCAAGGAAGTCAGTATCTAATTCTTTTGTAATAGTCATAAAACTAAAACTTTTTGCATTTTTTCTTAGTTTTACTGACGTTTTCTTATTTTTTTTTTAGTAATAACTGAAGGTTCGATATTCGAACTGTTGCCTTTCAATGATCGCGTCGAGATCTACGAGCTGGAAGGCAAATACGTGCGTCAAGCTCTTGAGAGGAGCGTCAGCGATGCCTGGGCATATAACCCTTTCAAAGGACCCTGGCTGCTGCAAGTTGCTGGTAAGTTTTCATTTGTATAAACAGCCTATACCTAGGGGACTCGTGGCTGAATAATAACAGCCACTCGGATCGATCTTTAGGTTTAGCCTAATCCGTTCCGTGGATAGGTGATCATCTATTACATACAGAGTTTCCATCGTGCCTCGCAAAACACGTTAACTCGTTGGTACCGGCTGTCATTTGTAGATCTTTGACAGTCGTTACGGGTAATCAGTAGCTAAGTCTGACAACCAGTCTTACCAAGGGGTATCGTATTACCCAGTACTAACTGGGTTGTGGAGGTCAGATAGGCAGTCGCTCCATGTAAAATACTTATGTTCAGCTGCATCTGGTCAGACTGGAAGCCGACCCCAATAAAGTTGGTAAAAGTCTATGCAGATGATGAAAGGCTGGAAAATGATGAAACTAGCGTATTATTCCTAACCATCATGTCACATCTTTTTCCAGGTCTTCACGTTGTGTACAACGTATCCCTCCCCGAAGGACAGCGTATGACCTCGTGCGCAGTGCTGGTCGGGAACGACGCTGTGCCACTTGATGACAGTGAAGTCTACCTGGTCACAGCACCCGCGTATCTCTCTGATGGGGGAGATGGTTTCTCTGTAAGTATATCCTAGACTTTAACCTAATATCACGCTATGAGCTGGATATAGTGGTGGAGGATCGATTAGAGCAGCGCTCAATGATTGTTGACATTACGGTCCCGCATGACGAGAACCTCGTGAAAGCCGAGAAAGACATGATATAGGTGTACCTGATAGTACACCCACATTTCGGCAATCATGTTTAAGTCCCATGTAATAGGGGGCGAGCCTATTGCCATAAACCGGGCACAAATTCTGAAATTGTGGAAGTCCTGAAGGGAAAAACCCAATAACACTGCCTGACTTGGGAGTAGACACCTGGACCTCATAATCAACAGTAGTGCCTATGACCACCAGATTATAGATAGACTTCCATCGAAAATCAGATACAAAAATAGAGGAAGCTGTTTCCTATTATCTTAGCCTCATATCCTAGTTCCAGGAGAATAAGAATTTAAAGAGCTGTAACTCTTCATCGTTATCACAATGACCATAAACAATTTCTCATTCCAGGTGTTCAAAAACAAAAAGAACTCGAGAGACATCGGACGCGACCAGAAAGTTCTGGAAGCCTACATCAGAAGCCACTCACCTCTGAACATCAAAGTTGACGGCAGAATTTTAATAAACAGTTGACTGAGTTCATATTAATTTGAATTTAATTACACAGAGTAGGAAAATAATGGAAGGCCAAGGTACACGCTCGATCTCTTAATCTATGACACCTGTCTCAATGCTGACGAGAAATCGTCGAGCTCTACTATTTTCTAAGAAACGTACCACCGCGCTCACTGACGGCCGACCATTTTTCAACCTTGTAACTCAGTTCATAAGGGTGAAAAGTGGTCGACCATCAGTGAAGTCGGTAGTAAAATAGTTGTGGTCCCGTGTAACAGAGATTTTTATGAGAATCCTCAATCGCTTACATAATTCACTAGTTTGTCACAGTGACAAGAGCAATCAATAAAAACAAAATCGCTGGCTTCGCAGACATAAAACTTGCTTAGACTCTCGCTTGGCACATATGCATACAAACACATCACTCGTAGAGTAATCGCCCGCGTTTAGTGACAAACTACACGTTGCTCGACAACTCGTTGCTCAACAACTCGTTGCTAGTTGTTAGTTCTACTCTTTTCTGGCTTGTAATCGACGGAGGGACAGGTGCCTCACTAAAAGCTCAAGAGGATCACTGTATAATGCGTTTCAAATGAGAATACGACTGGAATCGTGCCATGTTGTGACGTCAAAGCTGTCAAATCGAAAAAGTTGGGTAGGGTCAACAAAAATAATCGGATGGGTAAATGAAAAATATTATTGCCAAAAAAAAAATACATAAAAGGGTTTAGATTGGCCTCAAACTAGGGTAAGTCTGTCCAGCAATACTGTTCGACAATTTACTACTACTACAAAAAAAAAACATGCGGTGGCATATAAACATCAAACGATTATAATTATTATTAACAATTCATTTGCGTAAGTAATTTTTTTTTGCTAACCGTACTTCTTTTCTAGTGACAGTTGACAGATGGAGAAGTCATTGACGTCAGAACATAGTGCGATGTCAATCCTATTCTCATTCGAAACGCATTGTACAAGTATTTTTTATGTTTTTATTTTATGAGCATAATTTGGTACTTTTATTGTTTTCACCTCTGTGGTAAATTATGACTCCTGCGCACAGTGTGTGCTTTGATGTTGTACGGTTAGCTAGCATATCGGCCTCTTCCTTGTGAAAGGGAGTAAGCTGTAGTTCTCCACGCGTGCCCAGTGTGGGCAGTATACAGGGTGTAAACGGACCCTTCACGAAGCTGTCAACCAAGCATTCTGTACATCAAATTAAGTAACTCTACGCAAAAATTATTGCTGGGAAACGACTTTATTTTTGTGTGAAATATCTCGTTTTACGGTAGGACACAATGTAACGTACTCGAAACATTGTGCTGATGGATGCATTGAATAGTTCAGGAGTCCTGGAGGTACCTAAAGTGGAGTTATACCTAACATTAAAAACTTGTATTAAAAAAAAACCCAATATCTCGTAACTAGAAGGTTCCCAGGTATAATCTAGAACAGACCCGTCCAACATACGGCCCCCGGGCCACCTAGCGGCCCGCGTAGGTCATTCATCCGGCCCGCGAGCTATTCAAAACTTTTTTTATTTATTCATAAAGGGGTCAAATCCCAATTCAAATACATTATTACTTTAAAATTAAAACATTACAAAATGTTTTTTTTAATACTAAATGGGCTTACTCTTGACCTCATCTCAGTCCTCAGGACTAGATTGAGGTCAAGAGTAAGCTCATATAGTATAATAAAAAAAAATCACAGTAAGTACATTAATTTAAATATAAATAACGACGTCTAATTCAATAACAATAATAAGAAAAACACTTTTACTAAAACAAACACTAACAGTAAACAATCAAATAACAAACTTTACTTTCGGTTGGTACTCCGGAGGATTTCGTACCAATACCTGCGGATCGGGCTGTTCCAATCCTCACTAACGACCCTCAGCAGTTGATTGGTCGATTTCCTAAGAATGCTGCAGAGTGAAGCTACGCGGGGTCGGATAACGGCATAGAAGTCCGGCACTCTCGCTTCAGCGAACATGCTCGACGCACTACAGTACCGCAGAAATTTCATTAAGATGCGGTAAGCATCGTTGTACTGTACACGCATTGTCCTGAGTGATGATCTTTTAAATTTCGTCCACAGCTGGCATGTGTAGAAACAAAGACAGTAGGCACGTGCTACAAAGTGAAAATCTGCGTGCAAGCATATTACAGCGAATCGAGAGTGCCCGTCTTTCCCGTTCTATGTCGGCGTCATCTGTGAGATCGTCAGTGAGGATGTGGCCCAGATATCGAAACGTTCGTACAACCCTTACTGGTAAACCATAAATATAGACTTCGGGGACTTTCTCCGGTCCCTTTCCAGCTCTAAAAACTAACATTTCTGTTTTACCGACATTATATACCATACCATGAGGACTTTCATAACGCTAATATCGGGAGCTCAAAATAATGAACAATCACGGAAGACATCCCGTAAGTGACAGTATAGGTTTAAGGTAATATTAATTACTGAAAAACTTTTACCATTTACTTCCTTCTTTATTATGCCCAAATAGTAAGTTACCATAACCAACGGTCATAGCCCACACTGTGTTCAGGAGTTCGGGCACCTGATTTTGAACCTAGTTATATTAAGGCAAAGTATGATTTTTAAATGTGATATTTTCATCTATTCGAACTGAAATTTTCAGGAAGTCGCTGTTAAACAGTGTTAAATAATAACAGCCGCTCGGGTCGATCTTTAGGTTAAGCCGTGCTTGTCTAGGTTGGTCTGTCGATGTGTGACCACGTATTACATACCGAGTTTCGTCCGTGCCTCAGAAAGCACGTTAAGCCGTTGGTACCGGCTGTCATTTGTACATCTTTGACAGTCGTTACAGGTAGTCAATGGCCCAAAAAGTCTGACAACCAGTTTTACCAAGGGGTATTACCCAATACTAACTGGGCTGTAGAGGTCAGATAGGCAGTCACTCCATGTAAAATACTAGTATTCAGCTGTATCCGGTTAGACTGGAAGCCAACCCCAGCATAGTTGGAAAGAGGCTAGGCAGATGATGTTATTGGTTTGTGCCCTCCTCTCCGCTCTCGCCTCCGCTTTGGTCGAGTCGGGGCCTTACAGTCGCGGTTTCAAAATAACGGTATGCTTTCGAAAGTGATCGCGTTGCGTTTGCCAAGGACAATGTCGCTGAAGTTCTAATTTTGAATGCCACGTCACACTAGTTCCATGAAACAGCTACGGTGGAACTAGTGAGAGGTGTTCGATTAAGTTTTATTTCATTTGTTCCATTATCAAAGTCCATAGAACTACTGAGGCAAAAAAAAATTTACTAGTTCCATGGAACTAATTGCTGGTGGAACTAGTGAGAATGATCCACAAATTCGACGGTAGCGGCATTTCTTATATTTGGGTCTCGTGAAAGTCATTTACACTTCAACCAACTTATCTCTGCAGGCGGTAAAATACAGAACTAAAATAAATCGACCAAGTTTGACATACCGATGCAAACTTTCTTGACAAACAACGCCACCTTCAACTGCACACGTAAAGTGGTCATACTATACGTCTTGTTAGCGAGAGCTAGAGACGGCACTGCTGGTTTTTTTCTTCACAGCAGAAATACCGACCATGAGACGACAAAACAAAAAAAAAAATGGATTCTTCATTCTAATTGTGTCAGCCGATGAGATATTTTGTATTTCGAAGACCAGATTTTTTTTCGACCTATGTCAAAAAGTCAAAAGCATTTATTTCAATTAGACCATCACGGGCACTTTTGAATGTCAAAAAAACAAAAAGAAGCGAAGCTACAGTCACAGTCACAAGACATAATAACTTGAGAAACTACTGTAGTTGCACATTCCAAAGCGTAGATCTCGAATGGGCAAGAAACTCCATGGACACTCTTTTAAATCAAAATATTTTTACAAAATCTTGGTTACATCATTCATGTTGAGATTATATATGTTCCTTTGGGAAAGCTTCCAGTCTAATGATCTGCATCATTTCTTAAAGCGATTATTTTGTTACATCCTTTAGAGTTGTACAGTCATGACGTTTGCCTGTCGTAGGGATTGGGGTGGCTGTGCCAGGGTAATTTGCAATTGGGTTTGGCTTCAGAAGTGTACATAGTGTTTAAAATCAAATTGAGATGTAGAAGTAATCTATGGTATCCATTTTCACTTCACACCGCCACTTTTGATTGGGTATCACTGTTAACAAACGAATGTTTGATTGGAGGATGCAGCGTGATGCATCGATATAATAGACTGCAGCAGCTAAACTGCGTTCTCTGATTGGCTAGAATTTTTTAAGTCCTATCCGTTGTCGAATTGCTAAAAGTTTAATTGTTTTTTCTTCAATATACATATATATGTAAGTATTTTAGCTTTTAGGAATAAACTTTTTCAATGAAATTCTTGGTCAATATCCATTAAAGTAAATGAATCAAAATAATATGTTACTCTTGTTTAAAAATCGTTTTCTTTTCACTTATGGTGCCATTTTTAGTCATTTGACTATTATTTTCAGTCAAATATATGAATTTTGTTACCTAAATGGAATTTAATTTAAATGATTGTTTTTAAATTCATAATAATTGTTAATAAATAAATTTATTTGGAAAAAGGCTGTTGTTTATTTGTATCCCTTAAGCTGATGAAAGTTGCCCCCATTTTTAGTATTGGATCACACGTTTGTTCAACCTCCTGGGTCCAATCGCCCTCAGTGTGATTGACAGGCACCGACCAGATGCTGCGCCAGAGCAAGCAGACATAGCGTCATCATCCGGCAGACCCGTGTCAGTCACACCTTGGTCCGGTCGTGAGGATTCTATGCGCACACGGATTGTCGGAATGTCATCCATTGATCGCACACGCACAGAATGTCATCCATTATATTGGAAGTATTGGGCATCCATTTAATTAGAAGCATTTGGCATTCATTAAATTGGAAGCATTGGTCATCCATTAAATTGGACGAATTGGGCATTCCTTAAATTGAACGTATTCTTTGTTAAAAAGTTATGGTAGCGTACTTTAGATTAGTCTACATGACACTGCTTTGAAAATCTACATTGCCTATACACTGCAGAGTGTGTGTTCGATCGCTTTCCATGCGCTTTGCATACGGATGGCAGTAGCAAGAGATCCGGAAGAGTTTACAGCAGCTCTATAACGTGTTTGGGCTCATTTCATGTAACTTGATGAGAACATTAAACCTAACTAGAGTATGACTTTCATGGACGGTCTACCGATGGAAACTTAAGGCAGTTGCAAGAGGTCCTCAACAGATTACAGCAGCTATATTGTTATTGGGCTTATTTCATGCACCTTGGTGAGAACTTTAAACCTGCCTGGAGTATGACTGTCATCGAAGGACTGACGATGGAGACGTCAGGCAGTTGCAAGATGTCCGCAACAGTTTACAGCAGCTTTATCGTGTCTCGGCTCATTTCATGCACCTTGATGAGAACTTTCGACCTAGCTGGAGTACGACTATCATCGAGTGTTTAAGGATGAAGGCTTAAGGCTGTCGAGGGAAGCCCTTATTTGGAAAAACATAAGTAGAATATTTTAGCGATTAATGCAAATATATCCGAGAAATTAAATAGTTACCTACTTGATCTTTATCAATATTATAAAGATGAAGAGTTTGTTTGTTTGATTGGTTGAACGAGCTAATTGCAGAAATTACTAGATCGAATTGAAAAATTATTTAAGTGTTGGATAGCGCATTTATCAAGGAAGGCTATAGGTTGTATAACATCACGCTACAAACAATAGGAGCGGAGCATCAATGAAAATTATTGCAAAAACAGGGAAAATGTATTCCTTTTGAGAGCTTCCGTTGCGTGCGCTGTGTGAACGGTTAAAGTTACGCAACAATCATGAGTCCGCGATAGCATATGTGTTTTTTTCAGGTTTACTCACACTCTCTCTTATGTGGCGCAGACGAAGTTGCGCGGGTCAGCTAGTTTAATATAATTATCTTCCTTGCACGACATCAAGTTGACTCATCATATCAGGCGTATTGAGAGAAACCGTACTTCGTTAGGGTTACGATGGAAAAGTAGTAGAGATCTCTTCTAATTTATTTCGATGCTACTGAATTTATAATATCTAAAAAAAAACTAAAAAAGAAGAGTTCTGTTGCTGTTTTTAGAGGTTCAGGTTTTTAAGCGATTTTCTGTAAGTGCACGGAGCAATTGTTGAAAAGTCTGAGGGAGTCGACGTTTTCGAAGTGCTGTCGACCGAGTTGACAATTATTTTCTACCAAGCAAAACAAGACACATGAAAGAGTATTCCCCGACTCATTAAGCAGAATGAAGGATATAGAGTCGATACGTTTTTAGTTACCTCGTGGCTAAAAATAACAGCCGCTCGGATCGATCTTTAGGTTAAGCCGTGCTTGCCTAGGTTGGTCTGTGGATGGGTGACCACCCATCACATACCGAGTTTCCTCCGTGCCTCGGAAAGCACGTTAAGCCGTTGCTCCCGGGTGTCATTTGTAGATCTTTGACAGTCGTTAGGTAGTCAGTGGCCCAAAAAGTCTGACAACCAGTCTTACCAAGGGGTATCGTATTACTCAAAACTAACTGGGTTGTGGAGGTCAGATAGGCAGTCGCTCCATGTAAAATACTGGTATTCAGCTGCATCCGGTTAGACTGGAAGCCGACCCCAATATAGTTAAGAAAAGGCTAGGTAGATGATGATGACATTTTTAGTTAAACTTTGTGATAAAAAAAATGTAGATTTTAAAACTAGATGTTCATGTAGATCAAAATGTAGAAGATTCATCGTCAATTGAGTTAAGGAAGAATATTTTTGTTCATGAGGACTGAATAATATAGAACTGAATAAAACTTTTGTAGCGTACGGCAGAAAAACTCCTTGGAAGGACTCCAAGGAAGTTTTGAATTTTCCATAAAGATAAATGGTAAAAAGGAACCTAGTATCTCAGGATGTAAAAAAAAAAAAATATATATATTAAATAGTTTGAGAAACTTGTTGGGTAAGAATAAGGACACAGTGTTACAACTACGTGTGCTGAAATTGCCGGTGTAAATCTTATGTAGAACCAAAAATAAAAGAAGACTAAGATAGAAACTGGTATCTTACGGACTGTATGCTAGTCATCGCTGATGCCAACCCAGTTGGGGTTGAAGCAGTACCAGTACAAGCTGAGGACAATGGTTCCAGGATTTTAACAAACTAGCTGTACCCCGTGGTTTCACCCGCCATTACTCTTTTGGCTCCTTAGGGTCGTGGCCTGATGTTAAATGGCCTACGGCTTCTTCAAGAATTGGGCTTTCAAATATTTTATTGTAGAACATGTCAAAATTAATAAAATAAATGCTATGTCTTGCCGTCAACGACGTACAAAATATAATAAACATTCAAAATTAATAATTGAAATGTAAAAAAAAATATATTAAAAACCTATTAGTGGTTCCAGCCAGAGATTAGCGCGTTCATATAAACGAGCTCTTCAGCTTTACAGTATTGGTATAGATGGAAACAGATTCTGTACGAAGATATAACCAGATAGTGAAAGAAGAAGCCTTTACTCTTGTCTGGGCTATCGATTATATAAATATCTTTATTTTTGGGAAGCAATTTGATTTGGGTGCCGCTCAACAAAATATTGGAATTTTGATGTGAAACATCTATAGACGCACGTAAAACCGATTTCTGGCGTGGCGACGCATGCCGTGGCGACGCGTCGCCACGCTATATGATGGTATATATATACAGTCTATATGCAGTAGTGTGTACGGTGCGTCACCTGCTGGATGTATCTAGAGGCATTACAGTATACAGTGTTGTTTACAGTACACATAACCTGGTAAAGGGGCAAGCACCATCAAAACTTTTCTTTAAGAGATGTCATTGAGAAAGGAGAGAATAATGTAGTTAGTTACAAGAATATATTAAAAAAAAACAAAAAGGGAAGGAATATGGAAATAGGAAGACCTGATAATACAGACCCAGTGGTTAGAGTAGACGATAAAGTTTTTAGAAAAGGTCTAATAAACTATTAAGCAACTTCAATCCTACTCCATACTTAGTGGAGGCTATCGGAGGAGATGTTCAATTGGGGTAACTAAGTAAACCCTGAGAAGGTAAAGCTTTTTTATTAAAACCAATATAATAAGGAAGAGATGACAGTGTTTCCATATCTATTAAATAGTGTATATATTAAATGGATATGGAAACACTGTCTCACAGTAACAAGAAGTCAGGTAGCTGTCACTAATGACAACTGTCAGTCACCACGTTGGAATGTGAAGCGTGTCCTGGACTGGGGGCTTGGTGGTGTGGTGAGCCTGTGATATAGTTAGTAAATTGTGTTATCAACCTATTAGCTCTGCTGCAAGTGGATACTACAGGAACTATGAATCAAAAAATGGTTTATGTTTATCCATGCCAAATTACTGATGGACGGACATGGTGAAACTATAAGGGTACCTTGTTGAATACTGAACCCTAAAAAGAAAAAAATTACGCCACGTGCCATCAAAACCGTTGGCCATTACCGTAAAAAAGAATCTTTTTCCCCTTTCTTTTTAGAAAGGCCTGTTTCTGTTTTTTTTTCACCCGAACGGGTACGGTCGTACCCTCGTATATTTATGCAAAAAAACTCCATCAGGTAAATGGTGGGTGTCGCAGGCCTAATGAGAGTGAAGACGCATCCATATTTGACACCTTTGCCCATTGTGTGTTTTGAGAAAACTGGCGAGGACTGAAAAATAGGCTTCGGTGACACGGAATTTTTAGGTCATAATGGCAATGTGTCAATGTGTGTGATAGTGATAATAAATGCTATTGTGAAATATGGGTTGATGCATAATTATGTCTCTTTTTAACGACAGGAAAGTGACAAAATTGAAGTTGTTACGGATCACCAATTTATCGTCTCCATCAGGATGAACGGTCACTAGGCGTATTTAACATTGAATTTATGCCTAACGATTCCTATTCTCAAAAAATGGCTTCCATCGTACGGTATTCTAGAAGAAAAAAAACATTTTAAGAGTGACCGTTCATTCTGATGTCAGGACGGCCGGTCACCGGGTCGTAGTGTCCTTGTTAAATATATTATATTGTTAGTTTTAATTCATTTAGTAACAGTAACAATAAATAAAGATAGCTTGTGTTTAAACACCTACCAGAAATGTACCTATTTTACTACCAATAAATTCGAAATATCTGCCAGAATAATTATGCATTAAAAAAATAATTGCTCAAATTGTGTTTCATTATGTGTTGTAAAAATGAAGTAAATTTTCCTTTTTATTCTATGCTATAAAAATATATAAACGCCTTTAAAGTTAATTTCAGACCAAATATTTTGTTGAGGACAGAGGACTGATCTAGCGGCAATGAAAGTCACACGAACACTTTACAAGATTTATTGTCGGTATCCACAGGTTTTAAAAACTATTACATGCACTGTTTTAAGCGTTCACGGTTTACAACTAAACTTATAGTGTCACTTACGGGATATTTTCCGTTTTGTCTGCTCGTAACAATTTATTTTCCATCCACCCGCATTCTCCAGTCAACCCGTGATCATAGCGCTTGCAACAGCACCGAAATATCGGGAGCTCAAAATAATGAACAATCACGGAAGATATCCCGTAAGTGACAGTATAAGTTTAACTATTACATGACCATTACATTCAGTGATTTCGAGCAGGTATAGCTACGGTCAATGTGGCGACACTTGGGGGAGGCCTATGTCCAGCAGTGGACGTCTTTCGGCTGAAATGATGATGATGATAGCTACGACTTAACAATACTATCTAAACGCGGTTAAAACTTACGAGTCTAGTGCACTCTTGTGTGTGTGTGTTCTTTAATTAATAATAACGGAGCCATTGATTACACACAAAAGTTTATGAAATTTGTTCTGATAACTTCTCTATTTGTAGTATCCTAAATCTCTTTGGTAAGCGTGGTCAAACTATTAGGTCTCAGCCGGAATTATGTAATGATCTGGAATTTAGTTAGGAATATCTCAGTAGCAGCCACGGAGTCTGGATTTGTGCCAGGTTGATGGCGATAAGCTCGCCCCCTATTACATGGGAATTAAACATAACTGGCGGAATGTAGGTGTACTATTAGATACACCTCTGCCTGACCCTTCGGGGATTACACGCGTGATGTTATTTTGTGGAACTAAATTCCAAATAATTACATAATAACGGTTGATACTTGGAACCAATGTAACAATATCATAGTAATTGATGATAAGCCATTACAGTAATTATAATATTGCACAGATTAATTGGATTAAGTACTATAGTAGTTGTGTTTTAGCATGGCAATAGCGGTCATTGAACCACATACATTTATTGAATCTCTTCCTTTAAAAAACGTATACAAACCTGTTAATAGCCCCTGAATTGACATTGATTGTGATCCTGAACATTAACAGAAGAAACGATAAGTACACGATTTATGGTGTCAGTTCGTGTAAAGAGATATCAGAGAAAGGGCAATGACCGCTATTGCCATGCTAAAACACAACTACTATTGTTACTTAACTTACTAGTGAAGTGAAGGGACAAAGGGGTTTGCCATAAGGTCAGCCAGACAATCACTACTATTTTTATCTGAGAGTATCCGAACCTCGGGTTACCAACCACTTAAAATGTTTACTACACAATTGTACGCACGATGGCCAATCAAGCTGTACAAAACCAGTTTATGCGGATCTCTCATTGTATAGGAAATCTATACAAAGCGAGGCCAAGTTATACTGGAAATGTACAATTTCATGTGCCGCCGTGTGTACGTACATCAGTTTAGTACATAGGTACATACTCGCTGTGCCCCACAACCTTCGTTCGCGTGAAATTATAATAAAAATATTACTTCCCTATTTGAATCGGATTTTGTTAATGAGTTCATGGGTTTTTTTTCACGGAACCGTAAACCATTTTCTAAAATAAAATAGCCCAAGTTACTCCTTATAACAACACCAATCTGCTAGTAAAAAATAAAAAAAACCGGTCCAGCCGTTTTGAAGATTAGCCGGAGCAAACATAGACAAAAATTTTAAAAAAATAACCCAGAAACTGCATTGTGGAGGGCAAAATAGGCAGCCGTTCCATGAAAAAAAAAATAAAAAAAAACTTTCCTCTTTTCTCCTTCATTTTTTTTTTTAAATTATTTTTTAGCTTTTTTTTTTGAAAAATATTGGTATTCAGCTCGGATGCAACTGTTGTTAGCCTGGAAGCCGATACCAAAGAACTTGGTTAAAACTTAGGCAGATGATGATGACTTCGTAAGGACTGACTACATTAACCTCTATTATCAGTTCAGCCTGTTATTACACTTCTACCTTCTAATCTACAGCCTCGTTCTTGAGATGATTATCGCTTAACCTCTAAACTATGATGACATCATATTGTTTCCCTTCCAAGTTCCAATCAACTAAAGGATGATTTCCAGCAAACTGCTCGCATCGCATCGGATCGGACAGTATACTGCCGGATGCGGCGATAGCCGATCGCGTCCGTCAGGACGACGACGCAAGCGGCCGGCCTGGTACCGTCTCTTGTGAACATATCCGTTTAGCCTAGTCAAATAGTTTCATTTCATACGATCGTATACGACGACTGGCGAACGGAGCCGATCACGTTTCGCAGGATATTTTCGGCTACGATCGCGTGTCACGGTAGACGCCCGCGGTTAAGCTGCTGTGTGCGGCTTGGTAATATAGACTTTAAATACTGTGTACACGATTTAATATCGTTTAAAGATTGTAAAATCAGTTCCGATTCGATGCTATGTGAGCCGTTTCGTGGAAATCATCCTTTAGAATGATTGTGCTACAATTTCATGGAAGACAAGACAATTCAATGTCAAGATGATAAATAATTATTTTTCCTCTAAATATCCTCATGTCGACAGAGTTTTCACAAAGTCCTAGTTTCAAGTCATTTATCAACACAATATAAACAATATCACTGGTCTTTCTCTACACCGTGACTTTTGAGTCGTCTTACAACGGCAGCCCACTTCATGTATCCAATTAATACCAAACATTCATAAGAAAAAAATAAGTATTTAAGAGATTATAATAATTTAAAAATAAAAATATTATTCAGTATGATGACGCATGACGTAGTTAAAACACCCTGTTGCGAGCGATGATCTACTGGACTCGAGTGCTGGGTAGGTATATGTTCTCCCGTTTGACACGTAAAAATCATTAACAGAATGTTTCATAATTTTATTCTATTTTTTTATTATTATTTTTCTTTGTACCTATTACGGAAGGAAGGAAGATAAAAAAATCGCGCCTAGAGCTATTTTATGTCGGGTACATTGAGTGGACGACTTTTGTAAGACGACTAAAAGTCACGGTGTATAGAGCGGAGACATTTCGAATGCAGGACCGACGCAAAATTGACGCCCGAGATATGCTGTTGGAGACGCATGCTCATGATAAGCTGGACCGATCATCGGACTGACAACAAAATAAATGTAGGGGTCCGCAAGGGCCGATGCCTGCCAGGGCTGCGGGACTAACTACTAAGACAAAATTAGCAACACATAATTATTGCATTTACAAAAAGTAATTTAAGTTCTTTTGTAAAGGACACACAATAGACTTTTTGCTGCTGAAAACTGCTCGACCTAGTCACGGATGGATGGAAGGCTTTAGTCTAAAAATTACCAATGGAATGATACTTTTCAGAACCAAGGCTAAATATAAGCAGACAATAGAGAACGTGTGATCTAAATTTAGAAATAGAAATTTTGTTATTTTTGTGCAATGGAACTCGACCTTAGAATATAGAACATAATAGAATATCATTTATTTGCTTGCCTTCTATGTTAGGCCGCGCTTGCCTAGGTTGGTCCGTGGATGGGTGACCATTCATTACATACCGACTTTCCTCTGTGCCTCGGAAAGCACGTTAAGGCGTTGGTCCCGGCTATCATTTGTAGATCTTTGAAATTTGTTACAGGTAGTCAGTGGCCCGAAAGTCTGACAACCAGTCTTACCAAAGGGTTTCGACCCAGTACTAACTGGGTGGTGGAGTTCAGATACGCAGTCGCTCCGTGTAAAATACTGATACTCATCTGCATTCGATTAGACTGAAAGCCGACCCTAACATAGTTTGGAAAAGGCTGATGGATCTCGGCGATACATATCACCTGTCGTAAGGTCAATGCAAAGATATAATAGAACTGCACGAGACCAGCATCGACTCTTTCTATGTAACTCCATACTCCCACGCACAATTATAAGCACCATAACGGCATCTAACCAAATTGGGATCAACTAATAAAAAAAGCAGAATTACCGAGCACGCGTAGCATGACCACCGTGGAAACGGGTTTTGTCCTCGGAAGAATAGACAAAATGACTGATTTCAGAAAGAATTCTATCGTCATAAGCATGGCGAGGTTAAAAATGTTGAAAAGTCTTTTGTTTCTAATCTTCAGTCGATAAAGTCAATTAAAAGGCGTATAGAGCGGACACTGGGAATATTTTGATCCTAAACATGTTCTAATTTGACACATGAATGCTAACTGACAACCGGGCGTATACACTAAACAGGCTGATTTTTTACTAAGTAGTAACAAGTATTGGATTACGATTTTCTTCGTCTTGTCCCGTCTATCGCCTTCTCCTCAGTTTTAGGCCGATTATTTGACTTATCGTCAACTAGGGAGTGTGAAACTCGCGCATGCGCGCGAGTTAATACCTTCATATTCTACCTATTTTTATTGTCGTCAACTCGCTCGCGCATTATAAAGTACAGTCAAATAAAAACGGATTGAAACCAATAACTATCTACGATTTCGGGATACGTTAAAGCCTATTTTGTGTATGGTACGAAATGAGGCGAGGGGGATCTAAATACCCAAGCAGCCAGCGTTCCAGCGCCGCGATCCTGTGTTGCCAGAATGTTACTGTTTTAAAATTTTACGTTGCTTTTGACCTTCTCATGCTACCTCCATGTTTTATTTTAAAGTCAAGTCGTATAAAATATCTTATATATTTAAAGTGGGTGCCTATATTAAACATTTTATGAGAAGTTTTTGTAGCTGACTGTACATCTGACGTATTTAGTTAAATCTGACATTAACGTCAGATTTTCAAGGTCGAACGAGTTGACGACAATTTTTTTTGGTAAAATCGGAAAGTGCTAACTCGCGCGCACTCGCGAGATTCACACGCGCCAGTGACGAATAAGTCGATTATTTTTTTAGATATCGACCCATACCTAGTAAACTAAATTTCTCTAACTAATTTGACTTTGCAAGACGCATTCTAATGTCTAGTTACTCGTACATTCTCTCAGCTCATAAATAATTCAAAAGTGAAATCGCATAACTGACTGTAAGTAACGCCTTTAAAATAATTTAACCATTATTTCGGTTGGTTATTTTATGTTTGGTAAATAGAGGCCAGCTCATCAATCTACCCTAAACTGTCAAATTTTCCCAATCAACTTTGAACCTTATGCTTTCGCGATAAAGTTGAAAACCTGTTAAAAAATTTGTAGTAGCTTGATGTGTTGGCGTCTGTACATAGTGAGAGCCGTTGGTCCCGGCTGTCATTTGTAGATCTTTGACAGTCGTTACAGGCAGTCAATGGCCCGAGAGTCTGACAACCAGACTTATCAAGGGGTATCGTATTACCCAGTACTAATTGGGTTGTGGAGGTCAGGTCTTCAGTCCCTACGTGTACTGGTATTCAGCTGCATCCGGTGAGACTGGAAACCGACCCCAACATAGTTGGGAAAAATGCAGATGATGAATAACACCTCATAATTCAAAAGAACGACCTGTTTTTTGTTGAAAATGAAAGGTACCTTTTGCAATTTAATTTCTTATTACGATCATTTAACAGCGAATATGTTTTATGAATCTGGTATAAAAAAGTAACAGGTAAGTCACGCACACTGATATGTACCTGTAGATAAGCCATTGACTTGACTTTTATATAAATGAACGATGAACGCTTAGCAATGCTCATAAGCGCTGTGAAGCCTCTTTTAAATGTATATTTGAACGCCAAATGGCAAAACATGGAGAAACTATATTATGTAAAACAATTATTGTAACATCTTGCACACTGTTGTAACCTATGTTTACAAATAAAGACTTTTGATTGATTTGATTTGATTGATTGATTGATCATCATCTGCCTAGAAAAAGGTTCCAACACGAAACTTCGAAGTATGGATGTCTACCCTATTGATGGCAATCGGGTCGCCCCTTATACTTCTTCGTCTTAGAGTATCCATGGCAATCTAAAATGGTGTGGGCCCAGAACTGAGCCACTAGTATGGCGCCTTCAGTACCGTCTATCGGTTCCTGTAATGAATGAACAACGGACGCGCAAGACACAATATTAAGTGCCGCAGCCGGTCCCTTATTAAATGGGACTTAAACATAACTAACTAAACGCGGGTGTATCATTTAGGTATACCTCTGCTTAACCTTTCGGGGATCACAGGCGTGATGTTATGTTATGTCTTTTTGAAAAAATGGGTATGAACACGTTGTTTTTTTTTTGTATGGCTACAAAGTGATATATTTTGTTAGTAATGTAGGGTACATGTACCAATAATAAACAGGGCAATAATAAACAGGAGCTCGTGGCTAAATAATAACAGCCGCTCGGATCGATCTTTAGGTTAAGCCGTGCTTGCCTAGGTTGGTCTGTGGATGGGTGACCACCCATTACATACCGAGTTTCCTCCGTGCCTCGGAAAGCACGTTAAGCCGTTGGTCCCGGGTGTCATTTGTAGATCTTTGACAGTCGTTAGGTAGTCAGTGGCCCAAAAAAGTCTGACAACCAGTCTTACCAAGGGGTATCGTATAACCCAGTACCAACTGGGTTGTGGAGGTCAGATAGGCAGTCGCTCCATGTAAAATACTGGTATTCAGCTGCATCCGGTTAGACTGGAAGCCGACCCCAATATAGTTGGGAAAAGGCTAGGCAGATGATGAATAAACAGGGCACAAAGTGATATATTTAGTTAAGTATGTAAGGTAAATGTACCAATCATAAAAACACACACTCTTCATTTAGGTAAGTACTATTTTTTGTACACTTGCCAGATTTTATATTTAGTGTTTTGGCCTTGCGCTCGCGTCATTAGGAGACGTTTTCAGCGTGATATATTTTTTCAGTTGCTTCCTAGTTTCACTTGGCTAACATTATCAAAATATAAATGTGAGATCGATATTACGAGTATAACGGTTACCTTCACAAACTTTGGACTTTGAACTTTGAACTTTGGATATGTACATAATTCTAGGTTTTGCAATGAGAATTTTATGCTCCACTAGCGAAGCGCTCCGGCTTCGCACTGGTGCAATATATACATATAAACCTTCCTCTTGGATCACTCTATCTATTAAAAAAAACCGCATCAAAATCCTTTGCGTAGTTTTAAAGATCTAAGCATACATAGGGACAGACAACGGGAAGCGACTGTGTTTTAAATTCTATGTAGTGATGTAAAATACTGGAATACAGCTTCTCTTCGGTTAGTTTGGAAATCGACTCCAACACAGTGAAGAATAGGCTTGGCTGATGATAAATTTCTTGAAAGCTAAATCTTTTTTTTTTAAACTTTATGTGTTCATTATTTAATAACAGACAATCAGCGATTTTCAATGGCACTGCGAATACCATAAAATTTACGTAGTTTTATTACCTTGTTCTCGATTTTCAACCTTATATCTATAGAGCTAAAGTTGAAATTTAGCGCGTATTTAATGATCAGCTGTATTTACAGATAAAATCAAGTTGTGGTATGAAGTCTTGGCTGTTCAGTGGCATTTAAACTTTGAATGGCGAATGTCGTCGCGAAAATAGTGCTTCAAATTAAAAATAGACATTGTTTTTTTTTACTTTTCAGTAAATAATTTTTTTTAGTGATAATTATTGTTTTTAACGTTTTATTAAATGTTTTCGTGGTGTTATTATTTGTTATGTGTGTGTTTATTGGCCGTCAGTGGAAATGTTTTGCGCGGGAATGACTTGTATCAATTGGATATAGTACACTACAATGATTTCCATGACCGGTAAGATTTTTAGTTTAGTTTAGTTTAGTTTATTTATTAATAATTATCAAAAATTACAGGTCATATTTAAAAAAAAAAAAGTAAAAACACAAATCATAATACATTAAAAAAAAAAAAAACAAGTCTTTATACATTAAAAAGAGCATTAAACACAAATTATCATAAATTAAAAAGATAATAATAGTACACAATAAACAGAATAATAGAACCTTACAGTACACTAATCACATACATTTTATTTACTTTAATTTTGATAAGCACTATGTTAGATTTATGGCCTATCATTGCAGGGAATAGCAATTTTGTTTACCAATATTTTTTTGCTCTTTAGCTCAATTCACCATTGAATGTTTCTCAAACTGACATTGTTTTAACTATTATTTGCTTGTTCCTCATTAAAAATAAATCAATTATATGTATAGAAACCTGCACACGGTCCGCGTGGTGTAATACACACCACCTCTCATACTGAGGAGATCAGCTTTCCAGGATCTGGGAGCATTAAGCCCATCACAGAGCCGCACCCGCAGCTATAATTTATATAATAGCTGCGTGTGCGGTCACTCGAAAATTATTATAGAAAATATGTCGTAATATGCCTTGCTTTGATTCATATTAATATATATTATAACTACGTCTGTAATGGGCTTTATAAGATGTTAATTACAAACAAACTGCGGGGTTACTATGACCTCTAAAAGCAGGAGCAATTCCAGTGTGTGAAAGAGACAGAGCTATACAGGTCATCTAGCGCCATCTCTTTCCCACACTGGAATTACTCCTGCTTTAAGACTTCATAGTAACCCCGCAGAAACCTGGTCGAAGAAACTGGTTTTTTTTTAAAGTTGGTAACGTTAATAATCTCGACAATCAGAAAAACAAAACAAAAAAGCAGCGAATAGTGAAAGGCCAAATAAATGAAGGTAGATAGGTACTCGCTTTTAACAACTGACAACGTTCTAAAAATAAAATGTGTCTAATTCTATTTCGAATGAACTGGTTTTTTCTTTCGTTCATTCATTCATCGGTGGTGTTTGAACGGCCTTAGTCACGTGCTGTCTGGGGATACTCGAATGGATTCGGCCTTTATCGGCACCTAAGTAATAAGCTCTTGACCCTTCAGCTAATTTTGTTATGTGCATATCCATATTAATATTATAAACAGAAAAAGTTTGTAAGTTTGGATGTAGTATGGTAATTGTCGAAACCTCAGATCCGATTCAGAAAATTATTTCACCGATGAGAAGATACATTATCCTCGAGTGTAAAAGTTTAAATACATAAATAAATAGGCTATAAATGGTGTAAATAGACGAACGGAACGAAGCCGAAAGGCACTTGTTCTCCCCGTTTATGCGATCAGTTTTTTGTTCTAGACCATACCTGGGAACCTTCTAGTTACGGAGATATTGGGGGTCAAAGTTCAAGTTTTTCACAATTTTTTTTATAAATACATGTTTTTAATGTAAGATTTTTAAACACCTCCACGATCCCCGTTCTATTCAATCCATCCATCAGCACAATTATTTGAGTACTATCCATCGCGTCCTACCGTAAAACGTGATTTTTCACCCCAAAAAAAAAGTCGATTCCCAGCAATAACTTTTGCATAAAGTTACTTAGTTTGATGTACAGAATGCATGGTTGACGGCTATGTGAAGGGTCTGTTTACACCCTGTATTTAAAACGGTCTTGTGGTATAATTTCCGACCATAAAGGAAGCGAAGCCGCGGTCAAAAGCTAGTCAGATAAAATTTTAGAAAACATTTTAAATTTAATGCAAAATATTTAGTGTTGAAAGATCAAGGCTTGGATGCAGGCTACAACACCACCCTCCAGGCTACAAAAGTTGAATCTTTGACCCCCAATATCTCCGTAACTAGAAGGTTCCCAGGTATGGTCTAGAACAAAAAAAAAATCGTAATGACGGGGAGAACAAGTGCCCATCGGCTTCGTTCGGGTCTTTTTGTCATTCTTTATTTAATTTTGACAGATGTGCGTTTTTGACAGTAACTGCAGCTCAACTCAGCACTCGTTTTTTTTGTCAGTTATTGAAATTCACTAAATTAACAGTCATTGAGCTTAGCATAACTAATCATTTTAATCAAGACTAAATATTTGATTTGTTCATTTTGAGGGAAGTAAGCAATAAAGTTAATTGCTTACTTCACTAATTATACTTCAAAATGAATAGTTTATTGTAGAATTTTCGGTAAGCATTAGATCACACTGCAGTTTGGCCTACTGTTGAAACAGCAGATAGGTTACTAATTCTTTCCAATAATTATTATGTATCCAATTATTTAAATTGTAAACTTAATCATGTACTTTACAGAGTTCGTTTTTCAACAACATAACATCATAACTGACGAAATGGGGATGTACTATTTAGGAACACCTCTGCCTAACCCTTCGGAGATTACAGGCGTGATGTTATGTGTTATTATTTTTTCAGATAATTGTAAGATAATTAACCATGCTTGTTCATAACTTGATCACTTTAATTTATTTGTAATTTAATTACTTAAATATTTATGTAATGTAATGAAAAACATTGATTGGGATTTACAATCTGCTGCTTATTTTGATTGAAAAAATCGTCTGTTTGAAAGATAATTATATTGTTGAATTTTATAATAAAATAAATTTATAAATAATTTGACGAGTAATAGAGAAGTATGGAAGAAGAAGACATGCTGCGCCGACCCCAAATGAATTGGGATAAGGGCAAAAAAATTATGAATGATGAAAATGTGAATCATCATCTGCCTAGCCTTTTCCCAACTATATTGGGGTCGGCTTTCAGTCTAACCGGATGCAGCTGAATACCAGTATTTTACATGAAGCGACTGCCTATCTTACCTCCACATCCCAGTTAGTACTGGGTAACACGATACCCCTTGTTAAGACTGGTTGTCAGAGTTTTGTGGGCACTGACTACCTAACAACTGTCAAAGATCTACAAATGACACCCGGGACCAACGGCTTAACGTGCTTTCCGAGGCACGGAGGAAACTCGGTATGTAATGGGCGGTCACCCATCCACAGACCAACCTAGGCAAGCACGGCTTAACCTAAACATCGACCCAAGCGGCTGCTATTATTTAGCCAGGAGCTCCTCGATGTCAAAATGTGAATAATTATAATAAAACATTGTGAGTGTGTAACGCAGAACTAATCAAATCCGTGCGACTACATCGCACAGATAAACTGTAGGTATACATCTAAAAATTCGTGAACTGATAATTCTCACAAAATCATATTTTTTGTTATTTTCGTGTCACAGTGGAACATACCTAGTTACTTTAAATTCAATTAATATACAAATTATTTGATAGAATTAGAAACGCAGTTGTATTTTCATTTGACGTCAGTGACGTTACATGCATTTTTAACACTTTGTTTGTTGAACAATGGCGGGAAAAATTTAGATTTCACGGGTTGGTTCCGTCATTTAAATCAAATGACAAATTTTCCCAATCAACCTTGAACCTAATGCTCTTCACTACATAGTATAAAACACAGTCGCTTCCTGTTGTCTGTCCCTATGTATGCTTAGATCTTTAAAACTACGCAACGGATTTTGATGTGGTTTTCAGTAATAGATATAATGATTCAAGGGGAAGGTTTATATATATATTGCACCCGTGCGAAGCCGTAACAGGGAAAATAGTTGAGTAAAATGTCAACCCACTTAAAAATAACCTCGCATTGAATAAAAGCTAAATGGTGTATCTAACTATTATTAAATAAATAATAAAAAAAAATATTTCCGTTAAACTTGGCCGATGTTTACAATTTTATAACAACATGTTGAAAAAAAACATAAAAAAAAAAATATTATTATTGCCCCCCCCCCCCCCTGGATTTTGTTTACCCATTTGTCCCCCACAAAATTCCATCTGGTCCATCATAAGATTATGTGCCGTGGTTTAACTTGACGGAAACTGGTAGGGCAACAAATTGGAAGTAAAGAATGCTGAGAATGTCCTAAACATTCATAACAAAGTGGGTTTACAAACAATCATTGTCGAGTATTTTTTTTTTGATGAAAAGTACATCAATACGATGAACACAATACCGGTGAAGGTCGAAACGCAAATGTATGCAGTTAACTCGTATCCGTTGTGAATTATACATACATAGTTCCCGTCCACAGCTACGAGCGATGCGTTTTGCGATTTGTGTCAAGAAAAACGCGCGTGCGTCACTTGTCTCCTTCACGTGAGTACTGTCACGCTGTAAGTCGCGTGACGGTATTGATATTGTATGTTTCAAACATCATTTATTATAAGCCTATAAACGTCATTTTGAAAATATTGACATCTTAAATGCTATTTTAGGAGCAAATCCTTAACAGTAGCTTGGACAGATCGTTAATACTACCCCAACGCGCAATAGCGTTAAGATATGTATTAATGAATCCGTTGAAAAGTTGGGTAACTTTCGTAAAAACTACAGATTTAATGATTATTTATTTAAACATAGGAACAAAAAAATAATAATAGATGAGTAACTGCGCTGGCTACTTAATTCCATCATTCAACAAAACCATCATTTCATTTAACTTTTTTTATTTTTTTTGTCTGCATTTTACAAAATGTAACACTGTTCGCTTTATGATATTGAAAAGAGGTCTTATAATTTAATTACGCAAATAAACGTACCAAAGGCGATAAAATGTTACACTTCAACCAAATTATCTGTGCAACCGGAGAAAAACAAAACTAAAATAAATGCATCAACCTTGACATATAAATGTATTTTTTCTTGACAAGCAGCGCCACCTTGAACTGCAATCTTAAAGTGGTCATACTGTATTTTGTTTTATAACGTCACTGTGACCTGTGGCATTAGCATGCATGAGGTTACATTTTTCCTTTATCATTTTTCCTGGTCGCCTCTATAGTACCTTCAAACGAGTTGTTAATTTACAAAACAGTGTCATATTTTACGCATAATTCGTTGTTTTATATTATTATTCAGTTAATGTTACTATAGCTATATTATATACACAATTAGCGACCCGCCCGGGCTTCGCACGGGTTCAATATATATATATATATAAACCTTCCTCTTAAATCACGCTATGTATTACTGAAAACCGCATCAATATCCGTTGCGGAGTTTTAAAGATCTAAGCATATATAGGGACAGACAACGGGAACTGCGACTTTGTTTTATACAATGTTGTGATGAGCAAAATAATTTTAAACTTTCCTTATTCGTGAAATTCTACGAAAACATACCTATGATCATTTCAGTTTGAGGGTTTTTATGCAAACCGAAATAATGATTATTTATTTTTCCTTAATGTCGCTAAACAAGCGTAACGATATTTTTTCCTCCAAAACATTGTAACATTGGTACACCTTGAAAACGACAATGGATGATGGTGAACAAGGTCACGAATGATAATAGTTTACGATCATCATTCAAGTAGATTGACGGTTCGGTTGACGCAGTGGAAGAGCGATTGGCTGCTGCACTGCGTGTCACGGGTTCGATCCCCGCATGGATCAAATATCTAGTGTAATAAGCGAGTTTAAATGTTTGAAAACACACCCACGACACAGGAGGAATTTCTAGTAAGTATAAAAAAAACATGTGTTGATTTTTGACATAATAGGTGTTAAAATACATTTTACGAAGCATTCTATTATTTACAATAAACTATAACACTGCGCAAAAATTATTGCAGGAAAACGATTTTTTTTTTTTGGTGTGACAATCTCGGTTTACGGAAGCGCTCAATGTAACGTACTTAAAACGTGCTGATCGATGCCTTGTATAGTACAGCCAAGCGAGCATCGAGGTCGTCTTTTTCGTATCTACCAGCCCCCGATGTTAGTAGGGCAATTTTTAGAATTTATTAATCCCTTTTTTTTAAGGAAGTTTGTATAATATAGAGAAAATTAAGGTATTGGTGTATTGGGAAATTTAATAATAATATTCTTTATTTTTCGGACAACAATGATCCAACGTGTTAGTAAACAATAAAATAACTTATTACTAGTGTTAGTACTTAAACTAAAATAGAGACACAGAATAATATAGTATTGTGAAAAGGACAACCCCAAATTAATGTTGAGTGATTGTCCTTCTCACAAAACCTTTAATAATCGGAGAGTCGATACTCTCCGCCACAGTTTTAAGAATGCTGTTGGCACTCGCCCGCAACCTTGACAACAGCGACGCGGTTTTCTTGCGAATGACGGCATGGAAGCCGTCAGTTCGGTTTTGCGTAAACATCGCAGAAGCGCTGCACCATCGAGGCAGTCCCAACAGCATCCTAAAAATATTATTATATTGAACGCGTAGGCCATCCAGCGTTCTTTTGGTATAGTTGACCCAAAGATTCCCCGTGTAAAAGCTCTGGCAATATGCCTTAAACAGTGTTACTTTTACTTGACTGCCACACCGAGCGAATCTTCGGGCCAACATGTTACCTCGGACCGCCAGCGCCCTACGCTCCCTTTCAATGTCAACATTGTCCTTAAGGTCGTCGGCGAGAAGATGCCCTAGATATTTGAATGTTGTCACTCTTTTGACGTTCAAGCCGTTTAGGGTAATGTTAGGTATAGTATCTGGGCATTCACCGCCGGCCTTAAAGACAATGTATTCGCACTTCTTGACGTTATAAATAAGTCCGTGCGAGGCAGCATACGCCTGACAGACCCGCAGCATTTTGTTTACAGCACCTGCCGTCGGTGCCAGCAACGCCATGTCATCAGCGTAGCTGACACTATTTATTTTTACACCATGGACGCTACATCCGACTCGCATATTGCTGAGATCCACGATTAGGCCATTTATATATGTGCTAAATAGCCTAGGGGAGGTCAGACCACCCTGCCTCACACCGCATTCTAACCTATAAGTCCCAGAGAGTGCATTGGACCACCTAACAACATTTTCTTGGTTCCCATACCAATACTGTAGGATCCTGAGGACACCTACCGATACGCCCCTATCTTCAAGCTCTCTCCAGAGTACATCATAATTTACCAGATCGAAAGCTCTGGAGAGATCCAGAAAACAGGCGTATACCGGCGTCCTTCGATCAGTGTAATACTGGACCGTATGCTTGAGACTTACTATGGCGCTTTCCGTTGACAGTCCATGTTGAAACCCGAACTGTGAGTCATGCACGGATAGACATTCCTTCAAGCTAGAATCAATCATACCGTCCAGTACTTTTGCCATTGTGGTTGCGAGAGATATAGGTCGATAGTTCGACTTATCTGAAATGTCGCCCGTCCTGTTCTTAATTATGGGAACCACCAGTGTTTTCATTAGTCCTGCGGGCAAGTAAGAGTGACTTAGGCACATGGTGTAAAATAGCGACAAAACCCTTGGCAGATGAACCCCAGCAAACTTGAAATGCTCAATACTGAGCCCGTCATGGCCGGGAGATTTGCCTCTGCTCATATTTTCAATGACTGTTGCAACTTGTCTGGCCGAAAAGAACATTAAAGAATTCACTCCGGCCATTTCAGGCCCAGCATTGATCACACCAACTGAGGGACCCAGAGGAGACTGCACTGTAAAATGTTCCTTGAACATATTTGCAATCTCCCACGGATCGCTCCTCCCACCGACATTCACAGACAGGCCAGGCTTAATATCAAGCCTACTCGTGGACTTCCAAAACTTAGCAAAATTATTTGTTGCTCTTGCTTTTGCAATCGTATCCATCTTTATTTGCTCCTGGTTTTTTTGGCACCATTTTAGCCGAGCCTTGAAGATGTTACGGGCCACTCGCATTTCTTCAAAAACAACTCCAGAGGTTGGCCGATTGTGTAAAACCCACATTTCGTATTTAACCCTGGCCTCCCGGTGTGTATCTCTTACATGGTAATTCCACCCGCATATTGTCCTGTGGTTCCTACACCTACCTACAGTCCCTACCTTTTCATATGTTTGCTCGGCGGCATCACATAATGCATATGATATTTTACTGTATAAGTCATCTAAAATAGCTTTGTGCTCGCTTGATCGCTTGATCGCTCGTTAATACCGCGTTTACTCACATACGTATACAAGTATTCGAGAAGTCTTGTTAATGGCCCAAGATCCCAGGGCCGCCAGACCTTACTTATTTTCTCATTAACCATATGTGTGGCATCAAGTAGTGTTAGTCTGTACTGTGAACCATTGCATACCTGCTAACTTTTACAGACGGTCAATTTTTCAATATCAGGTGCTAAAGTTGCGTACAAATAATAGTAACTTTTAGCAGGGGTCATGGAGTATTTACAGTGAAGACATTTAAAACTTAAAGTGTTGAAAAAGCTGGAACTTTGATCTTCAATATCTCCGTTACTATCAGGAATGATCAAGAACCAAAAAAAAAAACACAATGACGGAAAGTACACGTGCCTTTTTTTTGGGATAGGTGTCATCAAATGACCTCCCTCCCCGCTCTGGGCGGACTGGAAGGGAATGTCAGACTACTGACTAAAACCCATCCATGTTCCTTCTTTGCCTTTTGTGTTCCAGGCCCGCGGTAACTCTTTCGAACAACCCCGCAGCCCTAGTCGTGCCTTACGGCACTAGGGTCTTTTACACTCTTTATAAGCTTTTCGGTCATCATCATCATTTCAGCTAGGAATTGCACACTATTGGGTATAGGCCTCCCATTTCTTGTGCCACTCTTCTCAGTTCTGTGCGTCCCTTATTCATTCGTTTCCAGCGATATGACGATATCGTCAACTCAATGCGCTTGGTCTAAGCTCTCTAGTGACCCGTGTGACTATCTGTATTATAATTACGCCAAATTTGGTAACGACCTGTGACTTCGGTTACACTGACATAAAAAAAATTCGACATCGATGTCTTTTGTATATCTTTTTTATTGGCGTTTTAGTCATAACAGGCGTGTGATTTAGTCGTTTTAACTTTATTCAATACTTAAAATTGTATTTTTTTATTTATTTATATATTTAAGGTCTATCTTTTCATACACGAAATATTTTAATAGTAACTTCTATAAGTGGTGGTAAATTCGCCATAGCAACGAAAAAAACGTTTTACGAAATTATTATAACTCTAAAATTTTTTGAGACTTTTGCATAAAATCTTTACTCCCATATTCTAACAATGACAGTAGGTAAATACGACGTAGTAGACTAGCGTAATGGATGCTTAAAAATAATAAATGGGTCAAGTAATTTTAAATTATTTATTTTTTATAAAAATATGATCAGATAAAAAAAAACACTTGAAATGGCTTTGTTATAGCCGTTAGATAATCCCCTGAAAATATTATGAATAGTTAGACCTTATATATACATATATGTATATTTTTAAAAAAACGTTGCCCATCACTAGCAATTTTGTCCTGTATCGTGGGTGCGTTTACAAACATTTAAACTCACATACACAAACAGCCAGACCCGGAACAACTACCTGTAGGCCATAAAAATATTTGTTCCGTGTGGGGATCGAACTCGCGACACAAAGTGCAGCAGTCAATCGCTCAGCCACTGCGCCAACCGTGCCGTCATAGTCGTGTATGCAACATTGGCACAAATGTTTACCAACAATGTCATTGGAACGACAAACAAATTCTTGTAACCCCTCAAGCTACTCTTGCTACATCTATCACCCAGCTTTAACAGTATTTTTCATTTATCCAGATTTGAAGAAACTTCAGTAGTCTCCCCAGTATGCACGACCAACGACACCTCCTGCCTGGGAGGCTTTGCGCGTCTCTACCAGGAGATTCATGCCTTACTCCAGGAGAAACCAGGGGCTTTGCTCCTGAATGCAGGGGACACGTACCAGGGAACGTACTGGTATACACTCCTCAAGTGGAATGTGACGCAGAGGTTTATTAATATGCTGCCAAATGATGCGCACGTAAGTGAAGATTCTGGAGTGTTTTCATAATTATTAAAATTAGTATTTCATCACCACTGCTCTCAAAACGGTGAAGGAAAACAGGCACGTCCTGTCCTTTATTAATGCAAACCTCTGCGAGAAAAGGTAGTCTTCGAGTGATAAAGATTACTGTGGCTTGTTATATTAATTTTTGTTTACCTTGAAAAAAATATGTATTTTTGACTATTTGTAACGGTTAGAGAACTTTCACAGGATGTTTTTTTTATCTATGTACAGAATGTCAAAGCCAGCGCATCAAGAGCTATTAAATCTTGTTAGGCCAGCAATAATGAATCTAGACACAGAGCTGGCACATTTTTTTTTTTTATTTAAAAATCCGTTGCCCCACACTAGGAATTTCTCTAGTATCCTGGGTGCGTGTACAAACATTTAAGCTCACATACACTAACAGTAGTATGTTTGATGATAAACCGAACCGATCTCTCCTCTCTCCCGCGCATACCAAGCCAATCAGGAAACACTCATTGAAATTATAGGCACTCGGTCAGCTTTCGGTACGGGTCGGGTGTACCGAGAAAGTTGATCCCGATCTGATGACGCACCGACAAAAAAAAACCGGCCAAGTGCACACAGGGTTCTTTAGCACCAAACAATATAATAAAAATATTTTGAAGGCTCATTCATAATTATGTTGTATTGTAAAAAAACTAAAACTAAATTTGTTTTTCATAGTATGTTAATGAAAAACAAAGTTACTGCTGCACTTTCATGAAGAAGTCCCATATCTCAAAAAGTAAACATCAAATCTTATTCAAACCAATTTTCGTTGAAAGTTTTTTTTTGCGTTCTACAATCCTACATTTTTTTCAGAATTTTCCTCTTCTCACTTTAGAAATTAGACTATACACACTTTAGTTTAGACACACTTTAGGTTAGACACACTTTAGGTTAGACACACTTTTTACCACTTTGGCAGTGTCTATCTTTGAAACGAGCGACTTTGAGAAAAAAATTAAAAGTATTAGGAACCTCAATGACACTTTAAATACCTATCTATAGACAACCCCGCACGTATAAGTTTGAGGAAAAAAAAATCAGTTCCATGTATAAAAATCAAGTTTCAACTGTGCAGTCCTAATAGTTTCGGAATAAATTGTCTGTCAGATACGAACGGATAGACAGACAGACAGCCATGACGAATCTATAAGGGTTCCGTTTTTGCCATTTGGCTACGGAACCCTAAAAGGCCTCGTTTGACAATTTCACAACAGGTTTCAATTCCCAAAGTAGGGCAAAGTGTTATTAAAATTTAGTTTTTCTGTAAGGAATTTTTTAGAAGCAAACCGAAATTTGGATTTACGCCCGGTTGATGGCAAAAGGGTCGCTCCCAATTACTTACATGTGACTTAAACATAACTGGTCAATTGTAGCTTACTATAAGTAGTTAAGTACACCTTTTACTAATCCTACGGGGAACACAAGAATGAGGTTTTTTTTTATTTCCAGGCTTTAGGCAACCACGAGTTCGATGACGGCATATCCGGTCTGGTTCCTTACATTAAGGCACTAAAAGCCCCCGTGGTTGCCGCCAACCTAATCACCAACATAGAGTCGCCAATGAACGGCATCTACAAGCCCCACGTTGTGGTGCAGAAGAATGGGAGGAAGATTGGAATCATTGGACTTATAACTAAGACCACAGAGGTGAGATTGGAATAGCAATTTACAGGAAATTGTAGATGTGAAACGAGCCTTGAATTGCACACTTGGACACCAGCCATGAGCGCCATCCTCAATAGACACACTCACGCTAGTTGCAACAGCGACTGCGGAACGGACCAGACCATTGAGAGAAGTTGCTTAGACGCCGCTTGCAATTAGCGACGAAAATTGCACTAAAAATACATGTATTTATCAAAAAGCAGTGGTTTTTTTCAAAAAAATACAATATGTTTCAACCACTATAACGAATGTGTCTTTAGCGCCAAATAGGTAAAATACAAAAAAAAATACATGTATTTTTCAATAAAATAGATACTATCTCTTTGGATGGTATTTTTTTTCGTGCTTGTACCTACGAATGGTCACGTAACAAAAAGTTATGTATGGTCTAGGAATTTTACTGAAAATCTTTTAAGTTATTATCGACTAGGTAATACATTATTATAAAATAATCAGCAATAACCAAGTGGCTTTGTATAAATTACATTTTTACAGAAATTTTATAATTTGTGTGTTCCTTAATTAGTGCCGGAAATGCATAATTTTGAAATAAACGATTCTGATTATATCAGTAGTGAAGTATGTAACTACTACTAAACGACTCAGCACTACCCGGTTATAACGAAAAAACAACGTATAAAACGTACACATACAAGTATTTCTGTTTTTTTTTCAGCTGACATAAAGTATTTTTAGAAAAATACTAGTATTTTACAAGAAAAATAATTGAATGATTCGAAAAAATACAAAACAACATACACATACACAATCACAATTCTCATCACAACATCTCATCACATCATCATCTTTTCTCATCTTTTTTTTTTCATTCACAATATTCACTCACACGAATGCTGAAACAAGTGATAAACGCGCGTGTTCGAAAGATGCAATGTCCATTATTACACGTGTTGAGTCCTTATTCTACGCTTGTAATTATGGACATTGTTTCGGTGACTTTGTTGTCAGCAGGAATGTTAGCGGCTTTCATTCATCGCATGTCCAAAACTTTGTAAGCGGCATGTCGGTGCCACGAGAAATGTTTTTTATTATACTATTGCTTGATTGTCGCCGATATGTAGCTTTGGTATTGTGTGCTATATTGTGGCTTTGGTGCGTAGTAGTGGCGAAGGTTCCATACAACTCGGTTCCTACCGAAAAACTTTTGAAAAATGTTACAGTCAGTATTCTATAGACAAATAATATAATCACATTAAAGATATGTACTCCGGCTTACCTGTTACAAAAATTTACCCTTTGCTACTGATGCGTAGAGCCCATTATAGCGATAACATACTTTGTTTCTGGGATTGCAATAGATATTTAAGATCCCTTTGGTATTTCAGATGTAGTTACTATAGTTATGTATGTGTCGGTAACTCCCCACAAACATCCAACGAAAGATTGCCATCTAATTTCACAAAAAAACACGTTTGTCCAGTCATTTTAAATTCTTATTTATCATTTAATTTATTTTTAACTATCTAGATATTTTAACGTTTTAGTCATCTCAAACGAATTCATTTTGGGGCCGATGCATAATGTCTTCTTTTTCCATACTTTTCCATAAGTCGACATCCAAATAGTCGCCCTTTCCAGACATGCGATCTTTCACCAAGTCCATCAATAGTTATGTCTATTTTAAAGTTTTCATCCTTAGTGATTTTCTCACGCTGTCCGCAATGAAAGTCAATGGATAGTAGGTATTTAAAAATTTAAATATTGATGTTATCATTCCATTTTTCTCATAACAAATTGACAAACCTCCGGTTACTGGACTGGAATGTTCGTAAACACAGTCAGAGGTTGATGTTCTCAGGTATGGTGTAGAAAAAAATGGGGAAAACAAGTGCCTTTCAGCTTCGTTAAGGGACTTTTTACACCCTTTATATCAGAATTTTTGTTTCAGTTATTATCAAATGCTGCAGGGGTTACATTCTTGGATCCAATTCCAGTAGTACAAAAGGAAGCAAAGTTACTGACAGAACAAGGTGTGGATATCATTGTGGTTCTGTCTCATTGTGGATTGGATGTCGATAAGTGAGTATTCGTCTATACATCTTTAATATTTTTTTTTCAGATATACATCATTGGATTTAGTATATGCGAAACCTGAAACGCGTGTTTTTATGTAAAGAATCCATGTACAAAATTTCAAAACTGTATCATGAAAAATCACAAAGTTATAAGCTTGTTCTTTCCTGGTTGTCCGCACAACCAGGTAAGAACAAGCGTAGTCACCACGCGGCGCCGCCGCGCGCGCGCCTGTAGCGTCGTCTTGAGTTCATTGATAATAATAATTTGGCAGTAGTTACCTAAATGATTGCGATAGGTACTTAGTGTCGCTCGGTATCCAAATTGTAGCATTTTAAAAATATTTTGGGCCAAAATATGACATGGTTTAAAAATTATTGGAATCGATTCAGTTACTTATTCTGAACAAACTATATTCAGGTTTCGCATATACTAAAAATAATGTTGTATACACCTACCACTGTGTCTCTGCATCACCCAGAGGTTGACTGGTAGAAAATGCCTATGGCATTAAGTCCGTCTCTGTATTTTGTGCTTGAAGTGTTAAATAAATAAATACATACTACATACAAATAATTAAAATTGAAGTGTTTTTTGTAGTTTCAAAATAACAACTTTTTACTAAATACTTATGAAAAAACCTTTTTTTAATTTTTGTCCGTCTATTTTGATGATGATTGAGTGACTATTTTATGGTTAAGTCATTAAATGGGATTAAATGAACTTAGACGGTTGTATTGATGATTTTAATGATTATAACTCAGTGAAGCTATATTTTTTACGGCCGCGAATCTTATTTTTAT
This sequence comes from Noctua janthe, assembly GCA_910589295.1. Taxonomy (NCBI): domain Eukaryota; kingdom Metazoa; phylum Arthropoda; class Insecta; order Lepidoptera; family Noctuidae; genus Noctua; species Noctua janthe. The sequence continues at coordinate 13,133,112 of OU342573.1, forward strand.
TAACGTTTAACCTGACACTGCAAATTGCAAAATACTCGTACATAAGAACATTTGAATTTTTGACGGCACGGTTGGCGCAGTGGCTGAGCGATTGGCTGCTGCGCTGCGTGTCGTGGGTTCGATCCCCGCACGGATCAAATATTTGTATGATCTACAGGTAGTTGTTTCGGGTCTGGCTGTTTGTGTATGTGAGTTTAAATGTTTGTAAACGCACCCACGATACAGGAGTAATTCCTAGTGGGGGCAAAATTAAAAAAAAAAGAAAATTCGCGTCCTACCCTGGCGCTTCCACCTTAATTCAGTCAATATCACTCCATATTATTTTTTGTTAAAAACTACAAATCTATAATATAAAAATGAATCCCTGAATTTGTTGCTAAGCGCAAATCTCGAGATCAGCTGAACCGATTTCGCTAATTCTTTTTTTGTTTTGTTTGTTACTGTCAGGAGAAGGTTCTTAGGTAGGTAGTAGGTAGGTAGTAGGCAGGTAGTAGGCAGGTAGTAGGCAGGTAGTAGGCAGGTAATAGGCAGGTAGTAGGCAGGTAGTAGGCAGGTAGTAGGCAGGTAGTAGGCAGGTAGTAGGCAGGTAGTAGGCAGGTAGTAGGCAGGTAGTAGGCAGGTAGTAGGCAGGTAGTAGGCAGGTAGTAGGCAGGTAGTAGGCAGGTAGTAGGCAGGTAGTAGGCAGGTAATAGGCAGGTAGTAGGCAGGTAGTAGGCAGGTAGTAGGCAGGTAGTAGGCAGGTAGTAGGCAGGTAGTAGGCAGGTAGTAGGCAGGTAGTAGGCAGGTAGTAGGCAGGTAGTAGGCAGGTAGTAGGCAGGTAGTAGGCAGGTAGTAGGCAGGTAGTAGGCAGGTAGTAGGCAGGTAGTAGGCAGGTAGTAGGAAAAGGTGCATTGCAACGCATGCCGGGAACAGCTAGTCTATCTTCTATAATATAAAAATGAATCCCTGAATTTGTTGCTAAGCGCAAATCTCGAGAGCAGCTAAACCGATTTCGTTAATTTTGTTTGTTACTGTCAGGAGAAGGTTCTTAGGTAGGTAGTAGGTAGTAGGAAAAGGTGCATTGCAAAGCATCAGCTAGTTCAGTATAAATTTTACAGATCAGCTAGTTCAGTATAAATTTTACTTTTCGTAGTCCTTTTGACATACTCGTGAATGTTCGTGATAATTCAGTAAACTTGTGTTTGTTGTCCAAAAGTTCTTTCTTACGCGATAACTCAGATTGGAAAGTTTTTTACTTAGGTCCTCATTTTCTGTACAAATCCGTTTCTCACAATTTGAAACGTCTTAAATTATAATTACTTAAGTATATACCAACAATCCACTGATTTTATTTGATTTATTTATTTATTCAGAAATACATTCTAAGCTAACAGTTTTTTTTTTACCAAATCGTTTTAGAGCTAACAATAATCATATTAAAATGTCAAAAACCATATTTACCATAATAATGAAATTCAAAAAGCAAAATTAAATGTCAAGTGGTGTATATACATAATTATCACTAATGAAATAATATAAATAATTCTTAATATGTCAAAAATAATACCTACGTGTAATGTAATGTCATGTATTTTTCCGGTTAGACTGGAAGCTGACAGAAAAGGTTGGTTCAGATGATCATGAGGTCAAAATTAATAAAAATTAAATTTTCTGCTCTTCGAACATCTTAAATAACTTTACTAAAACTATTATCTAATTCTAAGGTAGAGTTTGTTCGTATTCTTCTTCATAATGCACTTTACACTGACACCAAATTCCGACCCCGCTTATGATAAAATATTCTTAGATATTAAAATCCTCCATAATACGAACGTCATCGTAACCCATTATTTCCACCATCCACCCGATTCTCTTCTAGAAGATATTTTATCTGTGGGTATTATTGGAACCACAGAGTACGGAGACGCATCGGCGGCCGCTGTTGGAGGCCGTATTGTTATCAAACTCCAACTCAAAGTATAATTACAAATAGACCAGTTACAGGCAGTTTTGAATCATTAGGAGAAAGAAAGCTACAGTCCAGCCACAAGAGATAATAATTATAAAAAAAATTCAACACGATATAAGATTTTAAACTATTATGGTCACTAACATTAAAACAACATGGAAAACATCCCGTTTCCATTGTTAATGATAAATCCTACACGGTCATAATGTATAGAACGGCATATTTTTTTAAATCAGTGAGTTAAATTTCTATATGTGAGGAGGGGGGTGGTTAACAGAGGAAAACAAGAGAAAGAAATAGCTAGGACATTATCTCGAATCACCACGATGTGGCGACGGTACTCACTTGTAGAAAAAACCAGTGACGCACGCGCGTCTTGTCTTCGAGGTCGTGTGAGAGAGAAACAGAGCTTGCTGCCAACGCGAGCGCATCATCGATGCTGCCGCATGCGATGGCACACCCGCTCCGTTTCTCGCTCTAGCAAATCGTCGGGGATAGTACAAATCCGCGAATCTACCATACGTAAAGTGCAAGTATCTGCACTACGAGTAGGTTTACAGGGGAAGAAAGTTAATATATTTTTTTTTATTTTTGATCTCATTTTTACATGAATAGTAACAATACATGTGTTCTATGTAATTTTAACAGTAGAAATTTATTAAAGTCATCAATTTTGTCGCTACGACAATACATAATTGAAATTGGCTACATTTGTCAGATACGCGGAATTATCCAATGCTAGTTCCGCGGATTTGCACTATCCCCGACGAAAGGACGGTTCTGAGCGACTGAAAAGGATAGGAGCATGGAGAAATGCAATTCTTTGTTAATAGATGTGGCACAACTACACACTACTTCCGTGACCAGATGCTCCCCTGCAGGGATTCCTTGCTCTGTGATTGGAAACCCGTCTTATGCAGTGCTTCATCTCATGACAACTTTATTAGAAAATATAGTGGATGGTCTCTAGTCGCTACCTATGCATTTAAATTGTCCATAAGTCGATAGAGTAACTTTGTCAGGGTATAATCCTTATGTATAGCTTATTTCAAAAGTTTAAGCGTGTTGGGCTGAGATAATTAGATTTGTGTAAAACTATGTATTTGCGGTTTGTTATACCTACATACAGGTTTTCAGATTAACATCATGTACCTGATTGAAACGCATGATAATAATTTTAGCTTCACTACATAGTATAAAACAAAGTCGCTTCCCGCTGTCTGTCTGTCCCTATGTATGCTTAAATCTTTAAAACAACGCAACGGATTTTGAGGCGGCTATGACATTTTATGGGAAATTTCACCCCACTATCAATGAACAGCACAGTGCAGTTGCGACAAAGTTACTAGCATCTTAAAGTCTGCATACACTGAACATTGACAGCGAGATGATGACAATTATCTCTTAAGCCAATAACAGAGTTTCACGGCATTGACAAAGCTAGGTTAACTAGAAAGTGGCTAAAAGAAAAGAAAGAACAAAATACAGTGCAAAGTAATGTGGGATTGTTGACACATTGTTTACAAATCTTAGTCAAAATATTTAAGTATTTAAGTGATAAAATGACCGACCAAACATTGGGAAAAAGCACAGTATCGTAAAGTCCGATATTGAGAACGTGCTTTGTTGAATATGATATAAATAAGAAAAGAATACCCATACAAAAAAGAGTAGGTAAATATTAGAAAGGGATATAATTATATTTATATTCCCTTATTTTAAGTATAGATAGAGTGATTCAAGAGGAAGGTTTATATGTATATATTGCACCCGTGCAAAGCTGGGGCGCGTCGCTAATAAAAACTAAAATAAAGAAACGAGGAGCTCGTCACCAAATAATAAAAGCAGCTCGGGTCGAGTTACAGGTTAAGCTGCACTTGCCTGGGTTGGTCCTTGGATGGGTGACCACCCATTACATACCGAGTTTCCACGGTACTTCGGAAAGTACGTTAAGCCGTTGGTCCCGGCTGTCAATTGTAGAACTTTGACAGTTGTTACAGGTAATCAGTGGCCTGAAATTCTGTGAACTAGTCTTATTAAGTGGTATTACCCAGTGCTAACCGGGTTGTAGAAGTCAGATAGGCAGTCGCTCCATGTAAAATACTGGTATTCAGCTACATCCGGTTGGGGTCGACTTCCAGTCCCTCACTAGGAATTTTCCCTGTATCGTGGGTGCGTTTACAAACATTTAAACTCACACACACAAACAGCCAGACCCGGAACAACTACCTGTAGGCCATACAAATATTTGTTCCGTGCGGGAATCGAACCTGCAACACGCAGGGCAGCAGTCAATCGCTCAGCAACTGCGCCAACCGTGCCGTCAGATTATTTGAAAGATTTTCTTGGAAACGAAGCAAGATAATGTAGGTAGGTGGGAAATAAACATTAAACATGTTTTTAATGTTAAACTTAATGTAGCTTAAAGTCGTTTAGGTACAAAAGTATTGTTGTGAATCGCAACATTAGCTTGGGGAAAAATAAAAAGTAACATAGTTGTTATTTCCAAAAGTATTTCTTACTAAGGAGTTGTGCTGGACGACTTGGCCCGAGTAAGAAAAAAAGAATGATATTTTTTGTTTCTTCAAGTATTCCAAAAACCATCTTTAGAAAACTGTAGCTACCTCCTACACTACCACAAGAGAAAAAAAAATTTTTTTTTTTCGGATAAGATAAGAATATTTTTGTAGGGTAGTGGTCATTCTGAAAGTGGCGCCGGTGACTGAAAAGTTGTGTGGTAATCGGTTGTCGTGGTATGGCCATGTGATGCGGAGGAATAAGGAAAATGTTGTGAGGAAAGTTTCGAGTATGAATGTGCGTGGGTATATGAGTAGAAGAAGACCAAAGAAACGATGGATGGACTGTGTAAAGAATGATATGACAAGAAGAGGTGTCTGATGAGATGACGAGTAATAACGATGATGACAAGTATTTTTATTTTTATTATATCAATTTTTAAATAAGCTTACCTTTTTATATTTTATACTCTTCGTGCTTCGTCTTCAATTTTGCTCCATTTACCGTCGGAAATGTAATATTTAGCCGTCCTTATGGAACCCACACAATTGCCATCACATGTGCAAATTTTTCCGTTCACTTCTCACAAATTTTTATTATTAGTCAATCGCGCTCGGTTGCTTGCAGCGTATTGAGCGACGAAGTGCACGGATAGGAAGTATTATTTGTTTAAAAAGTGGTAACGTGGGAAACAGGTTTATGTTTCTATGCGTCCGTTTTATTTATTTATATGTACTTTGGTTTTTTTGTTTTGTCTTGCACTCCTCTTGTTTTTTATTTTTATTTTTTTAATAAGTACCTACGTATTTTTATTTGTTATTACTATACACTGTTTAGTTCTATTTAAGTACCTATTCATGCATACCTACACATACATAACTAGAAACAGAACTGTTTTATCTCCGTCACATCACCATCTTAGGTCCAGTTGAAAACCAGCGTCGGGCACTATCTGCTCGGCAGTTTGATGAACTGGGCCTATTTGGCGCAGCCGTGAGACACAAAATATTATCTCCTTTTTTTTTTTTGTTGTTTTGTTTTAACATTTTAATTGTATAAATTTAACCTTTTTTTAATATTTTTTTTGTGTTTGTTGTGTGCACTTGTGGCATGGGCCAAATAAAAATGTTTTCTTTTCTTTCTTTTCTTTCTTTAATAGAGAAGTATGGAAGAAGAAGACATGCTGCGCCGACCGCAAATGAATTGGGATAAGGACAAGAGAATGATGATGAGTCGTTATTATTAGTAATGACTATTGTACCTATGACAACAGACCTACCCTCCTCATATTTGTTTTCTATTTTTTGGTTCATTTAAATGCTGACAGAGAGAAGGTTTTCCCAAAGATTAGCTACAGTGAACAACAGAAACGTGGAAGGAAGGCAAAGGCGCCTTTGCAAGGGGACACAAAAAGCACATAGTGATTAATTCAGCTTCAGATTGTATTAATACAAATTATTAGTAGGGGTGGGCCTGCCAGGGCTGCGGGACTGTTCGAAAGAAATACCGCAGCCCTGGAACACAAAAGCAAAGAAGGAACATGGATGGGTTTTAGTCAGTAGAAATCTGACACTCCCTTCCACTCCGCCCAGAGCGGGGGAAAGGTCATTTGATGATGTCTCTCCCATCCGAAAACAAAAAAAAATGGGGTCGATCTTCAAGGGTATGCAACGTTTGCCAAGATCGGTTCTTGCATGGGTTCACTATCTGTTACATACACCGTTGGTCCCGGCTGTCATTTGTAGATCTTTGACAGTCGTTACAGGCAGTCAATGGCGCATCGTGCTACCCAGTATTGTGCACCCAGTTGCTGGGTTGTGGAGGTCAGATAGGCAGATTAGAAGCCCAACCCAACATAGTTAAGAAAAGGCTTGACAGATGCTGATGATTCAGACAGGGTCTGACATGTTGTAATATTTTTTATTTAAAAAAAAATAAAAACATTGCTCCACACTAGGAATTTCTCCTATATCGTGGGTCCGTTTACAAACATTTAAACTCACATATAAAAACAGCCAGACCCGGAACCACTACATGTAGGCCATACAAATATTTGTTCCATGCGGGAATCGAACCCGCGACACGCAACGCAGTAGTCAATCGCTCAGCCACTGCGCCAACCGTGCCGTCAATTACAAGTTTCTTGTGCAAAAGTGTGCTTTATTCCTTACCGATTCCCTTTTTATTTCAGACAAATGGCGGAACTAGTAGGAGAGAATATTGATATCATCGTAGGAGGCCACTCACACAGTTTGCTCTGGAATGGAGAAGCTCCCAGCAAGGAACACGTATCAGGACCTTATCCAATAATAGTTGAGAGTAAATTCAAGCCAGGACATAAGGTTAGTACTTTTTTCAAACCGGTTTTCTCCCATCAATCAACTTAGCATTTTGCGGTCTACTGCTATATAAGGTGTAAGCGGACCCTTCACGAAGCCGTCAATCAAGCATTCTGTACGTCAAACTAAGTAAAAATGACTGGAAACTATACTCCATTTTGAGGTGAAAAATCATGATAATTGCGGTAGGACTCAGTGTAACGCATTCAGAATATTGTTTTGATGGATGCATTGAATAGTACGGGGTCATGAAGGTATTTAAAGTAAAGTTAAAACTTTGGCCCCAAATATTTCCGTAACTAGAAGGTTCGCTGGTGTGGGCTAGAACAAAAAAAAGGGTAGTATTTAAACGAGCGAACATAAATTCAAATTAAAGGTGTCAAAAATATTGAAAATGGGCTACTGAAATACTAAGTGAGTGACAAACAGTGGGCGAATACAAATGTTTAAAACAGCGACTTGAAAATAGAAATTTGAGTTACTAGTTGTTCAGTACGATTATGTGATAATTTAAGGACTCCTGTAAAAAACTTAAAACAAGGTTATTAATCACTAGATTGTAGATAAGGCGTAGTCGACGAACCCCCGCTGAGCGGGGCTCCTATATCTGTTTGCAGAGTTTAAAGTAACCTAACACGAAGGGGATTCCGGGGTCTTAGTTCGCTCACTTCGCTCGCTCACTAGACCCCGCCATCCCCTTCGAACCTAACCTGTCCGAGTCGGGGTGCCACAAGTCTCTCTCAGCATTCGCTCGCTCTTGCTGCCTATATTCTCCTTGCTGCAATGACCGGATAAATAGTTGCTTACTTGGTACAATAGTCGCCCATTTAGTATATTGGTCGCCAATTAAATTTTTATTCGCCCGATTAATAATTTCCCCAAAAAAATATCGCAAAGACGAGGAGAACAAGTTAAGGGTTCGTTAAGGGTATCTATACTTTTACACCCATTATAGGCATCTGCGCCACAACACCCTGCCCTTTGTCTTCCGCATCTAGTCTGACCTAGCCATCTTTTAAGCATCGTCGGTCCATCTAGCTGGGATCGTCACAAACTACGCTTGCCTCTACGACGTTGATGATACGACGTTTCACGAAGCCAGCAACTAAGCATTATGTACATCAAATTAAGTAACTCCAAGTAAAAATTATTGCTGGGAAACGCCTTTTTTTGAGGTAAAAGTTACATTTTACGGTAGGACCCATCGTAACGCACTCAAAACACTGTGCTGATGGATGCATTGAACAGAACGTGCGGGTGTTTATAACATTAAAAGTAATGTTATAACATTAAAAATTTGTGACAAAGTTGGAACTTGGACCCTCAATATCTCCGAAACTAGAAGGTTCCCTGGTATGGTCTAGAACAAAAAAAATATCGCATAGACGAGGAGAACAAGTACCGGTCGGCTTCGAAAAGGGTATTTCGACACCCATTATTAGGGTAGGTGTCATCGAGGGTTCGTGAAAACGAGCTTAACTTAAGAATCACTCGCTTTAAGTAGCGAGTGGCACGTTCAATTCAATGTGATCGTATTAGATTATTTCAAACTAACTCATCATGTGTGACGGTTTGCCGTCATGGTCATACTAATGTTATAGTAAAGTTAATCACCTATTTTAAAACTAATGATAGTATGATAAGAAGCAGATTTCACATCAAACATTACATATATGTAATGATGTTTGTTTTATACAACAATACATGTATGTAATGTTGTATAAAACAAAGTCGCTTCCCGCTGTCTGTCTGTCTCTATGTATGCTTGGTTTTTTTTTCTTAAAACTACGCAACGGATTTTGATGCGGTTTTCAGTAATAGAGTGATTCAAGAGAAAAGTCTTATATATATATATATATACAACATTAGTTTTAGTATATGCGAAACCTGAAACCTGTCCAGTAAACCTGTCTAGTATTTTTATTTAAAGAATCTATGTACAAAATTACAAAACTGTTACTAGTTGTCCGCACAAAAACGTGGTCACCACGCAGCCCGGGCCTCCAGTGTCGTCTTGAGCTCATTGATAATAATAATTTGGCAGTAGATACCTAAATTATTGCGATAGGTACTTAATGTCGCTCGGTGTCCAACTTTTAACTTTTTAAATATTTTTGGGACAAAATATAACATGGTTTAAAAATTATTGGAATCGATTCAGTTACTTATTCCGAACAAACTATATTCAGGTTTCGCATTTACTAAAAATAATGTTGTATATTTAAGGTCTAACTATTCATACACGAAATATTTTCAGGGAATCATCTAACGGCTATAACAAAGCCATTTCAAGGGATTTTTTTTTTTCTGAGTATATTTTTTTTATAAAAATAAATAATTTAAAATTACCTGACCCACAAAATAAACAGTGGCTCCTTATTTTTTAAGCATCCATCATCTGCCTAGCCTTTTCCCAACTATGTTGGGGTCGGCTTCCAGTCTAACCGGATGCAGCTGAATACCAGTATTTTACATGGAGCGACTGCCTATCTGACCTCCGCAACCCAGTTAGTACTGGGTAATACGATACCCCTTGGTAAGACTGGTTGTCAGACTTTTTCGGCCACTGACTACCTAACGACTGTCAAAGATCTATAAATGACAGCCGGGACCAACGGCTTAACGTGCTTTCCGAGGCACGGAGAAAACTCGGTATGTAATGGGTGGTCACCCATCCACAGACCAACCTAGGCAAGCACGACTTAACCAAAGATTGACCCGAGCGGCTGTTATTATTTATTATTTTTAAGCATCCATTACGCTAGTTTACTACATCGTATTTACCTACTGTCATTGTTACAATATGGGAGTAAAGGTTTCATGCAAAGTCTAAAAAAAATTAATTTTTTTTTCGTTGCTATGGCGACTTTACGACTTATAGAAGTTACTCTTAAAATATTTCGTGTATGAAAAGATTTATATATATATATGTATATCTATATATATCTAATATATATATATATATATATATATATATATATATATATATATATATATATATATATATATATATATATATATATATATTGCACCCGTGCGAAGCCGGGGCGGGTCGCTAGTAGAGGTGGGCGTTGAATCAATAAACGGATTTTTTTTACCGACTTTTCATTTGTCAATGTGTTAACTGTTATTCATTAATAAAAAAAACAGGTTGAAAATATTAACTGTCAATTTACGTCAACGCACTCAATGCATTATTTTATTAATTTCTGAGAATTTAGTCTGCTTCGGAAATATTCGTTACTTTCGGATGTTACCGAACACCGTCGCGTCGACGCATCGGACGCGGGCTTGTGCGTGTGTGATGATCTTTTAAGTACGCCTGGATCTTTCGCCAGTCCTAACTAGCTGGGTAAATCATGAAAAGCCTGGAAAAAACACGAAGGAAAGGTCATTCCAGTTCAAAAAAAAAAAGTAATCAAATCAGTAATCTTTAACTTAATCTGCAACAAAATTGTCATTGATCAAAAACGTTGACATATTAAATTGACGATTACCGCTAACGATTGAAGTTTTAAAACCTGTTATTTATTTAACAGCTTTTTTAACCCGTTGACCATTCATGATTAACAGTTAAATTACATTAACTTAAAAACCGTCAATGACCCATGCCTAGTCGCTAGTGTTACAAAAGGTTTGATTCCTTCGCGCTGCAAGTTGTGTTGCGATGAATAGTTGTATGCTCGTTTTATTTCTTTAATTGGTTTTGTATACAGTCGTTGTCGCAATAGGCACGTCTATGAGCGCGTAGCTCGTGGCTAAGCGTATGAAATATTTTATCCGAGATGAAGAAGAAAAAAGAAGCAAAAGTATTTATTTGTCTCGCTCAAGACAAAACAAGATAGATACAGTTTTCATAAGCAATTTACGTCAAAAAACAAGGCAGAGACCTAGGGCTTCAGTCTGGAGCCCGACACAGACGCGAAAAATTTGACGTGTCTCCAAACTGGAGCTTTCAACAATAGAAGGATTAAAAAGTAAACATAAAAAACTTAAATATAAGACAATAGGTGCGGTCAGGCGATCAGCTGACATTGTTATTTTTTATATCCCATGGCGATAATTTTGTTTTGTTGCGATAACATAATCCGTCTAAGAGCTCGTGGCTAAATAATTGTAGCCGCACTGGTTGATCTTCAAGGTTAAGCCGCGGATGTCAAGGTCGGTCCGTGGATTGGTGTCCATCCATTATTTACCGAGTTTCCTCCGTGCCTCGGAAAGCCCGTTAAGCCGTTAGTCTTGTCTATCACTGTAGTTCTTTGCCAGTCGTTACAGGTAGTTAGTGGCCCGAAAGTCTGACAACCAGTCTTACCAAGGGCTATCGTATTACCCATTACGAACTGGGTTGTGGAGGTCAGATAGGCAGTCGCGTTTGTAAAATATTAGAATACAGTTTCACCCGTTAGGATTGGAAGCCGACCCTAATAATGTTGGGAAAAGGCCAGCAAGATTTTGATCATAATCAGCCTAAAACATCCACAGCTGGGACACAGGCATCCTGTCTTTAAGAGAAAGCGGGCTATCATCGACGACATTTGACGGCATGGTTGGCACAGTGGCGAGCGATTGGCTGCTGCGCTGCGTATCGCGAGTTCGATCCCCGCACGGTACAAATATTATAACAACTACTTGTAGGTTATACAAACCTACAAGTAGTTGTTCCGGGCTGTTTGCGTATGTGAGTTTAAATGTTTGTAAACGCACCCGCGATGCAGGAGATATTTCTAGTGTGGGACAATGTAAAAAAAACCGCGCGTACGAGCGGCGCGTATCGCCTCTCCGCGCGATACACTGCCCATACATCCACTTCGCCACCTCCAACAGACCGCACGGACGAAAGGTGGCGTGTGAGAATTGCCTAAAAGCTACTCTTGTGCTCGGTTTTCATGTGCTGTTCACATTCACTTACATTGGTGAAGTCAACTCTAAAGTGGAGGCCACGGCGAGGCATCGTTTCGGGGTGAAACGATGCCTCGCCGTGGCCGTTTCAGACTGTTCACGCACGAGCACGTCGTGCCGAGGCAGACGAGAGCGGGGAGGGTGAAGCGCGCGGGACGGCGACGCGGAGTGCGCGCACGCCTTTGTCCGGCCGCCCGCCAGTGTCCGTTTAGATCTCGCAAGCGAGCAGGCATAATATTATTCTGTGCTCCCAACCAATGCAGTACCTAATACAGCATCATTTATACAACACACGTTCCTCCAACATTGGTTCTTCCACCGGTAAAGCATCGTCTTCGTCGTCGTCGTTGGTTCACACCGCGAACTACCGAAAGAGCCGAAACGAAGTATGAAAAGAGGCCCGGGCCAGGCTCGCTCGCTCGCTCTCTAGCTGGCGGTGTGGCCTGCGGTTTATTTGAATCATCAAATATGAAACCCAAGTCAAATCTAATAACCGACTACCAAACAAAATAATGAGAAATGAACGTGTTAATGAGAATATAATACGAATTAATTAGGTCAAGTAAATTATTGCGTATTAATAATTAATTAATTAAAACTGATATTACCCACCAACACACCCATAATCACGTTAACATGTTTAATACAGTAATAATGTTAGTAAGTAGTTTAATTGGAAAATTATTACCGGAAATTATTAATGCAATCAATTTTATTCGTATAGGCAAATTATGTGTGTCGTATATACATATAAGTATACAGGGTGTAAACGGACCTTTCACGAAGCCGTCAACCAAGCATTCTTTACATCAAACTAAGTAACTTTACGCAAAAAATATTCCTGGGAAAAGACTTTTTTTTTCGGGTGAAAAATCACGATTTACGGTAGGACTCAATGAAACGCACTCAAAACATTGTGCTGATGGATGGATTGAATAGTACGGGGGTCGTGGAGGTGTTTAAAGTAAAAATCTTACATTCAAAACATGTATTTGTAAAAAAACTTGTGAAAAAGTTGGAACTTTGACCCCCAATATCTCCGTAATTAAGTAGGTAATTACTTTAGCTTGACTATCATGTAGAAACGCGTGTAAAACTCTTGGAAGCTGAGCGGCGGCTGAAACAGCTGGCACAGCTAGCAATAAACGATAACAACTTGTTAACTTTTTTCCAGGTGTTAGTAGTAACAGCATATGCGTACAGCAAGTACCTCGGGAACATGACTGCATACTTCGATAAGCACGGAGACCTGCAGTCTTACGAGGGGTCCCCCGTCTTTTTAAACAGGTCCATTCCTGAAGGTACGTGTGTCAGATATCTGTCCTGTAGCTAGTTTTGTCCGCGGCTATACTCGCGTGGAGGTGGGAACTTATCCCAGGGGATCGTTCTAGCGGGATTCAAAGTCCGAATAACTAACTTATAAAAATGTACTTAGATAACATATTTTCCCAAACATAATGTATGAGAGCACAGGTTTTTCAACTGCAAATATAAGTTTGTTTTTTTATTACAATAAAAATCATCGTTCGGAGGCACTTCCGCATATTTTTATGGGAACTACGGAACCCTACATTGTGCGTGGCCCGACACGCACATGACCGGTTTTAGTGTTAGTGACAATGTCAGTTTAAAAACAATGGTCTTAGCTAAGCAGTTGATTTTTAAGGACTAAGGCCATGTTCACATACAAAGCAGGCAGACTGTCTTCTATGAACTTGAATCTATTTTGTCTTGGGTATTCTTCTCAGCGTATCGATGGCAATCTAAATTGAGTTTGGCCAGATTTCTGCCGCCATTAACAGTGTCTATCAGATCATACTGTCAACTAATATGTCACATGCCCGGTTTTTTAAAATGAAAATAATCTACGCGTCAAAACTAAACGCCTTGACCAGCGTTCAATTTTGTAATTTGATAGGCTCTTGATAATAATTCATTCAATCAATCACAGCAATTCATGTGCGGTTAATTTAAACGTGTCGCTTCGTTCCAATATTTATTTATTTAAACTTCATGTACAATAGTGATACATAAGCGGACTTAATGCCACAAGGCATTCTCTACCAGTCAACCTTTGGGTCAATATCTGGAGGTTAGAGTTCCGCTGTAAATTGAGAATTAGGTTTTTAGATATTCGTGATTAGAAAATTAAGCCGTTGGTCCCGGGTGTCATTTGTAGATCTTTGACAGTCGTTAGGTAGTCAGTGGCCCAAAAAGTCTGACAACCAGTCTTACCAAGGGGTATCGTATTACCCAATACTAACTGGGTTGTGGAGGTCAGATAAGCAGTCGCTCCATGTAAAATACTGGTATTCAGCTGCATCCGGTTAGACTGGAAGCCGACCCCAACATAGTTGGGAAAAGGCTAGGCAGGATGATGATTAGAAAATTATCTGACTTATTTCCTCAGATCCAATTATCAAGGCTCTCCTTCAGCCGTACGCAGACAAACTCCACGAAATGGTCAATGAAATAGTGGGATATGCAGAAGAAGATCTTGAAATGGATCCCTGTGCATCACAGGAATGTGCTCTGGGTAACTTTGTTGCAGAGGCTTACCTAAAAACCGTAAGTATTTATCATCCTTCTGTTTGTCAGAATAAAGCGTAAATTCCACTACTTCGAAGGACATTTTTACTACATTAGCGGCGTTCTCTTGCCACGCGTTCATGCGTAGCGTGGCCTTGGGGTCAGTAGGCGATCCCTCCTATATTTTCGTACAAAGCGACGCCAAATACAGGTGCATAGCTCGGCCGTGGACTGCTGTAGAAAGGCGCCTTTATGCTACATTGTTACACGTAGAAAATACACGCATAGTTTTTAAATGTCAATCCAGGCAAGTGGAAATCGCATTCGCATTTTTTATTATTTTTGATAACAGGTTTGATAATAAAAATGCATTTTTTGACGTTTTCATCAACGTTACCGCTAATAGTGTCTGTTGTTTACACCCTGTACCGTCGGCTCTTCTGCCGGATTCGGATTCTTTATTTCCCGATTATTATAATCTGGATATCTTCAATTAGAGTGAATCGGTTTCTTCTAGGCAAGCGTGCTCCAACCTATTACATTACCTATTACATTGCTTCATATCAAGCGAGTTGCGGCCGAACACAAGTCTATTTAGTATTAAAAAACCATCCACTTAATGTATGTATTTAGTAAATTAATAACTTACACTGATTTGTTAAATTTTCAGACGCGCGAGTTAAATCCAACAACGCTACCTACTATTGCTTTCACTATTAGAGCCACGATGCGCAGTTCTATGTTAAAAGGAGGTGTGTGAGTACGGTATTATTATTCGTGGACTGATCAATCCCGGGTTTGTGGTCAGTAAAGTAGCTAAGCTGTCCCAATTTTGATGGATGGAGAGGGTCAGGAAGACCAAGGATGCTATGGAGGGATTGTGTGAGGAATGATGTGAAAGAAAAGGGTGTAATTAATAACGTGACGACTGACAGGGGAGAATGGAAGAAAACAACGTGTTGCGCCGACCCCAAGTAACATGGGACAAGGGCTGAAAGATTGTTGAAATAGCTATCCCAATGTATGCAGCTATTGTATCTATTGCTATAGCCACGTTGACTGCCTTGTTTGTTTAAACAAACATTTACACATAACATAACAACAACAACAAATCAACAACTTTTTTTTCAGTTTTTTTTTTAATTTTTTGTTTAATTTTTTTTTATATTTGTTTAATTTTTATTTTTAAATAAATATTTTTGATTTGCTTTGATTTAAAGTTAGTCTGGGTGGTCGCTAGCTACTCCGGAGCATACGGTCTAGGTACGATCACCAGGTCGGGCAAGTTATTATTGGATTTCCATCATTCTATTTCCATTAGAAATTTAAATTAATGTCCTTGTTTAGTTTTAAGTTAATTCATGTTTGAATTATTACTTTTTTGTTTATTAAGGTCGCGGCCTCGTGAAATTAAATTATAAAAGTATTACTTCAATATTTAAACCGGATTATGTTAACAATTTCAAGAGCTTTAATTTTTTTTACACGGAACATTAATCCTCTTTCTAAAATAAATGTACGGAACCCTAATCATAAGATAGAAGTTATTCCTTATAACATCAGCTATCTGCCAGTAAAAGTCCCGTCAAAGTCGGCTTAGCCGTTTATAGATTAGCCGAAACAAACAGACAGACAAAAATAAATAAATGTTTTTTTGTTAAAAGTACCGTATTCAGTAAAAAGTAATTATTTTGAAATTACAAACATTCACTTCAATTTTATTTAATGATTTTATTGCTTTTTCAGATATTACAAAGGGTTCCATAATAAATATGTCACCGTTTACGAATAAAGTGGTTTCATTCGTGATTTCTGGGAAGTACATCATAGAAGCTTTGGAGCGCTCAGTCTTATACCCGTGGGAGACTAAACCATTTGCTGGTTCTGCCACACCACATTTTTCAGGTTTGTACCTACAAGGTGTAAACGGACCATTCACGAAGCCGTCAACCAAGAATTCTGTACATCAAACTAAGTAATCCTACTCAAAAATTATTGTTGGGAAACCGCTTCTTTTTTTGGGGTGAAAATTTACGTTTTACGGTAAACTGTTTTTAAAAATGTTTTCTTATTTAACCCAAAGGATGACTGGTAGAGAATGCCTTGTGGCATTAAGTCCGCCTATGTATCACTATTGTACATGAAGTTTAAATAAATAAACTCAATAACCCACTTAAAACATTGCAGCATAGTGCTCATGGATGCATTAAATAGTAAAAGGTAATAGAGGTATTTGAAGTTAAGTTACCTACAACAACTATGTAACTATGAGTACATCGTGCATTAATTAAATAATAAAAAGATATGATGTGACTGCACCCATCAACCGGCACTGGGATTGCGTTGTGTCGTGGGCTATAATATCCCACTCCTGATCACAGAGAGGTCTGCGCCCCAGCAGTGATGCTTCATGCTATAAAAATGTACCAATTCCTTTTTCAAGGTCTCAAAGTGACAATTGAGACGGCGGTACCGAAAGTGGTGGAAATATTGCTGAAAGATGGTGATGAGTACAAGGAGTTCCACTTGGATAGAGACTATCAGGTCACCACCGTGGATTTCCTAGCGACTGGAGGAAATGGATTTACGGTAAGCATTAACGTATGGATTTATCTCATTAAGAGCGAATTTTACGACTGACGAGATTAACAAAATTAGATAGCGGGTCGCTAGTACTAAATAAGCAAGTAATTCCTACTTACTTGCTTATTTAGTACTACTTTTGTTCCTACTTACTTGCACGTAGCGCTCACTGTTGCAAGACTTGCTTCGCTCGCTCGGCTCGCGCGTATTTGATCACTGTTCTAACCACATCTTATTCATTTGATAACTAAGTCACTACGACCAACTTCAAAAAAAGACCAGAAACTAATAAAAATAAGTAGCTACATAATGGTCAAGAAGTTATTAAAAGGGGTCTATTAAATATTTCTCTTTTTTTTCTAGATGTTCAAAGAACATGGTCACAACCTGACAGTCCTAGGCGTAGATCGTGACATTATTGAAAGCTACGTCAGAAAAGTGTCACCCATCAAACGTCATCTAGATAACAGACTTACTTTAATTAGCTGATAAAAACAAAGTGTAAGTACTTACAAATAAAGAGTATTTTCTATGAAAGTTGTTTATTTTTATCTTTAACAGTTCTTACGGGTTGTGGTTGTGAGAAGCCCGAACTTAAACAACAAGAAAAATTAGGACTAATTTTTTTTTGCCTCATAACAGCGCCAAATAGGACCAGTTCAGCAAAATGCTGGGCAACTAGTGCCTGACGCTGGTTTTCAACTGAACCTGGATTAGAGAGGTCATGGATGTAAAACAGTTTCGGTCGGATGTTAAGCAGTGGAGTGTTGTAGGCTAATGATGATAATATGGATGGGCATCAGGTCTATCGAGTTGCGCTAGTTAATTTAATTATACTCTACATTACTCAGTCAACTGCCCAATCTCCTCTACAGCCCAAAGATCACTAAACTGCTGACCAGCAAGTCGTAAGCTCAGACCTTGCTATCACTGAAGAAGTTTATATAAAGGTTTTGTCTAGGTCAGCGTGTAACATCGACAGCGAACGCTCAGACGTTGAACTTTACTTGTCTGCCTCATTGATTAAGTGGTCGCAAGTGCTACTGGTGCATGTGGTCCTGGGATCGATTCCCATGTCGGGCAAAGTGTTGTTGGGAATTTCTGTAGCAATTCGGAGCCTAGTGCCCGGTTGATGGCAATAAGCTCGCTCCCTGTTACAAGGGACTTAAACGTAACTAGTGAGATGTAGGTCTTATGTGGGTACGTACAAGTCTGCCTAAAGGTATACACTTTAATAATAATAATAAATTAATTAATTTATTTTCTCACCACAATATTTAAAGATTACATGGAAATATTGTTTAGTAAATTATATTAAAAAATACTTCAATATTGTGGGAGACTGGTGCCTAAGCTAGGCTAATAGCCTGTGTTAAAGGACACCAGGTCCCCACCCCGAGTAACATTGTCAGCTCGTACTAAAGCAATACACCTGTTAGTAGTTGCGGCAAGTTCAGTGTTGTGGGAGGTAAGTATTATGAGGGTGTGTATTTGGTGTAAGTGAATTATGTGTGTATGTGAGTGTGTGTTTGTGTGGTGTTAGATTGCTGCACGCGTAAATATTGGTGTGAAATTGTAAAAGATATATTATAACTTAAAGGTCTATGAGTTAACTATAAGGACACGTTCGGTACTATCGTACGACTTTAGGGTGACTTGGCTCACCTTTTCTTTTTTTTAATCTTCATTTAAAGAGTTTTTTCGCTAATGCGAATATGACACTCTATATGTATAACTATCTTTATATTTTGTATATACAAAAAAAAAAGTTAGTTTACGGTTAACTTAACAGGAAGAAAACAATCAGAACAATGATCTGGGCCTGTTCTTCAACGCGAACTTAACCATATTTATAATGGAAATTCTTTTATCTGATAGAGGGTTAGATAAATTTATATTGTTTATACCAATTTGAGATCTTAACAATTGATTCCGGACACATCTCATCAAAAAGTGTTAATTGTTTTCCTCCTAGTAACAGGTAAACTTGAGCTGCGTAGAGGATAAACCTGCACATTTTTGCAAAGTACACGCTTCGGTTTACCTGTACAGGTCAATTGTACAGGTACTAGCGTGTCTGGTTACCCTAAAGTTTATGGTATATCAGGGGGCCTAAAATAGCCGCTTTAGCAGAATCATAATAGGATAATAATATGATCATCATCTGCCTAGCCTTTTCCCAACTATGTTGGGGTCGGCTTCCAGTCTAACCGGATGCAGCTGAATACCAGTATTTTACATGGAGCGACTGCCTATCTGACCTCCACAACCCAGTCTGTACTGGGTAATACGATACCCCTTGGTAAGACTGGTTGTCAGACTTTTTGGGCCACTGACTGCCTAACGACTGTCAAAGATCTACAAATGACAGCCGGGACCAACGGCTTAACGTGCTTTCCGAGGCACGGAGGAAACTCGGTATGTAATGGGCGGTCACCCATCCACAGACCAACCTAGGCAAGCACGGCTTAACCTAAAGATCGACCCGAGCGGTTGTTATTATTTAGCCACGAGCTCCTCCGAGGATAATAATATGATATTATGACAATTCATTATTAATTATAACAATTATTAAAATAGCTGTTTTTGACATGGAAAGAAAAATTGTAGTGCGAAATTTCGAGAGCTGTGAGCAGGGTGCGTTGGTCTAATTGGTTAAGACATCCGGTGTACTGAATCGGAAGGTCGCAGGTTCAAACCCTGCTCGCACTAGAATTTTTCTTTCCATGTCAAAAACAGCTATAGTTCCCTACGCAGGGTTTGCGTATAAAAATATTAAAAATTATTAAAATGGTCATAAAGTAACAATTCATAATATTTACTGCGGGTGTGACCATTTTAAGAATTTTAATGTAATTCATATTATTATATCCTAAATAAGATTCTAGGCCATTTTAGGCCCCCAGGAGTGATGTTACGAGTTCATAAAGCAATTCTCTGAACAGAGGGATGTACCAAAGCAAAACGATTGGTTTAAGAATGACAGCTTCAAGCTATTGCGAATGTTACCATCGATGTTCGCTACGAAATAAATGCTGTAAATGTTCGCCTTGCAAGTGGAAAGAAACCTTTAAATTAAAATTCGCTGAACTCAATACCAATCAGATTCCATTGATTATCTAATTTATGATTCATTGAGTTGAAAACTCAAATCTTTTGAAATAATCTCTGTCTCGGGAATTTTGTAAGTTTAATTGCGATTCTTTTTCAGGATCAGCTAGGTATATTCTGGAATGCGTTAAAGTAAACAAGAGATTTTTTGTTTGTTTTTCTGTGTTTATAGAGGGTGTAAACAGACTCTTCACGAAGCTGTCAACCAAGTTTTCTGTACATCAAACTAGTAACTAAAGAAACGGCTTTTTTTTGGGTGATCAATCTTGATTTACGGTAGGACCCAATGTAGCGCACTCAAAACATTGTGCTGACGGATGCATTGAAAAAAATAAATAAATAAAAATAGCCTTTATTTACTCTGACCTTGACACAATATAATAATTTTGAAAAATAAATATAAACTACACTTATTTGTTTTCTACATCTAAACTTCAATTATAACTTGACTAACCTTAGATTATACATATTTCATTTATTTCTCAACTACCATGTCAGGCTGTCTTGCGACATAGGCCTCCTCAAGTTCCCTCCACATTTGTCGATCCCTCGCTATATTCCTCCATCCCTTAGGCAGATCATCCTCCCATCTTTTTATCTGCCTTCCTCTGCGTCTTTTTCCGTCTTTGGGTACCATTCATAAACTTTTTTGGTCCACTTTTCTGTTTGTGACCTGTCCATTTCCATTTTAGGGTTCGTGTTTTTACTTTAACATCTGCTACTTTCGGTGTTCCTTATTGTTGTAGCTTTCCTTTTGTCTTTCAAACTTAGACCCATCATGCTCCTTTCCATTCCTCTTTGGCATACACCTAGTTTGTATTCAATATTCTGTGTTAGTGGCCAGGTCTGGCAGCCGTAGGTAAGGTAAGGCATGGATGAATTGAATAGTACAAGTACCAAAAGTGTGTATAGTATTATTATAAATCGCTAGCTGTTGCCTGCGACTTCGTTCGCATGAAAATTTTGATGTGTATATGTAAGAAAAAAAAGCTAGCCGTGTGCTATTCCAAATTAGGTATATCCATCTCTGTGCCAAATTTCATCCAGATCCGTTAAGCTATTCTGATGTGATTGAGTAACAAACATCCATCCTTGCAAACTTAGTGGTGGCGGCCGCTACTTACGAGCAGTAAGTCGTGGGATTGAACACACGCAGGCGGATTACTTTGTGTAATTTATGTCAACATTCATTCTTATATTAATTTAGAAGCAACCCCAAATCTAAAAAAACAGAAACACAATCGAATTAAATAAAACGTTTCCAAGACAATGAGCGAATGTTTCCATCAATATAGTGTCCAACAGGGACGGTGTATATGTATATATATATCTGGCGCCAATAAAAAATGGCGCTGCCAACCGAAGCCCAATGGTCCTATATAGTGCTCGATTAAACTTTTGTACCTTTTTCGAAGGTGTACCACCGCTTTGGTCAATGTTCGGTTTGAACTGAACAAACGACCTGCAGTGATTGCATGTTCCTAGTAGTCCATTGTGAGGTCATCATCTGCCTAGCCTTTTCCCAACTATGTTGGGGTCGGCCTCCAGTCTAACCGGATGCAGCTGAATACCAGTATTTTACATGGAGCGACTGCCTATCTGACCTCCACAACCGAGTTAGTACTGGGTAATACGATACCCCTTGGTAAGACTGGTTGTCAGACTTTTTGGGCCACTGACTACCTATAACGACTGTCAAAGATCTACAAATGACACCCGGGACCAACGGCTTAACGTGCTTTCCGAGGCACGGAGGAAACTCGGTATGTAATGGGTGGTCACCCATCCACAGACCAACCTAGGCAAGCGCGGCTTAACCTAAATATCGATCCGAGCGGCTGTTATTACAGTCCATTGTGAGGTACCTGTTTAAAAACGGTTTTTAATTTTTTTTAAAAGAGTCAGATATCTGTCATCAAACATCGGTCTCATTCGACGAAGTTATCACATTAAAAAAAAAAAACAACACCACGCCTGTAATCCCCGAAGGGTTAGGCAGAGGTGTACCGAATAGTACCTACACCCACATTTCATTAGTTCATTTCATTAGTTATGTTTGTTTCTAGTTGTGTTATGTCCCATGTGGCGAGCCTATTGCTATAAGAAAAACATCGTCCATAATAATAACTTTTGACGGCACGGTTGGCGCAGTGGCTGAGTGATTGACTGCTGCGCTGCGTGTCTCGGGTTCGATCCCTTCACGGAACAAATATTTGTATGATCTACAAGTAGTTGTTCCGGGTCTGGCTGTTTGTGTATGTGAGTTTAAATGTTTGTAAATGCACCCACGATACAAGAGAAATTCCTAGTGTACGGCAACGTTTTTTTTTATTTTATTTTTTTTATTTTAAATCATTTTCAGAAGCTGGGTGTAAATATTTAGATTGCAATTATGTCACGTAAAATACTGGTATTCAGCTGCATCCGGTTAGACTGGAAGCCGACCCCAAAATAGTTGGGAAAAGGTTAGGCAGATGACGATTCTCATATGTACGATATGCATTTGACATTAGCCATCGACTTCACTTTTCTTCAGCGGCGTCCAACCTCCACGCGAAGTAATAAAAAAAAAGATTTCAGGTCATATACAGGCTGTTTTCGGGTACAATGATGGTATTTAGATGCATCCGAAGAGGCTGGAAGCAGTCCTCAACGTAGTAGGGAAAAGGTTAGGTCAGGATGTTGATATAATTGTGTCAGTTGGTAACACCACCCCCACCACCACCACCTCCATTTCAGTTAACGGTTTTAAATGAAGTTTAAGGCAACAGCTGATATAACAAGCAGATTCACGCATTTTTAATGAACATGTTAATTTAATGATGAGATGAATCTAATTAATACTAATCAAACGAAAACATAACAGATGGTGACCACTACAGCAACCATTGTTTTCAACATTTCAGGATAAGTACAAGAGAAACATCAAGGAGAAAACGAATTCTGACGAGAATTCCTATCATCTACAACATTAGTTTTAGTATTATGCGAAACCTGAAACACGTGTCTAGTATTTTTATGTAATGAATCTATGTACAAAATTTGAAAACCGTGTCATGAAAAATCACAAAGTTATAAGCTTGTTCTGTTACCTGGTTGTCAGCATAATAATAATTTAGCAGTAGGTACCTAAGTGATTGCGATAGGTACTTCGTGTCGCTCGGTGTCCAACTTGTAACCTTTTTTAAATATTTTAGGAAAAAATATAACATGGTTTAAAAATATTGAGATCGATTCAGTTACTTATTCTGAACAAACTATATTCAGGTTTCGCATACTAAAAATAATGTTGTATAATATTATAAATATAATGTCTTTTTTTTTTGTTTTTTCGGATGTGAAATCATCTAATGACCCCCCCCGCTCTGGGCGGAGCGGAAGGGAGTGTCAGACTTGTACTGACTAAAACCCTTCCATGTTCCTTCTTTGCCCTTTGTGTTCCAGGGCCACGGTATCTCTTTCGAACAGTCCCGCAGCCCTGGCAGGCATCGGCCCATGCGGACCCCTACTTGGTTGCTGACATCTCTTTGAGGCGTGCGTGGAACACGAACGCGCCGTCGACACGACCTGTCGTCATAAGACGGCCGGACGGCGAGCTAGCCCATAACTCGCCGTCCACAGGCCCGCAAATATAATGTCTTAAGGCCAAAAAGCGAAAACTCGGGTTAAGAAAAATAATAATTTGTACCCCAAATAAATTGGGATCTAGCAGGAGAATGATGATGAAGAAATACGTAATTAAAATGACTGAAAATCAAAGTGATCATTGTTATCAACATTGCCGTCTTTCTACATATGCGACTGCCGAGCATGAGGTCCTGAGTTTGATTTCCAAGCTATCCAAAGTGTTATGCGGTTTTTGCAAGCGGAATTTCTTTGAAGCCGCCCAGAGTAGGGTATGTGCCCGGTTGATGGCAATAGGTGCGCTTACTACAACCCATATATCTGGAAAAATGTGGGTGGACTTAGTATTTGTACAGCTTTGTGTAAGACTTCGGGGAAAAAGAGGCGTGTTGTGTTAAGTCTTCATCTAAAAATAAGATGGTCATAAATTTTATCCTAAAATTCACAATTAATAACTGGCGTCACTAGCCACCCTCTCATTGCGATTCCTTCCCTTCAAATCTGTTGGAAATCTAATTCTCTTTTAGTTTTAACAATTAATTTTAATATATGGTAATGAGTTCTTGGTGTTTCTAATGTAATCAGGAGCGGGTGTCGTACTGTCCACCTGGCTACAATTTTCAAATCCAGTCAGCTAAGGATTTGTTTGGGTCAAAGATGGCGGTTTGCTGGATGTGTTAAGTGGATAAGAGTTTTTTTATAATCTGCCTAAAAATCAAAATCATTTATTTGCGTACGGTACAGAGAGATCTTAAAGATAAAGTAAATGAACCTCTTATTCTGCCATTAATGTCGGCGTGCAAATTTTACACATTATTTAATGTCATAAGAAAAATTAATTAATCTGAATCATGTATGCAGTTAGTAACTAAACATAAAAAATAAAAAAAAAATCGATTCCTATTTGGTAACCACTATTATTTATAATGGGACATGATACTACAATTACTTACTAAGACTTACAACTTATAATCTACGAAACTCAAGTACACTATAAAAGCATTTATTAGCCTAGCGTTTTCCCAACTACCTACTAAGTTTTTTGCAATTTCTGACTATTTTAGCACTCCAACCTGAGCTGGTCCTTTAAAAGTTTTCTTTCATTACTGCAAAAAGGATCGATAGGCATCAATAAAAAAAAAAGTGTGAAAAGGCCATTTTCTTGATAACTGTAATTTTTTTTTTAAATCTGTGAATGGGGATCAATTCACGAAAAATTTTGGATAGTCTCCTAAAACCATTTTCGTGTAGCTACAATGGTTAAGGTAGTTCCCCTTACTGCCCCTCTGAAAGTTTCCACCCTGGATATAATTTTATCTGGCCTCCACAACTCATTTAAGCATAAGCATAATCAGCCTATTAATGTTCCCACTGCTGGGACGCAGGCCTCCTCTCTATGACAAGGAATGGGCTATAATCCACCACGCGGGCCCAGTGCAGGTTGGTAGATGTCACATGTCTTCGAATTTTTGGTTCTAGGACATGCCCGTTTCCTCACGATGTTTTCCTTCACCGTTTTGAGAGCAGTGGTGATGAAATAACTTACACAAAGTAATGCGCCTGGCTGGGTACGAACCCACGACTTACTGCTCGCAAGTCGGGGTCTCCACCACTGGGCCACCGCTGCTCTCCAACTCATTTACTTGGAGCATAATACCTGGGCACTATTTAATTACAGTGCCGCTGGACTTAACATATTGCATATTTGCTAAATTACCACCTGTAATTGACAAATCGCTAATAAAGCCGATGTAAGACGATTTACTTTAGTGAACGTATTCCTCAGCAGATTGGTTCATTTTTATTTTATTTTATTTATTTAAAACACATACCACTATCATCACAGGCTTACCTAATACAATAGTGTAGTTATACATTGCTTACAAAGATTAGAATTACAATTATATTATTTTATCAACTAAAGTAACATTACAAAATGCGGCCCGTGTGAATTCACTCTATCTTTGTTTGATTCCATGTTCACATGGCACGAGCATAATAACAACCTTGTATTTTGTTTTTAGAGCATTCGATAGGCAAGTGATTGGTTCACTAACAATTTCATTTTTCATATTGTGTTCAACACAATATGAAAAATGAAATTCGAGTAAAAAGACAAAAATTAACAAAAATGAAGGTTTTAGAGAAACACCGCATCTAGAAAACCAACATCTTCGGTTTCGAATTTTTTATCACGAAACTTGGAACACGGCAACGGGAGAGTGCCTTCAGGAGATCCAATTGAACACGCCAGCTTTGGCAAACGGTCCGCAAACTTGTCGCAACGACCGACTCTCTGATTATGCTAAGTGGACTCTTGTTTCTTGTATATTTTGTTTATACTTCATTTACGTAGAATTTATTGTTTAGGTTGAACTTGGAAGACCGTTTTGGGGTCATCATCTGCCTAGCCATTTCCCAACTATATTGGGGTCAGCTTCCAGTCTTACCGGATGCAGCTGAATACCAGTATTTTACATGGAGCGACTGCCTATTTGACCTCCACAACCCAGTTAGCACTAGGTAATACGATAGCCCTTGGTAAGACTGGTTGTCAGACTTTTTGGGCCACTGACTGCCTAACGACTGTCAAAGATCTACAAATGACAGCAGGGACCAACGGCTTAACGTGCTTTCCGAGGCACGGACGAAACTCGGTATGTAATGGGCGGTCACCCATACACTGACCAACCTAGGCAAGCACGGCTTAACCTAAAGATCGACCCGAGCGCCTGTTATTATTTAGCCACGAGCTCAAAAACAAAATAGGTAAAATCGGAAGGTGTCAACGCCATTAAATTAGATTACCAAACTTGTCAATCATTGGTCGATCAATGTGTTTTAAATTACTGTATATTTTATACGTACTGGATACGTGGTACGTTTTTTCTTTATTTATAAACTAGCGACCCGCCATATTGTTTTAAACCTAAGAAGAATGTAGGTACACATTCTACCATTTCAGAACCTTTCAAACAACAAACGCTATTTAAAGAAATAGCGGTTCTGAAGCCAAATAAACCTGCCATTTTACAGCTCGGTATTTTGTACGTGATTTCTAGAGATTTTCTACGTGTAATATGGAATACAGTCGACTCCCTCGTTATATACTTACGTGCCGCCATTTTGATACTTCCTGCCTTAGTACTACTTCCTTCTATGTAAGAAGAGTATGTGGAATGTGTGTGTAAAATATTCAAAGCGAAGAAAATATGAAAATTCTTTTATGCATCTCGAGACATTCCTATGCAAAGGGTCTACACAGTGTACTCCTGTTGTCGTGGCTTAAATTATAATGTTATTTTTTGTAGCAGTACCTAATAAAATTTTTTTATTTATTTAAATTTCATTTACAAGAGTGATAAATAGGCGGACTTAATGCCACAAGGCATTCTCTACCAGTCAACCTTTGGGTCAAATAGAAAAATACTATTTTGTTAACATAGATTGATATACATAAATAGGTAGATGGTTTTAGGTATGAGTTTTTTTCAATGGAGCCTGGTGTTGTCACCCCAAAAAAAGGCAAAGTTGCGACGTACCATCTTCTTCTTTCTTTCTTTATCGTGTGGTTAGTGCCTAACTTGGTGTAGTTTTTATGCCGGCCATGGGCCTATAACTTGACTTTACATGCCGTCGAGAAATATCTCTTAGGCATGCTTGGCTTCATCACGTTGTTTTCCTTCACTAGCAAGCTAGTGATAATTATAAAGGGTGTAAATAGACCCTTAACAAAGCCGAAAGGCACTGGTTCTCCCCGTCTTTGAGATTATTTTTTTTGTTCTAGACCAAACCTGTGAACCTTCTAGTTAATATTGGGAGTCAAAATTCCAACTTTTACACAAGTATTTTTTTAAAATACATGTTTTTAATGTAAGATGTTTACTTTAAACACCTCCACGACCCCTGTACTATACAATCCATCCATCAGCGCAATGCTTTGAGTGCGTTCCATCGAGTCCTACAGTAAACGTGATATTTTAGCGAAAAAAAAAGTCGTTTCCCAGCAATAATTTTTACGTAAAGTTACTTAGTTTGATGTACAGAATGCTTGGTTGACTACTTCGTGAAGGGTCTGTTTCCACCCTGTTTATAAATATTTCCTAGAGAAACAAGTGTCATAAAATATATTTTTCGCAGGTTACGGTAGCGTAGCACCAAGGACAGCCTTAGGAAAAGCAGTCACAATAGGCTATGCCGTAATAGGCATACCCTTAACACTCCTCTACCTCTCCGTAGTAGGGGCTCTTCTATCACGACTGGCCAGGAGCGTGTTCAGCAGAGCTCTTTGCTGCTGCATATGCACAAAGTGCGGATATTGCTGCCTCGACGAACGGACTATGACCAGTAAAGAAAGAAAGGAAAAGGTCAGGAGACAGGATGACTACAGACATTAGACCTTACATCTACAAGAACCATACTACGTCAGATCACCATCAGGGACAATAATCTCAGCATCTCAAGCGTACAGTCTTAGTTTGGTGTACAGAATGCTTGGTTATCGGCTTCCTGAAGGGTCTGTTTACACCCTGTATTAAGCACTATATCAGGAATTTCGCATTAGTAGCCCAGAGTTCGGATTTACCCCTGGTTGATGGCATACATTATTACACCCCGCACTACATGGGACATGAACATAACTGGCGAAATGGGGGTGTGCGTACAACGACCAATCAAGTTATGAAAACCAGTATAAGCAGATTTCTCATTGTACGGGAAATCTATGCAACGCGGGGTCATGTTATACTAGAAATTTAAAGCTTGTTATGTCGCCGTGTGTACCTAACGCGAATGACATGTGAATAAAACCCTACCTAGGGGAAAACAGGCAAGATGATATGTTATAACACTTAAACTACTGGGGGTTAAGAGTATCATGCTCACTCAAATGTCTCGCTGATGGTGGCGCGCGTGTCGGATCATTTAGGTCCCTTCAAAATGGTTGACTTGAATGGTGCTGATACATGCGTCATGTTCGTAAACGGGCAATGTCAGTTGTGACTGGTCATCTCTTATTTGCCACGGCTTATTTGAATTAATTATTTTATTTTTGAATTGTTTTACTATGAACACTTTTAACGTACACATTTTGCTGCATCGTTCTCACATAATGTACCATATCAACATGAATGATGTAACCAAGGTTTTGTAAAAGTATTCTGATTTAAAAGAGTGTCCATGGAGTTTCTTGCCCGGTCAATAGAGATCTAAGTTAAGGAATGGGCAACTACAGTACTTTCACAGTTTTTATGCCTTGTGACTGGGACTGTAGTTACTTTTTATTGTTGTCTTTGTTTCGACAATTCAAAAGTGCCTGTAACTGGCCTACTTGAAATAAATGTTTTTATTTTGATTTTGAAATAATAGTTTACTATTTCGCACACAAGCAAAGCCGCATTACAATACCAAGCCACGAAATAATGTCACGTACCGTTGTCTCCTAGGTCTTCATGGCATATGTCAATATTTCCTGAACTGACAGAAGCATCCCTAAAACGTTGCTATTTGACTTATAAACAGGAAGCTGCGGGCTGGCAGATAAAGTACGTAGTCCAGTGTCAGCGATGCAATGCGATGGTTGCAAAATAACTTAAAATCATACAGTACAATTTTTGTCGGTTTTGATGACGTTTGCTAGAAAGTCGGAAGCAACAAGCAACGTCTTTTTTTTTTTTTTTTTTTTTTTCCTGATGGGTAATCATCAAATGACACTCTGGGTGGAGCGGAAGGGAGTGTCAGACTTGTACTGACTAAAACCCATCCATGTTCCTTCTTTGCCCTTTGTGTTCCAGGGCCACGGTATCTCTTTCGAACAGTCCCGCAGCCCTGGCAGGCATCGGTCCATGCGGATCCCTACGTGGTTGCTGACATCTCTTTGAGGCGCGCGTGGAACTCGAACGCGCCGTCGACACGGCCTGTCGTCATAAGACGACCGGACGGCGAGCTAGCCCATAACTCGCCGACCACAGGCCCACGCCTACGGTGGCCGGGAGTCACCACGTGACCCCCGACGCCCAGGGCGTTTCCCGCGGCGGCTGGGACGTGAGGTTCTTTCCCTCTCACGTCCCGCCACCTCCTTCACTAGCATGACTGCTTCGCAGAAGGTGGTGACGGCTTCCCATTCTCTCTCGCTCCGGACCATGGCTTGAACCAGGGCCTGACGCGAGAGATCGCCGCCGCCAATCGCCGCTACAAGGACACGGCGGTGCTCCGCCCAAGCGGGGCAGACCTCTACGGTGTGCTCCACCGTGTCCTCCGGACGATCCTCGCAGTGGAAACACCCGGGCGTTTCCTCCCGCCCGATTCGGTGCAGGAACCTCCCGAAACAACCGTGTCCGGTGAGGACCTGCGTCAGGCGGTAGGTGAGGGCGCCGTGGCGCCTCTCTAGCCACTCCTCAAAGAGGGGACTTATCGCCACTATGGTAGCGTGCCCTGCACGGGGTTGCAACAGTCGCTCTCTCGATGTCGCCACGAGATCACGCCGGAGGTCTATCCGCTGAGCGGCAACTTGCCGCGGCAGCGTAGTTTCCCCTCGACGTAGTGCCTCCGCGCGCCATTCGTGCAGGCGCGCGAGGACTATCGCCTCCAGATCCCATGGCGGCAATCCGGCAAGGAGGCTAGCCGCCTCGCCGGAGATCGTGCGGTACCCCCGGATTAGCCTTATGGCTATCACCTTTTGGGGCGCGTTCAGGTAGTGGGCGGCTTGCCGCCTCAAAGAACGCGCCCACACCGGGGCCCCGTAAAGGGCCATGGACCGCACGACCCCTGCGTAGAGTCTCCGGCAGGAGGCGTTTGGGCCCCTCAGGTTGGGCAAGAGCCGCTTGAAGGCAGCCCCAGTCCGTTCCAGTTTGGGAGCCAAACGTCGGAAGTGCTCCACGAAGTTCCACCGGCTGTCGAGGACGAGTCCTAGGTACTTCAACGTCGACCCGACGCCGATGGAAACCCCTCCTGCCGTCAGTAGGGATCCCGACGGTGGCGCATTCCGAGGCCCATGAAAACACATGGCCTCGGACTTGTGCAGTGCCACCTCGAGACCCAATTGCCGGATCCTCTCCACGACTATCGCAACCCCGCGTGTCATGTTTTCGGCCGCCGCCTCGTGCGACCTCCCTTGTGCCAGTACCAGCGTGTCGTCAGCGTAGCAAACTACGCTGACGCCGGTAAGGAGGTCGGCGCGCAGCACCCAGTCGTAACCGATGTTCCACAGGGCCGGCCCTAGAACCGATCCCTGTGGAACACCGCACGAACAAGAAACGTCTTATCTACAACATTACTTTTAGTATATGTGAAACCTGAAACACGTGTCTAGTATTTTCATGTAAAGAATCAATGTACAAAATTTCAAAACTGTATCATGAAAAATCACGAAGTTATAAGCTTGTTCTGTTACCTGGTTGTTCGCGCGCCTCCAGCGTCGTCTTGAGTTCATAGATAACAATAATATTTGGCAGTAGGTACCTAAATTATTGCGATAGATACTTAAATTAGCTCGGTGTTTAACTTTTATTTTTTTTAAATATTATTATAAAACATGGTCACCACGTGGCACACCCGCGCGCTCGCCTCCAGCGTCGTCTTGAGCTTATTGATAATAATAATTTAGTAGTAGGTACCTAAATGATTGCGATAGGTACTTAGTGTCGCTCGGTATCCAACTTGTAGCCTTTTTTAAATATTTTTAGGACAAAATATAACATGGTTTAAAAATTATTGGAATCGATTCAGTTACTTATTCTGAAAAAACTATATTCAGGTTTCGCATATACTAAAAATAATGTTGTATATGTTTTTAAACTAACATTATCATTAAAACTAGAAACGGGATATTTACAATGTTTAGTGATTGCTTTGAGTTTCCAATATTTCGCCATCCACGGACCGCCCACGGCAAGCTTGCTTTACCTTGGATCGAACCGTGCGGCAGTTATTATTCTGCCCTGCGATTCTCATCATCATCATCATCATTTCAGCCGAAAGACGTCCACTGCTGGACTTAGGCCTCCCCCCAAGTATCGCCACATTGACCGGTCCCGTGCGACTCGCATCCATCTCAAACTGCCAAAACACACAAAGAACAGCAAAAAAAACCCAAAATTAAAAAAAAAAAAAGATTAATTTTTTAAAATATCGCATTCCACCTCCCAACATCGCAACGCTCAGTTTCCCCCCCCTCCTAACTATATTTTGATCGCATCACGCACGAACACCCAGGGGTGCAAAAGACACGCTTTGCCGCTGTCAAATAAGATCAGTCACATGAGGGACCACTGTGCAGATACTTATTATTGATGTTTGACTTTACATAGGGTTTGAGAGGAACTGTTTCATGTGGTGGCTAAATGGGGTATTTTAAAGAGGTTGAGGCATGTTTGACTATAACGGTGTACAGTTTACGGAAATAGCTGAAAACTACTTCAGGGGTGCGTGTACGCATCATCATCATCAACGTTCTCCTGTCCTTATCCCAATTTATCTGGGGTCGGCGCAGCATGTCTTCTTCTTCCATACTTCTCTATAACACGTCATCTCAGCAGTCACCTCCTTTTTAGCCATATCATTCTTCGCACAGTCCATACATCGTTTTTTAGGTCTTCCTCTACTCTTATAGCCATCATATTCATACTCAACATTTTCCTAATGACATTTTCCTTATTCCTCCGCATCACATGTCTATACCATGATAACCGATCACCACATAACTTTTCAGTCACCGCCCACCCACTTTCAGACTTCCTCAAACGTACTCATTTTTCATAATTGACCCCAAAAATAAACATCGAAACAGCCACATATATGGATGATTAGCCCTACCTCTTGGTCACAAATCATACGCTTAAGCGACACGCGTCTTGATACAGCGACAACGATGAAAACTAGCTTATAGTAAAAACATAACATTTTTTAAAAATAAATTTTTAAATAAAGGTCTGACGTCTTTTTTTTCGTTCCGCCATCTTCGGGAGTTCGCCATACTGGATTTAGAATGACGGTAGTGACGGAGTATGCAAAATTTCAGTTCAATCGGTTAGGGATAACTGTTTTTAAATTCAGTCGCAAGATTTGAGCTAAACAAACATACAAACATTGCAAGTTAAATAAAAGCTTGTAAAAATCAAAATTGATTAGAGCATGTCTCGTGTCGCTCGACGCAAATCGCACGGCTCGTGGCCGTGAACGTCGAGAGACGTCATTCTTTTTCAATACATTAAGACCCATTTATGAAACCTTCACCTTCAATTTCATACACCAATTTTTATTCTCCACACATTTTGAGAATTAATATGCTCCACATAAGCGCCTTGTCGAGAAAAAAAGTGGCATATTGAAATGTATTGTAAAGGACATGAAAGAATTGTCAATTTTCGTATATTCATAAAAATTGAAAAAATATAAAATTCATTATATTCATCTTGAAAATAATGAATTTTACATAACTTATTAAGCTTGTCAATAACGATGTTTTTAAAACCCTTTTTGTCAGCGAAAATAATACTCTAGGGATGGGCACATTTTATTGCTAGGCCGAATACTCGGCTGATTTACTATTCGGCCATTTGGAAATTAATTAGTTCCAATATTCGATGCCATAGGTTTTAACTCATTTAAACTATTTTCATTATCTGCTCATATTTTAATATTAATTGGACTACAGTGCAAAGTATTACAGAGTGTTTAATTAAAAGTGATTTAATTTGAAAATGGAACATTGCAAGATCGCAAAATTTTTTGCCCGACTGCGGCGGAGTTCAAAAGGAGGGTATTGCGTTTTTTACAAACAAGCAAGGATTGAGTTGGTATTTTAAATTTTCATATGAATTCAGACACAAACACAGCAAGGTTGGTTGGAAGCAGAAATGAGTACAGTAGGGTAGGTCTATTCATCATCTGCCTAGCCTTTTCTTAACTACGTTCGGGTCGACTTCCAGTCCTACCGGGTGCAGCTGAATACCAGTATTTTACATGGAGCGACTGCCTATCTGACCTCCACAACCCAGTTAGTACTGTGTAATACGGTACCCCTTGGTAAGACTCATTGTGACTTTCGGACCATTGTACCGACCGTCAAAGATCTACAAATGACAGCCAAGACCGGCCACCAGACCAGGAACGGCTTAACGTGCTTTTCGAGGCACGAAGGACAAAACTTTGTATGTAATGGACTGTCACGTATCCACAGACCAACCTAGGCAAGCGCGGCTTAACCTTACGATCGACCCGAGCGGCTGTTATTATTTAGACACCAGTTCCTCTAGTTCCTCATCTAGTATCTATTACAAGGTGCAAATTTTCAACAGAAAACAAAGTTTCTTTTTACTTTCCCATTACCTTATGAACGTGGGTGTATTTCATCCTTCATCTGCCTGTGGGTTTTAAAAGGACAAAAGGAAACTAAATTGGTACCTAGGGGAAATAATAAAATAATAACTTATGGAAGCTTTTGCGTGGGGTCCTTAAAGGCGGTGAAATACTTCATAGGATCATAGATATTATGTAAATTTCATATAATTTTTGAATACACCGTGATTTTTTAGTCGTCTTACAAAGGTGGTCCACTCAATGTACCCGATATAAAATAGCTCTAGGCGCGATTTTTTTTTACCTAACAAGGTATGTACCGTACATATGTACTGTACCTATTAAGGTACAAAGAAAAATAAATTATACATTAGAATAAAATTATGAAACATCCTGTTAATGATGTTTACGTGTCAAACGGGATAACATACCTACCCAGCGCTCGAGTCGAGTAGATAATCGCTCGCAACAGGGTGTTTTAACCGCGTAATGCGTCATAATACTGAAAAATATTTTTATTTTTAAATTAATAAAATCTCATAAATCCCAATTTTTTTTTTAATGTTTAGTTTTCATTGGATACATGAAGTGGGCTGCCGTTGTAAGACGACTAAAAAGTCACGGTGTATAAATTTGATTAGCATTGGTGATAAAGAAAGATAGAGACGAAATTATATTGCATTATTTATCAAGTGTTACAAGGTTACTAGGTTATTAGGTACCAAGGTTTTTATAACTTGGAACCTTGCCCCACACTTTGGATTTCTCAAGTTGCAAGCACCATGATCGCGGGTTGACAAAATAAATGAACAATCACGGAAGATATCCCGTAAGTGACAGTATAAGTTTAGTTGTAAACCGTGAGAGCTTAATTAAAACAGTGTTTCAAAATATTCATTGAGTTCACATTCAATATTAGTTGTATTTGTTAAAAACGAATACTAAGTTCTAAAATTTAGTACTTAGTATTAATTTTTATGCAAATACGAAACATCACGCCTGAAATCTCCGAAGGGTAGTTAAGGCAGAGGTGTACTTATCTAGATGTAGTACAAACACATTTTTCCACTTATGTTTCAGTCTAATGTAATAGGGGGCGAGCCTATTCCTTTTAACCAGGCCCAAATCTTGATTCCGCGCTGCTTCTGAAAAATGTCTTTTGGAAAAACCCAATTACACATTGCCTTACCTGAGAATCGAACCAATGCCAAACCCTTTGAGAATAACAGACAAGATGATGTGTTATACCTGCATGGAGATGTTAAGCCACTGATTCCTAATGAAATGGATCCTTTACCTACTAAACTAGATACCCCTAATTAATATTCTCATCTACAGAAAAAGAGGCACTAGCAGGAGCGCGCGTTACCGCATAATCAGCCTATAATGTTCCCACTGCTGGGACACACGGCCCTATGAGAGGGAATGGGCTATAATCCACCGCGCGGGCCCAGTGCGGGTTGGTAGACGTCACATGTCTTCGAATTTTTGGTTCTGGGACATGCCGGTTTCCTCACGATTTTTTCCTTCACCGTTTTGAGAGCAGTGGTGATGAAATAAATTACATAAAGTAATGTCCCTGCCTGGGTTCGAACCTACGACTTACTGTTCGTAAGTCGGGGTCGCCACCTCTGGGCCACCGCTGCTCTCCGTGTTACCGCACGTAACCTTAATAAGTCATTTTTTTAATCGAAAATACAGTATATTTTTTGCAACAGCCACAATTATCATCAGCCATAGTTATGGATACAATCTTAAAATCAAGTAAATCTTAAAGAGTAATTTCAATTTTGAAATTGTCCGTTTTTACGTTACGTTTGCACCGCGCGCTCAGTGCTAGGGCCAAGATGGAAGATTCAAGGCGGACTTAAAACGGCCTGTTAAATATGTAAGTGCAGACATTTGCTTTCATTACGCGTATGAAGGTGGGTTTAGAGAAGGATAAACTTTAAACTAAGCCAACCTATGTTTAAAATGACAACCTTAACTTTAGTTAAAAACCCTGGAAGTATACTTAGGTTACGTTACAGGAAATGACGATACAGTGATTAGGTCGACGGATGTCTGAGGTTTTTACGCCCAATATACAACATTATTTTTAGTTTATGCGAAACCTGAATATAGTTTTTTTTCAGAATAATTAACTGAATCGATTCCAATAATTTTTAAACTATGTTATATTTTGTTAATATTTAAAAAAAACGTTTCAAGTTGGACATCGAGCGACTACCTGTTACCTATCGCAATCATTTATGTACCTACTGCCAAATTATTATTATCAATGAGCTCAAGACGACGCTGAAGGCGCGCGCGCGACTGCGCCGCGTGGTGGTCACGTTTTAGAGCGGACAACCAGGTAACAGAACAAGCCTAAACTTTGTGACTTTTCATGATACAGTTTTGAAATTTTGTACATAGATTGTTTACATAAAAATACGAAACACGCGTTTCAGGTTTAGCATCTAACGCAGTGTACGACGTATTGCAAAAATCCGCGTCTGGACATCTATTTCGTATATCATGACTATGAACGAATCACCACGCACAACAGTCGAAGACAAGTCGAGCTTCAAAGGACAAAATGCTTTAGTTATTTCTTTTACGGACAAAAATCTGAGATATTTGTATTTACCTGTACAGTACACGGTACAAAATATTTGTTTCGAATAGGAATAATCAAAACTAACAACCGGTAGTCAGCGGTCCCCATGTCATGTTGTCAGGGAAACTCATTCATGCATGTTCATTCCATAGTTTTTTAAACATAAAAACTGTTTATTTGTAAACATAATAATTTTTTAGCGATGCACTTACCACGGGGTTACCGGGAACAATCAAGAAATTTTTATTAATTAAATCTGGATCTGAAAAATACGCTGGAAGGTCTTGTCTAGGTTTATAGGTTGATAGGTTTGATTTTAGATTTTTCCATAGCAAATTAGGGCTTTTAATTTTATTATTAATGTTATGCTTGAAATATGCAGTTTTTTCAATGTACAGTGAATTAATCACCAAGTGCTTCAAGTCTTTGTAGTAACTTTTTTTAGAGTCAGATTTCGTTTTTCTGTAAGTACTAAGCGCCTCGTCACGCAAACGCATCATAACTTTGATTGTATCTGTAATCCACGGATACGATTTGTCCTTCACAGTGCACGTTTTGATAGGTGCGTGAGCATCAAACAGGAAAATTAGTTAAACTGTTTTACATCCGTGACCTCTCTAATCCAGGTCCAGTTGATAACCAGCGTCAGGCACTAGTTGCCCGGCATTTTGCTGAACTGGTCCTATTTGGCGCAGCTATGAGGTACATCGTGTTACCTATTTTTTTTTTTGTTTAGTTTTAAGTTTTTTTTTTTTCTTGTATTATTTTTGTTTAATATTGTGTGCACTTGTGGCATGTGCCAAATAAATGTATTTCCTTTCTTTCTTTCTAAAAACTAGCTTTTGCCCGCGGCTTCAAACGCGTAGAGGTCCGAAATTAGAATGTCCTATTAGGGTAAAAAGTATCCTGTTTTCCTGACCCAAATTTTATAGAAATCCATTCAACTTGTACCAGACGGGCGTGGGGTAGCCCGTGCAATTCAAATCTTGCATTTTTTTTTTACAATTTGCAGGCCAGTGTCACAAATAACACGTATGTAGTTTAAAAAATGTAATCAGCAAAATCATCAATACAATCCTCTAAGTTCTCGTGAAATAATTATTAAATAGGGTCAAATGAACTTAGAGGTGTATTTACGCGAATCATATTTTAAAGGGAGTAAAATAGAACCTTAACATAAACGAAAGGAACTTGTTCTCCCCGTCACTGCGATCATTTTTTTGTTCTAGACCATACCTGGGAACCTTCTAGTTACGGAGATATTGGGGGTCAAAGTTCCAACTTTTTCACAAGTTTTTTTTTTAAATACATGTTTTTTATGTATTTAAAAAAAAGAGGGAAGGGAGGCCTTTGCCCTGCAGTGGGACACAAATGGCTGATAAATAAATAAAAAATGTTTTTTATGTAAGATTTTTACTTTACACACCTCCACGACCCTCGTACTATTCAATCCATTCATCAGCACAATGCTATGAGTGCTTTCCATCGAGTCCTACCGTAAAACGAGATTTTTCACCCCAAAAAAAGAAGTCGATTCCCAGCAATAATTTTTGCGTAAAGTTACTTAGTTTGATGTACAGAATGCTTGGTTGACGGATATGTGAAGGGTTCGTTTACACCCGGTATTTTCATCAACATACAACCTGACGTTGACCTACAAATTGCAAAAAAAAAACGTAAGAAAATTTGAATTTCGCAGGCTTCCACCTAAATCATGCATTTGTGGTATAAGCTCTATTATATCCAATACCGAATGCTTTTTATCGAGAATCGATTTATTTATCGATTAATACATTTTATTTATTACCTCGTTTCACTTTGCGGTTTCCCTGTTCAATCAAGTCTAAACAACTCCCCAATCTTTATTAATCAACCCCCACTGCAGTTACCGTGACATTAGCTGAGTATATTATTAACCCTTCGTCTACCAACTCTTTTGAGCGTATATAATTATTCATGCAGTGGGTATTACGTTTGTTAAACACTCATCAACCCCTCGTTGGGGTCTCAAAGGCCCCCGGACAGTTGCGGTTTCACATCTTTGTGACCCTGTTTTTGCAGCGCACAGAGGGTTACTTTAAAAATATTAGGAATTTCTGGTTGGATAGTGACCGGTTTAATTTAGAAGATGAGAGGCATGAGGGAATAGTTTCAAGTGATAAATGTGTGTTTCCATGGTGCTAGGCAACTGGGCTTATCCAAGTTGTGAACGTCCCTTTGTGCTTATTGGCCTTGTTTTGTTCTGTCGCCCGCTGATATGGAGGGAAGTGAAAATTATAGTTTTCCTACTCCTCCACTAAACTTTTCTGATTAATTTCGTTCCGGGATCCAAGACAATTAAACTATTTCTCTGGGATT
This sequence comes from Noctua janthe, assembly GCA_910589295.1. NCBI lineage: Eukaryota > Metazoa > Arthropoda > Insecta > Lepidoptera > Noctuidae > Noctua > Noctua janthe. The sequence continues at coordinate 13,171,918 of OU342573.1, forward strand.
TCATCGAGCTTCATTGTCTCGGCGCTTTTCTGGTCATCGGCTCTGTTGATTCGTGCTTTCAGGAGTTACGGTGGTTTGGGAATAGTTTGGCGGGTTTGATATATGTGAAAGTATTGTGTCTGTCGTGTACTCCCAATTATTAACCATTTATCTTAATCTTGATTCTTATTTCAAAATCGTCACACAGTATCGGGCCACTAACAAACACATAAGTCATTGTATGGCTTGACAGCCTGACAACCGTACCGTAATTCACCAAGTTACCGTAAGGCACCTTTGAATAGTAAAACATTATTGGACCTCTTAGTAAGCCTTTCCATTAATATCTTATCGGCTGAGCTGCAATAACCTTAGAAATTCTAAGAATTAAGATAAATCTACCAAGCATAATATCACATTGTCTTGGGATCGACCTATCGTCGTTCTGAAGAATAAAAAAAAAGTAGTAGTAAACCTTAATAACTATAATAAACTTATATAACTACTACTACAGTAGTTATAAAAGTTTCTTATTCTTATTCTTATTCTTAATGATGCAAACTGCTTCATTCGAAATCAAAAGATCTTGCATCATTTTCGTTCATATTGTTATTTTTGTTAATCCATAAATGGGTTAAGCGGTTTAATAAAATATAAATAATCCTGGCGATTGAACAGTTATTTTCTGTTCAATAAAACACGATAATAGGGACACTTTAACCTGTACATAAAAAATACAAGGCTGACCATTATAACACTGTACGAGATCTTATCAAATTTTACTACTATCCTACTTCTTACTATAATATTAAAAATGCGCAAGTTTGTGAGGATGGATGGAGGGATGTTTGTTACTCTTTCACGCAAAAACTACTGAACGGATATGGTAGAAATTTTGCACACAGACAGTTTATAACCTGGATTACCCTATACAATACTTTTTATTCCGATGGTAGGCGATCCCTAGGGAAAATTACCAAAGTCCGCGGGCGAAGCCGAGGGTATAATCTAGTATTGTTTAATTCGCGACTATCACATCTCTGTTTATCCTGCAAATCACTGGATGTCATAGTAAACAAACCGAGATACGTGCATATTACTTGTAGCCCATGGATGTCATTGACAGGAGGGCGCTGTAAGTAAACATTTGTGATTTTTTCTGAAAATTGAGTTGAAATAACAAGATGTCTGCTTTAGGTCCGATATCTGCGAACAGATTTAATGTACAAGTATGTCTGAGGGTTAATGTGACACTTGAGGGAGGCCTATGTCCAGCAGTGGGCGTCTTTCGAAAAAATGATGATGATGATGATGCTGTCTGAGGGTCTAGACTTTATACAAACTAACATACTATCAGCATTACGATTACAGAAAAGTCCTGACATAAAATCTTCCAAAAAGTTCATGTTATGATTTACTAGTTGCTTTCAAAATTTTACCGATTGTGATAGAAATTGTACTGTAATTGTATTGTAATTGTTGTATTGTTGTGTACTAACTGGGTTGTGGAGGTCAGATAGGCAGTCGCTCCATGTAAAATACTGGTATTCAGCTGCATCCGGTTAGACTGGAAGCCGACCCCAACATAGTTGGGAAAAGGCTAGGCAGATGATGTGATAGAAATTGTCATACGGAATTGAAGAGCAGGCTGACCTTTTAATATAGGTATCTTCTACATTGATATTTGTATTAATAGCAATTAATATTAACTCACTCCAATGAAAACCGCATTATTAATAGCAATCACGAATGTAACTAAAGAAACAATAGTAAAGGATGGCGCAGAAACATGTTAACATCATTTCAGTCCCTCATTACTTAAACGACTCCTTTCTCTTTTACAACTGTCTTATAAATAAACAGCGAGATATGCTTTTAATCTTTCATACAAGTGTTTCCAAAGACAATGCCATTTTTAATGTTTCATTTCATTCCTACACGCATGCGTTAGTTCTCGATTCGACGCCTGCGTAGTAAGCCAAGTAAAATGGCCGACTCTCCCAGATTTGAGAACACCAACTAGAATGTTTTGCTAATAAAATTTGAATCGCGTTCTAGAATTCGAATTTGAGAAAAAAACAATTGAAGAATAGTTTGATGACGTGGCAATGACGGTTACTGAAATGTTTAGTGATAAATGAATCTGATTGTGGATATTTGTGTGTTGACAGTTCTGTAAAAATTATCTAAAATGTGCTTCTACGGATTTTTTTAGTAAAATACTCGTTTCTACGCTTATTTTGATGTAAAAGTATTGAAATTCTAATACGATTGGCAAAAAACATTGATGTTGTAAAGAGCTGATGAAAATGTAAACCAAGAATCGTGTTCTGGGACATAATCAACCCAGACTATGAAATTGTAAGGTAAGTTTATCTTCCAACTAATAATAATGATTTATAAGATCCATTCTTAGTAACTAACGATGAGAGATTATTTAAAATTTTCCCCCTTTTGCTAGGAAAATTGAGCTTATGAATGATATTTGAGCAAATTATTTTATTGTGGCTACTTACTTTCATTTGTTTTTTTTTTTTACTTTTTGTAGGAAATATTCATATGTTTTATAGGTGATAAACATTCTAAGATTTATTTATAAGTTTGTCTAAAAAAAATCGTTTCTTTTACCCTAACAACAAAGTTTGTTGACACCATTCCGAGCCTTTTACGAATAGCAATGATCAATTTATGTCCCAACTTACACACGAAGAAACGATTGGTTCAAAATCCTGAATAAATATATATAAACTTATACAGTTAAATAGGTAAGTATAGTATAATCTTGTGTTTGGTTTCTGCCAATAAATAGGCCACCCTTTGTGTGATGAAAGGTGACAATGGTATTAGGCCAAGATGATGAGCATTCTCTTGTCTATGACTAAGTACAGTTGTCTATTGACAGAATTAATGATGTATGGCCTATCTTTTCATTCACGAAATATTTTAAGAGTAACTTCTATAAGTCGTAAAGTCGCCATAGCAACGAAAAAAAAATATCTGAGTGTTTTTTGTTTTTACGAAATTATTATAATTCTAAAATTTCTTGAGACTTTTTGCATAGAACCTTTACACCCAATTGTAACAATGACAGTAGGTAATTTATTTTTACGACGTAGTAACATAGCGTAATGGATGTTGAAAAATAAGGAGCCAGTATTTATTTTGTGGGTCAAGTAATTTTAAATTAATTATTTTTTATAAAAATATACTTAATAAAAAAAAATCCGTTGAAATGGCTTCGTTATAGCTGTTAGATGAATCTCTGAAAATATTTTATGTATGAATAGTTAGACCTTATATACAGAGATAGGCTTGGATGAAATCTATTTTAGTTACTTTATTGCTTTATTACCGCTTTAGTTTCCAACTTATTTGAAAACATCGTGAGAAATCTCCAAGAACGAAAAAGCCGAAGCCATAATTATGACATGTTCCAATCCGCACTAGGTGCAAGCGGTTAATTATGGCCCAAAGAGGAGGCCCTTGTCCCAGCAGTGGGCACATTATTGGCTGATTTTTCTTTTACTTCTGTTGTGAAAGGTGACAATGGAATTATGTCGAGATGATGAGCAGTCTCTTGTCTGACATCTGGAATTAGGGTGAACTCATACTGAATGTGTACACACGGCGACACATCAAGCTCTAATCAACCAGTATAACCTGACTTTGCTTTGTATGAGCTTCCCGTACGATGAGAGATCAGCTTAATTTAGTTTTGCATAGTTTGACTGGCCGCCGTGCGTACAAGCTGGTTCAGTTATTTTAAAAAAAATGTTGGAGTTGTTATCCTACTTAATCATATTACATAATATTTAATATTATAAATCCGAAAGTTTGAGGATGGATGGATGGATGTTTGTTACTCTTTCACGCAAAAACTACTGACCGGATTTTGATGAAATTTGAATTTGGCACGCAGATAGTTTATAACCTGGATTAACACATAGGATACATTTATCCCGACAGCAGGATCTCGTGGGACAATTACCGAACAACACACGGGCGAAGCCGCGGGCTTAAACTAGTAACTGATATCAGAAGCTTCACCCGAGTAAATTTTTGTTTCATTTCCTCTTCACTTTAGATTCATTTTGTGTTCAGTGGAGTTAATGATGCTGAAATTAGCTTTTTGTCTTCAATTCAGTATCAAACAAAAATGTGTAACGTTCAGCATAACGTCGGGGATAGTGCAAATCCGCGGAACTAGCATTGGATAATTCCGCGTATCTGACAAATGTAGCCAATTTCAATTACGCATTGTCGTAGCGACTAAATTAATGAATTTAATAGATTTCTACTGTTAACAATACATAGAACACAAGAATTGTTACTATTCATGTAAAAATGAGGTCAAAAATCGTTGAAATAAAAAAAAATATATACTTACAACCTTCCCCTGTAAACCTACACGTAGTACAGATACGCGCACTTTACGTATGGTAGATTCGCGGATTTGCACTATCTCCGACGATAACCCGTTAGTAACCAATGAGCGATGAGGCGGCTATCATGTATTATATCATAACTATAACTTCGTAAATAACTGTGTCGAAAACGTATTCGTATAGGAGGTAACCACACTTTTCGACGTCGAATCGGTTCGAGCGAGTCGGAAAGAGTTTTATATTTAAGTAGTATGAACGAAGCCTCCTTACTTGATTTTTACGATACCTATCAGATAAAAAATATATATCCAATTCTCGTGTGCGATTATAATGCTAACCCGATATAAGAAAAAATACCCTAATAAAGATCTAGGTATTCATGAATAAGGTCGTAAACGGGATCATAAAATATTTCTTTATAAACAATTTTATGATATTTTTTATTAACTCAGAAATACCTTTATGCTTTTCCATGATTTTGTAAAGAGCTTTTTTTAATCCTTTTATTTTTGTTTAGTTTGTTTTACTCCTACTTATTTTTAAGAGAATGTTGTGTGCAGTGAGTGATAACAATTAGCTGTCCCACCTTTGCATAAATAGTTGAGATTTTTTAGAAAACGAATCTATAGAATATAATTTTTTTATTTATTTGAGCAAATTAAATAAAATATATAAGAATTATAAAAAATCTATCGATTCGTTTTCTAAAAAATCTCAAGCATTTATGCAAATGTAGGTCAGCTAATTGCTATCACTCACTGTAAACACGGCGGCACGTGAAGCTGTACATTTCCAGTATAACTTGGCCACGCTTTGTATAGATTTCCTATACAATGAGAGACCCGCATAAAATGGTTTTGCATAGCTTGATTGGCCGTCGTGCGTACACCTGTAATTGGTACCTACATAAGAACCCTAACCTGTATATTTTTATTGTTAAATGTAAAATGTATGTACTGTTTTCGTAGCTATTTTAAATAAATAAATAGTCCTGTAAATAATTGTAATTACAGGAGTAAATTATTGTAATTATGTACTTTGGACCCGTCGAATAAGTATATGAGATACAGCCCCCGTAGCATGACCACCGTAGACAAGGATTTCTTTGACGGAAGAATCTTCAAAATGACAGATTGTGTCGACACAATGACATATTTCTTTGCACTATCTGTCATTTGGTCGATTCTTCCATCAAAGAAATACTTGTCAACGGTGTATATGCTACGGGGGCAGATATCGTAAACGGCCTCTTCGGTCTAGGGGTCGCAAGTGTTACTATGAGTGGTTCTGCGTTCGATACCCATTTGTTGTTTCGTCACCAATTTTTAGTAACAATCGTTTGTATAGAAATATGCTCAACCCTGTAACAGGGGGCATAAACAAAACTAGCGAGATGTGGGTGTACTATATACGTACACACGGCGACACATCAAGCCATACATTTCCAGTATAAAATGGCCCAGTTTTGGATGAATTTCCTGTACAATGAGAGATCTGCTTACACTGGTTTTTTTAGCTTGATTGGTCGATGTGCGTACAACTCTGCTTAACTTTTCAAGCAAACAAGCGTGATGTGACGACATGTGTTCCTTAACGAATTTTAAAATCATAAACAAGAAGAGTGTACGACCATATGCATGAACGTGGACGTGACGAAAGGGCATCTATACAAATAAATAAAATTGAAGTGTCTGATTGTAATTTCAAAATAACAGCTTTTTACTGAACGCGAATGAAAGTACATACCTACGGTACTTATAACAAAAATCTTGAAATATAACCGTAAAACCGCAAAAAAACCCCTTTTAGGGTACATTAATACCCACCACGACGTATGCACAACTCCAGCGGGGAGGCGGGAGGGAACCTAGAATAGTCGTATTGGGCAACTAATGAAGCCATTAAAACAAAAAAAAAAACCTTTTGTAGGAATTATTTCCGATTTGATATATATTTTTTTGTTTATCCCACTGGCCTATTAATGCTCTACCTCTTGGAAGCATTACAATCAAATTACACTCACGCGAGTTCCCTGGCAGGGAACAGTAATTAACAATAAAGCCTTCCCATCATAATGTTATGAATAAATTAATTAAATATACATGTAAATGATCAAGTCGAATCTCTGAGTGACATAGCAACAGTGTGTAAACAAGACTATTTCGAACAACTCGTGGCAATGAAATTACTTGGTTACTTTACACCTCGCCTTAGACCTCAGATGATGCGACTTGCGTCACTTGTCTCCATCGCATGATTACCGTTGTGTCGCAAGTCGGGTGGCGGTAACTGCGAAATTACTTTTTTTTTTCTCCGCAGTCGTTGTTTTCATTCATCTTTTAGGATTCCGTAGCCGAATGGCATAAAACGGAACCCTTATAGATTTGTCATGTCTGTCTGTCTGTCCGTCTGTATGTCACAGTCACTTTAATCCGAAATTATTCGGACTACACAGTTGAAACTTGGTAGATGTATTCTGTGTACAGCTTTACGATTTTTAAACAAAAATATAAAAAAAAGATAAAGAGTTTTTTTTTTTATCAAGCGTATACGTGCGGGGTGTTTATAGATAGGTCTTTAAAAATGACATTGTGGTTTCTATTACCATTTTTTCTCAAAGTCAATCATTTGAAAGATAGGCACTTCCAAAGTTTTAAAATGTGCCCCCCCTCCCCCTTCTAATTTCTAAAGTAAGAGGAGGAAAAACCTGATAAAATGTAGAATTGTAAAACGTAAAAAAACCTTTCAACGAAAATAGGTTTGCATAAGATTTGATGTTTAGTTTTTGACATATGGGACTTTCTCATCAAACTGCAGCAGTTATTTTTGTTTTTCATTAAAATACTATTAAAAACAAATTTAGTTTTGCTGTTAAACATATGAATGAGCCTTCAAAATATTTTTATTATTAACTAATTATAAGCTTAATAAAATAAGCAGGTATTAATTAGAATGCTAATTGAATCAATTTCACTTAATGTACAAGTTATCGATTTCATAGTAAATATATTATTTTTCTTCTAATGATCAATTCTGTTTTTACTGCTATAGATTTTTGTGGTGCCATAGTAAAAGTTACTACTGACGATAAGGTCTATCAATTACCATTGGTTTCTACTCTGGGCAACATGTTTCAAGGGCCAACCTTTTAGGAAAGAGTTGCATTGTCCTTTATCGGTCGATATTCGATCGTTTTGAAGAAAGTTTTTGCGATACTATTTTCTTTACTAGTTACCTTTACTGCCTTACTTTATCAAGAGACGTCTTCTTGTTGTGTGTTAAGAATATGTTCAAAATCTTTCGTTTAATACAGGGTGTAAACGGACTGACTGACTGCGTCGTTGGTCTAGTCGTTACAAGCGCGACTGCTGAGCATGAGGTCCTGGGTTCGATTTCGGGCAAAGTGTTATTGGGTTTTTCCATCCGGAATTTCTCAGTAGCAGCCACGGAGTCTGGATTTGTGTCCGGTTGATGGCGATAGACTCGCCCACTATTACATGGGGCTTGAACATAACTGGCAAAATGTGGGTGTACTTGTTGGGTATACTTCTGCCTAACTCCTTCGGGAATTACAAGGCGTGATGTTATGTTATGTATGTAAATTATCCACCTGATACATAAAAGCCTCTTTCCCAAACGCCCTCTGTCATGTCTTATCTTGTGCGTGAAAGTAACTCAAATCATCATCTGCCTAGCCTTTTCCCAACTATGCTAGGGTCGGCTTCCAGTCTAACAGCTAGAATACCCGTATTTTACATGGAGCGACTGCCTATCTGACCTCCACAACCCAGTTAGTACTAGGTAATACGATACCCCTTGGTAAGACTGGTTGTCAGACTTTTTGAGCCACTGACTACTTGTAACGACTGTCAAAGATCTACAAATGACAGCCGGGACCAAGGGCTTAACGTGCTTTCCGAGGCACGGAGGCAACTCGGTATGTAATAGGTGGTCCATCCACAGACCAACCTAGGCAAGCACGGCTTAACCTAAAGATCAATCCGAGCAGCTGTTATTTTTCCTCATGAAAGTAACTCAAATGACACGCCAATATTTTTCACAAGGAATTTAAAAAGAAAAATTCTCAGAAAATTAAAATCCTCATTTTTCCCGTACCAGTAAAAGCTATTACGCCCATCAATTTATATCATCAACATTAATATAATAAATAGGGGAAATTTGTTCGTTCATACCGTTTAAGCGCTGAAACTTTTAGTTCAATACAAAACTCCTGCTTACCTGTATTTTATTTGAATGATGAACATAAAACTTTGGCTACGGAGCGTTTATTGTGCCTTTTGATGTTAATAGCTGTTGCTGTAATGGTTTTTACAAGGCGCTGGGAATTTGAGAATTTGGTTGGATATTATTTCTTATGGGTAGTATTTAAACGAGCGAACATAAATTCAAATTAAAGGTGTCAAAAATATTTAAAATGGGCTACTGAAATACTAAGTGAGCGACAAACAGTGGGCGAATACAAATGTTTAAAACAGCGACTTGAAAATAGAAATTTGAGTTACTAGTTGTTCAGTACGATTATGTGATAATTCAAGGACTCCTGTAAAAAACTTAAAACAAGGTTATTAATTACTAGATTGTAGATAAGGCGTAGTCGACGAACCCCCGCTGAGCGGGGCTCCTATTTCTGTTTGCAGAGTTTAAAGTAACCTAACACGAAGGGGATTCCGGGGTCTTAGTTCGCTCACTTCGCTCGCTCACTAGACCCCGCCATCCCCTTCGAACCTAACCTGTCCGAGTCGGGGTGCCACAAGTCTCTCTCAGCATTTGCTCGCTCTTGCTTCCTTAATTCTCCTTGCCGCAATGACCAGATAAATAGTTACTTACATTGGTACAATAGTCGCCCATTTAGTATATTGGTCGCCAATTAAATTTTTATTCGCCCGATTAATAATTTCCCATTTCTTATTAATTTTTGGAGGGTCTTGTGGCTGAATAATAATAGACGCACAAGCCGCGATCTTTAAAGTTAAGCCGCGCTTGTCAAGGTCGGTCTGTGGATGAGTGACTATCATTACATACCGAGTTTCCTCCGTGCCTCGGAAAACACGTTAAGCTGTTGGCCCGGCTGTCATTTGTAGATCTTTGACAGTCATTACAGGTAGTCAATGGCCCGAACGTATCGTATTACTAGGTACTAACTGTGTTGTGAAGGTCAGATAGGCGACTGCCTACATGAAGCGACAGCTCCATGTCAAATTCTGGGATTCAGCTGCATCCGGTAATAACTATTATTATGTCCAGTAGTTTAAAATTGCTATAACACCGGTTAAATAGACAAAATGTATTGATGTACAATTAATAACCTTATCATTAATACTGAAAACGCGATATTTAGCATGTTCGCTATTTGTTTTGAGTTCCTGATATTCGAGGCTATTGTAAATCAAATCAAATCAAATCAAAATATTTATTTGCTAGAATATGGTACTTAAGGTGTTACCGTAAATTTGTTTCAGCATATCCTGCCATAAAATGGCGTGCAAATGTATTTACATAAGCGATGGCAATTAATCTAACTTACAAATTACAGATTGTATTGACTTGTCTTCTAAGCAGTCCTTTTTTTTTCCGGATGGGAAATCATCAAATGACCCCCCCACTCTGGGCTGAGCGGAAGGGAGTGTCAGACTTGTACTGACTAAGACCCATCCATGTTCCTTCTTTGCCCTTTGTGTTCCAGGGCCGCGGTAACAGTCCCGCAGCCCACCTCTAAGTAGTCATTAACGGTATAATGTCTTTTAAATAATAAGTTTGACAATTATTTTTTTTAACATTGACAGCGGTAAGTGTTGAAAACTATTTGGTAAATGATTGAAAATAATAATTGATATGCAGTATACCTATCTTAAATAATTTTAGTTTTATTGGTGGGAGCCAAAGTCTATTTTTATGCCGTGTTCGGCTATTTGGTCTGTCAGTGCTAGTTTCAAATGAATTGTAGTTTCTTCTAACAAATACACATATTTCAAAATTGGCCATATAAGTACCATAATCACGGATAAATTAAAGTTATTGCAGTTGCTGAAGTTGTGGTAGTAGTTATTTAAGTTATTAATAAACTTGTCTGTAAAAAATAAAAAGAACATGTGACGCTTGCTTATAGGATATCTGAATACATTAGAGGTATTCTTGGTGAGTACATTTCACCTATCCTCTTCCCCGAGTACCTAATAGGGGCTGATAACGGCTACAATTTTTAATGACTGAAACACCACGTGGTTAATTAGGGAGGATGATCTTTTACGGTTTTCCCTATCTAAAAAAGGTTCCATTCATTAATTGTGTCCTTGAATATTTATTCGAGGCACCAAATGACACCTAACAATAATAACCACTCCAAAATGAGAATCCCATATTAATCACCATCCAACCCTTTCAGGATACGGAGATAACGAATCACCATCAACGTTTACGATCCCCATACACTCTCTCACTTAACCCCTCCAACCTCCATTTTAAATTTTCACATCAGTAATTCTATAAAAAGTAACGACCCTCCCAGACTATCAGTACGACTTCGCGCGTCTCGAACCGGTGAGAGATTATCAATTTGACTTTCATAACAGCCCAAAGTAATGTCCTTAAGCTGAGTAAATGGACCGAAATTGATAATAAAATTAATTTACTTGCTCCCTAAAACGAGTTTTCGAGGAACAGGACGAAATTTATTCGTCTTTATTTCAGCGTTGTCGTCGATACAATAGCTTTTGTTGCGAGCTTGTATTGTTTTAGATGGCTGTCTGATGCTGCCTTTATAGATTGTGTGCTCTCCTTATAAATCGCGTGTTTTACTTTGGTAAACAATGGATTTATTATTGTGTTTTGAAATTACATTATCGTCGTGCCTAAATTGGAACAGGATTTTACTGCAGTAATTTTGCTATCAAAATATTAAGAAGTTCTCGTTCCACTAGCTTCTGAGGTAAGTTCAACGTTGGTATTCCTAGGAGAATTAAAGTTGTTACCAAGACACGTGCCCATGGCCTACCTCCCAAGATTATCTGAAGAAAGGCTTTCCCTAGTAGACAAACTAATTTAATTTATTAATATAAGTCGTGAAGAACGTTTTAAATGTGAACGTAGATGGTGTAATAGTAGGGCATGGTCAAAAGAAACGATGGATGGACAGTGTGTAAGATGATATGGCTAGAAAGAGTGTGGCTTCTGAGATTGCGAATAATAGAGAAGTAGGGAAGAAAATAGAATGGGGCTAGTCGTAAAAACCTTGTGGAGCAATGGTGTTAGTGTAATCAATAAGATACTTTTCAGTTAAATTATTATTATTTTATTCATAATCAAGTAACATAGGGCTCATTATTTGGCACAGAATTACAATAACAACACAACCATACAAGACATACAATTAAAATAAAGTTATTTATTAATAATACATTACTGGTCATAAAAACAAAATAAACAAACAACAATTACAATTTTCTTACCGGACCTGTAAAAGCAACATGCCTGCCACAGCAATGCTGTACATAAGGGCAGTCCAGCCTGTTTGCGATCATTGCCAGGATACAATTGGGGCTGGCCCGCACCCGGCGCACCAGGGACGCGCACCGCTTACGCATAGAAGCGTGGAAACAATCAGTGCGTGCCATCGCGAACATCCCTGATGCGCTACAGAAATGCTTCCACCATTAACTTTTTTTTTTTTTTCGGATGGGAAATCATCAGATGACCCCCCCCCCCCACTCTGGGCGGAGCGGAAGGGAGTGTCAGACTTGTACTGACTAAAACCCATCCATGTTCCTTCTTTGCCCTTTGTGTTCCAGGGCCACGGTATATCTTTCGAACAGTCCCGCAGCCCTTGTTCCACCATTAACTTCAAAAGAATATTAAACGATACCAAAAAAAGTAATCCACTGTACACTTGACTACCAAAGTGGTACATTTAAAACAATATTACTATAGGAAAGTGAAACATTAAAGAAGATAGGTCGAAGTTTTATAACAGGAGCCCCTGTTACTGTTACCCGGGTATTCTTTATCCGTGCGACTGGACAAAATCATTTAACATTTGGCTGAAATATTAAATGTTTTACATGACATGTTAATTTGTTAAAACTAGCAGAAGAGTAGGCTTAATTTAATTTAATTATGATAATGATGCAATTTATTCAGTCAAAATATCATTTACCACATGAAACGATTGTGAGGAAAACTGCTTAGAAAATTCGAAGACTGTGACTGGGTTACATCATCTACCGTCATTAGGGAATCTGTACTGACGACATGTGAATGTAATGTACAAGGTGTTTACGGACCCTTCACAAAGCCGGCAACCACAAACTAAGAAACTCTACGCAAAAATTATTGCTGGGAAACGACTTTTTTTTTTGGGGTGGGGTTGTGGAGGTGTTTGGAGTTAGGTGTATCATTAAAAAATTGTATTTATAAAAAAAAAACTAGTGAAAATGTTGAAACTTTGACTCTCAATACCTCCGTAAATTTTTGTTCTAGACCATACCTGGGCAAGGTATGGTCTAGAACAAAAAAATTATCGCAATGATTGGGAGAACAAGTTCCTTTCGGCTTCGTTAGGGGGTTACCATTCGGGCGTTAATAAGTGTGTAATGTTATCTTATGTTTATCTAGACAATGTACTAACAACGTCACATAGTAAAGAAAAAACCTGCCAAGTACGAGTTGGACTCGCGCACCGAGGGTTCCATATCAACTTGTAGGTAGTTTGTTATTATTTGTTAAACGACATATTAACGTTTTTCATATTTCTACCTTTAAATGTACTGTAAGACATTGCTTCTTGCCAAATTTAATGGTTCTAGGTCAACGGGAAGTATCGTATAATTTTGATTCCCTTGAGAGTGTCAAAATATAGGTTTTTTGCGGCATAAACGGCCGTATCGTTTTTTTACGTTAACTTAGAAGTTTCATTTTTTCACAGCTTCAAAGGGACTGTAGACCTGAGTATATGGTTTTAATTTTACCTCGATACCTCCACGCGATCCTAAGATTAAAGGCTTTGACAGACACACAGACGGACAACAAAGTGATCCAATAAGGGTTCCGTTTTTTTCCTTTTGAGGTACTGAACCCTAAAAATTGTCAACATAAGATTTTTCTAATCAGTATGAAAATTTACCTAACAATATAATCTGAGATTAACAACGACATTATGACCACTTAAACCACGGCCAATAACTCCGATTTGAATGTTCATTTTATGGCCATCGTTAACCATAGTCAATTTTATTCCTTTGGGCAATCTAGGTCGTAAAATAGTAGATAATAGAGGCACAAATTTTTTTAGCACTTTTGGGTTAGGAATATCAAAAAGATATAATAATCCTTTTAGCCTTAATTGAACAATACTTTCATCATCTTCCTGCCCTTGTCCCATGTTACTTGGGGTCGGCGCAACACGTTTTTTCTTCCAATCTCCTCTGTCAACCGTCACGCTATCATTTACTCCTTTAACTTTCATATCATTCCTCACACAATCCATCCATCGTTTCTTTCTGTCTTCCTCTCCCTCTCCATCCATCAACGTTTATATTCATCACTCTTTTAGTCACATGCGATTCGTCCCTCCTCATCACATGTCCATACCAAGACAGTCGCTTCCCTTTTAGCTTTTCTGTAACTGGCGCAACTTTTAAACTTCATCTAATATACTCGTTCCTTACCTTATCCATTCTTGTCACACCACACATCTACCTCAATATTCTCATCTCCGTTACATGTAATCTTCTTTCTGTACTGTAACTGTAACTGTACCAAAGATTCTGGTATATTCAAGATAAGCATTTAATCAGCCTGTGATATGTACTGGTGAGACACAGGCTTCCTCTCTGCGAGAGGAACGTAACATAACATAACATCACGCCTGTAATCCCCGTAGGGTTAGGCAGAGGTGTAGCTAATAGTACACCCACTTATATTTAAGTCCTATGTAATAGGCGAGCTTGATGGGCGAGCCAATCAAGATCAAGTCCAGCTTCAGGGCTGTTATAGGGATATTTGAAATGGAAGAAGCTCTTTGCTCAATCTTAATATTTTTAACAAATATATTAATGGTGAAAGATGAGTCTAATTTACTTAAAATTCCCTTGCTAAATGTGTAGCTTTGTGAAAACCAAAATTAAATCAGGCTTTTCCACCGAACAAAACACAAAAGTCCTAGTTTTTAATTAACAATAAAAAGAAATCCAATAAAAACTAAAATATACTATTAAAGCTAAACTCATCCCACAATTCCACTTTTAAAAGTTCACCAAAAAAATATATTCAAAATAAAACTGAAAACGAACCAAACAGCTCAATACATAAAGTTCCACGAGTCCAATTTCAGAATACTACACAGTTTCGAGTGTCCGTGGCTACTGTTCAATTAAATTGAACCCTGTCTAGCATTCCGACGCCGCTTGTCCAACATGAGACTTCGTGCATCGCCACGCGAATATTCCGTAAGGTACTCCGGAATTTCTGCATTTAAACATTCCGTGTTTTCCGGGAGACATCGTCGGCAGGGAACTTTACACTGATATTGTGGTAATTGAAAAAGTGGACATTTTTGTAGTGGTCGTACATACCTTTGTTTTTGTTGGACCTGAGTTTTTTTTTTGTGTAAGGTCCTTAAACTGAAGTCTGCTTAGGGGAAAAAAGATGATGTTGCCCTGTAACCTGCAGTAGGATGAATAAATAGGTACTTACTGATTTTTTTTTTTTTTTTAAATATGATTCTTATATCGATGCAAACAAAATCAACCTTAACAGTATGGAAAAAACGGCTCACTTTACCTATCAGAAAATTTCACACCATGCGTGAAGCTCCGTGTCTGCCTGGGAAGACCTTCGTGACTCGTCCCAGTGGCCACACGAGTGGTGGTTGTCCCCGTTCCTTAATCAGAACAAGGGTTCCCAAAGTCAGTTCGGTCGGTGTTGAGGATGTCCACTTTGTTTTTTGCTGGAGCAGAGAAACATATTCGATGTGAAATCGCTTCCAAAAATGTTGTCGCATATGCTCCATTCTGTGGTAGCGCTTCAATCGGCTGATGTCAGTGTCAGTCATCTGTGGATACGGAACAGACATGAGTGGTGGTCGTCCAATTTCAAAAATGAGAAGGAGTTAGGACAGCATAATCTAGAGGATCATGGGAAAGGGGTACTTGTGGTGTGGACGTGAATTCAAGACTGCTTCTATTTGACTCAAGCCCGTGGTCATCTATCTCCTCTTATGTGAAGTGTGCTAGAGCGAGAAGTCTTTTTAAATGATGTTTGGTAGATTTTACATACAACAATTACCTATTTGTTAAAAATAGTTACTTTTTATTACGACAATGCGAGAATTTTAGATAACTTATTTATTTAGTAATAATTATTCTCCCGAACTTCGAGGAAAGTTTTGAGTATGAATGTGAATGGGTATGTGAGTAGAGGAAGACCAAAGAAACGATGGATGGACTGTGTAAAGAATGATATGGCAAGAAAGGAGGTGTCTGGCGAGATGACGAATAATAGAGAAGTATGGAAGAAAACATGCTGCGCCGACCCCAAATGAATTGCGATAAGGGCAAGAGAATGATGAATTATTCTCCCAATGCATGTTTAGGCAAAAACTCACGGAGACCTAATTTGGGACATCTAATTTGTAGATTCTATTGAATAAAGACCATCATTCTTTTTTCATCTTACAAATATCTTATAATAATTATAATACATTTTCGGTATTAATGCCTGCTTGACAGCGAAAAACTAAACAGACAGAAAAATATGTTTATCTAGGCAAACAAATTTGTTTTGACTGGAGAAGTAATGAACTGAAAATACAGAGGCGAATACAGCTCACCTAGAACAAATTTTGGAACCTCAGAGAGATCTTCAAAAGCGACATGCCTGTTAAAATTAAAACTAGAGTTATGAACTGTTGTCTGACCTGGAAATACACTTTCAAGATAAAAACTAAAATAAAAACACAAAAAAAAAATAAAGAAAATATCACTTGCCAACGTGGACTAGAGAGCAGTATGTTAAAAATTTGAAAAATTAAAGTTACGACACACCAAAATAAGAAACATCAAAAGCCACCGATGCTCTAAAATATGCTAAAAAGCTGAAATGGTAAAGTGTAGACGATAGATGGACCATAAAAGTCCCATCGTGGAAAGGCCCGGAAGGGAAAACACCACAGAGGAAGACCTAAGAGAGACAGCTGTCCCACTCTGGATGCAAAAGGCCCAGGACAGAACCAAATGGAATTCTTTGGAGGAGGCCTTCACCTGCTAAGGGGTTCTTGCAGATTAGCAAAAAAACAAAAACCTTTTTAATATCTAGATTAGTAGAAAATAGTGTTATAAGTAAAATATCATTATGTAAATCATTTAAAATTGCAAGATATAAGGATTTATTTTATTTTTTGATAAATTAAACAAACAGCAAGCAGTAGTGATAGTCCAGTGGTGTGACTGCGGACTGACAAGTCATAAGTCTCGAGTTCGAACCCAAGGCACGCAACTCTGATTTTTCGAATTCATGTGCGTATTGTATAATTATCATTTGCTTCGGTGAAGGAAAACATCGCGAGGAAACCAGCATGCCTGAGAGATATTTCTCGACGGCATGTAAAGCCAAGTCAGAGGCCCATGGGTGGTATAAAAACTCTGACACCAGGTTAGGCACTAACCACACAATAAAGAAAGAAGGAAAAAAAAAGAAATTAGCGTAACGCTGAAATGCAAGAGGGCTCTTAAGAGCCAGCGCAGCATGTCTTCTTCTTGATTACTTCTCGATTAGTCCATCATCACATTGGTCGCCCCTTTTTAGTTATAATTATCTTTTGCACAGTTCATTTATCGTTTCTTTAGTCTTCTGCTACTCTTATAGCCATCCATATTCACACTAAAACTTTCCTCGCAACATATTCCCCATTATTAAAAGAAAAAGTAATATTAGATTGAATTGGAATCTATACTTTATCTACTTACCTCGAAAGGGTTAGGGTATTGGTAGGTACATCCTTGACACATAAAGTAAGAAACTTTACCTTGCCATATTTTCATGAAAAATATCATCTTTCAGCGTCATCCAACACCGAGACCCTTTACCTGAAACCTTCAGGGATTCTTAGGATATGAATATAAGAGATATCAATTTTGAAGTAATACATTTTTTTCCTGAAATGTTCTACTATACCTTATTGCTTTTCAAATAAAGCTTAAAGCAGGTGCAGCAATAATTCCCTCGATTGTTACATAACTATCTTCGCTTATTAATGTGTTGCTCACTATTTATTTTACTTAGTAAGTAATAATTACAGGAGCTCGTGGCTAAATAATAACATCCGCTCGGGTCGACCTTTATTTTAAGCCGTGCTTGCCTACTTTGGTCTGTGGATGGGTGACCACCAATTACTTACCGAGGTTCCTCCGTGCCTCGGAAAGCACGTTAAGCCATTGGTCCCGGGTGTCATTTGTAGATCTTTGACAGTCGTTAGGTAGTCAGTGGCCCAAAAAGTCTGACAACCAGTTTTACCAAGGGGTATCGTATTACCCAATACTATCTGGGTTGTGGAGTTCAGATAGGCAGTCGCTCCATGTAAAATAATGGTATTCAGCTGCATCCGGTTAGGCTGGACACGACCCCAACATAGATGGGAAAAGGCTAGGCAGATGATGAGTAAGTAATAATTACAAAATATACCGAATTATTCAACTACGAACTAAAATTCAAATCATTTATTTCAGTGGCCATTACAGGCACTTTTGAATAGTCAAAGTAAGCTTCAATCATAAAACAGATGAAGCTACAGTCCCAGTCACAAAACATTATAAATGGGAAAGTACTGTAGTTGCCCTTTCCAAAGCGTATATCTCTATGGAGAAAAACGGGCAAGAAACTCCATGGACGCTCTTTTAAATAAAAAAAACAAACACAAATTCGTCGGTAATGTATAATGAAAGGAGCCGTGCACGTTAAAAGAGGTATATAACTAACCTTACTTACTTTACTTGACTTCAAGTAACACTTCCAAAGGCGTAACAATTTTAGAGAGACTAACCATACCCAAGTCTGCAAAAGATTCCCTCTGACTCCCTTTAAAATTCCGTCTGATGTTACTAACAATATCACCCGTATTCTCTCAAACAACGTTGTATGTAGTTGTAATGAGGTGCTGCATTCCTAGATCATAATTACACCAACCCACAGCGAACGCCAAGCACCCTCAGAAACATTATCTCTGTCGAGTCTAAAGCACACAACAAAGTATTAGGACAGATAGAATAACTAGTGCAGAAAATCCACTTTTTTGAACTCATGAAAAAAAACGATAGCAAAGAGAATGGAATGAATTTATAGGGGGTAATACAAAGAAAGGTAACTTAAATAAACCGAGCACAAATCCAATGTCAGCTGCACGCATAGTATGACCACCGTAGAAACGGATTTTGTCGACGGAAGAATCGACAAAATGACAGATTTCTTTAGCTGATCTGTCATTTTGTCGATTCTTCCTTCGACAAAACCCCTTTTCTACGGTGGTTATGCTACGCGTGCTGATTAATAATCAATGATATTTCAAAATTATTATATCCACCGGAAAACGTTTAGAAGAAATAAAAAACAATCGAAGAAAACATTTCGTAAAACATTTAAACATGACATTTGCAAGAAAACTATCATTTTCGACATAGGAGAATGTCTAACTAAATTCTGGAGTCTAAAATAAAAAATAAAAATAAAATAAGTTTATTTCATATCATTTTGGCTTACATAGCAGGTCGATTCTCTTTTCTAATATTTTAGGATCATACGGTACCTATCTCTTTGTGCGTTTTGAGAATGATAAGAAGGATATAGGTACAATTTTCTCACTGACAACAGATTACATAATTCCTAAAGCTTTTCAGTGGAGAATATCCTTTTTTTGAAGTACATCTCCTTAAGTATCGCTCTTTGAGCTCTTTCTAACTCAAAAAAACTAGATTTCGTTGCTCCACCCCACACAGTTATGCTCTCCGTTTTGATAATTATCATTACGCTCATTAAAAACACAAAAATGTACAAAGTTCCATGGACTGCAGAATGTTTCCAGTAAGATTGAATGTGAGATTGGTGAGTGAGTGTGTGTGAGATGGATTGATTGTGTGTGTGATCATGGATTTTAGTAGTACTTACATAAACAGTAACTTGAAAACTCTGCTTACTTTTATGTACACTGAGATTAGTGGACTTTCTGCAACTTGCCTATATCCTCACAAAACCAACTACGAATATCTTGCGACCATTCTCCACATTCTACGGCAGCTCCCTCTATTGAGAACAGTAACTATTAGACGTAGCAGAAGTCCAAACTACCTCTTCAACGTACTATAACCAACAACATAGACTGTTGGACCTTTAAAAATGCAACGGCTAAGCTTATTTTGGCTGCAGATACAATTTAAGTGGACAGTTTTGTCGCTGTTTGGCGAAATTAAATTTTGAGAAGATTATTCTGCTAAAGTTAGAGAGAATTTTGGAAAGAACAATTTTTAGGGGAATAAAAATTTAAATTAGGAAACATATCAACTTATATTACACTTGTAGGGTGCCTGCATAAACATTCAAAGACCGTGAATTTCAATTTAAACTCTCCCAAAATTAATCAATTGAATTTACGCCGACCCTTACTGCCAAGAGCAATGCAGCGTGGCAGATAGCAATAGTCGTACAGCGTCTGGCAACGAGACCATTAGCTCCTGCTCCTGGCATATCGAGAGCTCTTGGCGTCAATAAGATGCAGGCGCCATAATGATTGGCTTAGACGTACCTAACTATGGATTAGGGTTGCCTAACCGTGCTCTAATATAGAGTACTAACTGTTGCCCGCGGCTTCGCTCGCATTTGACAATCAATTCGGAGTGTACTCTGCTTGTAATAAAATAATTCAATCATGATTCAAAAGACACGTGGCGCCATCTATTATTATAAGAACGTTATTGTTGTTTTCTTCGGGAACAGTACTTTTTTTAGGATTAAAGGTACCCTATGTCTGTTTCTGTAAACCTAATAACGTATATGCAAAATTTCAGGATGATCGGATGAGTGGTTTAGGCGTGAAAATGTAACAAACAAACAAATTTACTATCACATTTATAATTTTAGTTAGGATTAGCTTTTGACCGCGGCTTCGCTAGCGTAATGGGTTGAAATGATGTCTTGGGTAATTTAAATTTTAATGCTCGGGAATAATGTAGCTTCTCATTACTAGATTTTTGGGAATCGGACAGTAGATAGTTTCGAAGTTCCCTCCTACATTCAAACATAGTTTATTACCTCTTTATAATATATTGTTAGGAAGAAATGAAGTTTTACTTAGTATTAGGAAGAAATGAGGTTTTACGGGGCACATGTTAGTTCTATGGCAAGGAGTGACAACTTCCGTCATCTACCCCAGTCGGAGCGGAGAATGGAACCGGCGAGAGATGCCGTGCGGTGTTCCACAGGGTTCGGTTCTGGGGCCGGCCTTGTAGAACATCGGTTACGACTGGGTGCTGCGCGCCGACGACACGCTGGTACTGGCACAAGGGAGGTCGCACGAGGCGGCGGCCGAAAACATGACACGCGGGGTTGCGATAGTTGTGGAGAGGATCCGGCAAATCCAAAAAAAAAAAAAAAAAAAAAAAAAAAAAAAAAAAAAAAAATTGGGTCTCGAGGTGGCATTGCACAAGTCAGAGGCCATGTGTTTTCATGGGCCTCGGAATGCGCCACCGTCGGGAACCCTACTGATGGCAGGAGGGGTTTCCATCGGCGTCGGGTCGACGTTGAAGTACCTAGGACTCGTCCTCGACAGCCGGTGGAACTTCGTGGAGCACTTCCGACGTTTGGCTCCCAAACTGGAACGGACAGGGGCTGCCTTCAAGCGGCTCTTGCCCAACCTGAGGGGACCAAACGCCTCCTGCCGGAAGCTTTACGCGGGGGTCGTGCGGTCCATGGCCCTTTACGGGGCCCCGGTGTGGGCGCGTTCTTTGAGGCGGCAAGCCGCCCACTACCTGAACGCGCCCCAAAAGGTGATAGCCATAAGGCTAATCCGGGGGTACCGCACGATCTCCGGCGAGGCGGCTAGCCTCCTTGCCGGATTGCCGCCATGGGATCTGGAGGCGATAGTCCTCGCGCGCCTGCATGAATGGCGCGCGGAAGCACTATGTCGGGGGGAAACTCCGCTGCCGCGAAAAATTGCCGCTCAGCGGACAGACCTCCGGGTTCCTCAGGTTCCTGCACCGAATCGGGCGGGAGGAAACGCCCGGGTGTTTCCACTGCGAGGATCGTCCGAAGGACACGGTGGAACACACCGTGGAGGTCTGCCCCGCTTGGGCGGAGCACCGCCGTGTCCTCATAGCGGCGATTGGCGGCGGCGATCTCTCGCATCCGGCCTTGGTTCAAGCCATGGTCCGGAGCGAGAGGGAATGGGAAGCCGTCACCTCCTTCTGCGAAGCAGTCATGCCAGTGAAGGAGGTGGCAGGACGTGAGAGGGAAAGAACCTCACGTCCCAGCCGCCGCGGGAGATGCCCTGGGCGTCGGGGGTCACGTGGTGGCTTCCGACCACGTAGGCGCTGGCCTGTGGACGGCGAGTTATGGGCTAGCTCGCCGTCCGGCCGTCTTATGACGACGGGCCGTGTCGACGGCGCGTTCGTGTTCCACGCGCGCCTCAAAGAGATGTCAGCAATCAAGTAGGGGTCCGCATGGGCCGATTCCTGCCAGGGCTGCGGGACTGTTTGAAAGAGATACCGTGGCCCTGGAACATAAAGGGCAAAGAAGGAACATGGATGGGTTTTAGTCAGTACAAGTCTGACACTCCCCTCCGCACAGCCCAGAGTGGGTCATTTGATGATTTCCCATCCGGAAAAAAAAAAAAAAGGAGTGACAACTTATAAAAATAGTCTCTGGTTGCGAGAGACGCTTGTTGGGAATATCGCTCAAAGGGCTGTTGTTCTGATTTTAAAGAGGGTCTATGGAGTTTCTTCCCGTTCTTCTCCATAGAGATCTACGTTAGGGAATGGGCAACTACAGTACTTTCACAGTTTTTGTGCCTTGTGACTGGGACTGTAGCTATATTTTACTGTTGTCTTTGTTTCGACAATTCAAAAGTGCCTGTAACTGGCCTACTTGAAATAAATGCTTTGATTTTGATTTTGTAAGATTTATATTTTCCTATTTTATGAACTTAATCGCTATTTTTGTAAACAATTATGTGTTAATTGAATTCGTTATGATTTGTGCCGGTTTAGGTTAGTTTCAGAGATTGATATTTTGTTTCAAGTTAGAATAAACGGTTGTATTCATTATTTTGTGAACGTTGTTGTCTTTTTTTTAAACATCTTCGCTTCTGTTTGCTAAAAATATAGTATAGATATAGAGCAATGTCGTGTGGGATCGCCGTATACAAAGTGGAGACGACGACACGACAGTAAATAAAAACCCTGGCAATGCTAACTACTATATACTATTCATAGGAATGCTTTTAAACTACCATTTTTGGTTCACTAAACTGTAGTTTTGTATTTAAAAAAATCCCAATATCTTTGTAACTAGAAGGTAGGAACTCAAAGCATTGTGCTGATGAATGGATTGAATAGTACAGGGGTCGTGGAGGTGTTTAAAGTAAACTTCTTACACTAAAAACAAGTATTTAAAAAAAATACTTGTGAAAAAGTTGGAACTTTGACCCCCAATATTTCCGTAACTAGAAGGTTCCCAGGTATGGTCTAGGACAAAAAAATTGTCGCAATGATGGGAACAACAAGTGCCTTTCGGCTTCGATAAGGGTCATTTTACACCCTTGTATAGGTATAAAATCAAAGAAGCATCAAACTGCA
This sequence comes from Noctua janthe, assembly GCA_910589295.1. Taxonomy (NCBI): domain Eukaryota; kingdom Metazoa; phylum Arthropoda; class Insecta; order Lepidoptera; family Noctuidae; genus Noctua; species Noctua janthe. Next base: position 13,195,130 of record OU342573.1, read on the forward strand.
ACATCACTTTTCGATCGCATCAAAACTATCAGCAAGACACTAAAATAAACTCCTTAACCCTGCAATCACAATGGACATTTAACAAGAACCGTTCAATATTAAATCATCTTCCACCAGATCCAATTTAATTCGCAACCGAAGAATCTCCAGAAAAATCTATGCTCTCCCCACAGAGCAATGTTACTTTACCCGAAATCCAATTTCAGGTGACAACGCTAAAAGATTTTGCATAAATCAATGCTTTAATCCTATAATACCGCATTTTACCTACAGCCATAGGTACCTAATGTTCACCAATTGAATACTCTATTTCAATTTAAATGACTTATTTCATTACGCTCTGCGAGAGAGGATTCCCTGGGATCTGCGCGCATAAATTCAGAAATTGATAATAAAATTTTAGTAGAATCGCATTATGTTCAATGTTATATTCAATCGTTAGGATTTGTGGGTAGATGCGAGTGGGGGCAGTGTTTGTAAATGCGGGTTTTCAGAGGACAAAGAGTTTTGTGGTTAGTGAAAGGAATTTTAGGGTATTTTGGCGTTGTCGTTGCAAATATGTGCATTCTCTCTTTTTGAAAAACTGCTGATCTACCTCTGAGATAACTAAAATACCGGATTGGATATACTTTTATAAGTTTTTATAGAAAAGTTGCGTGATCAAATCAGAAATGAGGACATCCGCAAGAGAACCAAGGTTACCGACGTAGCCCGAATTGCTCGCAGAACGGATGGTCAATGGGGCCGAAAAGTTCTGGAGTGGTGACCGCGAACCGGAAGACATTAGGTTGGAAGGCCTCCTACTAGGTGACCGATGACCTGGTGAAGGTTGCAGGGATCCGCTAGATGCGAGTCGCACGAGACCGGTCAATGTGGCGATACTTGGGGGAGGCCTATGTCCAGCAGTGGACGTCTTTCGGCTGAAATGATGATGATGATGATGATAGAAAAGTTGGGTGAAGTTTTTCGCAAGTTTTCTAAAATTTTTCAAAACAATTCTTCACTTGAGTATATCGTTAAAAATTACATGATTGTTTCCTGAGAGCTTCCTAATGTAGCATGTTGGATGCTTCGAGATGAAATCCTGAAAGGCTTTAGAGTCCAAGAACTGGTTATAACTGTTATCTGCCATTAAATCCATCTAGTATTATACTACCTACATTAATTTTCCTATCTCTGAAACTACAACACTGAACAACTTTTTTCTTACACGTATTAAACGGAGCAGCAACCGAAGTTTGGCGGAACTTGCCGATTAGTTCCGAGCTCAAATCCGGAACTGAAGTAAAAACGGTGTTCTGACAGGAAGCGAAGTTCTGCGGAAACTTCGGGCGGTTTCATAACGAGTTTGATGCGGTTGTATTGCTTAACAAGGTACCGAAAATAGCAAGTTACGAGCCATTATTAAAATATCTAGATGGTGTTTTTATAAGACTTCCTTGGGCTCGAAGTTTCTTAGTCTTACCAAGGAGAATCGTATTACCCAGTACTAACTAGGTTGTGGAGGTCAGATAGGCAGTCGATCCTTGTAAAATACTGGTATTCAGATGCATCCAGTTAGACTGGAAGCCGACCCCAGCATAGTTGGGAAAACGCTAGGCAGATGATGATGGGCTCGAAGTTTCTTTGAAGGATAACACTAAATTATCCGGAAAGAAATGCAGTTACCTATACATAACTCGAAGAGTAAGCAAGCTGAACTGGCATTAGGCTAGCCATATTTGTAGAAAGACTGATGGTCGAGGGACCAAAGGACTCCCGGAGTGCGTATGGTACAGCGTAGTATGAGATACTCCCCAGCTAGGTGGACCAACGACTTCACAGAGGTGGCTAGGATAGACTGGAGGAGGAGGAGGACAGGGTATGGTAGCGAAGCTTTGGTAAAGCCTTCCAGTGCAGCGCAGTGGACGCCGGTACTCTGACCTGACTGAATTATTCCACACTACTTACTGAGTTAAATCATGCAACCATTTCCGTCCACCCGGTAAACGTAAAAACCACGACGTCACGGAAACGAATGAGCAATTGATAAAACGAACGAGCAATTGATAAAATTAATGAGTAAACCAATGAATCATGAAAAACAAAAGTATCAACTTTAAAATGTTCATTCCGGTAACCAATTTTAACAAAATGTTTTTAAAGGTGCGGTTTCACCGCGGCTGCACGTAGCGAGCATTCGACTGAAAGCATTTTGAAAAGTGTACCTACATAGACTAATTTATTTCACTATTAGAAACAAAAATGTTAAATATTTTTTAGAGATCTGTTGTCCAAATAGTTATTATTATGATACAGGTTTATCTTAGTACAGGCATCGAACTATGGGATACCTATATTATGTCTAAGATTTATGTAGTAATGTATCATTTTTTTTTGTATGTAGTAATGTATCCCTCATAGTGAGGAGGCCTGCGTCCCAGCAGTAATAATGTTCCCAATTAAGAGGCTGATTATGCTTATATGCTTATGTATAATTTTTAACTTTGAACATTTTTTTTTATTGAACAACAACCTTTCCAAACATTTTTAATAACAGTGGTACATTTAAATTAATTAATAATATATATAATATTATCCACGTTACTTTACATGCTTTTTTGTACAGTTTTACTGTATACCTATATATTAATTTAAGTACGTGGCAACTTTTAAAAGTGATTTAATACTACTGTATTGATGGTGATTTTATTCTGTTACATACTTCTTTTGTTTCAATCGATATAACGTGAAAAAGCGGCTTTAAAATTTTAAATGTACCATATTTTGTTATATTTCCTCATGATTATTATTTGCATTTCTTACAAAAGACAGTCTGCATGCCGATCAACATCATCTGCCTAGCCTTTTCCCAACTATGTTGGGGTCGACTTCCAGTCTAACCGGATGCAGCTGAATACCAGTATTTTACATGGAGCGACTGCCTATCTGACCTCCACAACCCAGTTAGTACTGGGTAATACGATACGCCTTGGTAAGACTGGTTGTCAGACTTTTTGGGCCACTGACTACCTAACGACTGTCAAAGATCTACAAATGACACCCGGGACCAACGGCTTAACGTGCTTTCCGAGGCACGGAGGAAACTCGGTATGTAATGGGTGGTCACCCAGCCACAGACCAACCTAGGCAAGCACGGCTTAACCTAAAGATCGATCCGAGCGGCTGTTATTATTTACCACGAGCTCCTATGTACTGCATGCCGATGACATTTAAAAAAACACACAAACGCTTTTTTTTTTTTTTTTTTTTGGATGGGAAATCATCAAATGACCCCCCCACTCTGGGCGGAGCGGAAGGAGTGTCAGACTTGTACTGACTAAAACCCATCCATGTTCCTTCTTTGCCCTTTGTGTTCCAGGGCCATGGTGTCTCTTTCGTACAGTCCCGCAGCTCTGGCAGGCATCGGCCCATGCGGACCCCTACTCGGTTGCTGACATCTCTTTGAGGCGCGCGTGGAACACGAACGCGCCGTCGACACGGCCTGTCGTCATAAGACGGCCGGACGGCGAGCTAGCGCATAACTCGCCGTCCACAGGCCCGCGCCTACGGTGGCCGGGAGCCACCACGTGACCCCCGACGCCCAGGGCGTCTCCCGCGGCGGCTGGGACGTGAGGTTCTTTCCCTCTCACGTCCCGCCACCTCCTTCACTAGCATGACTGCTTCACTGAAGGTGGTGACGGCTTCCCATTCCCTCTCGCTCCGGACCATGGCTTGAACCAGGGCCGGACGCGAGAGATCGCCGCCGCCAATCGCCGCTACAAGGACACGGCGGTGCTCCGCCCAAGCGGGGCAGACCTCTACGGTGTGCTGCACCGTGTCCTCCGGACGATCCTCGCAGTGGAAACACCCGGGCGTTTCCTCCCGCCCGATTCGGTGCAAGAACCTCCCGAAACAACCGTGTCCGGTGAGGATCTGCGTCAGGCGGTAGGTGAGGGTGCCGTGGCGCCTCTCTAGCCACTCCTCAAAGAGGGGACTTATCGCCACTATGGTAGCGTGCCCTGCACGGGGTTGCAACAGTCGCTCTCTCCATGTCGCCATGATATCACGCCGGAGGTCTGTCCGCTGAGCGGCAATTTGCCGCGGCAGCGGAGTTTCCCCCCGACGTAGTGCCTCCGCGCGCCATTCATGCAGGCGCGCGAGGACTATCGCCTCCAGATCCCATGGCGGCAATCCGGCAAGGAGGCTAGCCGCCTCGCCGGAGATCGTGCGGTACCCCCGGATTAGCCTTATGGCTATCACCTTTTGGGGCGCGTTCAGGTAGTGGGCGGCTTGCCGCCTTAAAGAACGCGCCCACACCGGGGCCCCGTAAAGGGCCATGGACCGCACGACCCCCGCGTATAGCCTCCGGCAGGAGGCGTTTGGACCCCTCAGGTTGGGCAAGAGCCGCTTGAAGGCAGCCCCTGTCCGTTCCAGTTTGGGAGCCAAACGTCGGAAGTGCTCCACGAAGTTCCACCGGCTGTCGAGGACGAGTCCTAGGTACTTCAACGTCGACCCGACGCCGATGGAAACCCCTCCCGCCGTCAGTAGGGATCCCGACGGTGGCGCATTCCGAGGCCCATGAAAACACATGGCCTCGGACTTGTGCAATGCCACCTCGAGACCCAACTGCCGGATCCTATCCACACACACAAACGCTTGCTTACAATATTCGCCAACCAAAATTTCCTGTATCAATGTTCGCGAACGAATGCTCGCGCTGAATAGATACACACCTTTACAGTAAATATCTTTTGAATGTAATGTAGCGGAATCAAAGAGATTTCCAGGACATTGATATAAAGCGTTTAATGGCTGAACTTTGTAAATTAGTTGCCTCTTAATAAATACCTAGGTGATTAAATAGGTTTTATTAACGCCCGCGCTTCCCTAAGTTATAGTCTACATTTGTAGGAAAATGTAGGATTTTGAGCAATATTTATGGGAGGTTTTATAGACAAATGAAAATTACAGTTATTTTGTTTGCGATTTTAACTGTAAAGGCTCTTGGCTAAATAATAACAATAGCACAATAGTTGATCGTCAAGGTTAAACAACGCTTGCTGAGGAGGATACTTGGATGGGTTAGTATCTATTACACATCATACCTCTCCGTCTCTCGGATGGAAAGCAGATGATTCGGGCTGCTGTTGAGTCGGGTAAACAAAAGCCTGAAAGTCCAGAAACGGGTACCTTGTCGCTCAGTATCTGCGTTACGGAGGTCAAATAGGCAGTAGCTCTAATGGGTATAAAAGTACCCGAAAGGCACTTGTTCTCCCCGTCATTGTGGTCTTTTTTTTTGGTTCTACACCATAGCTGGGAACCGTCTAGTTACGGAAATATTAAGGGTCAAAGTTTCTACCTTTTTACAGTTTTTTTTATTTTAAATACAGTTTTTTAATGTTATAACTTTAATCTAAATACCTCCTACTAGCCCCGTACTATTAAATGCATTCATCAAGACAATGTTTTGAGTGCGTTATATTGAGTCCTACCGTAAAACGTGATTGTTCACCACAAAAAGACGTTTCCCAGCAATCATTTTTACGTAGACTTACTTAGTTTGATGTACCGAATGCTTGATTGACGGCTTCGAGAAGGGTCCGTTTACACCCTGTATAATATTCAGCGGCATCTAGTTTGACCAGAAGCTGATCCCAACATAATTGGGATAAGGATAGGCAAATAAGATACCATTACCTTAGTAGTGTCTGACAGATTTGTTTTTATTGATCGCAAACCAAAACAAGCAACACAACACAGCAACAACGTTTTGTTTTCTCAATAGTACGAATAAAAGAAATGAATCACTCAAACATTATCATCTTTATCAGTATTCAGCCGAAAGACGTCCACTGCTGGACATAGGCCTCCCCCAAGTATCACCACATTGACCGACTCGCATCCAGCGGATCCCTGCAACCTTCACCAGGTCATCGGTCCACCTAGTGGGAGGCCTTCCAACGCAACGTCTTCCGTTTCGCGGTCGCAACTCCAGAGCCTTTCGGCCCCATCGGCCATCCGTTCTGCAAGCAATGTGCCCAACATTATAGCAACTGTAAAATGAATTCTAACTAAATCATCCTTCGTACAATCTACAGGACATCTCAACATAACAATTTGCACAGTGCACACAGTTCGCACAGTACACAACTGTGCCGACAATCACACAGTCTGTAATTTGTGTCTCTAATGCAGATATACGCGAAGATATCGCGCCGAGTTGTGCACTAGTGCTGAGACACAGCAACTTGTTATGCCTTAATATAGTTTTAACTGAAAATCGGTTAAACTTATACTGTCACTTACGGAATATCTTCCGTGATTGTTCATTATTTTGAGCTCCCGATATTTCTGTTGCAAGCGCCATAATCGCGGGTTGACCGTCAACCCGCGATCATGACGCTTGCCACAGCCTCGAGAAATATCGGGAGATATCCCGTAAGTTACAGTATAAGTTTAGTTGTAAACCGTGAAAGCTAAAACAGTGTTTGATAATCGGTTGGCAGAATTATTATTATTGTGGGGTAAACATGGTTGATTGAATAATATCTAATTGTTAACATAAACTCCGCCTTTGTTCCCATAGGGATAATCAGTAACCACAGAGCGCCACCTACAGCTACGATCCTTAAACTCCTCTTGGTTTAGAAACGTTAAGATGTATATCTCGTCACACAAATACAAGCCGATCAGTTATGGAGTTTTAGCCGTGCATGCATAACCGAGCCATCCGACCATCATGGAAAACGTAACGTGTATGGCCTCCTTTACAGGCCTGACTAAATAATATCTATTTATTTACATTACATAACATCATGGCTGTTTTCCACGCAGGGTTAGGCAGATATACGCTTATAGTACACTCATATTTCACTAGCTATTATTAAGTTCCAGATAGCGAGCCTATTGCCATCAACCGGACACAAATTAAGGCTGCTACTGATGACAAAAAACGCAATAACAATGGAACAGACAAATTCATAGACATATTCTCTTAAATTTCAATTTTATTTGGTAGTTAGGGTCTATCACATTCTAAGAGTCTAAAAGTAGCAAAAAATATAGCCGTGACCTTTTCAATTTTATTTCTCCTAGGCCTATAAAGTCTCGGAATCTTATTTAGACAACAATCTGTACACTTAAGTCATAAAATAAACCTAAGACTAGTTGAAATAAAGTAGACAACAAAAACAAATCCAGTACAATGTCAGCTCAAATCCAGGGACACAGACTAAGCAAAACATTAACTCTAACAGGAAAAAAATAGCAGCATAACAACGAACGTCTCATTGATATAGCTGTTCTACTTAAATATACAAAACTGTGTTTATACATTACAATATAATCAGAAAAGGCTTAACAAAACATTCGAACCTGTTTTCCTACATATTTTTCTACCACGTATGCTAATAAATCTTTCTTTATTTTTTACCGTTTTTACTTTATCTTTTCTTTTCCGTTTATTACACCCGCCTTTTTCTGGTAAAGCAGTTTTATTCTCTTGAATTTGGGTTTATATAGACCTCCCAGCCCAAAGCTCATTCGAAACTAATAAAACTCCAGGAAGAGTAAATAAACGTGGTCTGTTTTGTTTCAGATGGATTTCTGTCTCTACCTCTCCATACGGATCACGAGAAATTTATTTCTAATCAAAGTGGTCTTAATATTCTTTGACGACCTCGAGCTTTCGCACTCATGAAGACGAACATGGACAAGAGTCTGAAGAAAAAGAACCATGCGAACGGAAAGTATAAAAAGAATGGGAAATCCGAGAACTACAGAATCGACGAAGATGTCATCACAACGTGTTGTCTTTGCGTCAAGACTAAAAAGAGCAAGAAAAAGAGCTTCATCGCAGGATGTGTGACAAATCTGGGCATTTTTACTTTACTCCTAGCTTACACTTTGGTCGGTGCTTTCATATTCCTGGCTATCGAAGGAGGAGCAGCTAAGATTCACCAGAAAACTCTTGCTACCACGTCGTATCAAGGATCTGAGAATCAGAAGTCAGTGCCTCTGTCGAAACTAAACGGGACTATAAGTCAAGCGAGTGCAGAATTGAGGTCTCAAACCGTGGAAAGTATTTGGGAGATCACGGTGTCTTTAAACATTTTGTATAAAGAGAACTGGACAAGGTTGGCTGCTCAGGAGATTGCCAGGTTTCAGGAGAAGTTGGTGGCGAGAGTAGCAGCTGATGTGTCTGCGCAGTATGGAGGGGCGAGGGCGCTGGAATCAGCGCCTGCGTTGGTGGTGGATGACTATGAGTGGAACTTCGCGAAGGCGTTCCTTTATTCTCTGACTGTCCTTACTACTATTGGTAAGATTTAATTTTATTATTTTAAGAATCTAGTAGACAGAAGCTAGGAATAAACTTTGTGGCTTTCAGTTTGCGACTAGCAGTAAAATGTCTTAAATAAGTTGTTTCACCAGAAATCACATTTCCTGATTCATGAAAATAAATCGATGCGCACCACGCAATTATAGTGAAATTTTCAAATACTTCTAGTTTACTATCCTAGCAAGCAACAGTAAATTCTAAACCATGCTGAATTTATTTTACAATCAATTTAAGCCAAACACTACTACTCTACTCGGATCCTATGCTATACATAAAGGGTGTAAATATACCCTTAACGTAGCTGAAAGGCACTTGTTCTCCTCGTCTTTCTGATATTTTTTTGGTTCTAGATCATACCTGGGAACCTTCTAGTTACGGAAATATTGGGGGTCAAAGTTCCAACTTCTTCACAAGTTTTTTTTAAATACATGTTTTTAATGTAAGATTTTTACTTTAAACACCTCCACGACCACCGTAATACTCAATCCATCCATCAGCACAATGCTTTGAGTGCGTTCCATCGAGTCCTACCGTAAAACGTGATTTTTCACCCCATAAAAACAAGTCGTTTCCCAGCAATAATTTTTGCGTAAAGTTACTTAGTTTGATGTAGAGAATGCTTGGTTGACGGGTTCGTGAAGGGTCTGATTACACCTTGTATATAAATCTTTCCTAGAGAAACAAGTGTCATAAAATATATTTTTCGCAGGTTACGGCAGCGTAGCACCAAGGACAGCCTTAGGAAAAGCAGTCACAATAGGCTATGCCGTAATAGGCATACCCTTAACACTCCTCTACCTCTCCGTAGTAGGGGCGCTTCTATCACGACTAGCCAGGAGCGTGTTCAGCAGAGCTCTTTGCTGCTGCATATGCACAAAGTGCGGATATTGCTGCCTCGACGAACGGACTATGACCAGTAAAGAAAGAAAGGAAAAGGTCAGGAGACAGGATGACTACAGACATCAGACCTTACATCTACAAGAACCATACTACGTCAGATCACCATCAGGGACAATAATCTCAGCATCTCAAGCGCACAGTATTAGCACAAATTCAATCAAGGACAAGACTCAAGGGTTGAGCTTCCTAAGAGACTGTGACTCCATGAGTTGTACTGACACAGACTCTAAAGTCTCTCTTCGAGGATTCTCTATCCTAGCTCCTATTTCATTATGTTTGGCGGCGATTTTCACATACATTTTCTTTGGAGCTCTAGTTTTGTACCAGTTGGAAGGTTGGAGCCCAATAGATGGAGTTTATTTCTGCTTCATGAGTCTAAGTACGATTGGTTTTGGACATTTGGCTCCAGGTGCGACACAGAAGAATGGAGCTTCATCTGGAACAGTTTGGTTCTGCTCAATATACATCATGACTGGCCTAGCTCTCACTGCCATGTGTTTCAATGTTCTTCACGACGAGATTGTCCATCGACTAAGGCATCACGAGAAGGTACTCAAAGCCAACAGCCAGAAGGTTCTAACTTCGGAGTTCCTTCACAGATCTTGACGAGACGAAAGCGGGAACCTGACTGATGAAACAGTGATGCATTCTGATGGGGAATCATTGCCAGAGGTATTGCACCATGTCTCAAATGCCCGGTACGAAGGCGGTGCCATAAGACGGACAGTGTTTACCTTGAAGGAGGTGAAAGAACCAGAAAGAGTGACTCCAATGTAGGTTGGCATACCTGATTTTGTTCCCGACAATGTAGAACAGTATGATTTTGAAGACACTGTAGAATTGAAGGATTTGATAATTGATAAACAGTCGCAAACAAAACTTTAGTAAAAGAAATGACTGACCTTATGTGTTAATTATTTTAATTAGTTAAGTAATTATGAAATAGGAATTATATAGGACAGTTTACTTGTGTTTACAAGTAAGTTATTACTAAGTGAAGTTACGGAAGTGTAAAATTAGTCTAAAGGTTTATTAATTATTAAAAATGAAAGGTTTTTTGTACGTAGGGATTATACATTAGAGCGTTTGAATGGTTTATTGTATTGTTGTAATAAATAGATTTATTGAAATATGCCAAATTATATTGTACAACGTATAATACTAATAGTTTGTATATCTAATGCGTATCATATAAAACTAAATTATATGAGGCAGTTGTTAAACGACTGTTTAGCTGTTCCTGAAAGCTGCATCGGTTTGAGCAAAACAATTAAAAAATGTAGGTACTATTTCCTTGGTCGTGGAACATACGAGGCAATGTACACTTGAAACTCATACCGAGGCGGCCTCGAAAAAAGCAACAGCTCTAAAACTTAATTTTGAATTTAATAATGAAGTGGCAATTTTATTCATTATAATTTTTTTTATGATTTAAAATGAGAGTTAGCGTGAATATTAAATCAATACTTTGCCGTGAGTAAAACTAGAGTGTTAATGATTAAAGTGTGAGATAACAATTTGTCAATATTTATTTTATTTGTGAAATTGTATGAAATGTAAAAAATAACACCTTGAAATAGAAAAATAAAGACTTTAAAATTATTTTCCATTGTTTTTATAACGATTGCATGTGGCGGAGATGAAAATGCTAAGAGGGATGTGTGGTGTTACGCTAATGGATAAAATAAGAAATGAGTATATAAGAGGAAGTCTGAAAGTGGCGCCGGTGACTGAAAAGTTGTGTGGTAATCGGTTGTCGTGGTATGGACATGTGGTGAGGAGGAATGAGGAAAATGTCGTGAGGAAAGTTTTGAGTATGAATGTGGATGGGTATATGAGTAGAGGAAGACCAAAAAACGATGGATGGACTGTTTCAAGGATGATATGGCGCGAAAGGAGGTGTCTGACGAGATGACGAGTAATAGAGAAGCATTTAAGAAGAAGACATGCAGCGCCGACCCCAAATGAATTGGAGCAGGGCAAGAGAATGATGGATGTTTTTATAACGATCCTTGGGGAAATACTGATCTAGGGAAAATATAGAAGTATTTTTGGCTCCACCAACTAAAATCTTTCGTTTAGCAGTGTATTGATCAACTGAACATTCAGAAATCACTCCAGAATACCCGAATGACAGAGAGATATAACTAAAACTAAACAGCCTGTGGGTGAATCACACTCAAAAAGCATAGGAAGCCCTCCGCGTCCGATATAAAAACGCATTCAGAGCGCTTATGGGGCTGCCGAGACATTGTAGTCCCTCGGGCATGTTCGCCGTCGCTAGCGTCGACTGCTTTTATGCAACGATGTGTAAGCGGAGCGCATCCCTGGTACGCAGGGTTCGCGGCAGCTCCAACAGCGTGCTGGTGATGATAGTCGACAGGCTTGTCTGTATATTCATCAGACGCTGCAGTAACTTGCACGTCACCTACAGTCGTCGGCTGTCAACATAAATATATATATTTTTTTTTTTCTGAATCGGTTGTGTATTTTATTTTTGACTTTTTAATTTAATTCAATAATGTTTCTAATTTAATGTAATGTAATTCTGATATTTAGATTTTAGCTATAATTTATTATTTTTATTTTTGTATTTTCGTCTATTTTTGGTTTTTATTATTTATTTATTTTGTGTGTTGTTTTGGTATGTTTAATGTATTGTGTGTGTTTAATGTGTCATTTGTGTTTTAATGAATGTCGTATGTATTAATGAATAATATCCTTTATTCATTTCTATACATATAATTTACATTTTTAAATATTTCTATACAAAGTAATATAAAAAAAAAACATTTAAAAATATAAAAAATAGTAGCCCACTGGTATCGGGAACAGGGTCCGAAATACCGGTGGTCAGGGCTCTTGAGAGAGGAACCTCCTAACAATACGCGCCGTGTCCAGAAGTACTGCTTTCTGAATCAAGCCCTTGATCCAGCTGCCAAGCGAGAGCCTCCTCAGATGTTTGTCGAGGCTATTGGCTATTAAGCCATTGGCCGACACGACTATCGGCACAATGACTGCTGTACTCACGTCCCACATGTCGACAACCTCGCGAGCCAGATCTAGATATTTGAATTGTTTATCTTTCTCTGCTTTCACGAGGTTCTCGTCATGCGGAACCGTTATATCAACAATCATTGCGCGACGCTCCAATCGATCTATCACCACAATGTCAGGTTTATTGGCAACAATAGTCCTGTCAGTGATGATAGATCGATCCCAATACAACGTGATATTACCATTATCGAGAACTGGGTCGGGCGCATACTTATAGTATGGTACTTCTGATTCCACAAGGTTGTACTTCAAAGCAAGTTGCTGGTGGATAATCCTGGCAACGAGGTTGTGTCTATGCAAGTATTCTCCGTTAGCCAGACGAGAACACCCAGAAATAATGTGTCGGATCGATTCTCCCGGACGGTGGCATGCCCGACATATGTCAACCGTGCCATCCTTCACAATGTATTTCCGGTAGTTATTCGTCATCATAACTTCGTCCATTATTGCACAGACAAAACCTTCGGTTTCCCCGAATAGGTCACCGAAACGCAGCCAAGATACGGACGCTAAGAAGTCTACATCGGGTCCATGTAGGGCCCGGTAAAAGCGTCCGTGAAGCTCCTTGCCCTGCCATACCTCCTTGCGATCATTAGTATCTAATACTCTAGGTTTGCGCCAGTTCTCGTTAGCCAGAGAGAGCGGGGTGAGGCCCTTGTCCACTGAGACCACATCTCGGTGCATCCCCTCGTCGACTTCTAGGAAGTATTCCCTGAGGCTGCATATCTCACGGTTGTGCAGGGTCTTAGCATTTAAGAAGCCACGACCCCCGCACTTCCGCGGGATATACAGTCTCATCACCGACGACCGCGGGTGATGCATTCGATTTGCGGTCAGCAGTGCGCGGACCCTCCTATCCAGGGCATCAAGTTCCGTCTGAGTCCATTTGAGTATGCCGAAAGAATACATCAAAACCGGCATGACCCAACCATTGAAGGCGCGCACCTTGTTTCCACCTGACAAAAGACTGCTTAGTACTTTGTTCAGGCGGCCAAAGAAGCGGTCCCTCAATGATTGTTTCATGTCGGCAGTATTGATACCTAATGCTTCCGACATACCCAAATACTTGTAGGTTTCTGTTGAGGAGAGGGATCTAAGGTGTATGGAATCCGAGAGTTGAGTTCCCACGGATTCCATAATCTCCCCTCGCTTCACATGCATGACTGCACATTTGTCCACACCAAATTCCATCCTGATGGCGCTACTGAAAGTTTCCGTTACCTTCAGTAGCTTCATCAGTTGCAAGTTGTTGGGGGCAAAGAGTTTCAGATCATCCATGTAAAGAAGGTGAGATATGACCTGACCACCTCTCCTCAACCGATAGCCTAGACCTGAACCCTCCAACAGTGTGCTGAGAGGGTTCAAGGCTAAACAAAACCACAATGGACTCAGATTATCACCCTGGAATATACCACGCTCAATCTTTATCGGTTCGCTGTTCCCCTGGATCTGTCGACATCCTGGATAGCGAAGGACCGTTCTCCAGTGCCCCATACATGACATCAGGAAGGTACGCAGAGTTGCATCAACTTTATACAACTCCAGCACCTTCATGAGCCATGTATGAGGCACAGAATCATAGGCCTTCTTGTAATCTATCCAACATGTAGACAGATCCCTTCGCGAGCGGCGGACCTGTTGGCTAATGGCCTCTTTTATTATTGTTGCTGGAATAAATAAAAAATAATAATAATAAACGAAACATCACACACGATTTACACAAGAAAGCGAAACAATATGAAACCATTAGAACATACGAAATTGATAGCTGAAATTAGTAAGGTCCTGTTATTACAAGCCGGGGTATTTTCGAACCCGGGGTGTTTTCGACCCCGGTTCGAAATGACGGCCATAAACGTCCATTGTCCGGAACCCCAGTATTTTGATTTATCTTTTGAGGGTTCAACGCAGTTTATAATAAAAGGCAGTTAATGTGTCTCTGTGTTCTGCTGCGTTTTGAAGAATTTCAAGGCTGTGGGTTTTTAGTAGACCTTTTCTCGACGTTTTATAAGTGCCCATGTAGATCTAAGTGAAATAAAATATTTTAATTTTGCTTTTTCAATTGGGTTCTAAATAAAAGACTATTTCATTTTTCTTTTTTTATTTCTCAATTCTTTTTTTTCCGGAACTCAAAGGAATCAGTAAACATGGTAAAAATCCCGTTTCTAGCGTTAATCTTCATCATCATCAGCAGAATCAGCATCATTTACCTAGCCTTTTCCCGACTATGTTAGTGTTGGCTTCCAGTCTAGCCGGATGCAGCTGAATACCAGTATTTTACATGGAGCGACTGCCTATCTGACCTCCACAACCCAGTTAGTACTAGGCAACACGATACCTCTTGGTAAGACTGGTTCTCAGACTTTTTGAGCTACTGACTAGCTGTAAGGACTGTCAAAGATCTACTAATGACAGCCGGGACCAACGGCTTAACGTGCTTTCCGAGGCACAGAGGAAACTCGATATGTAACCCATCCACAGACCAACCTAGGCAAGCACGACTTAACCTTGAAGATCGATCCGTACGTCTGTTATTATTTAGCCATGAGCTGTGGTAAGTAATTTTTAAAAATGATAGCGAAATTACGATTACTCCTGCATGATTACTTGCTAAAATTATGGCCTCAAAAAGAGAAATTGGCGAAAGCACCACAATTGTTTTTGTCATTGATCGTGATGTTTAGTGTTACAGTCAAGTTATTAGGAAGCTATGTGTGTTAAATAAACTAGAGTCGAACATTTAGCGTGTATCAGAAAAGTCTAGTCATATTATGTGTGTGGTTTAGACTATCAAACTGAACTTCTTCATGGAACCAACCTAGTAATTACATCAGTACGTCATTCTGAACACATCGAAATTTTTCATCGGTAATTTAAAAAAAAAATACCTGTTTCCAACAAAAGTGCAATACCTACACCGTCAAAATGTATGGAGCAGCAGTTTTTTTAAAAAAAATACCGATGTATTTCGATATGAGAGGGTTAAGAATGACGTACTGAATACCTGGTAACCGTTTTCACGTCGGTGTCCCATCCACACCGTATATTAAGTATCTTTTTGCATACACGTCTCCAGTTCTGTACATTATTCACACTCAACATAGCGAAACGCCACAAGTCTAATTTTCTCTCTGACAATACACAACAAAATATACAATTTAAGACAAAACACACAAACTTCTGGAAGCCTGGCTTTCAAGCCAGCCGCACGTATCTAATTATTGCAGCAGAGGCCTTGGTCAGGGTGCTGAGCGCCGGCGCCCGGCATAATAAAGTCTCGGGTGCATAACGGCCGCACAGGTCGATCTTCAAAAGTGACCCCTCGCTAATGTACTTAGGGCTCATTTACCGAGACGCGGCACGTTATGCGGCGTATCCGCAATAAATTCAAACATTATGGCAATGTATGCGAGCGTTTACGGACAAGCCATTTTACGCGCGGTTGCTTGAAATGCAGCGTTACTCGGCGGAACCCGCAGATGACATCGCTAGCGGTGTTGAACACGGCGGCGCACGTAGCGTTGCACGTAGCGTTGCGGCCAGCCAGTTCCTTCAATACTTTGTTTACGGAGAAGCAACGTGTGAAACGTGGCGACACCAGCGACGGAACACGCGGCCTTTCACGTGGCGTCACTCACAACCGCCTCCGCTACCGGCCCAGTCACCGTGCTCTCACCCTGGCCGGGGCCAGAAAGAGGGTAGCGGAACAAAAGTTGAGTTAAACCAGATGCTTTGTTAATACCTATGTTTGTTGAGATATCTTAGCGGGAACATGAAACAGCCTCGTGATTTAATAAGGCTATGCATTTATGATTTAGATGTGGAAATTTCGGGGAATGATTTATGCCTACAAAATGGGAATAATTTATAAGAGTAATAATTTATAACAGTATTTAATATAAAAATTTTCCTCTTTTTGGAAGTCGGTTAAAAAGCCGAAGACGAATGATGATGATGGTACTGATCACCATAGATGCTAACACAATTTTGGTGTACAATAAACAAGGTGTATTCTGTCTATCTACAACATTAGTTTTAGTATATGCGAAACCTGAAACACGTGTCTAGTATTTTTATGTAAAGAATCTAAGTACAAAATTTCTTAACTGTATCATGACAAATCACAAAGTTATAAGCTTGTTCTGTTACCTGGTTGTCCACACAAAAACGTGGTCGCACCAGCGCGCGCGCCTCCTGGTGTCGTTTTGAGCTCACTGATAATAATAATTTGGCAGTAGGTACCTAAATTATTGCGATAGGTACTTAATGTCACTCGGTGTCCAACTTGTAACCTTTTTTAAAATATTTTTGGGCCAAATATAACATGGTTTAAAAATTATTGGAATCGATTCAGTTACTTATTCTGAACAAACTATATTCAGGATTCGCATATACTAAAAATAATGTTGTATATCTGATACAAGAGACTTTGTCTGTATTTAATGATGACAATTAGAGATACGGTATCTTTTATGGTCAAGGTCTTGGTCAGGTATTTTTTTTCTCAATTATGTTGGGGTCGGCTTCCAGTCTAACCGGATGCAGCTTAATACCAGTGTTTTACATGGAGCGACTGCCTACCTGACCTCCATAACCCAGTTAGTACTGGGTAATACAATAATACCGCTTGGTAAGACTAGCTGTCATTCTACTAAATATAAGGTAAAACCGTTTCCGTAAAAAAAACAACCACACACGCACACATACATACATTCACATTTAACACATACACATACACATAATCACACACGCACCCACACATATACACACACACCAACAGACTAAATAAAAATAATAAATTCATTAACTTTTAACTTTTTTTCATAATTTTGTTTAACTTTTGTTTAATAACATGTTACACTAATATTAAGATATAAAGGAGCGGCGCCTCCTGGCACAGGCATCTATATGCTTAAAAGGGGACGCCACCAACTGTATAACGTATGTACAACGTGTAATATTGAAATAAACATTTTTGTATTTTTTTGTATTTGTATTTGTAGCTGTCAGACTTTCAGACCACTACTTCCACTACTACCTGTAACGACTGACAAAGATCTACACATGACAGCTGGTACCAACGGCATAACGTGCTTTCCGAGGCACTGAGAAAACTTCGTATTAATGGGCGGTCTGATCCACGGACCAACCTAGGCAAGCGTGGCTTAACTTGAAAATCGACCCTAGCGGCTGTAATCTATTTGGTTCCAGAGACAATACTAGAGTGTTTTTTCACTGCAAACTATCAATCCGAACCTTATTATGACCCAGTTCCATCCCCAAATTACGACCACCAACGTCCACTATTTTTTGCCCAAAACGCAATAATTGCGCATCCATCAAGCTTAATACCGGAATAACATCCTCGATATTTTTGCCGAAAAACGTAAAAAGCACAACAATTAATGGCGGTATACGTATAGGAGATAAAACGAGAACGGATGTCCATCATTAACGGAATCAACTTGGAGCAGAGAAGCATGGTAGATGTGGTATTAATAGCAGTTTTTATCGACAGCAAATTACACAACATGACGTCACGCCATTACCATCATTATCATTTCAGCCGAAAGACGTCCACTGCTGGACATAGGCCTCCCCCAAGTATTGCCACATTGACCGGTCCCGTGCGACTCGCATCCAGCGGATCCCTGCAACCTTCACCAGGTCATCGGTCCACGGTGGGAGGCCTTCCAACACAACGTCTTCCGGTTCGAGGTCGGCTTAACCTTAACTTTCGGCCCCATCGGCCATCCGTCATGCCATTACCGACGTGACAAAATGTGAGTCTACCATGGGCCACCTCGATGATAACCTCAAATGGTGTGGTGTGTGGTGGGGTTCAGACTGATGTACTGAATACGTGGTAACCGTTTTAGCGTCAGTGTCCCTGCCACGCTGTGTGGTATAGTCACATTTCACCAGTTAAATCTAAGTTAGGGGCGAGCCTTTTGCCATTAACCGGGCACGAATCCTGGGTTGCTACTGTGAAATTCCTGTCGAAATAACCTAAGCCCGTGGACACTTGTGTACACGGCCTAACGGTCAGTTCAAACAGAAGGGAAAAATGCGCGATCAATATACTAGCTGCATTGAAAATACGACCGTACTACCACTGTGTAAAGGCGCGCGACCGTGTCGCCAACATGTGCGGGGTGACGCTTGACGTCCGCGTTCATATTCAGACACTTTTCCACTTTATACAATGGTAATACATTCCTATTTTCAATGTACATCATCATAACTCGCACACTCTTACCAGCTCCTTTCATTTATTTTTTTCTCATTTGCTGTTGCTACTGCGTGTCGCTTGAGTGCTTATCTCGTGACCAAAAAGGAAGAAGTAAAAGACAATGTTTGGCAATTCAGCAGCTAGATAAAGCCGAGTTTGCCAAACGACACCATACCAAGACAAGTTTAAGTACTCTCAGCAGCTTTAAGTTCAAAAACACGTTTCTCAATTTCTGTACTCCCAGACAGCAGCCATTGAAAATGTGCGGGAAAAATTTCGAGTGCTGCGTTTACAAATTGAAAATACAGAAGCGTTATTGTTGGCACGTCACGTTGCAATTTCGAAAATCAGCCGAAGTGTAGCATTGTAGATGCTAACTGCAGGAGACCCCTACTTATGGTCAATTGCTTGAGCTGGTCTACGAATTTTGGACATTGTTATTATTAGGAAATACCGTGAAATATACCTTCGTGTACCAAACCGTTTCGCCATGAGCTATACGATTTATAAAGCCGGCCAAAGACTACAGGTTATGCATGTGCAGTTTTGCCTGTACAGTCAAACTTTGCAAGCATGCTTGAACGTGTGAAGCCGAAAACTGTACAGTTATCCTGTGAATGCAACCTAGAGAATATCGAAATAGATATTTTTCCGCTTGATACGCTTGTGGTGCAGTCGTACCGCGCAAGCATAACTGACCGTGTGTGGCAGGTCGCATACACTGTACTCAGTTGTTTTCTATTTTTTTTTTAAACAAGATATGAACACACTAAAGCAATCTATTTTTGTGTATTGCGGTGATAACATGATTGCAAATGAGCCAACCGACAGGCTTGCAGTTACGTGTGTGTCCTCTACGGAAGTCGGTTTTGAATGAAGGTTTTGCAATGCTTTAAAAATGTCATGTAAAACCTATCGTCTATGGCCGGCTTAAGCGTTTTGCTACAGTGACTGTGCAGAAGACAAATGAAACTTGTTTGGAGCATGCCACGACTTGCCGCGACGCAACTTGCAGAGCCACAGTATTCACTCGAAACAAAAAAGTAAGACGCGTGCGCGCGTACGTGTCTGAAAACACAAGTCACATCATCTGAGGTCATGAATGGGACGTAAGGAAGAAAACGGAGATATAATGTTCCTATATCTTATTTGTTTTTTCTTCTGGGAAATCATCAAATAACCGCCCCCCCCCCACTCTGGGTGGAGCGGAAGGGAGTGTCAGACTTGTACTGACTAAAACCCATCCATGTTCCTTCTTTGCCCTTTGTATTCCAGGGCCACGGTATCTCTTTCGAACAGTCCCACAGCTCTGGATGTTCCTTTATCTGGGACAGAGGCCCACTTTGTGAAGAGGACTATCAGTGACTGGATCAGTACAAAATAATCGTGATACCTGTACTTTTGACACCATAATTTCAATTTCTATTACAGATAAAGAAATTGGAAGCTAGATTAGATCAAGACGCTTATTTCTTTTTTTAATACTAAATGGGCATACTCTTGAGCTCAATCTTGTCCCGAGGACAGAGATAAGGTCGACAATGGAACGAGAACGAATTTGATATCCTCGGCGTTTACCCTTTTTTTTTTTTTTTTTTTTTTTTCCGGATGGGAAATCATCAAATGACCCCCCCCACTCTGGGCGGAGCGGAAGGGAGTGTCAGACTTGTACTGACTAAAACCCATCCATGTTCCTTCTTTGCCCTTTGTGTTCCAGGGCCACGGTATCTCTTTCGAACAGTCCCGCAGCCCTGGCAGGCATCGGTCCTTGCGGACCCCTACTTATTTGCTGACATCTCTTTGAGGCGCACGTGGAACACGAACGCGCCGTCGACACGGCCTGTCGTCATAAGACGGCCGGACGGCGAGCTGGCCCATAACTCGCCATCCACAGGCCCGCGCCTACGGTGGCCGGGAGCCACCACGTGACCCCCGACGCCCAGGGCGTCTCCCGCGGCGACTGGGACGTGAGGTTCTTTCCCTCTCACGTCCCGCCACCTCCTTCACTAGCATGACTGCTTCGCAGAAGGAGGTGACGGCTTCCCATTCCCTCTCGCTCCGGACCATGGCTTGAACCAAGGCCTGACGCGAGAGATCGCCGCCGCCAATCGCCGCTACGAGGACACGGCGGTGCTCCGCCCAAGCGGGGCAGACCTCCACGGTGTGCTCCACCGTGTCCTCCGGACGATCCTCGCAGTGGAAACACCCGGGCGTTTCCTCCCGCCCGATTCGGTGCAGGAACCTCCCGAAACAACCGTGTCCGGTGAGGACCTGCGTCAGGCGGTAGGTGAGGGCGCCGTGGCGCCTCTCTAGCCACTCCTCAAAGAGGGGACTTATCGCCACTATGGTGGCGTGCCCTGCACGGGGTTGCGACAGTCGCTCTCTCCATGTCGCCATGAGATCACGCCGGAGGTCTGTCCGCTGAGCGGCAATTTGCCGCGGCAGCGGAGTTTCCTCCCGACGTAGTGCCTCCGCGCGCCATTCGTGCAGGCGTGTGAGGACTATCGCCTCCAGATCCCATGGCGGCAATCCGGCAAGGAGGCTAGCCGCTTCGCCGGAGATCGTGCGGTACCCCCGGATTAGCCTTATGGCTATTACTTTTTGGGGCGCGTTCAGGTAGTGGGCGGCTTGCCGCCTCAAAGAACGCGCCCACACCGGGGCCCCGTAAAGGGCCATGGACCGCACGACCCCCGCGTATAGCCTCCGGCAGGAGGCGTTTGGACCCCTCAGGTTGGGCAAGAGCCGCTTGAAGGCAGCCCCTGTCCGTTCCAGTTTGGGAGCCAAACGTCGGAAGTGCTCCACGAAGTTCCACCGGCTGTCGAGGACGAGTCCTAGGTACTTCAACGTCGACCCGACGCCGATGGAAACCCCTCCTGCCGTCAGTAGGGATCCCGACGGTGGCGCATTCCGAGGCCCATGAAAACACATGGCCTCGGACTTGTGCAGTGCCACCTCGAGACCCAATTGCCGGATCCTCTCCACGACTATCGCAACCCCGCGTGTCATGTTTTCGGCCGCCGCCTCGTGCGACCTCCCTTGTGCCAGTACCAGCGTGTCGTCAGCGTAGCAAACTACGCTGACGCCGGTAGGGAGGTCGGCGCGCAGCACCCAGTCGTAACCGATGTTCCACAGGGCCGGTCCCAGAACCGATCCCTGTGGAACACCGCACGACATCTCTCGCCGGTTCCATTCTCCGCTTCGACCAGGGTAGATGACGGCTCTATCCGTCAGGTAGTCCCCGACCACACGACGAAGGTAGGTCGGCACCCGGTGATACCGGAGTGCCTCCCTAATGCAGCTCCAGGGCATGGAGTTGAAGGCGTTGGCGATGTCAAGAGACACCGCCAAGACGATCCCGCCCCGGGACACCGCGTCCCCCGTCGTGAGGGCTCTCACGCGCATGATGGCGTCCACCGTCGAGCGCCCCTTGCGGAAACCAAACTGGTGTTCCGCAAGATCCGGCCCCATCCCCGCAAGGTGCCCGGCGAGGCGGTTGGCAATGACTCTTTCAAAGAGCTTGCCCACCTCGTCGAGCAGCACGATGGGCCGGTATGCGGACGGAGAGTCCGCAGGGCGCCCTGGTCGGCGTTTACCCTCGCAATAAGATTATTTGCACGTGTCTAGGTCTCTTAGATTGATCAGCCGATTAAAAAAAAAAAAAAAAAAAAAAAAAAAAAAAAACAAAATGGCCGCCATTCATGGGGTGTGGGGTTAGGAGTATTTATAAACTTGTAATTGTCGATAGAAAAGAGTATATAGTATACCCTTAAAGTACCGGTAACCGGTAGCCAAAGACACTGTATAGATTGGAGACATAATTATTATGAACTTGGGAACACCGACGCAGACAGAGAAAAGTTTTCCAAAAACTGTCCTGACAAAACACTTCAAAAGTGAAGCAACCATACTAAATGCAGCAGAAAGCTCCACTACCCTCGTATCAGCACACAACACACGTTTTCACTCGGCTCCTCGACCAAAAGTGTGTTCGAGCACAAATAGTACGTGAAATGTGGATTTATTGTAAACTGGCTGGCGATTTTCACGGCGGAATAGCCCCAAATTGCTCCACCACCGATGTAATAGCTTTCTGAGCTCTTATTATTGCCCCGTTTTGGATATTGTGCCGTGTTATTAAAACATACGGTTGTTTTATGCTGATCTCGGGAAGCAGCTGGACGAATTTGAATTTTAAGAAGGAAATACAATTAAGTTAAAATGCGAGTTGTTTAATTTTTTTCTTTGGTCTAATGTTGTATTTGAGGAGCTCGTGGCTAAATAATAACAGACGCCTGGGTCGATCTTAAGGTTAAACCGCGCTTGCCTAGGTTGGTCCGTGGATGGGTGACCGCCCATTGCATACCGAGTTTCCCCCGTGGCTCGGAAACCACGTTAAGCCGTTGGTCCCGGCTGTCGTTTGTAGATCTTTGACAGTCGTTACAGGTAGTCAGTGGCCCAAAAGTCTGACAGCAAGTCTTACCAAAGGGTATCACATTACCCAGTGCGAACTAGGTTGTGGAGGTCTGATAGGCAGTCGCTCCATGTAAAATACTGGTATTCAGTTGCATCCGTATAGGCTGGAAACCGACCCCAATATAGTTTGGAAAAGGCTAGGATATGGACTGTAGCTATATTTCACTGTTGTCTTTAACAGTGAAATATAGCTACAGTCCCAGTCACAAGGCACAAAAACTGTGAAAGTACTGTAGTTGCCCATTCCCTAACGTAGATCTCTATGGAGAAGAACGGGCAAGAAACGAAGATGAAGGTAAGTAATCGGATATTTTTTGACATCCACGCGGGCGAAACCGCGTGCAAAAGCTAGTATAAAATAAAAGAAATATAAGTTAAATCTAAACAACAACAAAATAAAAAAGTAGATAATATTGTGTGTATCACGGCTGTGCCAAATAGGTCCAGTTCAGCAAACTGCCGAGCAGCTAGTGCCCGACGCTGGTTTTCAACTGGACCTGAGATGGTGATGTGACGGACGTAAAATAGTTTTGTACTTGATGCAGGCGTGATATTATGTAATGTATCTATCGTCTCATGCTG
This sequence comes from Noctua janthe, assembly GCA_910589295.1. Taxonomy (NCBI): domain Eukaryota; kingdom Metazoa; phylum Arthropoda; class Insecta; order Lepidoptera; family Noctuidae; genus Noctua; species Noctua janthe. The sequence continues at coordinate 13,218,694 of OU342573.1, forward strand.
GATATGGGAGACATCTTCTTAGTGCGACGCATCGTGAGGATATTTGTAAATCTAACGATTTATCCGGATTTGGGAGGGGAGCTCAAGCAGCGCTTGCCAAAGTCTCTCCGTAGATGGGTGACCACCCATTATATACCGAGTTTCCTCCGTGCCTCGAAAAGCACGTTAAGCCGTTGGTCCCGGCTGTCAAAGATCTTTGACGGTCGTTGCGGGTAGTCAGTGTCCCAAAAGCCTGACAACCAGCCAGTACTAACTGGGTTGTGGAGGTCAGATAAGCACTAGGTACATGTAAAATACTGATATTCAGCTGCATCCGGTAAGGAAAAGGCTAGCAGATGATAAATTTATACGAATTTACGGAATGATACTTATTTAAGGCGTACAACCGGCTGTAACCAATTTTTCTCAAGTGTGAACCATGTTTGTTTGTACTTAAAGGTAATAATGTACTCACATAAACATAGAGTATTAAATACAACATTAGACCATCATCATATCAAGCCACATTTCACCAGTTATGTTTAAGTTCCATGTAATAGGGGGCGAGTCTATTGCCATCAACCGGGCACAAATCCAGGCAACGTGGCTGCTACTGACAAATTCCTGATGAGAAAACCCAATAACACTTTGCCCGACCTGAGAATTGAACCCAGGACCTCATGTTCAGCAGTCGTGCGTGCAACCACTAGCCCAAGAGCCAGTCCAAAATTACAAAACGTTTCTTCAACCTAGTAACCAGAAATTATAAGAAACATCTTTTTTCTTTTCTTTTATTTTATAGTTCTAGTTTACAAAAGCAATATTCCAAGAAACCTCCAATCTCTTTCAAAGGAAACGAGTCGTTATTAGAAGGTTATTGCTTGAAGCCTTTGCTGTTATCAATTTGCCTTTGTTTTCAAACTTGCGATACAAGTTATGGCTGTTGGTACTGTCTTACTCTTTAGAGTGTAATGTTTTATGAGACATTTAGAGCTTTTAATTTGTTTGGTATTGTCTGTAAAACTACCAAAATAGATGGAAAATCTTCTTCTTAGAGTATCGATGGCAAAAAATTTAAATAAGTTTAGCCCAAAACTCAGCCACGCGAACACTCACTGATGCAGTAAATAAATCATCAAGAGCGCAGGTGATAGCTATCCGGGGCAAGATGAAAGGTGGGCCATTGTTTGTGGGGAGACGCCACATACGCACTTGAGATCTGAGCCGTCCATGATCCCCAATCTGCAGAGATTGTCTTCGCTCCGGCCGACTTTACTTCGAAGACTGTTTAGAGATTTCCAAGTCGGCCACGGCAACTCGTGCCCAGGTGGAAGGTTTTCTGATGGATCGTTGAAGTTGTCAGGGGGTTTAAACCGCTCCAGCCAGAGATTGCATCTTTCTGTGGAGGCGTTGAAATTGGCTGGGCTAGCAAATATAAATGGAAAATTATACAATGTTATTTTCCATATGTTTTTGTATTAAAATAATCTTCTATTCACTGACACAACGCACAAGTTGCTTGGTCTAAAATCATGCATAGGATTAAATGCGGAGCTGAGCACTAAGGTGCTGAAGCATTATCGCCGCAAGAGAGAATTTTATTTTTGAAACTGAACGTTATATTAATTTCGACCAACGTTCGCGACTGGTCAAAATCAATTTCAGTAAACTGTTATTTTGTAATGACGTGTAATACAATATCCACTCAATAGCTTCAGAAATAGAGTTGACAATACATTAGCAGTCGTTAATTCGCATTTATGCTGAAATAATATAAAGTTCGGAGTTTTTCAAGTGTAAACTTTAAATTTGTTTGAAACTTACATGTAAGAGTTGATTTAATGAGATTTGGTGAAAACTCACCTATAATAAACTTAACAAAGGCGTTACAAATAACAGATTTATTGTAACGACATTGTTATGTTTAATTGTTTATTGTAATGTGCCAATGGTGTTCGAAATCTTGAATTTATTTTGAGCTTTAAAGATATTTTTTTGTGAGTTAGCTAGACATTGTTATTTATCTTAACAATAATACACCTAGGTAAAGCAAAACACAATACAAAACAAACACAGAAACAAAACAACAACAGAACAGCAACAGCAACAGTGAAGTTTTTATCACAATGATTTGACATTTGACAATGAACAAAAAGTAATTTTTTATTTTAGAAAATAATCGTGTCATTATGCGATGATGTCAGGTCATATTTTCTGATACTATCCGGCACATAAATCATTTGGCAATAATATTATTTGCACTAAACCATATAATAAATGAAAACGACTTGTTCGTCAGCTGGTGAAACTCGCCCGCGCGCGCGAGTTGACACCGTCCGATTTTACCAATTTTTTTTGTCGTCCTTCATGTTTTATTTTAAAGTCAAGTCGTATACAATGTCTTATACATTTAAAGTTTAAAGGGTACCTATATTATACATTTTTAACAAGTTTTTGTAGATGACTGTACATCTGACGTATAATATAATAACGTCAGATTTTCAAGGTCGAGCGAGTTGACGCCAAAAAAATTAGGTAAAATCGGAAGGTGCCAACTCGCGCATACTCGCGAGTTAAACACTCGCCAGTTGACGAATAAGTCAATGAAAACACCCACAGCACAAAATCAATCAAATCAATTTCGTAAATACCCAAATAAATTAGAACGTTTCTAAAAAGCCAATACTTACGAGTATTACAGGACCCTATTAGGGCTCTAATGAAAGTATCAAAAAGGGTTGAAAATATATGTATATCTCGATTCAATTATATTGGCCACCGGACCGTGTGTAGGGCGAGAGAGAGTATTCACAACGATTTCTCGTTTAAATTAAAAAAGGTGTCGATCTAAACGATTTGGGAAGTACAGAGATAATTAAGGGATGGAAGAGTCGAAATAAGAGAATTGGCATTTCGTTCTTAATGAGCGAAGCATCATAAACGATTGCTCTCAAGACTCACGCTCGAGCGTCACGCTTGTCGCAACAGCGAGTGGGGAGAAAATAAACAAATGAAGATGTTAGGAGATGTGCGAAGCGAGATAAGAGGAAATGCATAAAGGATGTATCTATCGAAGCTTTGCACACCGGTCGCCGCACACAGCACACAGCTCACCGCAAGCCACACAGCACACCGCTCACAGCACGCCACACGCAGCTCACAGTACACTGCTCACCGCACGCCGTTCACGTCTCTTCTCGTCTTGCTCTAAACAATTACGAGACATCTCATCTCCTCTCTGCTCAACCGTTTCCACTAAAACGAAGCGGAAATGAGAAGTGTAAATAACAAAATTCTATTTGTGGTTTAAAACACATCTCTCTTCTTGACCACGAGTTACTGCGACGCAATGTGGTGAGGATACGGACGGAGACAGGCGACGCGCAAAAGTGGTGTGACGCAAGTTGTGACCTAAATCGCATCATCTGTGGTAAACGCGGTGTCAATCAGAGAATTAAATGACCACTTACTATTTAGTGGTACTTCATGTACCATTTTTTTTTAATTTAATTTATTATCTCAGTTAGTTTTTAATTACTGGCAGTTTGAGTACTTTATGCGACCTACCCAAACGTCATTTCTTTGGCATTGTTGGTCGTGTTGTTGAGGTTATGAGTTGTTCCCTATCCATTTGCATAACATTTTAATACCTAATATAACTTGGAATACTTTTGTTTATCCTTTTTATATTTTCGCATAACATTATTTACGCATAACAGCTTACGCATATTTTTGTTAAATATAATATCTCAAATCAACTATGGAGTGATAAAGTTCATGACTCATAGTATGAAAGTAATAGAGAAAAGATTGCGAGAGGACAGTGAGATTACCCAAAATCAGTTTAGGTTTTAAGCCAACAATACTGCCCGAGCCGGGAATCGACGCCCAGGACCGTATGCCCAGCAGTCGGGATTACAACCACTGGACCAGCTAGCCAGGTAAAAAAAAGCAAACATATTAACAAAAATACACATACGAGGAGCTCGTGGCTAAGTACTAACAGCCGCCCGGATCGATCTTTAGGTTAAGCCGCGCTTGCCTAGGTTGGTCTGTGGATGGGTGACCACCCATTACATACCGAGTTTCTTCCGTGCCTCGGAAAGCACGTTAAGCCGTTGGTCCCGGGTGTCATTTGTAGATCTTTGACAGTCGTTATAGGTAGTCAGTGGCCCAAAAAGTCTGACAACCAGTCTTACCAAGGGGTATCGTATTACCCAGTACTAACTGGGTTGTGGAGGTCAGATAGGCAGTCGCTTCATGTAAAATACTGGTATTCAGCTGCATCCGGTTAGACTGGAAGTCGACCCCAACATAGTTGGGAAAAGGCTAGGCAGATGATGACACATACACACAATTAGACATCTTTTATCATTTTACTGGAGATAATCAACAAACAAATTCATGTGTCAAAACCAAACGAATTCTAAAAGCACACTTTTCTAATAAATCCAAAAAAAATACGTTATTCGAACACCAGTACATACTTCACGCGAAAGTCCAACTCAGAAATAACTTGAAGAGAAACTTGGTGGCATTCATAAGCCTTGGATATCGCATTCCGCCCATAAATTCTATACTCGAACTTAAGCACTAAGCAGATAGATTGGGATTCACTTAACTGGCCAACTTATGGCTTCATGAATTTTAAGTTATTGGACTTTGGTTTAGTTATATGGATTAGAGAAATAGAGAGTAATGAGATTTTAGAATGCTATTGAAACTTTAGTGTGTTTTGCACAGATTAAAATGAATACATATTTTTAACCAACTTTTAAAAAGGAGGTTATGTGTTCCTCCCGGTTATGTGTCTGTATAATAATTAATGTATTATATATATTATAATATGTTATACTATTGTTTGACTGCCTCGTTGGTTCAGTTGTCGCAATCGCGACTGCTGAGCATGAGGTCCCAGATTCGATTCCCGGGTCGGGAAAATTGTTTTTGGGTTTTTCTAAGAAGCAGCCATGGAGTTTGGTTAGATGCCCGGGTGATGGCAACTGGTTCGTCCCCTATTACGTGGGACGTAAACATAACTGGCGAAATGTGGGTGTACTATTAGGTACACCTCTGCCTAAACCTTCGGGGATTACAGGAGTGATGTTATGTTATGTTTATGATTATTGTTTGATACTCATACTGTTAGCCTGCGTCATCCCATTGCTGGGCAAAGGCCTCTCTCCATGAATTCCAAATTCTTCGATCCAGGGCCAATGTAGAACACTGGCCGTTTTTTGTCCAGCTCGTCCCGCCATCTCCTGCGAGGTTTATTTCTGTACAAATCAATTATATTTTTAAATATACCTTACAAAAAAAAAAAAAAACATTTAAAAATGTTAAAAATTGTAGCCCACCGGTATCGGAAACAGGGTCCAAGCTACCAGCGGTCAGGGCTCCAGAGAGAGAAACCTCCTAACAATACGAGCCGTGTCCAGGAGTACCGCTTTCTGAATCAAGCCCTTGATCCAGCTGCCTAACGAGAGTCTCCTCAGGTATTGGTCGAGGCTCTTGGCAATTAAGCCATGGGCTGATACAATTACTATTATTTACTATTAGTATTATTATTTGATTCAAACAAATACTATTACCAATGCAATTAGCCCTACCTTCATGCCAGTGAATATATCTAACAAAACAACTTAACGCAAACGGCAAAAAAATTCAAAACTCACAGTCATAGCCAACCCTTCCAATGCTATTCAAAAACGTTTGTCGATGCCATCTGATTATGTAAAGTTCTCTGTACACGGAGCTGAAACGCTACGGGAAACAATAGCATTCGTTCTTGAGCTAGGGTTACACGAGAGGAAAGTCAACTTGGTTAGGAATATCTAGGAAGAATTTTTCGTTGTAAGGTTTTCTTGAGATTGGCTTGAGGAAAGAAAGAAGAAAGCTTTACGTAAAGAATATTGAAAGAAAGAAAGAAAACATATTTATTTGGCACATGGCACAAGTGCACACAACAAACAAAAAAAATTAAAAAAAACTTAAGTTTAGACAATAAAAAGGTTAAAACTAAACAAAAAAAAAGAGATAATATTGTGTGTCTCACGGCTGCGCCACATAGGCCTTGATTTTACTTACACATAATTATTTATAATTCATGCTCTTATTTCAATTTATTTGTGGACAGAGCAGCATGTCTTCTTCTTCTTCCCACGTCTCTATTACTCTTCATCTCATCAGACACCTCCTTTCTTGCCATTTCATCTCTTACACAGTTCATCCATCGTTTCTTTGGTCTTCCTCTACTCTTATACTCATCCACATTCATACTCAAAACTTTCCTTCCAACATTTTCCTCATTCCTCCGCATCACATGCCCACACCAAACCAACCGATTACCACAGAACTTTTCAGTCAGTTACAAATAATAAGTGTGTTAAAAAAAAGATCACGAATTTATCTAATTGTGTCTCTAAGCGTCTCAGCATCTGTTCCGTGCTTCAGTTCCAAGGGTGTGCCGGTCGCCAACGGTGGTCCGGACCAAGTAAAAGAGGCTAAGTCTAAGTCTAAGTCTTTAAGCAAATTTCAGCAGGTTGTGATGGCATCTTTCGACCAGAGTCGATGGAGGCAGATAGTCCGTTTAAAGGGGTCCAGTGACCTCGATCCTCAGTAATGAGAGACCGATTGCAGAAGAAGAAGAAGACGTTTAGGTTTAGCTTTGAAGCTTAGTCAGCTAAGATCTAACAAGTATGGCCAGACCCAAGATATGATAACAGTTAAGTTTATAGTAATATAGTACCTAGTCGTACTAATCTTAACATTTGGATCATTATCATCATCATTATTTCAGAAGTCTACTGCTGGACATAGGCCTCCCCCAAGTGTCACCACATTGACCGGTCCCGTGTGACTCGCATCCAGCGGATCCCTGCAACCTTCACCAGGTCATCGGTTCGCATAGTGGGAAGCTTTCCAACGCAACGTCTTCAGGTTCGCGGTCGCCACTCCAGAACTTTTCGGCCCCATCGGCCATCCGTTCTGCGAGCAATGTGCCCTGCCCACTGCCAGTTAAGTTCGGCTAATTTTCGGGCTACGTCGGTAATCTTGGTTCTCTTGCGGATGTCCTCATTTCTGATTTTATCACGGTAGGAAACTCCCAGTATAGCCCTCTCCATTGCCCTTTCGGTGACTTTAAGCCTTCCTTTGGGAACATTAACATTTTGAGATAAGGCATAAAACTAGCTTGTGAAATTAATGCAAATAATATCCGTACAGTTTTATTAAGCCTAGCATAAAGTTTAGAAAGTATAATCTTGACCTTGAAAGAAGACTGTGCTGTTGGCTGGGGCAACATATCGAATGAAATTATAAAAAAATTCAAGGACATTTTGGTACCACCACTATTTTTATTATTATTAGCTTACTGCTACAATATTTACTATACTGCATCGCTAACCTCGGTTCCCCAGCGTCTAAAGTACCATATACAATTCTAGCCTAACAGAGCCTCGTGTATCCACGACTTTACGGATTTTATGAGCTTCCACCCAAGCTAGTGGTTTGTGGGACGAATATTTTACCGATAAATATCTTTAAGACATTTCTTTTCTGTTTATCGTTTGGATTTTGCTGATTCTCTTTAACAGTTTTTCTTTTAAACCGGTTTTTATGGCGGGAATATTGTCTGCATTGAGCAAGATTGCGGGGTCGCAATCTTCCCTTCTAGTTTTCTTTTTTTTTTCTGGAATGCCAACATTAGTAGTACCGTTTAGGTAAATTGCTGATTTTTGGTATTTTTTGTTTTCTTGTCGCAGTGGGGGGTTTTGTCGAGTTTAGTTGTCAAATTCAGAGTCAAGTTGAATTTGTTTGTTTTGTCAAATGGACGCAAAACGATGATAAAATTGATAAGATAAATGAATTTAGTAATTCTTAACGAATACTAATACAATTAACCTTGATTTCTAGGTTGTGCAAAATATTATTGGTTTTTTTATAAGGTATTTCCTAGTAGCAGACAGGAGTTTGGATTCGTGCCCACATAACATAACTGGCGAAATATGGGTGTACTATAGAAACACACGTCGGAGAAATACAGGCGTAATAATTATGTTATCTATACATGTATACAAATATATAAAATTGAAGTGTGTGTTTGTAATTTCTAAATAATTGCTTTTTACTGAGTGCGTACCATGAAAGTATATACGGTACATATAACATTTTTTTTTTAATTTTCATCGCTCTGTCTGTTGCTCAGTCTGTCTGTTTGTTCCAGTTAATCTCCGAAACGGCTGTACCGATTTTACTGTCAGATGGCTGATGCCGTAAGGAATAACTTAGGTTCTTTACTTTACTAATACTTTAAGTTATTTTTGATAATGGATTCCGTGCAAAAAAAAGTAATAAGGAAGTAATATTTTTGTAATAATTACACGCGTACGAGGAAAATATATTTTAACTGTAAAGTGAATTTAGTGAAAGAATTTTCACAACGATCTACATAATATTATGACTTAATAAGTCGTCCCTCTCATAGAGAGGAGGCCTGCGTCCCAGCAGTGGGAACAATAATAGGCTGATTATGCTATGTTATGCTAAGTCGTCATCTGCCTAGCCTTTTCCCAACTACATTAGGGTCGGCTTCCAGTCTAACCGGAAGCAGCTGAATACCAGTGATTTACATGGAGCGACTGCCTATCTGACATCCACAACCCAGTTAGTACTGGGTAATACGATACCCCTTCGTAAGACTGATTGTCAGACTTTTTGTGCCACTGACTACCTAACGACTGTCAAAGTTCTACAAATGACACCCGGGACAACGGCTTAACGTGCTTTTCGAGGCACGGAGGAAACTCGGTATGTAATGGGTGGTCACCCATCCACAGATCAACCTAGGCAAGCACGGCTTAACCTAAAGATCGACCCGAGCGGCTGTTATTATTTAGCCACGAGCTGGCTTAGTAAGTCTTATTAATTTAATAAACAGCTGAAAAGAATTACTAATTATAGTAACCACGCTTAAATCTCATCGCCGCCATTTTAATTAATTCAGACACACTATTTCAGCCTGAAAACTAGACCCAAAAATGAGTCCCAAAATAGAATTCTAAACTAAAGCCTAACACATCGCCAGATAATCCTTACAAATCCAGGCGAATTAATTAATTTTAGATTGGGCATCAATAGTTAGTAGTATCTACTAGTTTACTGTTATAGCGCGATATAAGCTTGAATTATCTTCGTTGGATAATAGCGTGTTTAATTACGTTAATACGAAGGTAGTTTTGATTTAAGGCAATGTTCGTGTCCTCGGGTGATGCGACACGCACGTGCGTCACTGTTTAATAATAATAAGAATGTCTGATTCAGAAGGCAGTACTCCTCGTTACGGCTCGCGTTGTGAGGAGGTTCCTGTCTCTGGAGCCCTAATCACCGGTAGCTTGGACCCTGCTCCCGACACCGGCGGATCACTGTTTTTTAAATATTTTTTAATGTTTTTTTTATTGTTTTTTCTAAGGAATATTTAAAAATGTAATTGATTTGTATAGAAATAAATAAAGAAAATAATAATAATAAATAGTTTATTTCAAACTCATCCTTAGATTACATTCATATTTGTTTATCTGCGTGTGAGTAGCTTCCAAAGTCGCGCGTCGCAGTGACTTGTGGGCCGTGGCGTGCTCTGTTAAAAATATTTTCTCTTGAACGCATTTAGTTGTTTTTTGTCATAACATATAACATCACGACTGTAAACTCAGAAAGGTTAGGCAGAGGAGATATCTTCATTTAGCCAGTTATGTTTAAGTCCCATAAAAGGGGGCAATAGGGGGCGACCCTATTGCCATCAACCGGGCACAGTTATATAGGTACTATGTACTTTTTAAATTACTTTTTTTTTGTCCTTTAGTAATCTTTCCTTTAAAACGTTAACCAATTCAAATTGGCTACAGTTTGTTAACCTTTAGTTAAGGTTCAAGACTGCCGCGTTGGTCTAGTGGTCGTAATCGCGACTGCTGAGCATGAAGTCCTGGGTTCGATTCCTGGATCGGGTGAATTGTTATTAGGTTTTTCCATCAGGAATTTCTCAGTAGCAGTCACAGTGTCTAGATTCTTGCCATCAACCGGGCGATGGCACTAGGCTCGCCCCCTATTCCATGGGACTTAAGGATGTACTATTAGGTACACCTCTGCCTAACCCTGCGGGGATTAGGCGTAATATAATGTGAGAACATATACTTTCGATTTAGAGACAGGGTATAAGGAAAAAAATACGCAAACCTTTTTCACTATTACTGCTTACCCCTCATGGCCCAAAATCACGAAAAAGGCAGCTTATCTAACAATGAACATCTCTGTCTTCTGATTGCATCTTTTCAGTTTTTATTATACCTCATTTTTTTCTTTGTTTTCTGGTCAAAAGGAAAAAAAACAGGAAATTTTATACCCCATAGACTGTTATGATAGCAACTGAAAACATTTTCAGCTAAAGACTTGAAATCGACTTATAGAAAATTAGAAAAATGTCAAGTCATAATAAGTCATTTACTTAATCTACGGAACTTTATAGAACCCTCAACTGGCGAAATAGTCGCCATCTTCGAAAGCCAGAAAGGGGAAGAAATTATAAGGGAATAAAAAAATTACTTGTTCGTCAACTGGCGAGTGTGAAACTCACGCGTGCGCGTTTGCTGGAAAATTCTCAATATTTTTTATGAAGTCGTAAAAGTAACATTTTGAGTTGTGTAACATGAAGGTAACATAAGAAGGTCAAAAGTAACGTAAAATGTTACAAAAGTAACATTCTGGCAACGCTGGATAACATAGTTGGGTATCATGCGTCGTCGGCCGCATCCTCCTCGCCTCATTCTGTACCTTCAATATAGGCTTTAAACTTAAAGTATCCCGAAATCTAAGTAGATAGTCGGTACTTAACCGAATCAGCCCGCCCTAGCCAAGCCGCGGGCAATAGCTAGTTATTTATTGTAATTGGTTTCAATCCGTTTTTATTTGACTGTACTTTATATTATTACGTGCGAGCGAGTTGACAACAAAAAAAAATGGTAAAATCGGATGGTGTCAACTGGCGCGCACGCACGATATTCACACTCGCCAGTTGACAAACAAGTCAAAAAATTATATACATTGTTGGCAACTGGAAAAGTGCCTGTTGAACACACAGTTATAGATGAAAAAGAAAGAAAGGAAAGACAAAGTATTGATATGTCACGCACAGGACAAAACAAAAATGCGTAAACAACAAAAAAACATAAGAAAAAACAAGAAAAAACATAAGAAAAAAGTAAAAAATAGGACACACGAAATTGTTCCTGTACGAGACCAAAAGGTCCGCTTTCTCAGCCAGGCTGTAACATAAAAAAAGTCACAGCGCTGGTATTATGATAAGGTCCAAAGTGTTAAAATTAATAACAATTAAAGGAAATAAACTAACTTTGAGGAAGTAACATAAGGTTTTAGGAAGTAACAATTTTGTATTTATCTGTGGAGGCTTGTTATTAGTAATTTAGTTATATTTTTTTTTAGCTTTCCTAAAAAATAATAATATAATAAAAAAAGATACAGGCACGATTGCGAGTCCGAAGGCAATGCCGATTCTTTTTAAAATTCATATTATCACCACAACAAAACATAATTATTTGACCTTACCCTTTGTCTTAAGCCCCTACATCCATTAACTGACTTCAACTCTTGAATCTTACCCAACTGCCATCAATTCCTGGCTTCAATTGATGTCAATGATTGCAAATGACCGTCTTGTTTTATTCAACCTAGCATCTTCCGTCTCTTTTCTATTGCCAAGTCTTAGTAGGAGTGAGCAAGACGACACAATTCCTCACTCCCATGTAAGGTGTATACTGGTTACGTCTACGGTTCCCTCCAATTATGGCGATTTACGACCATGGCGAATTGTTCCATGGTAAATGTACCTACTGTGTGTAGAGTTACTAGAACAGACAGTACCTTAATTTTAAACAGATAAATAATTGAGAAAAACTAGAAATACTGAAAAGTGGTTCAACATATTTTCACAAGTCTAGAGGTGTATTTTTGCATGGCTAGCAATAAAAATTAGCTGGTCAAAAAATATTCGTGTGCATCGACTTGCAAACCACATAATAGTAGTCCCATGAAAATGCGAGCACAATAAACTTCGTTCCACCTAATTGCATTCGATTATAAAATTTATTTGATGGCAGTTCATTAAGGACACCGAATATAAAAAAAATACAAAATGAAAAATAAACGACGAATAAAAAAAATAAAAAAAAGGGAACATACAGAGAATGTGCTGTACTAATCGGTACACCACTGCTTAAGCCTTCGGGGATAACAGGTGTGATGTGATGCTATGAAGGCAGCTTATTTAAATCAGCTATAAGTGAATTTGCGAAGCCTTTTTTTTATTTATTTTTTTCGGATGGGAAATCATCAAATTACCCCCCCACTCTGGGCGGAGCGGTGGCCGGGAGCCACCACGTGAGGCCCAACGCCCAGGGCGCCTCCCGCGGCGACTGGGACGTGAGGTTCTTTCCCTCTCACGTCCCGCCACCTCCGTCACTAGCATGACTGCTTCGCAGAAGAAGGTGACGGCTTCCCATTCCCTCTCGCTCCGGACCATGGCTTGAACCAAGGCCGGACGCGAGAGATCGCCGCCGCCAATCGCCGCTACGAGGACACGGCGGAGCTCCGCCCAAGCGGGGCAGACCTCCACGGTGTGCTCCACCGTGTCCTCCGGACGATCCTCGCAGTGAAAACACCCGGGCGTTTCCTCCCGCCCGATTCGGTGCAGGAACTTCCCGAAACAACCGTGTCCGGTGAGGACCTGCGTCAGGCGGTAGGTGAGGGCGCCGTGGCGCCTCTCTAGCCACTCCTTAAAGAGGGAACTTATCGCCATTATGGTGGCGTGCCCTAATTTGCAAAGCCTCATCTGAAGATTTTGAAATAAAATACCGAATAATACCCGTTTCAATCGCTTTCAAAGCGTTTCGTATTTTTATCCGACTGACCCAGATGTTTTTCGCGCGCATGCATGAATGTATGTATGTCCGTTTCATTCTGACCTCGCAACTGATAAACGGATGAAATGATTTGGATAAATTATTCGTAGTTAGAATCGTCTTAGTGGTGCGAGAGTCACTGGCTACATAAAAACTAAAAAAATGCCGGATTTTGGGCGCCATATTTCGGAGTTCGAATTTTGTTTTTCTTCGAAACCCGTCCGTGGGGTATCAAAAAGAAAGGTTTTAAAAGTTGATTACATAAATATTTCTTACTTATTATGTTTAAAGTAATTCGAAACGCCACCAATCGTATCAAAAGTTGAAGAAATCGTATTATAAGAAAAGTTAAATCGTCTGCGAAATCTTTCACATAACTAAACTAAAAAGCTGGAAATAAATAAATACGATCACCTGCTTCCAACTTTTATTTAATATTAATGTGCTTGTCTTTTTTGTTTTTCAGTTTTTTCAGTCGAGTTTTTTTTTTTTTTTTAATATTATTTTTGCAACGGCTTGTAACAGGATTGACATAAACTTTTCGACAGCTTATGCCAGTTCTTTACATTATCGTCTTCATCAACGTCATCGCTGATTATCACTTTGTCTAGCCCCTCTACTCGGTCTAGAACCTTCTAGTGCTTTTTATATCTGCGTAGAATGCCAACAGCAGGTACAAATTAAGGGCGTCGCGGTTTTACAGCTTTATTTATTTACTTTAATTTAAGGATACGATACCGTAATGAGTCCACTTGGATTGTAAAAGGCCTCACTTTGGTTTATAGGTCTTATATAAGTGCTGTGGTGTTTGCTAATAAATCGTCGATAAGTGGGAAGGTTAGGGGGAGGCTTAACATAAGCCCAAGAAGCAAATAATGGTTGTAAAAAGGCCCATAATGAAGCCGAAGGGCATTATTTACCTCGTCATTGCGATCATAGGTCATAGATCATTTTTTATTCTGGACTATACCTGAGAACCTTCTTGTTACGGAGATGTTGGAGGACGAAGTTCTAACTTTTTCATGAATTGTTTTTTTTTAACCTTTCAACGCCATTGTCACATATATGAGACAAGCAAGCGCGTGCCCTGTGCGCCAAACGACACAAATATGTGACAAAATGGTAGGTGAAATTGGGACTTGGCGTGGAGGGCACGCCCGTGCGTTTATGCTCTGGCGTTCGAAAGGATAAAAAGCAATAAATTTACAAGCAGACTTGTAATCCTACTAATATTATAAATGCAAAAGTTTGTGAGGATGGATGGATGTTAGTTACCCTTTCCCGCAAAAACTACTAAACGGATTTGGATGAAATTTAGCACAGATAGTTTGTAATCTGGGTAGAATACTTTTTATCCCAGTAATATGATCCCGTGGGACAATTATCGAACACTACGCGGGCGAAGTCGCGGTCATAAGTTAGTATCAAGTATGTATAAGGTGCTTTTTCAGTTTTGCATGAATTTTTATTTCCAGACAGATCTAGTGCCTGAGGTTATGTACATAGATGAAATAATGTTAGCGGTGAGAGATTTTTGTTAGCTGCTTAATTTTTTTGCTTTGGCTAGCAATTTATTCCGTGTAGATGAAATTACGTGAAGTTGGAAGCACTAGGTATCGTTTAATAAAAAAAACTTTTTTTGTAATAAAAATAAACGAATTAAAATTCTAAATAAAGAAAAAAAAAAATCTTTATTTGTGATATCTTACACACGTCCTTCTCAAGTATCAATTTTAAACATTGTAACTAGAAGTTATTAGCACATCATTCACATAGACGAAGTAGACAAAATGCGTATTATTGAGGATAACTCATAAAGTACCGAAGATACGTAACAAACATACATGTTCTGCTAAAATCATAACCCTTCCTTTTGGCTTCGCCGTAGTCGGGTAAAAAGTGACCCATATAAATACAGCCGGCATTTTCCATAAGCAAATATCGCCGACAGCCACCCGTGCACTCCGAGATATTGAAACTCACATACTTAGATGACGTACGAGAAGTTTTATTCTTATGATAGCTTTTGACCGCGGCTTCACCCGCGTGGATGTCGAGTTATATCCGATTATTTCCCCCCTTTTTAACCCTTCGGGGGTAGAATTATCAAAAACACTGAGACACGTATAAATTAATTTTCAATCGTCAGCTTGAACACAAAATTTGAAGATCCTAACTTCAAAACTGACGGACTTTCATACAAACTTCCATCCCTTTTTTTTCCCTTTTAGGGGTGGAATTTCATAAAATCCTTTCTTAGTGTATACTTAATCTTCACTAAGAACACATCCTCCAAGTTTCATGTCTCTAGGACCAGCGGTTTGGGCTGTGTGTTGATTTATCACCCAGTCAGTCAGTCAGTCAGTCAGTTTACCATTTTATATATATAGATTGTTTGTATATAAGGCGGATGCTTCACTATTCGCTATGTGAATTTAGCCACAGAATAGGCACAACCACTACTTGTACTTGCGGAGCGATAGTACTCACGTGAAATAAACAATTGACTCACGTGCGAGCGTGTTGCTTGACGCAATCCGCAATACAAAAATCCGTGTTCGAAAGCCTAAGCGAGGACTGCAACCTAAGAGAGGCAACTACGGGAATTTTCAGTATTATGTTCTTTCTTAAGAGCGTGTGGAAAAAACAATACATTTGGACTTGAAGAATTTTACTAATATAAAGTGATCAAAAGTGCCGTGAGACAGTGAGGCAGGAAGATCTTGATGATGCGATATTCGATTGGAAAGAAAAGCAGGCAACGTTTTTGTCGTTTTTTTTATGTATCCTTGCAAACTGACGAGTTCATTCATTGCCTCGTTGTTTTGTGTTCGCAACAGATGTTGCAGTCTATGCGATTCTCGGTTCGATTTTCAGGCCCGTCAGTGTTATTGGGTTTTACCATCTGGTTTTTTTTAGTGGTGAAATGTTGGTGTACTACGGCATGGTACAGCTCTGCCTAATCTTTAAGGGAAGCAGGCGTGAAGTTATCTTAATTTAGGGGTTCATTTACAAAACATCTACAGCTTCATAGCACAATTTCAGCAACTTTAAAGCCACCATAATTTACGCCAAACGCATGGTAGCGTGATATCAAAACGATTTGCACTACAGCAACTGACAAAATTGCACTGATGTGATTTACTGTTTAACCATAGATTAAGTTTGGAAAATCAAACATTCTGATAGGTATTTCAACGGCCAATCAGCAATAATTTTGTAATGCAATGTTTTGTTTTTCAGATTATTTAATTATTAGAAACAAATACTAATCTATCTTCTATACATATAAAATTCAAAGTCCTGACTGACTGACTGCTATATCAACGCACAGCCCAAACCGCTAGTCCTAGAGACATGAAAATTGGAGTCTGTATTTTTTGTGAAAAGTAAGTCTGGTATAGCACATAGATTACTTATTATCCCATATGTAAAACCCCGTGGGTAATTGCCGAAAAAAATCGCCTCCACGTGGGCGAAGTCGCGGGCATAAGCTAATCTTTACATAGTATAAAACAAAGTCGCTCCCAATATTTGTACGAGATCTTTTAAACTACGCAACGGATTTTAATACATTTTAGCAATAGATAGAGTGATTCAAGAGGAACGTTTATTTGTGTCGGATTAGTCAGGATTTATTCCGTTAGGCTCGTACATCATGTGGTCAGACGATGGGTTTCGTGCAATGAAAATACACTGGGTGCGATACATTGTTTCTATTAAACGAACAAAATACTTGAAATTACAACTTAACACAATAACACGGCACATTGAATCGGGTAAAGTTCTAGGACGTCTCAACTTCGCTGCGATCAGACATTCAATGTTCTCCTCGCCTCCAAGCTGTAACATCAGGGCTCTATAGAAGCCACGCTGTGGTGGGGGTAGACTTGTAAGTAGGTCGCGTGACGTCACCACCAGCGGACTTGCGACTCATTTTATGTCCGTACTAATGACCGGTTCCGACATATGTATATTGCACCCGTACGAAGCCGGGGCAATATACATATTATAAATGTGAAAGTAACTCTGTTCGTTACCTTTTCATGACTAAACGGCTAATCGGATCGTAATGTACCTCTGTACACCTGTTATCTGTAGCAGGCATACCGACATGTCGCCAGCTGTTGTACTTAAGTTCAATGTGATTGTGGTGAGCTGCTTATTGACGTCAACTGCGCACAAATTCAGACTTCGGGGATTAGCGCATAATATACCTATTATTGTAATTTTATCATTAACACTAGAAACGGGAAATTTACCATGTTTACTGTTGAAACAACAAACATGTTGTGTGTTGTTTCATTTTGTTGTGTTGTGTGTGTGTGTGTTTTGTGTGTTTTTTGTAACAGTAAATACCATGGTTACATGGTATCATGGTTTTAAACCATGATAGTTTAAAATCTTATATTCTAATTTTGCTAGTAAAGTTAAAAAAAAAACTGCCAATAAAATAATTTGTCGATTTTTTAAAACAATTTATTTGATTTTGACAGTTCTAATCAGCACCTCTCCTCAATAAATGAGGACATTTCCACACAGCAAAGTGCTAAAGGCAATTCCCGTTTATTTTTGGCTCGAGCTTCTCATTAATTACTAAACAGATCCAAGCTATTTGCTGAGCAAGTGCATTAACGGTCCTAAAATGTCGTTACCATCGTGCCATGTAAGTTTCAGTATCAATTAGTAATGCAGTACCTATGCTCGGACACTTAGCTACATTTTAGTGGCTCTGCTGGCAAATGCGAGGATGTTCGAGAAAATTTAAAGTGTAACGTGGCTAGCTAGAGAATGATTTAAATATAAATAGATTGGAGATACAATATTTTATATAAAATTAAGTTTAAAATATGCATTATAAAAATTAGCATAAGCATAAGCATAATAAGCTAGGACGTAGGCCTCCTCTCCATGAGAGGGAATGGGCTATAATCCACCACGCGGGCCCAGTGCGGGTTGGTAGATGTCACATGTCTTCGAATTTTTGGTTCTAGGACATGCCGGTTTCCTCACGATGTTTTCTTTCACCGTTTTGAGAGCAGTGGTGATGAAATAAATTACACAAAGTAATGCGCCTGCCTGGGTTCGAACCCACGACTTATTGTTCGTAAGTCGGAGCCGCCACCACTGGGCTACCGCTGCTCTCAAACAATTAAAAACGGTTAAATAACTAAACTAACAACAAACTATAAAATGGCATCAAGAGACTCCTCCTCAACGCTGTCAGCTGATAATGTGCCCAAGAGACCGTCGTCGGCAATGCCACGTTGTATGGCAACACTTAGACTCTGGCCAAGGTAAAAGCCAGCCCATGGGTGTTTTAGTGTACTATTTGTTTTATAACGTCGAAGAATTGACAAGACTTGATCTGGATAAGTGGAGGGATTTGGAAGACCTAAACTCAGCATTAGGTGGCCTAAGTTGAAGTAGAAGAACAAGATCTGAATAATTCAGAGTTGTAATTTGAGGACAAAAGATATCTTATTTCAGTAATGCTTGATAGTAAAACTAATGGCATGCTTAATGTAGGGGTCCGCATGGGCCGATGCCTGCCGGGGCTGCGGGACTGTTCGAAAGAGATACCGTGGCCCTGGAACACAAAGGGCAAAGAACGAACATACATTTTAGTCAGTACAAGTCTGACACTCCCTTCCAGTCCGCCCAGAGCGGGAGGAGGGGGGGGGAGAGGGGGTCATTTGATGTATTCCAAAAAAAAAAAACAAAAAAAAAAATGGCATGCCTACAGATATGATCGTTATGTTGTACATACATATGGTTTCTATTTCTTCAAGCTTTCCCTTAAGCAACTCACCTAACAGGAGAACTAAAAAGAGGCTTTAAGGTATTTTTCTGTCCCCTATAAGTAACCCATCATCTGCCTAACCTTTTTCTGAACCATGTCAAGGCTGAATTTCAGTCTAAGCTGTAAGATACAAGGAGCGACTGCCTATCTGACCTCCACATCACAGCTACTCGGCAAAACGAGGCATAAAGAGGTTGTAGGTAAAAATCCAGCCACCGAAATTAAATGCCCGATCTCCAAACCCAGGACTACTCTATGCCCGATCGCAGTTCATTGGCAATTTGGGCATATAAATCAAATTTGGCCGAACTGACTACCGTGATGCGGTTTAATGCATCCGATAGAATTATCAGCGATAATGCTGTATCATTGGCTGTTCTATGTGAGCTGTTTAAGCTGTATTTAGAAAGTTATGAATCGGTGTAACATAAGCATAACAGCCCATAATGTCCCCACTGCTGGGACCACACCATTCACTTCGTGGGAGGGGAAAATCAAGTTGGATTGAAATCATAAAATTAAGCTTGTAATTTCTAACGCCATTGAGCGGGCACCTTTACAAACATTGCTGTACCATAGATGGAAAGCCAATTTTCGTTAACGATAAATTGTCGTACGTCGCAAAAAGTACAATTATTTTCGAAACAAATGCATTGCTACGAATGGTTTATTGTTGGGAACAAGTTTGATATTGTTTGTAACCATAAAAATAATACAGCGGGCTATTTGATGGTTGGCGTTTTAAAATATGGTCGGGTTTAAAAAGAGAATGTGTTTTTATTTTGTTACTTCGAATATAAAATGGATCGGCTTTGACAAACTTCTTTTGTCTCAGAACCTGCATCAGCACGTTACACTTAGAAACGAAAGTGGTTTAAGTGGTGCATATGATTGAAACAGTGATGAATATTAATGTTGACGGATGGAGAGGGAGAGGAAGACCAAAGAAATGATGGGCGGATTGTGTGAGGAATGATATGAAAGAAAACACACAGGATCTAGGCGGTCAATTCCGTTCCGAAACGCGAAATTAACTGTTCACCAAATTGTTCTCGCAATAAAGCCACGGTTTCACGTGCTGTGTGGCAAGCTGGCTTTCAAAGTTTTCGATGGAATAGCAAATCGTGCAAATCGTTGACCTACCGAAGGTCGATTATGTCGACCATCAGTGTTGCTCTAAGTGCACGAAACACCCTCTTCGTAGAACGCTGATGTTCGTAATACAGTTGAATAATTTGTAGATGCTGTGCTGGGATGGAAAGACTTAGTTTCATGATGAAATGTCAAACTAGAATGAATGAAAATACCAAGATAGGTTAACACGATTCACGTTTCCTCTGTCAAAAAATCCATATTCAAAGAAGTACCTCTGAATGAATTGTTAGTATAGAGAAAGACCAATACGTCACTAATGAGACCAATAAGAAAGTTACCACCCCAGATCAATCCAAATCGTTATAACAGTAATACTTATTACAACCCAACAGAAAGAGCCTTTTAAGACAATACCATAGAGATTGATAAATAGAATGACTGACCAAAATGAAAACAGCGCGCCTGGCTCGAAATTCTGCTTACACATGTTCCGATGGAATAGGAGATGGCATGGAGTCGAAACAGCTGATCATTTACTAATAGCATAAGGCAGCTGTTATGGCTAAATAATAACAGCCACTCGGGGCAATCTTCAGGTTCAGCCGCGCTTGCCTAGGTTGGTCTGTGGATGGGTGAACCCCCATTACACAGTTACGTTAAGCCGTTGGTCCCGGCTGTCATTTGTAGACAGTCGTTACAGGTCAGTGGCTCAAAAAGTTTGACAACCAGTCTTACCAAGGGGTATCGTATTACCTAGTACTAACTGGGTTGTGGAGGTCAGATAGGCAGTCGCTCCATGTAAAGTACGGGTATTCAGCTGTTAGACTGGAAGCCGACCCTAACATAGTTGGGAAAAGGCTAGGCAGATGATGATTAGGAAGCTGTTATGACTAATTATTTTTTGCGATAAAAAAATGTCCTATTAGCATGAAGGTTTGCTTTATAGGTTTGGTTTTGGTTCGAATCAGTAAAAAAAAAAAAAAAGTGTGTTAAAATGCGACCCGGAGGCACTAGGACGAGTTTTGACGTCTTTTGTAACGTAAATACGTCGATTTTTGAATCGAAAAAATACAACTACCCTACAACATTTTAGATAAATTGTTCGCAACAAGCACAATCAGTATCATTCTTAGATGTAAACAAATTATTATAAAAGTACTAAGAAAAACGGGTAATTTTAATTAAAAAATCGACGTATTTACCTTACGAAAAACGTCAAAACTCGTGCTAGGGCCTCAGATCAGTATAGAAACCCGGTAAAAGTAAAGATTTACATATATATGTCGGATCCGGTCATTAGTATGGACGTAAAATGAATCGCAAGTACGCTGGTGGTGACGTCACGCGACCTACTTACAAGCCACACCACAGCATGGCTTCTACAGAGCCCTGATGTTTATAGATCGAGGCGAGGAGGACAGTCAATGTCTGACCGCAGTGGAGATGAGACGTCTTGGAACTGTACCCGATTCATTGTGCCCCGTGTTATTGTGTGACATTGTAATTTCAAGTAATTTGTTAGTTTAATAGAAACTGTATCGCACCCAGTGTGTTTTCATAGCACGAAACCCATCGTCTGCCCACATGATGTACGAGCCTAACGGAAAAAATTCTGACATATCCGACATATAGATATATACTACAAACGAGATTATTATTATGTACACCAAACAAATTGCAGGTATGACACAAAAGTAGACATTTCACATAGATAGCGCGACACAATTGGTGATCTTATGGCTAAAACCAATATCTTAAAGATAACCTTTGGATGTGAAAATCACGTCACTCAATTCTTACAAACCCAAGTCTACTCCACACAGTAAGTAAGTTCTTCATCACATCAGCGCAATATGCGTTGGACCTCCCGAATGTGGGATCATTAGTCAAAAGCTGCCGAACTTACTTACTTTTTTTCATATATTATGGCAAATAGTTTCGGACTCTTGTAGAAATTTTTAGGTAACAAATGGTGGCTAGGTTGGCGCAGTGGCTTAGCGATTGACTCCTACGCCGCGTTCCCCGTACGGAACAAATATTGGTATGACCAACAGGCAGTTGTAACGGGTCTGGCTGTTTGTGTGAGCAACATGAGAAATTGCTAGCGTGGGGAAATGTTTCATAAAAAAAAAAACAAAGCTGGTGATCGCTTTAACGGCTTGGCCACGAGCTACTGGCTTCACGCTCAAACGAAAGTTAAAAAAAATTGTGGAGAAAATGAATAAAAGAAATTGCTTGTAGCTTAAAACGAGACACGTTTATCACACGACGAAAACTGAACAACCGTTCATTATCCTGCACTGCTTCTGCTGCACCCACCAACATAACAAGGGTGATGACATCGTAACAACTGTATATTGGTACTTTTAAAAATTACAATCATCGCGAGCCCAGTCAAGTCGCAGAGAATCTTGACACCGCGACACAGGTGAGCAGTCTATCAGCTTAAAACTAAACAATTATTTCCAACAGAAATAAATGACGTACACGCTAATCGCTTGACGTATCACCTGAGGTCGTGAATGGGGCGTTAGCTGTTTGCAGATTACAAAGTTGAAGGTTTTATTGTTTGTGTTGCAAGAGTTCTTTTGGAAGAAGTCCCTCTCTTTTTATGGGTTTATCACAGTGGTCGACACGAAAAAGATCATCAGTTGATTTTCGAGTACAGACGGCAGCACATAAGCTGTATATTTCCAGTATAATTTGGCCTCGCTTTGTATAGATTTCCTATACAGTGAGAGATTTACATAAACTGGTTTTGTGTAGCTTGATTGGCCGTCGTGCGTACCATCGGTTTACTTTTAAAGATTGGTTAAAGGTTCTGATACCTTAGCTTGAGTTACATTAGAAAATAATTGTTAACCAATAGCCAAGTTATGCGGCTTCGATGATGGAGCAGCCCCACCTAGACAAGACTGACGTGGATGTGGCCAACGAACTGAAAAGATGCCGATATCGCGATGGATATATGAGCCTATTTTATAAGTCAATTAATCAATAATTTGACAGTACTGTAGTTAGATATTAGTTTGTATTGAAATTATGTGATAAAATTAAGAGTTCGGTCTGGATGTTCAAATAAAAAGTGATGTTTCCCTGCGAAATACTTCGATAATGTTCAATATAACAAAAATGAATAACAAGAACCAAGAAAAATAGGTCATCAGGCAAAAAATATTGACGTAACCTTACTCTCTCTAATATCTTGGCCTACCCTTACACAACATTATTTTTAGGATATGCGAAACCTGAGTATAGTTTGTTCAGAATAAATAACTGAATCGATTCCAATAATTTTTAAACCATGTTATATTTTTTCCCAAAAATATATAAAAAAATTAAAAGTTGAACACCGAGCTAATTTAAGTACCTATCGCAATAATTTAGGTACCTACTGCCAAATTATTATTATCTATGAGCTCAAGACGACGCCAGAGGCGCGCGCGGCGTGGTGACCACGTTTTTGCGCAGACAGGTAACAGAACAAGACAGGTAACAGACTTATAACTTTGTGATTTTTCATGATACAGTTTTGAAATTTTGTACATTTTTTGTAGATTCTTTACTTATGTAAAGAATGAAACACGTGTCTAGTATTTTTATAAATACTAGACACGTGTTTCAAGTTTCGCATATACTAAAACTAATGTTGTATAATGGGAGCCAGCGTTGAAAAATCCCATACCAAATAGCCATGTCATCAAAAGACAATCGATAGTTAGATAAAAAATCGTATAAAATTCTTACCTCATTATAACAAAGAAATAGGAAAACTTAATAGATTTTCTACCTATCTCTTATAGCAGGGGATGCAAAATTTATGACTTTCTAGCGGGCCGTCAGCGAACCCCGCGGGGCTACTAAATTCTTATAATTGAACCGCCAGACAACATTAGATAGTATGGTTTATTATTTAAATAATTTTATTTCGTTCATAAGCAAGCAGTGACAAGAAAAGATTTAAGAAGGGTTTTATTCGATTTACAGCTGATTTCAGGGGGTCTAAAATGGCCGCTTTAGCAGAATCTTAATGAGAAATTATATAAATTATATTACAATTTCTAAAATGGTCACAAAGTGACAGTTCACGATATAAACTGCGTCTCTGGCCATTTTAGGAATTTTAACGTGGTTTATATTTATTATAATTCTCCTAAAACAGCCATTTTAGGCGTCCTGAAGGCTTGATTTCAGATCCGTGCTAAATAGCTCTCGAATTTATTAATGACTAGCTGAAAAGTTCGTCCGCGTGAAATTTTATAGCCTATAACCTTCCTCGATAAATGGGCTATCCAATACTAAAAGAATTTTTCAAATTGAACCAGTAGTTCCTGAGATAAGCGCGTTCAACCAAACAAACAAACTCTTCACTTTATAATATTAATTAATAATAAAATTTATAAGTATTGATTTAATTCATCTAAAGTTGTTTTGATTGGATGGACACACTTTCAACAGATAATCGTCTTGAAACTTTTCATGTGTCAAATAATTTAATAAATAATATCTTCTCATTGATAGAAACAGTTTTTAAATGATTACGACGTATGATTTAAATAGCTTAGGACCTATGCACACGGTGCGTTGAGGCGGCGGCGCGTCATCGGAGTGCTGTCGCAGCGGCGGGAGTCCTGTATATAAAAATACATGGTTGTCACACGACACCGCGTTGTCCCTTGGTCTATAAGTTTTTGCCCCTGGCTGGAGGCTTTACACTCAAGGCACCCACTAAATAGTCCGGTTAAGCTGAAGCCAGCCTCATAGATTGATCAGCGAAAAGCCATTAAAAAAAAAAGCGCCGCACTATTCCAATATTGTCGTGTGCTTCTAAGTCGATTTTAGCGATGGCATGGTAATAGGAGCAACAACGATTCCGCACTCAAAATAAGAGCTTTGACGTGGAGTTGCGGACACCAGCCCGTTATACAATTATACAATAGGAGCAACAACATACATTTTTTCTGATCCATTTTGTTAAACATACTGACTGTATTCAGAGCACCGTTGTAGCAACGCGAGTCATGAAGTTGACTTAATGTATCAGAATAGGTAACACTGGGTGATTTTATATTCTCATCCATTTTGGAAAATTTGTAACAATTAAATTGCATTAAACGCAAATAACCTCATCAAAAGTCTCCATCTGAAGACTGACGATTCGCTGAATCAAAATGCGAGTTAAAACGTCTAAATAAAATAATTAACACACATAATACCGTATACCTATAATAATTTGTTCATCGCTATTTTATTTACTTCAAACTACAGCTATGGATTTAAAGGACTCAGTCATGAGTTCTTTTAAAAAGACTCATTCTTTGAGTTCTTTTTGGCAGGACTCGAGTCTTTGAGACAAAAGACTTTAAATTCTGAAGGACTCAAGCTCTAAGTTTTATTTATAAGACTCGAGTCTTTAAAAATAGCTCAATTTTATTAAATAAGACTCCAAGATTCGAGTTTCTTACACCACTACTCTTAGGCGAGGCGTTATTATGGTACTTTAAGAGCATTGACAAATAAACAGTGGCCGGTTTCATTAAGTTACCAAAAATAATAATAATAATATTCTTTCTAAGCTAGCCGCTTGCAAGACGAGCTAAAAACTTGTCCCTCAACGTTACTAAATCATAATAATTGAACAGACAATACCTTTTGAAAAAGGTTCAGTACTAAACTAGCCTCAAGTCAGACCCCGAATATTTTCGATCATAACTTGTGGGAAGTAATTTGCGACAGAGTCACTATTTCAGCTTTTCAGCCCTGGTAATGGTGATTGCATTTTTTTGAGTATTTTAGAGCTGAGCAGGATGCATAGGAATCTACAGCCTGTTATTTAGAAAGAGAAATTGTGAAAAAAATACAGCAAGCAGCAAATCGGACTGGACGGGCAACTACGGAACCCTACATTGTGCGTGGCCCGACACGCACTTGGCCGGTTTTATAAGTTAGAATAAAGACCGCCTTACCTAAATGTTAATAACTCTTTGATCACAGTGTTATTCACCTTTACACTGTAAGTTAGTAAAATAGTTAATCACGTATATCCAATTAGTGTCACATTCGCTGAGAGACAAACTTTGTGCGGTTTTCGAGGTAACTACGTGAATAGATCATGAATAATCTCGGAGGAGAGACCAAGCTCGGAGGCATAACCTCTAAAACTTTGCGCAGTTCTGTTCATTTCATAGGAATTACATTGCACTATGATTATTTTAAAACTGTGTCTGTTGGTCGCAAGGTTTACTGTTAAATATGAAATCCTAGGTCCGATTCCCAGCTCGGACAAAGTGTTGACTTTCTCAGTATCAGTCAGGAGCCATGGTTTGTGCCCGGTTGATGGCAATAAGCTCGCCCCCTATTTACAGGAGACTTTAAAAAACATCATTTGCCTAGCCTTTTCCCAGCCTTGGGGTTGACTTCCAGTCTAACTGGATGCAGCTAAATACCAGTATTTTACATAGAGAGACTGCCTATCTGACCTCCACAACCAAGTGCTGGGTAATACACCACCCCGGCGACTTTGGTACTTGTCGCAATAGTATGAATAAAATTGGAGTACTTATTATAAACTATGACTTAAGATACATTTCAATGCTGTGTTGGATGGACGCCCATTTAATTTTTACAGACGATTTTTATAAATGTTTACAAACATCCCTCCAGACAACACCATTCTAGAGCAAAAAAAAACCAACCACTGTATCGCCGACGGAATATTTCGATGACTACGATATTCGATCTCAACCCCATAAATATTCAGACACAATATATTCCCACATCCTCTACGCAGGTACAATCACAGTCCATTCCCGCTACATCACCAGCCTTATCTGGCCAATAAACAATAGTCGTTATGAGCCGGGGCCGTCTATAAATATTTATACCACTGAAAGTTTCACAGATATTTCCGCTATTCTTTTAAAAGAATCGCGGTTGGTGTATTGCTTTTCTTTGAAAGAAAGATGTTTGGCTTTTGTTTTGTTAGTTGTGGAGATAGTTAATTAGGAATGGAAATAAGGTCTATTTGTTTTGTTTTTATTGTAAGAGTACATTAAGGGAAAGTCTAAAAGCAGTCATACTAGTGAAGGAGGTGGCGAGACGTGAGAGGGAAAGAACCTCACGTTCCAGTCGCCGCGGGAGACGCCCTGGGCGTCGGGAATCACGTCGTGGCTCCCGGCCACCGTAGGCGCGGGCCTGTGGACGGCAAGTTATGGACTAGCTCGCTGTCCGGCCGCCTTATGACGACAGGCCGTGGCGACGGCGCCTTCGTGTTCCACGCGCGCCTCAAAGAGATGTCAGCAACGATTTAGGGGTCTGCAAGGGCCGATGCCCGCCAGGGCTGCGGGACTGTTCGAAAGAGATACCGTGGCCCTGGAACACAAAGGGCAAAGAAGGAACATGGATGGGTTTTAGTCAGTACAAGTCTGACACTCCCTTCCGCTCCGTCCAGAGTGGGGGGGAAGGGGGTCATTTGATAAAAAAAAGTGAAAGTCTAAAAGTAGTGTCGGTTGCAGAAAAGTCGTGTGGTAATCGGTTATCATGGTGTGGGCACGTGATGCGGAGGAATGAGGAAAATATCTTGATGAAAGTGTGGAGTATAAAAGTACAGCAAGATCAAAGGAACGATGGATGGACTCTGTGAATCCTGATATGGCTAGAAAAGAGGTGTCTGGCGAGATAAGGAGTAATAGAAAAGAATGGACGAAGAAGACATACTGCGCCGACAATTAGGATAAGGGCAGGAGAATGCTGATAAATGACGTTTTTATTAAAAGAAGTGCGAGAAGAACACACAGAGAGAGAGAGAGTGACGTGTATGTATGTGTTATGGATGTCTGTGTCTGTGGGCGGGCGTGTGTGTGCGCGTGTGTATGTGTGTGTGTGCGGGCGTGTGTGTGTGAGCGGGCGTGTGTGTGTGTGCGTGTGTGTGTTATGGGTATGTGTGTGTGTGTGAGAGAGAGAGTGTGTGTGAAGTGTGAGTGGTTTTTGTTTTCTTGGATAAAACTAAGGTAAAAAAAAAACAATTGCGACGACGGCAAACGGAGACAATTTCGTTCAAAATCAAAAGCCTTTGTTCTATCGTGGAGCAATCATCAAAAAAAGGGATGCGGCCTAATACAGTGTGTATCCAGTCCCACTGTTACAATTATCGGCTGACTAATCTAGTTTCCACCACAGTATCTGCCAACATGATTATAAGAATAACATTAAATAGGATAATATGATGATAATGTCCTCTAACCGATTTTGGCCACAGCGACTGAATTTAATGACTGTCTAGGTGATTTTGAGTTTTAGTGGAGCGCATAGACTGAGTTACTTCGAGTGCAAAGCAAACATCAGTATACTCGTACCATTGACGAAAGTGCAAGTTCTAGGTAAGACACACCACAAGGAATGTTTTCTTCATCATCTGCCAAGCCTTTTTCCAATTATATTAGGGTCGGCTTCTAGTCTATCCGGACGCAGCTGAATACCAGAATTTTACATGGAGCGACTGCCTATCTGACCTCCACAATCAGAACTAAATCCAAATTAAAATCTGGGTAATACGAACAACCACGTCTTACCCCTTGGTAAGACTGGTTGTCAGATTTTCTGGCCACTGACTGCCTGTAACGACTGTCAAAGATCTGCAAATGACAACCGGCGCCAACGGCTTAACATACTTTCCGAGGCCCGGAGCAAAACTCGGCATATAACTGGGTGGTCACCCATCCACGGACCAACATAGGTAAGATCGACCCGAGCAGCTGTTATTATTTACCCACAAGCTCCTCATAAAGAATGATCTCTTAATCTTCCTTTAATTTCTTCACATTTTCTGTTCAAGGAATAAAAACTGAACTCTTTACAAAGAAAACGTTAGGAATCGGTTTTAAATTTCCTTGTCGATAGGGGAAATGTGGGGGCCCCTATATCACGCCAGCGGGCTGCTGCCGATACGGTACGTGGAATTTTATAGCGGTTCCACTAAGAAAAACTTACCATTTTATATCTTGAATACTGCTGAATTCACTTTGATATAGTGATTTTGAAAGATAAATTGATTATTTAAATTCCTTGGCGTATTGAGAGCAGTGTTATAAGCAGGGCCAATAGAATAGATGGAGTACATAATTATAAAGGGTGTGACACTCTTGATGGAGCCGAAAACCAATTGTTCTTTCTGTCATTGTTATACCTTTTTGTTCTGGACCATGCCTGGGATCTTTCTGGTTACGGAGAAATTGGAAGTCACAGGTCCAAGGTTTTTTTGAATACTAGCTTTATTATAAATTTACTTTAAATATCTCCATGATCTCTGTACTATTTAATGCACCCATTAGCACAATGTTTAATGTTTTGGGATCGTAACACTCAATGTTACGAACCCAAAACACCGTAAAACGTGAATTTTCACCCCAAAAGCTACTTGGTTTGATGATGTACAGAATGCTAGATTGACGGCTTCGTGAAGGGTCTGTTTACACCTTGTATTTATTTATATTTATTTATTTCTCAAAACTTATGCAATGTGTGAAACTTTATTTCACACATACTACCATTGCATTATCATTATTTAGCCTTGTGTTATCTTCAAGTAAGTCATCATCGTAATTTTGACCGCGCTCTAACCTCTGGAATATTTTTTAAATTTGTTACAAAACTGTCAAATTTGATAATATGATTCTGTCATAATTTAACTGAGTCGTCAGTAGCTGCCAGAAGACCTAAAAGGAAGGCCTTAAAAACGCTGGCGTGTCGACTTGTAGGCGTTTGGGGAGACCTTTTCCCAGTAGAGGGACAATATAGATAAAAAAGTGTAACTGTTAACCGTCCCAATAAAGAAAAATAAAATACCTTAATTGAGTCTTAACTCGAGGTTATCAGATGTATGAACGTAGACGAGACAGAAGGAGGTTAGAAGGAGGTAGATAGAAGGTTATAAAGTTCTTTATAACCTTTCCAAAAAGGTAAACATCAACACTATACTGGTTGCTTACCATGGCTTAGTGGTGTCGAATTTAAGGTTTGGCGTCATATTTTGGGGCAATTGTTGTGAACGAGAAAATATATTTAAAGCCCAAAAACGCTGCCTAAGAGCAATGTTTAAATTAAAAGTTACGGACAGCTGTAAAACTTTTTTCATTGATAATAAACTACTTACTTTTCCCTGTCTTTACATATTAGAGCTTTCCATTTTTGTTAAAAGTAATAGTAACTTATTCCCTGCTGTAAGGGACACAACAAACCGAAATACAACAATCAGGTCTCAGTATAAATATAAGTTATGTAAAAGTGCTCACAATACATCTTTATTCAAAAAAAGTGTTTTAGGTATGGCGCCTATAATCTATAATAAGGTTCCAAATAGCATCAAGGAGCAGCCTTTGACAATTTTTAAAAAACAGCTTTCATCTTTATTAATTAAAAAATGTTATTATTCTGTATCAGATAAAATATAGCTGTATTATTATTGTTACTTAATTTTGATTTTGATTTTCTGTTGAAAGCTTTTAAATTGAAGTTGTATAATTGTTTATAAGTATAAATTTTTGCATACCATATGGTAGAATGTACCAGGAACAAATAATTACTATTGTAACAACTCATGCATGTGCCTACATTCAATGCAAATAAATTATTTCTATTTCTATTTCTATTTCTAAGGAGTATGTAAGTATAGTAGCAGGTGGCGTTCTGTAGTTTCGGCCTTTCCCGGACAGGCGTGATGTTATGTATGATATGATACTGCCTTACACGAACACTGCAACAGCTTATCGCCAACCAGACCTCCATCACATTACAGAATCTCGGTATTCATTCATACTGCCCTTTGGCAAAAAAAAAAACGCCAGTTCGCGTAGTATGCCAAAAGGGCCGCTCCATAAAACATGAAGTTGGCGCGCGACCGATAAGCGACGGCCAACAGTGCGAGCGTGCTGCGTTTACACGCACCTTCCTACCTACTAATAGGGTAGGGTTGGCGAGTAGTGCTGTGTGGCAATCCAACACTCGTATCTACAAACAAGTGACTGAATTGATTATTTGAGGAAAAAATCTAATTCGTTACTAGCTTATACCCGCGGCGTTGCCCGCGTAGAGTTCGGTAATGTCCTACGGGATCGTACTACCGGGATAATGTGTTAATCCAGGTTATAAACTATCTGTGTGCTAAATAACATGAACATGACAACAAACAACAACAAACACACACACACATAACAACATGACATAATAACATGTATGCTCTTTCTTTTTTGTTTTTACCATCTTTTATACCATGATTTTAAGCAAATAAATATTATTCTATTCTATTCTATTCTATTCTAAATTTCATCCAACTCCGCTCAGTAGTTTTTGCGTGAAAGAGTAACAAACATCCGTACATCCACCCTCACAGAGATTGAAGACTAAATAAAAATATACTCGTACATACAAATTGCAATAATATAGCTTATGCAAATGGCGAGCTTAACCCAGAATTGGATTTTCTTACAGCAAACCTTATTTCAATAGCGAGATTTGAAGTAGAGGATATACATCATCATCTGCCTAGCCTTTTCCCAACTATATTGGGGTCGGCTTCCAGTCTAACCGGATGAAGCTGAATACCAGTATTTTACATGGAGCGGCTGCCTATCTGACCTCCACAACTCAGTTAGTACTGGGTAATAGAATACCCTTTGGTAAGACTGGTTGTCAGACTTTTCGGGCCACTGACTACCTAACGACTGTTAAAGATCTACAAATGACACCCAGGACCAACGGCTTAACGTGCTTTCGGAGGCACGGAGGAAACTCGGTATGTAATGGGAGGTCACCCATCCACAGACCAACCTAGGCAAGAAGAGGATATACCTATGAGCATTAAAAATAATTATTTATGTTTTTTATCATGTAGTCTAGTAATTGCTTGAAGTTAGAACTGTCAAAAGTATACTTAGTATACTTAGCTTTGCTTTCTTTGACGGTGCTTCCTTCCTGTAAAGTCTTGTCTCTTGCATAAAAGTGTTTTTTTTTCTTTATTTTTAATTTTTGCCCCACACTTGAAATTTCTCCTGTACTGTGGGTGCGTTTACAAACTTTACAATACACACACACACATTACATTACATTTTTTTATTTTTGTTTAATTACTTAAACCTAAGATAAAGGTATAAATGGAGCAAATTGGGCTACATGACAAGCATCTTCATTAGCGTGTATCGGTTCCTTTGATGAGTAAACAGGACACGATAATAAGTACCCCATGACCCATATGGAGCAATCTCTTAGGAATCTCCACATCAGCAGGTTTGGTAAACGGATTTAAGCTAACCTCTTGCAGATTTGGAAGTATTTGCAGTCGTAGACGGTGTCGATGAAAAGTTGGCTGAATTGGAAACCAGTTAACAAATAGAGAGGGAAAATGGAGACTTCTGATGCCCCATTCACGACTTCAGGCAATGCGACACGCGCGCGTCTTAAGTTTTCTTCGCGTGCGTTACGGGCGTGTGGTGCGCGTACGGTCGCTCGGCAAATGGCATCACAGTCACTCGTAGTCAGTGTCTATTTATTTTTTTGTTTAGTATCTCCAACAAAGGAAGTATTCAAACACATATAAATATCCAACGACAAAACTATCACGTAGGTGTACTCCTTCACTTACAGGAGACCACAGCATGCTTAATAAAATGTATAACTAAGCTAACAAAGATATAGTAGCATTTAAAAATTGAAATCAAAACATAATAAGGTAATAACATTAAATTGGAAAAATAAAATTGAAAATAACAAAGTCATAGTAGCAATGAAAAAAATCAAAGAAATTGGTAATAAAATTAAAATTAACAAAGGCATAGTAGCAATTAATAAAATCAAAACGCATTTGGTAATAAAATTGGAAAAATAAAATTAAAATAGTAATTATAGTGTTGCCAGTCGGGTCTTGTCAAAAGTTACCTGAAACGGATAAAAAAGTAACCTTTTGGTGTGAAAAATAACCTTTCATATTTTTTTCCAGTAGTAAAATTTAAATTGGATAG
Organism: Noctua janthe; assembly: GCA_910589295.1. Lineage (NCBI taxonomy): Eukaryota > Metazoa > Arthropoda > Insecta > Lepidoptera > Noctuidae > Noctua > Noctua janthe. The sequence goes on from OU342573.1 coordinate 13,251,549, forward strand.
ACAGATCTTGGTTGTATTAACTTACTAAAATATGGATAATTTTGTCATGTTTTCCATTGTGTTTTGCATTTACCAGTTACTTTTTTAAACACCTGAAATTAACGACTTATACTTATTGTAGAAGCGACAGGGCAGGCCGCGTAAATTAAATTTTCTTACGTTTTTTGCAATTTGCAGGTCAGTGTCAGGTTGTATGTTGATGAAAAATAAGTCGCGCAAGTTACACGTATGTAGTTACAGAACTATTATAATCATTAAAATCATTAATATAACTCTTTAAGTTCATTTAATCCAGTTCAACAACTATTACAAGAAAAAGTCATTCAGTGTTCATTTAATTTGTTTTTTTTTTTGTATTGCTGTGTCGCTTGATCGTCTATTCTGTGGCCATGAAAAAATGTCGACGGCGTAGTTGGCGCAGTGGCTGAGAGATTGACTGCTGCGCTGCGTGTCGCGGGTTTGATTCCCGCACAGAACAAATATTTGTATGGCCTACAGGAAGTTGTTCCGGGTCTGGCTGTTTGTGTATTTGTGTATGTGAGTTTTAAGTGTTTGTAAATGCCCCCACGATACAGGAGACCCAACTAGCAAAGTAATCCTATAAAGAAAGATTATAAGTCTGTCAATACTAATAACGTTCTTATAAAGGCATGCGGTAGACAATTTAACTTATAACAGAATTTGCCAAGCCTTAACATACTCAAGTGCATTAGTTTTTATATCTCGGTCTTATAGTTTGCTACAAGACTGTCTTATAAAACATGTATAGGACACTTTTACTAGTAATAGCATTTCACAAGCGTAGATATTCTCAAGAGCATTTGCTTTTATATCTCTGTCTTATAGTTAGCTATAAGATTAACTTTTAAGGCACTTTTAAGAATAAGTCTCTTATAATTGTTTACAGTAAAACTAAATAATCCTGAATAATTAATAGAGAACAAGATATTATAACATACTTGGCTGAGATCACTATAAGTTTACGCCGTTATAGTTTTGGTCAAGACTCTTTTAAATCTACTAGTACTTGATAAGAGTGCTATATAATCAAAAAAGCTTATAAGCTACTAGAGTCGGGCACCAAAAAAAGATTTGATGCAATAAAACTATTATGTTTTCTTGACTACAAATGAAATGAGTAGGTCTATACATATTGTTTAAAGAAACTGGAAATCCACACCCATTGCAGCTTTCGGATAACACAAAATGTGTATGGGTCCAAGGCCATCTCATATTTGTCATTAACATCAATGAATATTTGGTCAAAAAACAGTCGACATCAAGAAATACAACCATCTTGTTAATTAAATCCTAAAAAAAGTAAATTCAAAAATTAGCAGGCATATTTCAAGGGAACCCTAATTTGTTTTAAAATGGAGGCGAGTTATCTGGACTGAAGCTGCTACAAGTACTTATTTACCTACAATGTTTCACAAAGTACTTAATGAAGAGCAATTTCAAAACATGGCGAATATTCATAAGAATTGATGAAATATTTTATTTACAACAATATACTAATGTGCTATTTTTCGGAGGGGATTGTGAAATTAACTAAATTGCGGTACACATTTACAGTAAAAATGACTTCCCCACGAGTTCATACACTATATTTACAATATATATTTAGTAATTAATGTTCTACAATAATACAAAATAATAGTAATAGAAACTTACGTTTTTATTAAGTATTTAAAACAAAACAACCGGAACCACCAGCCGCGCAACAACAATGAAAACCTCTATTAAAATATACTTATAACTAATAACTAAGTATGTTACTAGTGCATTATAAACAAGATTGCTTTAGTAAGATACTTATGTCAGATACTAACAAGAGCGTTTGTGCTTGTAATTGTGTAGTCTCATATCATTATAGAAGCTATTGCGCTTCGTCAAGTATATTATAGGGCTACATTTAATAAGTTGATTATAAGATACTTATAGAAATAAACTCTCCAATAATTGCGCCCAAATCCAGCTTTGTAGCATAATACAAGTTTTTTATAAGTGAAAATGAAAGTAGTCTTGAGATCGTTTTAAGTACAGATTTTGCTAGTTGGGAGAAATTCCTAGAGTGGGGCAAAGTTTAAATAAAAAAAAAAAAAATTGTACTTCAAAACAAATTTCTTTTAAGGTAGCCCTGAGCTGTACTCGCGTCGGGCATCTGTCACTGTTGTCGAACGAGGCACAAGGATCACAGACTCGCCTAGTCAGGTATAAATCAATTGACTCCGACGACAGCCGCTGTCCAACCTATGTTTATTAAACTTTGTTTCGGCCACCTGAGTTATTTAGTGGAGGTTTTTCAGTGTTAGAATTAGAAATAAAGAACGTTTTTTTGCTGTCTTGGTTTTAGTGATATAAAATTTCATTCAATGTGTCTTTGTTTTATACCTGCTTACTATCTTATCGTCGGGGATAGTGCAAATCCCCGATTCTACCAAACAAAGTAAAGTGCGCGTATCTGCACTACGTGTAGGTTTACAGGTGAAGGTAATAAGTTTTTTTTTATTATTTCAACGATTTTGACCTCATTTTTACATGAATAGTAATTATTCATGTGGTCTATGTATTGTTAACAGTAGAAATCTATTAAATTTGTAGTGAAACAATGTTGCAATCCCGTTGACGTAGCAGTTTTTATATTCTGTACGCGTGGCCACGCCGCTCGGGGAGCGGCCGTGCACACAGTGACCGGGTCTCAATAAGTCGTCTTTAACTATTGTAACCTAGTGCATTGGGTTTGAAGAATAAAGACACAAAGTTTTACCTCTTACACCACCTTTTATTTCACCACATAAGAAAATAAGAAGGAGTACAAAAGTAGTGACCCCTGTGAGAGAACTCACACAGTCGATGAATTTAGTCGCTACGATAATGCGTAATTGAAATTGGCTACATTTTTCAGATACGCGGAATTATCCAATGCTAGTTCCGCAGATTTGCACTATCCCCGACGATGAACTTTTAAACTATTAGAATCAAGTAAGTGTGACTATCGTCTACAAATGAGTCAAATATTTTTTGTTTGTTTTTTTAGTGATACGATTCGAGTTTTAATATTTTTTACCAAATAATCCTTGGTTTACGAAAAACACGAACATTCACGCAGAGTTTTGTCCCCTGTTCAGTCGAAAATTTTCGAAAAAATCCGTCTTTAGCGTAAGTACTTTAATAAAGAACCCTTGTTACTTTGTTCAAGGCTGTGTATTGTCTATAAGTGAGTCAATTGGAGATTATAGTAGAGATTGAGTTTTAGCTAATGGCAGCACTTTACGCAGTGATAGTCGTGTGATCGTGTGACCGTCGGACTGCCAAGTCATAGGTCTCAAGTTCGATCCCAAGACACGTACCTCTGATTTTTTAGATTCATGTCCGTATTCTATAATTATCATTTGTTTCGATAAAGGAAAACATTCTGAGGAAACCAGCATGCCTGAGAGATATTTCTCGACGGCATGTAAAGCTTAGTCAGAGGTCCATGGGCGGCATAAAAACTCTGACGCCAGGTTAGGCACTAAAAAAACACGTTAAAAAAAAAGAAGAAAGCCAACTGCATAATTCGCTGCTCAAAATATTAAAATAATTTTGTCGAATGCCCTTTGCTACATCGATCATAAAACATATCTTGAACAAAACACAAGCACACACAGATTTGTTCAAGATGTAAGGATAAATATCGCCGACATAGCCAGTGGTCAGTGACAAATGCCAGGCACGACTGGCAACGAATGGCGGCTTGGCGGCGCATGGCAAGGTGGGCACGGACGTCGAGAGTAATCGCGTGCAACGCTGACTTACATATAGATGGAACATATCTGAAGAATTGTACGTGAATCAAGGTGAGTTTCAAAGCGGGAATGAAGATGAAAGTTTTTAAACGTATGACGTTAATGTTTATAAAAAAATGAAGACATCTGCTGAAAGAGTAACCATGAGGTTTATTGCCGGTTCATCTCCGTAGGAAACGACAAGTCCGAACCAACTATCTTTTAACGTTTTATAAGTGTGTGTTACATACCGTAATCGCTGCAAGGGGAGGTCATATTCGTTATTATTATTTTTTTTTTAAATACTCGTAGTCTTAATTTCAATATACCCATTAAAATTTCCATTTTAACACAGCTCTCTGTTTACATTGACTAAAACACCGATTCCAGGATATAAGTGTTTAAAAACTAGAATCTCATTGATAATAAGAAATTTCTAGCCATCTAAGCTAATGACATACTAAAAATATTATAATCCATAGAAAAGCCAATGACTGTAAGGTGCCCGTTTTTTTTTGCAAAGGAGTGTAGTTCTTTGCCTGTATATTACAGAAAAACCTGTTAGAAATCTATGAACGTACGGTACCCTCTCCACGCGAGTCGTACTTGCACTTGTCCGGTTTTTTTTTGTAATACCTCTCTTAAAAATTACTTGCGAAATGTAGGTGCACCTGTATCTCATTGGGGATTACAGGTGTGAGGTTGTCATCACTTCTGAATGACATACTACATGGTACGTATAAAATACCCTACTATCACCCATATATATACCTAGGTGGATTAACCACGCGTGTGTTCAACCCATTTGTCTTACCCGCAATGGACCTTGACGAAAACCAATGCATCAATCTGTATATATCTATACAGATATAGATTTAGGTGGGTTCCTGTGATACACGGTTCACTGGCAAAGGATATCCCGGAGCAAGAGCTTTTAGTATTGCTGCTAGCTCTTGCAAGGAACGGAAGGAATTTAATGGATATCGTTTTGAAAATGTATTGGGAAGTTTAGTTTTTAGTATTTTTAATCTGGAATTTTCTTAAAAGCTTCTCGAAGATAGACATTCGTCATGCGTCAACTGGCGAGTCTGAAACAAGCGAGTGCGCGCGAGTTGACAATTTTTTTTTTTTATATCGTCCCAAATTAGTAAAATCGGAAGGTGCCAACTCGCACTCGCCAGTTGACGACTAAGTAGACTGAAGTTGTCGAAAAACTTGACAGAGAACATCCTACTTATGTGTACGAAGTTTCATTAAAATCGGTTCAGTCATTTCGAAAAAAAAATCACTTGAAAGTTTGTATGAAATGCCGTAAGACGTTAATGCTCTTAACGTGCTTTCCGAGAAGCATAGAAAATCTTTTAGTGTTACAAATGTTCAGATAACTACGTCTTATTTTATCAAAATTAATCCAACATACAAAGCACGCTCCTTCACTTCCTCTTATACAAATTATTATACCTATCATGTATATTTGCTGTAAATACATTACATGTGTGACTACTAATGAGAGCGTTATTAAACTGTTTATGAGTGTACCGGAGAGGTTGAAGGGCGGAAGGATATGTTACGTTTGTTATTGAGTGTACAATCACGAGTGGTTTACTGTTTAGACGTATTCATATAAAGTCTGATAAGCTGTCTTAGCTAGGGGGTATCGTATAACCCAGTGCTAACTGGGTTGTGGAGGTCAGATAGGCTGTCGCTTCATGTAAAATTCAGCTTCATCCGGTTAGAATGGAAGCCGACCCTAACATAGTTGGGAAAAGGCTAGGCAGATGATGATGTACTTATAGCTGGAGTCGGTTTTGGACTTCCTTTACGAGATTTGTCACTAAGACTGGTATGTAAACGCTAGTATTTAGAATCGCTTCATGATGGAACACATATGTTAGCTCTTCGAAACACTGAAGCCGTGTTATACCTCTTCAGAAGTTATAGAAAGTTATTGCACGGACATTTTCCTTAGTGAGATTCATTTTCGTACGTGATCTGATAGATTCAAAACAACGCTGTGACTAAACAATTGCATTAATCCTAATTCCTTTAATTGTTTTGATATTCTAAATTCCAAGAAATTTGAATATTGAACAGTTCCAAATTCAAAATTGGCGGCAAATAGGTAAACGACAGAACTTTAATGCCTGGTATATCACTGAATACATGTACATTTTTCATATTAATTAAAGCTGAACGATGTTCAATCATCTGCCTAGCCTATTCCCAACTAAATACCATTATTTTACATGGAGCGACTGGCTATCTGACCTCCATAAATGGCTAAGACGATACCCCTCGGTAAGACTGGTTGTCAGACTATCGGGCCTATGACTGCCTGTAACGACTGTCAAAGATCTACAAACGACAGCTGGAGCCAACGGCTAAACGTGCTTTCCGAGACACAGAGGTAACTCGGTGAGAGATGGGTGGTGACCCATCCACCGACCCACCAAGGCAAGCGCAGCTTAACCTGAAGATTGATCAATTTTCAGGTTAGAGCGAGCGGCTTCGAGCGGCTGTTATTATTCAGCCACGAGCTTCTCTCCGAACGATATTGAACCACATTTCCAAAAATGTCACGCCAGGCAGACAGACAGCTAGCTACTCAAACGACACGTCTTGAATTCACAATGTAATCACCGCACATTATTTCACTAAGTTCGGATTGCGTTAGACGGTGAGACAATTTACTAGAACCAGACTGTCGCACTCCCGTCTAATCTAGTTTAATTTATTTTTAAATTAATTACTGCGTTACTAAGGTGGGTACTCTGTAAGCCCTTCGCGAGTGCCGTAAGATTCACTGGAAGAGCCGCTATACACATCAACTTCAGGTAGCCATGTACGAAAACTCGAAGAAGCTCGAGGCTAAATAATAACAGCCACTCGGGTCGATCTTCAGTTTAAGCCGTGCTTGCCTAGGTTGGTCCGTGGATGGGTAACCACCCATTACATGCCGCGTTTCCTCAGGGTTTTGGAAAGCACGTTAAGCCGTTGGTCCCAGCTATCATGTAGATAGATCTTTGACAGTTACACTGTACCTCAAGCCACTAACAAGCTGAGCTGTGTCCTTTCTAGTACATTTAGCATAATTACACAAGCCCTCTGTATGAGAGGTAATGGTCTGTAATTTTATAAATCATCACGACAATGGTGTTACTGTTAGCCTGTGTCATCCCACTGTTGGGCAAAGGCCTCACCCCATGACTTCCAAATCTTTAAATCTGGGGCTAATGTGGACCACTGGTCGTTGGTTCTATCCAGCTTGTCCCGCCATCTCCTGCGAGGTCTACCGCGTCGCCTTCTGGCTGTGTCAGGCCTCGACATTGTGGTTATTTTGGCCCACAGCTCGTCGGGCATACGGCAGACGTGGCCAGCCCAGTCCCAGCCCCAGCCCCTCTCTAATCCCAGTTGAAAACCAGCGTCAGGCACTAGTTGACCGGCATTTTGCTGAACTGGTCCTATTTGGCGCAGCCATGAGGCACACAGTGCTACCTACATTTTTTGTTTAGTTTTAAGTTTTTTTTTTCTTATTTTATTTTTGTTTTATATTGTGTGCACTTGTGGCATATGCAAAATAAATGTATTTTCTTTCTTTCTTTCTTTTCCCAGCCCTCCTTCAGTTTAGCGGCTTTTTGAGCAACGTCACTAATCTGTGTTTTGGAGCGCTCAGCGCAGAGCGGTGCTGCGAGTTTTGAGAATGGTAGAAGAAACAAATTACACAAAATAAAGCACTTGTCCGGGTTCGACACTACGAACTACGTTGAAACCACGTACAACATACCTGAAATAAATGACTTAATCCACAGCATGTCCCTTCCATAACACCTAAACCAACGTCCACGTAACTGAGTCGGTGGGAAATTTAATTAATTCCCTCTGCGTAGTGAAGATTGATGACACGGCGAAGGGAAGACTTTCACGTGCTGCGATATATTCTATTTTTATTTTACAAGTCATCTTCAGCTCCAGTGCTCATGGAAATATTTGGTGAAATTATTTATTGTTGGGAAGTAATTAAACAATTTTGTTGATTTTGTAGTTTTTTTTTCATAGCTCAAACTCGACGACGAGACGAGCCTAATGCCATCAACCGGGCGCAACACCAAATATTGGACTGCTACTGAGAAATTCGTGATGAATGGAACACTTTGCTGACGTGGGAATCAAATCCCAGACGTTATGCTCAGCAGTTGTTCTTTCTAGTAAATACTTGTAACAATGAACAAATCGTACAATCCATTTTATTTTATTTATTGATTTATTTAAACTTCATGTACAACAGTGGTACATAGGCGGACTTAATGCCACAAGGCATTATATCATTAGGTAAACATATTAAATAACCTAATTCACCTCAATAAGAGCAAATTACAATTTCTAATGTTTGTCACACAAACTCTATTTTCACTCTCTATCATCATCATCCTCATCATCATATCATTATCATTATCTATCTTTCTATAAGCTATTCTTCTGAACTATCTTTCTATAAGCTATTCTTCTGAACTATCTTTCTATAAGCTATTCTTCTGAACTATCTTTCTATAAGCTATTCTTCTGAACTATCTTTCTATAAGCTATTCTTCTGAACTATCTTTCTATAAGCTATTCTTCTGAACTATCTTTCTATAAGCTATTCTTCTGAACTATCTATCTATAAGCTATTCTTCTGAACTAATCACTATCTTTTTCAATTATTATTATATTCGCCTCTTCTTTTAGCACAAAGAAATGCATTTCTTTGTTGATTTATAATATTAGAGAATTCTGTTACATATTGTTCATTTCGAGCAAGCAAGAGCTATGGAATATGCATTACTTAGAATTTTAATTAAATGAGCAGCGGTGGCCCAGTGGTGGAGACCCCGACTTACGAGCAGTAAGTCGTGGGTTCGAACCCAACCAGGCGCATTACTTTGTGTAAGTTATTTCATCACAACTGCTCTCAAAACGGTTAAGGAAAACATCGTGAGGAAACCGGCATGTCCTAAAACCAAAAAATCGAAGACATGTGACAACTACCAACCCGCACTGGGCCCGCGTGGTGGATTATAGCCCATTCTCTCTCATAGAGAGGAGGCCTGCGTCCCAGCAGTGGGAACATTAACAGGCTGATTATGCTATGCTTATGCTTACATAAAAGCATTTTTGAGCGCAATTTGTGAAGTACTCGCTAATATAGAAAAAGCAACGTTGCCGTTCATGGGTGTTTATAAAAAAACTATATTTAAATTATGTAGAAGATGCCTATAATTGTGGCACCCATCTGAAATCGTTTCAATAAACCACACCTTGAAGTTTTGCTAGCCTTGTACTTTTGATCGCCAAAAAGCGCCAAAAAGCGTTTTTTTTACACGAAATCCTAATTCTTATTCTAAAATAAATGCAGCGTTAGTTACTCCTCATAACATCAGCTATCTGCCAGTAAAAGTCCCGTCAAAATCGGTCCAGCCATTACGGAAAATAGCCGGAATAAACAGACAGTCAGACAAAGATTGGATAAAATGTGTTTTTTTATAAGTGCCGTATATTTTTATATGCATGCAAAAGTTTTGATATTGTGTCTATGCGCGAAAATGTCCGTACGCGCAAAAATCCAATCGCGCAAAAGTACATGCACTCATATGTCTTTTCGCGCAAGTGTCATGCACGAATGACACTTGCGCGAAAATGTCTTTCGCGCAAATGTCCCAGATCCCTTGGTAAATGGTTATCACACTTTCTGGCCACTAACTGCCTGTAATGTCTGTCAAAGATATACAATTAGCCGGGACCAATAGCTTAATATGCTTTCCGAGGCACGAAGGAAACTCAGTATGTAATGGGCAGTCACCAATTCACGGACCAACCTAGGCAAGTGCGGTTTAACCTTAAGATCGACCCGAGCGGCGGTTATTATTTAGCCACGAGATCCGGGAATCATCTTTGCCCACCAGTAAGATAACACAGGCGAACGGTAACAGTAACCACTGGGTTACAACAGTAATAAAAGGCGATATCCAGGAACTGGGTAACAGAAATAAAAGGAGATATCCAAGAAAACAAATAAAAATGTCATCGAAACCCTGTTAATTTGCAAAACAAAGGATATAGTATGATAAGTGACGTGGCACAAAAGTTGCGACCATTGGTCCTTCAACACAAACACGGTCGGCATACACGACACTTAGAAAATGAAACTCAAATAACTGAACCCTCATTTACTTACACAGGGACACACTGCTGGATAAACTGCCTGATTTTTTTCAGGATAGAACATTTATAATATACTATTCTTCATAATAACAGACTACTCAGTATAATACTGGTGGCTAAGTTGTGTACCTAATATTGGTAAGCACCCAATATTTCACGAATTTTCGAAATATTAAAGACACATTTTTTTTATTCTGAGCTCTGAATAATGCAAAAAGCTCGGAAGATATCAGACAGTATAAGTTTAGTTATAAACCGAGAAAGCTTAAAAAAATGTTTTATTAGTATTACTAGCGACCCGCCCCGGCTTCTCACGGGTGCAATATATACATGTCGGGTATGTCGGGGTGTCTCCGTTAGGCTTGTACATGATGTGGGCAGACGGTGAGTTTCGTGCTATTAAAACACACTAGGTGCGATATACTGTTTCTAGCAAACTAACGAAACATTTGAGATTGCAAACACAATAACACGGGGCACAATGAATCGGGTACAGTTCCAAGACTTCTCAACTCCGCCGCGATCAGACACTGAATGTCGTCCTCCTTCGAGTAGGACATCAGGGCTCTGTAGAAGCACACCGTGTGGTTGGTAGACTGCTTCGTAAGTCGCGTGATGTCACTACTGCACACTGGCGCGATTTCCAATTAATTTTATGTTCGTACTAATGACCGGTTCCGAACATACATATAAACCTTTCTCTTGAATCACTTTATCTACAAAAGTATTAAAAAAAACCGCATCAAAATCCGTAGCGTAGTTTTAAAGATCTGAGGAGCTCGTGGCTAAATAATAAGAGCCGCTCGGATCGATCTTTAGGTTAAGCCGTGCTTGCCTAGGTTGGTCTGTGGATGGGTGACCACCCATTACATACCGAGTTTCCTCCGTGGCTCGGAAAGCACGTTAAGCCGTTGGTCCCGGGTGTCATTTGTAGATCTTTGACAGTCGTTAGGTAGTCAGTGGCCCAAAAAGTATGACAACCAGTCTTACTAAGGGGTATCGTATTACCCAGTACTAACTGGGTTGTGGAGGTCAGATAGGCAGTCGCTCCATGTAAAATACTGGTAGTCAGCTACATCTGGTTAGACTGGAAGCCGACCCCAATATAGTTGGGAAAAGGTTAGGCAGATGATGAGTTTTAAAGATCTAAGCATACATAGGGACAGACAGCGGGAAGTGACTTTATTTTATACTATGTAGTGATAACTTAGTTATCTTAGATGTAAATTCTGTGCATGTCTCTTGTAAATTAAAGAGTACTTGTTTCGTCCATAATAATCTATTTCTCATGATCTGCGTCCATCCTTTGTTGAAGATTCTAAATGAATAAATAAATAAAAAATAGTATAACACGTTATCCTTATTATTAATTATTTCAGTAAGATATCGATACCCATATAACAATTCGGTTAATAGGTAATTCTATGTAACATCATTTCAAAAAATAATATAAGAAAATATTTTTATCTTAAAAATAAAAACATGCCCAATTTGATTGACGGCACGGTTGGCGCTGTGACTGAGCGATTGGCTGCTGCGCTACGTGTCGCGGGTTCGATCCCCGCACGGAAAAAATATTTGTTTGATCTGCAGGTAGTTGTTCCGGGTTTGGCTGTTTGTGTATGTGAGTTTAAATGTTTGTAAACACACCCACGATACAGGAGAAACTCCTATTGTGGGGCTGCGTCTTTTTTTTTAAATAAAAGAAAACCCCATCTACCATCCTTTCAACCCGTATTTCGGTACGCCTCGCACGATATTTGCTCCGTGTATCCCCATAGAGCAAATTAACAATTGAAACTAGAAATTAATTGCCACTAGTGGGCTTATAACTGGCCAACCCTTTCGGCCAAACCCTTTGGTCCTCTACCCTGGACCTTGTTTATTTAACCCTTTCGCAGTCAGATACTAGAAACTTTAGATGTTTATTAAAAGGTGTTCAAATGTTTTATTGATTTACTAGCTTTTCTAGTGTTGTTATTTAATTTAGGGGCTTTGTTATGTTTTTGAAGTTGAAATAGAGACTGGTTTGACTGTCACGTTGAATTTTAAGGTTTAATGAATAGGGTTGTATTGTATCGGTTATTTTGGGGTTAACTTTTTATGTCAAAATTAAATAATGGTTACAAATGTTTTGGTTAGCCAAGTTGTCCGTGGATGGATGACCACCCATTACATACAGAGTTTCTTCCGTGCTTCGGAAAGCACGGTAGGTACCGGTTGTCATTTATAGATCTTTGACAGTCGTTACAGCTGGTCAGTAGCCCGAAAGTCTGACAAATAATCTTACCAAATCTTATGCAAGAAAAAATACTTGCATACCCCTTGTTTGCAAGTATTTTTTCTTCCAACAGGACTTGAAATGAAAGTAGGAAGTTTAATCGTCTGTAAGTAGGTATTTATTTGTAAACGCGATTGTGGTCCTTATTTATAGGAAGTCACGGATCAATTTCCTATTTCAGTATTTTTTCTTCGACGCATGCTGTGGCGACACGTTACCAGTCGGTCTAACCCACTGCTAGAGATGCGTCACATCAAAAAAACGTTATGAAGGCGGTAGTCCCACATTAGGTATACACGGTTCCACATATATTTATGCAGTATAATATGACCTCGCTTTGTTTAGATTTCCCGTACAATTAGAGATCCGCTTAAACTGGTTATTTATAGCTGGATTAGTCGTGGTACGTACAACACTTTTATCTCAACAAACATCAGACAATTCACAAAACAAATACCACATCAGTATACATTCTAAAATTCAGCTTAATCTTCAAAACAAAATAAATATCGTTTTCCATTGCCACTATCACATTCAATAACAAACGATGATACGCTATAAAACAGGCAATGTATATCAGGATTCAACTCCGTTTTATGCAAACAGAATCCGACTGCCTTATTTGTATTCAAACTGTTTTGCGCGATTCAAATTGTAGTATATTGAAAAATAAATGGTCAAGTGAATGTGAAGATTTGCTTTGGGTTCTGTAGTGTTAAGAATTCGTTTTGTGCGAAACGGTATTTAAATAATGGTAAAATAATGGCATCAGCATAGTTCCAAGCTTCTGAACGAAAGACGATGCTCGGAACTAGTTATGCTAATGCCATTATTTCCCCATTATTTAAATACCTATTAACTTTATCGGAATAGAAAATTACATTAAAAGATATTTAACCAAAGACAAATCATGTAATGTAATTTTCTATTCCGAAATAGTTTGACCTCATTGGTCAGATTGCGACTTAGTTATGGTCACGTCATCTAAAACATTATTTTGTTGTAGGTGATTCCATGGATACAATTTATGTTAAAAAAACCGTGCTCGATTCGTGAAAAGGTAAAAAAAATCCCCATAAAAAAAAATACTAAAATAAGAATACTTACATGGCAACACAGGGCCACGGGCGCGGCACTCCGAGTCGCTTCTCTGATAGTGAGTAGTGAGGTCACACACGAACAATCGACGATCAAACATACAAGCTTACGCCGAAGAAAGTGTTGTCACATTTTAAAAAGTTGCTAGGTTTTGGGGAAATGTTGGTAATTTGAGCACAAAAAATGTGCATTTTAAAAATTCATTAATTTGTTTACTTTCATGAATATTTTTATATTTCTTATTTTATTTGGTAAAGTGATACATACAATCCCCTTTCAGATCGGACAGGGTTTTTTTACACATTGTATAGGTAATTCCTTTTCTGTATCTAATTATGTTAGGACGAAATCGCTCTCAGAAATGTACTGAAAAATTGACGCGTTAAATTCAATAAAGGGATAAAATTAAATAATGTTATCTAAGTCCATTTCATTGACAATAAGGTATTGTCTATTAACAGTAAACTGATTTCAGGAAGGATTTAAACATGCTATATTGTAACCTTATTGGTAACTACAGTTTTGAGCCGTTTGGGGTCGAAACGCTCGGGTCATGGGGCTCGAGTGCGCGTCTCCTTTTTAAGGAAATCTGTCGCCGACTGGTCGACACTTTGCGTGACTAGAGGGCTGGCTCTTTCTTTGGCCAAAGAATTAGCATTGCCTTTCAGCGTGGCAATGCTGCCAGTCTTCTGGGCACGTTTCCAGATGACAGCGATGCGGAGGATTACTTTGAAGCCTAAGTGTCCTATTGTCGTCGTTGTTTATATGTTTATTTTTACTTACTTTTAGTCTTATTTGTAGTCAGTTTAAAATGTACATAATAAATGATTTACTATGATGATTAATTATGATTATCATCGCTGCCAGCTTATTTCACTAAACACGTTCCTAACGCTATAATTTTAGGGACTAAATTTAAGTGCAGCTCCAAATATAATGGCGTTACATAACGCCTTTTGTCCATGCGTAGGCAGGACCCACAGAACGCCACCTGCTACGATCCTTACTTACTCCTTTTGCATCGCCCACGTTCATACATCTGGTCATACACGCACGCCGGTTGCGAGTAGGTACTACGCACCTGGGGGGTTACCATGACGTCATAAAACAGGAGTAATTCCAGTGTGGGAAAGAGACAGAGCTATACAGGTCGTCTAGCTCCATCTCTTTCCCACACTGGAATTGCTCCTGCTTTGAGACGTCATGGTAGGCCACCTGACCTTTCTGAAGAATCTCACCAATAGTTCAGTGTATGTTCTTCTAGGGCGTCCCTTCCTGAATAATGGCGTTTTGAAAATTAACTGCAATACTCCAATCGTACGCTACTCACAGGAACTGATACAACGTTCCCTGTCCTTACACTATTCGTTAAAGAACCCTAAAAGTACGTCCAGAATTAAATACGACAAGGCACAACGCTGACCAAATCAATTCGGTTGCAAATGGTTAGGTTTTTATCTTTATTGTATTGCTACTGCTTAGTGTTTGTGTTTGCTTAGGAATATTGTGTTAGCTTAGCAGTTTTTCACATAGAGTACGAAGATACCTCTGCGACCGCTGTTAGAGTATGGTATTGTTTTTTTTTTTTTTATTGACCTGGTATGTCCCACTGCTGGGCAAAGGCCTCCCCCATATCCTTCCAGGTACTCTTCTCCTGCGCCACCTCGAACCAGCCCTTGTGATGCGCGTCCAAATCATCTCGCCACCGTTTTCTGAGCCGGCCTAGGCGGCGCTGTCCATCCTCAGGCACCCAACGTGTTGAAGCCTTTGCCCAGAGGTCATCATCCATGCGGCTCAAGTGACCCGCCCAATCCCATTTCAGCCTGGCAGCCTTTTTGCCTACGTCTGTGATCCCTGTTTTTAAGCGCAGCGTAGTGTTCCGTAGGAGTTGGTATTTAACATTTATTTATTTATTTAAATGCCTTAAACTATCATTACAGGTATATATAACCTAATGCAATAGTCAAGTCACACACAATATTAAAATTATAGCACAACACATCTCATTGTTTGTAACACAGTGTAAACAGAAGTACTTCTGCGAATTCACCCCAGTGACATGTAAATATTTGTAATAATAATAATACATGCTCGCGAGGTTGTCGACATGTGGGACGTGAGTACAGCAGTCATTGTGCCGATAGTCGTGTCGGCCAATGGCTTAATAGCCAACAGCCTCGACCAATACCTGAGGAGGCTCTCGTTAGGCAGCTGGATCAAGGGTTTGATTCAGAAAGCGGTACTCCTGGACACGGCTCATATTGTTAGAAGGTTCCTCTCTCTGAAGCCCTGACCGCCGGTAGCTTGGACCCTGTTCCCGATACCGGTGGGCTACATTTTTTTTATATTTTTAAATGTTTTTTCTATTGTTTTTAGTTTAAGAAATATTTAAAAATGTAGAAGATTTGTATAAAAATAAATAAAGGAAATAATACATAAAGTATTTCAAGAAGAACAAATAGTTGTAATCGACTCATATACACATGTATGAGTGTATAAGATAGGCTAGACTTGAAATAACACAGAGTCTGTACAAAATGTAATTTAACGTGAGGAATGGATGACTGCTATCTGTATCAGGGCTCCACACAGTGACTATTGAGGTGCACAGTTTACTGGGCATACGGCAGACGTACCCAGCCCAGTCCTTCATCAGGTAAGTGGTTATTACACTAGCGCCAGTAATTTGTGATTTGAAATACAACAACAAAAGAGCAAATTTAAAAGAAAAAAAAAAAAAAATAGAAAAAGTATTTATTAGACTCACATAGGACAGAACAAAAAAAAAATAAAACAAAAATATAAAAGTAAACAAAATGTGCAATTGGTCTTATATGAAGCCAAAAGGCCCTATCTCAACATAGTGCAAAACAAGCATTTCATCAATGCTCTATACCAAAAAATCTTTCGGAGCAAATGCTAATTACCATAGCTTATGCGTAAAACGACACAGCATGGAACAAAGCATAAAAAAATATTCTTCTCAACATACTGTACCTTTGCATTGCTTAAACAATAAGCTGGATTTCCGTTTTCTATCTGAAACGTATCCTAACAAACATTATAATTATACAACATTAGTTTTAGTATATGCGAAACCTGAAGCACGTGTCTAGAATTTTAATGTAAAGAATCTATGTACAAAATTTCAAAATTGTATCCTGAAAAATCACATAGTTATAAGCTTCTTCTGTTCCCTGGTTGTCCGCACTATATCGTGGTCAGCACGCGGCACGCTCCTCCAGTATCGTCTTGAGCTCATTGATAATAATAATTTGGCAGTAGGTAACTAAATAATTGCGATAGGTACTTAGTGTCACTCGGTGTCCAACTTGTAACGTTTTTAAATATTTTTGGGACAAAATGGTTAAAAACTAAAATGAAAAATGTAATGGTTTAAAAATTATTGGAATTGTTCTATATTCAGGTTTCGCATATACTAAAAATAATTTTGTAGACATTACTGCAGTCATCATCATCTGCCTAGCCTTTTCCCAACTATGTTGGGGTCGGCTTCCAGTCTAACCGGATGCAGCTGACAGACAGACACAGCAGCCAGCGGCTGTAGACATTACTGCAGTATCTTCGGTATTAAAAATCAAAGCAAGACCTGCTACTGCCTGCTGCAACCATACCGTGGAATACTTTTATATAGACTGTACACGTTAACGTCCCAATAGAGACGGGAATAACAGTTATTTTGTGGAATAGATATGTATGTTTTTTCACAGTTGGACAGTTTACGTTCAGTAATTATTTTCACAACAAAAGATCAGGTGCGTCGTAACCGGTATACGGGTTTAACCAGTTGTATGAACGTAGAATAAGAAAAACGTGTGACTTTGTGTAAATATGCATTTTCCCAATAGGCATTTGCATTCCTGCGAAAAGAAAATTGCGGTTTTTACATAAATTTATTATCGGAAATGAGTAACCGTCGGAAGCCGGGGCGGGTCGCTAGTATATTATAAAGATGATGTTGAAAACAGGCGTTTATAGTGTTAATTATTGACTGTTATTCCATGACAGTCAACGCCATAAATGTTGTACCGCTTTTGTTATCAATACTCAGTTTTAAACTTGATTAAGGTTAACTATCCGACGCTAATAAACACTTTTTCTATGCCGTGTTATCGTTTTATGACGTGCAAGTGTCATTCTCAGGGTGGTGAAGCATAACGAGGTAAATAGAGCGTAGTTCTACCAAAATGTACTAACCCTCATAAATTTTTCTCCCATTTTCCGATATAGGTTATTACAATGATTTTCGATAGTTGACGGCATGGTTTAGAGATTGACTGCTGCACTGCGTGTCGCGGGTTCAATTCCCGCACGGAACAAATATTTGTATGGCCTACAGGTAGTTGTTCCGGGTATATATGAGATTAAATGTTTGTAAATGCTCCTACGATACAGTAGCAATTCCTAGAGTGGGACATAGCTTAAAAGAAAAAAAAAACTGAATTCTAATTGATTACTCTGTTCTATGCCTAAGTTTTGGATACATATGGACGAAAAAAAGAAGCTGGTGCCTGTACTTATGAATGTGTGGTGTAACTTTGAAAGATAAATTGAGAAACGAGAACGGTGTTAAAAGAAGATGCAGCACTGACAAAAATTGAAAAGAGTATGCTAGATGGATCTTGAGAGAATGAGTGAAACGTTTTATTTTTAAAATAATCGTACAAACAAAAATCTTAAAGGACAGCATTGTCAAGTTTTGTACTGTGAAATGTTGTGTCATGGCGATGACTTTAGTTGATGGTGGAGCAACACTGCATCAATGACAAATCGATATTAGAAAGCATGGATCAATTGCGGAGGAAGGTCGCTACAATGACTACACTACTCAAATATAATATTAGTCGATTACGTCGTGAAGGTGTCGCTAGTATGCTCACACGGCGGGTGCGAAGTTAATGCGCTTGCCGCCCATGTCGAACTCTGTGTAGTACTTGCCGATGAACACGTCACCCAGGATCCACAGCGGGTCCTCCGGGCCCATGTAGCCCGACAGGCACACTGTCTTGCCGAACTGCGACACGCTCAGCACGTAGTCGGTGCCCACGAGCGTGTACTCGGTGCCGTCGATGGTAAAGGAGATGGGCGGCAGCTGCCCGATGTGCGAGCAGTCCACCACGTACAGGCCGAACGTCATGGGCTTTTTGCCCTGTGCCTTGTTCAGCGCCGCCATCTCCGCGCCGGGGCCTGCGATCAGCGACGTGTCCGTGTCCGCGATGGCTTCGCCGTCCTTGGCGCAAATGAAAAGCGATAAACAAAAGGTATTACAAGGTAGACGTGATTTGCGACGCCAGAACGCACCAGAAGCGCTTCAAGCGCAAACCTCATCAAAAAGATCACTTTTTGGTGAGGTTCTACAGAAAGGTTAGGTGCGTAGTACTCTCAACTGACGTGCGTGGTTGAACGTGGACGAAGCGCAAGGAGGATGTAAGGGTCGTAGCAGATCCACTGCGAGGATCGTCCGGAGGACACGGTGGAGCACACCGTAGAGGTCTGCCCCGCTTGGGCGGAGCACCGCCGTGTCCTTGTAGCGGCGATTGGCGGCGGCGATCTCTCGCGTCCGGCCCTGGTTCAAGCCATGGTCCGGAGCGAGAGGGAATGGGAAGCCGTCACCACCTTCTGTGAAGCAGTCATGCTAGTGAAGGAGGTGGCAGGACGTGAGAGGGAAAGAACCTCACGTCCCAGCCGCCGCGGGAGACGCCCTGGGCGTCGGGGGTCACGTGGTGGCTCCCGGCCACCGTAGGCGCGGGCCTGTGGACGGCGAGTTATGGGCTAGCTCGCCGTCCGGCCGTCTTATGACGACAGGCCGTGTCGACGGCGCGTTTGTGTTCCACGCGCGCCTCAAAGAGATGTCAGCAACCGAGTAGGGGTCCGCATGGGCCGATGCCTGCCAGAGCTGCGGGACTGTTCGAAAGAGACACCGTGGCCCTGGAACACAAAGGGCAAAGAAGGAACATGGATGGGTTTTAGTCAGTACAAGTCTGACACTCCCTTCCGCTCCGCCCAGAGTGGGGGGGGGGGTCATTTGATGATTTCCCATCCAAAAAAAAAAAAAAAAAAGGGTCGTAGCAGATGGCTTTCAGTGGTTTCTGCCATGGAAAAAAAGTGAGTTTATGTAAGTATGTAATATTTTGTGGGATGACCCATTATGGCAGAAGTAAGTTTAATTAAAACACATGTGAATATTCCACATTTGTTTATTTTTATTTATTTAACACTTCAAGCACACAAGTACAGAGGCGGACTTAATGCCATAAGCATTTTCTACCAGTCAACGTTTGGGTGATGCAGAGACAAGCATTGGTGGTCAGTAATTTTAAATAATACTAAGATTAGCTACAAGGATATATAAAATACTATAAATATATATCAAAATTTAAATTAATAATAGGTCTTTACCTATGTAATTGGATATTTAAAAACCAGCATTTTCAGATTTAATTATCTGTGGATTGGCGCGCAATTCGAAATTCATATAAATTTTATTCGAAAGCCGTGTTGTTTTAATTTCAAATTCAGTCATTTGTTTTTAAATAGTTTTTTGTTTTTGTGAAATTGTGGTAGTTTTTGGCGCTATGGATAAACTGAAAATTCGTACAATTTTCGAATATGAGTTCCTACGTGGACATACCGCTGCGCAAACATCACGAAACATTAACGACGTGTACGGGCCTAACACTGCTTGCATAAACACGGTCCATTATTAGTTCAATCGTTTTAAATCTGAAAATTTTAAGTTGAAAAATGAGCCTCGCGGTCGGCCGGTAACCATTGTCGACAACGACGAATTGAAGGCGGTAGTGGAAACGGATCCAACTCAATCTACGGCTGGGGTTGCTGCGGGCCTTGGAGTTAGTGTCAAAACGACATTGAAGCACTTGTGTCAAATCGGAAAGATAAAAAAGCTAGATAAGATAAATAAAAAATAAATACAAAAAATTTTGTTTTTAAAATTTTCATACAAATCTCCAATTTCATAGGTAAAATAGACATTTGCACGAAAATACTAAAATAAAAACAAACAATGGGGAAAACATTACCGTTGTGACGAAACTGCCAGCTTCTTTCGAATGCACTCGCGAACTTTAATTTTAAAAGATAAGCGATACACACATACACGCGGTACATTGTATTTGCATCACAAAACATTTTAACAAACAGCCCCAGCTAATTATGAAAATGTCTCGTAACAAAAGCTTGTTTTACCATCCTGCAGTAATACTTTAATACCTGCATTTTAATTACTACAGAATATTATCATAACAACGGAAACTTAATTAATACTACAGTAATAACTTGTTCTTTAGCCTTTGAATGTAGTCCGGAATATAGGATAAGGCGAGGTGTATTTAATTTACTTATATTTTATGGAAATGAATTGAATCGAATCAATAATTTAATGGAATTGAAATAATTTGTAGTTTATAATTTGTATTCAATCAAACGAAATTAAGATAAGTCTAAAGATAAAGATAATTTATTTGTCAAACATGCATTTACATAAACTGACTAATCAGACATGCAAGGTATTGAATTAATAGATGTTGTGTGCGTCCATGTTTAATTGAATTAGGTGGGAATAGATTAATTTAATTAATTTGTAATACATCTAATACAAAAGCTGTCACAAAAAGCTCTGTATTCTGTAAAATCTACCATAGTCTGTTATTCTCTTGTTAAGACGTGAATATTGGTGTGGTTTACATGTTTGTGATCTTTAGCTTTTAAGGATTTTTTGTATTTTACGCAACATGACACTGTTTTATGTCCCTAATAAATAAAATAAAAAATGGATGGACGTGGTTAGCTGTATTTTTCAATAAGTTTTTGCTGGAAGAAGCCATATCAGTTCGCTGGTGCCCATCTTTAAAAATAAAGGTGATGCTGGAGTGCAATAACTATAGAGGCATAAAGCTAATGGCGCATAGTATGAATTTTTTTGAAAGACAACTGTGAGGAAAGAGTGAAATTTCACGATATCAATTCGGTTTAGTGTCTGGTCGGGGAACGACGGATGCCATTTTTACCATCCGCCAGCTGTGCTAGAAATAGAGAAGTGCGCCCAAAAACTTGCACATGGTGTTCATCGACCTCGAAAAGGCATACGACCGGATACCTTGTGAGGTTTTGTGGTGGGCCCTGAAAGAGAAAGGTATGCCTGGGAAGTATGTGCAGTTGATCCGAGCGATGTACCTACTGTCGATGTAGTACCCACGTCCGGTCTACAGCGGGCACTACCGGCAGCTTCAATGTGGCTGTCGGCTTGCACCAAGGGTTGGCTCTAAGCCATACCTCTTCCTGGTAATAATGGACGCACGTACGTCGGAGATCCAGGAAGAAGCTCCCTGGTGTATGCCGTTTGCCGACGACATTGTGTTGGTTGCCAAGAGTGGCCTAGAGGTCCAGAGCAGATTGGAGGTGTGGTGACAAAGACTTCAGAATGTCGGCCTGAAAGTCAATAGGACCAAAACAGATATTCTGTGATTTCGGCGGTCTCTCCAGTCCTGTGCCAATACATCTTGCCGGAACGCCCATACCGATCCGTTCCGATTTTCGGTATCTCGGGTCGCTTGTCCAAGGGGATGGCGAAGTAGACCAAGACGTAACGCACCAAATCTAATCCAGGATGGACGAAATGGTGACAGGTCAATGGAACAAATTGTGACCCACGGATGTCCCTCAAGTTAAAGGTAAAAATATACTAGTCCATTATTAGACCTGCCGTACTGTATGGATCGTAATGCTGGGCTATGAAGAAGATGGATGAAAAAAGATTGCATGAAGCGGAGATGAGAATGTTGAGGTGGATGTGTGGTGTGACGAGAATGGATAAGGTAAGGAACGAGTATATTAGATGAAATTTTAAACTTTCATGGTCACTAAAATTATTATAACTAGAAGACGGGATATTTACCATGTTTATTGTTTTCTTTGAGTTCCCGATATTTCGGCGCTGTTGCAAGCACCATGATCACGGATAAACTGAAGTTATTGCGGGTGGGTGTTTATGAGCAGACAAATCGGTCTACCCTCTTTCTTGTTCGTTTTTTGTACTCAGTACCGCTACCACTGTCACTCACAACTCGAAAGAAAACAATAAACATGGTAAATATCCCGTCTTCTAGTTATAATAATTATATTAGATGAAGTTTAAAAGTTGCGCCAGTTACAAAAGTTGAAAGGGAATCGACTGACTGGACATGTGATGAGGAGGGACGAATCGCATGTAACTAAAAGAGTGATGAATATAAACGTTGATGGATGGAGAGGGAGAAGAAGTCCAAAGAAACGATGGATGGATTATGTGAGGAATAATATGAAAATCTCACCTTGTCTTTCTTTGAATGTGCAACAGGATTCTGAATGGTCTTCTCAATAGCTTTAACAATCTGTCCTATTCCTGGACCTCCACCAGGAGGCTTGCCCACATTTCCTATAACAGGCGAAGCTTTAGGAGCAGCACCTGGTACCGCAGCCTGTTCTTCGGTGTCCGTTTTCCCTAGTAATGCAAAAACGCAAAAAATAAATGTTATTTTAAAAATGAAGTTCATTTTGTAACTGCAGCCGATTTTCTTGTCGTAAGCCAATGTGCCTTTCTTTACTGTGGATTTCAATAGGCAAGTACCCACATTTTATACACTTCTAAAGCAAATACAGCTGGCAGTTGTTGATGAATCAATAACATCTGGATACAAAATACATGCATAAAACAAAGTCGTATTTTTAGAGTTTCTTTGTTAAATGGAAAAAACGGAATCCTTATACAGGGTGTAAACAGAACCCTTCACATAGCTGCCAACCAAGCATTCTGTACATCAAACTAAGTAACTTTACGCAAAAAATAATTGCTGGGAATCGACGTTTTTTTTGGGGTGAAAAATCATGTTTTACGGTAGGACTCGATGGAAAGAACTCAAACCATTGTGATGATGGATGGATTGAATAGTACGGGGGTCGTGGAGGTGTGAAAAAATGTACTTAAAAAAAAAACTTGTGAAAAAGTTGGAACTTTGACCTCCAAGTCCTCCTGGTATGGTCTAAAACAAAAAAATGATCGCAAAGACGGGGAGAACAAGTGTCTTTCGGCTATGTTAAGGGTCTAATTACACCTTTCAAATTCATTCTGTCCGTCTGTCTGACTCTTTGTCTATCCGTCCGAATGTCACAGCAATTTTACTCCGAGACTGTTGACACCACACAGTTGAAATTTGGAGAGCAGGTGTCTTCTATGAACCGCTACAAGTGAAGGGAAATTACGATTAAAAATAATAGGGATGGCCCCCTCACTACAAGTATCTGAATAGACTATTATATTACTAGGTAGGGTGTCTATAGGCAGCCTTTAAAAAATATTATATCGAGGTTCCTAAAATACTTTTTTCTTCAGACAATCGTTGATGAGATATTCGTAAATTGGCATGTTATGAATTAGTGTTAAAAATATTCTTATTATACTGTTTTATACTACGGAACCCTTTGTGTGCGAGTCCGACTCTTCGCTTCGCTCGGCTCGCGGCCACCATTGTTGTTACCGCTTCTCATCGCTTACGGGGTGTCCTGCGTGAGCGACGAATACGACGCGACGCGACGCTGCGAACGCGACGAACGCGACCAACTCAACGGCATACCCTGCATGCCCTATATGGCAGTCTGCGGCGAGACGCGACGTAACGCGTACTTGTTTTGAGGGTGACCAGACGCGACAAAACGAACTACGAAATGGTTGAAATGATTGGTTGTAAAAATATTATTTTTGTTTTCTTTCTGTGTTTATTACGATATTTTTTTTTAAAGTCTGTACATTAAATGTGATCATTCAAGCGTAATTGTATTTTACTTCTAAATGATTAAAAAAAAAAAAAAAAAAGATAAGTATTTTATTACCTTAAATAATTGTACAAGAAACACTTATCTAAGCACTCGATAAGTGTTTCTTGTACAATTGATTGATTGATTGATTGATTTTGATTTCTTTGATTCGAGAAGTAACGACCAAAATCACGTAGGACATTTGTCGCGTGTAGCATCGCGTCGCATTGCGTCGTGTCGTGTCGCGTCGCGTTGCGTCATATTAGTCGCTCAAGCAGGACACCCCGTTAGATTGCTCATATAGGATCGATGTCCTTCGCAATGACATAGGTATACTGTTTAATAATTATTATTCTATAATTAGGTTTTTATGTTTATTGTGTTATTTATTCTGTTATGCTTTCTTCATATTTTATTGTGGTTTTTTTTTTATCGAAAACAGCTGTTTAATGATTAAACAATTAGCGTTGAATTAAATACATGATTGCAGTTATTATTAACCTGTTTATTGTTAATTGTCATAATTTAAATAATACCATCGGCACGGGACTATCTTCAAAGACAAAGCTTGTTAAGGTCGGTCCGTCGATGGGTGACCACTGACCGTTCACTGACTGATGTAAGAAATGATGTATGAAATTTTGAACCACTTTTAGTAGCTAATGTCATTTGCAGATCTTTGACAGTTTACCGTATAGTCGGAATTATCAGTCCTACCAAGGTTGTATCGTATTTCCCAATAACTGAGTTATGGAGGTCAGATAGGCAGTCGACCCATGTAAAATACTGGTATTCAGCTGCATCTGGTTAAGCGCTAGCTGGCGGCGCTCGCGTCCCTCGCCTGCCCGTTAGCTGGCGGTGAGGCCTGCGCTTTAGACTGGAAGCTGACTGAAAGCGGATGATGTGGGCTTTGTAGCCAAAAGGAGAAACCTGATCTGTACATCCCGACAGTTCCTCTAGTGGACTTCTCGTATTATTTGTACACGGACCTTTCCAGATTATTTACTTTAATTAAAGTGCATATAAGTATCTATACTTACGAACAGTAAGTCGTGGGTTCGAACCCAGCCAGGCGCATTACTTTGTGTAATTTATTTCATCACCACTGCTCTCAAAACGGTGAAGGAAAACATCGTGAGGAAACCGGCATGTCCTAGAACCAAAAAATTCGAAGACATGTGACATCTACCAACCCGCGCTTCGCCCGCGTGGTGGATTATAGCCGATTCCCTCTCATGGAGAGGAGGCCTGTGTCCCAGCAGTGGGAACATTATAGGCTGATTATGCTTATGCTTAAGTATCTATACATGCACTTTAATTAAAATGATAATATTATGCAAATTGATAAAACCACTAGGAGCCTGCTCTATGCTCACACCGTAATTAGGTAAAAAGAGAAGAAATAATACCTAATTAAAAACCAAATTGTATTAGAACGACCCTTCGTGTCTTGCATTTCAATTCGTTGTATGTCTTCTGGCGAGACCCCAAAGTCGAATTTTGCATTTTAAATTACTTGGTATAAGGTCGACATTTCAACATTTTATTATTATCTCTGTAGTTTCTTCACTTTTTGAGAATAATATAAATAGACAATAGAAATTTCAAGTGCCTTAATTTATTTATTTATGTATTTATTTATTTATTTATTTATTTATTTATTTATGTACACACAAAATACTTAACAAGACATTACATTAAGATAGAAGAGCACAAAGGTACTAAATAGGTATTTAATTTTAATATTGTCTCAATCAAATAGAGGCGCTCGTGGCTAAATAATAACAGCCACTCGGGTCGATCTTCAGGTTAAGCCGCGCTTGCCTAGGTAGGTCTGTGGATGGGTGACTACCCATTGCATACCAAGTTTCCTTCGCACAAGAAGTTTGCCAAGTTGCGCTGTTGTGTGGGCCCCCCATAGCACAGCATCACGCTGAATGGTAACCTGCTTGTCGTAATCACGACGTGCAAGCTGTTTACCTTATTTTTTAAGCTTTGTATGATTATTTATTTTTTGTATGCACGTCATGTCCCTGCGACAAATGAATATTTTTTCTTTCTTTCTTTATTCTTAAGTACCTCGAAAAGCACTTTAAGCCATTGGTCCCGGCTGTCATTTGCAGATCTTTGACAGTCGTTACAGGTCATCAGTGGTTCGAAAGTCTGGCAACCAGTCTTACCAAAGGAGTACCATTACCCAGTACTAACTGGGTTGTGGAGAATCAGATAGGCAGTCGCTCCATGTCAAATATTGTTTTGTTTTTCACGAATTAGGTATGAGTTTCTTTGAGAAAGTGGTTTAGTATGACGGGTAGACTCACCTCCTTGAAGGATCATCAACTGCCTAGCCCGACAATGTTGAGGTTGGCTTCCAGTCTAATCGGATGCAGCTGAATACCAGTATTAACATGGAGCAACTGCCTATCTGACCTCCACAACCCAGTTAGTACTGGATAATACCATACCCCTTAGTAACACTGGCTGTCAGACTGTCGGGCCACTGACTACCTGTAACGACTGTCAAAGATCTATAAATGCCAGCTGGTACCAACTGTTCACCTCCTTGAAGGATGCTGGTGACCACATCACCACCCAGTATGTAAATGATTTTCGAATTCAATAACCACATGGAAGGCGGGCCGCGTGTGGCCGACAATGCACTGCAATTAGAATCAACTGGCATTGTACAGTAGCTCTATTGTGGTTAGAAAGAAAAAGGCTTTCTTTTTACATTGATTTGTGATTTGTTAACTGTCTCATAAAATATGTATATGTCGGATTTGTCAGGATTTATTCCGTTGAGCTCGTACATCATGTGGGCAGACTATGGGTTTCGTGCAATGAAAATACATTGGGTGCGATACACTGTTTATAATAAAATAACAGATTACTTGACATTACAACTTAACACAATAACATGGGGCACAATGAATCGGGTACAGTTCCAGGACGTCTCAACTCCGCTGCGATCAGACATTGACTGAGCTATTGACATCAGGGCTCTGTAGAAGTCACGCTGTGGTGAGGGTAGACTTGTAAGTAGGTCGCGTGACGTCACCACCAGCGGACTTGCGATTCATTTTATGTCCGTACTAATGACCGGATCCGACATATACATATTTAATGAGAAAGTATTTGATTGAGACCTAAACTAAAATAATGTTTGTCAATTCAAATTTGTTTATTCGTGTAAGTTTGCATGCTGTAATTTTAAGAAAAACATGTATGATATCATATGCTATAATAAAACCTCTGTATACCATGTTTTGCGCAAATAAATTATCTTATCTTATGACTTATGACTTCTACCAACCCGCTCTGGGCCCTCGTGGTGGTACATATACGGTCCTCTTCCAGAGGGATTCTGTACCATAGTAGTGGGAACGTCACAGGCTGATTTAGCTATGCAGCAGGTTGTTCGTAACAATACTTTAACCTTGAACTGGTCAAGCATTGAACGGATTTTCATGCCTACCCCAACACGGTAGGACAAAGTTTTTTAACTGATATGGTTACTTTTACGGATTATTCCGAGCTGTCAGCCAAAATAACAACGATGTGGAGCCCTGACAGCTAGAAGGCGACGCGGTAGACCTCGCAGGAGATAGCGGGACGAGCTGGACAAAACTAACGACCAGTGGTCTACATTGACTCTGGATCGAGGAATTTGGAAGTCATGGGGAGAGGCCTTTGCCCAGCAGTGGGATGACGCAGGCTAACAGTAAGTAGTAGTACGATCACTGATAAACAGAGTTAAACAGAGTGATCGTGGTGCTTGCCACAGCGCCGAAATGTCGGGAACTCAAAACAAACAGTAAATATGGTAAATATCCCGTTAATAGTTCGGAAAAGGCCTTTTATACGTTTTGTTACCACTATCGCTGTCTTTTAGCCTGTCGGACTTATTACGACTTATATTTTTACATGGCATTGATCGATGGTCATTTGGCATGTGCCATGGTGACGCTAAAGACAGAACCACGATATTTTTATTTTTAATAAGATTTTCAACTGCGCCTGCCTGACAATATCATTCGAATTCGTACGCCATAAGGACTTGTAACATTCCACCTGCTTTGAAGCCACTGTATTAACAAAAAACAAAGAAAAAACGACCGCAGTAATTGTCCACGTATCCTTTCCAGGCGGTTGTAGTGATCAGACAAATGGATCGCTTGCTTGATTACTTGCTGCAAGAATGGAAAATACATGCAACTGGGGCAAAAATGACTACTGAATATTTGTTGCTACGCCGAGGATATACGCTTTTTAAAAAGCATAGTAAATTTTCAGTTTTTTTTTTTTGTGGAGCTCGTGGCTAAGTAATAACAGCCGCTCGGATCGATCTTTAGGTTAAGCCGTGCTTGCCTAGGTTAGTCTGTAGATGGGTGACCACCCATTACATACCGAGTTTCTTCCGTGCCTCGGAAAGCACGTCAAGCCGTTGGTCCCGGGTGTCATTTGTAGATCTTTGACAGTCGTTAGGTAGTCAGTGGCCCAAAAAATCTGACAACCAGTCTTACCAAGGGGTATCGTATTACCCAGTACTAACTGGGTTGTGGAGGTCAGATAGGCAGTCGCTCCATGTAAAATACTGGTATTCTGCTGCATCCGGTTAGACTGGAAGCCGACCCCAACATAGTTGGGAAAAAGCTAGGCAGATGATGAGTAAATTTTCAGTTTTATTTATAAGTTGACATCAAAGACATTTAGCGATCAAAATTTTCTTGTAATCTACTGCAAGAGCCAACTTTTGTCCTTGTGAAAAGTTATAACTTGGCTCTATGCATGACGTTTTAGAATAAAGACAGACTACCTACTTTAAAAAAAAATTGTACAAAAAAAAAAAAAATTAGTACACAAAAAAAAAAGTACAAAAAAAATGTAAAAAATAAATAAAATGTGTATTGTAAATTGGTATGGGCATGGTATGGTAATGGGCATGTGATGCGGAGGAATGAGGAAAATGTTGTGAGGAAAGTTTTGAGTATGAATGTGGATGGGTATATGAGTAGAGGAAGACCAAAGAAACGATGGATGGATTGTGTAAAGAATGATATGGCAAGAAAGGAGGTGTCTGGCGAGATGACGAGTAATAGAGAAGTATGGAAGAAAAAGACATGCTGCGCCGACCCCAAATGAATTGGGATAAGAGAACGATGATTGTAAATTGGTACAAAAGTACAATTAGTTTAGTAGTAGTTTAGTAAATTAGTACTTAGGTATGATGAGGACGAGATTGAAACAAAAATTGACTTTATGCATGGGTATGCGCATTGTGATTTTTTTTTAAAACATATTGGAGACGGATTTCTCTAGGATATTTTACAATGAAATGTTAACTGTTAGGTTTATGTATTTCTAGGTACTTATAAAAAGAGCGAAAAGAGCATAGTAAAAAAAATCTTTTTTTTAATCTTACAGGGTGTAAAGAGACCCTTCACGAAGCCGTCAACCAAGCATTCTGGTCATCAAATTAAGTAACTTTACGCAAAAATTATTGCTCGGAAACGACTTTTTTTTTTGGGGGCGAAAAATCACGTTTTACGGTAGGACTCGATGGTCAATAGTACGGGGGTCGTGGAGGTGTGTAAAGTAAAAATCTTACATTAAAAACATGTATTTAAAAAAAACTTGTGAAAAAGTTGGAACTTTGACCCCCAATATCTCCGTAACTAGAAGGTTCCCAGGTATGGTCTAGAACAAAAAAAATATCGCAAAGACGGGGAAAATAAGTACCTTTCGGCTGCGTTACGGGTCTATTTATACCCTTTATACGCTTTAGCATGACCGTAAGAGAGAGTAGCTGGACCGAAATCCAATTAACAAACGTCGATTTGTCGTTTTCAGGGCTTCTTTCGAATTTGTTTGTTTAGAAGATCGTATACACCTCTTCGTTGTTTTAGGTGAGTTTTTTTTTTAATCTCTGTAGATACCTGCCTACTCATTGCCACCATGAGCATATCAAATACAGATAAACCGACTCACTAGCTTCTAAACTTTAGAAAATACGTCTGAATAGCTACCAATCTGTCGTCTGGAAAGCGACGAATATTCTGCAGACACGTGCGTCAACTCAACCGGGCGTATGCATGTCCCAGATGCATCTATTTATTGCCCGGCTCCGGTATTCCTTTAGAAATCATAATAGTAGGGGTTAGCATGGTAATTTTCGAAGCTGATTCATCATCATCATTTCAGCCGAAAAACGTCCACTGCTGGACATAGGTCAAATCAAATCAAATAATTTATTCGCATAATATGGGTCTACATAGATGGTAAATAAATGTTACATTACACAATATAACATTAAGGATCCTCATAATAACCATTTCTGGTATACGAAAAATAAAATAAAAGCTTATAATATAATAACAATAAAACGGAATAGGTGACATAACTTTACACATAGGTACTCTTTTTAATTTTCGTTGTGTAATAACTTAACTAGTCCCCCTAGTGTCGCCACATTGACCGGTCCCGTGCGACTCGCATCACTAGTAATAATAATCACTCGAAGCTGATTGTGAAAATAATATTTGTGTGGACAATAGACTAAAATGTGGTGTGACACTTGTAATATCTTTGGAGAATGTACTAGTGAAAAACAAAATCCCATGAATCGCACAATACAAATATTGTAATAAAAAAAGGAATGTTACACGGGCGGTGGTTAACAGGCAAGTGGCCGTGACAATATACTTTTTTTTTGCAAGGAAAAGATGCGCCTACTCGAATATTGAAGGTCATCGTAGGACGAATCGTATGATTGCTATGATATTTCTTCAAGGCGTTAAGGCCTGAACTATACTTACTAGGTACTATTGCTAATAATAATAATTATGGAAGTATGGCAGAGTAAGGAGCTTCACGGACGCTTTTTCCGGGCCCTGCATGGGCCCGATGTAGACCTATCAGCGTCCGCAGCCTGGCTACGTTCCGGGGACCTCTTTGGAGAAACCGAAGGTTTTGTCTGTGCAATTATGGATGAAGTTATGATGACGAATAACTACCGGAGATTTATTGTGAAGGACGGTACGGTTGACATATGTCGGGCATGCCACCGTCCAGGCGAATCAATCCGTCACATTATCTCCGGGTGTTCTCGTCTGGCTAACGGAGAGTACTTGCATAGACACAACCTTGTAGCCAGGATTATCCATCAGCAACTTGCTCTAAAATACAACCTTGTGGAATCGGAAGTACCGTACCATAAGTATGTGCCCGACCCAGTTCTCGAAAATGGCAGTATCACATTGTACTGGGATCGATCCATCGTAACTGACAGGACTATTGTAGCCAATAAGCCTGATATAGTGGTGGTGGATCGATCAGAGCGGCGTGCAATGATTGTTGACATAACGGTCCCGCATGATGGGAACCTCGTGAAAGCCGAGAAAGATAAGCAAATCAAGTATCTTGACTTGGCTCACGAGGTTGTCGACATGTGGGATGTGGACTCAGCGATCATTGTGCCGATAGTTGTATCAGCCCATGGCTTAATTGCCAAGAACCTCGACCAATACCTGAGGAGGCTCTCGTTAGGCAGCTGGATCAAGGGTTTGATTCAGAAAGCGGTACTCCTGGACACGGCTCGTATTGTCAGGAGGTTCCTCTCTCTGGAGCCCTGACCGCCGGTAGTTTGGACCCTGTTCCCGATACCGGTGGGCTACAATTTTTTATATTTTTAAATGTTTTTTTATATTTTTTTTAGTTTAAGAAATATTTAAAAATGTATAAGATTTGTGTAAAGATAAATAAAGGAAATAATTTATTTCAAAAAGTCGTATAATAGAAATCCAGTGTTAGCAGCGTACCTAATATCTAGTGTTAGTAAATACATAAATAAAACAATTTGAGTTTGAGTCATTTTGCACAAAAGATGAAAACTAGTTTCTCAAGCGGCCATCCTCTCCACAAAATGCCTCTGAAAAGGGGACAACACACTCTCGGTCACTGTTTTTAGAATGCTGTGCTACTGGCCCGGGTTCTCGCTGCTACAGACGCTATTTTCTTCCGCACGATTGCGTGGAAGCCGTCAGTACGATTCTGTGTGAACATCTCGGACGTACTACACAACCGGGGCAGTCTCAAGAGCATTCTAAAAACATTGTTGCACTGGACGCGCAGGACATCTAGCGACCTAAAACGCTAAAACGCTTGCATTTTGTGTAAATTATTTCATCGTCACTGCTCTCAAAACGGTGAAGGAACGCAAGAACAAACATTTCAAAAACATGTGGCATCTATCAAGCTGCACCCGTGGTCTTTAACCGCAGAGAAGGCCTATTTAAGTCACAGCTGATTATGCCCTTGGATATTATCTTATCTATTATCCTTAGCAGGACCATAGAGGCTAAAAAAATGGGTTCCGTGGCATAAATATTAGGTGCAACACGCGTGTCTCTCGAGACTAAGCGGTTACTGGCAAGACGACGACGGTTAAGATTGTCATTTATCAGGCAGGAAAATGGACTGAAATTTATGGGTTATTTAGCTTGGCAGATTATTAATTATTATCTGGCGGATGCAGTCTTTCATGATACCATAAGTATTTTAAAATCAGATTAATATAACGATCCTCCAACCGCTCTGTGACTCCGTAGGTCTCGTAGTCGAAAGCGCGACTGCTGAGTGTTCTGGGTTCGATTTCCGGGTCGAGCTAAAAGAGCTACTTATTAGATTTTATTTTTCTATAACTCGATAGTAGCCCGGAGTTTGGTGATGGTGAGATACCCGCGTGCCTCGGAAAGCTTGCTAAGCCGTTGGTCCTGCGCTTGATCTCTGTCCGGTCGTGTCGGATTGCCGTCCTATTAGAACAGGGCCTCAAGTCCGCTATTACAATTGTGTGAGAATGGTCTATCATTGATTTCATAATTGTTGATTTTGACAAGTTTGGTAATCTACTAATATAATGGCGTCATTATGACTTTCCAATGGTCAACCACTGACACTCCATTGAAAGAAATGGCATAAAATGGTAATCTGATAAATGATCAATAATATGTAAAAATATATATAAATGAAATCTTCCATGAATAAATGTTCTTTAGTAGTAGTTTTTCGAAAATCATTTCTACTAACGGCTTTTATAATAATGGCAATACGAAAATGTCATTATAACACAATTCTATTACGAGACCATTGATCGACCAATGATCGATCATTATGAATTTAGCAGATTACGAACTTTTAGCAAAATGACAATGGAATCGTGTTGGAATGACGAATTTACAAAAACAGCAGACTTGGGCCCCAGATAGTGCCTGTGCACATACTTATCCACTATAATGTCTCCCGCGCCGATTGCTAATCTCCGCTGACATTGGCCGCCGTGGCCGAAAACGGTCAGACTATTAGAATAGAATAGAATAGAATTTTTTTATTTCAGACCGGACTCCATAGGGTTAGTAACAATTTTACTTAACTTCTAGTGTTGGTAGGTTACAATTAAAAGTCAGCGTGGAGCCGCATCCACCGCCGCAGCATCGGGGAATCCCCTCGATCTGCAAATACACTGAGAATACTGTTGGTGTCGCCGCGAACACGAGTCATCAGGGATACACATCTATTTCTAATAATGGCGGCAAAACCATCAATATTATCTGCAAACATCCCCGACGCCACGGCAGCCAACCGGCGCTGCGGCGGCCTATTATCGATCTCAGTGCTGTTACTCAAGTGATTTTCGAAGCTGGTAGTGAAGAAATACCAGCTTCGAAAATCATAATCTACTAAGTTTTTTTTTTTTTTTTTTTATAAAAACTTTGCCCAAACTAGGAATTTCTCCTGTATCGTGGGTGCGTTTACAAACATTTAAACTCACATACACAAACAGCCAGACCCGGAACAACTACTTGTAGGCCATACAAATATTTGTTCCGTGCGGGAATCGAACCCGCGACACGAAGCGCAGCAGTCAATCGCTTAGCCACTGCGCCAACCGTGCCGTCAAAGTAAGTCCAGTGCTAGTAAAATCTTAATTTTAGGTTCTAGAAATCATGCAGGGAATAGAGATAGAACTGGTCCATGCAAATTGTCTAGCTTTTAAACATGGCGCTCACAAAACATGAGATTCATGGAAAATTCATCGTCATCTGTTTTGCATGCATCTATTTGGGACGTTTCATGCATATTACGATTGCGCCAATAACGTGCCTTAGATATTCGAGATTGAGAATAATCAAAGTCATCGGGGATCTATTAACATTGCCTGCATAGCCTTTTCCCAACTATGTTGAGGTCGGCTTTCCCACCTAACCTAACCAGATGCAGCTGAGTACCAGTATTTTACATGAAGTGACTGCCTGTCTGACCTCCATAACCCAGTAACTATGTAATACGAAACCCCTTGGTAAGACTGGATGTCAGACTTTCGACTTCTGATTGCCCGTGGCGACTGTCAAAGATCTACAAATGACAGCCGAGACCGATTTCTTAACGTATTTTCTGAGGCACGGAGGAAACTCGGTATATTGATGGTCACTCATCCACGGACCAACCTGGGCAAGCACGGCTTAACATTAAAGATCGACCCGTGAGTCTGTTATTATTTACCTGCGAGCAAGATGCATACACTCAATATGGTGTCACAACTGATAGACTGCTTCAATTGTGCTCTGAGTGAATTCACACGGGCCGCATTTTGTAATATTACTCTTAGTTGATAAAATAATATTATTCATAATTTCTAATCTTTGTAAGCAATGAACTACACTATTGTATTAGGGCAGCCTGTGATGATAGTGGTATAATAATCAGCCTATTAATGTTCCCGCTGCTGGGACGCAGGCCTCCTACCTATGAGAGGGAATGGGCTATCCTATAATCCACCATGCGGGCCCAGTGCGGGTTGGTAAATGTCACATATCTTCGAATGTTTGGTTCTAGGACATGCTGGTTTCCTCACGATGTTTTCCTTCACTGTTTTGAGAGCAGTGGTGATGAAATAACTTACACGAAGTAATGCGCCTGCCTAGGTTCGAACCCACGACTTACTGCTCGTAAGTCGGTTTTAAATAAATAAATAAAAGATTACCAATAAATATAAAGTCTCCTTGTACATACAGCGAAAACTGCAATCTTTATAGGTACCATCCAAAGCAATCACCAATTATTCACCACCCACGGTGATTACTCGTGACACGTCAAACTGCATTTTGCATGTTTAAAAACTTCATTACGAAAGGGCCCCAAACGGTTTTCATATAGACCAGGCACGTGGTGCATCGCGAAATTGGAATTTAATATTAATTAGAAAATGCACCGCCATCATAGTTTTTGACATTGTTTTTCTGTGACAAACTGTGGTGAATATTTGATGGGACGCTGAGACTGAATCACCGAAATTAGTTTCGTTTTAGTTCCATTATTTCTTGCTTAATACCTTTCATGTTATCCAGTAACTGGGTTTTGTAGACCAGGCGAAAGCTTGCAGTTGCTGAATACCAGTATACAGGGCAGTGGCCAAGGTTCCATAGAACTGGATTCCTACCGGCTTCCCTTTGTAAAAAATGGCACAGTCAGTATTCTATGGACGGCTGCGGG
The DNA here is from genome assembly GCA_910589295.1 of Noctua janthe. Lineage (NCBI taxonomy): Eukaryota > Metazoa > Arthropoda > Insecta > Lepidoptera > Noctuidae > Noctua > Noctua janthe. The sequence continues at coordinate 13,287,273 of OU342573.1, forward strand.
ACTGTTCGAAAGAGTTACCGTGGCCCTGGAACACATAGGGCAAAAAAGGAACATGGATGGGTTTTAATCAGTAGAAGTCTAACACTTCCTTCTGCTCCGCCCAGAGTGGGGGGGGGGGGGGGGTCATTTGATGATTTCCCATCCGAAAAAAAAAGTATTGTATAGACAAATAATATAATCACATTAAAGATTCTCTACACAGGGTGGAAGGGACATCGACACACAAACATAACATATAAAATTTTCCGTGAGCCCACGCGTCCACCTTCCTGATTTGAAAAAATCTATCTAGGTCGACCCTCCATCTTTGTCGATGTGCCGTGACCCCGCCACACATAAACAAACTCACATCTTTTTCCCATGAGCTTAGGCAGAAACACACGGAACCACATGCTAGGATCCTAACACACTGCTTTCGCCTCGTTCACGTTCATAGATCTGGTCATACAAGCACGCTGGTTGCGGGTAGCACGCACTTGATCTTTCTGAAGAACCTCAAAAATAAGGTCAGTGCCACACATGTGGCAGATATTATGTCCTGCCGACCCATTTGAGTCATTTTTATGTCATGCTAATATTATTCTCTCGCACCTAGTACGTCCATTTAAAAGTTTTTCTTAAATACTTCTAATTTATTTACATTATATTGTAATTAGGAGTGTATGTCACCTTTTCAAACATCGACAAAAACGGTCTTTGTACCCAGAATAAATTAACTCTGAATATATTGACTTTTAAGTAAGTACTTTTGTTTAAGTAGAATAAACACGTATGAGTACTAAAATATATAGTACACATCGATTTGGATTTTCACGATTTTATTATATGTATAGATTTACAATGTACCAGAAAGGTGTCATATTTCAGGATGCGATTCAGACCATCAAGCTGAACCACTTTCTCCAACGGACCAACATCGAATTCGAAAAAAAAATTTGCTGTTCCATACATTGGTCAAATAGGTAGGTACCTATTGAAGTTTTATACTAGACATCAGTATATCCCAGGAATTAAAAAAAAAACAAAAATATTTACAGTAAAAGTATTATTTTTTTATTGCGAAGCCCTAAATGAAATAAATAGTAGTGACCTAAATATTTTTAATGTTTACGAGTCATGAAGTCATCATGGAGTCACACATTTTTTTCCAATTTGAAGTTTTTTTCTTAATTTTCATTCATGCGTCACGTCGAAATTTGTAGCGAGATGTTTTTTAAACAGTTGCACAATCAATTATTTTCACTAAAGCGTAGCGTTATATTCTTTTCAAGGTTGACAAGTTTGTGGACATCACTTAAAGTGTGCATGTTATTAACTGAACCACAGTCATGTTTTCAGAAACTTGCAGTTCTCTGTGACGCTTTGATTCTTCCCTGCTTCTCAGCTTCCCAGGGTCACCATTATTTAGCAGTAAAAGTTGTTTTAAATGTTTACTTTTCCAGCCTTTTCTGTGGTTTCTAAAAGACATCAAAATTCACAAAAAACGTTTGTTATTTAGTAAATATATGCGTTTATTTTTACTGCAAGCTTGTAATTTCAAGTCTACTCTTGTTTATCGCAACGTCCATTACCACCCAAAATCTACGCTGGTAGGTTGGCTATGTATTTGCACATCCACCCCATGACGATCAGCCAGACGACAAACGAGAAAACGGTAACTATCGCTTGCCCAGGGTCTAAGTTAATGGTTTTAGTTCCCAGATTCATGTTGCTAACAGTGACATGCCTTCGATACAATGTTGCACACGAAGTAGAAACAAATGACCAGGACAACCGCTGATCCAACTACCGTAAGCAGCTGATACATGTCGAAAGATAAATTGCATCTATCCACATTCTTGGCCATGGTTAAGTGCAATTCTTCGAGGAGATCCTTGCAATTCATTTAATTGTTATCTTTTGATTCAAACCTTTTAGGTACCGTGAAAATACTTGCACATCCAACTCATTACAATAAGTAACGTAACGAAAGCAAATGCAATCAGGAGTATTTGTACAACATCAATATTATAGCATCGGTTTACGGGTTTGGCCATATCTTCATTTACCAGCGGTTATATGGCAGACAATGAGGAACAGTAAAACCAAAATCACGACAGAACCTACGACCATCAGAAGCTGGTTCAAGGTAAAAGTCAGTCCACATGTGGGAGCTTTGGCCATTGTTCAACCACTGACGCCAATCATTGTTCCGAATGATGGTACTTCTTACTCGTCTTACCTATTAATCCAACATTTTGCAAAGGTATTTTTTTGTGTAATTTATTAAGTTTTAATTTGTTTTTTTTTCACTACTTTTTGAGCGACAGATTGGTTTTTGACGCCGTTGCTAGAAAAGAAAAAAGTTTGACAGTTTTTCCTCTTTAATTGAGATTCAAAGAGTCCTTGCTTAAAAAAGAAGTGTATATTCTAGAAATAATTAATAAATAAATACCAATATAAGGTATATATAACAAACATTTATTAGGTTTAATTAGAAATAATTAAGTAGCTGAAACATTATATAAAGTTTAATTTCGTACTTAACAATATTGCAGATCTTTCCTTAACATTAAAACTATGTTGAACGTCAGGGTCCCAGTTTTGTTTTCCTGTAAAACAAACAAATCAAATGAGATAAGTAAAAATATCCCTAACATTGTGTATTTATGAGCTACGAGTATATGCGCACTTTTGAATATTCGAACTACTTCCACTCGATTTCATTGTTCAGGAAGTTCATCAAAAAACTGTATAAGACCAGTCTCAATTCATCAAAAAAAAATCGTCGTTGGTCGCAAACGCGACTGCTGACTATGAAATCCTGGGTTCTAATCCCAGGTCGGATAAAGTGTTATTGGATTCTTCTATCAGGAATTTGTCAGTCAGGACCTTCTCCCATTGAGTCTAGATTTGTGCCCGGCTGATAGCACTATAGGCTCGCCTCCTGTTATTTGGGGCTTGAAACTTAACTGGCGAAATGTGGGTGTACTATTAGCTACACCTCTGGGGTTATATGCTTGAAGTGATGTTATGTTAACTGGTACAATGTGAGTATTTTACCGTTCGCGGCCGCCGCCGTAGGCGTGATATTATTTTGCGCTATGTACCAAATTAAAGAAAGTCCCACACCACTTACCTTTCTTACTTTTTCTAGACACCATAGCTACTGTAATATTTAAGCAAGACAATTCAAATATTTACAAGTCCGTCGGTTATTCCACCATTATGACACTAGTTTCGGTGTCCACAAAAGCGGAGAAAACCAGACCAGACCTGGACCAGAGAGAAGCAGTGCGAGAATCCAGCAATTACCATAGTTGAAATCTACATCGCGTCTCTGCTGTGACTATTTCTTTTTTTTTTAAAACTTTGCACCTCTCTAGGAATTTCTCCTGTATCGTGGGTGCGTTTACAGACATTTAAATTCACATACACAAATAGTCTGACCCGGAACAACTACCTGTAGGCCATACAAATAGTTGTTCCGTGCGGGAATCGAACCCGCGACACGAAGCGCAGCAGTCAATCGCTCAGCCAATGCGCCAACCGTGCCGTCAAAACTGGTGGAAACTTACACATCTCATCGCTCTGCTCATTCCGTTTTGGACAACGGCTCTTAGCCACGGAGAGGCTTCAGCGGCTGCAGATAAAGGCGACAATGTCTACACTGTCCATACAAACCAAGAGTTTCACCGTTTACTCCCAAAAACCTAGTTTTAAAAACTGAAAGTTTTAAAGCTGCCCGTGATAGTAAGGGACCCCGCGCTCGGCCCTGGCCTCGACTGTCGCATGACCGGCCGCTATCTTGAACTTAACTGGTCGCGCGGTCGTTCGCACACGACCGAATTTTCTCTTCCAGGGGCTGCAGTCTCGACATAGATAGCGACAAAAATCGGTCGTTAAGTCATAACGATGTCAAATTTCTTTAATAGATTTTCAACTTTAAGGTTTCGAAATAAAGTTGAAAATCTATTAAAGAAATTTGACATCGTTATGACTTAACGACCGATTTTTGTCGCTATCTATGTCGAGACTGCAGCCCCTGGTCAGAGCTTTTGCGACCAATAATCTTGGTCGGTGCCGCGTAGTGCGCGAGGTTTACTTTATAGACACCGTGAAACTTAATAACGCCGTCTCTAGACGCCGCGAATGGCGATTCAGTGCTGTTTTGGTATTAGCAGTGCTTTTTGAAGATGCTCACCTTATGCTCACCTTTTTTTTTGTTCATATTTACACAAACTAAATTCCCACCACCCACCAAAGGTTAATTAAACACAAATAATATTTATTACCAAGTTTATTAAGATCCAAATATATACATTCCCAGTCTATTCTATCATACCATTAATGTATCAGTCAGCGAAATACAGCCAACGCCATCTTGAAAGTTAGTTATTAATAATTTCGCAATCACAATAATTTTCAGTACAATACGGTTATACGGCTAAATAGTATCACGCTTACATCTAAGATTAGCTGTGATACGAAGTCGAGAGTTGAGCATTTGAAATACTCAACAGTCGGTGTGCTCAACATTGAGCTAATTGAAAATGACTACTTTTCGATTAAATAAGAAATCTTTGGTTATTTAGTGCAGTGTATTAATACTACCATTGAATACAGAGAAAAGAGGAAAAAATTGAGACGCAGCGCAAGAATAAAGAGAAGATGTGAATACTACTATACTTAAATAATTTCTGAAAATTTAAAGAGTAACAGCTCAATCTCACGCCACAAAATGTAAAATTTAGTTCTGATCAAACTTAGGCGAAACTAGTGCGCGATGCGAAAAGAAATTCTCTTGCCCTAAACTCCTATGGCTCCTCCATACCAGTTCAAACTACAGTAAACAGTAGCGTGCCTTCCCAATCCATAACCTTACAACAATCGACGGGCATAGTCGCTTCCCGCATACGTCCACGATATTCGTTTCAGTCAGACCAGAGCTTTAGGAATTCGTATAGAGGTAACCATAGATGGTATTCTTGCGCTGCATTAGAAAAGCGAAGAAATCGGAAAGCATACATTAATAAACCCCCAAAACACCAGAAATTGTGCGTATTTACTGAGCCTTGTTCTTCTTGAGATGTTTTAGCCGGCTGTTCTCCATGGACCGTGTTACCATCCAGTTGGCGAATGAGTAAGAAAGAGATTGCAGGAACCGAATAAAGTGGATGAAGAGACCATGGGGAAGGTAGCCAGTTGTCCTGTCAACAACGCCAACGAGGCCAATAGCAGACGTGACGAACTCGTTAGCAGTAGGGGCAAAGACGGTGCTCTTGCGAATCCCAGACATGTTGGAGCAGACGAAACCAGGCATTACACTTTGGATAACAATGCCTTGTTTGCTATATTCTATCTGTAAGCCTTCGGTGAACTTGTCGACGTAAGCCTGCAGGAGAAAAGGTTATTGAATATTTACAATTTTGTTAAGTTTCTTAAAATTGTCTGCAGACACAAATTACATTATTGTATATTCGGGACCGTGGAAATGAAAACCTTCAATGTTGAAACACGAAGTTTATTCTCTTGGATTCTTTACACTCACTAACTATACTTTGATTTCTTCTTAAAATTAATTTTTGTCTTTTGTGCAATTTCCATTCTTTACTCGTCGTCCATCGTTCTCCCCTTCCCTTTCATATTTTCTCTCTCTCACTCACACCGCAACGTTCCATTCCACACACTTTCATACGTTCCTTTTTAATCCTAACCTACATTATTATCTTTAGTTTAATATCCGAGTACTGTTTGTACATTAAAAACTAAAAGTATTCAAAGTGCATAAGATAGTTTAAAGATTTCTCGTGAAAGGTTAAGTTGTTTGTTTTAAATCGACACCTGTTAAATATTTCTTAACTAAAAACTACATTCACATTCAACAATCTTTTCGTTTCATAATCAGCACACAACTCATAAAATCTTCTTATACATATGCGAAACCTGAATATAGTTTGTTCAGAATTAGTAACTGAATCGATTCCAATAAATTTTAAACCATCTTATATTTTGTCCCAAAAATATTTGAAAAAGTTACAAGTTGGACACCCACCCGCAATAACTTCAGTTTATCCGTGATCATGGTGCTTGGCAACAGCGCCGAAATATCGGAAACTCAAAGAAAACAGTAAACATGGTAAATATCCCGTTTTCTAGTTATAATAATGTTAGTGACCATGATAGGTTAAAAAGGAGGATGTTCTCAGTTCGGCTGTATTTTTCGCTCAAGAATTGTACCAAAGATTGTAGGTCCTGTATCAGTAAAGTGGATACGTATATGAATAATTGACGGCTGACTGTTCGCACTACCCGGCGAGAACTCTGGCAAACAAACAGTTCATTTTCGGTGGCTAGCTTTATTACCTTTATCGACGCCAGTGAAACAGGTACCTTCTCATCAGCTCACTATTTACTCCCTTCCAAGCTACATCATCTTTCACTCAACGTACTATCCTAGTCTTCCCATTTTTCCTTAAATGTAAGATCTTACCTTAGTAGCAGCATAAACGGTAAGCATGGGGCTAGGGATCATCGATGAAGCGGATCCGATGTTGATGACGACTCCCTTGTTCCTGTCCACCATGCCTGGCAGTACGAGCTTAGTGACCCGCGTCACTGACACCACGTTAGCCTTGATCAACGTATCGAACAGCTTGTCCCTGTTAAAGAATAAAATATGTTGAAGTATTTGAAACTAGTCGTTTTGTGTTTTGGTGTTTTTTTTTTTAATCACTCAAGAGATGGCGGGACGAGCTGGACAAAACTAACGACCAGTGGTCTACATTGGCCCTGGATCGAAGAATTTGGAAGTCATGAAGAGAGGCCTTTGCCCAGCAATGGGATGACGCAGGCTAACAGTAACACTAAATCATCTTTGGTCCAGCATCATCTGCCTAGCCTTTTCCCAACTATGTTGGGGTCGGCTTCCAGTCTAACCGGATGCAGCTGAATACAAGTATTTTACATGGAGAGACTGCCTATCTGACCTCCACAACCCAGTTAGTACTGGGTAATACGATACCCCTTGGTAAGACTGGTTGTCAGACTTTTTGGGCCACTGACTACCTAACGACTGTCAAAGATCTACAAATGACACCCGGGACCAACGGCTTAACGTGCTTTCTGAGGCACGGAGGAAACTCGGTATGTAATGGGTGGTCACCCATTCACAGACCAACCTAGGCTAGCACGGCTTAACATAAAGATCGATCCGAGCGGCTGTTATTATTTAGCCACGAGCTCCTCTCATCTTTGGTCCAGCAAAAATATAATATTTTTTGAGTCTTTCAGGAATTTTACAATAGCAGCCACGAAGATCGGATTTGTGTCCGGTTGATGGCAATAGGCTCGCCCCCTATTACCTCAGACTTAAATAACACTGTGTGTGCTGTAAAGTAGGTTAGGAAGACGTTGAAGGCCTCCCACTAGGTAGACCGGTAACCTGGTGAAAGTTGCAGGGATCCGCTGGATGCGAGTCGCACGGGACCTGTCAATGTGGCGACACTTGGGGGAGGCCCATGTCCAGTAGTGGACGTCTTTGGGCTTAAATGATGATGATGATGACAAAGTAGATGTACTATTAGGTAGGTACACCTATGCTTAACGTTTCGGGGATTACAGGCGTAATGTTATCTTATGTTGTGTTTGACATGTTCAAATCAAATCATTTATCCGCATAGAATGTAGATATTGCACTAACAATAAATTTGTTATAAAATGTAGTGTGCCAGGTACATTCTGCCTGAGTTAACAAATAATGTCAGATTATGAATTAAAAATATACATAATTAAAATGCTGTGTTGTGTTTTGTGAATTATTGAAAAGTATTTGCTTGCGGCATCTTTTACATGCAAGTGGAATAATAATTGACTTCAGTATCCGGCTAAAGAATTCTAAAAGCAAACATTGTCTGTAGTCTATGACGGCTTCGTGAAGGGTCCGTTTACACCCTGCACACATTACTTTAATTAACTACTGTTAACACTAGGTTACTACACTCCACCTAGTTAAAACTAGGTGGAGGCGGTGAAAATAAATTACGTTTTAAAAAACGTAATTTATTTTTGTCATAAAACCGTTTTTCTAAAACCATCATCATCTGCCTAGCCTTTTCCCAATTATATTGGGGTCGGCTTCCAGTCTAACCGGATGCAGCTAAATACCAGTATTTTACATGGAGCGACTGCCTATCTGACCTCCACAACCCAGTCTGTACTGGGTAATACGATACCCCTTAGTAAGACTGGTTGTCAGACTTTTTGGGCCACTGACTGCCTAACGACTGTCAAAGATCTACAAATGACAGCCGGAACCAACGGCTTAACGTGCTTTCCGAGGCACGGAGGAAACTCGGTATGTAATGGGCGGTCACCCATCCACAGACCAACCTAGGCAAGCACGGCTTAACCTAAAGATCGACCCGAGCGGCTGTTATTATTTAGCCACGAGCTCCTCAAAACCAAAACCAAAAAACCAAAACCAAAACCATTTTCTAAAACCATTTTACCGAAATAAATATCATTGAAACAATTTCTCAAATAAGTTCTTTCACGCGTAAGCACTTGACAATTCGCAATGCTGAAATATTTATAATTTTAAACTCAATGTCAAATAATTTTACTCCTTGTACTTATTTTGGGACAAATATAAGGTCGTTCTGTTTTAAAAGTCAATTTTGTTCTTTTTTAAAGGTCATTTTTAATTTACTTGCTTTAAGCCAGTTTTTTTTTGTGTTTAATCATAAACATAGCTATACAAGGTTTCATTTTTAGGGTTCCGTAGCCGAATGGCGAAAAACGGAACCCTTTAAGATTCGTCATGTCTGTCTGTCTGTTCGTCTGTATGTCACAGCCACTTTATTCAGAAACTATTAGGACTACACAGTTGAAACTTGGTAGGTAGATGTATTCTGTAAACCGCTTTAGAATTTTAATACAAAAATTAAAAGATTAAGAGGGGGTTTTCTTCAATCCTATACGTGCGGGGGGTGTCTATAGATAGGTCTTTAAAAATGACATTGAAGTTCCTTTTGCCATTTTTTCTCAAAGACAATCGTTTGAAAGATAGACACTTCCAGACTGGTGAAATGTGTCACTAGACTTGCTACAGAAATATTTAGGTACAGTAACGGAGACTGCCACTACCTCGACTGGTCTAGTGGACGCAAGTTCTACTCTTAAACATGAGAGCCGTCTGTTTGATGGGGCTGTGTTATCGGGTTTTTCCATCAGGTATTTCTTAGGTGCTCGGAATCGAGATTTATTTATTTATTTACAAACCTACAACTACCATTACAGATCTGCGATTCAATGCGATAGAGTGGCCTTACATGCTTAATCCTTAATCTACATCCTATAAAATTACATACTATATCATAAATCTTAACCTACATCTAAATAACATATTATATATAATGCAGCTTTTGCGAATTCACTCAAGTTGCAACACAATACATCAACCCTCTCGTGAACCTCGTTCACCACACGCATGGCTCTAGTGAGAGGAGTCTTCGCCAGTAAGTTGATTGTGGCTGCAGACTCAACAAGCAAGGGCGGGCGTCGCCGCCTCCACACGTACCGGTCAGGCACGCAAAGTTCCAGGTGCCGCAGCACGCCGGGATTATGCGCCCCGCCACGCAGCAGCTTCACTGCATACGCTGCGAGCGCAAAGTCCCGTCGCACCTGTAACCCCTCGCCGTAACCCGTCGCTCTTTTTTTTATTTTTGCCTAGTTCATGGCAATAGACTCACCCCCTATATTTTTAGACTAAAACAGACTGCCTCGTTGGTCGAGGGATCGCAAGCGCGGCTGCTGAGCATCAGGGTCTGGGTTCGATTCCCGGCTCCGGCAAAGTGTTAGCGGATTTTTTCATCAAGTATTTCTAAGAAGCCCGGAATTGCCGCGCCTCAAAGAGATGTCAGCAACGATGTAGAGGTTCGCAAGGGCCGATGCCTACCAGGGCTGCGGGACTGTTCGAAAGAGATACCGTGGCCCTGGAACACAAAGGGCAAACAAGGAACATGGATGGGTTTTAGTCAGTACAAGTCTGACACTCCCTTCCGCTCCGCCCAGAGTAGGGGGGGGGGGGGGATTTGATGATGTCCCATCCGAAAAAAGAAAAAAAAGCGCGAGTTTGATTCCCGGCTCCGGCAAATTGTTAGCGGATTTTTCCATCAGGTATTTCTTAGCAGCCCGGAATTACAATTCGTGCCTAGCTGATGGCAATAGGCTCTCCCCTGTTACATGGGATTAAAACGTAACTGGCGAAATGTAGGTGCACTATTAGGTACACCTCTGCCTAGCCCATACCTACATACTAGATTTATACACTATCAGCTTAACACCGTACTTTAGCGCAGGTATAAAGCGTAGGAACCATCTGATGCGCCGATTAAGCTCAAGCCATTAGCTCTAACATCATGGCTTGTTGCTGTATTAACTCTGTCGTGAAACTATGTAGTCGCCTGGGGTAGAAGTAGGTGTAATAGTGAGAATATTACTGTACTGTTTTGTATCTAGGTGGGTATTTGAGGAGGAAGCGCCAGGATACAGAGTAGTTGTTCTGTGTGGGAATCGATCCCACACGGAACAAATATAAAGGGTGTAAAAAGACCCTTAACGAATTCGAAAGGCACTTGTTTTCCTCACCATTACGATATTTTTTTTGTTCTAGACCATACCTGGGAACCTTCTATTTACGGAGATATTGGGGGTCAAAGTTCCAACTTTTTCAGTTTTTAACGTTATTACTTTACTTAAAATACCTCCATCACCCGTTCACTATTCAATGCATCTATCAGCACAATGTTTTGAGTGCGTTACATTGAGTCCTACCGTAAAACGTGATTTATCACCCTAAAAAAAAAGTAATTTTCCAGCAATAATGTTTGCGTAAGGTTACTTAGTTTGATGTACAAAATGTTTGGTTGACGGCTTCGTGAAGGGTCTGTTTACACCCTGTATGTACTACGTACCTACAGATAGTTGTCCCGGTTCTGGCTGTTTGTGTATGCGAGTTTCATCATCATTTCAGCCGAAAGACGTCCACTGATGGACATAGGCCTCCCCAAGTGTCGCCACATTGACCGGTCCCATGCGACTCGCATCCAACGGTTCCCTGCAACCTTCACCAGGTCATCGGTCCACCTAGTGGGAGGCCTTCCAACGCAACGCCTTGTGGTTCGCAGTCGCCACTCCAGAACGTGAGTTTTAATATTTGTAAAAGCACCCACGATACAGAAGAAATGCCTACTGATGCCCTCTCCCTCTCTCTCGTAGAGGAGACCTATAACCTAGCAGTAGGATCATTATCAGCTTCTTCTTTTTCTTTATCGTGTGGTTAGTGCCTAACCAGGTGTCACAGTTTTTTTATGCCGCCCATGGACCTTTGACTTGGCTTTACATGCCGTCGAGAAATATCTCTCAGGCATGGTGGTATCCTCACGATGTTTTAATTCACCGAAGCAAGTGATAATAATACAATACATGCACACGAATCCGAAAAAACAGAGGTGCGTGTCTTAGGTTCGAACTTGATTATCAGCTGATTACGCTATTGCCGCAGATATTTTTGTTTTTTTTTTTTAAATAAAAAACGTTACCCCACTCTAGGAATTTCTCTTGTATCGTGGGTGCGTTTACAAACATTTAAATTCACATACACAAACAGCCAGACCCGAAACAACTACCTGTAGGCCATACAAATATTTGTTCCGTGCGGGAATCGAACCCGCGACACGCAGCGCAGCAGTCAATCGCCCAGCCACTGCGCCAACCGTGCCGTCAAAACTGGTGGAATCTGGCACGTCTCAGATAGCTTGTTACTTTACTCTAAACCCCTGGCTTTCACTAAATTTCCACCAGCATTACCTTTCAATATTGTTAAAACGTCACACGTCACATCCAAATAAAATTCTATGCCAAATCAAATCTACCGCGCCGTCAAAAATAATCTCATACCAATATCGTGGAATATTTCAATCCTGCACTTATATAGCACCTGCCATCGAGCGGGGTGCATTCGGTTCACAAATGTTCAGGTTTTCCGCGATATTAACCGAATCAAATTCCCGAGTCTCGACTATTGGAGTCGTGTCGACTTTGAAGGTTTCTACCGATATTATTTTCTTGGAAGCTGCTTTTAATAGTTTTTGAAAAGATATTTCAAGTTTTATGTAGCTATTGAAAGTGGGTCGTGTTAAACTGGGGTATTTTTTCTGAGATTGCTTGATTATAGGCAGATCCCATTACTACCGGATTTCAAATTCCCAGTTTCCTGCACATTTTAAAGATCAATTGTCAACCCTGTCACACACATAATAAAACTGTCATTCCTTAAGCCGTGTTCAACGCAATTCGAAATCAAAGCTCCGGTATTCAAGCATTTAACTTGTCAGAGGGGATATAACGGGTGCCGCTGTCCGCCATGTTGGATTCAGTGACGTCAGGAATTTTATGATATGTCAGTTAGTGGGGATCGGAAATCGTTTCGAGTTTTAATAAGTGTACTGAATTGGGACAAATAGATCACAGACGAGGGTCTCATGGCTAACATAAAAAGCCCGCTTCGTTCGAAGGCTAAGATGGTAGGAAACCATGCTAGTCTAGATTGGTCCGTAATTTTTTTTTTATTTCTCCACAAAGGCACCTTAAAAATATAAAGACACTACATCTGATAAATCCTTTGTGGGAGACTGGTATCTGCACTAGGAAAAACCTGTCACACGGACTACCAGCCCCCCACCCCCCCCAAAAAAAAACAGTGTTTGAGTAATTAATCTTAAGTTAATGATAACAAGTTATTTTAACCTTTGGTAGAAGAACACAGTACTTAAAAATAAAGGGGAACAAATACTAAATTAAAAGTATTATTGAGAATGTACTTTGTGAAGTATGTTATGTTGAGGTGTGGTGTGTCGTGGTGTGGTGTGGTGCGGTGGTGTGGTGAGGTGTGATGTGGTGTGGAGAAGCGTGGTGTGATAAATGGGTAATCATTAATAAAATTCCCAGGTCCCTCCATGCTTCGTTAATCTGTTGGTCCTGTCTGTATTTTGTAGATCGTTGACATTCGCTATCAGAGGTCCGAGAGTCGAAAGTCTGACAACATAATCATACCAAGGAGTATCGTAATACAGACTGGGTTATGACGCCCAGATAGTCAATCGCTCCATGTAAAACACGGAGATTCAGCTGTATCCGATTAGGCTTAAGGCCATAACAGAATTGGAAAAAGGATAGGCAGTTGATTTATTTATTACGTTTAGTACAGCATTAAGCCATTAATACTAAATGAAGTTATCCTTTTTCTAGTGGTCGCTGATGAGTAACTGCTGAGTATGTGGTCCTGGGCTCGATTCCCGGGTCGGGTAAATTATTGTTGAGTTTTTCCATCAGGAATTTCTCAATAGCAGATACGAACGGAGCCTAGATTTGTGCCCGGTTGATGGTAATAAGCTCGCCCCCTACTTAAACATAACTGTCGGAATGTTGGTATACTATTAGGTACACCTCTGCCTAACCCTTCGGGGATGAGGCGTGATGTTGTGTGTTATGTGGATACTTACGCTTCAGGTACATCCAGGAAGTACTCGGGGTACTTGTAGGAGGCTCCGACATTGTTGACCAGGGTTCCAATCTCGAGCTCAGCGATCTCCTTCTGAATGGTGTCGTATATCTCGTCTCCTCCGGTGAAATCTACCTGGATGATCTTTGTTGCGACGTTGTACGTCTTCTCTGTTGGAATAGATAAGTATTTAATAGGTTACGAATCAATAGACATTTTTTCCACAACACTTCAAAAATTCAAGTGCCAAGTCCATCAAAACTAACCACCACATTGACTTTTTTCTTTACTTTTTTGTCATCTTTGTATTTCAAAAACTATCCACTGTAATGTTATTGAAAGTGTTATTTCTGCACTATTTTCCACAACACTTCAAAAATTCAAGCGTCAAGTCCATCAAAACTAACCACCACATTGACTTTTTTCTTTACTATTTTGTCATCTTTGTATTTCTAAAACTACCAACTGTTGATGAAGTGTTATTTCTGCACTATTATTGCAATTTTTTTTTATGTTTCAATTTAGTTTTTTTGCAAGCTGTGTCTATCGCATTATATTGTACACTATGCTTGTATCATATTGCTTGTAGTATTAGGTTAAACAGTGTAACAATTGTAGATGGGTCAATAAATAAGGAAATAAAATAAAATTAAGACTTATTATTTCGTAGGTAAGGTTTTGTTTAGGCGTCTCCTGTTTGTTATCAACATTGTATAGATTTATAATAACTTATCAGAATGAAAAAAGCAAACCTAATATATTGGTTTAGTGGTCGCTAGTGCTACTGCTAAGCTTGAGGTCACGAGTTCGATTCTCGGCTTGCGCAAAATGTTGTTGGGATTTTCCACCAGGAACTTTTTAGATACAGCCCATAGTCCGGATTTATGCCGATTGTTGCCAATAGGGTTGTTCTTTATTACATGGGATTTAAAATAACTGGCAATTTTAAAATGACGGCACGTTTGGCGCAGTGTCTGAGCGATTAACTGCTGTGCTGTGTGTCGCGGGTTCGATTCCCGCACGGAACAAATATTTGTATGGCCTACAGGTAATTGTTCCAGGTCTGGCTGTTTGTGTATGTGATTTTAAATGTTTGTAAACGCACCCACCATACAGGAGAAATTCCTAGTGTGGGGTAACGTTTAATAAAAAAAATAATGAGTGTACAGTGCTCTTAGATGTACAAGTAAATAGTTCACCTTTTTATGACCCCTCGGGGAGTTCCGGTATGGTGTTATGTATATATTAATGTTATTTACCTATTTCCTGCGCCGTTGCTTGCAGTTTTTCCAATGAACGACTGACTAGAACAATATCACAGCCCCGGGCAGCCAACTGTAACAAAAAAAAACATAACAATTATGAATATATACTAATATTATAAAGCTTGTTTAGTTTGTTTGGTTGAACGCGCTAATCTCAGAAACTACTGGTCCGATTTGAAAAATTATTTTAGTGTTGGATAGCCCATTTATCGAGGAAGGTTATAGGCTATAAAATTTCACGAAGACGAAGGTCGCGGGCAACAGCTAGTCTTGAATTATCCTGATGAGTTGTTATGGCTAACCTGGAAGCCTTTTAATAGACTCCAGACCCAGTTTGGCGCAATAAAGAATATCTGCTCAGGTGGAGATTCACTGATGACTATACCCTGGAGTAAATACGGTGGTGTTCCTCAAACGATAGGGCACTTAATATCGTGTCCTGCGTGTCCTGTTGTTAGTTCACCACAGGAACTGATGGACACTTCTGAAGGCGCTAAACTAGTGACTCAGCCCTGCCTACGCAATTTAGATTGCTATCGACACGCTAAGAAGAAGTAGAGTATGTATCTGGAGCGAAGGGCCAATTTTTATAAGAGGTAAGCCGGAGTACATATCTTTAATGCGAATATACACCGTGGCTTTTTAGTCGTCTTACAACGGCAGACCACCTCATGTATCCAATGAATACTAAACATTCATAAAAAAAAATAGGTATTTATAAGATTTTAATAATTTAAAAATAAAAATATTATTCGGTATTATGACACATGACGTAGTTAAAACACCCTGTTGCGAGCGATGATCTACTGGACTCGAGTGCTGGGTAGGTATATGTTCTCCTGTTTGACACGTAAACATCATTAACAGGATGTTTCATAATTTTATTTTAATTTAACTTTGAACCTATTATGGAAAATAAAAAAAAAGTCGCGCCTAGAGCTATTATATGTCGGGTACATTGAGTGGACGACCTTTGTAAGACGAATAAAAAGTCACGGTGTATATTTGTCTGTAGAATACTGACTGTGCCATTTTTCAAAGGGAATTCGGTTGGAATCGAGTTCTATGGAACCTTCGCCGCTGATATGTGTCCACACTACACTTCGGAATAGTGGTGAACGAGTGATATCAGACCGGACCAACTTACGAGTTAGGTCGGTTCAAACGCCAGCAGGCACTTTACTTTAGTCTTCATTTTATTCTTCTTTCGTATCGATGGTGCGACTTATTTAAATTTCTTGGCCCCAGTATGTGGCCTCGTCAATCGGGGCTTCTGTGGCGTTTAGGTCCTCCAAAGTGCAATTGAAGGGACATTTCGGACACTCCAGCAAGTCTGTGTGTCGGAGGTATCTTTAATAGACGATTTTGCAAATTTTGTTTACAGCGGCCTACTTGGGTGCTTTCCATACAGGCCACTGCCTGCCATGCCCAGCAGGCAGATGTTCAAAGGCGGTAGCGGATGCTTTACTTTAGTAATTCGTTCTATCACCGTTGCTCTCAATACGCTGAAGAAAACATCGTGAGGAAACTGGCCTCATCTAGACCTAGAAGTTATCCTGGGCTGCATCATCGCTTCACATCAGGCGAGTTGCGGCCAAACGCAAACTGATTTAGTATAAACAAAAAGTTCGAAGACTAGTGACATCTACCAAAACGCACGATCTACCAATCCCGCGTGTTTATTAAAGCCCACTCTTTCACACAGAAAGGACACTTGTGTTACGTTATAGGCGAAAAACTGAAATGTTAAGATACACAAAATGCCTAATCTTGCCATCATCATCTGCCTAGCCTTTTCCCCAACTATATTAGGGTCGGCTTCCAATCTAACCGGATGCAGCTAAATACCAGTATTTTACATGGAGCGACTGCATGTCTGACCTCCACAACCCAGTTAGTACTAGGTAATACGATACCCCTTGGTAAGACTGGTTGTCAGACTATTTGGGCCACTGACTACTTGTAACGGCTGTCAAAGATTTACAAATGCCAGCCGCGACTAACGGATTAACGTGCTTTCCGAGGCACGGAGGAAATTCGGTATGTAATGGGTGGTCACCCATCCACAGACCAACCTAGGAAAGCACGGCAAAACCTAAAGATCGATCTGAGCGGCTGTTATTATTTAGCCACGAGTTCCCCCTAATCGCCTAATCTTATATTGACTTACAATTTTGATGTACCCTTTTGTGGTTAGGTTAATAAATAGACGTCAATTACTGGGTACATTTCCACATCAATATTCTATTGTCTAATTTGAAACTTCACGTTCAACATCAAGTACAATCAATTGGGCCATGAGATCGCAAATTGAAGCATTCGAACTCAGAGCCTCATCATCAATAAATTGTTCTGAATCGACGTGAGTATTGTGCCTACAAATTAATACAACTTCTATATAATTAATTCTGTTGAATTCTCCAGCAACGAGTGACAGCTCTAACCGTAGCGAATACGAAAATTATTCGTGTATGACAATAATAGTAGGTGACGAGTTATAAATTCTAATCTATAATCGAAAAAATCAATTAATTTAATGTGTATTTTTAATCTGTATTTTCTCCTAAATACAGATTGCTCAGCAATCTAGCTAGGAGAGCAACGATTCACCCAGCAATTGGTTGTACTTACAACATGTAATTATTAATGCATACTTTGTAAGTCCCTCATGTACTACAAAACTTTTAAGTGCCTTAATAAATTTTTATTATTAAAATATTCTAGGTCAACGGGAAATGCCCTATAGATTTAAATTCCCTTGTGGAATTGCAAAATATGCGAAATAAACGGTTATATCTTTACAAGTTTGATTTTTTTACTGCTCCAAGAGTTATAGAGTATTTGATATTAATTTCAGCTTGATATCTTCACGCTTTCCTGAGAAAATAGGTCTTAACAGACAAACGGACAACAGACTAATCCTAATTTTTCCTATTGTGCTGGATAATATTGCCAGTAATTGTAAGCCAATAAACAAAATTACTAAAGAAATTACTGAAATAAGTATGGATGAAGAAGACATGTTGCACCTTCCCCAGATACATTGGTATAATAGCAGGAGAATCATTATGATATTCAGATTAGAAGAGAGGCACACAGCACATAATTATTTAGTAACTCATCATCATCATCATCGACTGGAGAGCAGCGGTGGCCCAGTGGTGGAGACCCCGACTTACGAGCAGTAAGTCGTGGGTTTGAACCCAGCCAGGCACATTACTTTGTGTAAGTTATTTCATCACCACTGCTCTCAAAACGGTGAAGGAAAACATCGTGACGAAACCGGCATGTCCTAGAACCAAAAATTCGAAGACATGTGACATCTACCAACCCGCACTGGGCCCGCGTGGTGGATTATAGCCAATTCCCTCTCATAGAGAGGAGGCCTGTGTCCCAGCAGTGGGAACATTTATAGACTGA
This sequence comes from Noctua janthe, assembly GCA_910589295.1. Lineage (NCBI taxonomy): Eukaryota > Metazoa > Arthropoda > Insecta > Lepidoptera > Noctuidae > Noctua > Noctua janthe. The sequence continues at coordinate 13,305,501 of OU342573.1, forward strand.
TTATGCTTATGCATCGTCATCAGTTATGGGTGTAATATTCTTATAATAATTTCACGCTAACGACGTCGCGGGCAACAGCTAGTACGGTATAAACCTTTACTTGATACTTGCTGTATACACCGTGATTTTTTAGTCGTCTTACAACGGCAGCCTACTTCATGTATCCAACGAATACTAAACATTCATAAAAAAATAGGTAATTATGAGATTTTAATAATTTAAAAATAAAAATATTATTCAGTATTATGACGCTTGACGAAAGACAGTTAAAATACCTTGTTGCGAGCGATGATCTACTGGACTCGAGTGCTGGGTAGGTATATGTTCTCCCGTTTGTTACGTAAACATCATTAACAGGATGTTTCATAATTTTATTTTAATTTTTATTATTATTTTTCTTTGTACCTATTAAGGAAGATAAAGTCGGGTACATTGAGTGGACGACCTTAGTAAGACGACTAAAAAGTCACGGTGTATTAATAAGGACGTTTGCTTACTGAACAATATGGAATTTAAACTTACCATAATATCAATCACCAGTCGGACGTAGGTTCTATTAATATTGGTTTTAAGCCAATATGTGATGTATGCTGATTATATTATTGCGTAGTTAAGTATCATATATTTGCAGTTTATAATACTATGATGTAATGGGTAAAATAAATACCTTACAATAAACATAATAAAACAGAAAAGTTATGATTTGGTCTCATATTCGTGGTCAAGGCAAAGTTGTTGAAATTTTACCAATACACTCAAAGCCTTTTTTTTTTTTTTTTGGATGGGAAATCATCAAATGACCCCCCCCACTCTGGGCGGAGCGGAAGGGAGTGTCAGACTTGTTCTGACTAAAACCCATCCATGTTCCTTCCTTGCCCTTTGTGTTCCAGGGCTACGGTGTCTCTTTCGAACAGTCCCGCAGCTCTGGCAGGCATCGTCCCATGCGGACCCCTACATTAAACAAAAAGCCAAAGCCTTAATACGTAACGAAACCGGCACGGTCTAGAACCAAACATTCGAAGACATGAAATGACTTCCATCAGCTTGCACTGGCTCCTTCCCAAAGATAGAAGGCCTGTGGCCCAGCAGTGGGAATGTTATTGGAGAATTACGCTATAATAAATAATAATAATAATCTTTTATTTCAGACAACATGGCCCATAGTGCTATGGTAATATAGCCGAAAACATTAGCCAAACTTTTATAGACTTATTCCTTCCAAAGCAACCTGCTTTTTTCGTAATGTGCGATTATTTCTAAGCGCAAATTTTAATGCTTGTTCTTTGGCTACAAAAGTCTGCGAATGCATTGTATGATATACACAATACTAGTGACTTAGCTGAAATTGAAATGCCATGAATATTGCTGATGTCCCCCTGAACTACACAGACAGCAATGATATTCTTGGCCGAGTAGTCGACCTTTTTTGCAACCGACTAGTCGGCCAAGTTCGGTCCACCTCTGGTGGGCACCAAGAAAATTATAAGCGGTGAAATGAAGGCATTCCGTACATTTTTGGTACCTATCATTCCTCACAAATGAGGTCGAGCCGTAAAAACACGAAACGATAAAATACTCAAATTTTTTTACTACCAAATGAACCTGAAAATTTAAATATATTTACAAGTTAACACCTAAGTTTTATTTATTATAATTGAGTTCAAAAAGTCGGGCACTTAAAATGTTTATCAAAATTTATTCATAGTAATACGAAAACTTCAAGAATTGCTGAGTTGAAATTATTATAATAAACTTGCTGAATTACATTTTTTGCTGAGTTTTTTCTCATCAGGCAGCAAGTAGCACGCCATTAGAAAATATAATTCATGAAGATACATTCTTGAAGATGAACCATCCTGTGTTCTAGGGTATTTATTTATACTAAACTAGCGACCCGCCGCCGTCTTCGCACAGGTGCAATATATAACTTTCCTCTTGAATCTATCTATTACTGAAAACCGCATCAAAATCCGTTGCGTAGTTTTAAAGATACATAGGGACATAGGCATACATAGGGACAGACAGACAGCGGGAAGCGACTTTGTTTTATACTATGTAGTGATAGGCTTGCGTTAGATGGCAACTCGCCTGATGTGAAGCGATGAGGGCCTAGGGTGGAGCACGCTTGCCTAGAAAAAACCGATTCACTCGAACTTTGAATAGATACGGATTATGATTATCAGGGAACAGAGAATCTGGCAGTGAATTCCACAGACTAGCGGTTCGCACCAGTTAATGGGTATTACTAATTTTATAACAGCAGCATACTGATGCTAACAACAGTTAAGTACTATAGACTCTTTAAGAAATGACGTTGCAATTACTCCCAAAAGTTTTTTTTTTTTTAAATTATAAATAATCCTCTGTGATCAATAGCCGGTTTCCTTACGACTTCCCTCACCGTTTTGAGATCAGTGGTGATGAAGGTGCCTGCCTGAGTCTAAACCTAGCATCAAGACACCTAAAGTCGGGCTATAACCACTACGCCACCATACCACTACATTCTTCATCTGCCAGCCTTTTCCCAAGAATGTTGGGGTCGGCTTCCAGTTTAACGGGAAGCAGATGAATAACGAGTATTTTACATGGGGCGACTGCCTATCTGACCTCCACAACCCAGTTAGTACTAGGTAATACGATACCCGTTGGTAAGACTGGCTGTCAGATTTTCGGGCCATTGACTACCTCTAACGACTGTCAAAGATCTAGAAATAACAACCCGGTCCAACGGCATAATGTGTTTACGAGGCACGGAGGAAACTTGATATGTAGTGGATGGACATCAATACCTAGGCAAGCGCGGCTTAACCTTGAAGATCGACCCGTACGGCTGTTATTATTTATTTTAGCCACGAGCTCCACACACCACTGCTCTTTCTCCCACACGAAATAAACGACTATTAAAAGATTACACAATATTGAAAGTTGGAACAAAGTCAGAATGATACATCACCTGCTTGGCGTACTCCTTGCCGATGCCATCGGTGCATCCTGTCACCACTGCAACAAAAGAAAATGGATTGATTAAAACATGTATAAGAGCAAAGTACTTCGGTAACCCAGGTACTCTCCGCGACACTGTCAACAACATCAAGGCGCTGCTGGCCTTTCTCGGGGAGTTAGGGTGGATCGAATAAATTTTCCACACGCACGCAAAATACGTGCATTGACGTGGAGCTGCGGACACCAGCCCGTTATATAACACAATACAATACAAGAGCAAATATTTATATTTAGTTGCGTCTAAAGTCTCGAGCGAGCCGGGCGAGGCATCGTTACACCTTTTTTCATACTTTGGTTTACACCGCGAACTACCGAAAGTTATGAAAAGAGGCTCACCCGGCTGGCTCGCTCGCTCGCTCGCTAGCTGGTGGTGTGGCCTTCGCTTAAAAGACTAGAATCAAACAATTTAGGGGACATAATGTAGGCCACACAGCGAAGTTAAGATAGCTTATAGAACTAGTTTTGCCTAGCCCTAATTTGGAAATAATAAAAAGTACTAATAAGTAGTAGAGGAAACTCGGTATATGGGTGGTCATCCATCCACGGACCAACCTAGACCAAGATAGGCCCGAGCGGATGTTATTATTTAGCCACGAGCTCCTCCAAATAATCTAAGCATCCTACACCAAATTGTCATTTCATCTCCTTTCACATCGTTTCTCAATCTAAAGGGTGTAAATAGACCCTTAACGCAGCCGAAAGGCATTTGTTCTCCCCGTCTTTGCTATCACTTTTTTGGCAGGTTTTTTTTTGTTCTAAACCATACCTGGGAACCTTCTAGTTACGGAGATATTAGGGGTCAAAGTTCCAACTTTTTCACAAGTTTTTTTTAAAACATGTTTTTAATGTAAGATTTTTACTTTAAACAAATCCACGACCCCCATACTATCAAATTCATCCATCAGCACAATGCTCTCAGTGCGTTCCATCGAGTCCTATCGTAAAACCCGAATTGTCCACCCTAAAAAAAAAAGTCGTTTCCCAGTAATAATTTTTGCGTAAAGTTACTTAGTTTGATGTACATAATGCTTGGTTGACGGCTTCGTGAAGGGTCTGTTTACACCCTGTATAATCAAGACAAGGTTTTCTATAGTCACCAACAAATATTAAATTAAAACCCTTAACCCCAGATGTTCCTACTAACCCTATCGGTATCTGGCATCCCAGTCTACCGTAATCATATATACGAGAATAGTGCTGAATCAACATGAGGTGCTGCGGCATTAGCATAATTTGTAATTGATTCCTCTAGGCTGAGGGAGCCGCATGAGCATCCATTATTGATGCTGGAGAACACTTATAAAGCAGTTGGGGGTTAATGTAGATCTAGGTGTATGATTTTTTGTGTTAATCTAGCCGTGAGCTATGGGAGTGATCACTTATGTCGACGGAATGGGCTTCAGCCGACCACAAAGAAATATATGTAAATTTTTATATTTTATTGAGTTTTTTCCAAAATTTGACATTCAAGCATTCATTTTAATTTTTTTTTTTTTTCTTATTATTTGTTGGTAGTCATACACATTTGTGATTAAAATACGTTGGAACTTCCCTCAAAAAAGGGTTAAAAAAAATTGGGGACAAGGGTAAAAAAAATCTCAATAAAGTATATAAATTGACATATTATCTCCCAAACTATAAAACTTTATCTAGGGAAAGCAAGGTTCAATAATTAGTCAATGACCTTCTATATGTGCGAATTAGCTATGGCGGGTCCAGATCCAGTCAGCCTGTATAGATTTCAGGGTGCTGGACAGGTGTAAAGTTCTTCATCCCCGTATAGAAAAGGGAGGATCCTACGACCAGACGGGTGTTGTGTCTGGTGAGCTAACTGCCCAGCAGATGTTACTGTGGGTTTTTTTATATAGGAAAACACTGTTTTAAGCTTTCACGGTTCCAGTAGTGCGCGTAGCAAAAGACTGAGAAAGATGGTCGACAGATTTGTCTGCACCTAACAAATTATTTACCATCCACCCGCATTCTCCAGTTATGGGATCATGGCGCTCACAACATCGTCGAAATATCGGGAGCTCAAAATAATGATATTTTGAGCTCCCGATATTTCGACGCTAGTCACGGAATCTCACGGAAAGTGAGAGTAAGTGTCATTATAAGTTTTCTATAATAAAATTATAGTCTTGAGTCGCGGATACTTTTAATAGCGCGATTGTATCATCATAGATGGCGCTGTAGTGCTCTTTGCAGTGCCGGTACGTATTAAAATATTCATAACAAAATATGATTTCTGTTTGGTACCCAGTTACTATCCTATTAACGACATGCAACTGTCAAGGCAAAGGTCGTTATCCGATTAAGCTATTCGTTTTCTGGTGAGTTCATTGACATATTTTTTCTTTGGAACTTGACCTTTCATAGCCTTACGGATAATGAAAGGTCTGAATATTCGAATTGACTGTAATGCCTGCTATCAGTTTATTTATTTAACAGGGTTCACAATCAAAAACCCGAACACCAGCATTAATATTACTAAAGTAAAAAAAAAATTGCATTGATTAAAAAAAACAACTTTTCTTATCAAAACCTGAGGCTCTAGCACTAGAGCGCGGTGTAACGTAACGTAAATATGTCGATTTTAAAATTAAAAATACTCGATTCATTCACAATATTTTCATAATTTTAAGAATTATTATTCATATTTATGAATGATACTGATTATGCCTGTTGCAAACAATTTAACTAAAATGCAATTGTATTTTCGATTCAAAAATCGACGGATTTCGTGTCAAATAGGTTCTATTATCATGCGTCCGTGCCATTTATCTATAGACTATTTTTTTGTTTTGTTTTGCACTTTCACGATATTTATTATTTCGTAATTTATTTAGTATTTTTTTTTTTTTTTGTGCAAATGTATTATACATATTTAAGTACCTTTTCACCACCACCGTTGACATGATACATAAAACTGTTTTACATCCGTGACCTCTCTAATCCAGGTCCAGTTGAAAACCAGCGTCAGGCACTAGTTACCCGGCATTTTGCTGAACAGGTCCTATTTGGCGCAGCCATGAAGCACACAGTGTTACCTACATTTTTTGTTTAATTTTAAGTTAATTTTTTTCTATTTTTTTTTATTGTGTGCACTAGTGGCATGTGGCAAATAAATGTATTTTCTTTGCTCTTCCTTCTATTTACGTTACGTTTACACAGCGCGGTCGCGCGCTAGTGCCTCAGGTCCTTTATGAACCATTAATTATAATCAACCTATACCGTTCCCATTCTTTGCGAGGGACAAGACCGTGAGTAATTCACCACACGAGCCGAGTGGATAACACCATATCCTTGAATTTTCGGTTCCAGGACAAGCCGGTTTCCCCATTATACAAGGTGTAAACGGACCCTTCACGAAGCCAACCCAGCATTCTGTACATCAAACTTAAGTAATTTTTAATATTTTTATACGCAAACCCTGCGTAGGGAACTATAGCTGTTTTGACATGGAAAGAAAAATTCTAGTGCGAGCTGGGTTTGAACCTGCGACCATCCGATTCAGTACACCGGATGTCTTAACCAATTAGACCATCGCACCCAGCAGGTTCAAACCCTGCTCGCACTAGAATTTTTCTTTCCATGTCAAAACAAAGTTAAGTAACTCTACGCACGACTTTTTTATGGGGTGAAACATCACGACTTTTTTATGGGGTGAAACATCACGGTTTACGGTAGGACTCAAAATGCTGTGCTGCACTCAAAACATTGAACAGGTACAGTGGTCATGTAGGTATTTAAAGTAAAGTTATACCATTAAAAACAAGTTTAAAAAAAAAAAAAAACTTGTGAAAAAGTTGGAACTTTGACCTCCAATATATCCGAAAATACAATGGTCCCAGATATGGTCCTGAACAAAAAATATATGGCTATGACAGGGAGAACAAGTCTTGTTCTCCCTGTCATAGCCATATATTTTTTTGTGCATTTCAGCTTCGTTAAGGGTATTTTGAAAGGTAAAGCATACCACTGGGTGATACCACCTTAAAGAAAAAAATATCTTAAAGAATTAAAACCTACTGACCACAATGGTACGGGAAGTAAACAAAATCGCTGACATAACACACTTTCTCACTAAACCTGTTCTCATAAAACTTACGATGTCTACAGTGCAAATTGAACCTTAACGTAATAAGTTAAGTCATAAAGCGCCATGCTTTAATTTCGCGGAGGTGAAAGTTATCGGCATGTTAAAATGATTCACCGAGATTGCTTGACGTGTGGATAAAGAATCAAGATTTTTTATAGGATAAACTAGCCGTTGCCCGCGGCCGTCGTCCGAATGAAATTATTATAAAAATAATAAATAACAATAAATAATTTAAAAAATGAATAATAAATAAATAATAATAATAAAATATTTTATTTGAATCTGATTTTGTAAACAATTTCAAGTGTTTTATTTTTTCTAAAATAGGTAGGTTTTTTTAGGTTGACTGGTAGAGAATGCCTTGTGGCATTAAGTCCGCCTATGTAACACTATTGTACATGAAGTTTAAATAAATAAATAAATAAAAGTCTAAGTTACTACTACTTTTTTTTTACTTTTGTCTGTCTATCTGTTTGTTCCGGCTAATCCCCGAAAGGGCTGAACCGATTTTGACGGGACTTTTACTGGCAGACAGCTGATGTTATAAGGAGTAACTGAGGCTACTTTTATTTTAGAAAAAAGATTAGGGTTCCGTGCAAAAAATTAAAACTCTTGAAATTGTTAACAAAATTTGATTCAAAATAATAAAATTCATTTAATTCAGATAACTTGATCCATACACTGAAATTAAAATTAAATTAAATTAACATTGAACTGAAATCAGGATTAAAAATAAAAATTACTATCAAAATTAAAATTAACATTAAATCAGAATTAAAATAAGATACAATTAAAATTCATGCAAAATTAAAAAGATAAAACAAAACAATCAAATAAAATAAGATAAATTAAACATTAGACATTCAAATAAAAATAAAAATAAAATAAATCTATAAATCTAAAACAATTCAAATCACCCTCTTAATAAGCGTCACCCATAATGGAGAAGAGATCCTGTCAGCGAAAGTCTTCAGAATTCCGTTGCAGCTGCCTCGCATTCTGCAGATCAGGGAAACAGTTTTCTTGCGAATGACGGCATAAAAGCCATCAGTTCGATACAGCGCGAACATCCCCGATGCACTACAGAAACGGAAATTTCAAATAGGAAAGTAATATTTTTATAATAAAATCACGCGTACTGTTATAACCGGGTTCCAGATTAGGTTTTTAAAAAGAAAAATTACTTTTGGCTAGAATAAACTTGTATATTAAAAATTACACGAGTGCAAGATACATGTGCACGGTAGGACGGTTGGGAGACGACTGGTATGCTGGACTGTTAGGAGAGGGAGAGAGGAATGAGAGGATGCTGCGTCAGCAGCAGGAATGCAGCGTAAGCTGCTGAGTAGGCCAGAAGGGATACAGGTGAAGGATGTAACAGCCCCCCGATTAGGAGGAAACTTACGGGTGGAAGGTAAGTTGACGCCGGAAGGAAAGGTAGGTTTTCCAGGTTTTAGGTCATTCGGAGACGAGGAGCAGGAATATCTTCGACATCTGTGGATGTCATTTCTATGGGAGTATCAGGTAAAGGGGTACATCTAGATTTCTTAACTAACTTATAATAACAATACAATTTATAGGAAATAACTAGGATTATAACTAGACTTATAATAATAGTAGTATAGGAATAATAGTTACCGTAAAGGACAATGTGAGGTTTTTCAATTACTCCATTAAGGTTTGTTTTAATTTGATCAGTTACTTTATTATAATTTGAGAAAAGAGAGTCTAAATTATTAATGTTTTTTAAATTAACGTAAGGAACTTTAATATTTTCTTTTAAATATGCAATGGGACTACAACAAGTATCATTAATTAATTCAAAGTGCAATATTATTGGTTTTAATTTTATTTCAATGTTATGTTTAGGTATTAACTTATTATCGTTGCAATAAGCAATACAGTTGTCTGGTATAGTTAGTATACCAGTACCGGAAATAGAAGATTCAGATAGATCTTGATTATTACATTCTATTGTTATTTTAGAATCTTGACTAATCATGTATATCCACTGATTGCTATGTAATTTATGAAAGGTTTCAAAATTACCATTAATGAATTTAGTTTTGCAAAGAGGAGGAACGGAAGTCAGAGCTTTTGAAATAACCTCAGTTTCACATATTGGTACGGCTGACGTGGAGTATACATTGGAAATTTCACAAATATAATATTGCGTATTTATAACTTTACAGGTAGTGAGTGAATTTAATTTACAATAAGATGATTTATCTTTAGTTATGCCCAAATATTTAGTTGATGGTATTATTGTAGAATACAATGTTTTGTTTACAGATTTAAGGGCGATAGGATAAGGTGTAGTATGATACAAGTCGAATTCTTTAGTATTTACTAAAGGCATTTGTAATACAAATATTATTTTGTTGTTTGCATAATAACTGGATACATCGGATATGTTTTCTAGAATATGGATATTGTCTAAGATTAAGGGTACAGGTAATTGCTTAGAACTAGGAAGAAATCTATAGTTACTTACAAGATCTGAAAACAATTGTTTAGGGGTAATAATAGATGGATATAGTATATTGGACTTACTGAACATAATAGCATTAATTATGTCTTCTAACTTAAATGATAAGGTTAATAAACTACTTTCTAAAATATTCGACAGTCCCGATATTTTAGACCTAATTAATAGTTTATTGGAAACTAGGGTTAAATTGGCCATTTCCTGGTTCAGGGTATCGATAGCATAACTAAGGCTAACTTCATTTGCATTGATTTTGTCAATGACTTCTTTAAGAGACAATAGTGTGGATGTTGTAACCATCATGTTTTCTTTCATGAGGGTTGCTAATTTAGTTTGATCATTCTCTAAGGTTTGAATGGCATTACTGTATTTCTCGGCATCATTTTGGTCCATATTTCCAAACAGTTGTTTAATTACTGAGCCGATTCCACCAAACCAAGCAGATCTTTTATAAGACTTAGATATAAGATGAGAAATAGAATCAAAGTCTCTAACTATATCAGAATAACGGGATGACAAAGGTTGGAACAAATAGTGACATTCGCCTTCATAGTATGCATTGCTTTGATTACATAGGAATTTAGAAGTTCTTAGGATATCCCTTATGTTATCTAGATGTGGTTGAATGAAAGAGACATCTACGGGGATGATAATATCTAAAGTATCATCAGTTATTTTTAGAGAGCCAATGGGGTCAAAATATATGCCTGCGTCGTCTGATGCTGGCTGGATATATCCTTGACTGTTTGATGCCAGGGTAGGATAAATGTAACCAATTCTGTAAGGAAAGGAATTGAATTGAATAATATTAAATAAAATATTATGACTCATTACTAGTTGCTAATTTAAATTCGTCAAAGTGGTGTTTGACGTGACGTCTGTTAATTAATAGTGACGCGGTATTGTTGCCATGGATTTTTACAATTTTAAACGGGCCTTTCCATATAGGTGAGAGAGCTTTTCTTAGGCGTAAGTGATTTTTAAGGTAAACAAGATCGCCGACTTTATATTTAATTGGCCTAGTGTGAGTGTCATAGTAACTTTTGGAATTTATCTTTGATTTTTGTATATGTTCTATTGCTTTTGCTCGACAGTACTTGAGTCTATTTTGGAGTATGCGGACATATTCAGGATAAGTAGCGCCTGCAGTTTCCTCGTAAATGGAATCCGGTATATAGGGTTTGTTTCCAAATACAAGCTCATAGGGAGAGAAATGAGTGGTTGAATGAATAGCCGTGTTGTACGCAAGCATAGCTGTATACACAAAGCGGGGCCAGTTGTTTTGTTGCTCATTTACATAAGACTTTAGGTATTCTTTTAAGGTGGAGTGACTTCTCTCGAGAGCACCTTGAGTTTGAGGGTGATACGGGGTGGACCATAATTGTTTTATTTTTAATAAGTTACATGTTTGTTTAAAAAGCTCAGCCGTGAAGTTGGTGCCTTGGTCTGTTAGTATTGTTTTGGGTATTCCGAACAAGGTAATGAAATGAACCAAACATTCGCATGTTTCTTCAGCAGTAGTGTTAGTAATTGGATAAGCGGCTGAGAATTTGGTAAGGTCATCTTGGAGGGTTAATATGTATTTATATTTATCATTACCAGCTTCTGGTAGTGGTCCTACTATATCGAAAGCTACACGTTCAAAGGGGCGTGTGGAAAGAGATGTGATTTGCATAGGTGCACGATTAGTTCTTCTTAGGGCTTTATTAATTTGGCATTGTGGACATTTCTTTACATAGTTTTCAACGTCTACTCGCATGTTTTTCCAGTAGTACCTTTCTTGGATGCGTTTCAACATTCTACCAGAACCTAAGTGACCGGCTATAGGGAGATCATGATTTTCTTTCATAATTTTAGGGATTTCACTCAGTGATGGGTAGATAATAGTATTCTTATAAATGTGTATAGTTATCTCTGAGTTGTGAAATAAATATAGGATCATGTTATATAGTTTGATATACTGATGAGTATCGAAAGGATTATTAAAATCAGATATAGCTATTTGAGGGTTATTCTGCCCTGTGAGACTGACAACTAACTCATTTCTTACGGATTTAAGACACTTGTAGATATCTTCATATGTGCATGTGTCAAAGTGATTGACCTTGGTGAAAATGAAATAATAAATTTTATTTTCGGATTCATATTTAAGGAAGGAATGTAATGTTCTTTCTAGTAAGGAAAATTCGCTCAAACTAGGAATATTAGATATTATTTCTTGGATATATGGGACGGATTCGTCCATATCTATAGATGTAGGGATGATGATATGTTTTTTATCAGTTTTAGATAGGCATTCGTTATGTTCTATTATGGTTACGTTAGGATTAAAATCCTTAGCGGTAGTTTTAAGAAATTCTGAGTAACTACCATCTGGGGTACTGGAGCTACTAGGGCTCGAGACATCAGGTGGTGATATTGGATTTGGACGATCAGTGGAAGGTGAGGGTAAGTTTTCATTTATTATATCATCTAGATCATCAAGGTTGCCTAACTCTGGCAAGCTTGTAGGCTGAATAAGGGAATCTGTGAGGTCTTCCAGTTGAATTAAATCGTCCGGGGGAACAGCTGGAAGAACATTTGGATTTGATGTTTCGTCGTAGTCTGGTGAGTTTAGATTTTCATTGGAAGTACCAAGTATAGGATTTATAGGATTGACAGATTTGGTTATAGGATAGCGGGATAATGCATCGGCGGCATTATTTAGTTTCCCTTTTCTATATATTATTTCATACTCATATTCCTCCAATTTTAATCTCCATCTCTGGAGTTTACTACTGGGGTCAGAGTGGTTGAATAGCCAACGTAAGGGACGATGGTCAGTAATTATTGTGAATTTTCTGCCATAGAGGTAAGGACGGAAAGTTTTACAGCCGAAAAGAATTGCAAGTAATTCTTTTTCAGTTGTACTATAATTGCACTCATTTTTGTTGAGTGTACGGGAAGCATAGGCGATGGGCTTATCCTTGCCTATTTCACCTTGGGAAAGAATAGCGCTGATTGCATAATTTGATGCATCACAGCTGAGAAGAAATGGTTTGGAGAAATCAGGATATGATAATAGCGGAGCTGTAGTTAATTTATTTTTTAGGGTTTCAAAGGATAACTGATGTTCGTTTGACCAAATGAACTCTACGTTCTTTTTCAGCAGATTTGTTAAAGGTTTTGCAATGCTTGAAAAATCAGGGATGAACCTTCGATAATAAGAGACGAAACCAAGGAATGATTTGACGTCCTTAGGAGTTTTTGGTGTAGGGAATTCATGAACTGCTCTTAGTTTTTCAGGATTTGGTTTTACGCCTTTGTCAGTAATGACATGGCCAAGGTATGAAACTTCCTTTCTTAAAAATTCACATTTATCTGGTTGTAGTTTTAATTTGAATTGACGAAGTCTATAAAATACGTTAGTTAGGTTATCTATATGAGAAGGGATATCAAATGAGTAAATCACGATATCATCAAGATAAACGAAGCATTGGATGCCTTGGAGACCAGATAAAGCGGAATTCATTAATCTCTGAAAGGTGGACGGTGCATTTTTTAATCCAAATGGCATGCGAGTGAACTCGTAATGCCCTGTTGGGATTGAAAATGCTGTTTTGGGAGAATCATCAGGAGACATGTTTATTTGATGAAAACCGGAAGCTAGGTCTAATGTGCTAAAGTATTTGCACTTGCCTAATTGATCTAGGATTTCGGCTATGTTTGGAATAGGATAAGAATCGCCAATAGTCACGTCGTTAAGTTTACGGTAATCGATTACAACGCGCCATTTTCTTTGACCAGAAGCATCGAGCTTCTTGGGTACTACCCAAATTGGTGAGGACCAAGGGGACATAGAAGGTTTTATTATACCTTGTCTCAGCATTTTTTTTACTTGAGAGTCTACCTCTTTCTTATGGCATTCAGGAAATCTGTATGTCTTAACATGGATTGGGCTATCGGTCGTGGTTTTAATTTTGTGTTCTATTGCATCACTGCAAGTTAACTGGTCGTCGGGTAGATGGAAAATGTCTGAAAATTGAGAACAAACAGAGTATAATGACTCAGTTTCTTCTGGATTAAGGTGGGACACGCGAAGCTGCTTTAGGACTTCTTCTGTGCGTTCAAGAGTTTCGGGTTCGGCTACGGTACCGATAAAGACTGCAGCTTTCAGTTCGAAAGGTTTTAAAAGTAATTTTAGATCAGACTTAATGGTTACATGTTTCTCTGAGGTGTTAACAATGGAAATATTAACACGGTTGTTATTCTTAACTTGAACTAGACAGTTTGCTACTAATAAATTTTGGGAAAGATGTTGGTCAATTATTAAACCTTCTTTTATTTCTGGATTTGCAACAGTACATTCAATTATGGTTTCACTGCGTGGTGCAATAGTGTAAACGGGTTCGTTGAAATGCATTTTAAGCAAAATATCTTTTAAATGCAACACACCTTCATCATAGTTAATTTGGCCACTCATGGAATTGAATAAGTCGTTGCCGACAATACCATCGTAGGGTATGCTTAATTCATTAACTACACTGAATGTATGTGTTAGGTATTTACAGTCAATATGAGATTTGTCGTGTGTATAGATAGTTATAGGGATTTGTCCTAATGTACATAGGGGATTATCGGTAGTTGAATCGATACCTTTGATTTTGAATTTAATGGATTCGTCAATAGCAGGCATGTCATCAATGACTGATTTTTTAATTATACTTATAGATGCACCAGTATCGACGAGGAGGGATAAATCATTAGAGGAAACGGGGGAATTTACTTTTATAAAGGGTAAGTATTTATTTGGTATATTGGATGTGAATTCGTATATTTCTTTATTAATATGTTTTTCATTTTCAGGATTCTGGATTAAGTCTACGGTTTGGGGCTGGTTACCCTGTTGTTTGACTTGGATGGAATGACCTCGAGTTTGGGGCTGGTTACCCTGTCCATGTGTCATGAAGGATTTGGAGTCTACGATTTGGGGCTGGTTACCCTGTTGCTTGACTCCAACGGAATGACCACGAGTTTGGGGCTGGTTACCCTGTCCATGGGTCATGAAGGATTTAGAGTCTACGATTTGGGGCTGGTTACCCTGTTGCTTGACTCTAATGGGATGAGCACGAGTTTGGGGCTGGTTACCCTGTCCATGGCTCATGAAGGATTTAGAGTCTACGATTTGGGGCTGGTTACCCTGTTGCTTGACTCTAATGGAATGACCACGAGTTTGGGGCTGGTTACCCTGTCCATGGGTCATGAAGGATTTAGAGTCTACGATTTGGGGCTGGTTACCCTGTTGCTTGACTCTAATGGGATGAGCACGAGTTTGGGGCTGGTTACCCTGTCCATGGCTCATTGTTTGTGTTTTTGCGTCGTCTATTATGGAATTTATCTGTCCCGTGCGACGCTTATTCGGGACATTTTTTAGTTTAAACTGTTGTCAACGGTATCGTAACCTTCTACATCGGTTACTGCATTAATACGGGGTTTAAAATTAGATGTGCTTGTCTGCGCACTTGAAGGATAAGATTTGTTTTGATTGTTAAATCTTTTATTATTGTATTCACGGAGTTGGCACTTTTCTAGAATATGCCCTGATTTTTTGCAATATCTGCAGAATGGATCATTTGAAAAGGGTTGTTGAGAGGTTGGTTTTTGGGATTGATTGTTATTAAAGTTACTGAATTTAGACTTAATATTTGGATCATTTTGACGAAGTGGTTTCGCGGCTAAGGTTTGTTTGTAGGAGTATTGTTGCAATTTTTCTTCGGAAATCGCGTAATTTATGGCGTCATTGAGATTTTTGGGGTTCCGACACCTAATGATGTTTGCGATACGAGGGGTAAGACCCATCGTGAACGTGTGGAGAGCTAAGTCCTCCATTGCAGCTACTCTGCCGGCTACTTCACCTTTCTTGTGACCGGATATAGAGATTTCTGTAAGCAATTGAGATAAACAGGTTTCTATTCTAAGTGAGAATTGGTTAACATTCTCCTGGGCACCTTGTCTGCAATCCTGGAGCTCTGCAAGAAGATGAGCGTAATGTTTGCGCTCTCCAAATTGGTTCTGAAGGAACTCTTTAAGGGATGGCCACGAATCGAATTCCTTGATTGAACAAGCAATCTCGGCTTTACCATCTAATTGGCTGATTATGTACTTGAAGACGATGTTAGTTTCATTCGAAGAGGCTAGGGAAATAGCATTATCGCAATTATTTATAAATGCATTTAGTTTTTCTCGACTGCCATCAAAGGGCTTTATGAATTTTAAAATGATACTTAGAGGTATGCTTTCCGCAGACTCTTCTTTCACCGCGGCTCTTGAACCTTGGGACATGGTTGACAACAAGTTTTTTATCTTAAAGAACAGCTAAGTATAATAAGTCTGAACACAAGATAAGGGATTAAATTTAAGTCGACAATGTATTCTTATCGCTTGCGAGCCTGGAACTGCGACGAGCGACGAGACATAACATCCGGTGATGTGACGTGTGGATTGGAATGTTCAACTTCAAGGTAACTCGTTGAACGATTTTTAATAACTTTTGAACTTTGATCACTATTAGATATGGGAAATTTGTTCACAACTCACAGTAATATTGCGCACATGTTCTTCATGGTTTTGCAGGAGGATCTGGAGCTGGAACTGGAACTGGAGTGACCTTGAACTAGGTCAGTACCGGGTTTACCGGTGTGGTGAGTCGTCTCTGGAACTCAGGAACTTGAGTGACCTTGAATTAGGCCAGTGCCGGGTTTTACCGGCGTGATGAGTCGTCTCTGGATCTGAAGCACTTTCGCGGAGTTTTTAGCACTTTTTGGGAGGATTCCGAGGATTTTATAATCCCACCGCTGCCACCAATGTTATAACCGGGTTCCAGATTAGGTTTTTAAAAAGAAAAATTACTTTTGGCTAGAATAAACTTGTATATTAAAAAT
The DNA here is from genome assembly GCA_910589295.1 of Noctua janthe. NCBI lineage: Eukaryota > Metazoa > Arthropoda > Insecta > Lepidoptera > Noctuidae > Noctua > Noctua janthe. The sequence continues at coordinate 13,322,011 of OU342573.1, forward strand.
TACACGAGTGCAAGATACATGTGCACGGTAGGACGGTTGGGAGACGACTGGTATGCTGGACTGTTAGGAGAGGGAGAGAGGAATGAGAGGATGCTGCGTCAGCAGCAGGAATGCAGCGTAAGCTGCTGAGTAGGCCAGAAGGGATACAGGTGAAGGATGTAACAGTACGAAGGTCGCGGGCAATAGCTAGTTATAAATAAAAGTTAATCTAAATAATAAGTAGGTACAAACGCAAACACATGATCCAATATCGATTACTAATAGTAACTAAAGTCACCAAAGTAATTGGGTTAGACGCCTCACACATATCATCTTGTTTCTACATAAAGTGACAAGTGACATACGTCAATGTCAAGTTGACATAAACCCTTATCAGTTGATCTGAAGTTAGTGTTAAACTGATTAATAAAAACCCTTGTCAACTAATCTGTTAACGAGGGTTTAATTTCATATTTTACGTGTTACCGTCGAACCTTGCGGTTTTAGTTTTGATGAAATCGATGAATATAAGAAAATATCATATTAGCTTCTCGATACAAATATTACGTGGTTATACTGCTGGCATTATGATTAAAACCACCCCTAAGTTAATTTGTTTTCTGCTAAATAAGAAATAAAAAATTAGTTGGTAAAATGACTAGGTATTATAGTTGATTTATGTCAGGTCTAACTATTCATAGACGAAATATTTTCAGGGAATCATCTAACGGCTATAACAAAGCCATTTCTAGGGTTTTTTTTATCAGAGTTTTTTTTTATAAAAATAAATAATTTAAAATTACTTGACCTACAAAATAAATACTGGCTCCTCATTTTTAAGCAACCATTACCTAGTTTACTACGTCGTATTTACCTACTGTCATTGTTAGAATATGGGACTAATGGTTTTATGCAAAAAGTCTCAAAAAACTTTAGAATTATAATAATTTCGAAAAAAAAACACTCAGATAATTTTTTTTTTCGTTGCTATGGCGACTTTACGACTTATAGAAGTTACTCTTAAAATATTTCGTGTATGAAAATATAGACCTTATATATCTGCGCATATATGGTTTAATTTATTGTAGTTTTTATTTGTGTAGGTACCTACTCAAATAAAAATCCTCTTTAGATGGTCGGCCCAGAAATGACGTATCAAGATAATGGGCCTTTTTTTTTCTTTTTTTTTTTTTTCGGATGGGAAATCATCAAATGACCCCCCCCACTCTGGGCGGAGCGGAAGGGAGTGTCACACTTGTACTGACTAAAACCCATCCATGTTCTTTCTTTGCCCTTTGTGTTCCAGGGCCACGGTATCTTTTTCGAACAGTCCCGCAAAGATAATGGGCCTTCGCGCGGCCGATGATACGAGCTTATAGTTATTTGAGATTTTAATGCATCGAGGTAGTGAACTGTCGAGCTCATAATTTATCGATTTCAAGTACTATCGGTAATGCAAAAATTTTTGATACAGAATTGCGGACAACAAACAAATGTTACGTATCAAAAGAAACAGTTCAAATTTCATCACGCACTTAGCAAAAGAAATTGTCATATAAAAAAGCAGGGAACTATTCAATAAAATTGACAGATGACCGGCGACCATCCGAAGATTTTACAAGGCTTTTTTTATACATTTTCCACTTTATTTCATTAGACAGCAGGAAAATGTCGTGAGGAAAGTTTTGAGTATAAAAATGGATGGGTATATGAGTAGAGGAAGACCAAAGAAACGATGGAAGACTGTGTGAGGAATGATATGGCAAGAAAGGAGGTGTCTGATGAGATGACGAGTAATAAAGAAGTATGGAAGAAGAAGACATGCTGCGCCAACCCCAAATGAATTGGGACAAGGGCAAGAGATTCTTTAACAAAAACGTCGCATCGTCATTTTTCGACGAAAATACTTTTAAGCAAAACAAACAAGCAAAATTTCTGTATATCGTCAAAACGCGACACTGACAAGAAGCCGCAATATTTTAATTAACTAAAAAGCCTAGGAATAAAATGTTGGCATCTTAAATACAAAAGAATATTAAAAAACTTATGTCTCAGACTTTCAGCGAAATAAGTGAAAAGCGAGGAGGGTAGTTTGACATCTGCAATAAGAAGAGCTCACGTCTACCTCCCGTAGGAAGCGTTGAAAAGTTTTAAATACCCTCAATGTGTAAATAAACTAAGTTATAATGTAAGGGCCCCCAAAATGTCAGTCCAACTCTGGCTTACGTTCGCCTGTTCGCTGAATGGTCGATTTCTACAGTAGGATTTTTGAACACATTGATATTTTTGCATGTGCTCTAAATAAGTTTAAAAGTCTTATACTTATGGAGCTTTATTGAATATTCATACACCATTTTACAGTTTTTTTTTTTATTTTGTACACATTTTTTTATTTTGTACTTTTTACCTAGCGATTATTATTTTCACTGTTATGTATCCTTTAGTTAATCTGTGAACAGCGTTATGGGCTGATATATTGTCTAAAAGTTTTTTGTGTATTTCTTATTTCTATGTTTTATATTGCTGCTGTTTGTTGTTCCTTTTGAATAAATAAAAAAATAACGGGTAATGCGGATTTCTCGTATCATACATTAACTAATGAAATTTAATTTTAGGACACCCACATTTCGCTAGTTATGTTTACGTCTCATGTAGCTTATTGTCGCCTCATCATTTATCATCATCATTTCAGCCGAAAGACGCCCACTGCTGGACATAGGCCTCTCCCAAGTGTCGCCACATTGACCGGTCCCGTGCCGTAGTCGTCTACCGAGCAGAAATTAATTCCCGATTGAAAAACCCAACAGTACGTTTCCCAACATGAGTATTGAACCCAGCAACTGCTGCTTAACAGTAGCGCTTGCGACCACTTTTTTTTTTCTTGATGTGGAAATCCTCAATGGATGTCCTCCGAACTGGGAAGAGCGGAGGGGTCTGTCAGGCTCGTACTGATTAGAATTAGAACGGTGTTCCCTCGCACACTTGCGTCGGAGGGCAGCGGAATCTAATGCGACTTTCGCTGCCCCGGACTAGTAGTCGGCCCGCTTGATCTGCGGGTATCCTACCAGGCACTACCAGTACGGACCACTGGACCAACGAAGCAGTATTGCACAAATGGTTGCACTAATTTCTAAAATTGCTGCCAGTTAAGATGGCAATAGCGGTCATTGAACCACATACATTTATTGAAATTCTTCTTTTAAAAAACGTATACAAACCTGTTCTGTGATCCTGAACATTAACAGAAGAAACGATAAGTACACGGTTTATGGTTACAGTTCGTGTAAAGAGATATCAGGGAAAGGGAAATGACCGCTATTGCCATCTTAACTGGGAGCAACTATATTAATTTAATTAATACACCTCTTTCTAACCGATTTAAGGCGCAAACTCACCGCGGCGCACGGATAGTCTACGCACGTGTGTATAAGCTTCACTTTGCAAGAAAATGTATGTGATTGTGTCCACTGCAAACCACGGACACGCTATGCATCAAATGACGTCATTAGTACATGTGTGGCTTGCTCGAATAAGGCGCTCACATAGCTCAACGCTGTCAACGCTATGCAAGCTGTGCATGCGGTACACGCTATACACGAATATTAACCCACGACTACGCCGCGGTGGGCCACGCACGCTACAGTTGTACATAGTTGTGAGTGTGTAGCGTGTACTGCAGTGGGAACGTAGACCCACGTTGTCAAACAAATGAATCCATGCAACTCAAATGTGCCGCGCACCCGTGCACAGCGTGCGCCGCGGTGGGTTTGCGCCTTTATAAACGTGCTCATCTTTGCAATATTTTTAATCTAGGTATAATATTTACGTCATAACGTGACAATGTGCAACATAATGTATTTAAACTAACGTACGTAGGTCAAGTAAGTGGGACTCGACAAAATAGATTAAAAGTTCAGCAATTTCACAATAACGATGCGTAGCAACAACTAAATAACCTACATAGTTCTGGCAGCTTTACAGTAATTGTTTCAAAGTATTCTTTATAGATCTTTTGAAACACTGCCAACAAAATCAAAAAGCATAGAAAAATTAGTACTTTTTGTATGTCAAAAAATAAGTCAAAGTCAACGCATTTATTTCAATTAGACCATCACACGCACTTTTGAATGTCTAAAACAAAAAGAAGCGAAGCTACAGTCAAGTCAAAAGGCATAATAACTTGAGAAAGTACTGTAGTGGCACATTCAAAAGCGTAGATCTCTATGGAGAAGAATAGGCAAGAAACTTCATAGACACTCTGTCAAAAAATACATGTCCCGAAAGTCAGTCTTGTACCAATTCTAATGTTTTAAGAATGATTTCCACCAAACGGCTCGCATCGCATCGAATCGGAACGGATTTTACAGTCTTTAAACGATATGAAATCGTGTACACAGTATTTAAAGTCTGTATTACCAAGCCGCGCAAAGCAGCTTGACCACGGCCGTCTTCAGCGACACGCGATCGTAGCCGAACGTATTCTGTGACGCGCGATCGGGTCCGTTCGCCTGTCGTCGTATCCGATCGGATCAGAACACGTCAACACGGTAGGAATGAAACTATTTGACTAGGCGCAGAAACAGATACGTCTGCAAGCGACGTTACGGAGCCGATCGTATGCGTCGACATCCTGCTGGACGCGACTGATTGTCGCCGCATCCGTTGGTATCCTTTCCGATCCGTTGCAATGCCAGCCGTTTGGTAGTAATCATCCTTTAGTTGGAGAGATAACGTAGCAGAGGTGAACCATACTGTACACCCACATTTTACCAGTTATGTTTAAGCCCCATGTAATGGCGGCAATTCTATTGCCATCAACCGGGTCCAAATCCAGACTCCGAAGCTGCTAAAAGAAAAATTCTAATGGAAAAAACGCAATAAAGAAAGAAAGAAAAAAAAGAAAAAATATTTATTTGTCGCAGGGACATGACATGCATCATACAAAATTACAAAAAATAAACAATAAACTATAAATTCAACAGGATGGAACAAAAAAAAAAGAAAAAAGTTAACAGCTTGCACGTCGTGACTGCGACAAGCAGATTACCACTCAGCATGATGCTGTGCTGTGCTGTGCAATAACACTTTGTTTGACCCGGGAATCGAACCCCCGACCTCATGCTTAGCAGTCGCGTTTGCGACTACTACTCTAAGGAGGCAGTCAAGAAATGTTCATGTATAATAAACGCTTTTATTAGTTTCTATGGTATATTTACTAGTCAGGTTAGGCAGACTAATTATCCATAGGACCAAATCATGAAACGCTATCGCTTCAGCTCGATAACCCGCTTATTTCCAAGCCCCCTAATACTCCGACTCGCATACAAGTTCAGCGGTGAAGGTAATTTAACAGTTTTAAATCAAGAAACAAGTTATACTTAACTCCAGTAAAAGTCTTTACAATAACTCTGTCTGAGTTCTTGTGCTTGCTAAACTGATTAATAATTCTATCATCATATATCAAATATTTAGTTTTTTTTTTAACATCGGGCAATGCGCTGTTAAAAAAAAAAAAAAAAACAAAATATTTTATTTCACATAGGCCTAGATGGGCATTTATAAAACGTCGACAAAAAGGTGCACGGTTCGGGTTGGTCGTTTCCTATGGAGAAGAACCGGCAAGAAACTCCATGGTTACTCTTTTCAAATCATTTGGTATTACAATATTATCATGGATACAGCATTTGTACTTAAGTATGGGGGGACAGCGTAGGCCCGACAATAAGTCGTTGCTTATTACACAAAAAATGTAAATCAAAATAAAAAGTTAACAAGCAGCTGGGAATCTACAAAGCCTACAATGTTCACACATTCACAAACAATCATCATTCACAACGATGTTATTTGGGGTCGGCCCAACACGTTTTTTTCTTCCATTCTCCCCTGTCAATCGTCACGTTATCATTTAGTCCTTTTTCCATCATTTCATTCCTCACAGTCATAATCCATTCATCTTGTCTTTGGTCTTCCTCTCCCTCTCGATCCATCAACATTGATATTCATCACTTTTTAAGTCACATGCGATTCGTCCCTCCTCATCACAACATACCAAGACAGTCAATTTTAATTGAATAAAATATTTTTTTTTAACTCGCCTTGTTAGTTAACACACAACTGTATTAACAATACTCGATCCCATGCAATGGTTTCCGAGTAAAATTTTACTACTCAAAAATAGGGTGGGGTCAACGGGAACAATTTTTAATTATTTTAATCAATTCCCGCTGGCCCCACCTACGGGCGGTGGGGCTACGAGAATACACCATAATAATTATGTAATGTATTAAAGTCAAATCGTGCTAAATTTCAAACCCGCTTAACCGATTTAATTGAAATTTTGCACACACTCTTAGTTCTGGTGACAATACATTTCTAAGACAGACATGACTTGATCCTGCAGCCAGGATCGTCTCCTCACGAGAGAATTTCTCATCGGTTGTGTAGGGGTTCAGTGTTGATAGATAAACCTTATTTACTTCTTTTGATTTACATTGCGTTGGAAGGCCTCCCACTAGGTGGACCGATGACCTGGTGAAGGTTGCTGGATGCGAGTCGCACGCGACCGGTCAATGTGGTGACACTTGAGGGAGGTCTATGTCCAACAGTGGACTACTTTCGGCTGAGATGATGATGATTTTCATTGATTTTCATTGCTAGACAGATGATGATGCTCTATAAACAGTGGGCAGACTCGTTAAGACTGCTAAACCGCACTGCGATCGTGAGTTTCGTTACAGTCTAATCCTTCTTGAAGACAGTATACCTGTGTGTTAGCAGTGAAAGCATTACAAGCTAATTATGCTGCGCTGTGTTGTGGGCGCCCCATAGCACAGCATCATGCTGAGTGGTAACCTGCATGTCGCAGTCACGACGTGCAAGCTGTTAACTTTTTTATTTTTTTTGTTCCATCCTGTTGAATTTATAGTTTATTTTTTATTTTATTTTTTTAAACTGTCATGGTCAGTAACATTATTATAACTAGAAGACGGGATATTTACCTGCTCATAAACACCCACCCGCAATAACTTCAGTTTATCCGTGATCATGGTGCTTGCAACAGCGCCGAAATATCGGGAACTCAAAGAAAACAATAAACATGGTAAATATCCCGTCTTCTAGTTATAATAATTATAGTTTATTGTTTATTTTTTTGTCATTGTGTACGACGCATGTCATGTCCCGACGACAAACAAATATTTTTAATTTTTCTTTCTTTATGTTAAGACTAAATGGCTGAAATCCTAGCTGAAACTCTTCGAGACTTGTTTAGAGAAATGTTTCTTCTTTTTTCCACAATATTTAAGCGTAAACTGCTGCTTAAGCGTTTATTTAAATATGCAAATGTCTGTTCTTTGGTCGCAAAGGTATTCTTATTTGGTCTTAAACTGTACCGAGTTTTTTACTTCGGTCTTGGGACCAACTTTTTATTGCTTAATTTTCCTCGTGTTTTTTTTAAATTGTTGTCAAAGCCCAATGCTGTGTTAAACTATTACTTAAAAGTTTTGAATACTTGCATAAGTGCTTGTTAAAAGTTTCACGATTGGTGGAGAATGTTACTGTTCTTTATATTTTTTTTATTTTAACACAACATACACCACCATCACCACCACCACCACCACACACCACCTGTACATACACGTACCTCCATGTTTTTATATTTGAGTAATTTTATTGAATGACTTTTATTGATTTTTGTAATGATTTTTATTATTAATGATTTTAATGTTTTTTTTCTATGATTTTCTACTTTACTGTTTTTATTCAATCTCAATTTATTATTATTCTTATTATTTTAAAATATGGGAATGAAATATGGGGTATTATGCCTGAATTAAAACACAATATATTTTTTTTTTTTTTTGGTACCTAATATGTCTTTAATTCAAGATCATCTGCCTAGCCTTTGCCCAACTATATTGGGGTCGGGTTCAAGTCTTAGTGGATTCAGATCAATACCAGTATTTTACATGAAGCGACTGCCTGGTTTCTCCATATTCTTTCCCTTCACCATTTTGAAAGTTACTCGTGAACTGATTATTGTAAGTACGTGTACATACGAAATAACTCCTTGGAATGCTAGCTAACTAGACAGCGTGAGTAATATGATATAACAGATACACGCATGATACCAGCGATAAGTGCAAGCAGTGCTTATCAGATAGGCACGCGGTTGCGTTGATACTGATAACAAGACTTCGAGCGACTTAGATTTTAAAGAGTTTTAAATCTAGTATAGATTTGGAATAAATCGATAATAAATATAAAAAAATATTTGCCTCTTGTATGAAGGACAGGGACGGATTAAAGGGGTTAAAAGGTTAACCGGTTAGATCTATTACAACTCATATGTTTGATAACCATTTTACAATAAAAACAACAACATACATTTAATTCCAGGCAACTTTGGCCCATAGGTATATATCTTACAGACTAACATACATATGATAAAATACAAATTGTGTTAGTAAAAAGTACGTTCGTTGTGCGTTCATGTGGCAGTTGCCCGTGGAAGCGACGGAACATAACAGGTTGGTAATCGCACCAGAAACGCCTTAACGCCTTATTATAAGGGTTAACCCTATTTTTTTTTCCGGATGGGAAATCATCAAATGACCCCCCCCCCCCCCCACTCTGGGCGGAGCGGAGGGGAGTGTCAGACTTGTACTGACTAAAACCCATCCATGTTCCTTCTTTGCCCTTTGTATTCCAGGGCCACGGTATCTCTTTCGAACAGTCCCAAAGCCCTGGCAGGCAGGGTTAACCCTTATAACATATGGGTTAACCATTTAAGTTAGGCAATATACAGGGTGGAAGCGACACCGACGCGAAAACGGTTACCACGTATTCAGTACGTCATTCCAAACCCCCCTACATAAAAAGTTTTCATCGATTATTAAAAAAAAAACAGCTGTTCCATACATTTTAAATGTGTAGGTTTTGCACTTTTGTAGGAAACGGCTGTTTTTTTTTTTAAACCGAAGGTAATATATATTATAATATATTATATTGCTAATTACATATTTACAAAACATTAAAATAAGAATAACATAAACCTGCAACTATTTATAATGTATGCACATAATTTATTACAAAAATAAAACTTGACTCGAATGTTGATCAACATTATGAAAAAAACCTGTGTTTTTTGTGATATTATTCCAACAGTTACTGTACCTACGAGTATGTTATGGAACAAGTGATTAATTGGTCATTATTCATAATGCCCGGGCATTATTTATGAGAAGTGTTAAAAAAGTAATATAGTTCCCGTAAAACGGGGTGAACAGGGTCCAGCCTATTCACCCCGTTTTTTTCAGACAAATTTTGAAAGGCATTTTAACGTTGAATTAATATGTTATGTTGATAGCAAGGTCTCTAAATAATTAAGTCATCATCATTATCTGGTTAGCCTTTTTCCCAACTATGTTGGGGTCGGCTTACAGTCTAACCGGATGCAGCTGAATACCAGTATTTTACATGGAGCGACTGCCTATCTGATCTCCACAACCCAGTTAGTACTGGGTAATACGATAACCCTTGGTAAGACTGGTTGTCAGACGTAAATAAAACAGAGTACTTTTTGATAACATAATCAAATTAATTCAACGTTAAAATCCCGTCAAACTTTTGTCTCTATTCACCCCTGTGGTCCTATTCACCCCGTTTTACCCGGTACCAAGGTAAAGTTTATTTCTTTAAGAAGTCAAAAAATGGTTACCTCGTTAGAGCACGAGGTCCATCAGTTGAACATACTTTACTAGCTTGGCGACATTTATTATCATAAGAAAGTTATTGTTGTTTTCCTCGGGAACAGTACTTTTTTTCGCGATGATACCGTCAGGTAAATTGTATAGTAATCAATAGTGATCTTATAAAAATCAAACAATCCTAACTAATATTATAAATGCGAAACGGACATAGGGAGGTAGCCTATGTCCATATAATAATAGTTATTGGTAAAATTATTCAATTAAGGCCAAAAAAAAAGTAAACAAGGCGGAGTGAGGTAAATGACGTCACATCGTAGCCGCGATAATCACGTCGTAGAAAATTGTAAGTTTTATTTTTTTTTGAGCGACACGCAGTAGTTCTCTTCCGTTTCTACACACTATTGTCTACATTTCTTTTTTCACTTCTCCTTTTGCGGGTCTGCTGGCAGAAATTTCTTAGGAAATAAGCAGTACCTATGTACTCAAGTATTAAAATGTAATTTTCCTGGGTTGCATTGTGTGTACATAAACAGTAAAATAAATAATAAATAAATAAATAATAGTTGAACTTAACTTTTAATACTTTTCTTGGGTTGATAGTACTGTATTTCATTGATTTAAGTGAAGGAAAATTAGATGCATATTCCCTCATCATCTCCTCCATCCTGCCCTTGACCCATGTTATATTTGGGGTCGGCCCAACACATTTTTTTTCTTACATGCATATTTTCTATTAGCGATAAAATAAAAATAACGATGGCCTTTCCGAGGCTGTTATAAAAGGTAGACGTTGGCGTTTCTGCCTATTCCATTGGAAAGAAAGTCGTGAGTTTATAGGTAACTAGCGACCCGCCCCGGCTTCGCACGGGTGCAATATATACATATAAATCTTCCTCTTGAAGCACTCTATCTATTAAAAAAACTGCATCAAAATCCGTTGCGTAGATTTAAAGATCTAAGCATACAGACAGACGGACAGCGGGAAGCGACTTTGTTTTATACTATGTAGTGATGTAGGTACCTATTGTAATGACTTATTGATTTATTAAGTTAATAGACTATTAGACGTAGGTAAATAGTTAATATTATTTTATTTGCATTTTACGGACATTTGTTTCATCTACGTGAGAGCTGTAATCTACCACGCAAGCCCAGTGCGGATTGGTACTTCTACCGTGGTTACTGACGGTCGACCACTTTTCTACCTTATGCCCTGACTGTTAAGGTTCAAAAGTAGTCGGCCGTCAGTGAGCGTGATAGTACCTAGACGTCCACAGTTCTTCGATATTTTGGTTCTAGGACATGCCGGTTTCCTCGTTTTACTCGAATAACCTGAATTTAAGGTCTTCATAAAAAAGCAAAAGTAGTTTTTATTGAAACTTCGAAAACAAAGGTTTCAAGGTTTTTTAAAAATACCTAGCCAAATTCGTTAATTAATACAATCACATTTTTAGTACAAAAACGCAAAAGACAAAAAAATAGTGGCATATTCAAAGAAGTGAAAATATCACAGGTTCGACTCCCAAATATCCAGACTAAGCCAAAAGATGGCTTCACTGTAAAATATACCTGTAAGTAATTTCTTAGCCTACATTTACTTAAGTAAATATTATTTAGTTTAGTAAGAAATTACTTAAGATGGAAACGCCAGGGTAGCCCGCGAAATTCAAATTTTCTTAGGTTTTTGCAATTTGCAGGTCAGTTTCAAGCTATATGTGAAACAAAATATGATTCGCGACCGCAACACGGAATTAGTTACAGAATTATAATCATTAAAATCATTATTAAAATCATCAACCCTCTAAGTTCATTTAATCCCATTTAATGACTATTTAATGAAAAAGTCATTCAATCCCATTTAATGACTATTTAATGAAAAAGTCATTCAATCCCATTTAATGACTATTTCATGAAAAAGTCATTCAATGGGATTATATGAACTCAGAGGGTTGTATTGATGAGTTTAATGACTATAACTCAGTAAAGCCATATTTGTTACGGTCGCGACTCATATCTTAATCAACATAAAACCTCTGACACTGATCTGTAAATTGCAAAAAACGTAAGAAAAATTCAATTTCACAGGCTACTCTAGCGCTTCCACCTTCCACCTCCCAACCAACCAACCGATGACTGAAAATCAGCAAGTCACGTAAAATAGGTACCAAAATCGTATTGTTCGTAATCATAACCCGAGGTTTAGAATTACTAATTAAATGCTAATTACCACGAAACAGTTACAACAATACAATTCTTTTTGAACCGAACAATTTTGTACCTTTTATGATTAGTTAACTTTTATTAGGTAGGTACTAGCTGTACCCCGCGTCTTTACCCGCCGCTTCGGAATTGTTTTATTTTTGCTCGGCTCCTTTTGCTCGTAGCGTGATGTCATATAGCTTGTAGCCTACCTCAATAAATGGACTATCCAACACTGAAAGAATATTTCAATTCGAACCAGTCCTGAGATTAGCGCGTTCAACCAAACAAACAAACTCTTCAGCTTTATAATATTAGTATAGATATTACCTTAGTCTTTAAATAGACTGCGGACCCAAGTTGGTCGCAGGAAGGAAAACCTGCTCAGGTGGAGATTCATTAATGACTCTGCCCTGGTGTCAATATCTGGTGCTGTTCGACAAACGATGGGGCACTTAATATCGTGTCCTGTGTGTCCTGTTGTTGGTTCACTACAGGAACGGATGGATACTACCGAAAGCGCCAAACTAATAGCTCAGTTTTGGGCCGACATAATTTAGATTACAATCGACACGCGAAGATTAGGTATATTTTACGTCTCAGATAAGGCCTACGCACGTGTCGACGTCGATACGTTACGTATTGCAAATATTCCAATTGTCCCACGATACGGCATAAGTTAAACCTCTTTTGAGTAAAAGAAGAAAGAAACATTGGCCACTTGCAGACGTGCTTACTGTATTGGTGCAGGGCTTGTCTTGTTGACTAGGCGCCATCAACAAATCTACGTCAATATTTATCAAATAGATGTAAAAGAAAGTAACTACATTCATCATTGTATTAAAAAGAGTCGCAAGTTATTTAAATCCTAGAAATGACGAGCCACCATTTTGCATAACTTCCCGTGCAACATCAGCGATCGATCGGAAATGCATTCGCATTGAACTTCTCCGTCCAAAGGTCATCGACCGACCTTTGGAAATTAGGAAGTACGATTGCATTCTGCTGTAGTTTTTACCTATTAATTTACAAAACTTACTATTAAAGTGGCTGCAGAAGGTATTTAAAGCTATGGAGAGATAATAAACCACTTACATGCCCATTTTCCTTGCGCCTTAAAATCCATTTTGTTGAGCACAGGGCCCACGGCATAAATATACATCGTATCAAAGAACATTTTAACAAAATAAAAGAAACAAAACACCACACATCCTAATCCCGTAATTTGAAGCATTTGGTACGACATTTTTACTAAATTATTTTATTATTTTCGCTAATAAATTAAAAGTGAGAGGTTATGATAGGAGAGAGCGTCACCGGTTGACACAGTTACCGCATGCGTACTAGCGGTCGAAGAAAGTTGCCATGCGCAATGAATGAACGACGTGACGGAAAGCGAGTGAGTGAATCCAGTAATCAAGTAACCGGCCGAAAACATTCGAGCGCCGCTCGAATTACGTGAAAGAGATGGATGTAAAATATAGTGCTGTCTCACTTCTGGCTGATAAGTGCGACATTGTACGGGAGTTTGTAGGTCATCCTGATAAATCTAATGGCTGGAAGTAGTGTGAACTATTGGTAAAAATATGAAGAATTTAAAATGAAAATTGATGGGAATCACTCAAAGCGGTACATACGGGCATGATCAAGACGGTTCCAGATCACGGACTTGGACAGCAAATGTACAGAGATTCTATCAGGGTCCGATGTGAGCAGCCAGACAACTATCTGACCATAGGTACCGGTTAAACCGATACATTAAAAAAAAATTAATTGCGGAGAAGAATTCTCAGTTCTTCATAACATCATGCCTTGTAATCCCGAAGGGTTGGGCAGAGGTGGACCTAACAGTACAACCTCGCCAGTTATAGGGGGCGAGCCTATTCCCGTCAGCGGGGCATAAATCCGGACTCCGTGGGTGCTACTGAGAAATTCCTAAAAAAACTCAATAACCCTTAGCCCGACCCGGGAATCGAACCCGGCACCTCAGCAGTCACGCTTGCGACTACCAGAGCAACGAGGTCGTTTTTCGTAACTGGTATCATTATCAAGAGAGCGGCGGTGGCCCAGTGGTGGCGATCCCGACTTACGAGCAGTAAGTCGTGGGTTCGAACCCAGGCAGGCCCATTACTTTGTGTAATTTATTTCATCACCACTGCTCTCAAAACGATGAAGGAAAACATCGTGAGGAAACCGGCATGTCCTAGAACCTAAGACATGTGACATCTACCAACCCGCACTGGGTCCGCGTGGTAGATTATAGCCCATTCCCTCTCATAGAGAGCAGGCCTGTGTCCCAGCAGTGGGAACATTATAGGCTGATTATGCTATGCTTATATGCTATCATTATCAATAATGGTAGTTGTAATTCCTCTAATTACTTTCCGATGTCCAATGAAGCCATTTGTGTAATCAGTATTGGGTAGACATTAATTGATTAATGCTTAATGTGTGAATCATGACTGGGCACCGTTTGAGGATGTGCTCAGTCAAGCGTATATTAAGATTTGATTTGGATGGGTGGGCACTAGTAGCAAACTAATGTTATTATATTGGTAAACATAAAAGCAATCTTGTATTAGACAAGACGAACGGGGACATCGACGCACGGACGGTTACCATGTACCATTCATTCAATCATTCCAAACCACAAAGAAATTTTTATCATAGATAATTAAAAAAGAAAACAGTTGTTCCACATTTAATTTTGACCGTGTAGTTTCATTCATAATTCGTTCTCTAATTCATAATAGGTCCCAGTAGCGAAGGGTCAATTTTTATAAGTGGTAAGCTGGGAGTACATATCTTTAATGTGATTATATTATCTGTCTATAGAATTCTGACTGTGCCATTTTTAAAGGGAATCTGGTAGGAATCGAGTTGTATGGAACCTTCGCCACTGGTAGGTATTGCGACAAGTACAGAAGTCGCCAAGCCCAGAGCTAGGGCCAATTGAAAATATTGGGTACTTATTATGCTTATGCCCGCGGCTTCGTCCGCGTGGAGTTCGATAATTGTCCTACGGGATCATACCAACAGGATAAAAAGTATCCTATGTGTTAATCCAGGTTATAAACTATCTGTGTACTAAATTTCATGCAAATCCATTCAAGAGTTTTTGCGTGAACGAGTAACAAACGTCCATCAACAACATCATCATCACTCACAAACTTTCGCATTTATAATGTCAGTAAGATAACATTTCTAGTATTCATCGAATATTTAACAACAAAATTCATTTATTTTGACCCGACTACGATAAAGCCAAATGGAAGGGCTCAGCAGTCTATGTCATGTATGTATGTTTGTAACAATTCTATGTTTCACCGTAGCTCCTAAGCTTCTGAGACGATTTTGATGATAAGAGGTGTCAATAGATTCGTTAATACGGTCCGCGTGGCATAGGCTACATTTTATGGGAACAAAATCTATATAGCTGATACTAAGTCCAAAACAGTGAAATCGGTCGCGGTCGCTAAAATTTTGTTTATTTTATCGTGCCAAGTGGGAGTTCGAAATAATGAAAGAGAAAACTTACTTTTCACAGGTATAAAAATCCAAGTAAAATAAGCAGTCACCCAAGCATTCTGTACATAAAACTAAGTAACTTGACGCAAAAATTGTTGCTGGGTTATGACTTTTTTTTTTGGGTGAAATATCACGTCTTACCGTAGGACTCAATGTAACGCACTCATAGCGTTGTACTGATGGATGGATTGAATAATACGGGTTCGTTGAGGTGTGTAAAGTAAAAATCTTATATTAAAAACATGTATTTAAAAAAAACCAGGGAAAAATCGTAACTTTGACTCCCAATATCTCCGTAACTAGAAAGTTCCCAGGTATGGTCATCATCATCATCTGCCTAGCCTTTTCCCAACTATATTGGGGTCGGCTTCCAGTCTAACCGGATGCAGCTGAATACCAGTATTTTACATGGAGCGACTGCCTATCTGACCTCCACAACCCAGTTAGTACTGGGTAATACGATACCCCTTGGTAAGACTGGTTGTCAGGTTTTTTGGGCCACTGACTGCCTAACGACTGTCAAAGATCTCAGGTATGGTCTAGAACAAAAAATATCGTAATGACGGGGACAAGAAGTGCCTTTCGGCTTCGTTGAGGGTTTTGTACACCCTTTATTGATACTTTAAACAAAAGCTAAGAAGGTATGAAAACAAGGAAGTAATTCCTAGAAGCAACAGAGCAGGCAAGAATACAATATGAGGACTAAATAGAAATGTCAATACAATTCACTCGAACACAGCCGGGAGTTTCTTCCTCAGTATTTCAGACTTCACCACAAACTACTTGTTTAGGTAAGGCCTAGGTTCCATTGAAAGCGGATTGCTGTGAAATAACAATGTTAATGAAAAACATCAAAGGATACATAACGGAGCCCCCTGTGCGGATATTGTAGGTGTCACCCCAAAAATCAATCAAAAAAAAAAAAAAAACAAAAGTAATAATTTTATTTTTTTATTTTTATTTATTTTATAGTACAGAGGTGTTGCTTAATTCTAAACTCGCCAAACTTTTGTTTGATGGCGACAGGCGCTCTTTTACATAACAATGAACCACCTTACTTAAATAGCTACTTCTTATAAATTCTACTGTTATGGTTTAATCATATCATAGTACATCTTGATATAAGTGGATAAATTAAGGTAACGTTCAAGATTGAAAATGAACGGTACATCTAATGTCACCTGCACCTTCCTACATCGAAAGGACTCTAGTGGCGGTTATGCAATCTGCCAAAGTTTTACGAAATTTTATAGGTGGCACTACTGATGTTCACGGTCGGTGCGGGCCGCCTCCGCCGCTCGCCTCTATCTACGCCACTGGATAGATAAGCATACATACATAAACTCAAGCCTTTGGAGGGTAATTTTCCCATGGAAGCAGGCAGAAACTTCAGGAATTTCTCAGTAACAGCCAAAATGTGGGTGTAGTATTAGGTACACCTCTGCCTAACCCTTCGGGGATTACAGGCGTGATGTTATGTTATTTTATTCTTAAACGCAGCTCTTACACTACTTCAACAATGGTGGAACCGCACCCTTACCTTGAATAGAAACTTAAATGCTATCGAAGTTATAAAGTTCTCAAGTTGCCGCCGACGATACAGAGCTGCTTATACGGTTTTAATTAGCTTTTAAAGTTTCCCCTATTTTAGTTTGCAAACAAGTCAATCAGACGATATGTTTATTGAGTATTGACTTCGCTTTCTGGGAACGTGTGGGGATAAATTGGTATACAGCTTCACAAAACCGTCAACCAAGCATTCTGTACATCAAACTAAGTAACTTAACGTAAAAATTGTTGCTGGGAAACGACTTTTTTTTGGGGTGAAAAATCACGTTTTACGGTAGGACTCGATGGAACGCACTCAAAGCATTGTGCTGATGGATGTCTTGAATAGTAGGGAGAAGGAACAAGAAGGTTGCCAGGTATGGTATGGAAAAAAATGATTGCAAAGACGGGAAGAACAAGTGCCTAGTTAAAAATAAATACGGTATCGAAAAAAAAAGTCAATGGTTTTTTTTTTTTTTTATAATCACTGTTTCTATTACACGGTTCTTTACTGTATTAATTTCAGATGTATTCAAGGACCATCATTAATATTAATTATTTGCTACGTATTTACTCTATTTTAAAGTATTGTTGGATTCATTTGCAAGTCATATTTCTGAGACTTCACTTAAAATATTTCCTGTTACTCTTTAACCGACTTCTAAAAACGGAGGAGGTGACGTACGGTATTCGACCGGCATCTTTTTTTTGTGAGTCCTTGGAGCTGCCACGTTGATCTTATTGTCGCAAGCTCTGCAACTGGAGTAGGAAGTCAATATCCAGGTGGGTCAAAATTATATTGGGTTTTTCTATCAGGAATTTTTCAGTAGACGCCAAGAGTTGGGATTTGTGCCTGTTTGATGGCAATACAAAGGATTACGGACATGATGTTCAATTATTATAATTTTATTTAGTACCAACGGCTGCCCGTGACCTCGTATACGATCTAAGATGAAAAGTAGCCTATGCCCTTCTCCAGGTTTGAGACTAGCATGTCATCTATCCAGCCTTTTCCTAATTATGTTGGGGTCGGCTTCTAGTCTAACCGGATGCAGCTGAATACCAGTACTTTACATGGAGCGACTGCCCATCTGACCTCCACAACACCAGTGGTAATACCCCTTTGTAAGACTAGTTGTCAGACTTTCACGCCACTACCGATAACTACGAGTACCTATAACGACTGTCAAAGATCTACAAAAAAATTACCAGGCCCAAAGGCATAGAGGAAATTCGGTATGTACTGGGTGGTCACCCACCCACGGACCAACCTGGACAACCGCAGCTTAACCTGAAGATCAACCCGAGCGGCTTGCATTATTTGGTCACAAGCTACATATTATGTCTCAAATTACACAACTATTGGTTTAGTGGCATGAATAAGTACATAGCATGCATACCGTTACTTTGGTATTTAAAATATTAGTATGAATTTAAACTTATTCTGTCACTTCCGGGATATCTTGCTTAATTTTGAATTATTGTGAGCTCCCGATATTTCGACGCTGTTGTAAGCGCCATGATGCGGGATGAGTCATACCGTGTCATGGCGCAGAAAAAAATCACGGAAGATATAAATGACGGTGTAAGTTTAGTTATGTATATATGTTTTTTTTTGTTTTCCTATACTGTCCCACTGCTGGTCAAAGGCCGCCCCAATTCCCTCCATGTACTTTTTTCTCATGCCTCTTCGGGCCAGCCCTCGCAGTACGTGTCCAGATCGTCTCGCCACCTCTTTCTGGGCCGGCTTCAGCGGTGCCGTCCGTCTTCCGGCAACCATCGTGTGGAGACTTTTGCCCAGCGGTCATCGTGCATACGGCTGATGTGACCCGCCCAATCCCACTTTAGTCTAGCAGCCTTTTTTAGTTATAATAAAAGCTTAAAATAGTAGAAGTATGGATTTATCATCTAGCTTTTCAAGATATACACGCAAGCTCCCCAAAAGGCCTAATGACATGATGCCCAATCCCGCAATGTACAAAAACATCTCTCTCCATTAACTAATGAGTGCCCAAACATTCAGTTCTGCACGGTTAATTCTTACAGCTGCTAGTCTCGGTTGGTTGTCCAACCGTGACCTTGAGCTGGACAGACTACGTTGTATCCTTGTGGATCAAGGTCAGGAGTTTATTTTTGTGAAGATTGTTTTTTTGTTTGTGACCTGATTCGGTGCCAGTTAAGAGCTTCCGGGGTGGTTCTTCAAAAGAATTCGAGATTTTTTCCAGTTTGCTGTTTTTTGCTCATTATTAGGGGGGTTTTTGTCATAATCACCACGCTTGGCGCCTGGGTTGGTGATCGCAGTACGGTTGTTATAAAAGCACAGAGAACGCTGCTGCCCATTCCCTGGTAAGACCCTTAGTCGCCTCTTACGACGTTAACGGGAAGATATTGAAAGCCCTCTCACTAGGTTGACCGATGACATGGTGAAGTATGCAGGGATCCGCTGGATGCGATTCGGACGGGACCGGTCAATATGGCGACACTTGGGGGAGGTCTATGTCCAGCAGTGGACGTCTTTCGGCTGAAACGATGATGATGATGATGATGATGCTGTTTTCTGAGGCATCATTAGCCGACTTTTAAAAAAGTAGGAGGTTATGTATTTCACCAGTTTATTTATTTTTTGTTCTATGCTGTTTAGTTACTTTAAAAAAAAAACATTTTTTATTTTTGATGTTAGGAATTTTTTTGTTAGTTTAAACATATTTCTATGAACTAGTATTGCCAGTGTCGGTGACTTTTGTTTGTTTCATTACCTTTTTTGTTAGGCTCGCTCCGAGCCTATTGCCATCAACTGGGCACAAATCCAGACTCCTGAGACCAAAAACCTGATGGAAAAACTCAACTTTGCCCGACTCGGAAATTGAATCGAGGACCTCTGGCTCAGCAGTCGCGCTTGCGCCCACTAGACCAACGAGGTCGAATTTTTGAAAATTCATTCCTTATACCTACGGGTGACATACATAGGGAATAAAAGTTAGTACTTATCGAAGTTCACGAATTTCCATCAGACACACGGCTTGTGAACAATTAAAACTATAAAAGATCGCTCGCCACAAACAACCTTACCATACCCAATAACTATACCAAAGATGTATAAACACAGTGACCCAATTAACATTCTAATAATTAAATGGGGTTCTGCACTATACAGAGCCAGAATAGGGAAGTTATAACCTAGAAGCGCTGTGCGTAATGGAGGCAGCGATGCGAACCGTCTGTAACTGATTTCATGAACCATAAACTTCAAACTGGTTTTGTGGAGAGATGCGGGTTCTGTTAAGCTGTTTTTATTTATAACTGTTGCCCAAGACCTTCTTCCGCGTGGAATTATTACAAAAATATTACTTCCCTATTTGAATCGCATTTTGTTAACAAATTCAAGGGTTTTAACGGAACTCTAATTCATTTTTCTTAAATAAATAAGTAGCCTAAATTACTTCTTATAACATCAGCTATCTGCCAGTAAAATTCCCGTCAAAATCGGCCCAGCCGTTTCGGAGATTAGCCGGAACAAACAGACAGGCAGAAAAAAGTTATTTGATTTTCTCCGCTGTCACTATAGTAAAACACGTCGCCTGGGCGTGTAGCTGGTGCCCAAGAAGTTAGGCAGTAAAATAAAATAAAAAATGGCTCAAAGCTTGTTTAATTCATACTCTTAGAGGTGTTAGTTGAACAGCTCCAGTTTGATTCACTGTGGTATCCAACGATTTAGGTCATAACTGTAATTAGTATAGGTTTGTAATTTTATGAAGAGCAGCGGTGGCCCAGTGGTGGACCCCCGACTTACGAGCAGTAAGTCGTGGGTTCGAACCCAGCCAGGCGCATTACTTTGTGTAAGTTATTTCATCACCACTGCTCTCAAAAACGGGAAGGAAAACATCGTAAAGAAACCGGCATGTCCTAGAACCAAAAATTCGAAGACATGTGACATCTACCGGCCCGCGTGGTGGATTATAGCCCATTCCCTCTCATAGAGAGAAGGCCTGTGTCCCAGTAGTGGGAACATTAATAGGCTGATTATGCTTATGCTCGTAGGTAACAAGCGGCACCGACGCTCAAACGGTTACCAAAAATAACAGCTGTTCCATACATTTTGACCATGCAGGCAATTTTGTAAAACAGCTGCCTTCGTAAATATAAGGAACCAGCTGTGCCCCGTGGTTTCACCTGCCGCTTCTGACTTTTGCTCGGCTCCTATTGGTCGTAGCGTGGTATTATATAGCCTATAGCCTTTCTCGATAAATGGGCTATCCAACACTAAAATAATTTTTCAAATCGGACCAGCAGTTTCTGAGATTAGGGCGTTCAACCAAACAAACAAACTCTTCAGCTTAATAATATTAGTATAGTTTTTCCAATACTCCATTTAAAACCACCTTTATTCTCATCATAAAGCTGAGCGAACCAGTGAGTTACCACGATATCTTAGTATGATATATTTCACAGCTGATAGCGACCTCCCCGTTCGAATCTTCACAGTCGGACTACGGAAAATGGATGGACTTTAAAAACAATTTTCATTAGCTTCGCGACAGAAATAGAATTGAATCTAGGGGATTTTACAGACATTTACTTATTGTCTGAAAGCGTTTAAGGGATTTGGTAGGATTGTTAGTTTAGTGTTAGTTGAATGTTATGGATGATGTTCTTCATTGTAAGTAGTAATGCAGTCTCTGGACCAATTATACTCAGCGGGTCATCAGCGCCCTACGAATCCAGTATCATAATGTATCAAAATTTAAATCAAAATATTTTATTTCACATAGGTCTAGATGGGCACTTATAAAACGACAACAAAAAGGTGCACGGTTCGGGTTGGTCGTTTCCTAAGGAGAAGAACCGGCAAGAAACTCCATGGTTACTCTTTTCAAATCATTTGGTATTACAATATTATCATGGTTACAGCATTTGTACTTAAGTATGGGGGGACAGCGTAGGCCCGACAATAAGTCGTTGCTTACTACACAAAAGATGTAGAATAAGATAAAAAGTTAACAAGCAGCTGGGAATTTACAAAGTCTACAATGTTCACACATTCACAAACAATTGGTAAAAAAGCATCTATACAAAGGTAAGAAAATATTGTAAAATACTAATTTAATCAAGAGACACAAATATTGTCATCAGTGCTGTTACTACGAGTATTCTGAGCAAAACATGTATATTGTATTAATGATTTGAAAACTATTGTAAAAATCTGATTCGAAAGAAGAGAAAAGAAGAAAAATATTCAGGATGTTGATAGGGGCTGTCCCGCTTCTGCAGTGCTTTTAGGTTATGTTCGAGCAGGCACACGTCGACGACTTTCACGAGATTGTTAGAAAGAAGTTTACGTCGTTGCTCTGCAGAGTATAGGCCAGCTCCAACTCCTTAAGGCTATAGCAGGGAGGTACGACTCCTCGATATTTGAGGCTATTGTTCGTAGATGTATGTCGAACAACAAGCTTGTGTCTGAATAAATAATAAATTGTAACTATCGTCGTTATCGTTGTTGTTTGTTGTTCTGTCTGTTGTTCTGTCTTGTTGTCTGTTCTGTCTTGTTGTGGTGTTGTTGTTGTTCTATCTGTTTCTGTGTGTGTTGTTGTCTCTGTCTGTTGTAAAGCTCAAATTTACGTTACGACATGCGTTCGTGCTATTGCGCCTGTTTAGAACCTTTTGGATTTTTGCAAGGAATTTCGTTGGAATACTGTTCTTGTTCGGGGAGATAAAACCATAGAATCACTATTTTTTTGCACTTTAGAAGAAAACTATTTTTTCTTTAAAACACGGATATTTTTACCTCTTTTCCTCGATTTCCTAAAACTTCAATTTCATTTCTTTTCATTGTTGGTCCTGCAATCTCATTTCGAAAACTCATTCTTAAATTGCGACAAACGAACCTGTGGGCAAAACTAGTGTGTGCTTCTAGAACGTTCCTTCCCGGCATTTCCACTTACGCCGGCGTTTCAAACCCCCCTCACATTGTTGGCATATTTCAAAGAGAATATTCTACTGTAAAATCAGAAGAACTTCTGAAAAATTCCAGTCAAATTAAATTCTTCCAAATATATCTTTAGAATAGAATAATGCCACAAGTAACTAAAGGGTTTATATTTTGTCAGCTTGAACTGATGTATCGATAATCTATAAAGGGTGTAAATAGACCCTTAACATAGCTGAAAGGCACTTGTTCTCCCCGTCTTTGCGATATTTTTTTGTTCTGGAAACCTTTTAGTTACGGAGATATTGGGGGTCAAAGTTGGAACTTTTTCGTGTTGGAAGTATTTTTTTATTTAAGTGTTTTACTTTACACACCACCACGACCCCCATACTATTCAACCCATCCAT
This sequence comes from Noctua janthe, assembly GCA_910589295.1. NCBI lineage: Eukaryota > Metazoa > Arthropoda > Insecta > Lepidoptera > Noctuidae > Noctua > Noctua janthe. The sequence continues at coordinate 13,345,305 of OU342573.1, forward strand.
CAGCACAATGCTTTCAGTGCTTTCCATCGAGACAGCAATAATTTTTGTATAAAGTTACTTAGTTTGATGTACAGAATGCTTGGTTGACGGCTATGTAAAGGGTCTGTTTACACCCTGTATTAACATTTAGAGAAGACGGATCAAAATTCACTCACGTCCTACAGCGAAGAGAAGTATCACAAAAAATGATAAAAATGTTTCTAAGTTTGTATGTAGGGGGTAATCTTCGGAACTACTGATGCAATTCCAAAAATTTAAATTATTAAAATTAAAATTATTAATATAATAATAATATTGGAAGTTAAATTATTCCCGAATGTAGGACTGTAAGAGCTCGTGGCTAAATAATAACAGCTACTCGGGTCGATCTTTAGGTTATGCCGTGCTTGCCTAGGTTGGTCTGTGGATGGGTGACCGCCCATTACATACCGGTATCCTCCGTGCCTTGGAAAGCACATTAAGCAGTTGGTCCCGGCTGTCATTTGTAGATTTTTGACAGTCGTTAGGTAGTCAGTGGCCCAAAAAGTCTAACAACCAGTCTTACCAAGGGGTATCATATTACCCAGTACTAACTGGGTTGTGGAGGTCAGATAGGCAGTCACTCCATGTAAAATACTGATATTCAGCTGCATCCGGTTAGACTGGAAGCCGATCCCAACATAGTTGGTAAAAGGCTAGGCAGATGATGAAATTATTCCCGAATGTCATAGGCTGTATTTAATACGTTTCCGTGGGGTTATTTACGATCAAAAGTTGAATAAAACCGTGGGCAAACGCTAGTGTTATTATAGTCGGTTATCCAATAATCAACTTTTGAGTGTACCTATCTGCCTAACACACGTTCTAAGATTCTCATTTCTGGTATTATTATCATCATTATTTCAGCCGAAAGACGTCCACTGCTGGACATAGGCCTCCCTCAAGTGTCGCACATTGATCGGTCACATTGCACATTGATCGGTCCCATGGGAATCGCATCCAGCGGATCCCTGCAACCTTCACCAGGTCATCGGTCCACCTAGTGGGAGGCCTTCCCACGCAACGTCTTCCAGTTCCCGGTCAACACTCCAGAACTGTTCGGTCCCATCGGCCATCAGTACTGCGAGCAATGTGCCCTGCCCACTGCCACTGAAGTTTGGCAATTCTTCGGGCTACGTCGGTAACCTTGGTTCTCTTACGGATATCCTCATTTCTGATTTGATCACGCACGGAAACCCCGATATTTCTGTTATATGCCTTGCAAATCAGATGAAAATGAACAAAATATGACGATGTGGATAAAAACGACCGGAACAGACGCCCTCTACTTATATGCACTGTCCTCTTTGGTGATGTTTTTCAGAAAGGAAAACACAAAAAACGCCTGAGTTTTTCAAGCCTGTAATCCTAACCCTTCGGTTAGGCAGAGTTGTATCTAATAGTACACCCACCCACATTTCGCCATTTATGTTTAAGTCCCTTGTTCAAGGGGGCGAGTCTATTAACATCAACCGAGAACAAATCCAGACTCCGTGGCTGCTACTGAGAAATTCCTGATGGAAAAACCCAATAACAATTTGTTCGACCTAAGAATCGAACCCGGGACCTCATGCTTAGCAGTCGCGCTCCAATCACTAGATCAACGAGGCTGTAAAGAAGAGAGTTTATGAATTCATAAAAGAAACTCGCAAACATACACACATGATCCCTGAAAACAGAACACTTCTTTTTTTGGGCAGTCGTGAAAAAAATATTCACTCATCATTGCTCAAAATCTAAATGCGTCTAAAATAATCAGAAAATAAAATTTCATCAATTACATTTTTCATAATTGGTCGCTGAAGATCGCTGGGGTAGCGTTTTAAGTCTCGACAATTGAAATTCATGAATAACAATGACTTCACCCCTTAGGGCGGGTAGCGTGAATATTCTCGAGGAAACTCGTAAACGCTTTGCGAGTTTAATTTGTGATTTTCTTAAGAGCATTTTGTTTTTAAAAATGGGGGAAGAAATTAGGAGGAGCTTATTGTTTTTGTATGAACTCAGAGAAGAAGGCGTTTGTATTGAGCTTGAAATTAACATAACATCACGCCTGTAATCCCCGAAGGCTTAGGTAGAGGTGTACCTAATAGTACACCCACATTTCGCCAGTTCTGTTGAAGTCTCATGTAATAGGAAACAAGCCTATTGCCATCAACCGGGCAAAGATCCAGACTACATGGGTGCTACTGAGAAATTCCTGATGGAAAAACTGAATAAAACTTGTCCGACCTGGGAATCGGACCCAGGACCTCGTGCTCATCAGTCGTGCTTGCGACTACTAGACTAAAGAGGCAGTAGATTTGTTTAGGATACATAATAATTATAAAAATCATCTTCAAAAAACTTATACTGATATTTCGGCGCTGTTGCAAGCGCCATGATCGCGGGTTGACTGGAGAATGTGGGTAGATGGAAAATAAATTGTTAAGAGCAGACAAATCTATCTACCCTCTTTTGCTACGTGCACTACTGGAACTCGATACTAAGTCACTGCAAAACACTCACAGTAGGTGGGTCGATAGGTGGTGGTTTAGTTGTAAACCGTGAAAGCTTAAAACAGGGTTTTATCATCTTCAAATCGTTACTTTAGCATCAAACCCAATATGACATAAATGCAATTATTACCACCTCCAAAAACGTGATCGAGAAATCGTTTCGTCTGTAGAAGAGTTTCCTCAAACACGTACGATCAGCATGTAACGTTTCGACACGTGTCGATTGACTACTTTGACAACGTTGCACGCTTCTGAGTGGCTCTTGGTTATTTTATTTCGTGATTCCGGATACGGAAGAGAACGTGGATTTTCTGATATTTTATCACCAATTATTTGTGTAAAAGTACCCTCAATGATGCCTAAAGGCACTTGTTCTCCCCGTCATTGTGACTTTTTTTTTGTTAAAGACCATATCTGGGAACCTTTTAGTTACGGAGATACTGGTGGTCAAAGTTACAACTTTACTTTAAGAGCGTTCATCCAAAAAGTTGGCAATGTCGCAAATAGCTGTCAAATATTTATCTGTTTTAATAAATTTGGCAATATTACTGTATTTAAGAAATATGGCTAACTAGTGAACTAGAATATTAATAATGTATTGCAATTAAAAAACGAATTTGATGTTCTAACCGTTTTAGATGTAAAAAAGGCATTTGAAAACTTTTCAAATACTTTTTTTACATCTAAAACTAAATTTTCGGTGTTATGATATTAATTACTGCATTTCATAATTATATTTTAGTATTTTAGTTCACTAGTTAGCCATATTTCTTAATTCGTTGCCACGTTGCCCACTTTCTGTATAAACGATCCTAAATACTTCCACGACCCCCATACTAATTAATGCATCCATCAGAGCAATGTTTTGACTGCGTTACATTGAGTCTTACCGTGAAATGTGATTTTTCATCCCGAAAAAAGTCTTTTTCCAGCAATAATTGTTGCGTAGAGTTACTTGATGTACAGAGTGCTTAGTTGATAGCTTCATGAAGGATCTGTTTACAGTTTGTATGTATTTTATGAGAAAGTGATATGATCATAATTAGGTAGAAGCTTTAAATGACCCATTCACGACCTCGGGGAAGGCAAGACGAGCGGGCAAGTCGTGTGGCGGTGGCAGAATTTCTCTCTTGTTCATTTGTTTTTCCAGAGTGGCTGTTGCAACGCGGAGCTCATGGCTAAATCGTAGAAGCCTTTCGGGAAGATCTTCAGACCATTCAAATTGATCCGTGGATGGGCAGCCTTGTCTAAACTATGTTGAGAGCGGATTCCAGTCTGGTTGGATGCAGCTGAATACCAGTATTTTACATGGAGCGACTGCCTATCTGACCTCCGCAACCCAGGTACTGACAAGGCTTCAGAATAGGCACCCCTGGTTGTCAGACTCTCAGATTTCTCTAACGACTGCCAAAGATCTACAAATGACAGCCGGACTTACAACTTTACATACTTTCTGAAGCACGGACAGGTCTTGGTATAGATATAATGGATGGTCACCCATCCAATGTCATCGGCAAGCGTTACTTAACTTAGGAAAACAAATTTGAATACCTACATTTCGGCGTATTGCAGATATTATAACACATTATTTTTAGTTTATGCGAAACCCGAATATAGCAGTTTGTTCAGAATAAGCAACTGAATCGATTCCAATAATTTTTAAACCATGTTATATTTTGTCCCAAAAATATTCAAAAAAAGTTGCAAGTTGGACACCGAGCGACACTAAGTGACCACGTTTTTGTGCGGACAACAAAATAACAGAATAATCTATAACTTTATGATTTTTCATGAGACAGTTTTGAAATGTTGTTCATAGATTCTTTACATAAAACTACTAGACACGTGTTTCAGGTTTCGCATATACTAAAACTAATGTTGTATAATCTACATAATAATATTAACTACCAGCCCTCTTCATCTTATAACCTTGCATTTTCCCAAGAAATCCTCCTATGACTAGCAACGCTGCTAACCCCACAAACGCGACTCGTCTCACTTTGATAAATCAGGCGCTTCCTGCGGCGATGTCGCGGTGGAGTCTCCACTTATGTATGGAGCTGACTGTAGATACGTGATGTCAATTTTATTGTAAGACTAGCTGTTGCCCGCGGGGTTTGTCCGCGTCAAATTAATGTCGAAACAACATTACTTCTCTATTAAAATCTGATTTTGTTATCAATTTCAGGGGTTTAATTTTTTTTGCACGAAACCCTAATCCATTTTCTAAAATAAAAGTAGCCTTAGTTACCTACTCCATATAAGATCAGCACACGTAGCATGATCACTGTAGACACGGGTTTTGTCGACAGAAGAATCGACAAAACCCGATTCTTCGGTGGTCATGCTACGCGTGCTGTTATCTGCCAAAAAAGCCGATCAATATCAAACCTGCCGTGTCGGAGATAAGCCGGAACAAATAGAGACAAAACAAATTTTTTTTTTTCTTAATGCATATACCGTATATGCATTACAGATGACAGATGATAATGATGTAATTAGAGAACCTATTTTCTAAACGGTAAGATCTATCAACAAAAACGTCCATACATAAATACATACAAATAAATAAAATTGAAAAGTCCGTTAGTAGTTTCAAAATAACAACTTTTTACTGAATGCATATAAAAGTATACACAAAGAGACAAAAAAAAAAAAAAATTTTCTTAATGCATATGTACTTATCAACTATGTTGGGGTCGGCTTCCAGTCTAACCGGATGCAGCTGAATACCAGTATGTTACACGGAGCGACTGCCTATCTGACCTCCACAACCCAGTTAGTACTGGGTCATATAATACTCCTTACTTAGGTGCTCTAAGTACATGCGTACATAAACTCACGCCTTTTTCGCTTGGAGGTAGGCACAAACTACAGAACGACATCGGCTATGATCCCTGTATATTCCTTTTGCCTCGTCCAAGTTCATACGTCGTACGTTTTGCCACGGTAAAGATACATTGCGTATGAGGAAATAAAAGAAATCAAAATTGAATTCCCTTAACATTCCTGAAATATTTTTTTGTACCGGTGATCTAAGTATGATATACTGAATTCACCCCATCTGTTTGTGGAAGCTGTCCCTTACACCCTGTATTTATTGATTTATTTAATCATTTATTTCGAGCAACAAGACTCAGTGTTAGTAACAATGTACTTACAAACTACGTTAGTAATATACTTACAAAGACAAAAACAAAAACAGAAACAGCTGCAAGGTGACAGGCCCAGCTATCATACACGTACACTGATTGCAAGTACTACGCACTTGAGGCAAGAATATCAAACTGGGAAGCGCGGGGGTTGCCCGTCAAATTCAAATTGTCTCACGTTTTTTGCAATTTGCAATTCAGTGTCAGGTTGTAGGTATATTATGTTGATTCAAATATAATTTGCGACCGTTGCAAATATGGCTTTACGGAGTTATAACCATAAATATCATCAATACAATGAATTAGTATTTCATGAAAAAGTCACTCAATGGGATGTTAATGATCATCATCTGCCTAGCCTTTTCCCAACTATGTTGGGGTCGGCTTCCAGCCTAACCGGATGCAGCTGAATACCAGTATGTTACATGGAGCGACTGCCTATCTGACCTCTACAACCCAGTTAGTACTGGGTAATACGATACCCCTTGGTAAGACTGGTTGTCAGACTTTTTCGACCCACTGACTACCTAACGACTGTCAAAGATCTACAAATGACACCCGGGACCAACGGCTTAACGTGCTTTCCGAGGCACGGAGGAAACTCGGTATGTCCCAGTGACCCATCCACAGACCAACCTAGGCAAGCACGGCTTAACCTAAAGATCGATCCGAGCGGCTGTTTAGCCAGGAGCTCCTCAATGGGATGTTAATGATCATAACTCTGCAAATACATACGGGTAACGGTCGCGAATCTACGCCAGGGGCCCAAGTCTGATATTTTTATAAATTCTTCATTCCAACACGATCCCATTGTCATTTTGTAGTTATGGCCTAAATCGTTGGATTCCACTGTGAATCAATCTGGAGTTCAACTAACACCTCTGAGGGTATGAATTAAACAAGCTTTGAGCCATTTTGTATTTTATTTTACTACCTAACTTCTTGGGCACCAGCTACATGCACAAGGGGCCCAAGTCTGCTATTTTTATAAATTCGTCATTCCAGCACGATTCCATTGTCATTTTGATAAAAGTTCGTAATCTGCTGAATTCATAATGGTCGATCATTGGTCGGCCAATGGTCTCGTAATAGAATTGTGTTATAACGACATTGTCGTATTGCCATTATTATAAAACCTGTTAGTAGAAATGATTTTTGAAAAAACTAAAGAACATTTATTCATGCCAGATTTCATTTATATATATTTTTACGTATTATTTATTATTTATCAGATTACCATTCTATGCCATTTCTTTCAATGGAGTGTCAGTGGTTGACCATTGGAAAGTCATAATGACGCCATTATATTAGTAGATTACCAAACTTGTCAAAATCAACAGTTATGATATCAATGATAGACCATTCTGACACAATTGTAATAGCAGACTTGAGGCCCAGGTCAACCCGACTCTTCGGAGCTAACAGGCGTTATGTTATGTGCGTATAAAAATGAGAAAAAAATGGAAATTGGGTAGAGGTAGGTGGAAATGCTTCACGTATACTTACAACATAAATTGGCAATTTTTGTAGGCCTTTTGAAAATAATCTAAAACCTTTGAAATGTAGATTTTTTATACATGCGAGTATGTTACGCATCAAAGAGTAGTTATAAAAAACACTCAAATGTTTCATTTTTCTACTTTTTGTAGGAAAGAATAGAATAGAATAATTTATTTAAGATTGGCAAACAGCACTGGGAAGAGGGAAGGCCTTTGCCCTGCAGTGGGACACAAATAGCTGATAATAATAATAAATAATAATTTATTTAATAATAATTAAAAAGGATTAATACTGTAACCCTATTGGTAACTACAGTTTTGAGCCGTTTGAGGTCGAAACGCTAGGGTCATGGGCTCCGTGCGCGCGTCTTCTTTTTAAGTAAATCTCTCGCCGACTGTTCTACGCTTTGCGTGACCAGAGGGCTGGCTCTTTCTTTGGCCAAAGAATTAGTATTGCCATTCAGCGTGGCAATGCTTCCAGTGTTCTGGGCACGTTTCCATATGACAGCGATGCGGAGGAGTACTTTGACGCCTAAGTGTCCTATTGTCGTCGTTGTTTAGATGTTTATATTTGCTTACTTTTAGTCTTATTTTTATCATTAGTTTAGTTATATTTGTAGTCTGTATTTAATGTACATCACATGTCCATACCATGACAGACAACTCACTTTCATCGACACTCAACACGCCCATCTCAACATTCTCATCGCTGCTGCTTATAATCTTTTTCTTTAATTTTATAAGAAGAATGTTAGGCGGATAATGAATAATTAAAAACTTTTACAAATAAAATTAGTCCATCTACCACAAAACTCAGGTCCATTCTAACTTACCTAGCGACACAAGCCAGTTATTCTCATTTAAAATGAATAAGAATGACGGTAGTTCAAAATTCCATCTGGAAGTTAATAAAGGGAGCGAGGTCCTTACTATTCATTTTCTATGTTTTTCCTTACTAAAAGCATAGAATGGAATGACTTTGATCCTTTTTTGATAGGGTAAAATATTCCTTTCTTACTTACATGGGATGCTCCATAAGTAATAGGGTGTAGCGTCAATTTTTCTATTTTAAGTTTCTAATCTGAATAGTTTCGGATAGTTCCATTTGAACATAAGATCATCATCACCATCAATGCCTAGCCTTTTCCCAACTATGCTGGGGTCGGCTTCCAGTCTAACCGAATGCAGCTAAATACCAGTATTTTACATGGAGCGACTGCCGAACTGACCTCCACAGTCCAATTAGTGTTGAATAATACAATACCTTTTTTTTTTTTTTTTTTTTTTTTTTTTTTTGGATGGGAAATCATCAAATGACCCCCCCCACTCTGGGCGGAGCGGAAGGGAGTGTCAGACTTGTACTGACTAAAACCCATCAATGTTCCTTCTTTGCCCTTTGTGTTCCAGGGCCACGGTATCTCTTTCGAACAGTCCCGCAGCTCTGGCAGGCATTGGCCCATGCGGACCCCTACTCGGTTGCTGACATCTCTTTGAGGCGCGCGTGGAACACGAACGCGCCGTCGACACGGCCTGTCGTCATAAGACGGCCGGACGGCGAGCTAGCCCATAACTCGCCGTCCACAGGCCCGCGCCTACGGTGGCCGGGAGCCACCACGTGACCCCCGACGCCCAGGGCGTCTCCCGCGGCGGCTGGGACGTGAGGTTCTTTCCCTCTCACGTCCCGCCACCTCCTTCACTAGCATGACTGCTTCACAGAAGGTGGTGACGGCTTCCCATTCCCTCTCACTCCGGACCATGGCTTGAACCAGGGCCGGACGCGAGAGATCGCCGCCGCCAATCGCCGCTACAAGGACACGGCGGTGCTCCGCCCAAGCGGGGCAGACCTCTACGGTGTGCTCCACCGTGTCCTCCGGATGATCCTCGCAGTGGAAACACCCGGGCGTTTCCTCCCGCCCGATTCGGTGCAAGAACCTCCCGAAACAACCGTGTCCGGTGAGGATCTGCGTCAGGCGGTAGGTGAGGGCGCCGTGGCGCCTCTCTAGCCACTCCTCAAAGAGGGGACTTATCGCCACTATGGTAGCGTGCCCTGCACGGGGTTGCAACAGTCGCTCTCTCCATGTCGCCATGATATCACGCCGGAGGTCTGTCCGCTGAGCAGCAATTTGCCGCGGCAGCGGAGTTTCCCCCCGACGTAGTGCCTCCGCGCGCCATTCATGCAGGCGCGCGAGGACTATCGCCTCCAGATCCCATGGCGGCAATCCGGCAAGGAGGCTAGCTGCCTCGCCGGAGATCGTGCGGTACCCCCGGATTAGCCTTATGGCTATCACCTTTTGGGGCGCGTTCAGGTAGTGGGCGGCTTGCCGCCTTAAAGAACGCGCCCACACCGGGACCCCGTAAAGGGCCATGGACCATGGACCGCACGACCCCCGCGTATAGCCTCCGGCAGGAGGCGTTTGGACCCCTCAGGTTGGGCAAGAGCCGCTTGAAGGCAGCCCCTGTCCGTTCCAGTTTGGGAGCCAAACGTCGGAAGTGCTCCACGAAGTTCCACCGGCTGTCGAGGACGAGTCCTAGGTACTTCAACGTCGACCCGACGCCGATGGAAACCCCTCCTGCCGTCAGTAGGGATCCCGACGGTGGCGCATTCCGAGGCCCATGAAAACACATGGCCTCGGACTTGTGCAATGCCACCTCGAGACCCAATTGCCGGATCCTATCCACGACTATCGCAACCCCGCGTGTCATGTTTTCGGCCGCCGCCTCGTGCGACCTCCCTTGTGCCAGTACCAGCGTGTCGTCAGCGTAGCAAACTACGCCGCGTCCCCCGTCGTGAGGGCTCTCACGCGCATGATGGCGTCCACCGTGGAGCGCCCCTTGCGGAAACCAAACTGGTGTTCCGCAAGATCCGGCCCCATCCCCGCAAGGTGCCCGGCAAGGCGGTTGGCAATGACTCTTTCGAAGAGCTTGCCCACCTCGTCGAGCAACACGATGGGCCGGTATGCGGACGGAGAGTCCGCAGGGCGCCCTGGTTTCCGGATGAGGACCAGCTTCCCCGTCTTCCAACGAAGCGGAAACTGGCTTCTCTCCAAGCATGCGCTTAGGAGTTCTTCCAGTCGGGGCCCGAGAGCCTCGGAGGCCAGGACCCAGGCTTTGCCAGGCAAGCCATCGGGTCCCGGGGCGGTGTTTCTGGCTTTCAGCCTGCGTACCGCCACTCTCAGGTCTACCCCAGTCACCTCCGGAACGTCGTCATCGTCATCGGTGTGGTCCGCTTCCGGCACCGCACGCGGCGGCGGAGCTATAGGCGGGGGAGGATGCTCCCCTCGCGAAGGGAACAAAGCGCTCACCACGTCCTCCACGAGCTCTGGCCGGAGACTCTGCGTTAGCGGGGGGGCCCGGGTGCGGAGTTTGTCCCGCACCATCTTGTAAGGTCGCCCCCACGGATCTCCGTTCAGAGACTCCAGCATCTCCTCGCGGGCCAAATTCTTGGCCCGCCGGACAGCCTCTTGGAGGGCGGTCTTCGCCGCTCTGTACCCCTCGTACAGCTCCGCCTCAATGGCTGCCGCATCCGGAGGGCGGATGCGGAGCCTGCGATGCCTGGCGTACAGGCGCCGCGCGGCAACGCACGCCTTGCGCAGAGACGTCAGCTCTCGCGACCACCAGTACACCTGACGCTGGGCGCTTCCTGGCCGAACTCGGGGCATTGCCACGTTGCAAATCTCGGACATGGCCTCCTGGAACCAACCCGCCTCGTTGTTGATGTCGGCAGGCCTGACTGGTGATGACACCCAGGCCTGCACGATCGAGGCTTCCAGGAGGAGCTCCCGGTCCAGCTGCTTCAGCGCCCATCGCGTTCCACTCGGGGCCTGGTGGACCGGCACGCTTGAGGACTGGGTGGAGACGTCGAACCGGATGTACCGGTGGTCGGAATAGGTCTCCACCCCCTCCAAGACGCGCCAGTCAACGACACGCGGCGACAGAGCGGGGCTGGCGAACGAGATGTCCACCACCGACTCGCCCCGCATCCGCACGCACGTGGGGACAGAACCCCGATTTAGGATGACCAGGCCTGTCTCCAGAGCCCAGTCCTCCACCATTCTACCCCGCACGTCCGTGTAACGAGAACCCCAAGCCAAGTTCTTGGCATTGAAGTCCCCGAGCACAAGCACGGGGAGGGAATGGCTTCCGATGACGACACTCAACTCCGTGAGGGAGTTGTGGAACTCGGCGAGAGTTCGGCTCGGGGAGAAGTAGACTCCCACTACAACGATCTCCCCGAACCGTGCTGCTACGCACCCCTGGCCCTTCCTGACACTCTCAAGGGTCGGGGTACCGGCGGCGACCGACGTAATTATGGTCACTGAGCCGCTAAGGTCCTCAACCCAGTCATCCCTGGGCGGGACAAAGTACGGCTCAGCGACCACGGCGATGTTAATCGACCACTGCGCCATGCTCTGGAGCAACAGATCCTGAGCGCAGGCGCAGTGGTTGATGTTCGCCTGGAGAAGGCGTAATGGGGCCGTTACTGGCACTCCATTTCAGCCCCCTCCCGGGCCCCCTGCGAGGGCCCCGCTGCGGAAGTTGCAGCAGTAGCGGCAGCGGCGGCGACAGTGGCAGCGGCTGCGGTGGTGGCGACGGTGGGGGTTTTGGCGGTGGTGGCGGAGGGCCTTCCCTTGCCCCTGGCCTTGGCGGGAGTACCGCAGGACTTGCTCCCTGCCCGGTGATCGGCCGGCTTGCCAGATGCCGCACATGCGGCGCAGCGCGGCGCGGCGGAGCAAGCCGCGGCCATGTGACCAGGCTGGCCGCAGCGGAAGCACAGGCCGCTGCGGTCCACCTCCGAGGTGCACCGGACCGACACGTGGTGCCCCACATGGCAGCGGAAGCACCTCAGAGGTCTGGGTTCCAGCAGCTTCACCTGCGCCGAAACCCAGCCCACCACGAGCCTTCGGCCCTCCACAATGACTTTCGCCGCTGTCACTGGGCAGCTTACCGTTATGGTTCGCATGCCCGACAGGTCCGGACGTAAGGTGCCTGCCTTGACTTGCTCGGCAGGGCACCCACCGGTCCTGGTGACGGCGGCCACCACCTCCTTCTCGGTCACCGAGTCGTCCAGACCCAGTATGCGCAGGTCTGCGCATTTGACGGGCCTGGACACTCGGGCCTCGTCCGCATTTAGGGACGCTCTAAGCTTTTCAGCCAGAGCGTCAGCGGACGAGCCACGGGTTTCGCCAGGGATCTCCAGCACTCGAGCCCCTGTTGCGGTGACTTTAAGCCGGAGGCCCCCGGTGATCCCGAGCTCTCCGAGATCCACCGTCGCTTTCGCCTTAGCGAGCACGTCGCGGTAGGTCACGCCCCTCTTTTCCGCGTCCGGCTGTAGTGTAATCACTACAGCTGCGGTCTTTGGGGTACTGAGCCTAACCGCGACGCCCCGCTCCTTTTGCCGGCGTTTCTGCTCCTGCCTCCTGGCCTTTTTGGCCGCCGATCGCTCCCTCGCTTTTTCTCCGGCCACCTGCCACCCGGTCTCGGCCGCGGAAGGCTTAGGGGGCGGGGGGGGGCGGCGATAGCGGCTGTCTCGCGGCTGGCGCTGGCATATTCGCCGCCTTGCCCTTCTTTTGGGCCGCCGCCTTGCCCTGTTTCAGAGCCGCCGCCTTCCTAACCGGAGCCGGTTTCGTCGGGACCGACATAACCCTGCCGGGGGGCTGGCTGGACGGCCCCGGTGCGGAGGCCGCAGCAGACGCATATGAGGCCGCCGTCGGGCCCGGGGGCGCCTTGTTTGCCGCTAGGGGGGGGCGCAGGACAATGCCCTCCAGGACGGAGAACCGCGCCTGGAAGGCAGCCAGCTCCTGCCGAACCAGATTCAGAACCTGGTTCTCCACCGGCACGGGCTGGCTTGGATGCTTCTGGCCCCCATTTTGGGGCGCCTCGCGAGAGCCGGACTCGCGCAGACTGGCCAGGTCTGCTCGGAGCTTCATATTCTCCTCTTTGAGAAGCTCCGTGGCGGCCGTCAGTCGAGCGACCTCCGCCCTCAGCTTGGCCACGCCGTCTGGCGGGGGCCCAACAAATCTGGCCTCCGCTGCCGCCATAATGGAGGCGACCGCTGCAGGTATAGCCCTTTGCCTGGTGGAGGGCTTTTGTTTCAAAGAGACAGCCCTCAGCGCCGCCTCCACCTCCTTCGCGAGTCCGGCCTTACGCTCCGCATCGGAGCCGCCATCTGCACCCGCTTCGTCGCCAGAGGAGCCCGAACGGGCCACCCCGTGACCGGTGGCCACCCCCGGATGGCGCCCCTCCTCGGCAAGCCGCGCCGACCTCTCGGTGGCAGAGAGGCCTCTCCCCTTGCCACGGATCCCGCCGCGCTTGCTGGTGGGGATCTTACGAGCCGAAGCCAGCTCCCCATCTGACGACGACTCTCGGTCGCCTACCGGCCTGGACCGCTTGCGTAGGAACTCCCTGTTCCCCGCAGCAGCCCCGAGCCTCCCGCACTGGGAGCTCACTGAGCCTCCCGCGCTCACCTCGCTGGATGCGGCGCCGGACTCCGACACCGCATCCCTCTCCTCCCTTCCTTCGCCGATATCGGCCGTGTTTTGGGTTGTATTTGTTTCCATACTGTTCCCACGAGTATGGGGGAAATAAAAAGTCCATCTGGGCAGTGCCCCCTGTACCCAGATAAGCCATAGCCAGGCCCGGCAGTGGTTCGCACTAGAGACTGATTTTCCAAAGGAACCCGTCAGCCATACATCTCCTCGCGGTGCGCCGCCGCTTGAGATTCGGGGTAACTTTTTATAGAGGTTTTCTACCTCGTGGTCCGGGCGGTTAAGCCAAGACCCTCGGTCCCAATCGAAGCCGCGAGACGTGTTCCACGACACTTCGACGGTGGGATTACGATATCGACGGAGACAGTGAGGAACGCACGTCCTTCACTGTCTGCTCGGAGGCAGGGTAAGTGCACACCGAGCCCGCCCTTGCTCCTCCGCTGTGCCCTCTGCTTTTCAGAGGGTCACGCGGAGCAACGCCCCCTTGGTCCATGAGGGACCCGCCCATGTCAGAATATTAGCCATGGACAGTAACATTCCCCGAAGAATAAGAATCTCTTCCCATTCCTCGGGGAAGGATACTGGCCACGCCCAGGGTGCACCGGCCCAGCAGCTGCTATTCCCTCCAGACGTATCGAGAGGGACCGGCAGCCATCAGGCACACGAGGAGGAATTCTGACAACGCACCCCATACAATACCTCTTGGTAAGACTGGTTTTCAGACTTTTGGGCCACTGACTACTTGTAACGACTATCAAAGGTCTACAAATGACAGCCGGAATCAACAGCTTAACGTGCTTTCCGATGCACGGAGGAAACTCGATATGTAATGGGTGGTCACCCATCCACGGACCAACCTAGGCAAGCACGGCTTAAAGTAAATATTGAGCCGAGCGGCTGTTATTATTATGCCATCATTATCGTTTATAGATATCACGGTTACCTATCCATTTGCATAAAATTTTAAGACTTAATACAACTTGGCATACATTTGTTTCTCCTAATTATATTTTCGCATAACATTATTTACGCATAACAGCTTACGCATAATTGTTTTAAACATAATTTCTCTAATCATAACAATGATTAAGGATAACATTCTAATAAAGCATAAATTTATTTACGCATAATGATATTAAAACATATTTTTTAAAGGCATAACAAAAAAAGTATAATTATGAACTCCTAAAATGTTAGACACTAATACACATTTTAATACAATATTGCTCTAATGAAATTTCTAAGCACTTTACATTGTAGGTAGAACAAATTTTTTTTTTTTTGTAAGTCGACGGTGGTGTCATAAAAACTATTGCAAGCATGCAGCATGCAAACAAGCATACACCATGCATGCAGCAACCATGCAGCATGCAACCATGCAGCATGCAAGCAGCAAGCATGCAAGCAAGCATGCAGCATGCAACATGCAGCAGTTTATCGTCGCAGATGTGATTTACGCTCACCACTGCAGCTTTGGCTTGCTGACCGGCAAGCCGGCCAGCCTCAGCCGCGATGGCGGGCGCTAAAATCGCCAGCTCCTCAGCTCACGGGCCGCCTCGCCCCTCCGCGCCTACGCAGGCTTAAATTACACTCTAGGGGTTTCTCAAGATTACGTGGAGTCGATTTTGTAGCGATTCGTTTCTGTCACTAACTTGTGTAGTATCCCTTTGGACTTTTTAAGACAATATTTTAATTTTATTAAGGTTAAATATGAAATTGTACCAAATAATCGTCGCTCTGAATAAACGTTATGCTAAACGAAATTATGCGAAATTTTAACTTTTAAAGGGAATTATGCCAAACAAAATTCTGCCATTTTAAAAGTATGCCATTGTAAATTTGGAATTATAAACATTCGGCCAAACAATAATTATATTAAATATTTTTATAAAAATATTCGCTTATAGAAGATTATGCCAAGTGTATAATGTTAAATAAACTTCGGAGCATCAAGATTCTGCCAGATAGAGGGAACCCAAATAAATTTCCGGACACCAAGTAAGCAAAACCTCCGGCGAAAGCTAGTACACCATAAATAACCATCTTACGGTTCTAAAATACCTAAACTTTCCTTCAACACCTCTAATAACATTCCAAAACTCATAACATTTAAGAAAACACCTTGCTGCTCCTTAATTAAAATTGAACGCGAACATTTCGCCGAACTTTGGAAGTGTATAACTGTCTGTATGGATTTAGAAACGGCTTGGGAAATGAATGATGATGATGATATCAGCCAGTTGTAGAAGCCATGAATAAATTACTGTGAGTTCAAAGGAATTGTAGGATTTTTGAAATATTTTTGATATTTGGGTAGTAGACTTACAGAATTTATAGTTAAATATATAATGGTAGTCTTAGCTAAGGTGGGAGCTGCAGAGTGGTGGAGGATATGCTGCAGACCATCAAACTGAACAACTTCCTCCATGGGTCCAATGTCGTAAATGCGAAAAAATTGTCAGCTATCCCATACTAAATTTCAATACCTACTCGACCCAAATTTATGGGACAGCTGGTATTTTTTGCATTTACTACTACTACGACTATACCATTTCTGTTACACCCTGTATAAGTCGAAATTGAAAGCTTAAAAAATCTCGAAGTCCTCGATCAGTCGAAGAATCGTACAACCTAATCCTTAAAATTCGAGTTATAGACGATCTACTGTATTTGGATCATCATCGGTTCGGAACCATTCGACATAGTGTCTACTTGCTGAACGTTCTTTTTTCATAATTGCAAGGCAATTCCTTTCCTTTGAGAGCAGCGGTGGCCCAGTGGTGGAAACCCCGACTTACGAACCGTAAGTCGTGGGTTCGAACCCAGCCAGGCGCATTACTTTGTGTAAGTTATTTCATCACCACTGCTCTCAAAACGGTGAAGGAAAACATCGTGAGGAAACCGGCATGTCCTAGAACCTAAAATTCGAAGACATGTGACATCTACCAACCCGCACTGGGCCCGCGTGGTGGATTATAGCCCAATCCCGCTCATAGAGAGGAGGCCTGTGTCCCAGCAGTGGGAACATTAATAGGCTGATTATGCTATGCTATGCTAAGGCAATGACTTTCCGACGGGGACCCGAACAAGTTTGAGCACCCGCAAAATTGTTAAGGAAAATATATTTAGTTTTCAGTCACTAAGTCAACATTATTTTATCCGTCAGTCAAATAGGTTTATCTATGAAGCCAAATGTTTAGTTTGCTAACTTAACGAATTTCAAATAGAGCACTTTGACACTTAGGAATGCCGTTTATGCTGAGAACACAAACTTTCTAGACTAATCTAAGTACGTTGTACTAGTTGGTTAAATAATTAATCAATACCTTGTATGCATGTTTGTTAATAAGGGGCATATGTAGTATGATTGTTTTTTTATTTTCTTTTTTTTTTACGAAAAGAAAAAAAAAAATGCAAATGCTTTCTTTCTACAATAAAAATATTTACTACCTCATTATCACTTCACACACATACACATCTCAGTTCCAGTTGAAAGCGTCGGGCACTAACAGCTCGGCATTTTGATAAACTGGCTAACTAAATTTTTTGGTGAAGCCGTTAGCTACGCAATATTATCTTTTTTTATTCAGATTATGTTTTTTTTTTATGTTATGTTGTGTGCACTTGTGGCATGTGCAAAATAAACATTTTTTTCTTTCTTTCTTTCTTTACTAGCCCATTACTGCCCCACTAAACACGTTAAGCAGTTGGTCCTGCGCCTGATCTGTCTCCGGCCGTGTCGGATTGCAGTTCCTTTGGAGTATGAGAGCCAAGGAACAGACAGTGCACCAGTGCCTGCACAAAAATTGTGCACTATCATATCTACTGCACCGATCGTTAAAATCCACTGAGATTAGCAGCCGTGACCGAAAGCATTCAGCAGGACCATAATGTCCCAGTGCAAGGCAAAGTCTGATACAGAGAAGGCATAAGCAACTCGCTATGAATCGTCAAGATTGCTGAAGGCAGATCAGTGATTTCAGACTTATACTGTCCAATATTTAACAGGTTCACTGTCCAGGCTCCAGAGTGGGAATGGTTCATAAGTCCAGTTATTTTTTTATCCTTATGATGTGTCCTGCCAAGTCCGCATTAAATATGAGACTTTCTTCTTACGTCCACAGTATCAGATGGCTTAGAAATTGTACGGGAGAACGTACCACATACGGTCTGTGGACTGATGTGGAAGTCTCTCTACAGACCGTATGTGGTCTGTGGACAGTGAACCTGTTAACTTAGAAACTAAGTATTTACTGATTGAACAAGACAAAATATTGGTATATGCTCAGACTTGCAACACACAACATTCTGCATGAGAGGCGAGGAATTAAAAAAGGCATTTAGTTGAATTTTAATTGAATTGAGCAGAATTTGAAATGTATCTGAGTCAATACTATTCGTATTGTATTTTATTTTTATCTAAGTAAAATACAATACGAATAGATGTATGTGATGTATATGTGTGTGATTGTGTGTGTAAATCACCTGAATATTATGAAAAGAAAATAATCTTTTTTTTCCCAGATTTTTTTTCGCGAGAAGCTTCTGAAGAGCACTCTAACTTAAAACAAATACGTTCAAAGCAGGTTTTGAACCGCTCTGCACTCTTTGAGTTAACTTAGCCACCTGTTGTTTTATGTATTATGTAAAATACTTACTAACGACTGAACGTTACGGTTGTCTTGTGCATTAGAAGGTTTTCAAGTTACCAACTTTGCTTTGTGAGGAGATTGTGGAAATGCACTTAAGTTTATGCTTAAGTTATTACTTCAAGAATATGTTTATGGTTGTGTTAGTACCTACGGACTTACTTATATGGTAGATTTTAATCGCTTTGTTATACCTATCTACATTTAAATTTTAAAATAAGCTCGCGGCCTTGCCCGCCTAACAATGTGCCCAGGTACAGACATTTTCTTTTGGAAGTCGTTGTATACACCGTGGTTTTTTAGTCGTCTTACAACGGCAGCCCACTTCGTATCTCCAATGACTACTAAACATTCAATAAAAAAATTGGTATATATCAGATTTGAATAATTTAAAAAAAAATATTTTTCATTATTATGACGCATGACGGAGTTGAAACACCCTGTTGTGAGCGATGATCTACTCGACTCGGTAGGTATGTTCTACCGTTTGACACGTAAACATTATTAACAGGATGGTTCATAATTCTAATGTATTATTTATTTTTCTTTGTACCTATTATCTTAATTAATGGTGAAATAGAAATAATTATGTGTCGGATACATTGAGGGAACCAACTTTGTAAGACGAATAAAAAGTCACGGTTTATATTACATTCATACAGGGTGGAAGGCATAGGTTGAGAAGCTCGTGGCTAAATAATAACAGCCACTCGGGTCAATCTTCAGGTTAAGCCGCGCTTGCCTAGTTTGATCCGTGGATGGGTGATCACCCATTACATACCGAGTTTCCTCCGGTCCTCATTTGTAGATCTTTGACAGTCGTAACAGGTAGTCAGTGGCCCGAAAGTCTGACAACCAATCTTACAAAGGGTATCGTATTACCCAGTACTAACTGGGTTGTGGAAGTCAGATAGACAATCGCTCCATGTAATATACTGATATTCAGCTGCACCCGGTTAGACTGGAAGCCGGCCCCAACATAGTTGGGAAAAGGCTAGGCAGATGATGTTACAGGGTGGAAGGTACCCCGACGCTAAAACGGTTACCAAGTAACCGAACCGACCGACCGACCGACCGACCGACCGACCGTCCGACCGTAGTAGTCCATTTCTATGTACATCATTCTGTACATAGAAATTTTATGCTGGTTTTGCGTCGGTCGTCGACGTTGGTTTATGGCATTAAGTCCGCCTCTGTACTTTGTGCTTGAAGTGTTAAATAAATAAATAAAAAACAGGTGTTTCCAATAAAACTGCAATACTTACACGGTCAAAATATACGAAACAGCGGATTTTGTTTAAAATTACCGTAGTATTCTACGGCATGAAAATGGTTATTCTATAATTTCATTCCGTAGAACCCTACCACTTAACCATAACTGCTTTCCAGCAGACTCCCTTAAGGCTTTCCTTTATAAACTCAAACTCAAAGCATTTATTTCAATAGGAATGGTCTAATTGAAGTAAATGCTTTGAGTTTCATTTTCTTCTTACAGGCACGTTTGAATGTCATAAAACAAAAAAAAAAGCGAAGCTACATTCAAAGTCACAAGGCATAATAACTTGAGAAAGGTAAACGTTTCCCACATTTATTTCAAAGCACACACCGCCTTTATACCTCAAAATTTTCACTACTACAACAAAAGCCGCTCTGAAACCTCGAAACAGCATTAAGCATCATTTGCTTCTGTGAAAGTAAAGTGAGAAGGTATAACAGAGCAGGGCTTGAGAAAAACGTCGACGTAAGAGCCCTACAGTCCTGCTGTAAATGAGACAGGCTTTAGTGATGTATCAGGAGCCGGGATTTTAAATAAATTAAACTTTATTTACAACATTATTTTTAGTTTATGCGAAACCTGAATATAGTTTGTTTAGAATAAGTAACTGAATCGATTCCAATCATTTTTAAACCATGTTATATTTTGGCCCAAAATATTTAAAAAATGCTACAATTTGGATACCGAGCGACACTAAGTACCTATCGCAATCATTTAGGTACCTACTGCCAAATTATTATTATCAATGAGCTCAAGACGACGCTGCAGGCGCGCGCGCGACGGAGCCGCGTGTTGACCACGTTTTTGTGCGGAAAACCAGGTAACAGAACAAGCTTATAACTTTGTGATTTTTCATGACAGTTTTGAAATTTTGTACATAGATTCTCTATATTAAAATACTAGACACGTGTTTCAGGTTTCGAACATACTAAAACTAATGTTGTACTCGTATATTAACTAACTAACCAATTAACAAGGGAAGTTAAATAAAAGCTTATAAAAGGAGGGCAACTAAAATCTATTTTATTCTAATGTAAAGTTTGACGTTCAAACGTGTTTTTTAACGTATTATTTACTTTTTTTTTAAAAAAAAAACGTTACCCCACACTAGGAATTTCTCCTGTATCGTGGGTGCGTTTACAAACATTTATACTCACATACAAAAACAGCCAGCCTGGAACAACTACCTAGGTCATACAAATATTTGTTCCGTGCGGGAACCGAAACTGCGACACGCAGCGCAGCGGGCAATCGCTCAGCCACTGCGCCAATCGTGCTGTCAAAGATTTATAAATCTCCGGATACTTTTTACACAGTATAAATATTATTTTTATTATCAGCCATTTGTGTCCCACTGCAGGTCAAAGGCCTCCCTTTACTCTTTCCACTTATTATTCTCTCTTTCCCTATCCAGTGCTGTTGTTTGCCAATCTTTTTGAAAAGAGTTGAGTTCGTCCCGCCATCTCCTTCTGGCCCTGCCGCGTTGCCGTTTGTTGCTGTTTGGGACCCATTGTGTTATTACTTTAGCCCATAGCTCCTCCGGCATGCGACAGGTGTGGCCAGCCCAGTTCCATTTAAGCTTGGCAGCCGTGTGACCTACATCGGCAATTTGAGTTTTGGAACGCAGTATTGAGTTCCTTATACGATCAGTAAGTTTAACTCCAAGGATATTACGCTCTATTGCTCGCTGACAGACCCCGAGTGCGGACTTTTGACGCTTGGTTAGTGACCATGTCTGTGCTCCATAGGTGAGGGTAGGAAGAATGCACATGTCCATGAGATACACAGTATAAGGCATCATGAAATAAATTACCGTGGAATCAGTACAATAACTCTAGGCCGGCATTGATAAACGGGTATAATAGGTAAAAGTTAATATGAAGCTGTTTTTATACCATGCTTAAAGATAAAGATATTACTTAGCAGATAACTGTGTACATTAAGATCTTATTAGTAAACATTACATTATTAGTTTCAACAGTTTACCCAAGTCGGAGTTTATGCAATGGTATTTAAAAAAAATAAAAAAAGCGACATCACTATCGATGTTGTTGAAAAACAACGTTTACAGCTGTATAATAAGTTATTTATTGTCTCTGAAAGTAAGGAAATTAAATTATAAATCTTATTAGACCCTATCAAAACGTCGTGAGGAAACCAAACATGCCTGAGAGATATTTCTTGACGCATGTAAAGCCAAATCTGACCATGGCCCATGGGCGGCATAAAACTCTGACACCAGCCCCCGTAGCATGACCACCATAGACAAGGATTTTTGACAGATAGTGCAAATAAATCTGTCATTGTGTCGACACAATCTGTCATTTTGTCGATTCTTCCGTCAAAGAAATCCTTGTGTACGGTGGTCATGCTACGAGGGCAGGTTAGGCACTAACCACACGAAAACAGAAGATTAGACCCTCAGATCTCAAGTCAGTCTAATCTGTTATCTTTCTGAACGGACTGAGAAAAACTAAAACATTAATTAAAACTTGTCTTTTAAAAATTTACAGTCAACAAAGAGCTTGCTATAAACAAAAGAGAGTAAACCCGTGTGTCTAATTAAAACCAGATAAGCACAAAGTTTCAACTTAAATCCCGGTGTATCCCCACTTTCCGGGATCCCGGAACTTTCTCCCAACACTACTAAGTTCACGGCAGAAGGGTATGACGCAAAGTGGTGCTCTTCCCGCTTTGTGATACACGTGCAGAAAGTAGTACATTTTAATTTTTATCTCTCGCTTTCGCTCTCCCGTTTATTTTATCTTTTCACAATAAATGCTATTAGATGAAGCTACTTTCTTTTCAAAGGAAGTTGGTAGATTTCGTTAGGGAAGCACTTTATCTGTTGGTAACACCATTCCAAATGGAGGTATTCATTTAACTCGATTTTTTTCTTTGAAGTAACGGACTCAAGCGCCGATATTATTCTGGGAGGTTAAGTTGCTTTTGGTGCGGTTGGTCAGTAGATTGGTGTCCGTTCTTTATGTTCAACGATAAAGAAAACTGTTAGAATTTTTAAAATCAGATGATAACGGTGTACTGCCGAGTTCATGACGATCTGCACTTTTCAACTTTATGTCCTAAGTTATTAGGAACAAAAGTAATCGATCGTAAGTGGACTCGGTAGTGTCTATGTCCTAACTGGTTTGTGGTACAATGATTGGGGAAAGGCAACCACGCATCAATTATTTCTATTTTCAGAAAATGGGGTAAAATGGGCCACGTGGTCCGAGTGCTCACCTAGTATTTCGGGAAATCGCCAAGCGGTTGGTCGACTCTTTTTTCGTAACCAGAGGGCCTATTTTTTGGCCAAAGAATCAGCACTGCCATCCAACGTGGCAATACTGCCAGTCTTCTTGGCACTTTTCCTGTTGACAGCGATGTAGACGAAAATTTTTTGACACCCTGTAACCATTTGATACTTGTACATGTTTTTATTACTACAATAGATTTGAAGTTTGTAAATATTCTTTGTAATAAATATATTTATTTTCAGAAACTATATTATTTCCATTTTGAACAAAACCGTGAATGGTTCGAAAATATTGTTTTTAAATGTTTAAAAAACTATTTTACCAGTTGATACAATAACCGGGCTTTCGTATCCAGTATCTCCCAAACAACTAGCTAGCTGAATAAGGTTGTCAGTCCATCTTGCAGGAGTTGTGTGGGATGGACACTACACTTGCCGAAACGCGGTCTCCACTCCAGAACTCATTTATTGCTACGCCTCAGTTGATTGCTTCTACAAATACAAGGTAAAGAGACCCTTCACGAAGCCGTCAACCAAGCATTCTGTACATCAGACTAAGTAACCCTACGCAAAAATTATTGCTGGGAAACGACTTTTTTTTTTAGGTGAAAAATCACGTGGTACGGTAAAACTGAAGGTAACGCACTCAATTGTGTTGATGGATGCATTGAATAGTACGGGGGTCGTGGAGGTACCTACTTAAAGTAAAGTTACAAACAAAGTTGAAACTTTGAACCCCAACATCTCCGTAACTAGAAGGTTCCCAGGTATGGGCTAGAACAAAATATGATCGCAATGACTAGGAGAACAAGTGCATTTCAGTAATTCTTCGTTAAGGGTCTAGCTACACCCTTTATACCTACTGTCGGTTTCTGCATTGAGAATTTTAAGTTGAGCACCTGTCATGCACTACTTTGGTATAATCCATATACACCTGTAATCCCGGTAGGGTATAGTATCATCACACCTGTAATCCCGGTAGGGTATAGTAGAGTATATAATAGGGGGAATGCTATGGCCATCACGCGGGCAAGAATCCAGACTCCGTGGCTGCTACTGAGAAATTCCAGATGGAAAAACCCAATAACACTTTGCCCGACCCGGGAATAGAACGCAGGACTCCTTGCTTAGCAGTCGCGCTTAACCACTAAACCAAAGAGGCAGTCTTAACAATATAGTGCTCCGAAATTCTATGCTGAAGTTGAATTCGACAGATTTTCAACATAAAATTCCCAATTCAGTAACCGAGAGATAGACTTCAACTCAACCAACACCTATCTCAATAAACCATCTTCAAAGAAATACCTACTCTAGATAAAATTCAATAGTGTAGTACAGGCAGCGTTGAACACAAAAAGAATCACAATAGCTGCAGCCTGAGCTCTCTTGACCTACCGAGCTCATGTTATTTGTCAGTGGAACAACAGAAGTCTTACTAAGAAAAGGTGCTAAGTAATAAAACTACAAATGACACAACTATGACAATTAATACAGGGTGTAAACAGACCCTTCACGAAGCCGTCAACCAAGCATCTGTGCATGCTGGGAAACGACTTTTTTTTTGGGGTGAAAAATCACGTTTTACGGTAGGACTCGATGGAGCGCACTCAAAGTATTGTGCTGATGGAAAAACGTGTGAAAAAGTTGGAACTTTGACTCCCAATATCTCCGTAACTAGAAGGTTCCCAGATATGGTCTAGAACATAAAAAATATCGCAAAGATGGGAAGAACAAGTGCCTTTTTGCTTCGTTAAGGTCTATTTACACCCTTTATGTGTAGGCATTAGTTCGAGCCATTTGGGTATAAGCACTGGGGGCATGGGGGCATAGTCGGACTGCTTACCCGATTTTTCAGGTAATCGAAATACTGTAAGTCGACTTTTCTCGAGCCATAGAATCAACATTACACTTCGACGTGTGCAGGCGGGAAATCACAGAATTAAAATAAATAAATCAAGTTCTATATATAAATATCGATGCAAATTTTCTTGACAAGCAACGCCACCATCATGTGTTACCATTACATGCATACATACTGACTGCCATTGTCTTTTCTCGTTGACAGTGATACGGATATTCTTTTGACAGTATGAGGTTTGCCCAGTCTTGCTGAGAAGCTGAGATGGGCGGAGTGGTGCGTAGACATGCAAGATTTGATCAATGACAAAAGCGTAGTAGATTTCAACCAATATAAATGTAACGATAAATTCTTCACCATTATCCTGGCCGCACCGAGTGGACCCAACATGCTGCTGCGTCCTGCTGTGCCTACGACGCAGTGGTACATTTCTCGTCTTCATCACTTAACGAAGGTTGAGGAAGTCATGGAGTATTTAAGAGTGAAGACCAACTGGACTCAGAGGAACGAAAGATTGAAATCGCGCCACAATATCAACTTCGTGGTTCGAGTTCCATCTACAGATCTTCCTGAAAGGGATTTTTGGCCGAAAGGTGTCGTATACGGACGATTCCGAGGACAGTTACGCGACACCACGCAGCAAAACACGACGCCGTCAACGATACGTGTATATTTATAGTTCAATAAGGTTTTTTTATATGTATTAGTTTAAGATTATTTTGTGTATTTTTATATGGACCTTAGTTGCCTGATAATAAAATGATTATTATTATCCGTCAGCCTCCTCCTACTTTTACGAATAGATTTCATGTGATTCCACTGAAGTTTCTTTCGAACGAGGTTAACGAAACTTTACCCCACACATTTAAACTTCTGAAGTTCCCCTGTCATGCAACAGGTGAGCCGAAGGGAAATTTCCTTTTTAAAATTCATGAGACGAAATTGTCGACGTTGCTATCGATGATATTACGAGATGATCACCTACTTGCTTATTTATTGAAAGATATTTGTGACAAATAAATAAGGTGAAAAGTCTAGAAGCGTTTGGCTTTAGGACTCGTCGAGCAAGGTTAGGCTTTGAGTAGATCCTGAATATAATGAACATTGAACAAAGAAGCCGGCAGTGAATAAAAAGATGTATTTAAAGTAGAATTTGTGCCAGATAGGTTAGTAGGAACTTTGTCAAAGTTGGTAAAACAAGTCATTCGTAATCAAACTCAAGACCTCACACATGAAAACCACACCTGCAGCCACTACACCAGTCGTAGCAGTCTTAGTTTTAAGCAGAGATTTGCTTGAAAACTTTAGTTTAAAGTAACTTAACTAAGATATTTCGTTCAAGTTTCAGTCTGAAGTAGGGACTCAGAATATTACTGAATTTGCGATGCAAAATACTTCTGTGCGACTATACGAGAATGAGGATCAAATGCGAACTCTGTTGAGTAACGAAGCCAGTTTTAGTGCAACATGCACAGTGTAAACTATTTATTTATTTATGTTCAATTTAAAGACATTTATTTTCTCAAAGAAAACATTAAAGTTCACTTAAAGAGAAACTTAACTAAATTAACAATAGGTTGTGTTACATTACGACGTTGAAGCTATCAATGAAACTGAACACCATAGTTTCATGCATAAAATAGCAAGTACTGTACAGATATAGTTTAAATGTTTGTAAACGCACTCACGATACAGGAGAAATTTCCAGTGTGGGACAACAAAAACAGAAAGAACGAAAGAAAGTTAAGTTATGTTCACACAAAATACTTAACAGGACATTACATTAAGATAGAATAACACAAAGGTACTGCTTATTTCATGAGAAATTCCAGCAGACCTGCGAGAGGAAAGTTTTATTAGAAATGTAGACACAGTGTGTAGAAAAGAGAAAATAAGAAAAATTTCAATTAGAACTTAAAACAACAATATACCTATATTAAATAAACATAAACACAAATATATACACATAAAAAATAAATACTCTTATTATAAATATATACCTATAATATATATCTATCAGTCGTTAGGCAGTCAGTGGCCCTAAAAGTCTGACAACCAGTCTTACCAAGGGATATCGTATTACCCAGTACAGACTGGGTTGTGGAGGTCAGATAGGCAGTCGCTCCGTGTAAAATACTGGTATTCAGCTGCATCCGGTTAGACTGGAAGCCAACCCCAATATAATTGGGAAAAGGCTAGGCAGATGATGATGAATATATATCTAGAATATTACAGTACGAAGGAGAGGTTATGCTCTTTGACTTGCTTCTATTCGATAGTTTAAATACCAGAGAGCCTGGACAAAAAGATAACTATATTAGAATAGTCGAATATTTACCTGATCTATACAAATAAATAAAATTGAAGTGTCTGTTAGTAATTTTAAAATAACAGTTTTATTCTGAATGCATATGAAAGTAAACAGAAAAACATTTTAGTCTGTCTGCCTGTTTGTTTCGGCTAATCTTTAAAACGGCTTTGAATTAAATGAATAATGGAAATCTTTGTTATTATATCATGTGAATTATTCATATGATATAATTACAAAGATTTCAACGATATTTAATCAAAACAATTAGAGATTACAATAATAATTATTGATTAAATCCAAAATTATAAAAATTATTAGACTTGAGTTTAGAGCCAATAGATTTATGCGTGGTGACCACCGGGTGACAGTCACATAAAAAAAAGCGCTGTCACCGCCGCCGTGGCAACCATAACCCCATTCGGTGTTAACCGCTCTAAAATCAATTTCAAACCACAGAATAAAAATAATCGATTACAACTTATAAAAAGTGTTGCAATAAACCGAAATAATCGTCGCGCGCCGTTACATACGAGTAGTTTTATGACTTTACCCTTGACCAAAACCTTGGCATTCGGGTGTCGCAGCGGAACTGAGCCAGGGTACCCGCAGATATACAGAGAACTGTAGCAGTATGGCAGGAGCCGTACCAAGCGGTCCTGGCAACCGCGGCAGGGCTCGAGGCGCCCGGTGCCGCGGACGGCGGCGTCATTGTTGGCAGACGTCGGGCGCCCGCGCGACTGGCACGCGCGACTCACGCAGCTCTGGATGAGCCCCGTGTAGTGACAACGCGCCATTTTTTTTTTTTTTTTTTTTTTTCTTTCTTTATAAAAAGGTGTTTACATAAAAAAGTATAATTATAATATAAGTTAAATCGGTGGTGGTGTATAAGATAGTACATTGATATCATCCGTTCCTGTGAAGAAATACAGGCACTATATCACAAACACTTTTCCGTTACTAAGTTGAAAACATATAATTCTAACCTAGAGAGTTATACTCGTAATATAAATCGTGTATATACAAATAAGTTTCATTTTCCTTTCGTAGTCAGCAATATCCATTAAGTTACAGGTGAAACCAATTTTGTTATTTTTTTATTAATTTTAGTTTATTGTTAGTTCCACTGATATTGTTGTTTACCAGAACTATAGTTTTTAAGATTTCTTATAACGTCATCCGTATCACTAGACAGACATCTTGTTAAAGTTTGTTGACGGAATACTCTTGACATGTTGTTACAGAATAAATAAAATGTTTTGATGGAAAAAAAAAAATCAAAAAGCTCAAATTGCAACTAACACCGTAGAAATAAGCACAGCTCTTTTCTACTCCACTGTTTTGCAAAGCAAATATTTGTAAATGCCTCTTGACTCCGCTCTTCAGTAAACCCTATATTTAGTAGTAGTATTTAGTCTGTGGATGCGTAGTAGACATAATTTATTACAGTTTTTAAATGAGCTTCGCTTTTGCTGTTCTGTTTATTGCAAGCTCTTGCTGACTTTAGAATTTTCTTTTTGAATGCTGGGTAATAGGCACTAGGAAAAGATTCTTCCTATTTTTCAAAATAACAGATTTTACTGAATCCGTAAATTAATATACATCATTATTTTTAGTATATGCGAAACCTGAATATAGTTTGTTCAGAATAAGTAACTGAATGGAATATATGTATTGTCCCAATTTTTTTTTTTAAATGTTACAAGTTCGTCACCGAGCGATATTAAGTACCTATCGCAATAATTTAGGTATCTACTGCCAAATTATTATTATCAATGAGCTCAAGACGACGCCGGAGGCACGCGCGCTGGCTCACTGCGTGGAAACCACGTTTTTGCGCGGACAACCAGATAACAAAACAAGCTTATAACTTTGTGATTTTTCATGATACAGTTTTGAAATTTTGTACATAGATTCTTTACATAAAAATACTAGACACGTGTTTCAGGTTTCGCATATACTAAAACTAAGGTTGCATATACGTTACTTAAAACAAAAAATCATTTTTTAATTTTTGCCTTTCTGTCTGTCCGTGTGTTTGTTCCAGTTAATCTCCGAAACGGCTGGACTGATTTTGACAGAATTTTTACTGGTAGAAAGCTGGTAGAAAGTAACTTATGCTACTTTTATTTTAGGAAAAAAGATAAGGGTTCCGTTCAAAAACATTAAAACCCTAGAAATTGTTAACAAAATCCGATTCATATTGGGAAGTCATATTTTTATAATAATTTCACGAAGACGAAGGTCGCGGAGAACAGTTACTAGTAGACTTATTTTTTTTCCACTGGAAAAGCCACTTGTGGCCAAGCCATAATATCGCTTGGCTACAAGATAGGATTGTTCGTCAACTGGCGAGTGTGAAATTCCTGCGTGCTCGCGAGTCGACACCTAGCCCGTCGCTTAAGTGTGTAGGTACTCAAGCGATAACAATGCATTCATACGGTGTATTTTATAATTTAAAATGAGATTTATGTGTTTGTATCGATTTAAATGAGCGTAAGAAACGATACAAACGTGTGAGAGACTGTAAACGCGCGTCATCTGCGCCGAAAAAATACGCTGTGTAAAAACCTTTGCACACCACATTTTTTTAATGCACTGACAATAAATTGTAAAACTAGTATAAATATAGGCGAAACAAAAGGAGCATTAGGGAAAATGGTTGTAATGGTCTGCATCATCATCATTTCAGCCCGGAATCGCCCACTGTTGGGACCTCCCGTTTATACCGCCATTGTTTTCTGTTCTGGGCGTCCATTATCCATCATTTTCCCGCGATTTTGACGATATCGTCAACCCAACGCGCTTTTGGACCCCGCTGGTTAGGCCCAACCTCGACCACTATTCGGTCAAATCCTTACTCTATCTTCATACCTACATAACGAAACATCACGCTTGTAATCCACGAAGGATTAGGCATAGGGGTACCTGTCTCGCACGAAGCCCTTTGCTACATCGTTTATCATGCGCACAGCATAATTATGCTTCAAGGAGTGGAATTGCCTGCCTGCGTCGGTGTTCCCAGTTCATATGACCATAATCTATTTAAGTCGCGAGTTAATAGGCTTCTTTTGGGTTAGCTCGTTCCATTATCGACCTCATTTTTGTCTAGATTGACGTCAAGGGCCCCCCCATTTAATATTGATAAAAAAACCTAATAGTACACCCACATTTTGTTACCTACAATGACATGCAATTACATAAAATACTTAGGTACAATCTCTTTTTTTCCCAGAATAATTCTAGTAAAGGTTATACGTCTAGCAAACAAATATTGACCTTTATTACACCCAAAAACATATACAAAAAAACAAATTATACCTCAAAGTCTCATCTCCAAACTTTTAATTGAAGTTGGCAAATAAAATATTTATTTTTATAACCCAAACAACTTCAAAGATGTCCTTAAGTAATTTGGCTGAAGAAAATGAGAGAAACTTGCATCATTTTTATTTTTATGGGTGCTTAACTTTATGACCTTTATTTATGGTATTACAGCACATAAAGTATTGATGTCAACAGTTTTAGTGATTAGCTTTGATATTACCTATTTATAGTTTCTCTGACTAGCGATTTCTCCCGTCTGCAAAGTTTTTTAGAGTCGTCTTATGTTTATTTGAAAACAATTTAGTTTTCTGATGAACATCTTCTTCGGTATTTGCTCTGTATAGTTCATAGAAAGCAAACAAACTGGGGTCATTCCTGTAGTTAAGGAAACATCTGCTTGACATCGTAACGCCTTTTCCACGACCTCAGGCGATAGGAAATGCGACGTATATGATGCGGCGTCGCACGAGCATCAAGCGTGTTACCACAGCGCCTTTTGAAAAAAACAAATGAAATAAAATGCTGCGAGCATGTACACTGGTCACCGTGACGATACACGTCGAGAGACTATACCCACGTAGTGGAACAAGTAACACACGTGTCGTTTGACGCAAATCAGTGTCGGAGAACGTGAACGTGACTAAGAAAATACAAAACCATGTCAAACAACAAACTTACAACTAAGCATAATAATCAGCCTATAATGTTCCCACTGCTGGGACACAGGCCTCCTCTCTATGAGAGATAATGGGCTATAATCCACCACGCAGGCCCAGTGCGGGTTGGTAGATGTCACATGTCTTTGAATTTTTCAAGACATGTGACATTCACGATGTTTACCTTCGCCGTCTTTCAGAGCAGTGGTGATGATATCAATTGACAATTACACAAAGTAATGCGCCTACCAGGGTTCGAACCCACGACTTTCTGCTCGTAAGTCGGGGCCGCCACCACTGGGCCACCGCTGCTCTCTGAGGCAGCAATTAAAAACTTGCTGCCTTAACATAATTCATACCAATAAAAGACTAAAA
This sequence comes from Noctua janthe, assembly GCA_910589295.1. Lineage (NCBI taxonomy): Eukaryota > Metazoa > Arthropoda > Insecta > Lepidoptera > Noctuidae > Noctua > Noctua janthe. The sequence continues at coordinate 13,376,662 of OU342573.1, forward strand.
TTCAAAGAGACAACACACTCCAAAATACAAATTCACTCATATATTTCCATCTCTCCCAATTCAATAAAAAAAAGTCCATTCATATAAAATATAGTACGAATACTTCGCTCGATACTCGATAGTCCGACAGGCACTCTTGGCGTACAAAATTGAATATTATTCGCAAATTGAATACCTGTCAACTGGATTCATATTTAGTTTACTGCTACTACTGATTGTCGATCGTAACTCACTTTTGTAGTCTTGCCATCAACCAGGCACGAATTCAGATTTCGTGGCTGTTTACCAATAACACTTTGGCCGACCTGGGGATCGAACCCAGAACTTCATACTCGGCAGTCACGCTTGCGCCCATTTGACTAACGAGGCAATTTCAGAGAGGAATAGTACATTTTGATACAAGTGGGGTAACTTTGTCATTGCAGCCAAAGCGAAATTCACTTCCTTCTTTCCAATTCTAAGGTGTTATGGAGCCGAGAATTGCAGTGACAATTTTTTTTTCTTACGTCATCACCATCTGCCTAGCTTTTTCTCAACTATGTTGGGGTCGGCTTCCAGTCTAACCGGATGCTGCTGGATACTAGGTAGTATTATTTACATGAAGCGAATGGCTACCTGACCTCCAAAACCCAGTTATGGTTATCAGACTTTCGGGTCACTGACTGACCTGTAACGACTGTCAAAGATCTACAAATGACAGCCGGGACCAACTGCTTATCGTGCTTTCCGAGGCACGGAGTAAACTCGACATGTAATGAGCGGTCACCCACGGATGAACTTAGGTAAGCGCGACTTTACCTTGAAGATCAATCCGAGCGGCTTTTATAATTTAGCCACGAGCTCCTCATGATTTTTTTTTAGTAGCCTGTACTGTCCCACTGCTGAGCAAAGGCCTCTCCCAATTCCTTCCGTGTGGTCTTTTCCGTGCAATTTTTTCTTACACCAGACAAAATTGTGAGGAGCTCGTGGCCAAATAACAACAGCCGCTGAGAAAAAACCTCGTTACACGATACCATAGTAAGGCCTCCCACTTTACACGGTCAGGAGGCAGTAAAATGTCCTCTACGTCAGCAGGATTTTATGTCTACTAGGCTCACCAAGTTTTTGCATTGCATGAGGTTTTATTTATGGCTCGTTCTTTGTGACCGCATGATGGGTGACCTTGTGTACGAAATTCGGTGGACATTTTGATTTAGTACCTACGCTGCATCTGTGTAGTGTGTTATTTTTGTGGAAGTTTCTTCGTGAATACAAACTCTGAATGTATTGTCAGCTTTTTTTTGTTTGCAGAATATTTCATTTTTGATTCCGTTCCCGAAGGAATATTTTCGACATCCACGAATTGGAGTATAATAGCTAATATTATAAAAGCAAAAGTAACTGTGTGTTTCTCACGACTGAACCACGGGAACGTATTGAATTTAACATTACGCCTCTAATCTCGGAATGGTTAGGCAATGGTGTACCCAATTATAGTACACCCATTTTATAATAATATACTTCGCCTGGTATTCTCTTTCCGTGACAGCTGAGTCACGTGATTGGCCCAAGAATACGTCATCAGTTGCGATGCTGTCGGTGTGTGATTGAATTACCCGAGCAAAATGCATTTTTTAACTTAACAAAGCAATTATGAACTAATAATTCAATATTTGTATTAATTTCAAACTAAATAGGTGAATCACACGAGTACCTAAATAGTTAAGCTAGTTAGTCATCTATTTTATTTTCATTCACTAAATGAGAGTCCCTAAATTTACTGAAAAGGACAATCAATGGTAACACTTTTCGTGACGTAGTCTTGGGCCATCGCGGGAAGAGAATACCTGGCGAAGTATATTATTATACCATGAGTACACCCAAATTTCGCCAGTTAAGTTTAAGTCCCATCTAATAGGGGCGAGCCAATTGCCATCAACCGGTCATAAATTCAGGCTCCATGGCTGCTACTGAAAAAATTCCTAATGTAAAAACCAAATAACACTTTACCCGACCCGTGAATCGAACCCAGAACCCCATCGACCAACGAGGCCGTCACGTATTGAACTAAATCTGAATTCTATTTATATTAACAATAGTTTAGAACACGACGTCCCCTAATCTCCAACACAATACATAGCCATGTCAAGCAATTTTAGATAAGACCAACATTAAACCGGCGAACGATTCCGTCGGGAGCTCTAGTACGAAATGCATGCTCCCTCGGCGAATGTAACTTTGTTAAGAGGTGCTATTTTAAACATAATAATGGTATCTTGTGGCTAGGCCACGAGTTATTAGGCTACGAAATTTAAAAAAGGCCTCTTTGCCTTAGTGGTCTCAAGCGCAATTTTTGAGCACGAGGTCCTGGGTTCGATTCCCAGGTTGGGCAGTGTTATTGGGTTTTTGGGATTTGTGCCCATGTGTTGGTGGTAGGCTCGCTCCTTATATTACTTGGGTGTACCACCTACTATTAGTTATACACCGTGACTTTTTAGTTGTCTTACAACGGCAGCCCACTTCATTTATACAATGGATACTAAACATTCATAAAAAAGAATTGGTATTTATGAGATTTTAATAATTTAAAAATAAAAATATTATTCAGTATTATGGCGCATGACGTAGTTAAAACACCTTGTTGCGAGCGATGATCTACTGGACTCGAGTGCTGGGTAGGTAATGTTCTCCCGTTTGACACGTAAACATCATTAACAGGATGTTTCATAATTTTATTCAAATTTTTTATTATTATTTTTCTTTGTAGGTACCTATTATGGAAAATAAAAAAAAAATCGCACCTAGAGCTATTTTATGTCGGGTACATTGAGTAGACGACCTTTATAAGACGACAAAAAGTCACGGTGTATAGTATACAGAAAAGAGTGTCCATGTAGTTTCTTGCCCATTCTTCTCCATAGAGATCTACGCTTTACAATGGGCAACATTTTCCGTTGTGACTGGGACTGTAGCTTCATCCTTTTGTTTTTGTCCCTCAACAGTGCCTGCAACGGTCTAATTGAAATAAATGCTTTGAGTTTGAAAGTTTATTACTTTTAAAGAAACTACTTATTTTGCTTATTTAGAGCCTTTCACGAGTCCTCGTGATGTCAAACAGTGACGGACGTACGTAGCGCTTTAACGTCGCATCGCAAGTTGTATCGCACGAGGCCGTGTACAGGTCTTAAAGAGATATTATTTTAAACATGATAATGGTGTCTAGTTAAGTTCTTAATAAATATGTCTGTATCGTTTCGTTTTAGAGGTTTTAAAGGACAAAGAGTTAGCAAGTTCTAAGTGGTTACTGGCTGGAAATGGGCCATTGTATAAACTGGATGACGGTAGCTGGCCAGATCTACAATGTATCTATCAAGTATTGCATCCATGTGCATCAGTGGCGAAGCTTCCATACAACTCGATTCCTACCGGTGTCCTTTTGAAAACGGGCACAATCAGTATTCCATAGACAAATTATAAAACCACATTAAAGATAAATTTACTCCGGCTTACCTCTTCAAAAAATTAACCTGTGCATTGTCTCCAATAATGGAATGGTGGGCTCATGAGGGCAACCTATTGTAACTGTTGACCATCAAAAGTACTAGTTATGAAAGTCAGCACTTTTTGTTTGCATTTTAGCTCTTAATTAAGTCTAGACGTTAGACAAAGATTTTTCACCTAGAACTGTCAAATTATTTCGTAAAAATCTTTTTATTTAATTAAAAACTATTGAAACGTCTAATTATTATTATCTGGCTCAAACACCAGTTACCATTCGACAGATATTCAATTAGTTTGAAAAACTTTATCATACTTTGAGACTTCAGAATAATTAAAGGCTATCAGAAAATGGTTTAAGATTAATTATTTTTGAATACTTACCTAAATAGCATACATTATTTGGGCCATCAACTGGGCTCAAATCCAGACTCCTTGGCTGCTAATGAGAAATTCCTAATGCAAAAACCCAATAACACTTTGACCGACCTGGGAATCGAACACAGGACCTCATCCTCAGCAGTCGCGCTTGCGATCACTAGACCAACAAGGCAGATGACGCAGGGAGGAGAAATGTCATCCTTATAACATAATCAGCTTAGGACAAGCAATGAACTCAGAATATAAATACTGTCGTAGACTATTTGTTCACAGGATAACCATCACACGAGGGCGTGTGCAAGCAGGATGGCCGTCTCGGATTCGGTCATTAGTACGCTCTTGGAATGAATCGCAAGAACGCCAGTGGTGACCACGCGACCCACTTATCAGTCTACCCACACCGCAGCGTGCTTCCATAGAGCCGTGATGTTTACAGCTTGAGGCGAGGACGATATTAAGTGTCTGATCGTTGCGGAGTTGAGACGTCCCGGAACTGTACCCGATTCGTTGTGCCCCGTGTTATTGTGGTAAATTATAATTTCAAGTAATTTATTAGTTTAATAGAAACAGTAGTTATCGCACCCAGTGTATTTTCATTGCACGAAACCCATCTTCTGCCCACATGATGTACGAGCCTAACGGAATAAATCCTGACAACCCGACATAATATGTACGTTACGAATAGATTATTGCAAAAATAAGTTTGTATGGACAAAATTGCAAAGATAAGTAATACCTTAAATATTCTGGCTACGAAACCCTATGCAAGGGCCGAATGGCACTTAGCCACTTTTAAATAGGTACGTAGTCATAAAAAGAACACTAGAAACTCAAAGTACAAAATTCAGTGGTTTTAAATTTTAAACTTATGCCCCTAGAGTATATAATACAGTTTGCCTTGAACAAGTTATGAATTCAATTTTCAAAATCCTCTTGTTTTTATATTCATATGAAATCCGCTTGGGGCTCCGCTGTAGTTCTAAACATCCCTTGGAGGATAAAAAAACAATATAAGTTTTATATTATTTTGTAATAGTGCGTTTTTGGTAAGTTTTTCTGTAACAAGAAATGAAAGGGGCTTTCTTTTTAACATTATGATAGTTTTTAAATCAGATTAGGAATGTGTTTTTAGATAGTTGAAAACTTCGCATAAAGCTGTCAAAGATTTACCTGTTTTTTTTTTATTTTAATCAATTTATACAAACTGCCTCGTTGGTCTAGTAGTCGCAAGTGCGACTGCTGAGCATGAGGTCCTGGGTTCGATTCCCGGGTCAGGCAAAGTGCCATTGGATTTTTCCATCAGGAATTTCTCAGTAGCAGCCACGGAGTCTGGATTTGCGCCCGGTTGATGGTAATAGGCTCGCCCCCTATTACATGGGATTTAAACATAACTGGCAAAATGTGGGTGTCCTATTAGGTAAACCTCTGCCTAACCCTTCGGGGATAACAGGCGTGATGTTTTGTTATTATGAATTATCGCTCTATTTCATCAAAACTGCTATCAAAGTAATCAAAAATAACATCAACCAAAAATTCGAAGATTTTTTGAACGTGTACAAACCCGCTTTAGGCCTGCGTGGTGCGACCAACTCACAGACAGGAAGTATAACCTTATCTGGTCATCATCTGCCTAGGCTTTTAATGACATAGCACAATACCAGTATTTTACATGGAGCGACAGCTCAAATCACACAATACTTAATCAGATTTTTGGTCAGACTTTCAGGCGTCTAACTACTCGTAATGACGGTCAAGGATCTACAAATAACAGCCGGGAACAACAACTTAACATGCTTTCCGAGACACAGAGGGCCTCGAATACACGAACCGTTCACCGCACGCGTTGTTTCTTTCTTTCTTTTGAAAAAAACGTTGCCCCACACTAGGAATTTCTCCTGTATTGTGGGTGCGTTTACAAACATTTAAACTGACATACACAAACAGCCAGACCCGGAACAACTAACTGTAGATCATACAAATATTTGTTCCGTGCGGGGATCGAACCCGCGACACGCAGCACAGCAGCCGGTCGCTCAGCCACTGCGCCAACCGTGCCGTCAACAGTCTGTTAACCGTCTGTTTAACCTTGAACATTGACTCCCAAATTACTATTTAGCCACGAACCCCTACATCTTCAGCTAACGTGGGCCAAGTCTGCTAGTAGGTTGATAATGCCATATAAAATACCGAATGAAGTATCAGCCTACCTGGTAACAAGGCTAAAATGTAAGGCTCTTCGCCCACAACGACTTTTTTCAAGCGATACTGTCGTACCGTAAACGCACGTCAACATCGCTACTGTATCGATACAACCGCGCGACGGTTGTCTGGACTGATTCGTCTGATTCCATCTTGCAACTGTAGTGTTCACAGATATTTCTGTCATCATTATCTGCTTAGCCTTTTCTGAACATGTTGGGGTCGGCTTCCAGTCTAAGCGGATGCAGCTGAAAATCAATATTTTACATGAAGCGACTGTCTATCTGACGTCCACAACCCAGTTATTACTGGATAATACGACACCCATTGGTAAGACTGGTTGTCAGACTTTCGTGCCACTGAATTATTTAGCCATTTTTTTTTTATAAGTATAGACGTTTCTGTGTGGATGCTAAATCGCGTTTGGATCGCTGCTAAAGCGTGACAGCATCTTAATACCAACACTCGCGACTCAACAATCATCGAACATCGCGACTGTATCGCGGTTGTTTTGCGTTTACGTCGTTGCAAAAAGTCGCGGTAGGCGAGTGCCTTTAGACGGGTAGCTCAAGGCCTGAATCTAATATCACTCAACACTGGAGCCACTCGACAATCGCTTCTCATGAATTTTAAAAAGGCATTTTCTTTGAAGAGAACTGCGCTTAATCTTTCGAGAGGAATTGAGGGTAAACATGAGTAGTTATAGAGCTCAGGGGGTCTAAAATGGCCGCCGTTTAAGGCCTGGTCTCTCTAGTTGCGCTTTTCGTGCATTCTAGAGATACCACCTTAGCTGGTATCTCATCAAATAGACCTCTATGCCAAGGACTTAGGTCACCTTAAGACGTTCGTGTTTTTAATGCGATTCGATCATGTAATGTTCATGATGTTTCAGAGGCATTTAAGATGGTATTTGTCCAAGGACCAACGGTCTACGATAGAGGCTTATTATTATACATATTCTGTTTTTACTGCGTCGTTGGTCGAGTGGTCTCAAGCGCGACTGCTGAGCATTAGATCCTGGTTTCAACTCCCGGGTCGGGCAAAGTATTATTGGGTTTTTCCTTCTGGAAAAAAAAAATTCTCATTAGCAGCCACGAAGTCTTAATTTGTGCCCGGGTGATGGCAATAGGCTCGCCCCCTATCAGACGGAACTTAAAACATAACTGACAAAATGTGGGTGTACTATTACGTACAGCTCTGCGGTACCCTTCGGGGATTACAGGCGTTATGTTATGTGATGTTATGTTACATTTCACAATGACCATATTGTGATATTATAAAATGTTAAAATAAGTATTAAATAATTACAAAATGTCAAATATTTTTTTTTTAAATAGGTATAATATAAAATTTTAATTTTTCGTCTTAGGATAAAAATTAAAAACTAATAAAGAAAAAAAAATCTAATGAAATAATTAAAGAAATTAATATATCTAATTACAAACAATTAAGATTGAAACTTGCGCAGACGCATGGCGTACCAATTTGCTATAAAAAACGCCCAATAACAGTGTTTAATTGAATGTGACTAAATACTTCTTGGTTCGACGAACTTAAACTTTTTTTAGAATTTATCAACGGCAACATCTAATTAACCATATGGGATGATATAAGTTTTTAAACGGTCATGGTCTCTAACTTTATCATTAAGACTAGAAACAAGATAAACATGAGTAAACATTATAATTATACGGCTATTATATAATTAGTGCGTTTAAAAACTTCCATATTATTATTATAACTAGAAGACGGGATATTTACCATGTTTATTGTTTTCTTTGAGTTCCCGATATTCGTTCCAGTGGTCCAGCTGTGTAAAAAGCGGAATAGTGCCGAAAAAAGTTCGCGAGCAGACACAGTGAGTTTCGTGTGTCGGGAACAGAATCGAGTTGTGAGTGACAGTGGTAGCGGTACTGAGTGCAAAAAACGAACAAGAAAGAGGGTAGACCGATTTGTCTGCTCATAAACACCCACCCGCAATAACTTCAGTTTATCCGTGATCATGGTGCTTGCAACAGCGCCGAAATATCGGGAACTCAAAGAAAACAATAAACATGGTAAATATCCCGTCTTCTAGTTATAATAATTTTAGTGACCATGAAAGTTTAAATTCCATATTATTAACAACAAATTTTATAGAAAATAGCCCAATCCTTTCTACATTGCAGTCTTAATAATTCACGCGATTTCATGATAAGTCATTCCAGGAATTAGTTGAAAACTGATACTGTTAGCCTGTGTCGTGTTCATCACACTATTGGGCATCTAGGCGTCTCTCTGTGACTTCCAGTTTTTTTTCGATTCAGTGGAAATATCGCTTCAAAAATTTAAACTACTATTTAAGATACAACAACAACAAAAACAACAAACAACAATAACAACAACAACAAACAACAACAACACAAAACACAACAACAAACGACAACAACGGTAACAAGAACACAACAACAAACGACAACAACGACAACTACAACGAGGCTAGGTATTTGACCAAAGTGACATTACGGTCATCAAAACTGTAACCAATATTGATTTTCGCTTTCTGGAATCGAACCCAGAACCTCGTGCTTATGTAGAAGTTGCGATCAATAGAACACCATGCCAGTCCTTTTTAATTAAGTAAATAGTAAGTAAGGGGTGAATGAGTGACAGTGTGGAGTGTACTGTAAGTAGTTAAAAACTTTTCCGACTGAATTTGATATCAAGTCGTTTCCAATTTGTTTTTCCATTAAGGTGCAATGGCCCGGGGCGCAGATTACCGATGGCTCAACTTACTATAAATACGGCCTATTCATAGAAATTAACTTTTTGTGTATTATGAAGTTGATCTCTGTAAGTTAGTAGTGTTACTACTAACAGAGTTCAACTTGTATATACGCGATCAAGATCAGCTTGACTCAAACCATGTGTTTGTTATACATTTTATCCTAGTTCGCATAGCTAAATTTTGGGCGAAACATATTTAAAAAATTTGCCATCGACACGCTAAGAAGATTCATTAAAGATCAATTGATTGATTGATTGATTTGTTCATGATTTTTTTTTTCTTCTATCTATTGTTATCAAACTGCTTGAACACAGTAAGTACAGAACATCTCTGATTCTACTAAAAAATTTAGTATTAACTTAAGTTGGATATTGTATCTAAATAAATATTTTTTTTTGTAATTTTGCAGGTTTATGCTTAGAATACAGCATGCATTTCGGCTCAGGTAACTATTTTACTTTAAGTATTTTTTTTTCATCTTTTGGCTTTCAGTTCCAACATTTTCACAAGTTTTTTTTTAAATACATGTACGAATCCTACCGTAAAACTTTTCACCCCAAAAAAAAAAACGTTTCCCAACAATAATTTTTCAATAATTTTTGCGTAAAGTTACTTATGTACAGAATGCTCGGTTGACGGCTTCGTGAAGGGTCCGTTTACACCCTGTATTTACATTCCTCAGACAATTTCTTTGCAACTTTCTCTCATTTCTAAGTATTATAAATCTTTCTTAGGTAGCATTTACATCCAAACTACATTTTTTTTTCTTTTAATATTAATTGGGCCTACTCTTGACCTCAATATAGTCCTGAGGACAGAGATGAGGTCGAAGATGAAACGAGCTAACCCAAAAGAAGCCTATTAACACAATAGCGCAATATTAGCGCCCAATCCTTTTCGCACCATTAATTGCTGGTGGCAACTTTCTATACCATATCAATAATCAGATACATTCATTATTTCAGGGTCAAGAACTTGTTACATGAAAGCGGAAAGACCCAAAATATCAATGGCTCATCAAAAACAAATGACTAAAAATGAATTCTCAATTTTTCTACTCCTGCAAATGTTTTCCGATTCAATATACATATTATGTCTCTATGGCTGAGTTGTTGGCAACAAATCTGAACTTGAAATAAATTAAAATAATTTCAAATTCAAGTTGGCCGCCAACAGCTCAGCCTTAAAAAAACAACTATAAATGACATCAATTTTCGTAAAACTATAAGAATTCAAAAATTAGACAGCTCAGAAAAAGTTAATTATACTTGTTAGTTTATGAATATTTGTCTATCATAGCCTTAGATAAGAATTCAAAAAACAACAGTACAGAAAAAATATCATTATTTTTTTCAATGCTGTTTAAATTTTGAATTCTTATCTGAGATTATGATAAAAAATAATTTGAGGTCAATAATAGTTTTGAAAAGTTAGATGGTACTTAATTTTACTACTGTACTTAATTATGCTACTCAATTATATCACAAGACACACTCAATTCATTTGAAAGTTTAAGTGGACTGAATGAACTCAATCACTGAATAAATATACTCGTAATATAAAAAAATATATATTATACAACATTAGTTTTAGTATATGCGAAACCTGAAACACGTGTCTAGTATTTTTATGTAAAGAATCTATGTACAAAATTTCAAAACTGTATCATGAAAATTCACAAAGTTATAAGCATATTCTGTTACCTGGTTGTCCGCACAAAAACGTGGTCAACACGCGGCGTCGCTGCGCGCGCGTCTCTAGCGTCGTCTTGAGCTCATTGATAATAATAATTTGGCAGTAGGTACCCAAATGATTGCGATAGGTACTTAGTGTCGATCGGTGTCCAACTTGTAACTTATTTTTAATATTTTTTTTGGGGACAAAATATAACATGGTAAAAAATATTGGAATCGATTCAGGTACTTATTCTGAACAAACTATATTCAGGTTTCGCATATACTAAAAATAATGTTATATTTATTTAGTCTACTCGCTTCATTTGCATTGTGAGAAAGGCAAAATAACTGATGCTGATTATGATGAATTTGAGCTTGACATTCAGTCTCAAAGACTTCATTCAAACCCAATTTATGTCAAAATTTTAAATGAAAAATAGTACGTTGTAAAGCAGAAGGAGGTCAGAACATGTATACAGTAAATGTAAAGGTATGGAACAGCTGTTTTTTTATTCTCATTTTAGCGTCGGTGTCCTTTTCACCTTGTTTAATAATTTTTCTAATAATAATAAACTTATGTCAGTGGAGGTGAGGATTAAGGGACCAGTTTTAATAATCGCTGTCTTCAAATTGCGTCGATACTCTTTTACCATTTCTTTTAACAAAGTGTCTTTACTCCCTTACTAAAAGTTTATGCTTCTGAAGTCGGTGACTTTTGTTTGTTTGATTTACTTTTTTTGTCAGCGACTTCTGAAGCTAAAGTTATTTTCACTTTTCTGTTTTTGCAGTCGGTTTTATTTTATGCAAAAAAGATTTTTTTTTTCCATTTTTAGTTGTAATATCTTATTCAAATATTTGCTATACATTTATTTTACATTGTCAAAAATACATTTCATGGTAATAGAAACCATCGTGAGTCTCGCTCGCGCGCGCATACTGGTACGACGCGTCATGTTTGTTCTTTGTTTCACCGTTTACGCTTATGTTACGAGTGAATATGGCAGTTACTTTAAAATGTAGTAGTTGTAATATAGTTATCGACGAATTATTGGCTTATGTTCAAAATAAGATATCGATCATCGACGAAGAAAGCCTGGTCAGAATTTGTGTGTCGGCATTTCGTGGTGAGGAAATTGAAAAGTCGAAATCACTATTATTTGAATCGTTACCGGCTGATAAACGAAAACCTGTTCGTAAAGGACAAGGAAAAGAAAATCGTGCTCTCAGTGACATTATCAGTGCCTTCAAAGCTTCGGATCCTGACCTGATGCCTGTGTTCGTGGCTCGTAGCCTGGAGAAGCTCCCGCCGATTACATTCGATCACTTGGATGTGTCTGACCTTCTTAAAAAGATTACTCTGCTGCGAGAGGAAGTTAACCAGATTAAAACCTCATATGTATCACTTGACCAGTTAGAAATACTAAAGAAGGAGGAGCAGTTTACGAAGAACATTAATGTTAACACGAGAAGAGGTGCGAATAGACGGGATAGAAATGTGGATATGACGCTGTTAGTAGATTCGGATAGATCCATTTCTTCCGATATAGACTGCTGTTCTTTACCTAAGGCTGATGAAGAAGAAAATTTGCAAAGTCATGACAACAACCTGCAAAGTGAGGGTATTTTTGTACAGTCTCAACTACCGAGTGCGATCGGAGTTGCGCCACAGTCAAATAGTACCGTTACTCAAGCGCTCACGTCATTACGAGCGGAGAACGGAACTGCGTCAATGAGTGCGGCGAGCGCGCAGCCGATCTGTGCGACGGATGAATGTAAACAAACCGCTGCGTCGGTATTGAAGAACGGTTTAGCCAAAGAGCGGGCTGAACATGGGCAGTGGACTACAGTTACCTATCGTAAATCAAGTACGAAAAATCGTAGGAGAGGTAAAATAGGTTTAGCAATTGATTCTGCAGGCAATTTCAAAGCAGCAGAGAGAAAAGTACCTATTTTTATTTCGAACGTACACATCAATACGAGTGTGAAAGACATAGCAGATTATATTGTCTCTAAAACACAGATGTCTGTAAAGTTAGATAGAATATTATCGAATAAACAGAATTTGTATAAATCTTACAAGTTTTATGTGCCTGAGTCTAAAATACAAGTATTTTTGGATGACAACTTGTGGCCGAAGGGCATAATATTTAGACGTTTCTTGTATTATAAGAATACGTATGCGACTGGAAATAATAATATAAGTTCTAGTGTCGGCCCTACACCTAAGAAAAACGGATAAACAGATATATAAGCTGGTGACTTATAACTGTAAAAGTGTTAAACGGTCTATTGATGGCATACGGGAGCTGTGTTCCAATAACGATATCATAGCACTTCAAGAAACATGGTTGTTACCAGAGGAACTTTCGTACCTACATTGTATCAGCGATGAGTTCGGCTGCACCGGTACGTCGGCGGTGGATACGACGGCGGGCATTCTTCGGGGGCGACCGTACGGTGGCCTAGCCCTCCTTTGGAGAAAAAGTGCGTTCAACAATGTGTCGGTAGTTGAGTGCAGTAACCCGCGAGTGTGCGCTATTAAAATAGTGATAAACAAAAGGTCAATATTAGTGTTTAATGTGTACATGCCCACGGACGTGGCTAGTAACTTAGTGGAATTCACGGATTGCCTCAGTTTGGTGAGTGCCATTATTGATAGTTCAAGTATTGAAAACTGTTATATTCTTGGTGATTTCAATGCACACCCAACAGAACGATTTTTTACAGAACTGATAGGCTTCTGTCAGGAATTTGAGTGGAACTGTGTTGATACGGAGATATTGGGGTTAGACTCAGATATCTACACTTTTGTGAGTGACGCACACGGTTCGCGGAGGTGGCTTGATCACTGTGTGGTTACCAAAGCGGCCCGTGAGTCTGTAGTTAATGCGAGTGTTGTATACGATACATTATGGTCGGACCATTACCCGCTTGTTCTAGAATGTCTATTCGATAATGTTTGTGAAAAGCAATGGAATTCTAATTATATGGAAAATGTTATTGTTTGGGGAGACAGAAGTCTTGAACAGTCTCAGTCTTACACAAAGGCATGTCATGAAAGACTTAGACTTATTGATTTTCCTGAAGACTTCAGAATCTGTAGTGACAAAAGTTGCAATCAAGTATGTCATCGCGCTGTTATAGACAATATGTATAAAGATATAGTTAGTGCTTTATCCGAGTCAGCTGCGGTGGGTCGGGGTCGCAATAAGCGTAGAAAAAAGAAAGTAGTGGTAGGGTGGAATGCGCATGTAGGTGAGGCTTACAGGGTGGCCAGGCAGAAGTTTCGACTTTGGGAAGACCTTGGGAAGCCTTCTGCTGGTCCCACATTTTGTGATATGCGTGAAGCAAAGAGAATGTTTAAGTCTCGCTTGAAATGGTGCCAAAATAATGAAGACCAAATAAAAATGGATATTTTGGCTTCAAAACATTCAAGCAATGATTTTCGATCGTTTTGGAAACACACAAATAAGCTGAGCAGTAAGCCAGGCCTCCCTGTGTCTCTCTATGGGGAGAGCGATCCCGTAGGCATTGCTGATCTCTTTAAGGAACATTTTAGAATAAAGTCTCCACTGGGTCCCTGCGTTTCCGAGCCTGATGTTGTTGACCATGGTGACCTTGGTACGAGATTCACTGCTAGGGACGTTAAATGTGTTATTAACAGTATGTCAAGAGGCAAGTCTCCAGGTCATGATAGTCTCAGCATTGAGCACCTCAAGTTCGCGGGCCCTCATTTACCAAGAGTGTTAGCAATGTTTTATAACTTTTGTGTGAGTCATGCGTATTTACCTTGCCATATGACTAAAACTATCGTAGTGCCCATTATTAAAAATAAAACGGGTGATATTGCTGACATAAAGAACTATAGGCCCATTTCTCTGGCAACAGTGATCGCGAAAGTGCTTGACGGCCTGCTTAACAGACAACTTAATAACTTTGTTCAGCTGCACGACAATCAGTTCGGATTTCGATCCGGACTATCTACTGAAAGTGCTATCTTGTGTCTAAAGTGGGCTGTGAGGTACTACTCGGATAGGAAAACTCCTACGTATGCTTGCTTCCTCGACCTCTCCAAAGCTTTTGATCTGGTCTCCTACAATATCCTCTGGAGGAAGTTAGAAGAATCTGGTGTTCCTCCAGAGTTGATTAACACTTTTAAATGCTGGTATAGAGGCCAGATCAATCAGGTACGCTGGGCCGGGGCTTTTTCGGAACCGTATAGGTTGGAGTGTGGGGTAAGGCAGGGGGGGTTGACTTCCCCCACGCTCTTCAACCTCTATGTCAATGGGCTGATCGAGGTGCTCAGCAGAGAGCGTGCCGGCTGTTACATTGATGGAGTATGTGTAAACAACATTAGTTACGCCGATGATATGGCGCTGCTGAGCGCCTCGGTTTGTGGTCTTAGGAGATTGGTGACCATCTGTGAAGAATATGCTTTACTTCATGGATTGGTCTACAACGTCACTAAAAGTGAAGTCATGGTCTTTGGTGCCGGTGGTCGATGTCCTGATGCTATCCCTCCGGTCAAGTTGAACGGAATATCGCTTGTGAGGGTATATAAAATGAAATACTTGGGACATCTCTTGACCGCTGACCTCAGAGACGATGATGATATTGAGAGAGAAAGAAGGGCGCTGTCGGTAAGAGCTAATATGATCGCTCGCAGGTTTGCACGTTGTTCTGTCGTTGTAAAAAGAACCTTATTTCGTGCATATTGCACCTCATTTTACACGTGCAGCCTGTGGGTAGATTACACTCAAAAATCGTACAGCGCCCTTCGCGTTCAATATAATAACGCGTTCCGGGTATTGATGGGGCTGTTCCGCTTCTGTAGCGCATCAGGGATGTTTGCTGATGCGCGTGTCGATTGTTTCTACACCACGATGCGTAAAAGATGCGCTTCCCTGGTGCGCCGGGTGCGGGCCAGCCCCAACATTATACTGCAGTGTGTGGCGAGCAGACTGGACTGTTTGTGTGTGAATCGTTGCTGCAAGCTTTCTACTTCGGTGTTAAGCTTGTAGCAGGGATTCGCATAAATCTATAATGTGAGACAGTGTTAGGTTAAGTGTGTAGGTTAAGTTTACTAACATAGTTGTAAGGAAATATTGTTACTAACTTTGTGAGTCCTGTTACTTGAATTAAATATAATAATAATAATAATAGACTTATCACCAATAAAATGGAAGTTAATATACCTAACTGTCGCAATCTGGGTGTACTGTAGATTTTATTTATTTGATTCGGTAATATTCACTAAAATAATTTTCTTTCCTTTATGGAATGAGGGACCACAGTTTAGTCGACAATGGGGTGTGATTTATTGTTAATTGGTTCCTTTCTCTGGATTCCTGATAACCGGTAGCTTAGATCTTGTTCCCGATACCGGTGGGCTACTATTTTTAATATTTTTAAATGTTTTTTTTTTAAAGATTGAATTAATGTGTACAGAAATAAATAAAAAATAGAAAAAATAACAATAAATATAATTGTGTAATAGTGTATAGACCTAGACCAACGAGGTAGTCAAAATATACATAATTATATTATGTCGGATTGTCAGGATTTATACCGTTCGGCTAGTACATCATGTGGGCAGAAGATGGGTTTCGTGAAATGAAAACGCATTGGGCACGTTACACTGTTTTATTAAACTAACAAATTATTTGCAATTACAATTTAACACACTAACACGGGGCACAATGAATCGCGTTCAGTTTTGGGACGTCTTAACTTCGCTGCGATCACACACTCAATGTCGTCCTCACTCAGGACTCAAAACATCACGACTCTGTAGAAGCACGCTGTGGTGTAGGTCGCGTATTATTACCACTGGCGCGCTTGCGATTCATTTTATGTCCGTACTAATGACCGGATCCGACATATATGTATAAATACCAGTACATGTCTATAAAAACGACAAGTACCGAAATCAAAAGTGTCACCTACACCACTACCTACCCCACAATCAAACCATCCGATTTACAACAGGAAAAACAAACTGTGCACACAATACGACTTGATACTGGTTTATTTAAAAAGGAATGACCCAGTGCATTAGTGGAACGGATGCCTCCTCGTCTGTGTAGCAGATGAGAACTAGCTAGTGTTGGGACGGAGTTGACGTTATCGATAAACTTGAAATTAGGGGGAAAAAAATTGAATTTAAATAGGATGAACCTTTACACATTTCCGTGATTATCAATTATTTTGAGCTTGTTTTCGACGCTGTTGTACGCGCCATGATCGCGGGATAACAACAACAATGACAGCGACAAACAACAACAGTGTCGAAATATCGGGAGATCAAAATTATTGACATTGTGATTTATTTACTTTTTTTTTAACAATTTTACTTATATTCTTGAACCATTGCCAGCCCAACCTTTGAAATTGTATTTAATCATTCTTGACATTATAATTAATAACCCCTGACATTGTATTCAATAATTCTTAACATAATAATTAATACCCCTTGACATTTTATTTGATAGTAGTTAACGTTTCCCATAATCTTGACATTGTATGGTTTATTATTAATTTTATTTATTTTTTGAAATATTTGTACGCTGGAAACAGCAGAATATTATGGACATCATGCTTTGTGTAACACCTAAGTAACAACAATATTCTAACAAATACATTTTATTCTATTCTATTCTATTCTATAATTTTAGTTTTAAACCGAGACAGCTTAAAGCAGTGTTTAAATGGGTTGGTATATGATTAAAATTCAATTAAATTTCAAATAAGAGAAATCATGAAGTCTTTTTGATAACAGTGGCAGCGTATAGGGTTTCCGCTCATTTTAAGAAGGTATCACACACTTGGTATCGTTAAAATAATTGAATTTGAAGCAATAATATAACATTATTTTTAGTACATGCGAAACCTGAATACAGTTTTTTCAAAATAAGTAACTGAATCGATTCCATTATTTTTTACACCATGTTATATTTGGTCCTAAAAATATTTAAAAAAGGCTACAAGTTGGACACCAAGCGACACTAAGTACCTATCGCAATCATTTAGGTACCTACTTCCAAATTATTATTATCAATGAGCTCAAGAAGACGCTGGACACGCGCGCGCGGCGCGCCGCATGCTATCTACGTTTTTGTGCGGACAACCAGGTGACAGAACAAGCTTATAACTTTGTGATTTTTCATGATACAGTTTTGTAATTATGTACAGTAGAGACCATAAGTGCAGTAGCAGTTTCACAAAACGATCGCATCAAAACAAGTCGCACTTACGACCTTTTTCCATAACAAACATTTTGCACACATACACGATCTCGTATATCGCTCTCTTTCATAATTATCTAGTCAGAAAGAGTACGATATAATGATCATTTGCCTTAGTGACAAGCCTGTCATGTCGCGACGGAGTATTAAGTTAGTGATATTTAATTTCAAACTAACAATTATGTGTCTATCTGGCTTACCGGTTAACGCTATAGATAAAATGTCTCGCACAGTATCGTCTGCGTTCGAACCCAAGTGACATTACACTTTTTGTGTTTTAATTATAAATGATACGTTACACCCGATGAGATATGTTTTTCTAAATATTAGTTGGAACTTATTATTAACAAAAAAGATGAGGGTGAATGTGAAACAAAATAAACTTCTGGATTGAACAAAGTAGTTAGTTATGACGTTGTTAGTTGATGAACTTTGTTACGAGCGTTTGTGTTATTATTACGATTAGCGTATTGTTTGATTGTCTTTATTCAAGATGCAAGCTAATATTAGTATTGATGACAGGGCAAATATTGTCACTTTGCGTAAAAATGGGCTTAATATTTCTCAAATTTCAACTGAAACTGGCTTAAAATGTGTAAGTTATTTTTAAAAATTATAATTATTATAATGATAGTTGTGGTGTGTGATTTTCTTATTATTAAATAAATTGCTAGTTGCAAGTGTGTAATCACATTTTGTTTTTTTTTAGAAATTCTGTTAGCCGTTGGGTAAAGAGGTTTGAGGAAGAAGGTAGTCTGAAGAGTCGTCTAAAAAGTGAAAGGCCGCCGCTTATTAACCCGACTCAGCGACGTTTTATGGTGGAAGAATATGAAACAAATGGTTTCATTCCAACTATAATGTTTGCAGAGCAATTGGATACTACATTACAGACTGTTCGCCATGCAGTCCATGCTGAAGGTTTACATCATCGGAAGCCAGCTAAAAACCATTTTTGACACAAAAACACAGGGAGGAAAGACAACGTTTTGCTCGAGATTATTTACATTTTAACTGGGAGGTGACTGTATTTTCTGACGAGAAGACTTTCAAGTCTTGCCAAAAGGAAGACTTAATTTATGGCGAAAAAATAATAATACTTAATTTAATAAGTAAGTAGACCGGGTAACTAAATATTTAGTAATATTAACATAACCGTAAATAAAAATAAATAAAATTAAGAAATAAATTTTAAATTTAATGATGTTTTTATGAAGGGTTTAGTTTCAATATTCTTTTCGTCAAGAAAATGAACACTTAAGCTATAACCTCAATACATTCAACGTGACGTTACATTAAAAAAACACGTTCATAAAGTCTAACTCATATATTAGTATTCAATTAACTCTGCTGAATACTGATACCTATAATAAGCGGGTATCAACAATTATATTTGTGTTATTAGAATATCCTTTCCGTGTTATGTTATTCTTATTATGAATTGACTAAGTGGGTATACAACAAAACGGAATTCTTATGAACGGTGATAAGAGAACTTTTTTTTGCCTTGATAGGAATGTGACGTCACATTCTCATAAAAGTTTGTTAATTTTATAAATAAATAAAACGAATAAACATTTTTGTTATCATTCAGCATGATTTTTTTATTTCCACCTTCCAACACCGAAAACATAAAATAAAAATCAATTAATGAGGTTAAATAATAATACAAAAACTATCTAATATTTAACTTCTTGTAAAAAATAAATAATAAGCATGACTATATTATAAATAAACATAAATACCTAACGACTTTCTGCTTAAAATACAAATATAATTAAGGTTTCAAAGAAACAAAAAACAGCCACACATTGTAATAACATGGATTCGAACTTGGACTTCATTGATCGTGAACCCACGCTCAGCCCAAACAGCTACCAACCCATGTTAATACTACGCGAATTTTAACAATGCAATGGTAAGAACAGGTCATCACTATGATGTGTATTCTAAATGCAACAGAAATATAATGCTATTTCGCGTAGTGTGACGACAGTTCATTAGTATGTGTTATGTGTAGAATGTTGAGACATCACTCATACACGCACACGCACACACACTGCTGTATCGCACTCGCACAGTTCATAGCAATGTAATCTTTAGCATGGTACTGCACTTTTGAGGTCTACTGTACATAGATTCTTTACATAAAAATACTAGACACGTGTCGTTTCGCTTAAGTTTTAGTAAAACTTATGTTGTATAATGACTGCTCTAAGTCAAAATATTCTTCTGCAAATACTTCTTTATAACCAATGCAAGTGTCAGTTGATAATATGAAACGAGTAGATTATTTTGATTTTGTGTAGATACTTCTTTAAGCTACTGAATGTACCCTTCATAATCTTTGGTGATAAATTAACAAAACATCGAAAATTGTCTATCGATATTAACCCAAGCACTATCAAATGTCGTGCCAGAAGATTATTATCCCAGAGATTACCATTCCACAAGACACAGCCAAAATACTAAAAAGAGTTGCAAATCTGCAGAGCTGACTTCAGAATTAGGTGAATGTTTTAACTTCAAACCTTTTTTGTTTAATGGGACAATTGTTTTTGGTTAAAATTTGTACACATTATTGCGTACAATTCAGTCATCTGAAATAGATCTCTTTTTAATAATGATTGTACGTGGGATACGTGACGACGATAGGCCATATGCGACTTGCAATTGTTCAGGCTATGTCGGTTATCTTTGTTCTCCTGCAGTTAATTTCTGATTCGATCACGGAGGGAAGAAACTCCAAGCATACTCTAATAAACTTTTATTCCAACTGAACAAGGAAATACACGCTGCATATTAGTTAATCAACCTTTCCTCGATCGTACAGCATATCACGATCGGATACATCGAGCTCCACTAAAATCACTCTTAATGCTACAATATTCTATCAAATAGCCATCATTAATGCGTGTCCTTACTAGAACAGAAAGAAAGAAAAAGTATTTATTAGACTCACACAGAACAAAACCAAAAGAAAATGGATGAGATTACACTAAATACAAAAATTATATTAAATAGTAAACATAATAAAAAGAAAAAACAATTTAAATTGGTCCTGTACGAGGCCAAAAGCTTCCTATCTCAGCATGGTGCCTATATTTAATATGGTAGTTCCGGATCTTCGTTCCTGTGCTGCCTTTGACAACGAGATGGACCTTTGGTTTCCGTGAGTTCTTTGTGGATATAAAGCTGGATTTGAAGACGTTCCTCTAAGGAATAAGAGGCTAATACATTCAGGTCGAAACCCGGCGGAAAAATTACATTAAAATAAAAAATACAACTATGTTGTATAATTTCTGGGAAAACGCCGGCTGACCTGAATAATTTCCAATTGACAGCCGAATGTGTACTGGTTAGTACCTAATTGTTTCAAGTACGCTTTTCATTACAACCGAATATTATGCTGCCGAATGAAGAAAAACGTGTGTGTGTTTTACACCACTAACTTAAAAAACAATAAATAAGTGGGTGAAGGTGGTGGTATCCCCAAGTGTCTGATTCTGAATGGATCTTCCAAGCTCGAAAACCTAACACCGAACCACTTAATATGGTAAGTACACCACGGCCACGACTCCGTCCGACCAGTTTTGTTCTAAATATCGGCCGATCAAGTGACAAGTCGTGGTCGTAGTGAACGAATTCCAAAATCAAAATATTTTATTTCTCATAGGTCTACGTGGACACTTATAAAACAACGAAAAATAGGTGGACCGTTAAGGTGTGTCGTTTCTAATGATGAAGAACCGGCAAGAAACTCCATGGTTAATAACTGTCTAGTACATTTATTGTAAACGAAAGTCTCATGAAGATAGAGTATTGAGCCGGCAGTTCTAATAAAATTTGTGGCATCTAAAGTGCTTTGGTATCACAGATCACCTATAATGCTGCCAGTTTCTAAACGTCTCTTAACGTAGCTCGAATACACGGTGACACGCTTGGTTTGCATGGAAAGTACCGAATCTAGTAGTGGCCGTTGAGGCGTATCCTTGCTCTGTCGTGTAAACACTTTCCCAATAGTAGGCTATTGATAACACCATGTTTTCACGACATATTCGTCAACTGGTGAGTCTGAAACTCGCGAGTGCGCGCGAGTTGACACCTTCCGATTTTACCTATTTTTGTTGTCGTTAACTCGCTCGCACATTATAAAGTACAGTCAAATAAAAATGGATTGAAACCAATAACTATAAATAACTAGCTATTGCCCGCGCTAGTTGATTCGATTAAGTACCAAGTGTACTTAGATTTCGGGATACGTTAAAGCCTATGTTGGAGGTGCGGAATGAGGCGAGAGGAATGTGGCCGACGACGCATGATACCCAAGCATAGCATGCATAAAATGTCTTATACTATATAATACATTTTATAAGAAGTTTTTGTAGCTGACTGTACATCTGACGTATTTAACGTCATATTTTCAATGTCAAGCGCAACTCGCTTGAAAATAAAAATTGTCATCAACTACGACAACATTTTTTAGGTAAAATCGGAAGGTGTCAACTCGCGCCTTCTCGCGAGTTTCCAACTCGCCAATCGAAAAAACAAACTGTCCACATTTTCAGCGGACATTAAAATATTCCGTGGCAGTAAACAAAATGGGACCGAAAGTTAACTCATATCCAAGCTGAGATTACTTTTTTGATTAACTACGCAACGGCTATTTGACAACTCGTTAAATTTGGACCTCTTCATTTGAACTTGGCTTAAGGTGTCTCACAATTTGTGACTGTTTTGAGCAATTCTCAGAAAATCATGTTTTATTTTACTTGTTACGGTTCTCGCTTGGAAGTTTGAGGATATTAAATAGGTTTGTTAAACATATTTTGGATAGAAAGTTAAGATATACAGCTGTTTTTATTATGATGATAAAAGATGGGCCTTCAACAACTTTTCAGACATTATGCCTGTAATCCTCAAGGGTAAGGCAGAGGGGTACCCTAAACAATATAAGTATAATGTGTAAACGGACCCTTTGTGAAGCTGTCAACCAAGTATTCTTTACATCACACCAAGTAATTCTTCTTTCTTCATCTTCTTCTTTAAATATATTTGGCCCAAAATTCAGCCAAGCGAACTTCGCTAGCTGATGCAGGCATAAAATCGACAAGTATGCAGGTGTCAGAGCATACAACGCAAGATGGAAGGTGGGCCATTGTCTTGTGAGACACGCCGCATATACACTCGAGATCTGTGCCGTCCAGCAAAGACAATACCAATCTTTACAGATGGGGGCATCTGTTAAGATCTGTATAGATCTGTGACTTTGCTACGGCCGACTTTGGTTCGAAGTCTATTTAAGGATTTTCAAGTTATAAAGGGTGTAAATGGATCCTTTACGAAGCCGAAAGGCACTTGTTCTCCTGGCATTGCGATCATTTTTTTCTCTTGGACCATACCTGGAAACCTTCTAGTTCCGGAGATATTGGTGGTCAAAGTTCCAACTTTTTCACAAGTTTCTTTTTTAAATACTAGTTTTTAAGGTTTAGAACTTTACTTTAAATACCTCCATGATCCCGTACTATTCGAAACATCCATCAGCACAATGTTTTGAGTGTGTTACATTGAGTTTTACCGTAAAATGTGATTTTTCACCCCAAAAAAAAAAGTTGTTTCACAGCAATGATTTTTGCGTGAAGTTACTTAGTTTGATGTTTGGTTGACGGTTTTGTGAAGGATCCGTTTACACATTGTATAAGTTACAAAGTCATGTGTCGTTGCTCATACATTTCGGAGAGGCGTTTGCTTTTTTACATACTTTACTTCTCAATCTAGTTGCATGTACCAATAAGAGGAGAGACGGGGGAGGGGAGAGGGGTTTCGACCATTGGAAATCACTTTTCGTAATCGTAACCAGTTTTACAAAGGGGTATCGTTTTGCCAGTTACTGGGTTGTGGTGGGCAGATAGGCAGTTGGTACATGAAAATACGGGTATTCAGTTGCATCCAGTTAGACTGAAAGCCAACCCCAGCATAGTTGTGGAAAAAAAGCCGCGGTCAAACACTAGTTACGCATAAAGAAAGAAAAAATATTTATTTGTCGTAGGGACATGACGTGCATACAAAATTATTAAAATTAGAAAATTAAGCAATAAAACATACAACGCACAACAAACAAAAAAAAAGCTTATTTGATGATTTGGGAAAAGTCTAGGCAGATGATAAGTTGTTTCGATTTATAGTAGAATTACAACAGTCACGTGTTATACTTAAGAGCGCAAACTTTCAAATGATTTTTTTTCGAAATGTCAGTACTGATTTTAATGAAACTTCGTACGCATAAGCAGGATACATAAGTCTAAAAACTTGACTGAGAACTTTTTCAAATATCTTTTAAAAAAAAAGATAATTGGAAATATCTGTTTCTATGGAAAATCTAAAATCGGTCTAATTTAGCTGAAACAATATTTTTCGAAAATGTTCTCTGTCAAGTTTGTAGACTTATGTCTCCTTCTTATGCATACGAAGTTTCATTAAAATCGGTTCAGTCATTTCGGAAAAAAATTACTTGAAAGTTTATATGAAATGCCGTAAGACGTTAACGCTCTTAATCGCAAGAACTCTGACATGCAAACATTAAATGACTTGCTATAACAAGTACCCAATTGATGTAGGTAATGATTTAGGAAACTCCTTGTGTAGTACTTACCTCTAAGTCTGTATAATGAATAAATTGTCTGAGGTGGAAATTAATTGCATTATAAACACCGGTGGACGACCAGACAAGGTTGGCAGTCACAACTGTACTCATTAAAATTAATGCCAGTTAACATTTCAGTTGTATTTGGGTACAACTCGTTTAATGTTCGCAAGTCAGAGTTTTTGTGGTTAACTGCATTACGTGTCTATTGTGATTTTACTATAAATCGATTGTTTGTGAATTTGTGAACATTGTAGGCTTTGTAGATTCCCAGCAGCTTGTTAACTTTTTATTTTGTTCGACATTTTTTGTATAGTAAGCTAGTAGAGGAGCTCGTGGCTAAATAATAACAGCCGTTCGGGTCGATCTTTAGGTTAAGCCGTGCTTGCCTAGATTGGTCTGTGGATGGGTGACCGCCGATTACATACCGAGTTTCCTCCGTGCCTCGGAAAGCACGTTAAGCTGTTAGTTCCGGCTGTCATTGTAGGATCTTTGACAGTCGTTAGGTAGTCAGTGGCCCAAAAAGTCTGATAACCAGTCTTACCAAGGGGTATCGTATTACCCAATACTAACTGGGTTGTGGAGGCAGTCGCTCCATGTAAAATACTGGTATTCAGCTGCATCCGGTTAGACTGGAAGCCGACCCCAATATAGATGATGATGATTTTTTGTGTAGTAAGCAACGACTTATTGTCGGGCCTACGCTGTCCCCCCATACTTAAGTACAAATGCTGTATCCATGATAATTGTAATACCAAAAGATTTGAAATGAATAACCATGGAGTTTATTACCGGTTCTTCTCCATAGGAAACGACCAACCCGAACCGTGCACCTTTTTGTCGACGTTTTATACGTGCCCGTGTAGGCCTATGTCAATTAAAATATTTTGATTTTGAATCGAGACAACAGTTCTTATCCTTTGTCTAGCTTTTTCCCAAATCATCAATCAAGCTTTAGCGTCAGCGTACGTAGCGTTATTTATTTTTATTTGTTTGTTGTGTGCACTTGTATGCATGTACCAAATAAATATGTTTTATTTCTTTCTTTCTTTTTTCTTTCTTTATACGGTTACAAATACCACTATTTTACATGGAGGGACTGTCTTTCTGCCCCCCAGTTACTGGGATAACGATATCCCTTTGTGAAACTGGGTAGGACAACAAAACGATTTGAAAGCGATTTTCACAAGTATGAAGATTGAGAAGTGAAGTGTGTTCAGACGCCTCTCCGTAATGTATGAGCAATGACTAATGATATAACTTTGACTCAAACACTGTTTTAAGCTTTCACGGTTTACAACTAAACTTATACTGTATGAATCAAGGGAAGAGAACAACTATAAGTCGACGGGCTCGTTCGCTCCATGGAAGGCTTCATCATCCGACTCCTCTTCGAGTTCCTGCAGACTCCTCTTCGAGTTCCTGCAGACTAGCGTGCCCGCGTGCCGCTCTGCCACATTCTAATAATTATTATTAGGGTTTACGATATAATTATTTTTGAGACACTGCAATTTAACGCAGCAATAAAATTTTACGACATCCACGTCCACTATGCACAACACGATGTTTTAAACTCACTGACTACTACTATTATTAGATATTAGCTTTATCATGGGGAGCTCAAAATAATGAACAATCACGGAAAATATCCCGTAAGTGATAGTGTAAGTTTACCTTAGACTCTCGTACCTACGAGTATTGACAGAAATATCTTTATTTAATTGGTATTTCTGATTTTTATTTATAGGTAGGCAAATCTACAACAATGAACTAGTCATGCCTCGTTGGTCTAACGGGCGCAAGCGTGACTGCTGAGCTTGAAGTCCTGGGTCGATTCTTAGGTCGGGCAAAATGTTGCTAGGTTTTTCCAACAATAATTTCTCAGTAGCAGCCACGGAGTCTGGATTTGTGCCCGGTTGATGGAAATAGGGCCCTCTATTACATGGGACTTAGACGTAACTGGCAAAATATTGGTGTACTATAAAGTACACCTCTGCCTAACCCTTCGGGGATTACAGGCGTGATATTATGTTATAAACTAGTTATAAATAACCTTCTTCATTTCTACGGACAAGACATTGACATTGATAATAGTACTTAATTATATAGTGTGTCATTATAATAAGTAGAACCTTTGCCCCCCTTAATGAAATGATGATGGCGGAAGGTACCTTCCACCAGTATTTATCTCATTTTCTTTCTAAGGTTTCATTAGGGCCGAGTAGTGATAGCTTAGTGCTGTGACCGTCGACTGCCAAGTCATAGGTCTCAAGTTCGAACCCAAAACACGCACCTCTGATTTTTCGGACTCATTTAAGTATTTTATAATTATCACTTGCTTCGGTGAAGGAAACAAATTGAGGAACCAGCATGCCTTAGAGATATTTCTTGACGGCATGTAAAGTCAAGTCAGAGGCTCAGATCAAAAAATACTCTGACAACAGGTTAAGCACTAACCACGCGAAAAAAAAGATAAAAGCCGTATTCTTAAAAAAAACCGGACGAGTGAAAAAAAATAAGCTTAAGCGTAAGGGAGTCCAGGCATACTGCAGGTTATCTCCCATACCTTGTCGATGTTCCACACATTCTCATGAAGCGCTTTTCTACATCGTTTATTATGCGCACAGCCAAGGAGTGGAATTCCCTGCCTGCGCCGGTGTTCCCAAGTTCATATGTCCCCTATATTCTTTTGGGTTAGCTCGTTCCATCGTCGACCTCATCTCTGTCGTCAGGACTAGATTGAGGTCAAGAGTAGGTCCTTTTAATATATTTATATAAAAAAAAAAATATTATGAAAATAATATGAATTACGTTACAATTCGTAAAATGGTCGCAGACACTTATTTGCATAGTCCTCACGTGAGTTGACCAAGATTATGTCGGGACCTTAAAAGAGACTTTGACCTCTGAGTTTGTTTCAGCTGTTTCTTCTCAGAGTAGTCAAGAACGAAACAAGGCCTCGTCTAGTTTAAAAAAAAAGCAACGTGTAAAACTGTTTGTAAAAATCTGTTCGCAAATAAACATCATTTATCAACGTGACAATCCATATTATTAACTGCGTCTGTGACCGTTTTAAGAATTTTAACTTGATGCATGTTTTTATTCTATTATTATTCTGCTTTTTTTTTCGGGTGGGAAGTCATCAAATGACCCCCCCCCCCGCCACTCTGGGCGGAGCGGAAGGGAGTGTCAGACTTGTACTGACTAAAACCCATCCATGTTCCTTCTTTGCCCTTTGTGTTCCAGGGCCACGGTATCTCTTTCGACCAGTCCCGCAGCTCTGGCAGGCATCGGCTCATGCGGACCCCTACTCGGTTGCTGACATCTCTTTGAGGCGCGCGTGGCACACGAACGCGCCGTCGACACTGCCTGTCGTCATAAGACGGCCGGACGGTGAGCTAGCCCATAATTCGCCGTCCACAGGCCCGCGCCTACGATGGCCGGGAGGGCGTCTTCCGCGGTGGCTGGGACGTGAGGTTCTTTCACTCTCACGTCCCGCCACCTCCTTATTATGATTCTGCTAACAACGCCATTTTATTTGCTTGTACATGATCGACGCAGGTGATGTTCTGTAGCTTCTTGTAATTTATCTATTTATGTGTAAGCGGTGTTAACAGAATATGTACGGTGAAGGAAAACATCGTGAGGAAACCGGCATGTCCTAGAACCAAAAATTCGAAGACATGTGACATCTACCAACCCGCACCGGGCCCGCGTGGTGGATTATAGCCCATTCCCTCTCATAGAGAGGAGGCCTGCGTCCCAGCAGTGGGAACATTAATAGGCTGATTATGCTTATGCTATGTGTAAGCAATTTTAAGGCAAATGTCACCTTTAAACTTTCTTTCTACTCTCCCCTGAGTCTACCTCGTTGGTCTAGTGGCCACAATCGCGACTTCTGAGGTCCTGGGTTCGATTCCCGGGTCGGGGAAATTGTCATTGAGTTTTTCCATCCAGTATTTCTCAGTAGCAGCCACGGAGTCTGGATTTGTGCCCGTTTGATGGGAATAGTCTCGCCCCCTATTACATGGGACTTAAGTTTACATGACTGGTAAAATGTGGGTGTATTATTAGGTACACCTCTGCCTAACTCTTCTGGAATTATAGGCGTATGTATGGCTTTCCTGTGTACTTATTCACCACCACCATTGACACACAATATAAAACTGTTTCATAACCGTAACCTCACTAATTCAGGTCCAGTTGGAAACCAGCGTCGGGCATTAGTTGTCCGGCATTTTGCTGAACTGGGCCTATTTGGCGCAGCCGCGGGGCTCACAGTGTCACACTATTATTTTTTTGTTTAGATTTAAGATTTTTAAATTTTTAAATTTTTTATACTGTGTGCGCTTGTGGCATGTGCCAAATAAATGTTTTTTTTTCTTCTTTCTTCTTTTCTTTTATTACCTTCTGCTGCCTAATTCTTGTAAAAACTTTAGAATTATCACACCAATATAGTTTCCTTCAATGAATGTTTTCTTTTACCAAAGTTAATTATTATTACAAATTTTCCTGAACGATTCCTACCGGTTTTTTTATTAATATCCGTTAAGGTAATGGTGAGTTAATCTGTAGGTATACAACAGAAGTATTCACTTAATAGCGTATGTAATAGTCATTGAAGGCGGAAAAACAGTACAAATATTTACCTCTCACACTGTACTTGTAAGATGTGTTCGCAGT
This sequence comes from Noctua janthe, assembly GCA_910589295.1. Taxonomy (NCBI): domain Eukaryota; kingdom Metazoa; phylum Arthropoda; class Insecta; order Lepidoptera; family Noctuidae; genus Noctua; species Noctua janthe. The sequence continues at coordinate 13,405,729 of OU342573.1, forward strand.
TATATGTTAGGCCAAAGATTATGTAGTAGAGGTGACAGGACAATCCATTCCCAGGGATTTTTCACCGACTTCAAAAAAGGATGAGGTGATATGTTCGGCTGTATATTATGTATATATTTTTTAAATGTATTTTCATCGATATGTCCGTCAATTATGAACCGATTTATGTGATTCTTCTTTCATTTAGTAGAAGAAGCTCGCGCGTTGGTGCCATATATTTTTATTGTTTTATATTTTATATACATTTTATTAACTTTGCTTGGGTGGTTTATGAATTAGCTTCTATAATACGTTTTTTCTTGTTTGTCTATGTTGAGTGACTTGTCTGGTCTGTCGTTTAAATTACAATCAGAAAGATAAATAAATACCGCAATCCAACATTACTACATAGGTTAATTAAGGAACTCATCACATGCCTTGCCTTTTTCCAACTATGTTGGGGTCGGCTTCCAGTCTAACCGGATGCAGCAGAATACTAGTAGAGTATAGTCTAGTATTTAAATAGAGCGACTGCCTATTTGACCTCCATAACCAAGTTAGTACCTATTAGGTAATACGATAACCCTTGGTCAGACTGGTTTTCAGATTTAAGGCCTTCTGAATATCTGTAACGACTGTCAAAGATCTACAAATGACATCCGGGACCAATGGCTTAACGTGCTTTTCGAGGCACGGAAGAAACTCGGCATTCCCCGGACCGAACAGGCGACCGTGGTTTAACCGAAAAATCGACCCGAGCGCCTGTTATTATTTAGCCAAGAGTTTCTCCACGTCCACGAGCTCCTCGAATCAATAAGGAACTCATTTTATTTCGAGTGAAAGATGCCGAAATAAAGGAAAACTTAAACAGAAAATGAATCGTCTAATTTATGATACTACGAGGAATTAATTTTGTTTTTCTGAATGTAACAATAACTTGTTTTAAAAGCAAATGAAATCGAATGTGAATAATTATTGTTTTAAGAGAACTAGAGTATCACAGTTCACGTTATGAAAACATCCATCTGTGGAGCCCTTTTTCTTGAATTTACGAACAATATATTACATTGAAAGGGAACGTAGGGCGCTGTCTGTTCGTGCGAATATGATAGCCCGCAGATTTGCTCGGTGTTCGAGGGGCGTCAAAATAGCCCTATTTAGGGCATTTTGTACGTCCTTTTATACCGGTAGTCTGTGGCTGGATTACACGCAGAAACAGTACAGCGCTCTACGTGTCCAATACAATAACGCGTTCAGGGTGCTCTTGGGGCTGCCTCGCTTTTGTAGTGCGGCGGGGATGTTTGCCGAGGCGGGTGTGGATTGTTTCTACACAGTCATGCGCAAGCGGTGCACATCCCTGGTTCGAAGGGTGTGGGCCAGCCGCAACAGTATCCTGAAAGCGTTTGCTGAACGTTTCGACTGTCAGTACGTGAACCACTGCTGCATGGTTCACGTGCTGACTAATGTTAATATATTGTTTTAATTTTGATTTTGTATTTTATTTCATTTTGATTGTAAATTTTAATTTGGATATTGTTTTAAATTTCATTTTGATTATGTTTTAATTTTGATTGTGATTTTAATTTCGTTAATTGTACCTATGATCCAAAGTTGATTGAAATAAAGAAATAATAATAATATTAATAATGGTAGTTTTTTTTCGATTTTAGCCTCGTTGGTCAAGTTCATCTGGCAAGCATGAGGTCCTGGGTTCGATGCCGAGGTCGGACACACAATTGTTATTAGGTTTTTCCATCAGGAATTTTTCAGACGCAGCCACGGAATCTGAATTTGCGTATGGTTGATGGCAATAATAGGTTCGCCCCCTATTACATAACTGCCGAAATGTGGATGTATCCGTCAACCTGGGTACGATCGAACGTCCTCTCAGAGGCAAAAAATAGGCATAATAGAAGTATTTTGTCGTGTCTGCCCCTCTCTAATGTTTAAATCTTTCAATGTAGTGACAGCTTGCATAGTCAACAGTATATTAGCGATCTTAGTGGACCTCACTCGTTTGGGAGCAAATACGTATATCAGGTAAGTGATATTTTTTTATAATAGGTTTTTTTTTTAAAGTTTGTGGTTTTGAAATCGTGCTCGGTGGTATTTTTTTTTTCCTTTTTATGTAAGTGATTTTCTTGTGTTCGATGATAAAAATTGGTTTGATTATTTTTATTAGTTATGTTATCTTTTCAAATTCATTCATTTATTTGTCGGTCACACAGTCAATTCTATTAGTTTTTTTTTCAAATTACAACTGTAAGTATTTAAATCAGTAAAATGCGTGACACTATGACAGACACATAAAAATATTAGGTAATTACTTAATTAAAGACTTTCTATTATTTTATTTTATTGTGTTTGGGTGGCTCGAATTAATATGGCTGCTGAGATGACGAGTAATAGAAAAGTATGGAAGAAGAAGACATGCTGTGCCGACCCCAAAGTATAATATAAATAAAAATAATAATATATATAATATATTAATATATATTGATGATGATGGGTGGCACACAGCTAAATACACAATATACACTACATGACAAGGTGTCAGCAGTGGTGTTTTTCTTTGTTTGTGAAGTTATTAATGCAGCTCTTGCAATGATTGCTATTTACTTGTCACAGATCGCTCAATTAAAGGTGATAGTACGCTTAAACCACTACAAAACACAACATAGGTACACAATAATTGAGAAAATAGGAAGCTGTTTTGTACTTATAAGAAAATTTATTTCATTTTGACACTTCAAAAAAAATAAATTGCGTTTTTTACATAGATGAGCACAAAAATATTTTCAATATTATAAAAAAAAGACAATAAACATAAATAATAACTTACATAAATTTTACATTAAAATAAATCATACAGTCAGAGAGACACGCATATTGAAGCAATGTAATTTGAATTTTGTCCAAAATCTTTCGAATTCTTATTGTCTGTTACGACATAATTTGGGGCGCGGAATTTATGACTGTTATAAATAACTATTGCCACATTTTATCCACACACAAACATACCATGTTCAGAGGAGCTCGTGGCTAAATTATAACAGCCGCTCGGGTCAACCTCTAGGTTAAGTTGCGCTTGCCTAGGTTGGTCCGTGGATGGGTGGCCACCCATTACTTACCAAGTTTAAAACACGGGCTGTCATTTGTAGATCTTCACCAGTCGTTAAAGGTAGCTAGTGGCCCGAAAGTCTGACAGCCAGTCTGATTAAGGGGTATCGTATTACCCAGTACTAACTGGGTTGTGGTGGTCAGATATGCAGTCGCTTCATGTAAAATACTGTTATTCAGCTGCATCCGGTTAGACTGGAAGCCGACCCCAACATAGTTGGGAAAAGGCTAGGCAGATGATGACGAGGGCCCGACTATCCGTAACGACTGTCAAAGATCTACAATTTACCAACGTTTTAACGTGCTTTGTGACGATTGTTATTTAGCCACGAGCTCCTCCACTTGCTTAAGCGTTCAAGAACCTATTTTAACCTACACCTGGAGATGTGGTACTTAAGACTTCGGTGTAGTAAGCAAAGGTTCAGGTTGTATCACCGATTTTCCAAAACTTAGTGGACCTAAGAATTTTCCAATGAGAAATCCCTGGAGCGCATGACTTTGTCTTCTTAGAAATATATAGAACGCCGACAACGCAGCATTAAAAAAAAAAAATATCGAACCAGAGTAACCGGTCCCCCCCTGTCTTGTCGTGACCGGACGGTGCGGTCAGAAACCGGATGGATCATTCGTAAACTGGAATGACTTTTTATAGGTCAGTGTCTGACTTTTAATAGAGATTCTTTGCAGAATTTTTGGTGGAATTAATTCATGTTTATATTTGGAATCTGTGTCTTGTTGCAACCAGCTACGTATGAATTTACGTTGGGTAAAGGTAAAATGTGCTGCCGTGCCGTTCCCGGTTTGAGCTCATTGTAAACCGATTGGCTTAAAACTAAAACCTACGACGATGTTGAGTCTATTGTATCTACTTTGCAATAACCAAATTAGTTACACTTGGGTTGTTGTACGTTGCGTTGGAAGGCCTCCCACTAGGTGGTCCGATGACCTGGTAAAGGTTGCAGGGATCCGCTGGATTCGAGACGCACGGAACCGGTCAATGTAGCGACACTTGGGGGAGGCCTATGTCCAGCAGTGGACGTCTTTCGGCTGAAATGACGATGATGATGATGATGATGGGTTGTTGTGCGTATGGTTGGTGAAAGTAGACTTATTTCGCTACTTTCAATCTCAAGACATTGTCGCAGGGCTAACCGGCAACCGGCAACCGACAACCTACATTTGAACCCACGCTTACACCTACCTATACTGGCATCGCCTTTCGGTCTCACCTGCATAAGTCTCGATCCCATGGTTGTGTCGGGTTGGAAGTATCTTGTGATATTAATTAGGATAAGTGGACTAAGCAATGCTTATTATAACTCATACACCACATAACCTCACTTTTCACACTCACACCCATACTCACTCACACACTCACTCACTCACTCACTCACTCCTTACACACATACGACACGTAAACGCGCGATCTGGCCTATTTCTGCATAACGCTCATTCATTTGCAGAGCTGTTTGTATAATTTTAAGTTACCCTTTTTATTTTTAGTCTTGCATGTTTACATTGTCTACATTTCAATTACATAAAAAAATTATAAGTGGAAGTGAGGAGTCTCCTAATACAAGCAGTTCCTTGCTTAAAAGGTGACCTCCAATAATATGTATCTAAATGCCCATTGTAATTGAAATAAACATTTTTTTTTTGCCATAAACCGGGCACAAATCCAGACTCCGTGGCTCAAAAGCTCAATTCCGTGGCATGAAGTTTAAAAAACAATTACAATATTTTGTTCACTTGATTATGTATTCGTAACGGTTCGTTAACTGCGACTTCGGCCTTCGGACTGTTAAGCAAAAACATGTATGCTCTTTCTTTTTTGTTTTTACCATCTTTTTAAGCAAATAAATATTATTCTATTCTATTCTAAAGTTCGTCGAATATTGGCCGAAACCGACGGTGTTTTTTTTTGGCCCGAGGTAGCCGAAGCCTCTAAATTACAATCAATACCTACTCATTTGCAGTGTTCTTGAGGCTGTAAAACGATCATCATTGAGGTTTGAGTTCTTAGTAATCAAAATTATCGAGTAAAGCCCTTCTTCCACTTCGACTTTAGCAGCGATGCAAACGCAAAACTGTCGTTATACAGTCCCGGTACAGTCACTGGCTGTGCTGTCACGGCTTGCAAGCTGTCAACTTTTTTTGTTCTCCTTGCAGGATTTTTGGTGGAATTAATTCATGTTTATACTTGTAATCTGTATCTTGTTGCAAAGAGCTACGTATGAATTTACGTTGGGTAAAGGTAAAATGCGCTGCCGTGACGTTTTTGGTTTGCGCTGATTGGCATGAACTGGGCACACCCAGACTCCGTGGCTCTTGTTGTATAATTTATAAATATTTGATAATATGCGTTGTGTGTGTGTGTTTTTTTTTTGTCATTTTGTATGCATCTTATGTCTCTGAGACAAGTACAACAAGTATTTTTTCTTTCCTTCTTCTTTTCTCACGTAACCACGATTCTGTATCGTAATGCTTAAAAAGCAGTTGCGTTTGCGTTTGCTGAGTCCAGCAACGATACAGAAACGTTTCTAAACGCTACAGTTACGAGATGGGCTCGCTTCAGTCTCACGAAATTATCGCTACTAAAAATGTCGTAGGCGAAGGCCACACCGCCAACTAGCGAGCGATCGAGCGAGCCGGGCGAGTCTCTTTTCATACTTCGTTTCGGCTCTTTCGGTAGTTCGCGGTGTGAACCAAAGTATGAAAAGAGGTGAAACAATGCCTCGCCCGGCTCGCTCGCTCGCTAGCTGGCAATGTGGCCTGCGCTTTATTAAACGCCGATACTCGTGCGATGTATAATTTTTAATTGTTTCCTATGTTAAACTAATTCTCGCTAAGGTTAACTAGTCAAGGCCAGTGTTTTTTACATACCTTTCAATTAAACTATTAAGTCAACTTAGAAAAACTATTACAATCACATAACTCATTTTTTCTACTAATATGTAACAATGAACTATTGAGAACAGATTATTACTGTGTCATTATATTGAGTACTGGCTTTTGTCCACACTTTCGATCGCCTAATAGTCGTAACTTATTCTACGGAAACGTTTTAAATAAAATTATAATCTATGGAGCGATGCATGGAGCGACTGCCTCTCTGACCTACACAACACAGTTAGTACTGGATAATACGATACCCCTTTGTAAGACTGGTTGTCAGACTTTCAGACAACTGACTACCTGTAACGACTGTCAACGATCTACAAATGACAGCTCGGACCAACGGCTTACCGTGCTTTCCGAGGCATGGAGAAAAACTCGGTATGTAATAGGTGGTCACTCATCCACTGATCAACCTAAGCAAGCGCGTTATCTAAAGGGTGTAACAATACCCTTAACGAAGCCGAAAGGCACTTGTTCTTCCCGTCTTTGCGATCATTTTTTTCTAGACCATACCTGGGAACCTTCTAGTTACGGAGATATTGAGGGTCAAAGTTTCAACTTTTTCATATTTTTTTTTTTTAATTCATGTTTTTAGGGTATGATTTTTACTTTAAAAACCTCCACGACCTCCGTACTATTTAATCCATCTATCAGCACAATGTTTTGATCGCGTTACATCGAGTCCTACCGTAAAACATGATTTTTAACCCAAAAAAAAAAATCGTTTCCCAGCAATATTTTCTGCGTAAAGTTACTAGTGTTAGTTAGTTTGATGTACATAATTCTTGGTTGACGGCTTCGTGAAGGGTCCGTTTACACCCTATACAACATTATTTTTAGTATTATGCGAAACCTGAATATAGTTTGTTCAGAATAAGTAACTGAATCGATTCCAATAATTTTTAAACCATGTTATATTTTGTCCCAAAAATATTTAAAAAAAGTTACAAGTTGGACACCGAGCGACGCAATAATTTAGGTACCTACTGCCAAATTATTATTAACAATGAGCTCAAGACGACGCTAAAGGCGCGTGCGTGGGCGCACTGCGAGGTGACCACATTTTTGTGCGGACAGCTAAGCTAAGATAAGCTTATAACTTTGTGCTTTTCATGATACAGTTATGAAATTTTGTACATAGATTCTTTACATAAAAATACTAGACACGTGTTTCGGGTTTCGCATAAACTAAAACTAATGTTTTATAATAATATTATAAAGAGATAAGTTTGTATGTAGGAGGGGTGGGGGGGGGGGGGGGGTAATCTTCGTAATTACAGCTCCGATTCCAAAAACTATTTCAATAATGGGAAGCTATTATTTATTTTTATACAAATCTTCTACATTTTTAAATATTTCTTAAACTAAAAACATTTAAAAATATTAAAAATTGTAGCCCACCGGTATCGGGAACAGGGTCCAAGCTACCGGCGGTCTGAGTTCCAGAGAGAGGAACCTCCTAACAATACGAGCCGTGTCCAGGAGCACCGCTTTCTGAATCAAACCTTTGATCCAGCTGCCTAACGAGAGCCTCCACAGGTATTGGTCGAAGCTCTTGGCAATTAAGCCATGGGCTGATATAACTATCGGCACAATGATCGCTGAGTCCACATCCCACATGTCGACAACTTCGCGAGCCAAGTCAAGATACTTGATTTGCTTATCTTTCTCGGCTTTCACGAGGTTCTCATCATGTGGGACCGTTATGTCAACAATCATTGCGCGCCGCTCTGATCGATCCACCACCACTATATCAGGCTTATTGGCTACAATAGTCCTGTCAGTAATGATGGATCGATCCAAATACAATGTGATACTGCTATTTTCGAGAACTGGGTCGGGCACATACTTATAGTACGGCACTTCCGATTCCACAAGGTTGTATTTCAGAGCAAGTTGCTGGTGGATAATCCTGGCTACAAGGTTGTGTCTATGCAAGTACTCTCCGTTAGCCAGACGAGAACACCCGGAGATAATGTGACGGATTGATTCGCCTGGACGGTGGCATGCCCGACATATGTCAACCGTACCGTCCTTCATAATAAATCTCCGGTAGTTATTCGTCATCATAAGAAACTATTATTATTATTATTCGCGAGTGTCACAGGCTTTATTTCAAACGTTTCCGTGGGATGATTTACGACCATAAGACGAGCAAAGCCGTGGTCAAAATCTAGTAATTTATAAAGACAATATTGTGTTAACAATGAATTTACGAAGGCTAAGCCGTTAGGCGGTAGCTAGTCCATTATATTGACGTCATATCACTTCTCACATAACACTACGTGTTAATTTGATCAGTAACATCCGCTTAGGACTTTACAATAGGTTCCATAAAATATATTAAGGAATCAATTATTCTTATATTATGAAGGTCAAAATTATGTAGTTATTTTTTTTTAAATTTGTTGTTTACTTTAAACTGATTATTAATATATATTTTTATATGGCAAAGGGAAATAATTGTATATAAGACATTAAAAATTATTCTACATCAAAATCATTGGAAAATAACGACATACATACTGTACTTATATTTATAAATCTGTTGCACATTTTTTAAATTTTCTTTTATATCTTAACGGATGTAGTACGTGTTGACTACGATCTGAATAAGTACTTAGATTGTTTCTGGGGGCCTAAAATGGCCGTCTAATCATAATAGGACAACAATGTTATTTAGTACCAATTCATAGTAATATTTTAAAGAATTTTCACGTAGTTCGTATTACTATCCTATTATGACCTGCTAAAGCACCCATTTGGGAGAGCAGCGGTGGCCCAGTGGTGGAGACCCCGATTTACGAGCAGTAAGTCGTGGGTTCGAACCCAGCCAGGAGCATTACTTTGTGTAAGTTATTTCATCACCACTGCTCTCAAAAACGGTGAAGGAAAACCTCGTGAGGAAACCGGCATGTCCTAGAACCAAAAATTCAAAGACATGTGACATCTACCAACCCGCACTGGGCCCGCGTGGTGGATTATAGCCCATTCCCTCTCATAGAGACGAGGTCTGCGTCCCAGCAGTGGGAACATTAATAGGCTGATTATGCTAAAGCACCCATTTTAGATCTCCAGCACGCTTACCATGACCACCGTAGAAACGAGTTTTGTCATCGCAAGAATCATCAAAATGAAGAAATCTGTCATTTTGTCGTTTCTTCAGTCGACAAAACCACTTTCTACGGTGGTCATGTTACGGCGGCAGGTAGTAAAAATCAGGAGACTGCTTATAAGTCCGCTTTAAGCTATATTTAACTTTGCTCGTCTATTCCAATGTCGTAACACAATGTCAAGTCACCATAACACATTGGCAATATACGCTCATATTGTTGACAGATCCATTAGACCCACACGCCACGGTCAAGCGTAAACGCTTTGTTTGCTTTCTAACTAACATGAACAAGCAAATGTTTGCGATACATGCCAAGCATTTGATGTACTGCACAGCTTGTTTTACGTTGAGTGGTATAATTGTTCTGAAGTGTGTCTGTGATCATTTTCTTGTTCTCCATCATCATCATTTGCCTAGGTTTTTCCCAAGCCTTTCTTGCCTTATGGAGTCGGCTTCCAGTCTAACCGGATGCAGCTGAAGACAAGTATACAATATGATAAAAAAAACTTGTCCGATCTGAAAGGGGCGACCAATTGGCGGCGGGGATCTCTCGTGTCCGGCCTTGGTTCAAGCCATGGTCCGGAGCGAGAGGGAATGGGAAGCCGTCACCTTCTTCTGCGAAGCAGTCATGCTAGTGAAGGAGGTGGCGGGACGTGAGAGGGAAGGAACCTCACGTCCCAGTCGCCGCGGGAGACGCCCTGGGCGTTGGGGGTCACGTGGTGGCTCCCGGCCACCGTAGGCGCGGGCCTGTGGACGGCGAGTTATGGGCCAGCTCGCCGTCCGGCCGTCTTATGACGACAGGCCGTGTCGACGGCGCGTTCGTGTTCCACGTGCGCCTCAAAGAGATGTCAGCAAATAAGTAGGGGTCCGCAAGGGCCGATGCCTGCCAGGGCTGCGGGACTGTTCCAAAGAGATACCGTGGCCCTGGAACACAAAGGGCAAAGAAGGAACATGGATGGGTTTTAGTCAGTACAAGTCTGACACTCCCTTCCGCTCCGCCCAGAGTGGGGGGGGGGGGGGGTCATTTGATGATTTCCCATCAGGAAAAAAAAAAGGGGCGACCAATGACATTATAAAATAAGAGACGTAAAATAAAATATTCATGGAAGTAAACATATTAAAGAATTTTAATATACACGATTATTGTGCTCAAATTACCACCATTAACCTAAAATCTAACAGAATTTTAAAACGTGACAGCACCATCTTCGGCACTAATTATGTTCGATCGTGAATTGTTTGTTTATGACGTCACTACACGAAAAGCAACCGGAGTGCACGTCTGTGTTGCCATGTAGGTAAGTGTCCTCATTTTAGTACGTTTTTTATTTAATTTTTATCGGGGTATTTTTTTTACTGGTTAGTACAAAAATGATTACATAAACAGAATCTAATCGCGATACCTATTAACACCTTCGATGATCGGACAGGTTTTTATTAATATATTGTATAGAGCGACTGCCTATCTGACCTCCACAGTCCAATTACTGTGTGATATAATACTTCTTGGTAAGACTGATCTTTTCCTTGACCGTAAGTCATTAAATTCTATTCAATGACGTTAGTATCTAATCATATTGAAACAGTCTGATAGGTATATTCCTTAGCTGATCATTTGTCATACAGTCATGACAAAAAAAAACATGGAAGTAATATCTTGTAGTATATTTCCTCGAGGAATTAATGTAGGTAGAATGGCTCTTTCAGAGCAGTATTTTGTAAACAAAGCAAAGAGCTAAGATGTCGGTAGGTCAAGTGACACTCGTGTTTTGACAGCGCTCAGCGACCGCGAAGAAAACAAAATAATGAAATTGCTTAGAGCGTGTCAAGACTACAAGTCACCGCGGCGGTACGATACTTACGCGAAAGACACAGATGACATATAAAGGGTGTAAATAGACCCTTATCGAAGCCGAAAGGCACTTGTTCTCCCCATCTTTACGATAATTTTTTTGCTCTAGACCATACCTGGGAACCTTCTAGTTACGGAGATATTGGGGGTCAAAGTTTCAACTTTTTCACAAGTTTTGATTGACGGCTTCGTGAAGGGTCTGTTTACACCCTGTATGACAGTGTGCATATTACAAAATTTCGGTATCGGCGGATAAATCAGTCTGATGAGCTACACGATTGCCTTCAAACTATACTATCGGCAAACTATCAGCCAACTTCTAGATCAATAATCGGCCGACTCTGTGAGTGCTCCCTTCAAAAGCCACCTACAGAGAACGACTGATGATCTGGTTTGCTCATCCACCACTAACCCGACCATTTAGTTGGTCTAGTGCGCGTGCTAGCAGCCCAAACCGACTAAACTATCGGCCGATAGAAAGTCTGCAGTCTGCGGGGACTCTTCGAATCAATACCTAAAATCTAATAGTTTGATTTAGCCAGTCTGTCAATTGATGTTTAATCAAATCAAATTATCATCCCTATCGACTATTCGTGGTCATCCCTAACAATAAAAATCAATTTGTTTCTTAAACTCTTAATCAGAATCAGAAACAGATACGATTATATTATCAACCACTAAAATAGATTTGGTAACAATATCTAGATTTATAGGAGTGTCCATGAAGTTTCTTGAACATTCCTCGCTTTGGGATGGGCAACTACAGTACTTTCACAATTTATTATGTCTCGTGACTGGGACTGTAGCTTTTCTTTTTACAATCTTTTTTTGACATTCAAGAGTGCCTGTAATGATCTAATTCAAATAAATGCTTTGAGTTCGAATTTGAGTTTGAATCGCATTGTATCTATTTCTATACCTTACCTTATGTTCAAGTACACACGTGCCCTTGTCAATTAAGGTGTAGGTAGTTAAGTCGCGTCATTTACGTCAACATATTGAATCAGCATCACTGACTGTTTGTCTCACAGGTCAAGTTTATGTCTCGTGCACACAATGGCCCGCGTTGGCTGTACTTTGATGTTCATTGATGGATTTCTGACGCAATGTTTGTGGAGCATAACGTAACATTACTTATTTAAGGCTACAATGGCCCATAGATTTATTCAAAGCCACACTAGTAGCAGCGCCACCTCGGGCTTGCGGTGCCTACTTGCCCTAAAAAACCAAATCATAAAATAAAAAAATCTATACTCTTCCTCCTAGCTCCTAGGACTACTAATCAAATGAGGTAAATCGTCAAAACGCATTTATTTCACAACAAACGTGTCATACTTACCACAGACACGTGATTTGCCAAAATATTTTGCAACCAACGTTTGTTTTACATATAAATGCTGTACTTACTTATTTGTTACATCAATCTGAACCAGTATTATAAAATGTGAAAGGTATTTTGTTTGTCACGCCTTCACACAGTTAAGGTGACTGACTCGTTTTGGCTCACAAGTAGACCCATGACCAGTATACATTTTTATTCCGGTAGAAGGTCCTCGCGGGGTAATTTCTGTCAACCACGCGAGCAAAACCACGGATAAAAGCAAGTACCTATTTTAATTCTTCTCCTCATAAAAGTCGTGACCTTTTGTTGTACTTATGGGGTCATTGGATGATTCTTAGTTAAAGCTAGTCGAAGAAGGTATTGCCGACATACCATACCCATTCGAACGATGTCGTAGGCAAAGAGCTAGTTTAATATTAAGTGTTGCAAGGTAAACCAGTGCATAATTATTGCGTGTTGTCTTAAGTTTATTGCAACAGTGAGTAAATGTACAAGGCAAGTGGCGGTTGACAAATTTTCAACCTTATAACTCACTGTATAAGGGGTAAAAGTGGTCAACGGTCGTCGTCGTCCGCGGTAGTACCCAAGTATGATTTATACTGCTTGATAGAGCTAAAACCTTATCTTGGTTTTTATTGATATCTTCAAGGACTTTCTCTAATAAATCGTAATCGTATCTAAATTATTTACCATTTAATTTTTAAGAACTCAATAATTAGTTTGCAAATAATAAAACACTGACAGGTACCTTTCTTGAGATAGTTCTGAGCATTGGTTAGCCTATTTTCCATTCAAAAGTAATTACCTGCCTAGGTACCGATTTTTCGTGATGTCTGGCTAAAAATGTTCTAAAAACAGTCTTAATGTCCAATTCTTAACGTGCACAGCAGTTTAATCATAAAAAAAGTATTGATTTCATTAACTCATGAATGAAAATCACCAAAACATTACTTCCCTGTTATCTGTACTCAAGCAAGAACTTACCAAAAGACAAATTGAGCAACACTTTGATAAGAAATCGTTGTGGTTGAGATGTCCCATTGATGAGGGTAGGTAAAGGGTAGCGGGATGTTTCGCAACTTCAATCAAGCGAAACGGAAGGATTTATGGCACAAATGTTGAAGGAAGTAAGACCCTTAAATGGTTATTTAGGCGGTATTGCTTAGGGCCTTAAATGAGGACCAGTAGCTTAAATAGAAAAAATAACTATGTGTAGAGGGCTTACAGGTAGGGCAAGGTGTTTTTGGGTTTTTTTATACCAGAATTTTGAAGTACATATATACTGCAAAATTCTAGTTAAATTTCCAAGCCTTTTAAACCGGTCACCTCTATTCAAAGGACTTAATCCTCATGTTTGCTAAACAACATATTGTTGACACTACAACTCCTGAACTAGTTCCGAACGTAATTAAAATGAGAATGCAATTTAACTAAGTCCCACACCAACCAACCAACTGCAAACAGATTACGATGCAATTATAACTTTAAAATAGACGTATTGTTAAAATTAATACACTTATTCTTCATGTCCACCCATATCTTATAAACAGAAAGAAGACTTACTTGTTGTGTGTTTTTTTTCAGGACTTTACTTTTCATTTAATGTTAATTTATTTATTTTAAGTAGGTATTTATGCACCTTGTAGCCTGAAACACAGGTTCAACCTAATTCAGGCAATAATCAACTGTGCTCCATTTTATTTGTTAAGATATTTTATTGTAATGTGCCCCTTTTTATAAATAAACGATTATTATTAATATCTCACACGATTTTTCGTCACAATTTATGGATGTCGTTCACTTTACAAGATCAATCACTTTTTTCTCTATAGAGAATTTATTGACGCCATAACAAAAAATTATTCTCTTTACATCAACTTCAAGAAAATAAAGGGTGTAAATAGACCCTTAACGAAGCCGAAAGGCACTTGTTCTCCCCGTCTTTGCGGATTTTTTTTTTGTTTTAGACCATACCTGGGAACCTTTTAGTTACGGAGATATTGGTAGTCGAAGTTCCAACTTTTTCACAAGTTTTTTTATAAATACATGTTTATAATGTAAGATTTTTACTTAATTATTATTCAATCCATCCATCAGCACAATGCTTTGAGTGCGTTTCATCGAGTCCTACCGTAAAACGTGATTTTTCACCCCAAAAAAAAAATTCGTTTCCCAGCAATAATTTTTGCGTAAAGTTACTTAGTTTGATGTACAGAATGCTTGGTTGACGGCTTCGTGAAGGGTCTGTTTACACTCTGTATAGAACTACTTCGACCGCTTCTGCCCGATCTCCTTTAAATATACTTCGTATAGACGAATCAAGTGAGCGGTCATCGACTAAGCAACTGGTAGTTGTCGATAAGAGTGTAACGTGGTAATGTTGGCCATCCTGTCATTTGGCAAAATGAGGATGTGCTATTAGGTACACCTCCACTTAACCCTTCGGGGATTAGAGGCGTGATGTTATGATGTTATTTCATTAATCTCAACATATGATTTCAACGTCTTGCAATTCAGGATAAACTGATGATGATGATGCCATCTAGCCGATTTCGGCCTCAGCAACTGCATTCGATGACTTTCTAAGATGGTGGTCTAAGGCATTGGTGTGCTGCTCTTTCAGGATAAATTAGTACAGCATCGACTTACCACCTAAATAACAGAAATGCTCTTCTTCTCTTCCAGTTCAAGATGGAAGAGATACCACACCACCCGCTTATCACGGTGACTCAAGAAGACATGAGGAAGGTCCGCCAGCAATATGATATAGATGATGTGAAGAGAATAAACGATGCCATAGACATTGTGGAGGAATGGATCAAGAAACAAGACCACTTGGTGGAGGCGAGCAACTATTTGAGTAAGCTTTACCGTTATATAATCACCAGACTGGTTCGTTGGTCTATTTAAGTCACGAGTTAATAGGCTTCTTTTGGGTTAGCTCGTTCCATCGTCGACCTCATCTCTGTCCTCAGGACTAGATTGAGGTCAAGAGTAAGCCCATTTAGAATTTTAAAAAAAAAAGTGCGACTGCTGACCATGAGGTTCTGGGTTCGATTCCCAGGTTGGGCAACGTGTTATTGGATTTTTGCTTTAGGAATTTCTCAGTAGCAGCCACGGAGTCTGGATTTGAACCCGGTTGCTGGCAAAACGCTCGCCCTACATGGGACTTAAACATAATTGGTAAAATGAGGATGAGCTATTAGGTACACCTCTGCCTAACCCTTTAGGGATTACAGAGGTGATGAATTATCAACCTATAATTTCCCACTGCTGGGACAAAGGCCTCTCCTATGTGAAATCTATCATCACGGAGGCCCAGTGTACTCGTACATTGGTGACAGTCCCAGATGTCTTCGAAGTTTTATTTCAAGGATTTGCTGGTATCTTCAAGCTGTTTTTTTTTCACCGTTTCATTTTGCCGTAATCCTGCTTTATTTAGGGTCGGTGCTGAAGATATTATGGATAGATTTATCTCGTTCACTCATACCGTTGGTAAGTTCCATGCAGTTTTGTGATGCCAGTCTTCCAAGAGTCATCATCATCATCATTTCAGACGAAAGACGTCCACTGCTGGACCTAGGCCTTCCCCAAATGTCGCCACATTGACCGGTCCCGTGCGACTCGCATCCAGCGGATCCTTGCAACCTTCACCAAGTCATCGGTCAATCTAGTACTCCTACTAGGTTGCCTTCCAACGCAACGTATTCCGGTTCGCGGTCGCCACTCCAGAACTTTTCGGCCCCATTGGCCATCCGTTCTGCGAGCAATGTGCCCTGCCCACTGCCACTTAAGTTTGGCTATTCTTCGGGCTACGTCCGTCTTCCAAGTGTGGTGAGGGAAAATTTAAATCTTTGGTAGGCCCAACATTTCTTTATTTCCCACACAAACTCTCATAACAAAAAAAAAAAAGCTTTTCAATTAAACCATGAATTTACAGGCATTTTTGAATAGTCAAGGAGTCAGTAGCTAGAATGTTCAAGCTGTAATGAAAAACGGGTAAGAACTCAATAAATAATGATAACTGTTTTATTTATTTTTCAGACAGAGGACTTCTAGAACGAGTATTCCTAATAGCCAAGGGATCAGTAGAAGAAACCAAGAGGAGAGTAGAAAGACTGCTGACGTCACGAGGAATGATGCCGGAGCTGTGTGCCAACAGGACCGTGGAAGAATTTGAATCTCAATGGGATGTTGTGTAAGTCACTCAATTACCTCATTTCTACTTAGGATGTCATAGTCTCACAGTGGACGCCTTGGTGGTCTAGCGGTCTGGCTGAGCGTGAGGTCCTGGGTTCATTTCCGGTCGAATCGGATTGCTATAGCTAAATAATGTTGCTGGGTTGCTAAATAATAACAGCCGTTCGGCTCGATCTTCAGGTTGAGCCACGCTTGCCTAGGTTGGTGTTGCCCTGGATGGCTGACACCCCATTACATATCGAGTTTCCTCCGTGCCTCGAAAACCATATTAAGCTGTTGGTCCCGGCTGTCATTTGTAGATCTTTGACAGCCGTTACAAGTAGTCAGTGGCTCGCAAGTCTGATAACCAGTCTTACCAAGGGGAATCGTATTGCCAAGTACTAACTGGGTTGTGGAGGTCAGATAGGCAGTCGCTCCACGTAACATACTGGTATTCAGTTGCATCCGATTAGACTAGAAGCCGACCCCAACATAGTTGGGAAAAGGCTAGACAGATGATGATGATGATGACCGAATGAACACGAGTTTGAATTAGATAAGTAAAAAATGAAGACACTGTTAAACGAACCGGTTGTAGACTAGTTTGTAACCATTCAATAACAATAAACGAAATCGATGATAGAAAACATTCGACGAAATTTCCAAAAAAATGTGTACACACGGCAGCACATCAAGCTGTACAATTCCAGTATAACTTGGCCTCTTTTTCTATAGATTTTCTATACAATGAGAGGTCTGCATAAACTGGTTTTGTTACCCTTGTTTGGCGTGCGTACCTACAAAAAATCTACTTTATGTTGATTTAGAGTTAAGTGTAGAAATAACTGATTAGTAGCCATAGCTTCCAGTGTTTGCCTCTTATAAATAAGCCGGTAAAAAATGTTTTTTGTGATTCATTTTAGAATAACAAATCAGAAATCGTTTCAATAATAGTAGTGGGCTCTAAAGACTTGAAAAGCTTTTTTATTGAGTATCCAAAGAAATCGTAACTTTTTATGAAATCTAAACAAGTCCTTATTGTTATTTTTTATGTCGTAGTGACTTTGTTTGTTTGACACGCCTTAGCAATTGAACGACATCAACTCAAGAGCGAAGCCGCTGACAATAGTTAGTATTTTGTAATATCCTGTCTCCCTCATTGAATGATAGGATAAGGAGTATCTCAATATAAAAATAAATCAGCCTCTGATAGACTCCCTCGTTAGTCTCTTAGTCCTGGGGTTCCTAGGTGGGGCAAAGTGTTATTAGGTTTTTTCCATCAGGAATTTCTCTGTAGCAGCCACGGAGTCTGAATTTGTGCCCGGTTGATGGCAATAGACTCGCCCCCTATTACATGGGACTTTTAAACATAACTGGCGAAATTGTGGGTGTACTATTAGGTACACCTCTATCCAACCCTTTGGGACTTACAGGCGTGATGTAGAAATGATGAAACATAATCAGCTTTTACTCCCAACTTTTGCTCCCCTACTATGATGGTACGGAACCCTTCATGCGCGAGTCCGACTCGCAGTTGTTTTTATTGGCCTATTTTGTCCACTGCTGGGCAAAGCCCTTCCCTATTCCTTTCCAACTATCTCGGTGTTTTGCCTTCTCTGGCCAATCAGTCAGCATCGAGTCCAAATCGTCACGCCAGCGTTTCTTGGGCCTGTCTCGGTAACGACTACCGTCTTCGTAGTCTGTGTGACGATTCTGGCCCATCTGTCACACTGACATTAACTGTCTTTAAAAAATTACTAGGTTTTATTTTTTGTTTCATTACAGAAACTACGTACCTCTCCCAAAGCTGCATCCTAAAGACCAAACCAGGGTAATGGTGACACAATTCTTGACGGAGAAATTGGACCCGTTCAGCATTCTGGCTTACTTCAGATATTGCTTTTTGGTAAGTTACCAAAAACATAATTATGTTATACAGGATGATAAATTTTTATTGGCAATTTTAAAAGTTTTTGACCGCAGGACATAGCAGACATTTATTAAATAGCCGATGAAAAATTTCTGTGTTAAACTTGATTATTTGAATGATCAATTTGCAAAATAAGAATAGTTTTTGGTGTCGAAACCCGTATTAAGAGCGTTTACGACTAACGGCATTCCATACAAACTTTGAAATCTTTTTTTTCGAAATGACTGAACCAATCTTAATGAAACTTTATACGCATAAGCTTAAGCTAAGTTCTCTCAGAGAACATTTTCAGAAATCAGAAATCAGAAATCAGAAATCATTTATTTGCTAATAATGTAGGTATACAGATATGATGGTAATTTCAATTAGAGTCCCGATACATTTTGCCATACGGCATGCAAAATTATTAAACATAAAACATTAATTATACAAACAAAAGCCTTCAATTCATTAAGCAGTAATAATCATAGCACTAATAATCATAATAAGACAAACATAAATGAAAAACAAATAAAATGTCAATAACTTAAACTCCAAATGTATGTCGATCAATTGAATTAAAAATGTCAGAAAATTAAATTACAAATGTCAATAAATTAAATTAAAAAATAAAAGAGAAAAGATAAAGAATAAATTCAATTACAAATATAATTAAAATGGCAAAAAAAAAAAAAAAAAAAAAAAAAAATAATAATAATAATAATAACATTAGAATTGTAATAATGACACTAAAATGTTTTGTCAGTGAGAAAATCTTTAATTGTATAATAACACTTGTCCAGTAGCAGTTTTGTTAACTTTTTTTTAAAAACTTTGATGGGTAATTCTCTTAAATGTAACGGCAGTTTATTATATATAATAGGACCCATGGTTAAGATGTTGTTTTTAAGTAAAGCCGTTTGGTATCCACCTGTATAAAGTTGATTCTTATATTGAGATCTCATTGGTCCCGATCGTTGTCTTTTATCCACTACTGACGCAAACAGGTGCTTGTTCGTTCTAACAAAAAGGGCTACTTCTAGTATGTACAACGATGGCAACGTAAGTATTCTTAAAGATTTAAAAACAGGTTGACAGCTTTCTGTAGTTTTAAGACCTGTCATTGATCGAAGGCACCGTTTTTGGGCCCTAAATATCCTTTCTCTCTCACTGCAATTTCCCCAAAATATGACACCAAATCTCAGTAAAGAAGCAACTAAACCATGATATGCTGTTACTAACGTATTTATGTTAACTTTTTTTGAGAGGCTATAGAGTACATACGCCGTTTTACTTAATTTATTACACACGTTTTCAGCTTGATGTTTCCATGTCAGTTTATTGTCTATGTGTACTCCTAGAAATTTTGTTACTATAGTTGAATCTACGTTTTGGTCATTATATTTTACTATCATATTCTCCGGTTCTAGTCGCTGGTAGAAATGCATGACTTGTGTTTTATTTAGATTTATCACTAGATTATTTCTATTAAGCCAATCTATTATAGTTTTAAGGGTGTCGTTTATATCTCTATTGTATTCCGTTTTATTTATGCATTCAATTATAGCTGTGCTGTCATCTGCAAATAATGTCATTGGATGATGAATTTGACGCGGTAGATCGTTAATGTAAAGCAGAAATAATAATGGCCCAAGCACACTACCTTGCGGAATCCCAAACTTAGGTATTCTGCTAGAGGATAAATATTTTATTTCACGCTTGGTTTTAGTACATACTCTCGATATTTCTGTGTACTGTTTCCGATCAGTGAGGTAAGACTTTATTAGGTTTAGTACGTTGCCTCTTATACCGTACGCTTCAAGTTTATTTAACAGGGTGTCATGTTTTACATAATCGAACGCTTTTGTCATGTCAGTGAAAATTGCACATACAGGATTTTTCTTATCCACATTATTCATGATCACTTTTAAAAGGTCAAATATTGCCATGTTAATATTTTTATTTTTTCGAAAGCCCTTTTGCTCTTCGCATAAAATATTATTTTTAATTACAAATGAGTAAATAGATTCATAAATAATCTTTTCGAATATCTTAGAAAATACTGAAATTAACGCTACCGGTCTGTAGTTTGACATGTCTTCCTTATTGTTTTTTTTATGTAGTGGTTTTATGACAACAGTTTTCAATTGATCTGGAAATATACCTGAGCTTATGCATGCATTTATTATATGGCTCAACGGTTTGGCTATGATATCTGATACAAATTTTACTGCCGCGGTAGAAACTTCGTCGTATCCAACACTTTTTTTATTTTTTAAATGTTTTATTATACGCATAATATCTTGAGGTACTACTGGGGGCATGAATAGAGAATTCCTGATATTAGTATTGCCACTTGTCTTGCCCAGATGTTTCCTAGTAACGTTCTGTACCTGATCAACGAAGAAATCGTTAAATGACTTGGCAATTTGCTCAGGGTTTTTCACCAGTTTATTATCTTTATTTATTTGCAAAATAGGTTCTTTTAACCGATCGTTATTATTAATTATCTGCCATGACACCTTTGATTTATTTTGAGAACAATTAATAAGGTAATTATTTTGAGCTTTTTGAGTGAGATTTATAATTTTTTTTAGTCTCCGTGAATAATTTTTAAACGTATTTTTACTTTCACTTGAGGGTGCTTTTCTGTATTTCCAAAGTAGGTTTCTCTGTTTCCTGCTAGAGATCCTTATTCCACGCGAAATCCATTTTACTTTTTTAACAGGTTTTACATTAATTAATTGTTTTGGAAAGCATAAATCATAAAATAAACGAAATAGTTCTAGAAACTTGTCGTATGCCTCATTAGGGTTATCTGTTTCGAATACTTCAGAAAAAGACAGACATTGAAGGTGTTTTTTGAATAATGTTAAATTTTCATTGGATAAGTTACGTTTATGAATGTGCCAAGAATTGATTATGCATGTTTTTTTTACTTGTAGTTTTAAAATCTGAGCCGTGTGGTCGGATAATGCAAAATCGATTACTTCACTTACACATTTTTGTCTAGAATTATGAGCAAAGTTATCTAGGCAAGTGCCGCTCTTGGGTCTGGTCGGTTGCTTGAATTCTAATTTAAGATTATAGTTAAGTAATAAATTTTCAAAGTCTAATGTTATGTTATTTCTTTTTAGGGTGTTAATGTTAAAGTCTCCGCACAGAACAATTTTTTTACTGGACTTAGTACACAATTTCTTCAGTAAGATGTTTAAATTATCCATGAAAGAATTTATACATGTTATATTCGGAGGTCTATAAATGCATACAACAATTAATTCCTGTTGAGGTAATTCTATTGCACAATATTCAAAAACACCTGTGATAGATGTGTTAGGAAGTTCCTTATATTCGTACCTATTTCTGATAAGGATACACGCTCCTCCACGCTTCTGATGGGTTCTTGAATAACACGATGCAAGCTTGAAATTAGGTACTTTAATTAATGATTCCTGCCCTGAAGTTACGAAGTGTTCCGTTATGCATAATACATCGATGTCGATGTTTTTTTCATTACGCAACTCTTGGATATGCAGTGTCAACATATCAGATTTATTCAGAAGTCCAGCAATATTTTGGTGCAGAATATTCATGTGTTTATAATAGAAAAAGCTGATCGCTCGTTGTTTTAATATTCTCTTGCTCATTTGAAATCTCAGTAGTACTAGTTGAGGCAGAGTTGTCTTGAGTGTCAATCTTTGTGATAGGCAAAACTTCTTCAGAACCGAATAATCTGTAGTCAATCCTTATCCTACATATAATCTGGTCAAATATGTTTCTCCATCCGTATTTATTTATTTTACCAGTATTGTAGGAGAACATTTCGTGCGATAGGCTAGCATTGCTATCGAAAAAATATGCGTAAAAATAGTGTTACAACTAAATTATACCGAGACAGAAATCTCCAATTATCTTTTTTTAAAGAGACTTCTTGAAACTGGCACCACTTTCAGAGTTCCTCTTATGTGCTCATTCAAAAGCGTTTTATTCTGATACGCTCACCATTTTTCAGATCGGAGAGTACAGGATAAACTTCGACTACACTCCTTCGGAACGGTTCGTGATAGACCTTACGAATATACACATGGGTCTGCTCGGTAAGCTGAATCCTATCGTCATCAAGAAAGCTGAAGTCCTATGCACTGTAAGTATAAAAATCACGTCAGTCAAAATTGCTATTTTGACTGCCGTGATTTTTAGAAGAAGCATTTGAACGTTAACCCCTGGTCAATTAGTAAATGCAATAATACGATATTAGAGGTTAGTTTTTCAGTCAGTGTTCAGTTAGTCAGATTTATGAAATGTGTCCGGTCCTGTAGCGATATTCTAGGCACCAGTGGCGAAGGTTCCATAGAACTCGATTCCTACCGGCTTCCCTTTGAAAAATGACACAGTCAGTATTCTATAGACAAATAATATAATCACATTAAAGATATGTACTCCGGCTTACCTGTTACAAAAATTGACCCTTCGCTACTGCTAGGTACTTATAATTTAGTACACTACATTGTTGGGTCCAACACATCTCCCTGCTATTTGGCAACCATCTCTCAGAGCTTTGGTCGTACTGAGATAAAAATAGGCTTACTCGGAGGGCAACAATATTGTCTACTAGCTTTTGTCCGCTGCTTGGCTCGCGTTAATTTAGAATCTGGCAATAAATTCGTCAATAATTATCAAAAGACACGTGGCGCCATCTATTATCATAAGAACGTTATTGTTGTATTCCTCGGGAACAGTACTTTTTTTCGGGATGAAAGGTATTCTATATCCGTTTCTGTAAATCTGACAACGTATATGCAAAATTTCAGGATGATCGGTTCAGTGGTGTAGGCGTGAAAAGGTAACAAAAAACAAAGTTTCGCATTTATAATGTTACTAGCGATCCGCCCCGGCTTCACACGGGTGCAATATATATACAAACCTTCCTCTTGAATCACTCTATCTATTACTAAAAACCGCATCAAAATCCGTTGCGTAGTTTTAAAGATCTAAGCATACACAGGGACAGACAGCGGGAAGCGACTTTGTTTTATACTATGCATATATATGTAGTCATAGAAAGGATTGTTTACATTACCTTTTTTACCATAACCATTAACTTTAAGAAAAAAAAACCACAAAAGAAACAAAAAAAAAAATCATCAAATCAACAATGTTTTTGTGGACAAACTAACAATTTTTTTGTCCAATTTTTTATTCTAATTTGCAAATTTGTGTAGCAGAATAGTAAGTTGTTATATAAATACCTAGAATATCGCTAGTCCATGACCGGACATTGTATACTGATGATCTTAAAAAGTTGACTGGGTCAGACTGCCTGAGTAAGGTCAAGGATAAATTGTTGTCTGTGGCGCACCTTGAGAGGCCCATAATCAGCAGTGAATTGCGCTAGGTTGACTAGATTAATTTTGATTGATAATATTCTAATAACCTGACCAGTAACTGTTAAACAGCTACGACTATGGCTTTGAATTAGGGTCGCTTTCTATTAAAATGTGGGGGATAATCCATAGCAACTCACGTATGTTTTTTTGGCAAACAAATGAATTATACAGTGGAATTCCGCCTTTTGTCTGAGTCAACATTTACCAGACAGTAAAAGTTAGCTACAATATTTTTCGAACGTTTTTATAATGGTGAATGATCAGCGTGAAATATGCCAACAAAGTACCTAAAAGAGGTTTATGAAAATCGACGCCTTTCTAAGTAGCGATCGCAATCAAACATTTATTTACATTTTGTTGTTGATTTTCGAAGTTCCATTAATAATCTTAAATTCCATAACAAGATCAAACTAAAAGATAATTGATCTTATTGAAAAATTCTTTGTAAGTATTGTTTTATAATTTTTATTCAACTACAGTGGTAGCCCGCTGGTAATTGCCCCCAAACAACGATTTGTAGGCCGTATTTCGATGATCGCAGTCGCGTTACTTTGTGTAATTTATTACATCATCTCAAAAAAGTGAATGAAAACATCATGCGTAGACCGCTATGTCCTAGAATCAATAAGTTCAAGGACATCTATTATCTGTTAATCTGTTACCTATGGGCCAGCGTAATGGATTACAGTCCACTCCTTCTTGGAGACCTCTGTGCATTCAGTCATGGAAACATACTCGTATACAACATTAGTTTTAGTATATGCGAAACCTGAAACATGTGTCGAGTATTTTTATGTAAAGAATCTATGTACAAAATTTCAAAACTGTGTCATGAGAAATCACAAAGTTATAAACTTGTTCTGTTACCTAGTTGTCAGCACAAAAACGTGGTCACCACGCAGCGCGCCCGCGCGCGCGCGTCCAGCGTCGTCTATTGTCTATACCCTACTGCCAAAATATTATTATCAATGAGCTCACTCATAGATAATTATAATTTGGCAGTAGGTACCTAAATTATTGCGATAGGTACTTAATGTCGCTCGGTGTCAATCTTGTTACTTATTTAAATATTTTTGGGACTAAATATAACATGGTTTAAAAATTATTAGAATCGATTCAGTTACTTCTTCTGAACAAATTATATTCAACTTTCGCATATACTAAAAATAATGTTGTTACTGGTAACTCGATGTATTCCTTGCGCAACATTTTTTAGGAAGTAATCGCAAAAATTACACATAATTAAATTTTTAAGCAAATCTCTCGCCGACTGGTCGACACTTCGCGTGACCAGAGGGCTGGCTCTTTCTTTGGCCAAAGAATTAGTATTGCCATTCAGCGTGGCAATGCTGCCAGTCTTCTGGGCACGTTTCCAGATGACAGCGATGCGGAGGAGTACTTTGACACCTAAGTGTCCTATTGTCGTCGTTGTTTAGATGTTTATATTTTCTTACTATTAGTCTTATTTGTATTATTAGTTTAGTTCTATTTGTAGTCTGTATATAATGTAAATATAATTTATTTCGTATTTAGAATACAATTCGCCATTTTTTTTTTCCTCAACAACAAAAACAAAGTTGATTAAATTTTTGATTAATGATGTTTGCCAATGCTTAAAGCAATTTTGAACTTTTAATAAGTAACAAAGGTCTGCTGCAGCATCAACTATGATAATAATTTTTCAGTACAGTTGCGCTGTAAAAAAATTTTAAATTGGTTTCAAATTATTTAATCTGGATTTTTCCACAAAAAAAAACTAAAAATCAAACTAACAAAAACTACTGAATTTCGGTAGAACATTTGGTGGCTTAATTTGTTACATTTGAACCCTTCTATGACGTCCTGCAAGGAATACGTCGAGTTACCAGGAATCCTATAGATTAAATAGGCTTAATGCTATTGTCTCTTTTCCTCACACTCACACTCTTAGATTTTTTTTTTAAAGTTTGCACTACACTAGGAATTTTTCCTGTATCGTGGGTGCGTTTACAAACTTTTAAACTCACAAACACAAACAGCCAGACCCGGAACAACGATCAGTAGGCCATACAAATATTTGTTCCGTGCGGGGATCGAACCCGCGACACGCAACGCAGCAGTCAATCGCTCAGCCACTGCGCCAACCGTGCCGTCAAAAAACTCTTCCACTCTTCTTTTGTTAAAAAAAACTCTTCAACTCACAGGAAGGCATCGGCACGAAAATCAAGGGCATCCACATTCTAAACGCACCACCTTTCATTGACAAGCTGATATTCCTCCTGAAGCAAGCTCTAAGAGAGAAGGTAGCTAACCGAGTACATGTTCACAACAGTTACGAAGATCTTCACAAGCATATACCTAGGGAAATACTGCCGAAAGACTACGGTGGTGATGAGACGTCCTTGACTAAATTGAGTGGTGAGTATATTGAATATCATAAACTAGCGAACCGCCCCTGCTTGGCGCGACGCCAGCTATAGGGTCCAAGAGCTAACTATCATAACTTCCGAGGTATCGTCGTTTTAATCAGACGAGCCGTAATCACAAGCGACCACCTAGAAATGGCCTTTATTTTTTTGTTTTTTTTTTCCGGATGGGAAATCATCAAATGACCCCCCCCACTCTGGGCGGAGCGGAAGGGAGTGTCAGACTTGTACCGACTAAAACCCATCCATGTTCCTTCTTTGCCCTTTGTGTTCCAGGGCCACAGTATCTCTTTCGAACAGCCCTACTTATTTGCAAACATCTCTTTGAGAGAAATGGCCTCATACAGACTTGTGATGACGCGCAATATGGCCGCCACAGATGAAGGGATAACAAATATTTATAAATAATAATAATATTTATAATATCTATCCATCCATGGATAGGGACACATTCATTTTCTCATGTTTTCATGTCATTTCATGTGTGTTCTTTTTTCGTCACATGCGTTTTATCCCCCTTCATTACATGTCCATACCAAGACAAACGACTTCCTTTAAAGGAAGTCGTAAGTAACATATAAACTTATACTGTCACTTATGGGATATCTTCCGTGATTGTTCATTACTTTGAGCTCCCGATATTAGTTTAGGTTTAGTTGTAAACCGTGAAAGCTTAAAACAGTGTTCCTCTAATATACTCATTCCTTACTTTATCCATTTTTGTCACTCCACACATGATTAGAACTAGAATGTTGAGATGGCTCAACATTTTATAAAGTTCTAATATTATGTATTTATTTACTACAAAAACCTAAATTATTAATTGTCTTTATTCATTTCTGCAGAGCAATGGAAAGAACATCTAAGAACGGAAGAAGCGAAGAAAATGGTTAAAGATGCAGAAAAGTTGATCAGTGATGAATCAAAGAGACAAGCTTCCAAGTTCAATGAAGAGTACATGGGGATGCCTGGATCCTTTAGAAAATTAACCGTAGATTAAATATAATGAGCGTAGTTCTGTAAAAGTGGTCCAACCCACTCTCACACAATTCCTCTCCTTTACCGCAGTATTTTTTTTTTTTCTTTTATGTAAAACGTTGCCCCACACTAGGAATTTCTCCTGTATCGTGGGTGCGTTTACAAACATCACATACACAAACAGCCAGACCCGGAACAACTACCTGTAGATCATACAAATATTTGTTCCGTGCGGGGATCGAACCCGCGACACGTAGCGCAGCAGCCGAACGCTCAGCCACTGCGCCAACCGTGCCGTCGAATTGAAATGGGTTTTGCAATTTGCAAACGCTGATTAACTTTAAATCTGTTCCAAGCTTAGGCACTTTTTGGATGTATGTAAATCGGACTGATTTTAACTGAATACTAAAATACCACACTGCTTCGTTGATATAGTGGTCGCAAGCGCGACCGCTGAGCATGAGGTCCTGGTTTCGATTCCCAGGTCGGGCTAAGTTTTATTGGGTTTTTCCATCAGGAATTTCTCAGTAGTAGCCGCTAGGCCAATAGGCTCGCCCCCTATTACATGAGACTTAAACATAACTGGTGAAATATGGGTGTACCAGTGGCGAAGGTTCCATACAACTCGATTCCTACCGGTAAAATGAAACGGTCAGTATTCTATAGACAAATCATATAATCAGATTAAAGATAATGTACTCCGGCTTACCTGTTACAAAAATTGACCCTTCGCTACTGGGGTGTACTATTAAGTACACGTCTGCAAACCCTTCTGGGATTTTTTTTTTTTTTTTTTTTCCGAATGGGAAATCATCAAATGACCCCCGCCACTCTGGGCGGAGCGGAGGGGAGTGTCAGACTTGTACTGACTAAAACCCATCCATGTTCCTTCTTTGCTCTTTGTGTTCCAGGGCCACGGTATCTCTTTCGAACAGTCCCACAGCCCTGGCAGGCATACCCTTCTGGGATTACATGTGTGATGCTATGTTATGTTAAAATACCACGTTTAAAATGTTGGGGTAGTTTAAGTTAGGTATTTAACTGAATGAATGAGAAATTGTGGGTTGGCTAATTTTGGCAGAACTACCTCCAAATAGGTTTCAGAGAGCCTAGACAAATAACGATCACTTTTACAGTATGACCACTTTAAGTTCAAGGTGGCGCTGCCTGTCAAGTAAAAATGCATCAATATGTCTAACTTGATACATTTATTTTAGTTCTGTGTTTTCCCACATGCACAGATAAGTTGGTTAAAGTGTGAAATTATTCGAATTTTCACGATTACGAAACGATCCGATTTTTTCATATTATGTTGTTATCTTTAATGATAGAATGTTACTTTGTCTATAGTTATAGTAGATTCGTTTTAAGTTAGCCAAGCAATTGAATGTTAACCAAAAACTCGCATTACAATTAAATTGTAAACGATATTAATTATTGCTCCACACATTACCTGTCGCTAAATGTTATATTGCACGCGTATCATATCACAGGTTTACAAAAAAAAAAGTTTTTTTGTTGCGTTCGATATTTTTACTTATTTTGATTATTTATTACTTATAACTTAAGAATAAAGTCATTAGTGTACCAGATCAGCTCTAGTTTTTTAGTAATTAGAGTTTGTGTAGGGTGTACTTGTGGTTGTTGGGTTTTACAAGTTGAATGTAAATATAAAACTAAGGAATTCTTTGCCCAGCAATGGAATAATACAGACTAGATAAATTAGATAAGTTTTACATAGTTATTAATTGGAAATAATGATCAAAACTTTTTTTTAACTTTTAAACACTTTTTTCACGGTTTTTTATTATTTTTGTACCAGTATTTTCAATGATTTATAGAATACATTTCTAAGCGATTTCTATCATTTTTTATAAAAAAAAATGAATATCAAAATATCATCAAACAGTAACAAAAAAAAAATAGAGCTGATCTCCAAAAATTATCAAGAACAACAAAATCACTGGTGATCAGAATACACAGGCCCTGTATTATGATACACGATTTTAAAACGGTTTGGCTTTAGTAATAGTCTAGGTTCTCTGAGGTTAGGACACTTGAGTATTAGAGTGACGGCGGTCATCAAATTAGGGAAATTGGGCAGGTTTTCTAAATGGGTAGTTTTAAGTCAACCTATATACATAAAAATATCTAAATTGTTGAGCTTTTTAAATAAAAAAATATCTAAAAACAAAAAAAAAACATGAGATTATTTATTCATTTTTTGAAAAGTTAGGAACAGCAGCTTATACTCAAATACAAATAGTTTATTTTTCTTTCACAGGGTTTGTACTAGATATCTAGTGATAGAAGTGTCCTTTTAAGCAATAGTAACGGCCTATATTAGGACACTCCACTCTTCCATATCTTAACGTAATGTACATACAAGAATTATGTTAACCACTACTAATATATTACTAGCGATATGCTAGGTATTTATAAAACAATTTTAATACACACATAGACACATTTTATACACTTGGATCCAATCTACTTCCCTGCTATTTGGCAGCCATTTTGTTTTTCATACAAAAAAAAAAAATATCTCGCAAAGTTTAGGTCTTACTGAGATAAAAATAGACTTATAAGGAGGGCAAAGGTATTGTCCATCGTTCATATTATGAAATAATGGGATCACGTTATCGTAAATTTAAGAAAAAGAAATTAAACTGCAGAAAAATATAATAAAAAACCATTTATTAACAACAAATTCTTTGCAAATCAACAAATTTGTATAATAGAATAGTTGTTTTATAAGTACCCAAAGTATCGCTAGGCCAAGACCGGACACATTGTATAATTTCGAGGAAGGAAATTAAAAAAAAAAATAATTGTAAAATTGAATTGAATTTTAATTTAATTAAAATTAAAGTAACATAGAAATACAGAAAACAACATTACAGATTACACTAGCTTATTTACATACTATGTCTACATCTTTTTTATCTACTCTCCTTTCGCAGGTATGCTTGAAGAGATATCTTTCACAAAAAGTCATAATCAAAATATTTTATTTCACATAGGCCTCGATGGGCACTTATAAAACGTCGACAAAAAGGTGCACAGTTCGGGTTGGTCGTTTCGTATGGAGAAGAACCGGCAAGAAACTCCATGGTTACTCTTTTCAAATCATTTGGTATTACAATATTATCATGGATACAGCATGTGTACTTAAGTATAGGGGGACAGCGTAGGCCCGACAAAAAGTCGTTGTTTACTACATCATCATCTGCCTAGCCTTTTTCCCAACTATGTTGGGGCCGGCTTCCAGTCTAACCGGATGCAGCTGAATACCAGTATTTTACATGGAGCGACTGCCTATCTGACCTCTACAACCCAGTTAATACTGGGTAATACGATACCCCTTGGAAAGACTGGTTGTCAGACTTTTCGGGCCACTGACTACCTAACGACTGTCAAAGATCTACAAATGACACCCGGGACCAACGGCTTAACGTGCTTTCCGAGGCACGGAGGAAACTCGGTAAGTAATGGGTGGTCACCCATCCACAGACCAACCTAGGCAAGCACAGCTTAACCTAAAGATCGACCCGAGCGGCTGTTATTATTTAGCCACGAGCTCCTCCTCTCCGTTGTTTACTACATACAAAATGTAAAACAAAATAAAGGTTAACGAAAATTAACAAGCAGCTGGGAATCTACAAAGCCTACAACGTTCACACATTCACAAACAATCGATAAAAAAGAATCTATACAAAGGTAAGAAAATATTGTAAAATACTAAATTAAACAAGTGGCACAAATGTTGTTATCAGTGCTGTAACTATTCTGAGCAAAAGATTTATAAATGATTTGAAAACTATTGTAAAAATCTGATTCGAAAGAAGAGAAAAAATGAGGTTGAGAATAGTTAAAGACATCCACATATTTGTGCAGTTTATGAGCTACCAGGGAAGCCGCATGCGCATAAGCATAATCAGCCTATTAATGTTCCCACTGCTGGGACGCAGGCCTCCTCTCTATGAGAAGGAATGGGCTATAATCCACCACGCGGGCCCAGTGCGGGTCGGTAGATGTCACATGTCTTCGAATTTTTGGTTCTAGGACATGCCGGTTTATTCACGATGTTTTCCTTCACCGTTTTGAGAGCAGTGGTGATGAAATAACTTACACAAAGTAATGTGCCTGGCAGGGTTCGAACCCACGACTTACGGCTCATAAGTCGGGGTCTCCACCACTGGGCCACCACTGTTCTCGTTTTTGAACGTTTGGTGTAGTTTTTGAACTTTCTATCAGTCATTAGAAATGACTGACTTTGGCAACTAAAAACATATACTGTTTATAAGAAAAGACTTGCTAGTTTTTGTTCATCTGAATTTAGGTTTTACAATTTCGTGTTTACTGCGTGTATTTATATTATGAAAGTCGCTTCTAATTTTGAAAAGCCCTCGATTTTTGAGGACATATAAAAAAATACATTTTAAGATATAAAGTGAAGACAGGGTCAGTATATCAATCTCTTTAAATGTTTCTCTGAGGGACTCGCGAGGACCCATATTACAGATCGCGCGGACTGCCCTCTTTTGTAGAATGAAAATTGAGTCAACGTCTGCTGCTGATCCTCACAGCAGAGTGCCATAGGACATAATATTGTGGAAATAAGCATAGTATACTAGCCTAGCTGTAGCCACATCAGTTAACTGCCTTATTTTTCTAACTGCATATGCAGCTGAGCTTAACCTACCCGAAAGAGTTCTTATGTGCGCGTCCCACTGCAATTTTGAATCGATAGAAATCCCTAAGAATACAGTTTCTGCTATAACATCAAGTTTTTTGCCGTCAAGATTTAAATCCAGATCCCGTTGTGGTACATTCGGTGAAGAAAACTTCAGACATTTTGTTTTGTTCGCATTCAGTAAAAGATTGTTAGCTGCGAACCATTTCAAGAGAACAGTTAGACTTTCGTTGACATGTAAGACATTCGTATCTTTCCTATCTAATTTTTAATATTTTTATACGCAAACCCTGCGTAGGGAAGGGGGGGGGGGGGGGGTTATTGGTTAAGACATCCGGTGTACTGAATCGGAAGGTCGCAGGTTCAAACCCTGCTCGCACTAGAATTTTTCTTTCCATGTCAAAAACAGCTTTCCTTACTATTTTAAAAATTAGCGAAGTGTCATCAGCAAATAGAATTATATCCGATAATTTGACCATCACATATAAGGGAGATCATTAATGTAAACAAGAAATAGGAAAGGACCGAGAATTGAACCTTGGGAAAGCCCATCTTGACTGTCTTGGACCTGAAATAAATGGAATTTATTTATTTAAAATAAAAGTTACTTTTTAAATATAGCTAAGTCTTTGTTCACGCTGGCCCAATCTTTATCCATGTCATTGACGCGTCTGTTCAGCAATTTTGTTTTGAGGTAGGCAAAGTCCATATAATTATATAAAAAACCTGTTTTGTGTTAAACTGCGAATTTTACGCACATGTTTGTTTTTTTTTTCCATACAGACTAATTAATTCTAACGAAACCATTGTTATAGTGTGTTAGGAAATAATATTACTATTAGACCGCTTTCACATTTAGGCGACTTTAGCAGCGCGACAGACGACGCTGTTCTTATAACGTGAAGGAATGTGCTTCTGCCGCGCTACTGTCGCGCTGCTAACGTCCTAATGTGAAAGCGGCCTTAAGGTGGAAGCGAGAGGGCAGCCCGCGAAATTCAAATTTTCGTAGGTTTTTTGCATTTTTCAGGTCAGTGTTAGGTTGTATGTTGATGAAATATGAGCCGAGATTCATCCTAGGATTACATCCATATTTGTTAGTTTATATAGGTATATATGGTATTAAATAGGTATATGGTGTAACAATATATGCTTGCCTTTGTTCGAACTTTGAACCCATGTCCTCATCAGTCGTGGCCAGCACGTATGTCATAATAACCTAACCCCCCATTCACGACCCCAGGTGAAGTGACTGGCGTTAAGCGACAAGCGCGTTCGTCAACTTGTTTCATCAGAGTGTTTTTGCTTTGTGTTTAGGGGAATGGCAACTGTGAACCTTATGCCGCTTGGTGGTTCCTAGCTGCGTCATTGGTTAATAATCTGGTAATATCATTTTTTATTTCATAATATCTTGCCCTCATTGGTCAGATTTAGACCTAGCTGTGGCCAAGCCATCCAAAATTAGCTTTTTCAAAAATCACTCGTATAAAACGTCTAGAAAAGGTGCACAGTTAGGGTTGGTCGTTTCCTATCGAGAAGAACCAGCAAGGAACTCCATGCTTACTCTTTTAACGGTTTTACCGATTCTTCTCGCATGTCAACCTAGGAGGCGGTCGTCTCAATTTGTAATTCCTCCAGCCAGGACATAACACTTTAAAACTAAGCGACACGCTAGGGCGACGCCGCCTGGGGTACCTACCTCGGTAAAGGACTTCGGTAAGGAAAAACAGCAATGGACAGACTAAGTTAGATCTAGGTATTCGCCTGAGTACAAATACTTGTATTTATCTCTCCTCCCAGGCCCAGTGGTGGAGATCCCGACTTACGAGCAGTAAGTCGAGGGTTCGAACCCAGGCAGGCGCATTACTTTGTGTAAGTTATTTTATCACCACTGCTCTCAAAACGGTGATGGAAAACATCGTGAGGAAACCGGCATGTCCTAGAACCAAAAATTCGAAGACATGTGATATCTACCAACCTGCACTAGGCCCGCGTGGTGGATTATAGCCCATTCCCTCTCATAGAGAGGATGCCTGCGTCCCAGCAGTGGGAACATTAATAGGCTGATTATGCTATGCTTATGCTATCACTCCTCAGCTGGTGTCAACACGCTTGTCGCTTGAGCGTGGTCTCGTGGTCAAGCGGTATTTTTTTAGATTATTGTTAGTTATTTATAATTTTTAGCATTGAATATTTTAATCATAAGAATATGATTAATAGTTATTGCGGTTGGGACTTGACAGTAATACTTGTTTTCTTCGTATTTCGTAAAAAACCAATAAAAACGTGCATAATTATGTGATCGCAATCAACGTGGAAAAATCTTGCTTGAATTGGATTTAATTGAAGAAATAATAAATTTTCATTTTTGCAGATGATGATGATTAGAACTGAAAATAAAAATAAATTAGTATATTAATGCTAGAATGTCTTTTGTTAGAACTGCAATTTTAATTAAAAAAAAAAAAAGATATCGTTTATTTTTTATCAGAGAGGTTTTACTTTATTATTTTGTTAAAATAATATGGTTACAGTGAATATTTAGATGTGTTTATGGTGTAGATGTTTCAGTATTATTGTTTTGTTTAATGATGGTCGGCTTAGTATCTTTTAATTATTTATAGATTATATTAGATATTTATGTATAGACTAGCTTTTGCCCGCGGCTTAGCCCACGTGGATGTCGAAAAATATCCGACAGGAACGTACCGAACAAACATAGTTACTTACCTTCGTCCCCCTTTTTAACCCTTCGGGGGTAGAATTATTAAAAACGCTGAGACACATATAAATTAATTTTCCATCGTCAGCTTAAACACAAAATTTGAAGATCCTAATTTCAAAACTGATGGACTTTCAAATAAACTTCCATTCCCTATTTTACCCCTTTAGGGGTGGAATTCCCAAAAATCCTTTCTTAGTGGATACTTACTCTTCACAAAGAACACACCCTCCAAGTTTCATGTCTCTAGGACCAGCGGTTTGGGCTGTGTGTTGATATATCAACCAGTCAGTCAGTCAGTTAGTTTACCGTTTTATATATATAGTATAGATATATAGATATATTCTTTGTTAGATAGGTACGTACCTATGTTGTTCATTTTAAAGTACGTACCTTATATAAAAAGATGATTTTGCATGTTTTTATTATGGCGGAATGTGTCCTGCTCTTTAACATTTTTATAACATCCTAAATATACCACATTTTATGCAAATAAATATACTTACTTACTTATATTATTTATTTATTAAAACTTTATGCACAAGTAAAAACTGTACAAAGGCGGACTTAATGCCATGGGCATATTCTACCAGTCTACCTTAGGGTGATGCAGAGACAATATACAGTAGGTGCAATAACAGAAAAAGAAAAAAAAGACTAGAAAATATTTATAACTAAAACATATAAGAATAAATACTTATATACATACATATATTAAACTTTACAAAGTTAAGAGAGATAAACAAGAAAAACTACAACAACTTAGTTCAGAGACGAATCTGCTAACTTCTTGTGTATATATTCCCGAGCTTTCACTTTGAAAGTGAACTGACTGGTCACCGTCCTGATACTCTGAGGGAGCGCATTCCAGAGGAAAACCGCCTGGACAAAGAAAGAAGATTTTATAAAACCAGAGCGGTGAGAAGGACATCGTAAAAGACAATAATTAGCAGAACGAAGATTCTTGCTGTGCGCAGAGCATAAATATTGACAATTAGACGTCAGATAAGAAGGAGAAGTGGTATATTGTGTCACGTATTCTGTGTGCATTAAAAGTAGGAGCCTTTTTTGGTCCCGCGCGGTATTTTTTGTATTGGTTATGATTAACATTATTTTTTAATATTTATTTAATGACCAATGTGTCCCCAAATATACTATTTTCGTTTCTTTCATCACCTACGGGACGACTTATACAGTATGTTTGAGGTGGCGCTGCTTGTCGAAAAAAAAAAATGCATCGCGGCTATGAGTCAAACTTGGTATATTTATTTTAGTTCTTTGTGTTTTCCACCTGCACAGATAAGTTGGCTGAAGTGTAGTTGTAAACGTCAATATAACACACTTAAAGTGCAATTACGAGAGCAGAGGGAAGGAGACGGGTCACGTCTATAGATCTTGAAATGATTGATAACAAATTTTTATTAGGGTTCCGTAGTCAACAAGGAACCCTTATAGTTTGGCCATGTCCGTCCATCTGTCCGTCTGTCCGCAGCTTAGCTCATAGACTCTTAGTACTAGAAAGCTGTAATTTGGCATGTATATACAGATTAGTTCACCGACAAAGAGGTAAAATAAAATCTAGAAAAGTGTCTCCTCTACGTAAAGTGGGTTTTTTTTTTTCTCCTGTACCCCATAGTGTGGGATGTCGTTGCATAGGTGTTTTAAAATATTGTGAGTTTGTATTAAACTAAATATGAAACTTTAAAAAAAAAAAACTAAAAAAAAGTGCTAATTTTTGTTAGACTCAAGTGTCGTGTCCCCTTCTACCAGCTAAACGATTGTGTTTGGGTATGTGGAAAAATATCACGGTAGTAGTATACTACTACCGTGATTTTTTTGTCATATATATATGACGAAGTTAAAAGGAGAACTATCACAGTTAAGTAGGCTTTACAAGTTTACGAGAAATTGTCGACAAACTTATAAAATGTACTTGGATAACATATTTTCCTAAACATAATGTATAGGAGCAGAGGTTTTTCAACTGCAAATGTAAGTTTGTTTTTTATTATTATAATAAAAATCATCGTTCGGAGGCAGATCAGACCGTAGGGAGTCGATTAAATTAACGTATTTATATATGTGTATTTTATTAAACATAGTGCGCGTATTTACCGAACCGGTTTTTTAACATATCGAACCGACATGTTTTCTGTGTTGGTTTATTAATCGATTTCGATATAAAAGTTTGTGATGTAGTGTTTTCTATTTATAACTACCTAAACGTGGTCGTGGTTTTGTTTATATTATTATGGGTTCGGCTTATTTTTTTTAAAATTAATATTGTAGTATATTACGAAAAACAATGTTTTAGCTAAAAGTTAGGTTAAACCGGCAATATTTATTTATTTAACTCTTCAAGCACAAAGTACAGAGGCGGACTTAATGCCATAGGCATTTTCTACCACTCAACCTTTGGGTGATGCAGAGACAAGCAGTGGTAGGTGTATATCTGAAAATAATATATGTCACGGCAGTAAATAATAGGTGTAAAACTACCCCTAACGAAGTCAAAGGCTACTTGTTCTCCCCGTCATTGAGATTTTTTTTTTGTTTTGGACCATACCTACCTGAAAATCTTCTAGTTACGGAGATAATAGTAAAATTTCCAACTTTTTCACAAGTTTTTAATGTTATAACTTTAAATACCTTCATGACCCCGGTTGTTTACTGCACCCACCAGCACAATGTTTTGAGTACTTTAGGTTAGGTAACCTATATTGAGTTCTACCGCAAACGGTCCATTTACCTCCTCAAAAAAAAAAGTCGTCTCCCAGCAATAATTTCAGCGTAACTTTGTTTGATGTACAGAATGGTCGACGGTTTCGTGAAGAGTTCGTTTGTACCCTGTATAATAGTTAAACCTTTGAGATCTTACGGGGAGAGGTCAGGTTTTAGGCAATTGCTGAACGGTTTAATTGAAATACATATCTATTAAAATATGTCCTACAAAAATGTGATTTATAAGCTTATACTGTCACTTACGGGATATCTTCAGTGACACCGTAACCGAAAAATAAACCGTGAAAGCTTAAAACAATGTAATGTGATTTATTTAAT
The DNA here is from genome assembly GCA_910589295.1 of Noctua janthe. NCBI lineage: Eukaryota > Metazoa > Arthropoda > Insecta > Lepidoptera > Noctuidae > Noctua > Noctua janthe. The sequence continues at coordinate 13,443,368 of OU342573.1, forward strand.
AAAAAATACATTCAATTATCTAATATTTATACAATCTCATACTGTTCGTGGGCCATAGAAAGCTTATTAGTTGTAAAACTTGCATATTTGAGGAACACGGGTGAATTAGCGCCACTTAGGCTAAAACTACAATAACTTTTTACAATTGTCACTTTTTAATTTAGTTTTTGGTTATTGTTATAGTATAAAAAATCAGGTTTATCTTAACAACATTTAAATTAAAAAAAATGCCACACAAAGATAGATATAATCATTTTAAAAAAAAGTACGATTGGCTCCCATTGCCCAAGAGTACGGGGTAATAAGAACCAGAGTAAGGGGTAATGAGATCCACCGGGGTAATTGTAGCCTAAAATATTATATTCTCTTATAACATTTTTTATGTGTTATCTTATTACTTAAACTTATTTTCATATTCGGAAACATAAATCAGAGTTAGTGGTATGTATATAATTAAAAACATTTATTCCTAATACAAAAATTGAAATCAGAATCTTTGGTAGAATCACTTCCTGAAAATTAAGCATGTGCCTATTCATCACAGGCTCTGCATTTGTTATGGTACAGATGCAGGGCCTGTCTGATTTTTTTGTCCGACTCGTCTGATTTTACAGATTCACAACAAATCAGAAACATGTTGAAATTTTCATGGACGTAGTCACTACTATCATCATCGCCGATATTAGGAATTTACTGACTCATCTGATGATGGTATAAAATAGGCTTTTCTTTTTCATTTACTTTGTTTATAGTTTTTTTCTTTTCTTCTCCAATGTTTCAACCCGGGAAGGGTTTTTGGTGCTTTATTTTCCTTCATGAATAGTTTTTTTTTTCTTCTCCGAAATTCTAACCCGTTTTCGAGGCACCTGCAACATACTAGTAGCAATTATAAAAAGGGGTAATGAGAACCAATTGGGCTCCCATTACCCCTTTTTTTAATTTACATATAGTTTTTAAAATACTGTTTATTATTTACTTATACAATGTGGATCTGAAACTACGACATTTAATTAAAACGAGCACAGTACTAGTCCATCTAAACATTTTATGACACAAAAATTTGTAGTTAATGGAAAATTTAAAAATTGCAATTTTCAAACAAGATAAATAGCAGAATCAATTGCATAAAAAGCAAACACGCTTTATCTACGAAAAGTCACCGACAGGTTGCGCGGCGCGGTGCGGGGTGCAGCGGGCGATGGCGGTCGGTGGTCGAAGGTAAATATTAGTCGGAGAACAACACAATAAAAACTAAAACTTCTCATAAAATAACGACAATGCGCGCGCGGCTCGTCTCGTGACAAAAAATTAGGCGTGTGCTCTCCTCAAAGGGCGCCGCTATGCGCTGACTGACATAGTTACCGAGTCCGAGACTTTTTGCCAAAACATTCCGCTCACACACACATACGCAATGGTCTATGCACCACTAAAGCATAATTTGCGTAAGTAATATTTATTTTTCTTTCTAATTGTAGTATTTTGTGTGACTGGGCGGGGCGCGTCAGAGTGGAATCGTATGACACCTTTCTCTGTCTTTCAAGCATATTGAGACGTAGAGAATAGAATCGTACGTCGTGCACAGGTTCTTGACCTTACAATGTTTACCTATTATTACGGACTCAGATCTACATCATGTTGTAAAAAAATAAAATTAAAAATAAATTCCTGTGGCTAAAGTAGTCATTGGATTTGATTGATTTTTTGTACACGGGTAAAAAACATGACACTCTTTACGTGGTTTGAAGTATTGTCAATCGTCCTGCTCCACTTTGTATAAACCTTTTTATCCAATTTTCTAATGATAAAGCTACCGGTTAAAAGAGTCAACACCTATAATAAAATCATTTTAATACTCACAATTTGTCCTTGAATATCGTAAAAATCGACATCCCGAAAAACCGACGTCGGGTATTTTTATGCACCAAAAGTAAAATAAATAGCGATGCGACTAGTCACACGTAGGTCTCTCACATCCTTCTGTACTATGGCAAAACAAATCTGGACCTAACTTGATTAGATACACGTAAACTAGGGTAGTTGGCATTACCCCGTGGCTCCGATTACCCCGTGTTTCCCTAATTTCTTTACCACTTTTGACAATGACACCAATCAAGTTATTTTATTTTTATTTTTTTATTTAGTGTAATTTATTTAAAAAGTTTTACAAAAGGTGTAATTTTAGGCGCAGTCGTACCTGTAATTTCTCATACAATGGTATAATTAGTATAATAAATAATAATTAATATAATTAATATAATTAATAATAATTAATTATATTACTTTACTTATAAGTAAAGTATAACTAAAAGATATTCAACAGTTGCAAGTAATAATAGTTCAATTCAGATGTCAGCGACCTGTCCGATCTAGGTTTATTTAAACCTGTGTTTCAGGCTATCATGTGAATGTATACTGTCACCCAGAATAGACTTTGTTGTTTTACATCGTTGTAAAGCATTTATGAAGCCGATTTTATGACATAATAGGTACCTAAATACAATACTTTTTACCTTGCAATACGAATAAAAAAACAGAAACCAGTTAATAAATTTGCAAAACTTTATACTTATTTCTCACAGCCTTATGAGAAATAAGTACTTATGACATTTTGCAAAGGAGACGGCCAAAAAAAATTTTAGCCGTATTATTTACATTAATGGAATGCTGTGTAGGGGGATTGTAATTTTAAGTTGAAATAAAGGAATAGTAACCGAAAAAAAAAAAAAAAAAAACAAAATGTTTCTTAGAAAAATTCCAGTGGAATATGATTCAAAATAAGGAGCTGAATGCACCCTGTGAGTCTGTGGAGGGCTGTCCCTTACACCCTGTATGAATTCTTTGGGGTCCGTAAATATAAAAATGTTGTTAATATTGTTGTTGCTGTTGTTTTAAGTTACTGCAATCGCTAAACCATTATCAGTGCAGAGACTGTGACCTCTGAGTTTGTTTCATTTTTCCTTATCACAGTACTCGTTCAGGAAACATCGACCTTATTGAGTTTTAAAACACAATTTAAACTACAGTGACGTGTAAAAAGTGTACAGAGAAAAATTACACATCATTAAATTAAATTCAACGCAAAACAGTTCACGACAAACTTAGTTTAACTCTAAAATTAACTTATTAAAACATACAAGAGTTCTTTTAAAACCAGTTTTAGGTATAAAAATCAACAGGTTTTAACATGGCCACAAGTTAAAATATCGTGATCAGTTGAGTAGCTACAGTCAAGTTTAACAATCAATCTTTTTATACAGTTAAAATATGGAAGTTTTAAAAAACACTCCGGTGCTCGAGTTTAACCCCACAACCATTGAGGAAGTAAGGGAAGAACTCAATTTAACTCACGATGGGATTATTCAAATTTTGGACAATTTTGAAGAATGGATTTTAAAACAGCAACATTTTACTAAAAAGAATTTTAGTAAGTTATTTTTTTTAAATTTACTTATTAGCATTTTTGTAAGTTGTTTTTTATACTTGTTGGTCTACTGGTCGTAAGCACGACTGCTGAACATGAGGTCCTGGGTTCTATTCTTGCGACGGGCAAAGGGTTTTTCCATCAGGAATTTCTCAGCAGCTACGGAGTCTGGATTTGCGCCCGGTTGATGGCAATAGGCTCGTCCCCTATAACGTGGGATTTAAATATAATTGGCAAAATGTGGGTGTACTATTAGGTACACCTCTGCCCAACCCTTGTGCGATAACAGGCGTGATCCCCATTTTAAGCTTTCACGGTTTACAACTAAACTCATACTGTCACTTACGGGATATCTTCCGTGATTGTTCATTATTTTTAGCACCCGTTTTTTTTTTTTGCGTTAATCTGATCCGCGCAAACCGGTATCAATTGGACTTTTTTGTCAACCCGCGATCATGACGCTTACAACAGCGTCGAAATATTGGGAGCTCAAAATAATGAACAATCACGGAAGTTATTCCGTAAGTGACAGTATAAAATTAACAGGCGTGATGTTACGATGATGATGATTATTTTCTACCTCTACATAATTAAATTATTGATGTTATTTTCAGGCCGCACGTACTTGGAAACATGCCTTATACATGCAAAAGGATCTTCAGAGAGAGCGAAGAAGAATATGGACAAACTGTGCACTTTGAAGACATTGTTGCCTTCTTTCTTTGAGAAACATGATGTCAAGAAAGAATTTACGGATATATCAGATGTTATGTAAGTTTAATATACAATATGTTAAGGCGAGGTTACCCCGAGCGCCGTATGCATCAATCGCTTACCCCAGCCCCCGCACGGAGAGACGATACGTAACAAACTACGCGGCGCGAAAACGATAAAATAAAAATGATAGATTAGGAACCTACGTATTCTATGAACGTGAACCTAATTACTAACAATTAAAATAAGTAGATATAAAAATAAGAAGGTATACTTATTTATTTTTGTTAATAAGGTGAATTTAAAATCTGACTGACACTAAGATCATGAATACGGGTATGATTCAAAATTACACGCCACGCGACATTCGGTTTAAAAAAAATTATGCTTTACTTTTTTTTCGGTTTTGTTGTCATGGGTTTCGTTTTCGTGGTTTTTGGGGTCGCTGATAACTAAAATTAGGTCAAATGAAAATCCAAGATGGCGGCGATGTAAAATTTTCGATTTTTTCTTCATGAGTGTCATTTTCGTGGTTTTTGGGGTCGCTGATAACTAAAATTAGGTCAAAATGAAAATCCAAGATGGCGGCGACGTAAAATTTTCGATTTTTTCTTCATGAGTGTCATTTTCGTGGTTTTTGTGGTCGCTAATAACGAAATTGAGGTCAAAATTAAAATTCAAGATGGCGCCAATTAAAATTTTCAGCTTTGTCGTCATGGGTGTCATTTTCATGGTTTTCGGGGTCGCTGATAACGAAAATTAGGTCAAAATGAAAATTCAAAATTTTTTTTTTGTTTTTTCGACATAGCTGAAAATGACACCCATGACGAAAAAACCGAAAATTTTTGTCGGCGCCATCTTGGATTTTCATTTTGACCTAATTTTCGATATCAGCGACCCCGAAAACCATGAAAATGACACCCATGACGAAAAAACCGAAAATTTTTGTCGGCGCCATCTTGGATTTTCATTTTGACCTAATTTTCGATATCAGCGACCCCGAAAACCATGAAAATGACACCCATGACGAAAAAACCAAAAATTTTTGTCGGCGCTATCTTGGATTTTCATTTTGACCTCAACACACTCAAACTGATGGATGCATTGAATAGTATGGGAGTCGTGGAGGTAATTCCAATAAAGTAAATAACATTAAAAACTTGTATTTAAAAACAAAACTTGGAAAAATTTCGGAATGACGGGGAGAACAACTTTCGGCTTCGTTAAGGGTACTTTTATACCCATTATAAAATAAACTAACTAACTAAATTATCAACAGGACGCTTATTTTATGTCGTCTAAGTCCTTCTCCACATCGCTGTCGTCCGCTAACGTGTCCAGAAGACTGGCTGCATTGCCACGTTGAAGGACATCGAGCTTAAATTCGTTGGTGTATTTATTTATTAAACTAAATGAATACAATTTTAGTTTAATATTAAAAAAAAAAAACAATTGGTCTGGTTGAGTTTGAGAAGTCGGCTCCTAGATGGGATCCCCAGATTCATACCAAGATCCCGCAGAAAGCATGATCACCCGAGGCCTCATTCGTAGATCTTCGACAGTCCGTTGTTACGGGTAGTTAGAAGGCAAACTAGTCTTATAAAGGGAACATCTGTTAGCTATTATAATATAATATAATATTCTTTATTTTTCGGACAACAATGATCCAACGTGTTAGTAAACAATAAAATAATTTATTACTAGTGTTAGTACTTAAACTAAAATAGAGACACAGAATAGATAGTATTGTGAAAAGGACAACCCCAAATTAATGTTGAGTGATTGTCCTTCTCACAAAACCTTTAATAATCGGAGAGTCGATACTCTCCGCCACAGTTTTAAGAATGCTGTTGCCACTCGCCCGCAACCTTGACAACAGCGACGCGGTTTTCTTGCGAATGACGGCATGGAAGCCGTCAGTTCGGTTTTGCGTAAACATCGCAGAAGCGCTGCACCATCGAGGCAGTCCCAGTATTATGATGCGGTAATGAAAGTCAGGTGGACAAAGTCGCACTTGATATATTACTGGTACAGTGCCACCTGTCGGGTCAAAAACTATGAAAGACGTCCACAGCTTGACATAGGCCTCTCCCAAGTGTAGCCACATTGACCGGTCCGATGCGACTCACATCCAGCGGATCCCTGCAAGGTTGCAGGGATCCGCTGGTATAGGTATACCAGGTCATCGGTCCACCTAGTGGGAGGCCTTCCAACGTCTTCCGGTTCGCGGTTGCCACTCCAGAACTTTTCGGCCCCATCGGCCATCCGACTAACCAACCATAATACACTTAACTAAAATCAGTTGGGTGGTTATGGAGATTGGCGTGTACGAATATAGTCACACGTGATTTTAAAATGCAGTTCAGAGAAAGAAAACATGTTTAATGCGACATCCACCAAACGGTGCAGCATGGTCCACTTTCTTTCAATTTTTAGGTAGAGGATGCATATGCCTTATAGTATTGTATTGTATTTTATAACGGGCTGGTGTCCGCAATTCCACGTCAAAGCGCGTATTTTGCGTGCGGGTGGGAAATTTATTCGATCCACCCTAACTCCCCGAGAAAGGCCAGCAGCGCCTTGCTGTTGCTGACAATCTCGCGGAGAGTACCTGGGGTACCGAAGTACTTTGACCTGTATGTTGCAACCACTGGGCATGCATATGCCTTTTTAACTAAACACTTTTCTATTTTCAGGGTCCATGGAACAATGCCGAAACTCTTCAAGAATAACTACCGCATATATTTTGTCAAACTGGTATCTTCTGACATAGATGCGGTCTTGTTACACGAGTTCAACAGATTTATTGTTCTGGTAGGTATGTTACATACACGGTGTTAACGGACCCTTCACGAATCTGTCAACCAAGCATTCTGTGCCTCAAACTAAGTAACTATACGCAAAAATTATTGCTGCGTGACGACTTTTATTTTTGTGGTGAAAAATCACGTTTTACGGTAGGGCTCAATGTTACAAACTCAAAACATTGGGAAATTGATGTATTGAATAAGATGGATATCGTGGAAGTATTTAAAGTAAAGTTATAACATTAAAAACTTGTATTTAAAAAAAAAACTTGGAACTTTGACATCGAATAACTCCGTAACTAGAGGGTCCCCAGGTATGGTCTAGAACAAAAAACAATATCGCAAACTGACGGGGAATACAAGAGCCTTTCGGTTTCGTCAAGGGTACTTTTACAACCATTATTTAAATGTAAAAAGTCATACATACAATCCATCCATTTTGGTCTCTTTCAGATGAGTGAATACGTGAAAATACACGACTATTCGTTCGGATTCATCTGCGTCATAGACTGCAGGGACGTCAACATATTGAGCTTTGCTTCTAAAATTAACATAATTGATCTTCGCAATTCAATGACTGTATTGATGGTACGTACATTAATAATATCTACATTCTACATAAATATAACATCACGCCTGTAATCCCCGAATGGTTAGGTAGAGGTGTAATTAATAGTACACCGACATTTACATGTCATGTGCTAGGGGGTTAGCCTATTGCCATCATCCGGGCACCAATCCAGTGTCCGCGGCGGCTACTAAGACATTCATGATAAAAAACCCACTTTGCCCGACTCGGGAATCGAGCTCAAGACCTCATGCTCAGCAGACCAACGAGGTAGTCCTAAAATGCTCAGGTAAAATTTCCCGTCTAGACATGAGTTGCCTTGGTTCTTTTTTTTTTAGGAACAGATTATTGACCCAGGCTGGCCGAAGCGAGAAAAACCTGTTTAGTTTAAAAATAAATTATAGATGACTCCGCGTTAGTGTAAATGTGATGCAATTTAACAAACAAGCAGCATATTAAACGTGTAGACATATTAAATATATGTCTACACGTTACAGGAACTGTTGAAGGCTACTGAAGGTGCCAAATTACGGGGTGACTCAATTTAGATCACCATCAAAATCAAAAAATCAAAATCAAAGCATTTATTTCAAGTAGGCCATTGTCGAAACAAAGGCAACAGTAAAATATAGGTACAGTCCCAGTCACAAGGCACAAAAACTGTGAAAGTACTGTAGATGCCCATTCCCTAACGTAGATCTCTATGGAGAAGAACGGGCAAGAAACTCCATGGACACTCTTTTAAATCAGAATACTTTAACAAAACCTTGGTTCGACATCGACAGGCTAAGAAGAAGACCTAAACGATTTATGTCTTTAAATGTATGTTCTATTTCAAATGCAATATGAGCCGACCGATCCCGTGTTCATACATACGGAGTGGAAGGGACGCCGATGCGAAAACGGTTACCACGTATTCAGTACATAAGTCTGAGCCCCCCCCCCCCCCCTCCCACCTACTAATTTTTCATCAGTTATAAAAAAAAAGGTTGTTCCGCCCCATACTAATTTTTCATCGGTTATAAAAAAAAATCGGCTGTTTCCTACAAAAGTGCAATATCTACACGGTCAAAATGTATGGAATAGCAGATTTTTTTTTTTATAACCTATGAAAAATTTATATATGGGAAGCCTCAGAATGATGTACCTACTGAATACGTGGTAACCGTTTTCGCGTCAATGTCTGTTGCACCCCGTATATGCATAATAGGCATACATGTATCTACGACCTAGAATAGAAATAATAGAATAGATATAATTTACAAGTGCTTCCTCTCTCCTAACTCACTTATTTGCTGTGCCCGACAGGGTCCATGTGATCTAATTTTAAGTTTTTACCACCTAAGTACTACATGTGGAATGCAATAAAGTATTGAGTATTGAGTATTGAGTATAGTTAATCTTCTAGATCATTCGACAAGTTTAACATTATATCTATTTTATTGTTTTTACGCAACAGTGCGTAAAAGTTGCCTTCCCTGGTGCGCAGGGTGTGGGGCAGCGCCAACAGTATCTTAAACATGATTGCCAGTCGCCTGGACTGTGTTTATGTGGGTCGCTGCTGTGCTATCACTCATGGGTTGTCGCAGCAGTGGTCCACCGTTATTTCTTGTGTTGTTTTTTTTTTTTTTTTCTGTTTTTACTAACATAGTCGTTAGTTTTACTAACAGTTTTTGAGCCATGGATACTCGATTAAAGAGAATTATATTCTATTCCATATCTAAATATTCGCCAACCATCATTGAATGTTGTGCTTTTTTGTGATTAAATTTTCAACCGGGTTTCAACACATCTGGCATTAAAAAAGCAGCGCCCAGTTATGGCCCAGTTCGAAAGATATAAAAGTAGAAATATTGACCGTCAAATCTTTTCGTACTAACCGCTTTGCACCATCAAAAAGTATAAAATCAAGTTGGACACACTACATAAGAAATATGCTCTTTTTTCCAGGAAGGCTATGGTTTACGAATCAATGCAATATATGTGATATCATCATCAAAAACGATAGATGTTTTCGTAACCGTACTGAAACAGGTACTCAGTAGTAAATTAGGTGGAAGAATCAATGTTGTCAAAACTGTTGAAGAATTACATGAACGAGTGCCCAAAGAACTACTGCCTAAAGATTATGGTGGTGAAGATAAAACGCTAAAGGAAGTTAATGGTACGTTGTTTTTACTAATAGACTTAAATTTTCATACAGTTTGTTAAATTCTATGGAAGACACACATCAGGATCAATGCATAGACTCCGGACACAGGTTCACCGAAGCAAGGAATACCTGTACATCTCTGGAGATTCAGAGATGATTCTCCCATGAGTGAAATGTGGTGTAGTGTAAGAAGAAGAAATATGATTGTTTGACCATTACCTACGGATACTGAGTTCACGATTTGTGGAGCTCGTGACTAAATAATAACAGCCGCTCGGATCGATCTTTAGGTTAAGCCGTGCATGCCTAGGTTGGTCTGTGGATGGATGACCACCCATTACATACCGAGTTGCCTCCGTGCCTCGGAAAGCACGTTAAGCCATTGGTCCCGGGTGTCATTTGTAGATCTTTGACAGTCGTTAGGTAGTCAGTGGCCCCAAAAATCTGACAACCAGTCTTACCAAGGGGTATCGTATTACCCAGTACTAACTGGGTTGTGGAGGTCAGATAGGCAGTCACTCCATGTAAAATACTGGTATTCAGCTGCATCCGGTTATACTGGAAGCCAACTCCAATATAGTTGTGAAAAGGCTAGGCAGATGATGACTGAGTTCACTATGTAGTTTCCATACAATTATGTGTTATTTAGTTTTCAAATGTATAAGGCCAGTCTGACCCTAATCTCGTGGCATTAATGATATTAATTTGCGTAATAAAATTTTGGAAATATTATACTTATTTCAGAAAACTGGGCGAACGTGCTAAGCCAACCTGAAAACGTGGAATTCTTCAAGGAGATGTCTCAAGCAAAAACAGATGAAAAGTACCGACACACTGATCAATACAACGAGCAGGTCTTGGGAATGCCAGGGTCTTTTAGAACCCTAACTGTCGATTAGGGCCAATTATAATCATATTTATTCTTAAGAATAACTGCGCAATGTCATAACACAATAACAACATTATCGTGATTTGTAGGTGATGATTACTTTAATAAATCATTTCAGCCGAAAGACGTCCACTGCTGGACATAGGCCACGCCAAAGTGTCGCCACATTGACCGGTCCCGTGCGTCTCGATCCAGCGGAACCCTGAAACCTTTACCAGGTCACCAGGTCATCGGTTCACCTAGTGGGAGGCCTTCCAACGCAACGTCTTCCAGTTCGTGGTTGCCACTCTAGAACTTTTCGACCATCCGTTCTGCGAGCAATATGCCCTGCCCACTGCCACTTAAGTTTGGCTATTCTTCGGGCTACGTCGGTAACCTTGGTTCTCTTACGGATTTCCTTATTTCTGATTTGATCACGCAAGGAAACTCCGAGCATAGCCCTCTCCATTGCCCTTTGGGTAACTTTAAGCCTTCTGATGAGGCCCATTGTGAGCGACCACGTTTCGGTCCCATATGTAATCACTGGCAACACACACTGGTCATAGACTTTCGTCTTGAGACACTGCGGTAAGTTGGACGAGAAGATACCACGCAACTCCCCGTACGCTGCCCAGCCGAGTCGGATTCGACGATTAACCTCTTTCTCGAAGTTAGACCTACCTAACTGGATCGTTTGTCCCAGGTAGACATAATCGTCTACAACTTCGAGTATAGAGTCTCCGAACTTGATAGGAGTGGGTGTTACATGGGCATTTAACATGACTCTGGTTTTGCCCATGTTCATTTTAAGACCCACTCTTTTGGAAGTTTTACTGAGGTCATCGAGCATTGTACTGAGGTCCTCCATGGACTCAGCCATGACCACTATATTGTCGGCAAACCGAAGGTGAGAGATGTATTCGCCATTGACGTTGATGCCTAGCCCTCTCCAGTCCAGAATCTTGAAGACATCCTCCAGTGCAGCGGTGAACAGTTTCGGAGATATGACGTCTCCCTGTCTCACACCTTGCTGCAGAAAGATAGGTTCCGAGGTCTGGTCCTGAGTCGGACTGACATGGTGGCGTTTTTGTACAAACAAATCAAACACCTCGATGTACCGATAGTCAATTTGGCACCGTTGGAGAGACTGCAGTACAGCCCAAGTCTCGATCGAATCGAAGGCTTTCTCGTAGTCCACAAACGCCAAACAGACAGGCAGGTAGTTCGGTCTTCTCTATAACCTGCCGCAGTGTATGTATGTGGTCTACGGTGCTAAAGCCTTTTCGGATTCCGGCTTGTTCGGGAGGCTGAAAATCGTTAAACCTGCGCACGAGACGATTCGTGATGACTCTTGAAAACAACTTGTAGACATGGCTTACAACAACACTATAATATAATTTGAATTTGGTTTTGTTTTTCAATATTGGCAAAAGGTTTTTCCAGTTAATCTTTCTTTTACATTAATATTAGATTATCCTTAGCGAACTAAAAAAATTTACATAAAAAGAACCCTTTTACAAATGCATTAAATTCTCATGATATTAAATGTTTACAAACAAAATATTTTCGGTTAAACATTTTTTCATTAACAATGTACGTAATGAAAGTATAGAGCTAGAAACATAGGGACACCGATTTTGATCGTGCAAATTACTCTCTTGCTAAGACATGACAAGGCCGGACTACATCAAAGCGGAGATATGTGAATCGAGCAGAGGAGATACTTAGGAGCTACGCTATGTCCACCGAAGATGCACGGAGATGAGATGTGTACAGGCTACTCACCACACGCCTCTCACGTCTCTTCTCGTCTCCAATGCGCACTGCGGATGTTGGCCTAAACAAATACGGAAGGTGAGATCCCTTCTCTCGTCTCGTTTACGCTTCGGTTTCGTCCGGGCCGGGTTGTGACCGGGCGCTACACCAAGCGGGTCCACACAAAACACTGACCCGTATGCCTCCGCCATTCCAGGATAATCCTTTCCATATTTCGAGCCAAGTCCGTGCCCCAGCCAGAACGCAGAGGATTACTGTGGCTCCTGACTCCTCGTATTAGTGCGGGCCGTACACCTTTATACTTTAGGACGGTTGTTAAGTTTCTCGTAGATGTACCATATAGTAGGGTTAGATTATTTTGTTGAGCTACTAACTGAGCTGGTTATTGATTCTTTTTGGTGCAAGGAGGAGCATATTGCTGTCTTAGAAGAATGTTTTAAGTTCTTTAGCTTTACCTCATTGCAGGTTGAGCACATGGTGTTCCAGTGGTAGGTAGTAGTGCCTGGACTTAAAGGTCGTGTATTTGAACCCAGGCTAGACCTTAACTTTTCTTATCCTTATTCTTTATTGCACACAAAATATGAAATATACATAATTACATACAAATTGCAATAATATAGCTTATGTACAGCCATGCCATGTTGGCCAGCTTAACCCAGAATTGAGTTTTCTTACAGCAAACCAAATTTTGACTGCGAGATTTGCAGAAGAGGATATACCTATGTGCATTAACATTACATTCTGTTACTTAAATTAATTAATTTTATAAACTTAACTACATGCATACAATATAATAATAAAATAAAAAATAATTTAGAAATTTGTGTGTGTTTTATGTTTTTTGTGTTTGTCCTTTTGTAATTTTTCCATCAAAACTACTCTTAATATAGTAAATGGTAGTTTAATTTTGAGAGCAGAACTGGGATATCCGAGATCGAAAACATCTGCCAACACTCAATGGGCCCCCGTAGTAGATTAGACCAGCAATGGTTTACGTCTGACGAACAATGCCAAGTATTAATTAAACAGTTTAACTTTAGGCACTAGGCAGGGTCTAGTTCTGGAGTGGCGACCGCGAACTGGAAGACGTTGCGTTGGAAGGCCTCCCACTAGGTGGACCGATGACCTGTTAAAGGTTGCAGGGATCCGCTGATTGTGAGACGCACGGGACCGGTCAATGTGGCGACACTTGGGGAAGGCCTATGTCCAGCAGTGGACGTCTTTCAGCTGAAATGATGATGATGATGATGACCCGGCAGGGCCCTTTTTTTTTTTCGGATGGGAAATCATCAAATGACCCCCCCCCCCACTCTGGGCGGAGCGGAAGGGAGTGTCAGACTTGTACTGACTAAAACCCATCCATGTTCCTTCTTTGCCCTTTGTGTTCCAGGGCCACGGTGTCTCTTTCAAACAGTCCCGCAGCTCTGGCAGGCATCGGCCCATGCGGACCCCTACTCGGTTGCTGACATCTCTTTGAGGCGCGCGTGGAACACGAACGCGCCGTCGACACGGCCTGTCGTCATAAGACGGCCGGACGGCGAGCTAGCCCATAACTCGCCGTCCACAGGGCAGGGCCCTGACTCCTAATATCATTGCCGGCCAGCTAATTTTAACTTTAGAAAGGTTTTTAAGTTACCAAAGTGAGTGTAACGTTAAGTGGGGTTAGAATATTTTGTTGTACTACTGAGCTGGATATTGATTCTGTTTGGTAGAAGAGTATAATTATAATAATAGAGAAGTCATCATCTGCCTAGCCTTTTTCCAACTATGTTGGGGTCGGCTTCCAGTCTAACCGGATGCAGCTGAATACCAGTATTTTACATAGAGCGACTGCCTATCTAACCTCCACAACCCAGTTACTACTGGGTAATACAATACCCCTTGGTAAGACTGGTTGTCAGACTTTTCGGGCCACTGACTACCTAACGACTGTCAAAGATCTACAAATAACAGCTGGGACCAACGGCTTAACGTGCTTTCCGAGGCACGGAGGAAACTCGGTATGTAATGGGTGGTCACCCATCCACAGACCAACCTAGGCAAGCACGGCTTAACCTAAAGATCGACCCGAGCGGGTGTTATTATTTAGCCACGAGCTCCTCGCTTCATAATAATAGAAAAGTATGGAAGAAGAAGACATGCTGCGCAAGAGAATGATGATGATGATGAAGAGTATAATTATTTATTGTTGTTTGAATTGAGCAATATTATCAAATCTTTTGTTTTACCTCTTTGCCCTAACTGAAGACAAGTAAGACTTGCATTCGAACCGAGCCTGGTGCTTTACTTTGTGTAATTAATGACGTCACAACTTCTCTCAAAAGGGTGAAGAAAAACATTGTAAGTGTGACAGTGAATTTCTAGACAAAAAAAAAAAGAAAATATATGACATCTACCAAACTTCATTGGGCCTGTGTCCTTTTTTTTTTTTTGGTTGAGAAATCTTCAAATGACCCCCCCCCCCCCCCACCCCACTGGCAGCTCTGGCAGGCATCGGCCCATGCGGACCCCTACTCGGTTGCTGACATCTCTTTGAAGCGCGCGTGGAACAAGAACGCGCCGTCGACACAGCCTGACGTCATAAGACGGCCGGACGGCGAGCTAGCCCATAACTCGCCGTCCACAGGCCCGCGCCTACGGTGGCCGGGAGTCACCACGTGACCCCCGACGCCCAGGGTGACTCCCGCGACGAGGGGCCTGTGTGCTGGATTACAAGTTTACAACCCACTTTCTCTTAAAGAGGGGGATATGTGTAAGGGAATGTCATCGTGCTCTAGCTAGAAAGTAAACGGTTAAAAACGCCACTGATTACATAATGGTAACCTGGTAACCTAACATTTCTTAACTTATAGAGCAAGATCCCAGTGCCGCCAGACCTCGCTTATTTTGTGATTAACAAAATGTGTGGCATCGAGAAGTGTTAGTATGTACTACGAACGTATGCATACCTGCTAAATCCTGCCGACGCACGGCCAATTTTTAAATATCGGCAGAAATTTCCGTCAGCGGGAAGTGTCAGGCAATGTTTATTGTTAATTTTTAACAATATTCTCTGCACCATTTATATAAAAATCAGCACTAAGCCTTTAAGAAAAAAATGTATTAATTTTACGCAACAAATTAGCAGGTATGCATACGTTCAAAGAACATACTATCACTACTCGATGCCACACATTTTGTTAATCAGAAAATAAGTAAGATCTGGCTGCCCTGGGATCTTGGACCACTACAAAAAGTAAGAAATTTGATTAATTTTATAAAGGATATGAATACATCATACTCAAGAATGCAAACCCGTAAAGTCATACATTGTCTCAAATTGCGAACTCCCACACAAACCGCTATGAAGAGCTAGCGATGTAATAAATTAGTTAAATGCCTACAGCCTACGTGCCTTCAAAAATTTAGGTACAGGTATAACCGCATCACAAAGGAGGCCTCTGTTTTTTTATAAAATCTACCCTTTATAAGATTTTATATGAAAGAGAGATTGCTCGTAATTCACAAAGTTATTTCAGGAAGATAAATCGTTATTGCTTTTTATCTAAATGAAAGTTAGTATCAAAACATACGGCCATCATCATCTGCTTAGTCTTTACCCAACTATATTGGGGTCGGCTTCCAGTCTAACCGGATGCAGCTGAATACCAGTATTTTACATGGAGCGATTGCCTATCTGACCACCACAACCCAGTTAGTACTATACCCCCTGGGTTATACGATACCCCTTGGTAAGACTGGTTGTCAGTCTTTTTTTGCCACTGATTACCTAACGACTGTCAAAGATCTACAAATGACACCCGGGACCAACGACTTAACGTGCTTTCCGAGGCACGGAGAAAACTCGGTATGTAATGGGTGGTCACCCATCCACAGACCAACCTAGGCAAGCACGACTTAACCTAAACATCGATCCGAGCGACTGTTATTATTTAGCCACAAGCTCCTCAAAACATACGGTGTTACCATGAAAGCCTTTTTTAAAGAAAAACTGCATCTTAACAGATGTGGGCCTCCTCTAAACATTGTCACATTGAGCAATCCTGTTCTCGTGTCAAACTAATTTTTGTCAGCTTTACTCCGCGGCTGCTATTGAGGAATTCCTGGAGGAAAAACTACTATTAAACCTAATTTATGTAAACTAACAACAGAAATAAACTTTCCACCAACTGTAACATGCACAAAAAGCGTTGCGACTAACTCCTGAGAGAGATCGCCAGATGTAGGCACAAAGTGAGGCACTTCACTCATGAATAAACCATTTTGTCGCGTCTGTTTTGAGGTCACGTCGTATCTCATCTGTGTTTTTTTGCACCCGAATTGGAGAGGCTTGAATAGTTTTGTTTAAATTGGTTTGATATGTAAAGGGTTAGTTTCTATCTGGGGAGTTACTATGACATCTTAAGCAGGAGTAATTCCAGTGTGGGAAAGAGACAGAGCTATACAGGTCGTCTAGGGCCATCTCTTTCCCACACTGGAATTACTCCTGCTTAAGATGTCATAGTAACTCCCCAGATAGAAACTAACCCTTTACATATCAAACCAATTTAAACAAAACTATTCAAGCCTCTCCAATTCGGGTGCAAAAAAACACAGATGAATGATGTTAGAAGCATTTAATTTGCCAGCGACACGCCAAGAAGAAGAATTTAGAAACAGTCTACTGCTTCTACTCCTACTACGACACAAGCTTGGTACTCAGTTTCTTGCAACCTTGGTGCTCCTCTGGATCTCAGTCACTTCTGGTTCTTCAGTAATATTTTGGTAGCTACAGATGCAGACGGATAAAATGTAGGAAACCAAAAATAAAGCCTTATCATATTATCAGCCAGAAGACGTAAAGTCATTCACTACTGGATATAGGCCACTCCCAAGCCACGTCTTCTTTCCGGTCCCGTAGTTTTTGTATCTACCAGATTCCCAATATTTTCACTAGGCCATCAACTATAACTTTACTGCAACCTACTTAAATGTACGAAAATATTATATTTTATGTTAAAAAAAACTTCCATTGCTGTTAAATCAAATAATAATTCAATTAATAGTTTATTTTAGTAAACCTAAAAACACGGTGCTGCTCGCTTTTTCTGTAAGCTTGAACTTGGCTTGACACGCTACCGCGTGTCTAGATATAAGTTCCTTGTGGTTACCTCTTAAAAACAAAACAACAAGGCATCAATGTCTAAGAATCTTTAACCCAATTAAGATTCATCTCAACCCATCACATTAAATCCTCTTTTCCATCAGCACAAAAAATCATGACATACAACATCCCCGGGCAACAATGCTAATAAGCGCCCCCAAAAATATTCAGTATTAAATATTTTTACACACAACCTCCTTGGGAACTCCTGAATACATTATGAGGTTGAAAGGGGCAAAATACACGTAAATATTTTACAAACTTGGCGTACCCGTGTCTTTGCAATTTTACGAATAAATTGAATCGTGTCACAACGTTTTTTACAGGCATCAACTTTGAAAAAGATCTGTATGTAAAGTGGAACTGGATTGGCTTGTCAGTTATCATCATCTGCCTAGCCTTTTCCCAACTATATTGCTGTCGGCTTCCAGTTTAACCGGATGCAGCTGAATACCAGTATTTTACATGGAGCGACTGCCTATCTGACCTCCACAACCCAGTCAGTACTGGGTATACGATACCCCTTGGTAAGACTGGTTGTCAGACTTTTCGGGCCACTGACTGCCTAACGACTTTCAAAGATCTACAAACGACAGCCGGGACCAACGGCTTAACGTGCTTTCCGAGGCACGGAGGAAACTCGGTGTGTAATGGGCGGTTACCCATCCACAGACCAACCTAGGCAAGCACGGCTTAACCTAAAGATCGACCCGAGCGCCTGGTTCATCATCATTGGCTTGTTAGTTATGTATGCGAATATAGGTACCCAGTGTTTCAAAATTTTCTTATCTTTGTTAAAAATATCTTAAAATTGATTTTGATTGACAACGTTCAGAATTTTTCAATGTTAAGCTTTTCTAATTTATTTTTCTCGACTTAAGTTTCGTAGGTGGGTTTGAATTCAAGCAGATACTTTGTGTAATATTATATATAAAATTCTCGTGTCACAATGTTCGTTCCCGTACTCCTCCGAAACGGCTTGACCGATTCTCATGAAATTTTGTGAGCATATTGAGTAGGTCTGAGAATCGGCCAACATCTATTTTTCATACCCTTTAGTGATAAGGGTTGTCCACCCTTAACATTTTTCTTTAATTTTTAGACATTTTTTTAATTTCTTTATTTTTTTATTATGTCGCATTAAAAAATACATACAACCCTAAATTTTTACCCTTTTATCACCAACCCCTATTTTTTAATAGCCATTTTAGTAATTTAATAATTTTTCATCCCCGGTCGATAACTGATCAATCGTCATTTAATTAGTTATCCCCACCAGTTGTCTACAGGTGTCACTTCTGACCCAGTAAACAGCACGGAGTAGGGATGAGAACGAAGCCGGTCTCCCGTTTCTCTCACACAATAAGACTTCTCTCACTCCCTACACAGTTGTCGGCCATCATTATTGTTTATGCATCAAGTGTAGTAGTAACGTTGACAATTATTATCTTGCTATCTCAGTGTAACTGACGTGGTCGCTGACATCTAAATTGAACTATTGAATACTTGCGACTGTAGAATATATTTTAGTTATAGTTTACTTATAAGTACTTATAATTAGTATGAGAAATAATACTACTGCGCTTAAATTTACACTTTTTGTAATACTTTTTAAATAAATTATTCTTATAATTAATTATAACTCTCATATTATCATTCCTATTTTATTAATAATAATAAAATTATCAATTTTGAGTGTATTTTGCACGATTAGTTAATCAAGTGATTTTCATAACCTCAAAAGTAATCAACACGTGGCACGAGCTTCCACCAACAACGGCTTTTGTGTTGTAAGTATACTTTTTTTTATTTATATCGAAAATGTTGTTGGAAACGGTCAAAAAAGATTCGGTGGAATTTAATTTTTATTAAAATTGGGCAAACTTTTTTTTTGTATTCATTTTTTTTTTACCATTTCTAACCATATATTTTCGATATGATTATGAAAAATAAAATTTTTCGCTTTTGTAAAACAGTCTAATGTTTACATGAATATGTAAATGAATGTGTGTACAACCAAATATTAAATACATTATAACTAGGGCCAAGATTTTTGCCGTGATTTCATTTTAACATTTTACAATTAATGCTCTTAAGTTTTTGACATTACGGCAAATATATTTGATCTTATAAAAATGTAATTTTAATATAATTTTATTAAAAAAATGTAATTTAACAATTAAGATTTTCATGGTTTCCAAAAATTTGAATCAATCATTATGAATCTTTATTTTAAAATATCGATGGAAATATTGGTTGTATGAGAAAATTATAAGAGACAATTTTTTTCGTAAAATTTAATTTTTTACAACTTTTGTCTGAAATTTTTTTTCATAAAACTTATATTTTTGCTATAATTTCATAAATTCAAACTAATCATTTCAAAACTGCGGCAAAAATCCTGGCCCTAATTATACCTTTAACATTTTTCATCATTAAGTAATTTCATTAATTCTATTTATGTGTGTTTTGTACAGTGAGCAATGCCTAGAAAACGCAAAGGGGCTGATTTGAGCCGTAATACAAATAAATCACGAAGCTTGGGAATTGATATTGTTTGTTAATGTTACTGTCGTAATTGTTTAATTAATGATATATAATTTTAAGGAATAAATTATAATAACTCGGTCGTTATAGGTGGTCAGTGGCCCAAAAAGTCTGACAACCAGTCTTACCAAGGGGTATCGTATTACCCAGTACTAACTGGGTTGTGGAGGTCAGATAGGCAGTCGCTCCATGTAAAATACTGGTATTCAGCTGCATCCGGTTAGACTGGAAGCCGACCCCAACATAGTTGGGAAAAGGCTAGGCAGATGATGATGAAATTATAATAACTTAAAAATAACGTTTGCCTTTTGTTATTTTTATATTCCCTCATCGTTCACAGCGCTCCATGCCTATTTCACGCATATACCACATTCTTACACACTTACAATGAGTAAGCTATTTTTTGTCTACACTAGAAATTACTTAAAAATTATTTATATGGCAAAACAACGTTTGCCGGGTCAGCTAGTTTATTAATAAAATTCATCGACGCGTGAAAAACGGTCAAAATTCAACAGTTAATTATTATCAGGGGATGTGATTGACTGTTGAAAATTTCATTCCATACTCGTGTTCACCTGCGCATGTTATACATAGGTAATTTATTTTGTATTGGCTTACAGTTCCAAAAAATAAATTAGCACGCACTAAAAATTATGTATTTTAACTTCCACTATCTACATCCTGACTCCATCATCAGACCCCCAACATTAAGTGTAATCATCTGTTAGACTCATCAAAACGAATCTTAATTATGACATCAAAGTCGAGGACTTACCAGTAGCTACTAAGAGTTCTACTATCCACCTACTGGCTCCATCATCAGATCAGTTTCAAGATACCAAATTATATTATTGTCGTCCGAACTACATATACATAATATGTCGGATATGTCAGGATTTATTCCGTTAGGCTTGTACATCATGTGGGCAGACGATGGGTTTCGTGCTATGAAAACGCACTAGGTGCGATATACAGTTTATAATAAACTAACAAATTACTTGGCATTACAATTTAAGATAATAACACGGGGCACAATGAATCGGGTACATTTCCAAGACGTCTCAACTCCGCCGCAATCAGACATTGACTGTCGTCCTCGTCTCGAGCTATAAATATCAGGGCCCTGTAGAAGCACGCTGTGTTGTGGGTAGATTGATAAACAGGTCGCGTGATTTCACCACTGGCGCGCTTGCGATTCATTTTATGTCCGTACTAATTACCGGATCTGACACATATAAATTTAAATTTCGTAACGACTATTAGAAGTAGGGTAAAATTGACTTACAAGATTTGATGACATAGTTTGTTAAAAGTAAAGCTAATATAAACGTGTTAACCAGGCGTAAACCGTTTAGACTACGCAAGCAAATGAATTCGCGTCCTTATTTAACATTTACATTAAGAAATACGAACTGCACAGGTCCACAAAGATAAAAAATGACAACCATTATGAACTAGACAGTACAAAGCGTCAGAAAATAATACGATTTGCATAGAAAGCGTTGCTTTTCAAAATGCATATTCGTGTTTGAATTACGGACCACATATTCTGCCTTTGCCCATATTATCCATTTTATGTGAACGTTTCACTTCATAATTTATATCGGAATTGCTGAAATCTCTTTGAGAGAGTAAATTCGTAATACATTATTTAGAATGTAAATATTTTGGTCTTTCGGTACTTGGGAATATTAAAAGTTTAAACGTGAACTTTGAAAATGAATTTGGTACCTGTTTACATGAATGCATTCAAATTAGTTAAGTTACCGACGAAATAATGTTCCGGCGGCTAAATCCAATAATGGATGTTGAAATACTCTAACGAACGACGCGTGAAATTAGCTGTTCACGTTCTGCCTAGCTACAGAGTTCATTGAACTCGTCGTCGCACTTGCCGTTCTCTATGTGCGTTTTGCCACGGTAAAGATACATTGCGTATGAGGAAATAAAACAAATCAAATTTATTGGATTCCCATAACATTCCTGAAATAATTTCTTGTACCAGTCATCTTAGTATGATATACTGAATTCAGCCTATCAGTTTGAGGAGGGCTGTCCCTTACATCCTGTAAAATAGTGATTGTAGTCGACTATTAACAGAAACTTATTGTTTTATACAAAAGCTCAATAGAAACACGAGCAAAAAGTATAGAACAGCAGATATTTTCCAACAATCGACGAAAAACTTCAACGCTGATTGGCTTAGAATCATGAGCCGTTGTCAGATTTTGACACTGACTACCTATAACGACTGTCAAAGATCTACAAATGACACTCGGGACCAACGGCTTAACGTGCTTTCCGAGGCACGGAGAAAACTCGGTATGTAATGGGTGGTCATCCATCCACAGACCAACCTAGGCAAGCGCGGCTTAACCTAAATATTGATCCGGGCGGCTGTTATTACTTAGCCATGAGCTCCTCTATGAGAATGTACTATTCTTACGTTCTATAAATAGATTGACATAATCTGCACTTGTACATCAAAATGTTTATTTATTTATTTGTTTAGGATCTCGAACAAACGATGTACACAAACACACGAAATAAAATAATCGACGACAAAAGTATCACGTAGGTGTACTCCTTCACTTACAGGAGACCACAGCATGCTTAATAAAATGTGTAACTAAGCTAACAAAGATTTATAGTAGCATTTAAACTTTGATATAAGAATCTTTATTTTAAAATGTAACCTTATAAACAATTGTTGGTTGGCCAGAAATAATAAATAAAAAAAATAACATTAAATTGTAAAAATAAAATAAAAATAAAAAAAGTCATAGTAGCAATTAAAAAATCAAAACAATTGGTAATAAAATTAAAATAAAAAAAGTCATAGTAGCAATTAATAAAATCAAAACACATTTGGTAATAAAATTGGAAAAATAAAATTAAAATAGTAATTAATGTTTCCCTCATAGTGTAGGCGTACGCAAATTTATTCGTTTTAATGATCTGGGAGTATCAACGAATAATTTATACGATCTTTGCTTTGAATCTCTTCCTCTGAATGATAGATTGGTCACGCGCGAGAGTATATAATGGAACGGACCCTAGTTGAAGGGAGACCAAAACCAACCTTTTTGAAGATAGCGCCTGATGCAAAAGTAATAGCAAAGCGAAGGACGGCATTAATGCTATGAGAAATTTAACTCCACAGGATCTTAGGAATAATAGATTTTTTTTTAACGTACAGCATCGTCATCGTCATCAATAATTCAAGGTATTAGTGGACACTTATGATTAATGTTAGTGACCCACCTTCCATCTTGCGCTTCATGCCCTAACACAGGCACAGCTACTGATACTGGGCAAACATCTCAGACGCTCTGCAGAAGCGGGGCAGCATTCTAAAAATATTGTTGTATTGAACGCACAGGCCATATAGAGATCTCTTGGTGTAGCTGATCCATAGACTTCCTGTACACAGACCCTGAAAAGCGTGGTCTGAATAGCCAGAGAATCTACGCACCAACATAAATTCCCTCTGACCGCTTGTGCTCTACGCTCCCTCTCAATATCTACGTTATCTTTAAGGTGGACAGAAAGTATGTGCCCGAGGTATTTCAAGTTGTTCACTCCTCTTATGCGATTGAGTAAACAGTGTCAACGAAATGGTATACAACATTATTTTTAGTATATGCGAAACCTGAATATAGTTTGTTCAGAATAAGTAACTGAATCGATTCCAATAATTTTTTAACCATGTTATATTTTTTCCCAAAAATATTTTAAAAAGTTAAAAATTGGACGCCGAGCGACTTTAAGTACCTATCGTAATAATTTAGGTACCTACTGCCAAATTATTGTTATCAATGAGCTCAAGACGACGCTGGAGGCGTACGCTGCGTGGTGACAACATTTTTGTGCGGACAACTAGGTAACTGAACAAGCTTATAACTTTGTGATTTTTCATGATACAGTTTTAAAATTTTGTACATTGATTTTTTATATTAAAATACTAGACACATGTTGCAGGTTTCGCATGTGCTAAAACTAATGTTGTACTTACGATATTTTGGATATTATTATAAGACTAGCCGTTGCCGGCGACCTTCGTCTGCTTGAAATTATTATAAAAATATTACTTCCCTACTTAAATCGTATTTTGTTAACAATTTCATGGGTTTTAATTTTTTTGTACCTAACCCTAATCCTTTTTCTAAAATAAAAGTAGCATACTAAGGAGTAGGCTACTTTTATTTTAGCTGATGTTATAAGGGGTAGCAATCGTATTACCCAGTACTGGGTTGTGGAGGTCAGATAGGCAGTCGCTCCATGTAAAATACTGGTACTGAGCTGCATCCGGTTAGACTGGAAGCCGACCCCAACATAGTTGGGAAAAGGCAAGGCAGATGATGCTATAAGGGGTAGCAAGGAGCTACCCCTTATAGCATCCCCGGAGATTAAATTTAGATTAGCCGGAACAAACCGACAGACAGACCAACGAGTAGTAAGTATGAAATTCCAAAGATCAGAAAAGCTTACAAAACTTAATAATCCAATAACAAATTAATCATTTACAATTCTGTATCATCTTAAGCAAATCGGCCTTTGTAAAACCTCTGCCTTCGCCTTGCAAAATCAAAGCGAAAATTCCCTCGACCGGCGACCTAAAAGTTCATATAAAAAGCAAAGAATACAAAATGGCTGTCGTGCTAAAGGACCAAATAATCTACTGCTTATAAGTGCTACAAATATAATAAAACCTCACACGATAGCTAACGTAGAAAATTTTTCACGTCTCCTGACACTTCAGTATGAAATTGGATAGCAAACGCAATTTGTACCGCGGTGAGATGAAAACGACGACACTTCACGTTTCGCAAATAAAAATGTATGGCTAAAAGGGAACTTTAAACGATGGGTTTTGGCAGTTATGGTTTTCTGAGACATACTTTAATGTACACCAGAATTACACCGTTCTTTTGCCATCAGCGTCATGCCATCAACCGGGCACAAATCTGAGGAATTCCGGATAGAAAAACCCAATAGCAGTTTGCTCGGGAATCGAACCCATGACCTCATGATCAGCAGTCGTGGTTACGACTACTAGAGCAACGAGGTAGTTACAAGTTCTTTTACAATATTGCTAAATCTATGGTGTACATTGGCGGTCTTATCGCTAATAGCGATATTTTCCAGATAACCTTGGATTGAAAGATACACACTAGACGATACACAGGGTTTTCCAGAAATATAAATTTTGATATTTTAAAAATACAGCCTAAGAACAGAGTATTCTTTACTAGCTTTTCCCTTTCGCCCGCGTGATGTCGAAAAATATCCTAACTTCAAAACTGACGGATTTTCGTATAAACTTCCATCACCTATTTTACCCTTTTAGGGGTGGAATTTGGAAAAATCCTTACTGAGTGGATACCTACTGTTCACAAACAACACATCTTTAAAAGTTTCATGTCTCTAGGACCAGCGGTTTGGGCTGTGTGTTGATATCACCCAGTCAGTCAGTCAGTTTACCATTTTATATATATAGATTAATAATAGTCTTTATTAGCAAAGTACAAGTTTGACACATTAAAGTACACATAAATAAGGGTAAAGTACAGTCAATACAAAATTTGGACCCTGACTCCTATACTAGGAAGATCCTGTATCTTAGGAGGCAGTGTCTTCATAATAAATAGTGGACGGGCAAATTAAGAGCGTACTAGCATACTCGGATAGTCACATAAAAGATATAGACTAAAAGGTAAGCAATATATCTATATTTACAACATTATTTTTAGTATATGCGAAACCTGAATATAGTTTGTTCAAAATAAGTAACTGAATCGATTCCAATAATTTTTAAACCATGAAAAATAAAAGTTGAACATCGAGCTAATTTAAGTACCTATCGCAATAATTTAGGTGCCTACTGCCAAATTATTGTTATCTTTGAGCTCAAGACGACGCTGGAGGCGCGCGCTGCGTGATGACCACGTTTTTGCGCGGACAACCAGGTAACAGAACAAGCTTATAACTTTGTGATTTTTCATGATACAGTTTTGAAATTTTGTACATAGATTCTTTACATAAAAATACTAGACACGTGTCGTGGCTTCGTATATACTAAAACTAATGTTGTATAATATAATTTAATTAGTTACTATTTTAATTAGGTAACAATGTTTGTACTGAGTGTAAGTGTGAAGTGATTATGAGTAGCTGTAAATCAACAACAAGACCAAAAGGAAACGTTACACTCTGATTTCAACCTTACTATTCTCTAAATTGAGCTCATCGCTACATCAAAACAGCACTAACAAAACAACCATCCATTTCGAATTTATAGCCATTCGCTATTGCCAGAATATTTTGTTAATGGCCGCTGAGGCAACTTCATTACAGTAGGTCTGAGCCACCACTAAATATGCCAATGTCTAGCTAATTTGGGTCCCGAATCAGAAATTCTCTTGGTCAGTAACCGCTAGGGTCTGTTAAATACGTATTAAAACATTGTTTATGGACTATAGTGCGGTTCAGACGCTAGTAAATAATTAATTTTATTGAAAATATGTATTTTAGGCTTGAGTTATTTGTTTCTCGGTGTTTACCGCAAAATTGTAGGAGGGATTTCGTGGACTGCCTCGTTGATGATAGTGGCAACGCGAGTTTCTCGTAAGCGCGATTGCTGATCATCTATCCATATTTATAAAATGGTAAACTGACTGACTGACTGACTGGGTGATATATCAACACACAGCCCAAACTGCTGGTCCTAGAGACATGAAACTTGGAGAGTGTGTTCTTTGTGAAGAGTAAGTATCCACTAAGAAAGGATTTTTGGGAATTCCACCGATAAAGGGGTAAAATAGGGGATGGTTTCATCAGTCAGTGAAAGTTCGTCAGTTTTGAAGTTAGGATCTTTAAATTTTGTATATTTATAAAAATTAATTTATACGTGTCTCAGCGTTTTTGACAATTCTACCCCCGCAGGGTTAAAAAGGGGGATAAAGGTAAGTAATCGGATATTTTTCAACGTCCACGCGGGGGAAGCCGCGGGCAAAAGCTAGTCCATATATGAGTGTCCTGGGTTCGATTCCCAGATCGGGCTAAGTGTTGCCTAAGTGTTGTTGGAATTTTTCATCAGGAATTTCTCAGTAGTAGCCACGATCTCTGATTTTATGCCCGATTGACGGCAATATGCTCGCCCCCTATTAAGGACTTAAAAATAACTAGTGAAATGTGGGTGTACTATTAGATACATCTCTGCCTAACCCTTCGGGGATTACAGGCGTGATGTTATGTTATGTAATTTCGTGGAAAATATCGTGCAGATCCGTTGTTGTTTCGACTCATTATACAGAATAGCGAATTCTGATTCGTAAAAAAATCTTGGGATCATAGAAGACCAAAGGTTTAACGAAATACTCTTATACATTCCAAGACAGAACGAAGACTGTTATTATGTTTTTTTCAACTATAAGTACCGTAGTGTTTCGACTACTGGGACACAGACTTTACAGATGGATCAATCTTCAAGGCTTAACCTTACTCGTGTTATAATTTAGCCATGAACCCCTCAAAGAGTACCTAATACTAATAAAACATAATATGTTACATTCTATGTCACATTCATATGTCATGTTCTAAAACATAGTTAAACAGGTAAATATACTTTATGGTACACCAAATTTTTAACACATCTCATTCATAATATTGAAAGAAAAAATATAAAATAATTTTATGGTTGAAAAATAATGTTTGGTCCATTCTCGGCCCTTCGACCCCTAAAAAAAGATTTGTTTATTTGTTTCCTCTATAAAGATACATGACGTGCGTACAAAATGACAAAACATTAAATAAATAATAAACATACAATGCATAACCAATATTTATAAATATGTCGGGACCGGTCATTAGTACGGACATAAACTGAATTGGAAAGCGCGCCAGTGTACAGTGGTGACATCGCGCGACTTACTAAAAAGTCTACCCACCACACGGTGTGCTTGTACACAGCCCTGATTTCCAACTCGAGGCAGGACGACATTCAGTGTTGGATCGCGGCGGAGTTGAGACGTCTTGAAACTGTACCCGATTTATTGTGTCCCGTGTTGTTGTGTTGAGTTGTAATCTCAAGTAATTTGTTAGTTTGCTAGAATCAGTGTATCGCACCCAGTGTGTTTTCAAATCTAGAAACCCATCGTCCGCCCACATGATGTACGAGCCTAATGGAGTAAATCCTGACATATCCGACAAATGCAACCGGACGGAATAAAAAAAAAGTTAACAGCTTGCACGTCGTGACTGCGACAAGCAGGACAAGCAGGACAAATGCAAACTCAGCATGATGCTGTGCTATGGGGGGCCAGCATAGCGCTGGTTTTCAGTATGTTTTATTGCTAATTCTATGGTTACAATGATGGTCTTATCGATGTTAACGATGACTTGCAGATGAAGATTTCCTCTCCATTTTTTATTTCACCGTATTCACACAAAGAAAAAAGAACAGAAGAAAACACAACAAAACTAAAGCTAAACGAAGCCTAAGACAGTGGCAATTGTACAACAACAGAAACAGAAAATCCTTCATTACCACGCTTATATAAACAAACAGGCTTATAATACTATGCAAGCACAGAAGCATAAAGACCAAATGGTCCCGTTTAGTCTACCACTGAACGGCTAGTAACAATCGGATTAGTGTTCCCATTCTCAATGCGTATCCAAATGTCCATTACACTATGGGTATCCAATTGCAAAATGTTTAGCGAAGTCACTGAGAACTCCACCAATTTACACTTCACCTCCAACAAACAAGAATTAACTCTATCTTCAGAAGCTTAAGGTTGTGACGACCGCAATATTGGGTTTCTATTTTTGTGCTTTCAATTGAGGTGGAAGTGGACTTTAACAGAGGGGGTAATAAGGATGTTAATAGCATGTTTTGTATAGTAGATAAAGGAAAAGCTGTGTCATGCGATATTGTCGATCTTACAGCTAAGACTGTTGCAGTCAGTTACAATGAGAATTAGCAGGAACGTCGCTTTAGAAGAGTGTTGTGTTTTGAAATACCGAACATTTTAAATAGTATAGTATAGCAGATGCCTTTAGGGCCTGGACACATCACCACAGCGCGGCGCCGCAACCGCACGACGTCGTCCCGCGGTACGATGACGTGACTCATCAAAACGACTTAAATCAACACATTTCACCAGTTATGTTTAAGTCCCATGTAATAGGGGGCGAGCCTATTGCCATCCACCGGGTACAAATTCAGACTCCGTGGATGCTACTGAGAAATTCCTGATGGAAAAACCCAGGACCTCACGCTCAGCAGTCGCGATTGTGACCACTAGACCAACGAGGAAATCAAGTCTCGTAATAACATAAAATTGGGTAATTAGATTTTCCGCAATCTCAAAATCCTGAAAGTCTGATCTTCAGTCCGGAGCGAGAGGGAATGGAAAGCCGTCACCTCCTTCTGCAAAGCAGTCATGCTAGTGAAGGAGGTGGCAGGACGTGAGAGGGAAAGAACCTCACGTCCCAGCCACCGCGGGAGACGCCCCGGGCGTCGGGGGTCACGTAGTGGCTCCTGGCCACCGTAGGCGCGGGCCTGTGGACGGCGAGTTATGGGCTAGCTCGCCGTCCGGCCGTCTTATGACGTCAGGCCGTATCGACGGCGCGTTCATGATCCACGCGCGCCACAAAGAGATGTCAGCAACCAAGTAGGGGTCCGCAAGGGCCGATGCCTGCCAGGGCTGCGGGACTGTTCGAAAGAGATACAGTGGCCCTGGAACACAACGGGCAAAGAAGGAACATGGATGGGTTTTAGTCAGTACAAGTCTGACACTCCCTTCCGCTCCGCCCAGAGTGGGGGGGTCATTTGACGATTTCCCACCCGAAAAAAAAAAAATGGGTATCGTACTACCCAGGACCTGGGTAGTGGAGTACACAGAAGCAGTCGCTCCATGTCAAATACTAGTATGCAGCTGCATCCAAAACGACTACAGACTACAAGCGGACCCCAGCCCCAGCATCGTTCGGAAAAGGCAAGGCAGATGGTGATGACGCAAGATACTCATTACTATATTTCCTGGGTTTAGTATAATTTGACGGAAATCAAACAACATTTTTAAACTAGTTTTTCATAAGAATAATAACTAGTGCAAATAAATTATTTACCTCTATTTAATTAATAGACTGAATCGTTAGTTGAGTTGTCGCTAGCGCGAGTACTGAGCATGAGGTCCTGGGTTCGACTTTCGGGTCGGGTAGTGTTATTTTGTTTTTTCATCAGGAATTCTTCAGTAGTAGCCACGGAGTCTCGATTAGTGCTCCGTTGATAGCAATAGGCTTGCCCCCTATTACATGGAACTTAAACTTAACTGGTGAAATGTAGGTGTACTATTAGGTACACCTCTGTCTAACCCTTCGGGAATTACAGGCTTGATGTTATTTTTATAAATTAATTAATGCAAGCTATGTGCTTGTATTTCTACATTAATTTATGTAAAACCAGTTAACGTACGCTGTCTCAAGATCTTATTACTGATTCGGAAGTAAAACGCGGAAATATTATCAGCTAAAAATAAATACCTCTGTTTATCTCAAGTATAAATTATAAGTAATGTTTAGCTCGTGGTTAAATAATAACAGCCACTCGGATCGATCTTTAGGTTAAGCCGTGGTTGCCTAGGTTGGTCTGTGGATGTCTGACCGCCCATTACATACCGAGTTTCCTCCGTGCCTCAGAACGCACTTTAGTCCCGGCACCGTTGGTCCCGGCTGTCATCTGTAGATCTTTCACAGTCGTTACAGGTAGTCAGCGGCTCAAAAAGTCTGACAACCAGTCTCACCATAGGGTATCTTATTACCTAGTACTAACTGGGGAGGTTAGATCCGGAAGGTTTAGACTGGAAGCTGACCTTAACATTGTTGGGAAAAGGCTAGGCAGATAATGATATGTTTATTTTGGAATTAGGTTTTTACAAACACTTTTTAAAACTAGCTAAGGCGGTGTTTCGTACCTGACTATTCTGAGAAGAAACAGCCGAAACAAACTCAGAAGTCAGTCTCATTTAAGGTCTAGACATCATTTTGGTCAACTCACATGAGGACTATACAGATTAATGTCTGAGATGGTCTTTTGAAGATTTGATTGGACCTCAGAACTATTTTAATTTTTAGTGGATTTTCTAAACGAGTCCTGGAATGGAGATGGCGTATAGTCAAGTGTAGTGTGGGACACCCCTAGCTATAGTAGTTGTGTTTAAGCATGGCAATAGCGGTCATTGCCCTTTCCCTGATAAATCTTTAAACGAACTGAAACCATAAACCGTGTACTTATCGTTTCTTCTGTTAATGTTCAGGATCACAATCAATGTCAATTAAGGGCTATTAACAGGTTTGTATATATTTTTAAAAAGAAGAGATTCAATAAATGTATGTGGTTCAATGACCGCTATTGCCATGCTAAAACACAACTACTATAGTTGGACCGACGCCCTTGAAAAGGTGGCTGGTACGGACTGGAGGCAGAAGGAGGCTAGGGTCTTGTGGCACAGCTTGGGAAAAGCCTATGTCTAGTTATGGACTGTCATCTTTGGGATGGCTCAGCCCAATACCAACTAGCCACACTTTCTATTGAGCGTAGAGCCAAGAGGCTCATTGGTAGCGATAAGCTGGTTGGTACCAGGCTTCATAGCCTGGCCAACCGGCGCAAAGTTGTATGTTTGTCGGTTTTTTACAGATTGTACTTCGGAGAGTGTGCCCAAGAGCTCCAAGAGTCGCGAGTTAATACGCTTCTTTTGGGTTAGCTCGTTCCATCGTCGACCTCATCTCTGTCCTCTGGACTAGATAGTCAAGAGTATAAAAAATGGGTAACCATTTAGTGTAAAAGAAAAAAAAAAGAGCTCATTCCACCATCTCCCTTCTTCCATCGGGAGTCCAGACGTACTGCAGGTTGTCACCCATACCTTTTCTATGTTCCAGCCAGCCAAGGATGCGGACAGCCAAGGAGTAGAATTACCTGCCTGCGTCGATGTTCCCAAGTTCATATGGCTCAGTTGATTAATCCTGATAAAATTACAAGTTCTGTTCTGATATTTCTTTGTAAGATAGCTCACCTGATTAGCTTCGATTTGCAATCTTATGGGCGTGGTATGTCTATGAATTGGTCACTTTTCCTGCTCTTTACTTCTTATTGTACTCTTTATTAATTTTTAGGGTGTCGTGCCCGAAAGGTAACCAACGGCACCCTATTACTAAGCCTCCACTGTCTGTCGTTCGTCTGTCTGTCAGCGGGCTGTATCTCTTGATCTGTAATAGGTAGACAGTTGAAATTTTCACAGAATGTGTATTTCTGTAGCCGCTATAACAAAGAAAAAGTAAAATTAAAATAAAGGGGGCCGCCTCACCAAACGAGCGCTTAGGCTGTCCAAACTACAGCTGCGCACACTTACAGCCGCCATCACTGGACACGGCTCTTTTAATAAACACCTCTTTGTCATAGGAGTCACAGACAGCCCCCTGTGCCGAGCCTGCATGGAGGAAGACGAAACAGCAGCCCACGTGCTTCAACATTGCCCAGTGGTTGCAATATACAGGGCAAAGTACTTCGGTACCCCAGGTACTCTCCACGAGATTGTCAGCAACACCAAGGCGCTGCTGGCCTGTCTCGGGGAGTTAGGGTGGATCGAATAGATTTCCCACCCGCACGCAAAATACGCGCTTTGACGTGGAGTTGCGGACAACAGCCCGTTATGCAATACAATACAATACAATAAAGGGGGCTGGTACGGAACCCTTCATACTACTACTGCTACTCGCACTTGGCCGGTTTTTCCATTCATATTAATTTATCAATATTTTTTTTTTTTTTTAAATATAAGAAATAGTAGCCCATCAGATACCGGATACCCTGGTTCAACCTACCGGTGTTCAGGGCTCTTTAGAGAGATCCCTCCTAACAATACGCTCCCTGCCGACACCACACGATATAATAAGCGTAACTCTATAGACGCTACTCGATAAGATACGCAGCATCTATTAGCCAATCTATCATAGTCAAGCTAATTAGCGACGCTTTGGTAACTGCAGTTTGTCAATTAATCAGTACATAATAGGTAATAAGTCTTCATATTATTATCTAGGTGACGGTAAGCTATTAAATAAACATTTCTGCTTTATGATGATACTCAGAAACAGTGACTGCCTCCTTGGTTTAATGTTCGCAATAGCGACAGTTGCCTATGAGGTCCTGAGTTCGATTCCCAGGTTAGGCAATAATGGTTAATAATGGTTAATTGATAATGGGTTTTTTCTTAAGGAATTTCTCAGTAGCAGCCACGGAGTCTGGATTTGTGCCCGGTTGATAGCAATAGGCTCACTCCCAATTACATGGGACTTAAACATAACTGGCGAAATGTAGGTGTGGGTGTATTTTACTTTACTTTACTTTACTCTACTTTACTCTACTTTACTCTACTTTACTCTACTTTACTCTACTTTACTCTACTTTACTCTACTTTACTCTACTTTACTCTACTTTACTCTACTTTACTCTACTTTACTCTACTTTACTCTACTTTACTCTACTTTACTCTACTTTACTTTACTTTACTACTAAGATTGTAGGAAATGAGTCGCTCGAAGGCGCTACTAGCAACTCGACTGCTCTGACTAATCCTAAACTTCCAATCAAAATTTTTGTTTTCCTCGACATATCTTTACCACAGGTTTAGTAGGAAACGTTTTCAAACAGATCTGTGTGTGTGACTTTAACCGTAAAATAATAATTTACATAATAAACAAAAACATAAAATGAATCATGAGAATAAACCAAAACTAAAGATCACTCACGATGACCAACAAGCTAAAAAAACAGTTTATGCAGATCTCTCATTGTCCGGAAAATCTATAAAAAGCGAGGCCATGTTATACTGGAAATGTATAACTTGATGTTGTGTCGCCGTGTATGTGTACAGACGCCAGGACTATCAAATTTTGTCAATCAACCTTGAACCTAATGCTTCAGCGTTAAAGTTGAAAATATACTAAAGAAATTTGACAGATGGCAGTGGCTTGATGTGCTAGCGTCTGTACATATTACATTTGCTTTGAATGTGACGAGAATTTCCGCTTCTCAAAAAAAAAACAAAATTAATAAAATTACAACTAACATAAAGTTTAAGAATCTTGACAAGACTGTCAGAAATAAGACACTAGTATTTAATTAATCCTAATTTAATACGCGGAAACCGGTTTCAAAACGAAAATAATTATATTATAAAAAGTTGA
This sequence comes from Noctua janthe, assembly GCA_910589295.1. Lineage (NCBI taxonomy): Eukaryota > Metazoa > Arthropoda > Insecta > Lepidoptera > Noctuidae > Noctua > Noctua janthe. The sequence goes on from OU342573.1 coordinate 13,477,620, forward strand.
GGTCATTTGATAGATCTTAATGAATGTTATAATGAGTTGTTTGTGGTTCGAATCAGACTTATCAGTGCATCTAACTCTTCCTTATGATTTACAAAAGTTTCCATTAATAATATCTGGGGCTATACCTTAGGTAGACCTAATAAAGTAGCATTATTTTAATCATAATAATATAAATGAACGACGAACATTTTGTTGAGGTTCTTGCTAAGCAGTTGATCGAGGGCCTGATTCAGAAGGCTTTAAGTGCTCCACGATACGGCCCGCATTATGAGGAGGTTCCTGTCTCAGGAGCCCTAACCACCGGCGGACTACTATTTCTTATACAACATTAGTTTTAGTATATGAAACCTGAAACACGTGTCTAGTATTTTTATGTAAACAATCTACATATAAAATTTCAAAACGGTATAATGTAAATTCACAAAGTTATAAGGTTGTTCTGTTACATGGTTGTCCGCGAAAAAACGTGGTCACGCGATATTAAGTACCTATCGCAATAATTTGGCAGTACGAACCTAAATTATTGCGATAGGTACTTAATATCGCTCGGTGTCCAACTTGTAACTTTTTTTAAAATATTTTTTGGACAAAATATAACATTGTTTAAAAATGATTGGAATCGATTCAGTTACTTATTCTGAACGAACTATAATCAGGTTTCGAATATATTAAAAATTATATTGTATATTCAAATGTTTTTATTAGTAGATTTTAATTAATGAATATAGGAATAAATAATAGTCCTCCTGACCGTTGTCGGTCACGACAGCCTATCTCACTGGAGCAGCTAACAGCTATCGGCGCGAGAGATATTATAGTGCATGTGTGTGCGCAGACACAGGTGCACTTTCTGTTCCTTTACTCATAGTCCGATGGGACGGCAATTCGACACGACCGGAGTGAGATCAGGTGTAGGACCAACGGCTTAACGTGCTTCCTGAGGCACCGGGATCCAAACAGCCAACCGCCAACTTTTAAATTCTGTGAAATTTTGTAATGATAAAACCCAATAGCATATTTTGCTCGACTCAGGAATCGAACTCACGACCCCACGGTTGGCATTTTAATCGTACACAGGACATTAAGCTCTGTCTCTACTCCACACTGGAGAGAAATGTAACGGCGGCGCGTGATTATTTATTTGGTTTATTGCAACACTTTTTATAAGTTGTAATCGATTATTTTTATTCTGTGGTTTGAAATTTATTTTAGAGCAGTTAACACCGAACGCTGTCAGCGTTTTTGATGTGGCTGTCACCCGGGGGCATGCACAAATCCATTGGCTCTAAACTCAAGTCTAATAGTTATAGTAATTTGGTTTTAATCAGTAACCATCATTGTAATCACTAATGATTTTGATATGTTCCATTGAAATCTTTATAATTATATCAAGTGAATTATTCTGCACCAATTATTTTCCGACCACCTGTACTACACACCCTTAATGGCGGACTAACAACAAATAACGTATAAACAGGGACACGTGGTGTCTCGGCCGCTCGAAAATCCGATATTATGTATAATACTGCAAACGAGATGGCCCTCTGATTACTCATTTTACTTACAACTAATAAAGAATAACAAATTATATATAGACGGAAAAACCACCAAACCCACCGACATTAATGATACCCAAAGAAAAAATCAACAAATAAATTCGAGCTACCAGGGAAATGATATAATAGAAATGATATAATAATATTGACAAAATCTCCCGCACATCCATAACGAATGAAACTGAAAACTATACATTTTGTAAATAAAATTGACAACGACACATCATTTAAAATACTGTTCCAGAATCTGCAAAATCATTACAATAAACAGGACATTCTTGAAGCTTTCATTGCTGAAAATTCAACATACAAAGCAATAGGAATCTCGGAGACCTGGCTTACGCAAAAAAAGCTGGACATTATTAAATTTAGTGGATATAAGTTTGCAGCATCTTACTACCGCAGCAGTCGAACAGGAGGAGGAGTCTGTATCCTACTTCAGGATCATATAGACTGCATCCAGAGAAGTGACATTACGGACATGTCTATAGAATATGTTTTAGAGGTATGTGCTGCAGAACTACCTAAAGAAAAACTGTTAATTATAACCATGTATTGGAACAAAAGACAAGAAGAAACATTCTATCAACAAATTCATAAAATTCTAAGATATGTAAACATGAAATACGCTTAATGTTGTTATAGGAGCCGATTTTAATTTAAACATCCAAAAATCAAATCAATTCTTAAATCTCATGCACGAATTTAGACTCACACAACACATAAAAACCCCGACACGCATAACACCTACTACAAAAACATGTTTAGACCTCATATTCACAAACTTCATATATAAAGATATGTACACAACGGTAGAAGAGTTAGGCTTTTCCATCACAATAGTATTATTTTACATTTAAAATTACCTAAGCAAACAAAGAAAATAAATTGGTACAAAACAAAAAGGCGATTCAACAATACAAATATGTTAAAATTTAAATCAAAATTGCACGAAAATATAATAACGGCTGAAAAGAATATTAATGAAAATTATGAAGCGTTTAACGAAATCCTAATTATCATCCTAAATCAATGTATCCCATTACAAAAATACATATTAAAAACAAATTATAATAAATATTGGCTCTCAAAAGGTATAAAAACCAGTTGCAGAAATAAAAGACTACTGAAGATACTAGTTACCAAAACAAAAAACCCTATATTAATAAAATACTATAGGAAGTATGAAAAAATACTAAATAAAACTGTAGTGACAGCAAAAAAACAACACTTTAAACATAAAATGATGAAATCAAGCAATAAAGTAAAAACAATGTGGGGTATAATAAATGAACGAACAAACAAAAAAATGAGACGCGAAAAACAGAATATAACTATACAAACAAACAATAATAATATGACTTCGGAGCCCAAAGAGGTAGCTAACATCTTCAATGATTTCTTTGCTTCAATTGGGAAAATTAGTACGAGCTCAACTGGCAGTAAACGAAAAGTAACACCTATCATGTCTACAACGGAGAATTCGATTTTTCTGAGTCCAACAGATAAAAAATTAAAAAATAAATCAAGCTATGGCGTTGATGAACTTCCACCTACACTACTAAGACAATGCGCAGATGAGTTAACTCTTCCATTCTACAAATTAATTAATCAATCTTTCGAGGAAGGCGTTTTTCCCAACCTCTTGAAAAAGGCCCTTGTAAAGCCAAAACATAAGAAAAATTCAAAAACTGACCCAAGTAACTACCGCCCAATCGCTCTCCTACCATCTGCATCAAAATTATTTGAAAAAGCCATGTGCAACCGTGTCTATGTTTATTGTGAAAAATCCAACATATTTATTGACTGTCAAAATGGCTTTAGAAAAAACCGATCCACAACCCTTGCCGTCTATAAATACATACAAGAAGCCCTCGATATTATTAACTCCAAAAAATATGCAATAGGATTACTGCTGGATATGACGAAAGCTTACGATAGAGTACAATTCAACATCTTACTAAACAAACTATATGCCATAGGGATCCGTGGTAAATGTCACGAATGGCTCACGTCGTATCTACAACATAGAGAGCAATTAGTGGAATTGGAATTTTTTAACCAAAAAACTAACGAAATAGAATCGTTCCGATCTAAAAACATACCAATAAACGCTTCAATCCCACAGGGCAGTGTAATAGGCTGTTTCCTTTTCTTAGTCTACATCAATGACCTCCCGAAGCATATTAGTGAAACTTGTGTTTTGTTTGCGGATGATATATCTATTGTTGCCTCATGTGAAACTAATCTCAACCTTAATGATAAATTAAATTCAATACTTGACGCTACAACTTATTAGATGATGGAACATAACCTAGAAATAAACTATAATAAGACAAAAATAATGACGTTCCACCCACGACAAAAAAAAACCTATAAAATATAAACTTCAGTTTTAATAATTACAAATTATAAACAGTTAATAAATTCACCCTGTTATAAATAGACATAGACACACACATAAATTGGAAGTCACATATTCAAAAATTACAAGCAAAATTATCAAAATTCTCATACGCCCTTCGGGAAATTAAAAAAAACTACAGATATAAAAACTGCCTTGGTAACATATTACGCATAACACAATATTATTGTCTATTTTGATTGAATTTTGATTGATTATTTCCTTTATTTATCTTTACACAAATCTTATATATTTTTAAATATTTCTTAAACTAAAAACAATATAAAAAACATTTAAAAATATAAAAAATTGTAGCCCACCGGTATCGGGAACAGGGTCCAAGCTACCGGCGGTCAGGGCTCCAGAGAGAGGAACCTCCTGACAATACGAGCCGTGTCCAGGAGTACCGCTTTCTGAATCAAACCCTTGATCCAGCTGCCTAACGAGAGCCTCCTCAGGTATTGGTCGAGGCTCTTGGCAATTAAGCCATGGGCTGATACAACTATCGGCACAATGATCGCTGAGTCCACATCCCACATGTCGACAACCTCGTGAGCCAAGTCAAGATACTTGATTTGCTTATCTTTCTCGGCTTTCACGAGGTTCCCATCATGCGGGACCGTTACGTCAACAATCATTGCACGCCGCTCTGATCGATCCACCACCACTATATCAGGCTTATTGGCTACAATAGTCCTGTCAGTTACGATGGATCGATCCCAGTACAATGTGATATTGCCATTTTCGAGAACTGGGTCGGGCACATACTTATAGTACGGTACTTCCGATTCCACAAGGTTGTATTTTTAGAGCAAGTTGCTGATGGATAATCCTGGCTACAAGGTTGTGTCTATGCAAGTACTCTCCGTTAGCCAGACGAGAACACCCGGAGATAATGTGACGGATTGATTCGCCTGGACGGTGGCATGCCCGACATATGTCAACCGTACCGTCCTTCACAATAAATCTCCGGTAGTTATTCGTCATCATAACTTCATCCATAATTGCACAGACAAAACCTTCGGTTTCTCCAAAGAGGTCCCCGGAACGTAGCCAGGCTACGGACGCTGGTAGGTCTACATCGGGCCCATGCAGGGCCCGGAAAAACCGTCCGTGAAGCTCCTTACTCTGCCATACTTCCATGCGGTCGTTAGTGTCAAGCACTACAGGTTTGCGCCAGTTCTCTTTAGCCAAGGAGAGCGGGGTGAGCCCCTTGTCCACTGCGACCACCTCTCGATGCATCCCCACGTCGGTTTCAAGGAAATATTCCCTGAGACTGTATATCTCGCGATTGTGAAGAGTCTTAGCGTTTAAAAAGCCTCGACCCCCACACCTCCGCGGGATATACAGTCTCATAACAGAAGAACGCGGGTGATGCATTCGATATGTCGTCAACAATGTACGGACCCTCCTATCCAGGACGTCTAGTTCTGTCTGAGTCCATTTGAGTATGCCGAAAGAGTACATCAGAACCGGCATGACCCAACCGTTGAAGGCACGCACCTTATTGCCGCCTGATAAAAGACTATTAAATACTTTTTTCAGACGGCCAAAGAAGCGCTCCTTCAACGATTGCTTCATGTCAGCAACATTGATGCCCAGCGCTTCCGACATACCCAAATACTTATAGGTTTCAGTTGCTGAGAGGGATCTAAGATTTATGGAATCCGAGAGCTGGGTTCCCACAGATTCCACAATCTCCCCTCGCTTTACATGCATGACCGCACATTTGTCCACACCAAATTCCATCCTGATGGCGCTACTGAAAGTTTCAGTTACTTTCAGTAGCTCCATCAGTTGCAAATCGTTGGGGGCAAAGAGTTTCAGGTCATCCATGTAAAGGAGGTGAGATATAACTTGACCACCTCTCCTCAACCGATAGCCTAGACCTGAATCCTCCAGCAGCGTGCTAAGAGGATTCAAGGCTAAGCAGAACCAAAGCGGACTCAAACTATCGCCCTGAAATATACCTCGCTCTATCCTTATCGGCTCGCTATTCCTCTGGATTTGCCGACATCCCGGATAGCGAAGGACTGTCCTCCATTGCCCCATACATGACATCAGGAAGATGCGCAGAGTTGAATCAACTTTATACAACTCTAGCACCCTCATGAGCCATGTATGTGGCACCGAGTCATAGGCCTTCTTATAGTCTATCCAACATGTCGACAGATCCCTTCGGGAACGGCGAACCTGTTGACTAATGGCCATATCAATGAGGAGTAGCTCCTTAGTACCGCGGGACCCGTTCCTACATCCATTTTGAGAAGCGGACATTACAGAATTGTCATCAATGTGTTTGTTAATTTTAGCTCTCAAAATGGATGTAAGAACTTTATAGACTGTCGGAAGACAGGCAATCGGTCTATAATTTTTGGGCTCCGCAGTACTACCCGATTTATGGAGCAGGTGGGTTATCCCTGTTGTCAGGAACTCTGGCAGCGACCCTGACTCTAAGGCTGACTGGAACAGGATCGCCAGGCGAGCGTGCGACCTTGTAAACCATTTAATCCAGAAGTTGTGCAGCCCATCCGGCCCTGGAGATTTCCAGTTAGGTAACGGACGGACTGCACGAACTACGTCTTGGGGGCTGATAGTGATATTATATTATTTATTTTTATTGCGAACGTGATTGTTTGGTTTTCAAGTATATTTTAATGTTAAGTTTAAGATTGTACAAATTACACAATTTTACGGCTCTTAGCTCTAAGCCTATTGTATAACACCATGTTTTTACCTTGTAGAACGCAAATAAATAAATAAAATAAAAATAAGATAAGTATGGCATTTTTCATTTTTTTTTTTTTAAATAAGCATGTGGTTAAAATATCAGGTCAATAGATTTAAGTACTAGTAAATTGGTGTGGACGTCAGAGATAATGTTTTAAGTTTAAGCTTTGATGCTGTCCTATTTTTAGGGTTCCGTAGCCGAATGGCAAAAAACGAAACCCTTATAGATTCGTCATGTATGTCTCCGTCACAGCCACTTTATTCTGAAACTATTAGGACTACACAATTGAATACACAATTGGTAGGTAGATGTATTCTGTGAACCGCTTTAATGTAGGATTGTAGAAACGAAAGAAAAACTTTCAACGAAAATTGGTTTGAAAAAGATTTGATGTTTAGTTTTTGAGATATGGGACCTTTTCATCAAACTGCAGCAGTAACTTTGTTTTTCATTAACATACAATGAAAAACAAATGTAGTTTTGCTGTATTTTTACAATACAAGATAATATGAATGAGCCATCAAAATATTTTTATAATATTGTTTGTTGCTACGGAACCTTGTCTGCGTGTGAGTACGACTCGCACTTGGCCGGTTGTTTTACATTCCGTTTTTTATAATTGAAAACTTGTCATTGGCTGTCCGTGTCACTTATTTTTAATCTGTTTTGGTTGCTGTTAGTATAAATAAAATAATGATGAATACAAATTAGCTGTAGAACGTCTTAAGTATCGTAAAAACTTGTGCAGACGCTCATAAATAAAACATTAAAAGACTCAACAAAGAATTTAGTTTCCAAAAAGGCGGTTTAGTGGTACTCGTTAGACAAGATATTAAAATTATTTCTAGAATTATCTTCTATCTTAATATTTTGTGGGTGTGGGTGGAAAAACAAAACGTGCTTTATAAATGTGCGTACTTACATTACAACACGTATTTAATCCCCGAAGGGTTAGGCAGAGGTGTACAATAGTACACCCTCATTTCGCCAGTTATGTTTAAGTCCCATGTAATTGGGGGTGAGCCTAATGCCATCAATCGGACACAAACCCAAACTCCGTGGCTACTACTGAGAAATTCCATATGGAATAACCCAATGATACTTTGTCGTTACAGGTAGTCAGAGGTCCGAAGGTCTGACAAACAGTCTTAGAAAAGGGGTATTGTATTATTAGGGGCGTTGTGAAGGTCAGACAGGCAGTCGTTCCATGTAAAATACTGGTATTCAGCTGCATGCGGTTAGACTGGAAGCCGACCCCAACATAGCTAGGAAAAAGGCTAGGCAGATGATGATGAATAAATGAGAAAATGTTTATGGACTGCGTGAAGGATGATATGGCTAGAAAGGACACCTCCTTTCTAGCCATATCATCCTGCTGAGATGAAGAGTAATAGAGAAGTATGGAAGAAGAAGACATGCTGCGCCGACCCCAAATAAATTGGAATCAGGGCAGTAGAATGATGATTATGAATTAGTAAATATTTATGTCATCATCGTACTTCTGTAGGTTAAAGTCCTCTCATATAGGTTAATAAAAAAGAAGTTATAAAAAAATGTTTGCAAACAAAAATTAAGAAAAAAAATCTAACACCATCACATAACAATGTGAAGTTTGATCAAAAAGGTAACTTAAAAAAAAATTAAAATGATTAAACAAACAAGTAAATTTTAATATTGCTTGTAATGTTTATTTGACTGAAGTTAAAGTACCTATGGGTACAAAAGGACTAAGAAAAAAAACTAACATGTCTCGTTGGTATAGTGGTCGCAAGCAGTGCAAGCTCGACAGAAGTTTTTTTTTGTTAATGGCATTTTGGAAGTCAATCAAGAAGGTTGTCTTCTGCTTATGGTGAATGCACCAGGGTAGCCCGCGAAATTATTTTTTTTCTACTCTACTGAGGATGGTAATGCGTTTATCAGCCTACATTATGTATGTTTGTTCCTTTGTGTCACTTTGTGAGGCTATGAAGACCAAACGCGTGGGCCGACTTTGATTATTCTTAAGTCGTTCGATTTGTCTTAATCTTGTGAGAGTTACTAACACATGACAGTAATCAAAATTCAACATGACAATAACCAGACGCCATATTGTCAAAACGCCATACTGAAAAATAAAATCGACGAACTATGACTTATATATCTTATAGTATCATTGAATCGGTATTTGAAGATCATGTTTAGAGTATCAGGTCGTAACTTAACTATATTTAGATGCGAAATAACTTTGCAAAACCAGCTCATAAAATTACTTCTTGTTTTGTCGATGTAAATAAGTGGCTATTTTGGAATATTTTGAATACACTTTTTTTGTTTCTAGACCTTTTCTCAGATCAAGGTCTTTTAGTTACACGTCTTTGTTATCGACATTTAAGGCCCCAGTTCGGTCACATATCGTGTGGTAGAAATATTCGTGCAGGTTTACAATGTTTTTTTGACTAAAGTTATTAATGAATTGCAATTATTTTTAGTGCACCATAATACTGGTTATATGCTTAACAACTACGTATTTTTTTAAAGTTCTCAAAACTCGCTCTTGATGTGTAAGTCTGGCGGTGAAAACAGGTCTCTCGCGCCCAACGCGAGTCCGAGGTCTGTTTCCGCACTCTGTCCGAAGTAACAGAGGCTAAATCGCAAAATCTATCGAGCCAATAAATTCCTTTATATCCTTGTCTTTAAAGTTGGCGTTTTACTTTTTGTGAAAAATCTTTTATTTTCTTAATCCGACTACGATAATATCGTCAAATTTTTCGGGTTGCTCTAAAAAATACGATGTTTCTGTCAATAGATTAGTGTTATTATTCGATTTTGTCGAACAGCCACTGTTGAATGATACGACATAATAAAAAAAATCATTAAAATTACCGTACAAAGAAAATTATTACTACACCAAAACACCCATAAAATTACAGTTTATATACAGAAACGTTTGCCATATTTCCTTAGCAGAGCGCAGAGCGGTCGAGGTAGAAGGACTTCGGGATATCGTCAATTGTTTTCCGGAATATCGTCGATTGTTTTCTGGACTTCTCACTCGCACAATCATGACGAAAACTTGAAAATTTTCGTCGGTGCCGTCTTGGATTTTCAATTTGACCTAATTTTCGTTATCAGCGACCCCGAAATCACGAAAATGATACCCATGACGAAAAAACCGGTATTTTCGTCGGCACCATCATTCATTTCCATTTTGACGTCATTTTCGTTATCACCAACCCCGTAATTCACTAAAATGACAAACATGATAGAAAATTCGGAAATTTTCAAACAAGTGTCCAGTCGCGCAAGTGTTTGTCGCGCAAGTACCACTCGCACAAATGACTATTCGCGGATAGACGTTCGCGCAAATGTCCTAGATCTTGAAAAACAGTAACTCCTTATTAGTTAATATAACAATTTTGCAGTGGCAAGGCGTCATGTTCCATTATGCGAAAGACAAAAAAAATGTTCGAAAACGAGTGATCATGAATTTCAAAATACCTATTTAAATTTTTGTTTTTTATTTCGTCTTTGTATGATGGTTCCTAGAAACAATAATAAATATAATCGTCAAATTAATAACCTCCTTTTTTTTGAGTCGGTTAATATGTAGGTAGAGCAGCTTTGGCATCATCTCAAATAATTAAACTACGTCTAGGTGTCAAAAGGGGAGGTCCCCCCGCACACACGATGTGTTTTTGTTTTTGTTGTGAATTTCTGAGTTTTGCCAACAAGACTATCGCCTTAAGTGAACTTCATGAATAACAGATGAGTAAATGAGGTAAATATCTTAATAACACGTAACGAAATATAACATCACGCCTGTAATCCCAGAGGGGTTAGGCAGAGGTGTACCTAATCCTACACCCACATTATTATGTTTAAGACCCATGTAATAGGGGGCGAGCCTATTGCCATCAACCGAGCACAAATTAAAACTCCATGGCTACTGAGAAGTTCACGATGAAAAAACCTAATTTCACTTTGTTCGACCTAAAAATCGAACCCAAAACCTCATGCTCAGCAGTCCTTGCGCTCACTAGGCCAACGAGCAAGCGTCATCATCATCTGCCTAGCCTTTTCCCAACTATATTGGGGTCGGCTTCCAGTCTAACCGGATGCAGCTGAATACCAGTATTTTACATGGAGCGACTGCCTATCTGACCTCCACAACCCAGTTAGTACTGGGTAATACAATAATCCTTGGTAAGAATGGTTGTCAGACTTTTTGGGTCACTGACTGCCTAACGACTGTCAAAGATCTACAAATGACAGCCGGGACCAACGGCTTAACGTGCTTTCTGAGGCACGGAGGAAACTCGGTATGTAATGGGCGGTCACCCATCCACAGACCAACCTAGGCAAGCACGGCTTAACCTAAAGATCGACCCGAGCGGCTGTTATTATTTAGCCACGAGCTCCTTGCCAACGAGCAAGCGTATTTTAAATTAAACAATGTATAGGCGATTTTGGTTGGTTTATTGTGTCATCGCATTGGGTGCCTCAGGACGGTCGGCACCGCCAATCGTCGCGGCCTATGAAGAGGTGGCGAGATGACCTGGACCCGCAGCGCGAAGACTGGTTCGAGGTGGACCAGGAAAAGAGTACCTGGAAGAATATAGGAAGGCCTTTGCCAGCAGTGGGATAGTTAAGACTAATAAGAAAATGACGATTTTATTGACTTGACCAATGTCTGGACTTGAAAAGAGACAGTGACCTCTGAGTTTGTTTTGGCTGTTTCTTCTCAGAGTAGTCAGGTACGAAACACTGGCCCCGTCTAGTTTTAAAACATATGTATGTCAGCAGCGGTGGCCCAGTGATGGAGACCCCGATTTACGAGCCGTAAGTCGTGGGTTCGAACCCTGCCAGGCGCATTACTTTGTGTAAGTTAATTCATCACCACTGCTCTCAAAACGGTGAAGGAAAACATCGGCATGTCCTAGAACCAAAAATTCGAAGACATGTGACATCTACCAACCCGCACTGGGCCCGCGTGGTGGATTATAGCCCAATCCCTCTCATAGAGAGGAGGCCTGCGTCCCAGCAGTGGGAACATTAATAGGCTGATTATGATATGCTTATGCTATGTATGTCATTTGTTTAAAGTAGTCCACGCGGGCGAAGCCGCGTGCAGAAACTAGTTTAAAATATCCTCGCTGAACGGGTTTATTTATAACTAAGTAATAAAGAATAGTTTAACCTTTTAAAAGTAGCGGAATGCGGGTCAGCAGTCTGGTTCCAAGTGATAAACATCAGCTGAAGTGAATAAGAATAATATGAGAAGTAGTAGTGAGTACAGCAGTCATTGTGCCGATAGTCGTGTCGGCCAATGGCTTAACAGCCAACAGCCTCGAACAACATCTGAGGAGGCTCTCGCTTGGCAGCTGGATCAAAGGCTTGATTCAGACAGCAGTACTTCTGGACACACCTCGTATCGTTAGGAGGTTCCTCTCTCAAGAGCCCTGACCACCGGTATCTCGGACCCTGTTCCCGACACCGGTGAGCTACTATTTTTTATATTTTTAAATGTTTATTTTTATATTACTTTGTATAAAAATGTAAATTATATGTATAAAAATAAATAAAGGAGGATATGAGAAGATTATTATGAGTAGGAACAGTGCAAAACGAATATGCATGTGCATGTTCCCTGATCATTATAATCTGTATCTATTCAAAATTTGAGTGAATCGGTTTCTTCTAGGCAAGCGTGCTCCACCCTAGGCCGCATCATCACTTCACATCAGTCGAGTTGCGGCCAAACGCAAGCCGAAACCTATTTGTCGAATGTGTGTGTGTGTGTGTGTGTGTGGTGGATGTGTGTTTGTGTGTGAAGCAGGTCCAGTTGAAAACCAGCATCGTGCACTAGCTGCTCCGCAGTTTGCTAAACTGGGCTTATTTGGCGCAGCCGTAAGACAAACAGTATGATCTCCTTTTTTTTTGTTTAGTTTTAACCATTTTATTTAAGATTTTTAATTATTATTTTTTTTTATGTTTTTTGTGTGCACTTGTGGCATGGGCCAAATAAATATCGTTTTCTTTCTTTCTTCTTTCTTTGATGGGTACAGGGGTTTTCCGGTCGCATTAAAAAGCCGTTAAAAGCTAATCGTATCGTAGCTCGACCATAGCTAAGTCTCAATCTGACTAATGAGGTCAAACTTTTTTGAAATATTAAATGACTTTACCAGATTTTCAAGCAACGAAATGCTAGGAACCAGCTAAGCTAGCGCCATTAGTTTCACAGTAGGTACGCCTCCGCCTAACCCTTCGGGGATTACAGGCGTCAAGATATGTTCAAAACGAATTTGCATTAAGCATACCATAATCAGCCTATTAATGTTCCCACTGCTGGAACGCAGGCCTCCTCTCTATGAGAGAGAATGGGCTATAATCCACCACGCGGGCCCAATGCGGGTTGATAGATGTCACATGTCTCCGAATTTTTGGTTCTAGAACATGCCGGTTTCCTCACCATATTTTCCTTCACCGTTTTTGAGAGCAGTAGTGATGAAATAACTTACACAAAGTAATGCGCCTGGCTGGGTTTGAACCCACGACTCTGCTCGTAAGTCGGGGTCTCCACCACTGGGCCACCGCTGCTCTCGAATTTGCATTATCATTCATCATTATTTATTTACCACTAACTTTGCACAATAAAGGGTGTCAATAAACCCTTAACGAAGCCGAAAGGCACTATTTCTCCCCATCATTGCCATCATTGTTTTGTTCAGCACCATACCTGGGAACCTTCCAGTTACGGAGATATTGGAGGTTAAAGCTCCAACTTTTTCTAAGTTTTTAAGGTTTAACTTTATTTTAAATACCTCTGTGACCCGTTTACTCTTCAATGCCTCCATCAACACAATTTTTTGGTTGCGTAACATTTAGTTTTACCGTAAAACGTGATTTATCAAACAAAAAAAAAAGTTGTTTCCCAGCAATAACTTTTGCTTAAAGTTACTTAGTTTGATGTACAGAATGCTTGGTTGACGGCTTCGTGAAGGGTCCGTTTACACCTTGTATGTACAAATCCTGAATCAAAACCTCTCCTCATCGACATGTTTAATGAATAGTTACGATACATAATTCCCTAAGTTCGTCCGCACTCATCGAATACAATGGCCGCCGAGATGTGGGATCAATTGCTAATCGTCGGACAATAGGGCCGTTTCTGACCTCTGCTCTGGCCATAACCGTTGACTAAGGAAATTGGTACAGAAGAGACAGTCTTGTTCCGTAAGCATTTTATAGACTTTTTCCAGAAGGTAGATTTCAAAGATTGTTCAACATACAGGGTAGAAAGGACACCGATGCACAAACGGTTACCACGTATTCAGTACAATCATTCTGAACTTAGAAATTTTTGATCGGTAATTTATCAAAGAAACAGCTGTTTCCTACAAAAGCGCACCACCTACACGGTCAAAATGTACGAAACAGTCGAGTCTTTAAAAAAATTACCGATGTAAAATTGTATGTGGGAATATAGAATTTCAGAATGTATTCTATGAATACGTGGTAATCGTTTGTGCGTCAATGTTCCTTCCGCCCTATGTACCGGTGGTACCAGCTACGTCTCCTTCACGACCTCAGCCGTGAGAATTCTCTATGTAACGTCTTTAGCTCCTAGTACGAATTTTTATTAAAATTTTGTATTATTTGAAATACATGCGGAAGTAAACGCCCGTGACTAGAACGCGCGTCAGTCTTATATCAATATGTTGCTCAATGTCACCGGCGTATGTTAAGAACTTAAGCGGTGCATGTCGCTTGACGCAAATCGTATCGTCCGAAGCTGTGAGCAGGGCCTGAAAGACTCTAGAGGGGAAACCGACCTTTTTTTTTGTAGGGAAATCATCAAACGACCGCCCCCCCTCCTCGCTCTAGGCGGAGCAGAAGGGAGTGTCAGACTTCTACTGACTAAAACCCATCCATGTTCCTTCTTTGCCCTTTGTGTTCCAGGGCCACGGTATCTCTTTCGAACAGTCCCACAGCCCTGGCAGGCATCGGCCCTTGCGGACCTCTTTCTGTGTGCTGACATCTCTTTGAAGTGCGCTGGAACACGAACGCGCTGTAACCGACCTTAATACTAATATTTAAATGATTTAGGAAAAACTAAAATTTTACCAGCTTAGGTTAATTTAGGAACAGTCACATTTGGAGGTCTTAAGCGTATACAGAGTGGTGGTAGCCTGGCGGGATCCTGACTAGGTAGTAACTTCGGTGGCTTTAACAAACGTACAAAGAAGATTTCATTTTATACAATTTTCTTAATCTATGTTTCTGGTCCGGTCATAACTCATAAACGGCACGCCCAACCGGCAAGGGTCATACTTGGTAGTGAATCGTGCTAGTCATATCTATGTTTATGTATCTTCTATTGTTTTGGTGTTTCGTCTATAGTTTCTGCAATTGATGGGATTTGGTTTGATATCGTAAAGCGTGGTTGGATCTATGGAATGAAAATCTTACTAATATTATAAATAAAGTAGAAAGAAGTTTGAAGTTTGTTTGTGTTTATTTGGTTTGAAGTTTTGAGTATGAATGTGGATGGGTATATGAGTAGAGGAAGACCAAAGAAACGATGGATGGACTGTGTGAAGAATGATATGTCAAGAAAGGAGGTTTCTGGCCAGATGACGAGTAATAGCGAAGTATGGAAGAAGAAGACATGCTGCGCCGACCCCAAATGAATTGGGATAAGGGCAAGAGAGAATGAAGATTATAAATGCGAAAGTTTGTGAGGATGTATGTATGGCTGCATGTTTGTTACTCTTTCACTCAAAAACTACTGACCGGATTTGAATGAAATTTTGCACACAGATAGTTTATAACCTGGATTAACACATAAGATACTTTTTATCCTGGTAGTACAATCCCGTGGGACATTACCGAACTCCACGCGGGTGAAGCCGCGGGCATATTCAATGCATCCACCAGCATGTTTTGAGTGCGTTACATTGACTTTTACCAAACAACGTAATTTTTCACCCCTAAAAAAGTGGTTTTTCGCAATAATTTTTGCGTAGGGTTACTTAGTTTGATTTACAGAATGCTTGGTTGACGGCTTCGTGAAGGGTCTGTTTACACCATGTAGGTAGTTGAAAACTAAAACCCAACTACGACAAAAATGGCAACAAAAAATTTTAAAACAAGACTTTAATGATGTTTTCTTTCGGTTTTCGTATTAACGGAGCCACACGTATCTGTATTAAAAGACATATTTAGCAATGACGTGCGACTGCAGTTACACGAAAATTGGACAAAAGGTCATCAATGTCTTGTTCGATGATGCATTATAATATAATGTTGATTGCATTGGGTTAAAAACGGCTACTAAAAATGATCAAGGTGCTTATCCTATTAATATTCAACTTAAATGTCATGTCAGTATTTTCACTGTTTGAAATGTGTCAAAATGCTTGACAACGCATTTTGACAGTATGACAGTGAAGAATCTAAAGACAGAATTAATCAATAAAACGAATTAAACTAAAATGAGAAGATGTACCATAGATGTCTTCTTAGGGATAACAATTCACCTAAGGATCAGGTCTATGTACATATTATTCCAAAATAGCACTTCTCTGTAACATTGACGTCTAAAGTACGATTCATATCTGACAGAACGCGTCAGAGTGGAAAAATCGTTGGAGCGAAGAAAAACAATATGGCGTAGTAGGTACTGTTATGAGCACTAACATGTTTACACAAAGCAATTTTTCAAGTGGTATCGTGTTTTAGATTCCATAGTATAATAGGCTCGCTCGAGGAGCTCGTGGCTTAATAATAACAACCGCTCGGGTCAATCTTTAGGTTAAGCCGTGCTTGCCTAGGTTAGTCTGTGGATGGGTGACCGCCCATTACATACCGAGTTTCCTCTGTGCCTCGGAAAGCACGTTAAGCCGTTGGTCCCGGCTGTCATTTGTATATCTTTGACAGTCGTTAGGCAGTCAGTGGCCCTAAAAGTTTGCCAACCAGTCTTACCAAGAGGTATCGTATTACCCAGTACTAACTGGGTTGTGGAGGTCAGATAGGCAGTCGCTCCATGTAAAATACTGGTATTCAGCTGCATTCGGTTAGACTGGAAGCCGACCCCAACATAGTTGGGAGAAAAGGCTAGGCAGATGATGAGATGGCAATAGGCTCGCCCATAATACATGGTTTTTAAACACAACTGCCTAATATTAATTAATCATATTTATCCATCATTCTCCTGCCCTTATTCCATTTAACTTGGGGTCGGCGCAGCATGTATTCTTCCATACTTCTCTATTACTCGTCATCTTAGCAGTCACAACTGAATAAATGTAGGTTTAATTAATGGGTGTAAAAGTACCCATACCGAAGCCGAAAGGCTTCTTGTTCTCCCCGACATGCGCCGTTGCGATATTTTTTTTTGTTGTAGACCTGGGAACCTTGTAGTTACGGAAATTTAGCGGGTCAAAGTTCCAACTTTATCTAAAGGTTTTTTTTTTAAATACAAGTTTTTTAATGTTATAATTTTAGTTTACATACCCCCTTGAACCCCGTACTATTCAATTCATCCATCAGCACAATGTTTTGAGTGCGTTACATTAAGTCCTACTGTAAAACTTGATTTTTCATCCCAAAAAGAAAACGCTTCCCGGTAAAAATTTTTGAGAAGAGTTTGAGGATTACAGGAGTGTGATGTGTGTTTCGTTATTTAAATTACTATATGAAATAAGTAATATCGAAGTTACAATCGATCTTCGACGAGAAAATCGAATTTTGCTACCTACCTACTGTCGACCTACTACCTACCTACTGCCTACCTACTGCCTACCTACTGCCTACCTACTGCCTACCTACTGCCTACCTACTGCCTACCTACTGCCTACCTACTGCCTACCTACTGCCTACCTACTGCCTACCTACTGCCTACCTACTGCCTACCTACTGCCTACCTACTGCCTACCTACTGCCTACCTACTGCCTACCTACTGCCTACCTACTGCCTACCTACTGCCTACCCACTGCCTACCTACTGCCTAGAATTAACAATTGAAGAAAGAAGTCAATCTCTTTATCTATATAGATTTTCGTCATTTTAATAAATAAATAACGCCATAGATAATTGTTTATTAAGTACTAACTTTATTTACTACTAAGTATTCGGATGGACCCTTGAGTAAAAGTGGTTTATCTCATCCCGTTGAATTCATTAATTTTATAATTACATGGTATACCTTTCATTTAATTTATCTTGTTTGTTAGAGAGATTTTAACCTTATGATTCATTGTCATAAAAGTCCAGGATGTTATTTTTTCGAATTTTAGTCCATTCGATTCCCGAGTGTAGCAAGCGAATTATCGAACATCTTTGAATGCACGTTTGTTTCTTTTTAAAAATAAAGGAATGTTTCCTTTGAGTAATTTTTCTATCTCCAGTATTTAGAGTCCTTTCCCTCCAGGTTAGGTTGAAAAATTGCACTCTGTATATAGATGAGCAAAAAACGTCACAATTTCAACTTGTTATAAAATACCCACAAGATGCTACGTAAAACTCCTAATACAACAGCCAGCCATATTAACGTATCATAGAGAATCATTGTAAAAACATCATGATAGCTTAATGAGTTTAAATATAGACCATTCACAAAAACAAGTTGTGAACTTTAACAAATTGAAATAATAATTCTTTTCACAGGTCACGGGCTTGTCACAGGTGTTTTGATGTTATCTTAATTAAAACTGATAAATTTACGTAATGCTTACTTAATTACTTTTTAATACATCATCTTCTTAGTCTTTTCTTAAGGGTTTGCGCCTTAAGTAAAACACGTATTGCGACCATGGACGTATTATACAAACTGGACAGAGCACTCATACCAGAAAAACGAGCCGAGAGAGAGATGTATAACCGAGGCTGTTTATCTATTTCTAATAAGGTCTCGGTATTGTCTATCTCTCTCGCCTCGTTTGGCCTCGGTTACGAATTTATGATAGCCTAACAAAAGGAATCCTACGGCGTGACTATTATGGTTAATTTTTGTGTGATACGAATAATTTCGGAGTACTCTGTTTGTTTATTAAGTTTACTGCGTACAAACGAAAAATATCGGCCAAGTGTGAGTCAGGCTCGCACACAACGGGTCCCGTAGCACAAAACAATATTTTTAACGCTCATTCATTGGTCAATTTACACTCAACAGCGATATTAAATTTGCTTTTCATAATATGTCAATTAAAAGCAAAGTTACTCCATTTATCTTAAAAGCTAAACATCAAATCTTATTCAAACTTTTTTGGAACGTAATTTTGTCGTTCTATAAACCCATATTTTATATGATTATTAAGAGCTGTCGATAGACATTCCACACAGTTAGACTACAACTACGAAAATGAATAATATTTTCCAATTATTACCATTCGCCAACGGAACCTTGAAAACACACGCGCGTGTCAAGTTGTGTGTCGCGTTGCAAGCCGTATCATCTGACGTCGTGAACAAAGCATATTGTAAGTTTTTCATTGACATGCAAACGCTAAACCCTCGTTTGATCCGCTCAAACGCAATCCTAAAAACTTGAGTTGAAAAAAAATACCAAGTGTAATTTTCCGCGCTCTAGTAAACATATCACGTGGTCGTCATCAGTGCCTGTTTGTCCGTCGGTCGCGGATCTATTTTTTGTTTATACGTAGATTAAAAACTCTTTGCCTCGTCATATTTATTACTTTTTGTCTACCATCAAAAAAACATGGGGCTCCCAGATACCGCTATATCAATGGGAAACCAGCCGTAATTACCGCGCTTTGATTGGTGATCTCATCATATTGTTATTATCAATACTAATACTCATCAACCATTGACTTAAGAAAAAAAGCATTCTAAGAATCGTTATATAATTTTTTAAGAACAGTCTATACACAATGTTATAATAAAGAGTGTAAAAATACCCTTAACGAAGCCGAAAGCCACTTGTTCTCCCCGTCACTGCGATATTTTTTTTGTTCTAGACCATACCTGGGAACCTTCTAGTTACGGAGATATTGGGAGTCAAAATTCCAACTTTATCACAAGTTTTTTTTTTAAATAAAAGCTTTTAATGTTATAAATTCACTTTAAACACCTCCACGATCCCCGTACATTAAGTCCTACCGTAAATTTTTAACCCTGAAAAAAAAAAGTAGTTTCCCAGCAATAATTTTTGCGTAGAGTTACTTATTTTGATGTACTGAATGCTTGGTAGACGGCTTCGTGAAGGGTTCGTTTACACCTTGTATAAGTAGAATTTTTTTCAACGTTCTGTTACATGTATGGAGGAAACCGTGTGGTGCCATCAGTCTTGGAGTAAAAGAGCTGTGACAAATAGACGGACAGACTGGCAGACGGACAGGACGAATCTATAAGGGTTCCGTTTTTTGCCACTTGGCAACGGAACCCTAAAAAACTAGACGCCTTTTGCATGAGAAATCCCAGACAAAGCATTTAATTTATAAAGTCACAGAGTTATTTATAGGCATAAGGTTCAAGGGTATACAGCCTTTTCTACCGGTTCGGCCAAACGTTGAACTCGAATACTAAAATTAGAATGGCGAAATTCTTATTTAGGTGGTCAGTTTTAAATGACGCACAGTATAAGTGTTGTTGAGTTGGTCCTTTTTTAGGGCACCGTATAAAATGGAGCCGATGCGCGATGTTAGTTTTTTTTTTATGGTCTACTATGTGTTGCCCGCGACTTCGTTCGCTTGGAAACTTGAGGTGTATGTGTGAGAAAAAAAAATTGCCTATAAGCTATTTTAGACTATAATCTATCTCAGTGCCGAATTTCATACAGATCCGTTCAGCCGTTCCGACGTGATTGAACAACAAACATCTATCCATTCAAACTTTCGCATTTATAATAGTATACTAGCTAATGCTCGCGGCTTCGCCCGGATTGTGTTCGATAATTGTCCCACGGGATACAAGTATCCTATGTTTTAGTCTAGGTTATAAACTGTCTTTGTACCAAACATTCAAATCCGTTCAGCCATTCTGGCGTGATTGAGTAACAAAAAACCATCCATTAAAACTTCCGCATTTATACAATGTGTTTGGCTATCGGTTACCAATACTTTAAGAGCATATTATAATAGTCATTTCTATCGTCAAAAACTGTTTATAAATATTCCTAACCCCCCACCCCGCGAATGGCAGCCATCTTGTTTATTTAATCGCTTGATCTAGGGTATTTTCAATGAAATGCTAATATTTTTGAATCTCAGAGACCTAAACACCTGCAAATGATTTAAAATTAAAAAAAATAACAAAATGGCATGCCATTCGCGAGTTTAGGAGTATTTATTAACGTGTATTAGTCAATAGAAATGAGTATATTATAATATGCCCTTGTAGTATCGGTAACCGGTAGCCAAACACAAGTATAGTGTTTTGTATCTAGTACATAGCATTACATTATCTGTGGTATCTAGTAAGATTTCGCTACATAAAGTTTTATAATGACTTAAACATAATCTATGTATCGTTTTCTCAATTATATGCGGGCTATCTTTCAGTTTTACTGGATGCAACTGAATACCATAGAAACCAGTATATTGACTTATACGTGATAATATAAATGGAAAAAAACCTTTTCTCGTTTGTACAACCGCTATGTCATCCTAGACTTAATTGATTTATGATGCGGTCGAAAAAATGTGTCATTCGATTCTATGAAATTGTTGCATAGAAATTACATTAATACCAACCTTTACAAAAACTACGCAGGACTATTTATTCCAACTCGCGTTTGGCCGGTTTTTTCTATGGAATATTTTGCCTTTTTTGTATTCATTTGGGTAATTGCGGTATCAGGTTTTTTGTTTTATTATTTTTTGTGGCTTCCGGGAAATTTGGAGCCGTTTCTGTAGTCGAGTTTGTAAAAAATACCTTAGGTTGTTATTGTGTAAGGTAAAAACTTAATAAACAACCAAGAATTATGTGAATTGTGTTTTTTAACCTTGCAGTTGAGACAACTAGGGAGATAGTAATTTTATTTGTAAATATCACGCTTGTAATCTCCGGCAGTATCGCAAGTTATACCTAATAATACACCCACATTTCGCCAGTTATGTTAAAGTCCCATGTAATAGGGGCGAGCCTATTGCCAACAACCGATCACAAGTTCAGACTCCGTGGAGTTTCAGATGAATCATTTAAAGCAATAGAAATTACTTACCTTAAAATAAGTTTTCAGGACGTTCCAACCAAAAGGAAACAAACAAAAAAAAATGTTTGACGTCAACGGATGCTGCATTTTTCGTACTAAACAACGAGGATTCAATTGTACTCACTTACGACAATGACCTGACGTCGTCATAATAGATATATGTAGTCCCGGCAACCCGTATGAACTTATTAAATAGTGTCTCTCGGCGATTGGACATATTTTCTTGCTCTTTGGCGGAATTCCAGAGGGTGGCACTTGGTATGTGGTCTACTGTTTAACTTATGCTTCTACCCAGACCCGTTACTTGGGACTGGATTTTTGCAATTTATGACGAATTTGTTAGCTTGGTTTTGTTTAGCCTGTAAAAACAAATGTGTGTGTTAAGGAATAATAAATAAATAAAAAAAAAAAAAATAATTACAGCGAACCACAACAGTTCATCATCACAATTCTCATAAACTCTAAAATCCACTGCTTTGTACGTATGTGACCAAAACAAAAGACTAATGTGGAAACGCAGGGTAGCCCGCGAAATTGAAATTTTCTTTCGCGAAATTCAAGTTTTTCTTCAGTTCGCCGGTCAGTGTCAGACTGTATGTTGAACAAAATATGATTCGCGACCATAACAAATATGGCTTTACTGAGTTCATCATTACCTGCCTAGCTTTTTCCCAACTATGCTGGGGTTGGCTTCCAGTCTAACCGGATGCTGTTGAATACCAGTATTTTAGATTTTACATGGCTGTACCGAGTTACTGTACTGAGGAGCTCGTGGCTAAATAATAACAGCCGCTCGGGACGATCTTTAGGTTAAGCCGTTCTTGCCTAGGTTGGTCTGTGGATGGGTGACCGCCCATTACATACCGAGTTTCCTCCGTGCCTCGGAAAGCACGTTAAACTGTTGGTCCCGGCTGTCATTTGTAAACCTTTGACAGTCGTTAGATAGTCAGTGGCCCAAAAAGTCTGACAACCAGTCTTACCAAGGGGTATCGTATTACCCAGTACTAACTGGGTTGTGGAGGTCAGATAGGCAGTCGCTCCATGTAAAATACTGGTATTCAGCTGCATCTGGTTAGACTGGAAGCCGACCCCAATATAGTTGGGAAAAGGCTAGGCCGATGATGATGGCTGTACTATAATCATTAAAATCATCAATACAACCCTCTAAGTTCATTTGATCCCATTGACTGACTATTTCCTGAAAACGTCATAGTTACCTTGAAGCTTCCCCCCTAAGCAAAAATTGCACAGATCCCGTTTTCACAAATGCTTCGATTTGATTCGACGAAAGCCGTATGTCTGTCTCGCTCGCTTTCATTTGCCAAAAAAGATAGACACACGACTTGTGGATTCGAAGGGTCTGAATACAGTGCTGGTCTGAGATGTGGTCAGTATTTCTGGTATCCTTTGTTTCCGGCCATGATGCAGTACATGGCCGACGAAGAAGGCGTGTATAATCTTCTTCCACTTCCTTTTCTGAGGAAGTGGAAGAAGACAGCGAAAAACACGACTGCTGGGTGACAGTTGTTTTTGCAAAAACAATCTGACCTCCAACTCAAGATAATTTTGAGTTTTTTTGTATTTTTTAGCCGACTTCAAAAAAAGGTTCTCAATTTATCGCAATCTTTTTTTTTATGTATATTCGCTGGTTACTCGAAGACGCATGAACCGATTTGTAAAATTCTTTTTTTGTTTCAAAGGGTATACTTTACTTTCCAGGAAGTACCATTTGAATTTTATCGAAATCGGTCTAACAATTTTTAAAAAATCAAAAAAATATGTACGTCGATAATATTTCCGTTTACTCCAAAACCTCGCTGTCTCATTGGAGCAGTGCGCGAATATTTGTATTAGATAATTATTACAATTAAAATTGAAAATAAAAAAACATTTTTGCACTGACTTTTGACTTTTGTTTGTTTGATTCAGTTTTTTTTTGCCACCGACTTCTGGAACTAAAGTTATTTTTCAGTTTTTCGTGTTTTTGAAGTTGGTTTTTAATTTTTCAAAAAAGTTTTTTTATTTTACAAAATATTATTGTTGGTTGGCTAGTCGTATTTTATGACATTCTTATTGGAACTCATTAATGTTTAATGATAGTTTTAATCCGCAGTGCTAGGCTGGAATACAGTATATATTAAAAGTACATAGTAGAATAAACCCCGTTGAGTTTATTCCAGCTATAAACGTGCCTTTATATATTGGCCTAGGTCCGTTCTGTCTCCTGCTTGAAGTGGAAATTATGTATTTTCTCATCCCACCGCTGTTCACTAGTCCAAAAAAATGTTTATCCGGGACTCACTGACCGGCGGTTTTCTGGAGGTAGCTACTGCTGATTCTGGTTTCAGAGGTTGCAGCGATAGGGAAATACAGCAGAGGGCTTGTTCCATAAAACTGAATATTCAGGTGTGACACTTATAAATTTCATAAATTACTTCTGAAGTGATAAAAGTATTATTTAGCTCAATGAAAAAAAATTGTAAACATTCGAGAGTTTTCCTGATAACTCACCGATTTTTAAAGAATAGTAAGGAAACAAAATTATAGCTCTAGATTAGGTACAGTTTGCGCAGGAAATACCATTATTTTATTTTGAATGTCTTTCCTTGTTGTCTGGCATTTACGAAAACAAAATATTTTACGTTTTGGAATATTTTTGATCAAGGATGTTAAAAACTTGAAAAATTAACGAGTAAATTTTTGATTCGATACGTTCTTTGTATAGTAATTTGGTCTAATACACAATACACCAATAACATTATTTCATCATCATCATCATTTCATCCAAAAGACGTCCACTGCTGGACATAGGCCTCCCCCAAAGGGGGGGGGGGGTTTGCAATAATCGCCACGCTTGGCAGGCGGGTTGGCGATCGCAGTACGGTTGTTAAAAACACAGAGAACGCTACTGCCCATTCTCTGGTAAGTCCCTTAGTCGCCTCTTACGATACCCACGGGAAGTTATGGGATGGTGCTATTCTTTTACGTCCGACACCATACAGTAGATTATTTCATATAATTATGAAATACTAGTATTGTCAGACATTAATTTATTTGCAAAAACAAGAGGTTTTCCGTACAGGTACTTTTTTTGATAAGGATAAAAACTAAAAAATGTAACTATTATTTTGAATCAGTGATAACGGATGTGGTCAGATTTTTGATTCGAAAACAATTAACTTCATCCATAAACGCGTTTGTTTTTACATGTTGTTGTTTGTGTGTCACAGTATAATTTTCAAGCATTTGCACAAACAAGACATTTAGCACTTTGGGATTCTTTTAGCTAAGGAAAACTCTCTAAAAAAAAAATGTTTCTGTAATACGGATGTGGTTAGATGTTTAACTCGCGTTAGTAAGAAAAACTTGTCGAGCCGACATTGGGAATATTTTCATACAAAACATTTGATCCCGAACATTTTTGATTTTGGAACACGAATAATACCTGACAAGCGGGCATATGATACGAGACAGACCTATCTGTTATTATGAGCGCTTGTACAGAAAGTAGGCAACGTCGCAAATACCTGTCAAATATTACGCTGTTTTGATTAATTTGGCAATATTACGGTATGGAAATAAGAAATATGGCTAACTAGTGATCTTAAGTATTGATTATGAAATGCAATAATTAATATCGTAACACCGAATATTTAGTTTCATATGTAAAAAAAGTATTTGCAAACTTTCCTCATAAATATTTTAATGTCTTTGGTTTGTAATTTCGTCAAAGCCTGTTAAACTAATTTTACATGAACTAACGCTTTTTTCCAATGGTGGTAGGTAGACACTCCAGAACATCATCTGCTACACCCTTAAATACTTTAACTTTATTTTTTTTTACACTTAAGTACCTACACATAAACAATTTAAGCTTCGGTGCGAAAAGAAGAAGAAGTTTTGATGTTTACCTTTTTACGTAATTTTTGCTACATTTTTAGACTAAGCTACCTCTTTAGAGAATATTGAGTGTTGCCTATGCACGATTTTTAGGTTAATCAGGGTGTGTTATTTTAGACTGCAAGCTTCTTTTGGATTCAATAACAATGTCAAGAAGAGTTAATATGCTCAATAGGCTTTAATAGCATATTAAAATACTAGTATTTCCAGACATACTTTAGAGTGAGGTGATGATACCGTGACGAAAAATCTGCAATTTTGAATAATTAAAACGTAAAAATGATATCATAAACCACGTCAAGTGTGTGGAACGTAATTTCAATTATTTTTTCGGTCGTAGAGTTTGAATGAATTTGAATATTTAAAAAACAGTGGGTGGATCATAATGGGTCAGTGTTTAAGGCGTCACCTCTCGAGCATTAAGGTGTGAGTTCATTTCCGGGCTAGTAGCTTAGTATATTACAATTCTTTACGTAAGTTGACAGTTAAGGGTTTGCGTGGTATAGAGTAACATAATTTAGATAATTTACTCGAATTAGCAACAAAAACATGATGTCATTTTATCCAAAAAACATAAGCATACAAATTGTATTTGTGTGCATTTAATTTTTTTGTTTCCTACTTAAGATGTTTTATTTTCCTTTTTACTTGAAAATTTTAAATAATTGACCTATACTGTTGTGTTGTACTGTTGTTGTTGCTGGGTTGTGGAGGTCAGATAGGCAGTCGCTCCATGTAAAATACTGGTATTCAGTTGCATTCGGTTAGACTGGAAGCCGACCCCAACATAGTTGGGAAAAGACGAGGCAGAAGATGATGACTGTTGTAAATTATGTTTAATGGTTGTTTTTACTTCCCATTAAAACTTTATTTTCTTCTTTATCGTGTGGTTAGTGCCTAACCTGGTGTCAGAGTTTATGCCGCCCATGGGCGTCTGACTTGGCTTTACATGCCGTCGAGAAATATCTCAGGCATGCTGGTTTCCTCACAATATTTTCCTTCTCCGTTGTAATTACGCAATACGCACATGAATGCACAAAATCAGAGGGGCGTGTCTTGGATCCGAACTAGGCAGTCTGGGCACACCAATAAGCTACCACTGTTTATACACCGTGACTTTTTAGTCGTCTTACAAAGTTCGTCCACTTAATATACCCGACATAAAATAGCTCTAGGCACGATTTTTTTTATCTTCCATAATAGGTATAAAGAAAAATAATAATAAAAAATTAGAATAAAATTATGAAACATCCTGTTAATGATGTTTACGTGTCGAACGGGAGAACATTACCTACCCAGCACTCGAGTCCCGTAGATCATCACTCGCAACAGGGTGTTTTAACTACGTCATGCGTCAAGATACTGAATAATATTTTATTTTTAAATTATTAAAATCTCATAAATACCTATTTTTTATGAATGTTTAGTAGTCATTGGATACATGAAGTGGGCTGCCGTTGTAAGACAACTAAAAAGTCACGGTGTATATTTTCTTTTTACTAGCCTGCGTGGTATCCCACTGATAGACCATGGAAGAAACATGGAACCCTTAATCCTTGTAACTAGGTTGACAGTTGACTATTGACAGTTTCCATTTTCCATTTACCCACTTTTTTAAATCCGTGAATGAAAAAGCTAGAAGTTTCGCGCTAATCTCGGAGTTTTTGAAAAAGAAACATGGCAAACTCTAGGCGGCTTAAGGGATTACTCTTGCTTTAAAAAATAAAGGAGGGACACTTATACGGCTATAGAAGCAAATATCTCAACACCCATCGACTTTAGAAAAAAGTCTTTCAGTAACCTCGATATCGTTTTTCAAGAGCTGCCGATAGAAACCCCAGACACCCTTAAAGTATTTTTTTCGACCCTCATATACAGGGTGTAAACAGACCTTTCACATATCCGTCAACCAAGCATTCTGTACATCAAACTAAGTAACTTTATGCAAAAATTATTGCTGGGAATCGACTTTTTTTTTTTGGGGTGAAATATCACGTTCTACGGTAGGACTCGATGGAAAGCACTCAAAGCATTGTGCTGATGGATGGATTGAATGGTACGGGGGTCGTGGAGGTATGTATTTAAAAATAAACTTGTGAAAAAGTTAGAACTTTGACCCCCAATATCTCCGTAACTAGAAGGTTCCCAGGTATGGTCTAGAACAAAAAGAAATCGCAAAGACGGGGAGAACAAGTGCCTTTCGAATATGTTAAGGGCTATTTACACCCTTTATGTACGTGTATAGCATGTACATACCCTTATTATTGTTTATTTTCATCGTAATTCGGTTGGATCATAATAGCATTAGGTAAATAGGCCAATTCAACATTTTAATATTGTTAAATATAAAAGAGGGCAGATAATGAACAATAATGTGTTATGATTATTTTATTTTAATTGTTACCGTCACTATATTAAGCATACAGCGTAGCGTTTCATAGAAGACACCTTCAAATTCCAGCAGCACGGTGCCAACAATCTCGGAGTAAAATTTCCATTTTATCCATTTAACTGAACTCCAAAAAGGTGCTGTAAAAGGCTAACAAGAGATCGTGTTAATAGAATAGGTAGCAATGTCCTTGTGTTTTAAGTCTGGCGCCATAATTATTCTTTCAGGAAATATACCAAATTAGATCCAAAATGACATCATAAAATTTTATTTTCGATAAAAGTTTAGGTTGAGCCGTGCTTGCCTAGGTTGATCTGTGGATGGATGACCATCCATTACATACCGAGTCTCCTTTGTGCCTCGGAAGGCACGTTAAGCTGTTGGTCCCGGCTGTCACCTGTAGATCTTTGACAGTCGTTACAGGTAGTCAGTGGCCCAAAAAGTCTGACAACCAAGTCTTACCAAGGGGTATTGTATTACCTTGTACTAGCTGGGTTGTAGAAGTCAAATAGGCAGTTGCTCCATGTAAAATACTGGTATTCAGCTGCATCCAGTTCGGTCCGGTCTGGTCCAGACTGGAAGCCGATCCTAACATAGTTGGGACAAGGCTAGGCAGAAGATGATTATAGTACATTCACTTTATGGATTGCAATAAATGATTGAGCAATGAGTATTGGTTAGACGTTGTGTTGGCAGGTGGATCAGAGCACTAACAAAATGGTTGCTGAAAATGGAAGAAGAGCGTTGGCACACCTATAGCCAGACGAGTGGATGACCTGAAAATGATCACGGGGAAGACCTGGATGAGACTCGAAAAGAACAGGGAAGTAGGACACAAGGAGAAGGTGGTCTACACTCAACAAATGAGTGAAACACGGCTAACAATGATGATGATTGGGTACTGATATCAAGAATTGCATCAGCTACGAACAGACCGTCATAACAACGCACTAACAAGGTTCTGTCACAATTTAAAAAATCTGGCTCGAAGGACCAAATCATAACAACTTGATAAAACGCATCTGTAAATATGCATGAAAACGATCATCAAAGGAGTCTTTGTGTGGAAAAATAACTAATTAAAATGACTTAGGAGAAAAACTGTTTTTTTTTCCCAGTTTTTCTTGATTTTCCACACTTCTTTTGAGAGTAATTTCGCACACGGCAATGTAAAGCTGTTTAATTAGTGTTACTTATAAAGTAACTGGTATAAAAATCACAACAGGTACTACATTAACAAAGAACATCGTTACGGAAATATGTGGTAATTAGCCTTTGTTTTTTATTCCTAGGTGTTGTGTGTATTGAAGTTTAGTAAAACCAGAACCTTCGAAGGGTTTTTTTTTAATCAAATTGTATTTATATGCAACAATTAATTTTATTTTGAGGTGAAACGTCTTCAAAATGTCACGGAAACGCACAGGGAACCAGTCCGAAAAGTAAACTTGAACAAGAAGGGTCATATATAATCTCACTTGAATAACTACAAAACCATAAGTCTTAGAGACAAAAATCTACTATCATTATTTGCTGTACCTTTACCAATGGGCATAACGAGTAAAGATTCCACCATTGCGTCCCGCCGGGTCCTTTTCCTGCCGATATACAACCAATGCCCGTTTCTGCAGCGTCCGCTCCGCAGAATCCCACCCTGTTCGCGGAGATTTTGCTAACATAGTCACGGGCATAACTGTTCGCGCTGGGAAGCCCGTCCCTGAAAAGACACGGGTTTGGGCTGATGATGGTTTCGTGACGGTGTTGAGGAGGAGCGACGACATCGTACCAACAAAGACCGCAACGGCACGGCTCATGGGAGTTCAACATGACTATTAGAGCCGTAAAGTCGAACACTCCGGTGTACATCTACCGCCTACACTATACCACTACGGTGGAGGACATCGTAGATTACGTACGTCAGAAGTCCAAGTACGCAGCGTGTGCAGGCTGGAGTCGCGCCGCAACGTCAGCTTTGTGGTGTGTGTTATCATTTGCACCTCGTCTTCGAAGTCGACCCTCGTCTTCGAAGTCAACTTTTGGCCGCTAGGATTGGTGTTCCGACGCTTTCACGGGCTAGTGCCACATGAACGCAGAATGTATATATTACAGTGAAGTACTACTAATAAAGTTTTTAAGGTTCTATTTACGAACGCGATTTGTACTTTACGTTCGTCTATAGGCCAACATTGCCTGAAAATAAATAAATGGTATGTAAAGCTATGGACATAATTGGCGAAAAGGAGGTACGGTGTAGCTCTGCCGAATCCACAGAGCAAAACAGGCTTGACGTTTTGTTATGATTAATTTTAAATGAAAATAACTGAAACTGGTTTTACTTGGTCTTAAGGAAATAACGTAACCTACACCAAAACAAATTCAAATGTAATGTCAAAAACTTGTTTGCCTAAAATTAGAAGCGCTTAACATAGAAGTTGTGCAAAAAATGGACGCCACACTGGGTCAGTCTTGTGGTGATTCATTAAGCAACGCTTAAAAAAAAAAAGTGTATGTGTAAAAATACTTTATTAGTATACTTACCTACTTTTTAGGGAAGAAGTACACTACCCTATCTTCTTCTTCTTCATTATAATGTCGATATATTTTTTTAATACATTGAGGAATATCAATATATTAAAGAGCTTGTGGCTAAATAATAACAGCCGCTCGGATCGATCTTTAGGTTAAGCTGTGCTTGCCTAGGTTGGTCTGTGGATGGGTGACCACCCATTATATACCGAGTTTCCTCCGTGCCTCGGAAAGCACATTAAGCCGTTGGTAACGGCTGTCATTTGTAGATCTTTGACAGTCGTTACAGGTACTCAGTGGCTCAAAAAGTGTGACAACCAGTCTTACCAAGGGGTATCGTATTACCTAGTACTAACTGGGTTGTGGAGGCTGACCTCCACAACCCAGTACACCCGTATACCCGTAGCCTATACCCGTATTTAACATGGAGCGGCTGCCTATCTGAATAGGCAGTCGCTCCATGTAAAATACGGGTATTCAGCTGTATCCGTTTTGACTGGAAGCCGACCCTAACATAGTTGAGAAAAGGTTAGGCAGATGATATAAGACTTTAAACTGTCATGGACACTATCACTATTATAACTAGAAAACGGGATATAACAACAGCGATGTATTGATTTTTGCATGGTGCTTGCAACAGCGCCGAAATATCGGGAACTCAAAGAAAACAGTCATCATCTGCCTAGCCTTTTCCCAAATATATTGGGGTCGGCTTCCAGTCTAACCGGATGCAGCTGAATACCAGTATTTTACATGAAGCGACTGCCTATCTGACCTCCACAACCCAGGTAGTACTGGATAATACGATACCCCTTGGTAAGACTGGTTGTCAGACTTTTTGGGCCACTGACTACCTAACGACTGTCAAAGATCTACAAATGACAGCCGGGACCAACGGCTTAACGTGCTTTCCGAGGCACGGAGGAAACTCGGTATGTAATGGGCGGTCACCCATCCACAGACCAACCTAGGCAAGCACGGCTTAACCTAAAGATCGACCCGAGCGGCTGTTATTATTTAGCCACGAGCTCCTCAAACTCAAAGAAAACAGTAAACATGGTAAATATCCCGTTTTCTAGTTATATTAGGCAGATGATGATATTCTTCTCAATACATTTCCCTGAAAACTGGCACGCACCCTTATCGTACCTTTATCGGACTACTATTAAGTTCATCACTAGTAGTGTTCTTTTACACAGATAACTATGAACTAAGTCCAACGTCCTTCAATTCCTATAGATAGTCGGCGTTGATTGTTTTTTTTTTTAATCTGAGCAAAGAGGCGCGTATGTCTTTACGGCGTAAATATTTTTTTGAATATTTAAATTATGTTTATAAATAGAATATGAATAAACATGATATTTTTATGAATAAATTAACATTTGTTTGTGATCTAATTTCAAAACTATTAGATTTTTTTTTATTTTTCGTATTAGGCTGTTTTGCGGCTTCACATCTTTGCTTCTCCTGCGAAAGCAAAGCACGGAAAAAAAGCAAATTAAATCATAGTTGCCTAATAATTAATGACAGAAATACTTTTCGTTCTATTATTTTATTTATTCGAATCGTATCGAAAAACTTTGTTTGAGACACACGTGGGCATTTGTTACTACAGTTCTTATCTATAACCCCCTTGCTTGTAGCTCGGGTGTAAATTTCGCATCGACTGCAATAACAAGGTTTTCCCACTTGTATCAAAATGTACTATTATATTCGTTAAAAGAAGAATGCCATAACTAAACTAACTTAAGAACTAACTAAAAATGGCGTCAAAAAACTCCTCAACGCTGTCAACTGGCAATTCCCCAAAAAGCCTGGTGGCGTTGCCACGTTGTATACTAACGCTTAGCCTCTGGCCAAGGTAACAGCCAGCTCTTGGGTCACGGGAAGTGGCAACTTAGCTTTTTGTTCTTTGAAAAGGCTGTGAGCACTTGGACACAACGGTCCTAAAGTTTTAATCCCAAATGAAACCATTAAAAAAGTTGAAAGCAAATTCACTTTTAAAAGAAAAGTGTGTAACCACTATTTAAGTTAGAATAAATAGCTCTCTCTCTATTAGAAGTCGAGTCATGGTAATTATTATTAGGTTTCTCGTTTTTAATTTTGGTATCTGTTAAAATATGTATTAGTTTATTTTATTTGTACAAAGTATTAGTATCATTATTATAAGTGCCTATATAAATTTTCGATAACAAGAAGTTATTTTTATATATTAATTTTGTACCCTGTCACAATGCTTTCTTATTTAACCCAAAGGTTGACTGGTAGAGAATGCCTTGTGGCATTAAGTCCGCCTATGTACCACTATTGTACATCAAGTTTAAATAAATAAACCAAACTTCGTTCCGCCATGGTTAGATGTCGCTTCTAATAACACTACTAGTGATACTGATACTCAATAAGTTTCAAATTTAAAGCATTTAAGAGGGAACAGGGCCTGAGAGAAAATCGAAAAATAGGTATTTGAAGAAACTATTGCCGTCGCGTTGTGTCAAGCCTGCCCCCGTACAGTGCGATAGCACTCGCACTCTAAGCTGCAGTTTAAGCTTATTATATCATAAAATTTTTGACGCGATCGACGGTTCGTATTCCCCTTTTTTCTCCTCAGAAACTGAGCCAATTCAATTATTTTTGACATAAAAATTTTAAGAAGGAGTATGTCTAGGTATCCGTTTTTTTATGTTGAAAAAGTTCGAATTTGTCTGGTAATCCTCTAATGACGGCCGTAAAAGTGGGGCATTTTTTGTAATTATTGGAGAGCATTTATTTTCTTTACTAATTAGTTGCTGACAAAAAAAAATTAAAAGGACGTGTTTACAGTAGACCCTGATCTTATAAAAAAAAAAAAAATATTGCTCTATAGGCATGCTTCAGAAAGAAAAAAGGAGAATACACTTTATAGAAGAATCACAGTCCCTGTTCACTCTTAATATTTCCAATAGCTCCGTTACAGGTACCTACTAGACTACTTCAACAGTTACTACTACTTTCGAATGGTTGGAGTCGCCCTAAGACGAACCACTGACGATAAACCGTTCACGCGCACTATCAAGTTGGCTCCTCCTACAGCGAGCTAGTTGGAAGTAGTCTATGGTGCATATACTGTAGTTCTTAAATATTTGCACTAGCATATTTTGCACTATATGCGCATAATTGGTCGATAGCTCAAATAAAAACCTATCACACACAGAAACATTGAGTTCATCACTAAGAATCCATAGAATTATAAAATAGAACAAAGGATATACAGAGTACACTAGTTTTGTGCTAAATAAATATATATCCTTTGTTTGTAATTATATAAGATACTTAAGCAGTAAATCGTGTCAAACCCGATTACTATTATTTTATTTTATAAATAATTATTTCACAATATTCAGTCGAATTCATTTTCGACGCAAAATGGCAATTGTTTAATAAAATAAGGTTATTAGCAAAATTATGATTATTAGACGAAAATGTTGTTTTGTCATATTATGTTAATCAGTTTGATTAGTTTCCAAACATAAACTACCTGTACATAAATTGATAAAACTTAGCGGTTCTAAAAATAAAAGTTGCAGTCAAAAGTTTTTTTTTTTTTTCTGCGTCTGAGCGCTAATATAATAAATTGAACGGAGCCTCCGTGGTACAGACTTTGTCAGGTTGTGGACGGAGAACCAAGTGTTTAGTGATCGTTTGTGAGATAATAATTAGTGCAAAATGACTATCGGAGACGGTTGTGTTGTAAGTTTTTTTTTTATATTACTTCTAATTGCTAGCATTATTACATTATAATTCAAGCATAATAATTTATTTAAAAAAAATATCTTAAAAACAAAAAATATTTGTATTAATTATTAAAATAGTACTCCTGTATGCAATTTAAAGTGCCTTTTTGGAAAAAAAACAATTACGGAATTTCTAACTGAAACCAGTTAGGATTTATGCCCAGTCGATGGCAATAGGCTTGCCCTCTATTCTGTTGGACTGCAACATAGGTAACTGGCGAAATGTGGATGCACTTCAAGTACACTTCTGCCTAACTCTTTAAGTATTAGAGGCGTAATGTTTATGTTAAACATTGCACTGCGTGTCACATAATTAATTACAGTTAAGAATAAAAACATAACGACAACTTATTCAAATTTCATTAGTGTTTGCCTGCCTTACTCGTCTTCGTCTACGAATAATGAATTTGTTTTCCTTAATTATGAGACGAGACAATGACAATATTTATATTAATTTACAGAAACACTATTATTTATTGCGTTTCTGTTTTCCATTTAAACGTTTTTCTCTAATATAAAGTAGCATGATAATAGAAAATATTCTACTACACTATTTCTAAAATATAACTAACATAATAATATGAACACTAATGAACAAGTATACATTAACTATTTGTTCAGCATCATGTTTATTACCATAAACTATGAGTGAAGCTATGATTTTCTATTTAACTTGAAATCATCGTACAATAAAACGACAAAGAATTAAAAATTGTAATCATAAGTTATATTTTTTTATTAAAACACAAGTTATTTCACATAACATAACATCACACCTGTAATTGCCGAAGGATTAGGCAGAAGTGTACCTAATAGTACACCCACGTTTCGCCAGTTATGATTTTTTAACCCATGTAAAAAAGGGGGCGAGCCTTTTGCCAACAACCGGGTACAAATCCAGACTCCTTGGCTGCTACTGTGAGAAATTTCTAAGAGAAAAACCCAATAAGAATTTGCCCGACCCGGGAATCGAACCAACGAGTCCACACAAGTTAATCTAAACTAATAATATGCTTTCTCATTTCCACAGTATCAGAAAACCTTCGATTATTCTATTAATGCGAGCAAAGTGCTCAACATCAAGGATGGAGACATTGACGTGTTACTGAAGCTGTACAGCATCAACCACAAAACTTTGGAGGAGATGATCAAAAGCATACAGGAGTGGTATGAGAAGCAGCCGCATCTGCCTCAAGGACAACTACGTGAGTATTCTTTTGATTTCAAACTTTAGACAGGTACTGTCGAAGACTGAGACATAGACCGGCACGGCTGGTGCAGTGGCTGAGTGACTGGCTGCTACGCAACGTGCCGCGGGTTCGATCCCCGCACGTAACAAATATATGTATGGTCTACAGGTAGTTGTGCCGGGTCTGGCTGCTTGTGTATGTGAGTTTAAATGTTTGTAAACGCACCCACGATACAGGAGAAATTCGAAGTGAGGGGGGAAATATTAAGTAAATAAATGAATGTGTGAATGTGTTAATATTAATTATAAGGTAGACTGGTAGAAAATGCCAAAAAATGGCATTAAGTCCGCCTTTGTACAGTTTTTACTTGTGCATAAAGCTTTAATAAATAAATAAATAAATATTAAAAAATATCAAACTG
Organism: Noctua janthe; assembly: GCA_910589295.1. Taxonomy (NCBI): domain Eukaryota; kingdom Metazoa; phylum Arthropoda; class Insecta; order Lepidoptera; family Noctuidae; genus Noctua; species Noctua janthe. The sequence goes on from OU342573.1 coordinate 13,513,656, forward strand.
TTTTGTTGCTTGTCTTTAACACTGATTTATTACATTTTATTGTATGAATAATAACTTTTATAAATAGTGATTGATTGATGTTATTTAGAGTTAACTACTCAGTACACTCACTACATTGTTTACAATTAGTTGCAAGTTACAGCTGGTATGACTATATGTTCATAAGCGTCCATCTTTTTCTCGTCATATCAGCCGTATAACCTTCAATGTTGGACTTGGCCTATGCCAAAGTTTTTCTCGTAATTATCTTTTTTGGGTTTCTACCATTCAATGTTTCAACAGACCACCTTCATCAGGTCAGTGGACAGCCCTAGTTAGGCACACTTACTGACTTAGGAACAAAGTACACTACCCAACAAACTCTAGGGAACACGCCAACTATAGCAGATGATGAAAGATTTTTTTTATCAAACAAAGTACTGGCTGCTAGAATTTAAAACTGCATTTGATAATGGTTCGAAATTTAAAAATGAATAACACAAAAAAACTGCGTTTTTGGAATATGGAAGGAAATTATAACTTGGTCGCAAAGTAGACGTAGAACACTAAAACTTTAGAGGTTTTTTGTAAATTTTGTTTTTCTTATTAAGAATGGTAAAATAACAAAGATTGCTTCTTTAATGTCACTTTTATGACTTGGAAATTGTGTGGGAATCAAAGGTGTCGTGTATTGTGCGCACATTTGCATTGGACCGACTCTAAATGGTAGTGAGTTCCGTTTTCCGATGAGTTTTGCTTCAGATTTCATCTCGATCCAAGGAGAGTGTGTCTTTGGTGAGATCCTGGTTACCAGAGCCAATCATTCTCATCAAAATTTTCACAATTAAAATAAGTATTTAATTACACTTCTATTGATGTATAAAACCAAAGAAAAAATGGTTTAAAAAAAATGCAAAAATATCGCTAGACTTTGTTGAGTAGTGTATTTATAACGCTAAGTTCTTCAATACAATTTTTTTATTAATCTTCTTTATTAATTGAGGGACTTTTGTTCACAATTGCGACGATGTCTTCGTTATTTACAGATTTACTTAGCACCTTTTGTTTAGTTTACGATGTTAATGTCTGTTCATTCAATTATCAGTTAACATCTTGTCACACACGTCCAACGTTGTTTGTAATCCGTGTTTTAGCCTTTTGAACGTCGTCAATGATATTATTAAAAGCCTTCCTCGGCCATTTCTCGAAGACTTATTACATTATTTTTTTTACCAGTTAATTCGACTAAAGCTATAGATAACTTACCTTGTACATAAGTTAAAAGAATTTCCTTTTTAACCGACTCCTAAAAAAGGAAGAGGTTATGAAATTCCACTAGCATCTATTGTTTTTTTGTATGTACACCGATTACTCCGTGATTACTGAACCGATTTTCGATTGATTTTTATTACATTATTTCGACCAGTTTATTGTGACCAGTGTGTGTTGCCAGTGATTACATACGGGGCTTAAAAGTGATCGCTCACAATGGGCCTCATCAGAAGGCTTAAAGTCACCCAAAGGAAGACTCGGGAGAGGGCTATGGTCGGAGTTTACTTGCGTGATCAAATCAAAAATGAGGAAATCCGCAAGAGAACCAAGGTTACCGACGTAGCCCGAAGAACAGCCAAACTTAAGTCGCAGTGGGCAGGGCACATTGCTCGCAAAACGGATGGCCGATGGGGCCGGAAAGTTCTGGAGTGGCGACCGCGAACTGGAAGACGTTGCGTGGGAAGGCCTCCCACTAGGTGGACCGATGACCTGGTAAAGGTTGCAGGGATCCGCTGGATGCGAGACGCACGGGACCGGTCAATGTGGCGACACTTGGGGGAGGCCTATGTCCAGCAGTGGACGTCTTTCGGCTGAAATGATGACATTATTTCAACAAAAAATTGTGTACTACAACTGAAAAAGGGTAAAAAAAAAAGATTTCAAGTAAAACACTAAAAAGTCTATAATAACTTTACTTTCGGTTGTTGGTGGCAAAAAAGTCAATGAAACAAACAACTCCAAACAAAGTCGCTATCAAAAGTAGAGTTATTTTAGTCTTTTTTAAAAGTTAGTTTTTGTGATTTTGTGAACCATAGAAAAAAAACTCAATTCAAGCTGGAGTTGGCTTCCAATCTAACCGAATGCTTCTGAACACCAGCATTATCGCGACTGCTCATCTGAAATCCACAACCCAGTTAGCACTGGATAGTAAGAAAACTATTATAAGACTAGTTTATTATTTATTTCTATTTAAAAAAAAAAATTATAAGACTTGTTGGTAAAAACCTTGCTTATACTGAACAAAGAATTAAACAGGAACTTAGTTAATAGTCAAGTCCGTTTATTGAACCGCATAATCCTTCTTTTTGGCTTTGTAGCTGTCGGTTAAAAATAGACAAGTAAAAATCTGGTTTTTAAAGAGCATGCTTGACGCATTTATATACCTGTATGCTTGAAATAGATCCAGTTCGCAATAAACATAATTATATTGGGGCAACCGTATTTTTGTTTATTTTTTTTCTTGAATGTCATTACAGTACAAGCTGTAAACGGAACCCTTCACGAAACCCTCAACCGAGGATTCTGTACATCAAACTAAGTAACTCTACGAATGATGAATACGATATGATTGCTGTCAAATAACTTTTTTTTTAATATTTTTACGCAAACCCTGCGTAGGGAACTACAGCTCGAGCAGAGAGCTGCTGCTGTGAGCAGGGTGCGATGGTCTAATTGGTTAAGACGTCCGGTGTACTGAATCGGAAGGTCGCAGGTTCAAACCCTGCTCGCACTCGAATTTTTTTTTCCATATAAAAACAACTTTTTTTTTTTGTGTGAAAAATTACGTTTTACGGTAGGTCTCAATGTAACGCACTCAAAACATTGTGCTGATGGATGGATTGAATAGTACGGGGGTCGTGGAGGTGTTTAAAGAAAAGTTGCCTTAAAAACTAGTATTAAAAAAAAATGTGTAAACGTTGGAACTTTGACCTCCAATTTTTCCGTAACTAGAAGGTATGGTCAGAACAAAAAATAATAGCTATGACGGGGAGAATACGTGTCTTTCGGCTTCGTTAAAGATATTTTACACCCATTAGATGTGGACAAATTAAAACTAAATAAGTATAGCATAGTACCATAACTCGTATGTAAATAAGCTCGTGACTAAATAATGACGATCTTTAGGTTAAGCCGTGCTTGCCTAGGTTGGTCTGTGGATGGGTGATCACCCATTACATACCCAGTTTCCTACGTGCCTCGGAAAGCACGTTAAGCCGTTGGTCCCGGGAGTCATTTGTAGATCCTTGATAGTCGTTAAGTAGTCAGTGGCCCAAAAAGTCTGACAACCAGTCTTACCAAGGAGTATCGTATTACCCAGTACTAGCTAGGTTGTGGAGGTCAGATAGGCAGTCGCTCCATGTAAAATACTGGTATTTAGCTGCATCCGGTAAGACTGGAAGCCGACCCCAACATAGTTGGGAAAAGGTTAGGCAAATGATTATAGTAGGTACCGTAACGAGTTACATAACAAATGTGGAACAATAATAATTATTATCCGTCTGTTAAAGATAAAATAGTTTAATTAAGACAATAACAGTCAGATAAGTAACAAGAACGTTCTCGAAAACTACATTTGCATTGGTAATGAATACTTGAATTTTATTTTTATCACAGTAGATAACTTAGTATGTTTTTTTTTTGTTATTTCATCTCGTTTGATATATAATTTAATCAAAAATAAATAACTTTCAATATATTTTACGATTGCTCTAAAGTTCTGATTCTATAATAATACCTCTTTTAACACATTACAAACTAAAGAAAAAGTCGGGACTAGAAATAGCGTTCTTCGTCGCCTCAGATCCACCAGCTGAGGAGCATTGCCAAAAGTTCTCCGCACTACCGGCCTATGTGTTTCATTTTCTGCCGGGGAATTCGCATGCCCGTTCGGCCCACGCTAGAGAAGTTGACATAGCGCTGAACGATACCTTTCGCATTGTGACGGGGTGCTTAAAACCCACCCATCTTGGGATGTTGTATCCGTTGGCAGGTATAGCTCCACCAGACGTTCTGCGCGAAATAACTAGTCGCATTGAGAAGCTATTATTCCCATGTACGGGCATCAACTACCATCTTCACGCTTAAATAGCCGTAAAAGATTCGTGAGACACACTATTTCCTTAAACGACAGTGCATCAGATGAAAGATGCGAATTGTGTAGGAACAGCGCTATATCTTTCCCACTCTGTTCCCGTAGCATGACCACCGTAGACAAGGATTTCTTTGACGAAAGAATCAACAAAATTACAGATTGTGTCGACACAATGACAGAATTCTTTGCACTATCTGTCATTTGTCGATTCTTCCGTCAAATAAATTCTTGTCTACGGTGTCATGCTACGGGGGCAGAGTGGGAAAGATGTAGCGACAGACGTCCTGTATGGCTCCGTCTCTTTCCCACACTGGAGTGACATTACAACAATACTGCTTTAAGAGGTGATGGTAACCCCCCCGTGCAGTATTTAAAAGTACTATTTGTAACAAAACTAGAAACCATGACAAAATTTTTTATTTATCAATTTATAGAAATGAATAAATAAATGAATAATTGATTCTTTAAAACCGGTTCTCATAATATGACTGCCAGTTTACCGGACCAGAACCGAATATTTTTAATATTAAACTGTTCAAGTCTTGGTTTACTTTTCGAGAATATAGTATCAAATTGTTTGACCTCAAATCAGGAAAACGGTATTTAAAACCTGCATGTTTATTTTTAATCACTTTTCATTTGGGAAATTCCAAAACATCAATACCGTTTAGTAATTTTATTAACATTAAAATTAAGTCAAATGAAACTTATTTAGATACCTATATACCTATAGGGTGTAAACGGACCCTTCACGAAGCCGTCAATCAAGCAAGCATGCCTGCACTGCTACCAGAGGCAATTTTCTCGTCGAAGATCGATGGCAACTTTGATTTTACTTATTTCATACAGTAACTTAAATAACGAAACACACATCATACCCCTGTAATCCTCCAGGTTAGGCAGAATTGTACTTATATGGGTAAACGAACCCTTCACAAAGCCGTCAACCAAGCATTATGTACATCAAACTAAGTAACTTTACCCAAAAATTATTGCTGGAAAACAACTTTTGTATTGTGGTGCAAAATCACGTTTTACGATAGGACTCACTGTAACACACTCGGATGATGGATGGCTTTAATAGGAAGGCGGTCGTGGAGGAGTTTAAAGTAAAAATCTTTCATTAAAAACATGTATTAAAAAAAAAACTTTCGAAAAAGTTGGAACCCCCAATATCTCCGTAACTAGAAGGTAGGGTATAAAACAAAATAGGGGAGAACAAGTACCTTTCGGCTTCGTTAAGGGTCTTGTTACACCCTTTATATACCTATAGGTACGTATCCAAGATGGCGACTACACTAAAAAGTCTTCAAGTATTTTCTTTTTCAATTGTTTTTCGTGTTTAAGTAGTTTTCCATCGCGTCTGCAGAGATTCACTAGCTGACCCTGACAATTGACCATGTAAAGTAATGAATCAGCAAAAATTTACCGTGACGTGGATCGGTAATATTGGTATATAATATGGATTATATGTGGTAGTTGATAAATTATGCGAACCAATAAGGACTACAAATACTTAGCATAACAGCTAATATTGGCAGTAATTGGTATTAAGCAAGTACTTGGGTACCAGTTCTAGTAGGTATGTAAAATTCCAATTGAGCCTGCCTAAGTACCTTACCTTAGGATCTTGCTAACGAAAAAAAAAAACACGGTCTTTTTATTTTGCTACAACGAGACTCGTAACAAAAAAAGTTTTAAAAAAGAGATATAGAACGAGTAATAAAAACAGTTTAAGCATAAACATAATCAGCCTATAATGTTCCCACTGCTGGGACACAGGCCTCATCTCTATGAGAGGGAATAGGCTATTAATCCACCACGCAGGCACAGTGCGGGTTGGCATGTCTTCGAAATTTTGGTTCTACTACATGCCGGTTTCCTCACGATGTTTTCCTTCACCGAAAACAGTTTAACAACATAAAATAACACATGCATGACAGGACATCATGCTGTTCCCGCGACGGGCTATGATACTATTAGAACACCCACATTTCGTCAAAAGTTTAATTTTAGTAGGAAGTCTATCGTATTACCTAGTACTAACTGGCTCGTGGAAGTCAGATAAGCAGGCGCTCCATGTTAAATACTGCTATTCAGCTGCATCCGGTTAGACTCGAAGCCGACCTCAACTTAATTGGGAAAAGGCTAGGCAGATGATGAGATAGTCTCTTGCCATCAAACGAAAATAGACTAGTCTTCAAGCTCTTGGCTGCTACCAAAAAATCCAGAATTTTGGACTTTTTAATTTAATTTTTCGATCTGCACAATGATCAAAGTATGATTGTGGGAAGAAGCAAATAATTTCATAAAAGAACTTCAAGCAACACACTACAAAATCAAACTTTCCGTTCATACCGGGGCCGTTGACACTACACGGTCAAGCCAACGTACCTCCCAAAAAACCCGATTTGGACATCTTTTTATACCATTTTGGCAGTATTTTTAGATGTTCTTATTTTTATTAATTAACAGTTATACATCACATTTCGTTTGTGAATTTCGATGTTAGTAGGACAAATCGTTGTTAATAAACAAAAAGAACTTAAAAGTTTTTTTAGTAATATCTTACAATAAATCTTTAGACTCCTTTTACGTTTTTTTAAAGTTTAGTTACTACTGACATGAAAATAGATTAGAAATTAATGTCCTGAGTTTTTTTTTCTTAAAAACGTCAAAATTATGATGGTAAAACCGTTTTTTTAATTTGTAAATTAACTCAATATCATACTTAGAAGACTCATCTGACCCGTCATTTGCCTATACCAATATGCCAATATGCAAATGACAGGATTGATCACATGAGCCTACCACGTTTAATTAGATCTCTGTTTTATCACAAATACATTCTGAAATCTAAGATATAACCAGTCGTCATACGAAATGATGTAGAATTACCATGTTACGAGGCTGTGGTGGTCAGATAGGCAGTTACTTCATGTAAAATTAGATTCTGGTTAGACTAGTAGTTTGCTACCAAGCGGGCATTTGACAGGAATCGATGTATGAGAACTGCTTGATCAATATGATAAAAAAGAGTTACATCACGCGGTCTCATTTTAAATAGGCACTTTTAAATTGTCAGTGAGATCTTCATACAAAAATATAAAAATCTTTGTGCAGATTGACCGTAAAAAATGGCATACCGCAGGGTTGTCTCTTCGGTCCATTGCTATTCAAAATCAAACTAAAACTCAAGTTTGGCTTTCCTTCAAATTTTGAAAGCCTACTCGAATAAAAAGACAAACAAAGGAGGCTTTGTAATAAATTAACACAAAGTACCATTAGGTACATTTTTATAATTAGCAAATATATAAATAGATGGCATTAACCACAAAATTATACAGAGTGTAAACGGACCCTTCACGAAGCCGTTAACCAAGCATTACGTACATCAAACTAGGTAACTTTACGTAAAATTTTTGCTAGGAAACGTCTTTTTTTTGGGGTGAACTATCACGTTTTATGGTAAGACTCAATGTAACGCACTAAAAACATTGTGCTGATGGATAGATTGAATAGTACGTGGAGGTGTTTAAAGTAAAGTAAAAATCTAAAAAAAAAATTGTGAAAAAGTTGAAACTTTGACCCCAAATATCTCCGTAACTAGAAGGCAAATGTCTAAGCCAAAGCGCAATTTATAAAGATACCTTCCTCAGTATCTTTACAAGTCATGATACAGTAAGATTATAAAAGCCATATCCATTTCTTTATAAGTCTTATAACAAGATGACACTGTCAAACTCGTAATCTCATCCTTTTAAAAATAACTCAAACAATGACTTAATCTATTTGCAAAACCCGACAACTCCGGAAATTTGCAATTATAACATAATTAATTCCTAGTTACAGCATTAAGTAAATATCGTCTAGTTGCACCAAGGTTAAAATCATTTGTGATTAACGTTTGTCGCTTGGATAATGTTAGCAGAAATTAAATGATCTTGGTTTTTTAATTATTAAGATAACAGGGAAATCTCACGATGTAGCAGTAGTCCATTCATTTTACCCGCTGCATGCTATTTCATCTATTGTTTGTCTCATAATAAGAATTAAAACAGCAAAAGATTTAAATCATAAGTATTGTACTAACGTGTTGTCAAAAAATTACCACCTTTTTGGTTTCGTTTGTGACATTGACAAATCAACAGTAGGTACTGTTTCCCTCAATTGTACAAAATAAATCGTATCTATGGTATATATTTCCCACATTACATGGATAGTGAATTGCGTGACACTTTCTTCTCTGTGTACATTTTAATTCGCACGATCTATGTACGGTGAAGTTAACAAAACGTTTTAAAAGATTTAGAAATAAGTTCTGTTAACTGTAAGCAATTTAATGTTACAAACAAGTAAGAAATACCTACTTTCAAGTATTTTGCATATCATAATATGGACATGCCAACCTAGTTTTTTTGTTGACTTGTGAAGAAATGTATGTAAGAACATATTTAAACGTTAACAACATAGTTACAGCATGACATGAAAGAAAAGAAAATAATAATAAAACACACAAGATACAAAGAAATACCGTGTATAAAAATAACCTTTTTGTGTCGTCTAGGTAATGGTTTAGTCTTTAAGTAATTAAAATAAATGTAATAAAAGATGTTTTATCTCACGGATTATAATTATTACCATTAGGTCCATACTTATTTTAATATAATTTTTTTTTCTAGAAGAACGTTCAAAAGAATCATTGTCCGCTTAAACTTTTTTGCTGAGCAAAATTCTGTCATTAAAAAAAATCACAGAAATACATTTTTTTAAATCAGCTCGGAGGAGCTCGTGGCTAAATAATAACAGCCGCTCGGGTCGATCTTTAGGTTAAGCCGTGTTTGCCTAGGTTGGTCTGTGGATGGGTGACCGCCCATTACATACCGAGTTTTCTCCGTGCCTCGGAAAGCACGTTAAGCCGTTGGTCCCGGCTGTCATTTGCAGATCTTTAAGAGTCGTTAGGCAATCAGTGGCCCAAAAATTCAGTCGCTCCATGTAAAATACTGGTATTCAGCTGCATCCCGTTAGACTGGAAGCCGACCCCAATACAGTTGGGAAAAGGCTAGGCAGATGATGATGACATTTTTTTAAATCCTACTGGTAGAACTCAATTATTAGAAGTTGCAGGTTTAAATTATTCTTCTTTGTCTTAGCAACTATTAAAAAAAACCTGTCACAAACGACCTTCAGTTATGATCAGTATATTTTGCACGCAATATCCAATGCGGACATTGCTATAATTGTGTTGAAATTGGTTTGATTTCGTCATAGCTTTGTTATCATTGCTACCTGTGTTTATCGATTGAAATAGAGTAGTTTCCAAATAATTACTGATGATTTGGATGCCAAAAGCGAGCGGAATCGCGTGAATTAAATCCACGTTGACAATTTGATTTAGGGTTGATCTTTCGACGACAAATAACTTTAATCTGAATGAATGAAATTCACGATTGATAGTTTTTGTATGGTCATTCTATCGCAGTCCACAGGTGGACAAAGGCCTCTCCCAAGTTGCTCCATGACACCTTGTCCTCCACTTTCCACAACCACTCTGACCCAGCCACCGATTTAGGGTCTTCGGTCCATCTATAAAAGAAATAAAAAGTATTTATTAGACTCGCACTGGACAAACCAAAATGAAATAAAAAGAAAACAAAAAAAAAAAAACATGACGTACCATAAACCACGTTGGTCCTGTACGAATCCAAAAAGGCTCCTATCTCAGCATGGTGCTGTAATATTGGAGGGTGTTCTACACTAACTCCAGTACTCGTGTGCTCCATGTTTCGCTGCCCCTTCAGATTGTTTGATCTGCAAGCTATGTCGGTAACGTTCTCTTCTAGATAATTAAATTTCGGATCTTATTCTAGAAATTCCAAGTATAGCTTGCTTCTTAGCGCCCAGAGCGACCTTGAACTTGTGAACTAACCCGACTTATCTACTAAGATGACTCATCTTAGTTACCACTTACCTGCTAATCTATCACCAATTTAGTTTACAGTAAATTCCAGTGATCATTCATTTCTGACAGAACAAACATTAAACAATTAAATGTATTTATTTTGCATTTGATTTTCTCGTGAAATGGCATATTGACTCAGTTTCTGCATTGACATTTTAAGACCTACATCGAAATAATATTGCTTCCTAAATACTTATTGCTTACGATACAGTAGGAGAAAATCACTTTTAAAAGCTGAAAACTGAACAGTCAAAATTACTTTTGATCTGTGACAACTATTTTAACAATAACTAACATTTACTTAGAAACTTATTAGGTTGTTAGGTTTTTGTTTTGTGACCCTTTGAAAACAATATGTTGTAGTAATTCTAGGACTAGGTAATTACAACGTTCTGAAACAACATATTTTCAATGGAGAAAACGCATTTTAACATAATAAGGATTTTGACTGATACCAGTCATAAGTGGTTTTCACCGATTACCAGTTTTGACTGCAACATATACATTTCAATGCTCGTGAATGTAGATAACAGGTTGGCAGGTAGTTCACTTAAGCCAGTTTTGTATTTATTCTTGTGGTCAGTTAACCATAAGACTGGGGAAAACCCGTTGCGGGGTTTTTTGAAATTGAAATAGAACTTCTTGATCATGACTCACCGCTCACCTATCAATGATCACGAGATTATGAACTATGATTATGATGCTTTCAGAAAAAGTGGAATAATAATTCTAGCAAGCCCATAATGTTTGAAATGGTTGTAAAGTCATTATCTAGTTTATTTTAATCAGGTTTTTTATGTATTAGTTTATTATTTTATAAGATTATTTTGTGTATTTTTATCTATGGGCCTCAGTTGCCTGACAATAAAATTATTGATTGATTATCCTAAGAAATATAAATTATTATTATCCTAAATCCTTTTTTTTACCGTGTTGTTAAACGTCATCGGTGAGGCTTGTAATACGGGTTGGTACAATACATTCTGTTAACGCAGCGCCATCTCTGACCACCGGACGACACGACCACTGGCGTTGTTCTAATTAGTTCATGACGTATCGTTTAGATGGCGCCACTTTCTTCAAATCATTAGATCCATAAATCAATAATCATCTTTTTTTGTCTGTGGCTTTATATTATCTATGTACTTAACCTAAACCTTAAATTATCGGAATTACTATACCATTTTGGAACCAGCAGAACCGTTTTTTTATTCCTTCGCCTCCGAGACAATAATTGGTCTCCGCCCTGCTGACACGCTACAAGTCATTAAGACAATCAATTTGAAAGTATTTCTTTAAGAACTTGAGCACCATGCCGTTCCCAAAGCCAATTACTGCATACATTGATTTTACCACCAAATGTGAAGACATTACATTACAAAATAAACGTGTTGCTCTCCTTGGGATAAGAGTCGAGCTACACGATCACTGACAAATGCTTGCACTGTCTGGACAGGTCCACTCAAATCTGTGTGGTTATTTCTTCAAAAGACCATCTCAGACATTAATCTACATGGTCCTCATATGACTTGAGCAATGTCTGGACTTTAAAAGAGACGGTGACCTCTGAGTTTGTTTCGGATGTTTCTTCTCAGAGTAGTCAGGTACGAAACACCGGCCCCATCCAGTTTTAAAACATAACATGTTGACATGTAAAAGAGTTTTTTAAATAAATTTATAGAAAAATATATATGATTTATGATTTAACTGTTATCTTACCGACGTGTCGCCGCTGGTTCACAGACCCTCCGAATGAGTCTTAGGCCTAGCATTTATGACGCTACTAAGGAGTAATGTGTAATAAACTAACTAAAATCACAAACGAGTAGGCAGAATGTCTCAGCCACAGATATTATAGATATACCCAGATAACACAAGTATGCTACTATGCAGCTGTATGAAAACCAAGCATGCCATTTTTCGACTACGTCCGATGACATCACAGTTAGTAGTAGTTCCTATCCTATACAAACAAAGTTATTATATAAAATAGGCTACATTCTTAAATTGTTCTTTAAATAACTAGAAGACGGGATATTTACCATGTTTATTGTTTTCTTTGAGTTCCCGATATCTTTTTTTTTTTTTTGTTTTTTTTTTTTTTTTAAGAGTCTAGAATTAAGTTCTTGAGTTGTAACGTTGTTGTTTTAAAACAAATTAACTTGCTGCGACTGTAGCCATGTTAAGCGTAAAGTGCTTAAGCCGGGCAAGCGAAGTAGGTGCTCTTGCGTTATCTAGGTATATCTATACCTGTGGTCTCAGCACTAGTATTTCAAAAGTGGTACTTTGACACGTCACATGATTTTGCACCACCTCGGGTACCACCAAGCTTTCACAGGCGCCAGGGTAGCACGCGAAATTCAAATTTTCTAACGTTTTTTTTCAATTTGAAGGTCAGCGTCAGATTGTCAAAAGTCATTCAATGGGGTTAAATGAACTTAGAGAATTATATTGATGATTTTAATGATTATAATTCTGTAACTACAAACGTGTTACTTGTACAAATCATATTTTCATCAACATACAACCTGACACTGAGCTGCAAATTGCAAGAAAAGTAAGAAAATTAGAATTTCGCAGGTTACCCTGGCTCTTCCGCCTTAAGCAAATATCAATTCTATTTTCTAACCCATATCTTTCTATTTTCCAGATGACCGCATGATCCTCGGCCATCTAATGACAAGAGGCTTCAGCGTAGAACAGTGTAAAGAAAAAATCGACAACTACTTCTCAGCGAGGGACAGAATGATTGATCTCTTGGGAGGAAGGTCACCTTTAAATGCTAACATGGATAGGTATCTAAAAGAAGGATACTGGATTGTACCTCCGATGAAGACCAAGGAAAACCATCGCATTATTATGTTCAGGTAAGCAAATAAAAACCATTGGCTGTATTTTAAAAGATCTTGAGCGACGTGCTATGAGGCTCATTGGGTTCACTATTGTGCTCCCTAACTTTTTATCCAATATTTTTTTTTGTCAATACATCATTTGCGCTTTGACACAAAAATAAAATATTTCCTGCCCGGATTGATCAGTTATGATCATATACCGGGTGTAAACAGACCCTTCATATATCCGTCAACCAAGCATTCTGTACATCAAACTAAGTAACTTGACGCAAAAATTATTGCTGAGAATCGACTTTTTTTTTTGGGGTGAAAATTCACGTTTTACGGTAGGACTCGATGGACAGCACTCATAGCATTGTGCTGATGAATGGATTGAATAGTACGAGGGTCGTGGAGGTGTGTAAAGTAAAAGTCTTACATTAAAAACATGTATTTAAAAAACAAAAATTGTTAAAAAGTTGGAACTTTGACTCCCAATATCTCCGTAACTAAAAGACTCTCATTTTTTTGGTCTAGACCAAAAAAATGATCGCAGTGACGGGGAGAACAAGTGCCTTTCGTATATGTTAAGGGTCTATTTACACCCTTTAGAATCTAACTGTAGGTATATCTGTATATTGGATAATCTGAAGTTTTATTCAACACACGACTTTATTGCCTGTCGTAAAGATGGTAACCGCTCTCGTTGATTTTCTAAACGTTGCAGACATTGAGCGGTAGGCGCTTAGGTATTCTGCAAAGTTCTGTTAATAAACTTCCTATTTTCGCGCATTAGTCTGTGAGACTAATAAAACACTGTTTTGTGATTTTTTCTTTTATCATCAATTATGGGATTTTGTACTTCCTAAGCGTGATTAGTTGCTACGATCATTTCATTACGAAAAATGTGTGTGCGAATAGCAAATAACGCCGTATTTGGCAACAATTGGTCTGTGAGACCGACGTCAGTATTGGTCTTATAAAGGGCTTTGGATTAATTGACCTGCTTAACTTCCGCCATTTTATTTTATTAGCGGCCACACATTAAACCTGTATAATTATATCAATAACTGTCATCAATACAAACAAGTTTTTTATGAGATTAAAATTAAATATTCTTAAGCGTCACGTTTCCGTTATCTTTACCTACTTAACTCTTTATGAAATAGACACCACACTAGCTTCGTCAACTTTATAAAAAAAAAAAAATTTTTGGAACACGCTTTAAAAACCATCTCCGCAATTCTAAATTCAAAACAACCAGCCAGCTTCACAATGCACTTTCAATTTGTAACGGAACCCTTGCACCGTGGAAGTGTGTTCAAATATTCAGAAGTGACCAAACCCGTTTACAACCTGCCAGCACTGTCAGAGGTCGGATCGTGAAAATTTTAACAGACTTACGAGAAATGTTGGGTCTATTTTATATGATTATCCTGGGTTTGTGGAAAGTTAGGTAATAGTTTGTGAGTAAAGCTAGGTTGGACGTTGCCATTTGCGAATGGCTGAGTGAGAGTAATGGTTGTTTTGCCGTTTAAAGTACCTACATGCACAGTTCTTTGAAGTTCAATATTTAATTATTCAAAATTGCATAAGATCCATCATAATTTTTCAAGGATGCCATACAACATGGCAACACCGCTAGTCTCCTGGGGACATTACCAGTTGACAGTTGGAGTTTTATGACGCCAGTTTTTAAGTATAAGGTTATTTTAATTTATAAGTTTATACAGGGTGACTGGTAATTAGTGACCGATACATAAACACGTAATTGTACTCATGATAATTATTACACTATTCATGTATCACAGATTGCCCGATGATGATCGATGCTTACACAGTATTCAATCTCCGCATCTTGCCTTCCAGGATACTGAGCCCAGACATGGTGGTACTTGATGTAGCCAAGCTTGGCTTCATGATGGGAGACTACAGGTTGTTCAACGAAACGACCCAAGGAGACCACTGGATCTTCGACTTCAGCAATGCTACCCTCAGCCATGCAATGCAGTTCACACCTATCTTGATGTCCAAGATTTATTACCATATTACGGTGAGTTGGTTATTATTTTCTTCAAGCATCTGTGAGACTACTAGCCTTACTGTTTTTTTTAAACTGATGAGCTCTTAGCCAATGTCGGGATTTGTAATGCTAGGTCAAGATTCGTCCTTATTTCGGAAGCACCTTGATTAGGTTTTTAGAAACCAGTGAAAAATGTTGCATTGCATAGCATAGCAACAGCCACTGCTGGTACACAGGCCTCCTCTCTATGAGAGGGAATGGGCTATAATCCACCACGCGGGCCCAGTGCGGGTTGGTAGATGTCACATGTCTGCGAATTTTAGGTTCCAGGACATGGCGGTTTCCTCACGATGTTTCCCTTCACCGTTTTGAGAGCAGTGGTGATGAAATAAATTACACAAAGTAATGCGCTTGCCTGGGTTCGAACCCCCGACTTACTACTCGTAAGTCGGGACCGCCACCACTGGGCCACCGCTGCTGAAAAATGTTGAACACTAATTAATAAAAAGTTTTGGACTGCCAAACTACCGTATTGAAATGAAAATATTAAAAATATATAAAAAATATTTAATTCATATTTTTTTAATAATAAAAAATAATAATATAAATGGTAAAATGTTGAGAATGGTACACCTGATCACCAAGGACGAGGGAATTACCAACTGATTAGTGGATGCAGTTTGTATATCAAACCGGTAAGGGTAAGCTACCCGATCATCATCATCAGCTTACAGCCTTCCATTGCTGGACATAGGCCTCTTCAATCGTACACCACTCAACTCGATGCTCGGCAACTCTTAGCCATTTTGCTATTAGCCAGCCTGCGAAAATCAACGCTCCACCGAGCCTGACCCACCTTATGCTTGCTTACTTATTCTATGTGCTACCTGATAAGGTTAGAATAGGGTAAGGATAAGGCACGTGGTTGACGGAAAACCATTTCTGTCAACCACTAGACAAGTCTCCTTCCCAAAACTGTTTCAACTTGAAGAACAGCTAAAAAACTAACGCTATTTCACCTATTTTCACCCAGTCATGCTACGCTATCAAGATAAAAGGCCTGCATCTTATCAACGTACCCTCCTTCGGTCATTCGATCTTGGCCCTGTTCAAGAAAATCATGAAGCCTAAACATGTAGAAAGATTGCATCTGTACAACGATTTTGAGCAGATATTCAAGGTGTTGCCAAGAGAAAATTTCCCTTCAGACCTCGGTGGTACGGCTAAAATGACTATTCAAGATATCTCGGGTAAGTTTCTTTGTTTTATTATTATCATCATGATCATCAGATCTAGGCCACTCTGATTTTTTTATGTGAATAGCACCTTGCAGGTCAGCCTAAGAGGTGGTAAGCTACAGGCTCAGCATCGTGGGTTGGCTCAAGCTTGGGTCAGGAAGGGGGGAGGAGCGTCTCTCCAGTCACACCCCATTTCTTTATACCTCCCTATGTTGAACTGCTGCAGGAACTGGCTCTTTGGATTCGATTCCTAAGCTGATCTAAACATTGTGATAATTTTTCGTGAGGGAAATATTCTTAGTTGCATTTGAGCCCGGTTAAGGCAATGGCTTTGTTACCTTAAAAATAAATGTGTGCTTATCATATTTGGCTTATCCTTCGACAAAGACATTCATGAAAATGTGAACCGAACTGACAACATAGCTGGCGAAATCAGTGCCCTTAAGGAAGAGAGTCACAATGTTGGCCATTGTCTTCCAGCCTTTACAAAAAAGCTTTTGGTATACGGACAGAGAATACAGTATTCAATCATTATCAAAATACAGTCTTCAATCATCATAGGTAATGTTTTTAATTTCTGTACAGACGCTGCACACGAAGCACTGCAATCAGATACCTGGAAAGAGTTCTTCGAACATCAAGATAAAAACTTCAATGTCGACGAAAATAAGAGAATAACAGCTTCCAAAATAACCGATACTTTTGGAGTAGAAGGTTCCTTCAGAAAATTAGAACTAGATTAGTTATTAGGCTATAGAAGCTTGACTTGTAATGTGCTAGGTTTATTAGGGTGTGCACACATTTGTAACTTTTATTGCAAATTTAACCAATTTAATTGAATTCATTATCAGTATAAGATTTTAAACTAACATGGTCACTAACACACACACACGACACACACTCACACTTCATTATTATTAACCTTATGACCGCCACTTCAATAACGAAAATCTGTGTTCTCTACGTAAAGCGCTTTAAAAAAGTGTTATTTTCGACTTGCCATGCCGTAAGAGGTGTCGTGAGCACTTTTTGATTTGTAGTCCATAGACGTCCGTGGCGGATGTTAACACTAAAAACGAAATATTGATAATGTTAATGTCAGTGTGTCAATTTAAAAACTTTTAATTGAATTCGATTAAACAGCGCTCAGGAGCGGTCTGTACCATAATTATTGTAGAATATTGACACTGACTACGAATATTATTGTATCGGTCAGTAATGCTGAAAACAATGAATTTTTTTTCATCCGGGACGTATAACCTCACTTTTTTCAGTGTGGATACTTTTTTGCACGACGCGACGTAACTGCAAATCAGGGAAATCTAAAGAACTATGTCTCCAACATATTACACGAGTACACTTAAAGCTTGGTAGCTTTTAAGTTGAGGTAAAAGCCATACAGGTTACTTAACCCATAATCAGGAAAATTAGACTCTACGTACTCGAATTAAGGTGTATTTTTAAGATCCGAGGTCATGTGATAGATATTATCTATGTTAAGAATGAAAGAAGATACAAGACAAGGAGGCCTCTTTAAATTCATATTATGTCTGTGTGCATACCTTTAGAAAAGACTTCACTATAGTTTTAGTTTTTAGCAGTACAATTGACTGCTTTTAAGTTTTATGTAATCATATTAAGTAATGTATAATTTGACAACAAAATACCTTGTGATATTTGAAAACTAAATGAAAGAAAATTTTAACAAGCATTTTTCAGATAAGAGAATTATATTCAAGACTAGCTTATGCTCGCGGCTTCGCTTCGCTTATGTACGGAATGTTAACGTGAACGTTTAAAAATGTAGCGTATAAGGGGTATTTCTTAAAGCGCAACCAACTAAGTGCAACTAAATTATTCCTCGAAGCGCAGCCATTAGTTGCGCTCATTGAAAAAAAATAATGAATCGATCGTTTTTCATCATGGTTGCGCTTCGAGGAATAATTTTGTTGCGCTTAGTTTGTTGGGCGTAAAAATATTTGCACTTTGAGTAATACCCCGGCTATAACACTCGGGGATAATGTAGCTCTGTAGAATACTCAGTAGTTACGAAGATAACTTCCTGCATACAAACTTACAATCAAATTTTACCTCTTTATAATGTTAGTGTAAATAAGAATTCTTGGAAGCACCGTGGTCCTGCTACATAGTTCAATCTAAAGCCCAAACAAAATAAAACGGTTTTCGAAACTGATTATAATAATTATTTTGCATGATACCTTTATAATAAAACCGGTGTGGACAAATACGATAATTACGTAACTGACACACTGAGTAATTATTTCTTAAAATGTTTGAATAAATAGTCTATAGATCTGTTAGTACTAAACTATACATGTATCAAT
Organism: Noctua janthe; assembly: GCA_910589295.1. Classification (NCBI taxonomy): domain Eukaryota; kingdom Metazoa; phylum Arthropoda; class Insecta; order Lepidoptera; family Noctuidae; genus Noctua; species Noctua janthe. The sequence continues at coordinate 13,532,178 of OU342573.1, forward strand.
TTATTAACATAATTTAATTCTATTTCCGTGTTTAAAATTCAAAAGACAAAGAGTGTCTTTGTGACCTTGCCTTTTTAACTAAATAAATTCCTGTTTCAAATAAACTTAATCAAAACAACTAAAGTAGTAAAATGTTCTGAAATATTTATAAAAGTTAAAAATAAATTAAGAATATACCATGTATTTAACTTTTTGAACGCCATTGTCACATATACGTGACAAGCAAGTGCGTGCCCTGTACGCCAAACGACACAAATATGTGACAAAATGGTAGGTAAAATTGTGGCTTGGCGTGGAGGGCACGGGCGTGCGTTGATGCTCTGGGAATTATAAGATTAACGATAGATCGTGCCGATCTAAATTTCTCATTTAAACAATTATTTAAATAAGTAGATGTAAGTACGAGTGATATTTCAAGTAAATTAAGTTTTAAAGAAGATTATCTTTCATTGTATCCTCTTTTATCACCTACCTAGCATAATCAGCCTGTAATGTTCCCACAGCTGGGACACAGGCCTCCTCTCTAGGAGAGGGAGTGGACTAATCCACCACGCGGGCCATGCGGGTTGGTTGATGTCACATGTCTTCGAATTTTTGGTTCTAGGACGTGCTTGTTTCACCATTTTGTGAGCAGTGATGGTTAAATAAATTACACAAAGTAATGCACCTGCCTGGGTTCGAACCCACGGCCATTGTCTTTCCCGTCTCTTACTAGAATAAGACATGCCTCCTTTTCAGAAATAACAATTTATTTTCGACATCAAAAATCTGATACAGATACTGTTAGCCTGCGTCATCCCACTGCTGGGCAAAGGCCTCTCCCCATGACTTCCAGTTGTTGCGATCCAGGGCTTTTGTCCAGCTCATCCTGCCATCTTCTACGAGGACTGCCGCGACGCCTTCTGGCTGTGTCAGAGTTCCAGAAAGTAGCCAGTTTGGACCACAGCTCATGGAGCATGCAACAAATGTGGCCAGTTCAGTCCCACTTCAGCTTAGCGGCTTTTTGAGCAACGTCAGTAATTTGTGTTTTGGAGCGCAGTGTGGTGTTGCGTACATGAACGGTTAGTTTGACGCCTAGAATGCTGCGCTCCATTGCACTTTGGCAGACCTTGTGTTTGGAGATTTGAATGTTTGTCAAAGACCAAGTCCATAGTTCAAAATGAGAAGAATGCACATGCCCGTGATTTTTCGTTGTAGTGACAAGGTTACCTTTCATAAAAAAAACCATTTCTGTCAACCACTAGACAAGTCTCCTTCCCAAAACTGTTTCAACATGAAGAACAGCTAAAAAACTAACCTTATTTTATTTTTTCATCCTTACAGTCCTGTTACGCTATCAAGATAAAAGGCTTTCATCTAGTCAACGTACCCTCCTTCGGTCATTCGATCTTGGCCCTGTTCAAGAAAATCATGAAGCCCAAACATGTAGAAAGATTGCATCTGTACAACGGTTTTGAGCAGATATTCAAGGTGTTGCCAAGAGAAGTTTTCCCTTCAGACCTCGGTGGTACTGCTAAAATTACTGTTCAAGATATTTCGGGTGAGCTTATTTTTGTTCCCTTTGCTTTTTCATTATCATCGTCAAGTTCTCAATAAAGGCCTCGCCAATTACAACCATTTCTTTTTCTATTTTGAACTGCTAGGGATCTGTCTCTTTGTCTTCGCCAGTCTGGGTTCGATTCCCAGATCGGTCAAAGCATAATTGCGATTTTTCATGAGGTAATGAGTCCTCAGCAGACTGGAGTGACCTAGCTTAGGGCAGCTCTGGACTCCTTAAGATTTTATAGAAAAAAAAAGGTGTACTGATAACAGTCATCTGCAATATCGATTGGGAATTAAAGGAACTGACAAAACAGCCGGAGATAATGAAATAGCAGTATATGCGTATACATTACATAACAGGACGCCTATAATCCCCGAAGGGTTAAGGAGACGTGTACCTAATACCCCACAAACGAGCACGAATCCAAACTTTGTAGCTGCTACTGAGAAATTCTTGACGGATAAAGGTACACACAGCACACATATCAACTCGGAAAGGGATCGTCACCGTATCAACTCGAGCCGTTCAGTATTCTTTGTATGAAACTCCCTACTGCAACGCACACTAATCGGAATCGTAACGTAATCACCTCGCCTCGGGACAACCTCACGATCCGCGGTGCGGTGTGTGACCAACTCGCTTACGGCTCGTCGTCCCCGCGCTTACGTCTCTCCGTACCCGAGCTTACGTCTCTTTGTCCACCTTTACGCACACTACTGTCGCCACACGTGCTGTCATTCACAGGGCAACTTCCAGTCGTAAGTGCGGCGTCGGCGAGCCGTAAGCGCGGCGTCGCCTAGCCGTAGCCGAGTCGACGTATCAGAGCTGCTGATCCGCTTGCTTACGTTAGGTTGATGCCTGTTTGACGGCGAGGCGAAAGGCGATACGGTGTCAATCACTTTCCGAGTTGATATGTGTGCTGTGACCTTAAACCCAACAACATTTTGCTTGACCTGAGAATCGATCCAGGATCCCGTGCTCAGCAGTAGCACTAAACTTGTGATCACCAGATCAATGAGGCAGTCACTAGAGCAAGAGTATCGGAGTACAGGCAAATAGTCACCATAATCGTTTTTCTTCCCCTTACGCCAATTTCAGAAACGGTTGGAGAAACCAGTCAGCATAATGTATATATTTTCTTTACAGACTTGAGTTATGAAACCTTACAATCAGACACGTGGAAAGAGTTCTACGCGAATCATGATAAAAACTTCCACGTAGATGAATCAAAAAGGATAATATCATCTTCAAAAATAAACGGCACTTTCGGAGTAGAAGGTTCTTTCAGGAAATTACAGTTAGATTAGTTATTTGGGGCTGAAGAAGCGGGACTTATCATAATTACCAACTTTCTGACCTTGTCTCTTGTTAGTGAGGGTCAGCGGAGGACTTTTAAATTCTCGCCTGTCAGCTGTGACGCTTTCATTTACCCCTTATATCCTTAGCAACAAGATTAGGCGCTGACCTTATTATATGCCATTTGGAGAACCTGTTATCCAACTACAACAAAAAAAATGATGTCGTCTTTGCCCAACAGCATCGTACTTCGATCCCATGAACGCCAAAGCTACTTTATTTTATAAAAGCAAAAACGTTTTTCTGTGGAAGTACCTTACCTGATGATTAGCATCAAAACTGTCCGCTAATCTTCGAAACCACCAAACCGATCTCAATGAATATTTTTGAATTTGTAGGTATAGTTAGTTGGTTTATGCTTGAAAGATAGAATAGTTTTAGACCCGAAAAACCAATTCTGAAGGAAGGTTATAAGCTATTTGCGCTACGACTCTTACGCGCTGAGCAAAAAGAGAAATGGCGGAAGAAGGCGCGGGGCATAGCTATCTTATAACCCTTCTTTAATGCCCCTAGATACAAAAAATTTAGAAAAGACTTCTCTGTGGTGTTCAATAATAATTTATATTCTAAATATTTTAATTATAGTGTAATGTAAGAAATCATTGTGAAAATTAGACTCGGCTCTAAGGGACTGTTTTTATACGCCTTGTGTTATCAAAGTAGGTTATAATTGTTGAATTGTTAGTAAAAATAATTATAAAATTATCGGTCGGTATGAGTGATATTTCAAATAAAATTAAGTTATATTAAAGTTTGGCTTTTATTTTATCCCCTTTTGCATGTTGTTATTGCAATGATGTGTTGTCGCTATGCCATTCAATATTTTTTGCAAGGGAAAACATTATGTTTGTCCGCCAGTCGATTCTTTTGGGGGACGTGCAGTGTGTTTGAAAGGGTAGACAGGAGCACATAAAGTTGCCTAACTGTGAGTACCTTGCAGTTGGAATAGAGCTCCACAGGGGGATACCTTCGTGGATGAGAGAGCATATCCTTAAAGATAGCTCTCTGGGCTCTCCCAACGCGGTTAAATACATTTTGGGTGGCACCACCCCAAATGGGAAAGCAGTACGTTAGAACAGACATACATAAATACTAATTAATCAAAGGTATATCCTAATTTTAGCATTTCAAGACCAGCAAAGATTCATTGCTTCTTAAAAAGTATACTAGCTTACAAATAAAATGTGTAACAGGCCAAAAGATGGAGAACACTGAGTTTGAAGATCTGGGGTTGACGGCTTCGTGAAGGGACGATCCCTTCACGAAGCCGTCACATCTTAATCATCATCTTAATCTTGCCGTTACACCTTGTACTGCTGGCTCCAGTCAATGTAGTCGCGGTGATTCCCTACTCTGTTGTCTAAACCACTTTATTATACTCTCAAGATAGTTTGCAAGTCATCATCATCATCATCATCATCTGCCTAGCCTTTTCCCAACAATTTTAGGGTCGGCTTTCAGTATAACCGTTTGCAAGTGACGGATATAATAATTATTTGGTTAAAATTAAAATAAAAGAAGCCGGTGCTTACAAATTCAATATAATTAAAAGCTTAACAACTACACTTAAATAATTTAAAACCAGAAAACACCAAAATTAATCGAAATCCAATTTCCTAAAGGATCCAGCTAGGAATTCCTCATTGATGTCAGAGTTTGGTCGCTTCTTCTCATTGGATACCATTTTCATTGAATTTATAAGGAACTGCTTTGTCGACGTGCTTTTCATTTCTTTTTCGTATTTATCTGAAATTAAAAGCAGAAAAAATTAACACAACAATATTCGGGAAGAGCTTAAAATGTCAAGATTTGCTCGTCTTCATCTTGAAGGCGAAATACGACAACGAATTTAGTAAACTAGGGATCAAGCAAATAAAGCAATACATCCTCTGTAGCTCTTTCTCACAGTGATGTTAGATTACAGAAGTATTGTTTTATGAGGCTATAGTAGGTAGATCCAGAGTTTAACGTTGCAGATAATTTACTGTTCTAAATCCCAACAAGCGAATATAGTATATTTTAGTTGCAAATTTTCTTCTACTCGGTCGGATTGCAATCAAAATACTATGCGGAGTGCCAACCACCGTCGTAGCATCTTAAGTAACGCATTCCTCTTGCTGTCATTCAAATTATTCATCTACTATGAAGTCACTACGCGTAATTGTGTCATTACTTAAGGTGAATTTCACCAGTAAAACTACTGATGCCGTTCAGTTCCATTAGAAAATTCGACCTAAGTATAAGACCATACGATTCTTTTTAGATATGAAGTTTCGACTATCTGTAAAACTCACCTTTAAACTCAGACATAGCCGGTTCCTCTCCTCCATAATCCTTCGGCAGATATCTCTTAGGCACACTCATGTGCAGATCATCCAGGTTCTCGTGTACCACCACACGGTCTATTATCTTTGGACTGAAGAACTGCCTCATGAAGCTAATGACGTGCTGGAGTAGGTTGGTTGCGTTGAGGACATGAATGGAGTGAATCCGAAGACCGAGACCTTCCTGGAATTGAGGTGTTGGAATATAGAATTTATAACTCATAGCGGTGAAGAAGAACATTGTGTGGAAACCGGCATGTCCTAGACTCAAAATTTCGAAGACAGAAGTGGCATCTACCAACCCACACTGGGATTGTGTTAACAGTAATGGTCCACCCCCTCTCCGGATAAGCGGCATTTGTGTTGCTGTGGGAAAATTATAGGCCAATAATTCAATGTTTTGCAAGTAAATATTGTAAACAAAATACAACTCTCATTTTGTTTATTAGCAACATTGCCATGTTCAGATTTGAAGGGGTGTTATGTGATTCTACTGATGGAAAGTTCTTTAATATTATGGATCTTTTATTGCTTAAACGATATTGACAGGGCCTCTTGATAAACATTGTGAAATTGAGAGGAAAGTTGTTATTTAAATAAAGATGGTGGCGTAACTTTCAATTATGACCTCGCGCCTAAGATATTCTGTGTTTATACGGGTCTAAGTTTAAATCGTCGTAAATAACAATAAATGATGCGAGTCGCACGGGACTGGTCAATATGACGACACTTGGGGGAGGCCTAGGTCCAGCAGTGGACGTCTTTCGGCTGAAATGATGTTGATGATCATGATGAAATAAATGACCCCACTATACAGGAGAAATTCCTAGTGTGGGGCAACGTTTTTTAAAAAGAATAACAATATTAAAAATAACTAACATGAAACAAATGGGCTGACTTCTGCATTAGAGATGGGTTCAGTCTAAGCAGGTGCGCGAAGGTAGCATGCTTCATATCCAGCACCCAGATGTCGCCCAGGAAGTAGTCGTGTTTCATTCTGATGTCTCCGAGCTGGAAGACGATAACACAAATATAACATATAATTGGCTTTTGTCAAAGTGTTATTAAGTTATTCCATCAGGAATTTTCTCAGTAGCAGCCACGGAGTCTGAATTTGTGCCCAGTTGATGGCAATAGGCTCGTCCCCTATTACATTTAAACATAACTGGCGAAGTGTGGGTATAATATTATAATTGGGTACACCTCTGCCTAACCCCTTTTGGGATTGCAGACGTGATGTTATGTTATTTAGGTATTGCACTGTTGTAGGACAAGCAGATATTTTTAAATTACTGATGACCACCTGCTATGTGGGGGGGTGGAAACCGTTTGTGTGTCTATTCCTCCCTTTATAATAGTGCACACGTGTATTTACAGAAACACAGTTGCAGTCTCTCTCTAATATTCCGTTGGGACGACCCTCTGACACAACCACATTGGAATCAGGAGCTGGATCAACGGCTTAATATTTAATTGACGGCACGATTGGCGCAGTGGCTGAGCGATTGACTGCTGCGCTTCGTGTCGCGGGTTCGATTCCCGCACGGAACAAATATTTGTATGGCCTACAGGTAGTTGTTCCGGGTCTGGCTGTTTTTGTATGTGAGCTTAAATGTTTGTAAACGCACCCACGATACAGGAGAAATTATTAGTGTGGGGCAACGTTTTTTAAAAATAAATAAAAAAAATAGGCTTTTCAAAGCACAGTGGTCATAGTACCACCAACTTTCAAACTCCTGGTTGCTATTGAGAAAAAACCCGTAAGATGGAACGTTAAGGTAGCTCGCGAAATTCAAATTTTCTTAGGTGTCTCAATTCAGATCTTGTCAGGGATCCTGGTCAGTGTCAGGTTGTGTGTTAATTAAAATATGAAATTCAACCGTAACAAATATAACTTTACTGTGTTATAATGATTAATACAACGCTGTAAGTTTATGTAGGTAATCCCAATGAATGTCTTTGCGATTACCTACATAAACTTACAGGGTTTTTTACTTACAGGACATTCATTAGGATTAAATGACGTAATAAGGTTGTATTGATGATTATAATTATTAAATTTCTGTAATTACGGCGCTTCCACCTTAACACATTTTCTGACCCAGGAATTGTACCCAGAACCTTACGCTCAGCAGTTGCGATAACAAACACAACATCAACACAGGAGGCAGAAATTGTTTTAGTTAGTAAATAGCACTAATAAGTTTAACATGTTTACATACATACCATAAAAGTATTTCTGAGGAAAGCTTCACAGGAGAAAGAGCTTGGATCTGGGTTCACGAATTTGACCACAGTCACTCTATGGCCTTTAAACATTTTAGGCATTGAAATCTGGAGGCTGGAATAGACAAAAAAGGAAAATTAAATTTAAAAAACCGTCATTGCAACAAAGAAAAGCGAACAAACATTTGAAAAGTCAATAAAATGGTTGAGCCGGTTTTGATAAAACATGTCTAATTGTTCTATACACATCATTCGATTTCATTTAATACCCCACTTGGGTATATTTGAAAATATTCGATTTTTTATCCCCCAAATCTAGTAAATGGCTACACCGATTTTGATAAAACATGTCTGTTTGTAATAAACCCACTTGGGTATATTTGAAAATATTCGATTTTTCATACTCACTTTCATCCCCCATAACTACTAACTAGTAAATGGCTGCACTGATTTTGATAAAACGTATTTAAAAACAATCCCTAAGAAACTAGCTTTCAAATAAAAAAACTGCATCCAAATCGGTTCACTAGTTTAAGAGCTATGGTGCCAGAGACAGACTCACACATATTGCGGTCAAACTTATAACACCCCTCTTTTTGGGTCGGGGGTTAAAAAGCAAATTAGTTATTGTCTCAGAATTAACCTCAAATGTATCTGTGGTATAATATGTGAGTACAAAATAAAAGACAATTATGACGTAAGAACTTTTTAATGACGTAATGATTGAAATGATTTTGAAAATTACAAGCTTTTCATTTTTTCTTCGCCCATTATTATTTCGCCCAATTAAAATTATGAATACTATTTATTTTTACAAATTCACTTAGGTACGTCATAACTATTGTTTAAAATGTTAACAATACAAAGTTTTTCTCGGTGTTTATAATATTCAAGAGAGTTTTAAAACGTTTTGCAAAATGTTTTCAAGATTTCTTAAAAAGATAATCATTAATAATACCTTTGAGTACACCCACATCTAAACAGAAACTGTTTCTTACATTTGATTAAATTGTTATTTCTTTTTTGTATGAAACAGCAGTATTTTTTGTATACCTTAGTTTGGTCGCAGAGTAAAAGTTGTTTGTATTTATGCGTACTTTCACTCCTTAATAGATGCCAATAATTTTAATTGCACTGTCTAAACTCAAACTCAAATCATTTATTTCAATTAGACCATAACAGGCACTTTTGAATGTCAAAAAAACAAAGAATCTATGGGCAAGAAACTCCATGGACACTCTTTTCAATTTAAATATTTTTACAAGATCTTGATAACATCATTCATGTTGAGATAATACATATAAATGTGAGAACGATGTAAAAAGACATGTACATTGTGAGCGTCCAGAATAAAAGAATAAATCAACAATTTAAAACAAGAATAAATAAGATAATACTCCACTACGTTACCTTCTTGTCCACTAGCCGACTTTAAATGAATAAAACAAATTCATTAATTTAGCCTTGTGTCAGTCTATTCTAACATATTGTATAACATCCTGGGGTGGCACTGCAAATTCAATTCTTCTATTTAAAAACAAGAATAAATAAGATAATATTCCACTAGGTTACCTTCTTGTCCACTAGCCGACTTTAAATGAATAAAACAAATTCATTAATTTAGCCTTGTGTCAGTCTATTCTAACCTATTGTATAACATCCTGGGGTGGCACTGCAAATTCAATTCTTCTCCCTCTAGGACTTGCTCAAAGAACAAACATAAAGGTTACTACCTCTTATCCTCTTAGTTTTCCTACACACCAGCTTTACAAAGTATATGATATATATGTTTATTCTTCACATAACACACCAGCACTCTACACTCTAAGACCCAGTTCCTTCCGATAGGAGAAGGAAGGACCTGGTTTGATTAAAGCCTCAAACTAGACGTGCGTTTGTAAATCGATTTTATGTGTTTTAGGACCTTTTCTGTATAATAGACTCAACAAGATACTAAACTTCTATAGTTTAAGTTATAAAAACTGTAGTTTTGTAATATCGGATTAATTAACGATACTTAATTATACAGACACAGAAAAAATTCTAGAAGATTGATTATGTTATCCCCTCGTATCTTACTTCAGTGTTTTGTCTAGTTTTAGTTTTTTGTATCAATTTGATTATTCTTATATTTCGTCTTATACTCGTTATGTAAAGGATGGTCATACATCCACGGACTAACCTAGGTAAGCACGGCTTAACCTAATCAGAGCGGCTGTTATTATTTAGCCATGGCTATGAGTTCCTCCTACGACTCTAACTGAGTAAAACCTTGTTGCTATTACTACCATGAGTCAGGGACACGGGAGATATATGTACATTTGCGTGGACCCCCTACAGTCCCCGTAGCATGACCACCGCAGAAAAGGATTTCTTTGACGGAAGAATCGACAAAATGACAGATTGTGTCGACACAATGACAGATTTCTTTGCACTATCTGTCATTTTGTCGATTCTTCCGTCAAAGAAATCCTTGTCTACGGTGGTCATGCTACGGGGGCTGGTAAGCCTTAAGCACCTGTCTAACTAGTCAAAGATGGCAAAAATCTACTAAAAACTGGCTAGCTACTAAAAAAACGCAGCGTAATGTTAGACGTTAGTAGAACATATTGCCAACTAGCACGGTCCACTAACCGTAACGCAGCTCCGATTGCAGCTTGTTTAATTATAGTAAACGAAGAAACTACTTTTACGGACTTGTTTTTTTATCTAGCAGTCAATTGATACGTTGGGTAAGAGACTGACTGCCTAATCTAATTTACATCTGCAGTAGCATCGAAATATTTTTTCATTGGGTGTTAGCTATCCTTCATCTACCATGCCTTTTAACAACTATCTTGGGGTCGGCTTACAGTCTAACCGGATGCAACTGAATACCAGTATTTTACATGGAGCGACAGCCTAACTGACCTCCACAACCCAGTTAGCATTGAGTAATACGAAACCCCTCGATAAGTCTTACCAAGGGGTAGTACCCACTAGTAACTTGGTTGTGGAGGTCAGATAGGCAGTCGCTCCATGTAAAATACTAGTATTCAGCAGTATCCAGTTAGATTAGAAGCCGACCCCAGCATAGTTGGGCAACGACTTAACATGCTTTCCGGGCCACGGAGGCAACTCGGTATGTAATGGGTAGGTAGTCACCCATCCACGGACCAACCTAGGCTAGCACGGCTTAACCTAAAGATCGACTCAAGCGGCTGATATTATTTAGCCACGAGCTCCTTGGTTATCCTTGTGTCTTACGTTATTGTTTACCCCGTTTTGTGTTGTTTCCACTTAACAGTGAGTAATCGGTTTGCCATTTTTTTTTTCATATTTAGTCTAGTATACACCTCTGTGGTCTTTGACACTATCATGACAACATGTCTTTAGAGACTGTCATAATTTGAGATGATCCATTATTCAAAAATCACGTTCAGACAGACCTTTTTCTTTAAAATCACTAACATTATCCTGTATGCCGCTGACAAAAGGTAGAGAGACAAAGGCTTTTAGAGAATCGGCCGTTTTGAGAATTAGTCTTTTTGCCATTTTAAGAATTAGGCCTTCTGCGCCTAAACCCTTTGTTTAACGCATCTTGAAGTAGTTATGCCACATTACTCACTATGAATTCCACAGGTCTTCGGAGTCCGATAGCACCGTCTCCCTGTTCTGTATGATCTCTGGTGCCAGCAGTCTGTACTTGTAAAAGTTGTCTATTCTCCGCTTTGCCTTCTCCATAGATCCTTTTGTTACGATTAGCATTCTTTCTACAAAGTCTCTATCTGGAATGACAATAATTTATATTAATTAGTATATGAAGAATGAAGGAATATGTCGTGAAGAGAGTTTTGTGTATGAAAGTGGATGGAGGTGGATGGCTATAAGAATAGGGAAAGCCCAAAGACATGATAGACCATTTGAAAGATGATGCGACAGAAAGCGGCAGATTAGGGCTACCAAGATGCTGCTCTGATCCAAAATACATTAGGGTAAAGGCAGGAGAATGATAGGATAAAGGCCTGTATATCCTGAATTATCGCTCATCATGACCTGTCATTTCCCAACTTCGTTCTGCTCGGTTTATCAGATACACCTGGATAGTACATATCATCACCAAATATCGTCGCTCTACTGAGCTTGAGGGCGTTCCACCTTACGCTTGCTGATTTCGACCGACACGTGCGTAAACTAAAGGATAATTTCCACCAAACGGCTCGCATCGCATCGAATCGGAAAGGATTCGTATCCTTTCCGATCCGATGCGATGCGAGCCGCGAATGCGTCGAAAGTCGATCGCGCCCGGCACAATGTCGACGCATACGATCGGCTCCGTAACCGTTACTGCACCTAGTCAAATTCCAAATGTGTAGCCGTTTTCTAATTTTTGAAATGACGTAGTATACGTAGTATTGCTGGCTATTGCATTAGAAGAAGAAGAAAATAAACTTAAAACACGGAAAGGGAATATTCAGGATCCGATCGGATACGACGACAGGTGAACGGAGCCGAAAGCGCCTTACAGCATACTTTCGACTACGATCGCGATCAACCTGCTGTGCGCGGCTTGGTAATATAGACTTTACTTACTGTCTACACGATTTCATATCGTTTAAAGATTGTAAAACCCGTTCCGATCCGATGCGGTGCGAGCCATTTTTTTTTTGCGAGTTAACTTTAATTAAACCTAATTTTAACTTTAATGGTGCTGAGAAAATAAAAATCATACAATTTTTTTCGGTCATAAAAAAGGGAAAAATTATAATAAAGTTCGTATTAATGAATCTTATTATTTTTTTTTACTACATTTAATGTGTAAATCATATTATTATATATCACGTTTTAGTAAATGTGATGTTTTAAATAAAGATTTAATGATTTAAGGAAAAGTTTTATGAATATCATTTTTTTCATGTACCTACGCAACGGACCGTTTGTCTTGTGCCCACACGTGCCGATTATAATCAAGTTTGAGTAATTTTTAGGGTTCCGCGGCCGACTGGCAAAAAACGGAACCCTTATAGATTCGTCATATCTGTCTGTCTGTCCGTCCGTATGTCACAGCCACTTTATTCCAAAACTATTAGGACCTGTAGTCTTAATAGTTACCATGTGTACTCACACGCACACAGGGTTCCGTAGTACCAAATTTAATAAAAATATTTGAAGCCTCATTTATATGTTGTATTGTATTACATTAACAGCAAAACTAAAGTTGTTTTTCATATTATGTTAATGAAAAACAAAGTTACTGCTGCAGTTTGATGTAAAAGTCACATATCTCAAAACAAAACATCAAATCTTATTCAAACATTTTACCTCTTTGGAAGTGTCTTTCTTTCAAACGATTGACTTTGAGAAAAAATGGCGCTAAAAACCTTCATGTAATTTTTAAAGACCTATCTAAATCTACAGACGGGTACGTATTAAAATAATTTCAAAATAACTATGCCTGAAATACCGACGTACAAAACAACGAAATTCAAAATACCGAAGGTTTTAAATGCCGATGTCCAAATGCCCGAAAGGATGAAACCCCGAATGGACGAAATCCCGAATGGACGAAATACCAATGGATGAAATCGAAAAGAGCGGTGATGTAGTTCCCGCGATTACTCATAGATGGCACTACAAAACAGTTAGTCAGTCAGTTTACTCCGACCAGATAGGTTAGGTTAAAAAAAAAAAAAAAAAAAAAAAAGGTTAGAACTGTAACCAACGAAAACTGCGACCAATTTCGACGCAGTTGGTTACAGTTCTAACCTAATTTTTTTGTACGTATTGCATGTCATTGCTTAGAGATTTTAGGCTTTGGGATGTCATTTCGGGATTTTGAACTTCGGGATATGGATCTTCGGGATTTTAAGCTTTCAGGAAAATTAACTTTCGGGATTTAAAACTTTCGACCAAACAATCATTCGGCGTTTATTTTTCTGGATTTCGTACATAGGTATTTTAAAATACGGTATTTTAAATTTCGGTATTTTAATACGTACCCCTATAGACACCCCGCACGTAACTATAGGTTTGATGATTTTTTTATTTTAGTTTCAGTTCCATGTATGGATGATTAAGGGAATTGGGAATGGGGAATCTTTTATTTTTTTATTTTTGTAAAAAAATCGTAAAGCGGTTCACAGAATACATCTACCTACCAAGTTTCAACTGTGTAGTCCTAATAGTTTCGGAAAAAAGTGACTGTGGCATACGGATGAACAGACAGACATACAGACATGACGAATTTATTAGGGTTCTGTTTTTTGCCATTCGGCTAAAAACCCTAAAAACACCAAAGAGTCAAAAGTAACTTTACCTTCAGAAGTCGGTGGCAAAAAAACTGAACCAAACAAACCACCGACTTCTGTGCACTTGTGGATGCTATGGGCAGACGACATAGTTGCCATCGAGGGAAAGGCATGGATGAGGCAGGCACAGGACCGTGAAAATTGGCACAAGAAAACAGAGGCCTGTACCCAGCAGTGAGTATATTCAGTCTGTGGATGATGATGACCAGTGCTTTTTTTTTTTTTGTTTTGTAAAAACTTAGCCCCACACTAGGAATTTCTCCTGTATCGTGGGTGCGTTTACAAACATTTAAACTCACATACACAAACAGCCAGACCCGGAACAACTACCTGTAGATCATACAAGTATTTATTCCGTGCGGGGATTGAACCCGCAACACGCAGCGCAGCAGTCAATCGCTCAGCCACTGCGCCAACCGTGCAGTCGATTATAATCAAGCAATTTAAGGTATAGTCTATTTCGTTACCTATCCCAGCTTCAACCAAATGTGGTTGCTTGTGGAACCACTCCACTATAGCATCCACATCTTCTTCTATAGTGCTCTCCTTCAGTCTAAGTTCTTTTCTGATCTCTTCTACTTCCTCCTTGGTGTAGGGGAACATCGGATGTATGTCGTCTACCGACATCTGCAATGGAAAGAAGATTTGATAAAATTCCTATAAAGTGTGTAAACAGACCCTTCACATAGCCGTCAACCAAGCATTCTGTACATCAAACTAAGTAACTTTACGCAAAAATTATTGCTGGGAATCGACTTTTTTTTTGGTGTGAAAAATCACGTTTTACGGTAGGACTCGATGGACAGCACTCATAGCATTGTGCTGATGAATGGATTGAATAGTACGAGAGTCGTGGAGGTGTGTAAAGTAAAAGTCTTACATTAAAAACATGTATTTAAAAAACAAAAATTGTTAAAAAGTTGGAACTTTGACTCCCAATATCTCCGTAACTAAAAGGTTCCCAGGTATGGTCTAGACCAAAAAATGATCGCAGTGACGGGGAGAACAAGTGCCTTTCGTATATGTTAAGGGTCTATTTACACCCTTTAGAATCTAACTGTAGGTATATCTGTATATTGGATAATCTGAAGTTTAATTCAACACACGACTTTATTGCCTGTCGTAAAGATGGTGACCGCTCTCATTGATTTTCTAAACGTTGCAGATATTGAGCGGTAGGCGCTTAGGTATTCTGCAAAGTTCTGTTAATAAACTTCCTATTTTCGCGCATTAGTCTGTGAGACTAATAAAACACTGTTTTGTGATTTTTTCTTTTATCATCAATTATGGGATTTTGTACTTCCTAAGCGTGATTAGTTGCTACGATCATTTCATTACGAAAAATGTGTGTGCGAATAGCAAATAACGCCGTATTTGGCAACAATTGGTCTGTGAGACCGACGTCAGTATTGGTCTTATAAAGGGCTTTGGATTAATTGACCTGCTTAACTTCCGCCATTTTATTTTATTAGCGGCCACACATTAAACCTGTATAATTATATCAATAACTGTCGTCAATACAAACAAGTTTTTTATGAGATTAAAATTAAATATTCTTAAGCGTCACGTTTCCGTTATCTTTACCTACTTAACTCTTTATGAAATAGACACAACACTAAATTAAAATTTTTGGCGCAAATCATCGTTAAGATCACTAAAAACTTTAACTGCGTCTATCTCAAAACTGCTATTTTTGTGTTATGACAGTTTTTTAGAGGATGTGCGAAATGTCGGTATACTATGAAGTACACCTCTGCCTAACGATTCTGGGAGTACAGGGGTGATGTTCTGTAGGTGTTAGACAGACAACGCTACAAATTAAAAAGTTTATTGGTATTGCCGGATCAGGTCAGGATTCACTGATAAATTTAAGTGATTATTGCTCGTTTTGACCTACACATGTAATACCTAAAATACCTATAATATTATGATCATCATCATCATCATCATCATTTCAGCCGAAAGACGTCCACAGCTGGACATAGGCCTCCCCCAATATTATGATATTATTTCCGAAATATATTCAAAGGAAACTGTCGTAACTTAACGTTCTTAAAATCTTTGTTAGGTACCCTGAGAACAAAACTGACCTACGAAATTTGCGGTATGTGGGAAATAAAAAAATTGTGATCGTGTTTTGGTTCGGGTTCGCGGAAATTAAAGAGACGAAATGTTTTTGTATGTCCTTTTCTAGCAAGATATAGTCACTTTTTGATTCACTAAGCGACAGTCCATGTTGTTGCGTAGTTTTAGGTATTTCTATCAATTCGCCGTAATTCTGAGTCCGGTCACTTTCGTTCTGACCGTGAATATCTGTAAACTGTAGTGTTTCTGATGATCCGTTCTAATACTGGTTTGGACTGCTTTAATGCCTGTGCAGGTACTTAATTTGAGGAGCTCGTGGCTAAATAATAACAGTCGCTCGGATCAATCTTTAGGTTAAGCCGTGCTTGCCTAGGTTGGTCTGTGGATGGGTGACCACCCATTACATACCGAGTTTCCTCCGTGCCTCGGAAAGCACGTTAAGCCGTTGGTCCCGGCTGTCATTTATAGATCTTTGACAGTCGTAACAGGTCGTGGAGGTCAGATAGGCAGTCGCTCTATGTAAATTACTGGTATTCAGCTGCATCCGGTTAGACTGGAAGCCGACCCCAACATAGTTGGGAAAAGGCTAGGCAGATGATGCAGGTACTTAATTTAAAATTAAATTTTATCCTATAATTTGTTTTTAGATATTATGCCAAGTTAATAGTTTTACATTAAGAGCGTTAACGTCTTACGACATTTCATACAAACTTTCAAGTGTTTTTTTTTCGAAATGACTAAACCGATTTTAATGAAACTTCGTACGCATAAGCAGGATACATAAGTCTAAAGATTTGACACAGAACTTTTCAAAATATCCTTAAAAAAAAAAATTGATTATTGGAAATTTCTGTTTATATGGAAAATTTAAAATCGGTCTAATTTAGCTGTAACACTATTTTTTTCCAAAAGTTCTCTGTCAAATCTTTAAACTTATGTATCCTACTTATGTGTACGGAGTTTCATTAAAATCAGTTCAGTCATTTCGAAACAAAATCGTCGACGTTAACGCTCTTAATACTTTGCTCTTAACTGTCGGCTCTTATAAATGGCTTGCCGTTGATTAGCTCACTATATCTTTTCTGTTGTTAGATGTAAACCACCCAAACATAATAAATAAAATATTAGAAATAAAAAAATACCTTAATAATAAAAACCTTAGGTGGAAACGCCATGGTAGCCCATATAAGGGAAATTCATTTAACCCTCGTTAAATGACTTTTTCATTAAATAGTTACAGAACAGGGTTAAATGAACTTAGAGGGTTATATTACTGATTGGCTGATTTTAATTCTGTAACTAAATACGTGTTATTTGCGCGACTGATTTTTCATTAACGTACAACCTGACACTGACCTGCAAATTGTAAAAAATGTAAATATGAATTTTGCGGGCTACCCTGACGATTCCACCTTAATGGAACAGCACAGAGTTCTTAAAACTGGGTTCCGTTTGAGGATTCGATCAATATCACACTCACACTTGTATTCTTTTTTTCCTCTCGAACGGGCACAAACACTTAAAACCTTATTACCCTGCAGTAAAAATATTCAAATATTAACCATAAAACTTTCAATGCCTTCTTGGCATTTTTTTGCAATTTACTCAAGGATTTTTAAATAAGTCGCCATACTATAGTTACGAGACACACATTCTCACTCACAGAATTCGAACAGAACTGATACAGACACAGTCTTTCTTGTGATTACGACGCGTCACCAAGAATTATTGAGTAACAATGCGTTCACCGAAGAAACAGACTTGAATAAAGATGAGGAATCCATTTGGTCACTATTGAGAAAGCAGAACTCGGCAAGAAATGAATGG
Organism: Noctua janthe; assembly: GCA_910589295.1. NCBI lineage: Eukaryota > Metazoa > Arthropoda > Insecta > Lepidoptera > Noctuidae > Noctua > Noctua janthe. Next base: position 13,549,826 of record OU342573.1, read on the forward strand.
CTTCAAAAATACTGGCCGGTTACATAACATCGTGTTAAAATTATGATTCATTCATTTTTAAATTATGTAACTGTTTTCTAAATTAAAAAAGTTATGAAGTTACCTATTCGAAATTTAAAACAAACTTGTTTTTAGATTAGACCTAGAATGAGCACATTTTGTGCGTAATAAGTTGCGGACGGCACGGTTGGCGCAGTGGCTGGGTGATTGGCTGCTGCGCTGCGTGTTGCGGGTTCGATCCTCGGAACAGATATTTGTATATATAGGTACGGAACAGATATTTGTATATATAGCCTAGTTTGGTCCGGGTCTGGCTGTTTGTGTATGCGAGTTTAAATGTAAATGAAGTTTGTTTGTAAACGTACCCACGATACCAGAGAAATTCCCAGTGTGGGGCAACGTTTAGAAAAAAATACTGCCCAAGTCCTCTCACTACTTATCATTGTAGAATTATCTAAACAACTAACCAAGATTATGGACACTCCAGACTAAACCTGTATCCTCATTAGGCGAACAGTCAGCGGGTGACTGTCCACTGCATTATTCGTGGGTGCTATAGGCTATAAATTATATTTATATGCCGACAGCTGTAAACCTCATTTTCAAGAGCATAAAATATTAATCCTCCCCTGCCTATACATTCTAGAAATTTGCAAATTTGTTCGAAAATACCCACACTTTTACACTACACGAGAAAATATACAGTCAAGATACACATTACGCCATAAAAATAGACTAAACATACCAAGCTCTAAGCTAAAAATGCACTCAACAAGTGCCCTAGTCATGTCAATGAAGGTTTATAATAAATTACCGTAAATTGTTAAAAATGTACAAAAATTTAATCCATTCATTAATAAATTTCAACAATTTTTATTATATAAATGCTATTATACTTTTAATGAATATCTAAATGACAAATTTTAAATTAATAATTATGATTCACTAATTGTTACTTTGTATGCCAACTAATTAATAGTAAAATTAAAGCCGTCTTCCTCTCTCCTACCTTGCTGTGCCCTTACAGGGTCCATATTTATGTACCCAGCTTTAAGCCCTTTGTAACATCTTTTTTACAATATGGATAGCAAAATAAATGAATAATAATAATGAATATATTTTTTTTGTATATTGCCTGACCCGGAAATCGAAGCCAGGACCTCATACTCTGCCGTCGCGCTTGCGACCACTAGTCGACCTACTATAATGTACTGAAGTCAGCACCACAGCCAGTTACCAATCTGTCCCAATTTGACTAAATTCTTAGAATACATGCGTTATTTCGTGGTATGCTAAATAATCCAATAAATAAATAGATCAAAGAAACGATGGATGGACTGTGTAAAGAATGATATGGCAAGAAAGGAGGTGTCTGGCGAGATGACGAGTAATAGAGAAGTATGGAAGAAGAAGACATGCTGCGCCGACCCCAAATGAATTGGGATAAGGGCAAGAGAATGATGATGATGATGCTAAATAATCCACAAATACTGGAATCGTTGAGATTGCTTGTTCCAAACAGGAGGCTACGGTTGGAACCGAGGGAGGGGCCTTTTAAAGTTCCGGCAACCGGTACGAACTGATTAAAGTTTGCACCTGTATTTTGTGCATTAAGAATACTAAATAGTGTCTCTCGGCGATTGGACATATTTTCTTGCTCTTTGGCGGAATTCCAGAGGGTGGCACTTGGTATGTTGTCTACTGTCTAACTTATGCTTCTACCCAGACCCGTTACTTGGGACTGGATAATTAGCAATTTATGACTACTTTGTTAACTTGGGTCTTACCTGTAAAAACAAATGTGTGTGTTAAGGAATAATAAATAAATAAAATAAATAAATTATTTCGCTAATTACTCATTTCAAGAGCAATGTCAAGTCACAATAATTTATTCAAAAGTTAACGATATCGTTCATTGCCAATAAGTATCATTTCGTCAAGGCTTGCAACAAGGTGTTTCCTGTTTGGTCTTAGATTATAATAGGTATTATAGTAATATGCAAATCGTTCTAACATAATATCACGTCAGCTATCCCGGAAGATTCAGGTAGAGGTGTAACTTATAGTACACCCACTACATTTCACTCACTTTAACTTTTTCAGATCATTTAAAATGTTTCTAAGGTTCAATTTACGAATAAAAGTCTACGAGATAAGAACCTTATTGTAACTTCATAATATTTCACAGACCGATTTTACAGGGTGTAAACAGACCCTTCACGAAGCCGTCAACTGAGAACTATGTACATCAAACTAAGTAACTTGACGCAAAACTTATAGCTGGGAAACAACTTTTTTTTTTGGGGTGAATAATCACATTTTACGGTAGGACTCAATGTAAAACACTCAAAACATTGTGCTGATGAATGTATTGAATAAAATACGGGGTGTTTAAAGTAAAGTTTTTACATTAAAACATGTATTTAGAAAAAAATTTGCGAAAAAGTTGGAACTTTGACCCCCAATATCTCCGTAACTGGAAGGTTCCCAGTTATGGTCTAGAACAAAAAAATGATCGCAATGACGAGGAGAACAAGTGCGCCTTGCGGTCTAACCGGATGCAGCTGAATACCAACTGAGCGACTGCCTCCATAACCCTGCTGGTACTGGGTAATACAATACCCTTGGTAAGACTGGTTAAAAGAAAACCAGCCACCTACGGCGCGGGTACTAGGCACGGGTTCCCCCGTACCTAGTGCCCGCAGTGCGTACTCGGTATGTAATGGGTGGTCACCCATCCACGGTCCAACTTGGGCTGCAAGCGCAGCTTAACCTGAAGATCGATCCGATCTGGTGTATTATTTAGCCACCAGCTCCTCTATGGCTCTAAAAACATGACAACCATTAATAATTTTGTCAAGAAAAATATCAGTACAATAACACGTACCTAGTACTCATACATACTCGGACAGTTTGACAATTTAAGAAGATAAATTTTCTTATGAAGATTATTCAAATATTATTGTTATTGTTGAATCATCAATTCATCATTCATACATGGTGTAAACAGACCCTTCACGAAGCCGTCAACTACCAGTTGGTTAGTCGATGACCGCTCACTTTATTTATCTATACGAAGTATATTTAAAGGAGATCGGGCAGAAGCGGTCGAAGTAGTGCTATACAGGGTGTAAACAGACCCTTCAAGAAGCCGTCAACCAAGCATTCTGTACATCAAACTAAGTAACTTTACGCAAAAATTATTGCAGATTTTTTTTTGGGGTTAATGATTATGTTTTAGGGTAGGACTCGATGGAATGCACTCAAAGCATTGTGCTGATGGATGGATTGAATAGTACGGGTGTTGTGGAGGTGTTTAAAGATATAAATCTTGCATTAAAAAAATATCTTTAAAATAAAAAACTTGTGAAAAAGTTGAAACATTGACCCTCAATATCTCCGTAACTAGAAGGTTCTCAGGTATAGTCTAGAACAAAAAAAAATATCGCAAAGATGGGGAAAACAAGTGCCTTTCGGCTGCGTTAAGGGTCTATTTACACCCTTTATAATCTCTTGGTAGGAAGGTCATTAAAAAAAACGCGGGTTAATACTTAGTCCTAATGAAAACCAGACCACCAACTTTCTTTTCATTTGCAACTTAACCTGTAGAAAAAACCTGCAGCAGGGTTGTTTTTTTTATTTTGACGCAAATACGTAGGCCATTTTTTTCTTTTTGAAAAAAAAAAAAAACTACTGCGCTTCGTTACAGTTTAACTAGATGAGTTAAATAAGAAGTATATAAGTACCTGGTAACCATTTTTGTACCCTCCAATAATGTTGGACCTTTGGGAGGCTGGCCGGTAGAGAGGCAAAAACAATAAGTTTCAAAGTTTTTTATACTAAACTAGCGACCCACCCCAGCTTTGCACGGGTGTAATATTCCTTCCTCTTGAATCAGTCTATCTATTAAAAAAAAAACCTCATCAAAATCCGTTGCGTAGTTTTCAAGATCTAAGCATACATACACACAGACAGCGGGAAGCGACACTGTTTTATACTATGTCTTGTAGTGATTCTTGCGTTTGGCCGTTACTAGCCTGATCTAAAGCGATGATGCGGTCTATGGTGGAGCACGCTTGCCTAGAAGAAACTGATTCATTCGAAATTTGAATAAATCCAGATTATAATAAAATGATCAGGGAACAGAGTACAGTTTCCTCCGTGCCTCGGAAAACGCGTTAAGCCGTTAGTCCCGGCTGTCATTTATCGATCTTTGACAGTCGTTAGGTAGTCAGTGGCCGAAAAAGTCTGACAACCAGTCTTACCAAGGGGTATCGTATTACCCAGTACTAACTGGGTTGTGGGGGTCAGATAGGCAGTCGCTCCATGTAAAATACTGGTATTCAGCTGCATCCGGTTAGACTGGAAGCCGACCCCAACATAGTTGGGAAAAGGCTAGGCAGATGATGATGATGATCAGGGAACAGAGAAGCCGACAGTGAATACCACAGACTGGCGGTTAGCACATTAAATGTGGCAGCATAGCGCTTTGTATGTACTGTGGTGCTAAATATTCTAAGTACACGAAAACGTTCTTATGTTATCGTAACTTTTAGGAGCAATTGCTAACCGCATTCACAGCCGATTGATTTCAGCCTAAACGTTGCCACTGCTGAGACACAGACCCCCTCCCCGTAAGAGAGTGGGCGGCCATTTTCCTCACGTTGTTGTCCTTGAATCTTTGGAACAATGCTAGCCCTACAGAACCTACCTCAAATACTACCACGTAGTTTACTTAACTTGTATTACTGAATTGTCAAAGAGAATAAAACACGGAAACATACAACCGGTTTTGAAATAGGGAATCGTGTTATCCCTCAGTAACAGGGCATGTAAAATACTGGTCTTCAGCTGCATTTGGTTGAACTGGAAGCCGACCCTAATAATGGGTGTAAAAATAAACTTCACGAAGCCGAAAGACACTTGTTCTCCCCGTCATTGCGATCGTTTTTTTGTTCAAACACATACCTGGGAACCTTCCAGTTACGGAGATATTGAGAGTCAAAGTTCTAACTTCTTCACAAGTTTTATTTTAAATACAATTTGTTTACTTTACTTTAAATACCTCAGAGAACCCTGTTAAATTAAGTTCTACAGAAAAACGAGATTTATCACCCCAAAAAAAAGTCGTTTCCCAGCAATAATTTTTGCTTAGAGTTACTTTAGTTTCATGTAAAGAATGCTTGGTTGACGGCTTCGTGAAGAGTACGTCTACATGCCGTATAGTTGGGAAAAGCCTAGGCAGATGATAATTTGATCCTTGACAGACTTTCCATCTTTATCCGCAATTCAAGAGCGGATCCTTAGTGTTTATCTTTTGTGTTTTTCCTGTTAGTACGGATATCGGTATCCTAAATTAATTAAACAAACATTCGGCCTTTGGATTTGAATTCAATCACTCAATAATGTATTGTCTGCGCAACAACTCCATCATTTTTAAGTACCTATCAGTTTAAGAACATCACAGTCATAACAAACATCACGCCTGTAATCCCCGAAGGCTTAGGCATAATTGTATCTGGTAGTACACCTGCATTCGCCAATTATTTCTAAGCCGCGTTTAATAGGGGCGGATCCTATTGCCATCAACCGGTAAAATGTCTAGATCTGACTGATTCCTGATGGAAAAACCCAATGGCTATAAATTGCTATTGCTATTTACTATAATTTCATAAATCTAATAAAAACAAAATGAAAACTGAAAATATAAACTTACTTTGATTAATCACTCTAAAGCCAAAACCACACTTTATTTAATATTATTATTATTTCAATTGTTCAAAATCACTGGCTCGCCGAACTTTAGAAATAATAACAATTATTATTAAAAAAAAACGGAACCGAGTATTTTTTTTTATAATTTGCAACACGTCCAATGCAAAGGACATACGATCGAGTTTTGGCTTGCCTCCGTTAAAGTTTATAAATATGAGGCGTGCGAAAAATTAACCTTCAAGGTTTTTTGCTAATAATAATAAAGACAAAAAAAAACAAGGCTTATAATAACACAACAGTAAAATCATCACTTAAGAATAATTTACTATTTTATTAATTGTCCCGACTCCTAATAATAATTGAAAATAGCACTAGTGGTCTAAATCAAGTTTTTCTGTGTGCAGATTCTATTGCCGCTAGCGATTGCCTATCCTTATTTGTGGTCGCCGCAGCATGTCTTCTTCGCACTCTGCTCTATTTTACATTCTGTTTTGACAAAATTATATTACTTTAAAGTATTTATAATTATGTTAACAAAACCATTCATAACTAACTTAGGTAACTAATAATCTCAATGCGGATTTTGTTTCTTGTTATTGTAAGACACAAGAAAAAAATATAACAATAAAACTTTTCACTTATTCTTATAATTATAAACCCTAGATTTTAAATTAAAGATTCGTACAAAAGATTAAAGTGGAAACAATGCGTGTTCTCCGAACAGTTTTTTTTTTAACAAATAGTTACAACGTGTTTATATTTGGGTCTAGCTTAGGCCCACGGCTTCGCTCACGTGGATTTCAGTAATTGCCTCACGGGATCGCACTACCAGTATTAAAAGTATTATATGTGTTAACCCAGTTTATAAACTATCTGTGCGCCAAATTTCATCCAAATCCGGTCAGTAGTTTTTGTGTGAAAGAGTAACAAACATCCCGACATTCTCACAAATTGTCGCATCTTTACATAGTATAAGTCGCTCCCGCTGTTTGTACGCTCGAATTTTTTAATTTACGCAACGGATTGTAATGCAGTTTTCAGCAATAGATAGAGTGATTCAAGAGGAAGGTTTTATGTATGTACATTGCACCCGTGCGAAGCCGGGGCGGGTTGCTAGTTTATAATACATATTAGAAGGATGTTAACAAAACTATTAATTTTTTGGTGAAGAAATTATCCCGATTAGAATTTTTTCAGTTACAACCTGAAGTGTAGATTTGTGTCTGGTTGATGGCAATAGGCTCGCTCCCTGTTACAAGGGACTCATAAATACATATCTGGTGAAATGTGGGTGATCTATCGGTACATCACCGTCTACCCCCTTAAAGAAACAGGCGTGATGTTATGAGTTTAGCCATTCAGGAAGGTTAATAGCTGACCTTATTATCTAGGGGACGGCCCCATGTTATTAAATATTGTCAGTCGTGGAGGCTTTTATAATATTTGTTTATCATAATATCAGTTGCAGCACCGTTTCTCACTAAGGTGTTAATTTTACTGAACTGTGAAAAAATCTTTAACCAGTATACCTACATCATAAAACATTCTATATGCAATATTTCTAATGCTCACTTAATATAATAAATGTGAAGGTGAGTTTGTTTGTTTGTTTGAAAGAGTAAACATACGAAAAATTTAAAATAAAACAACGAAATTGGTCCTTTTGCGAGGCCAAAAGGCCCATCTCAGCATGGTGCTGTAACATTTAAAAAAAAGTCACAGCGCTGGTATTTTGACATAGCCCAAAGTGATGCCACGGTCAGACACGAATAAAAAATAATAATACAAAAAAGAGAGCAGCGGTGGCCCAGTGGTGGCGGTCCCGACTTACGAGCAGTAAGTCGTGGGTTCGAACACAGGCAGGCGCATTACTTTGTGTAATTTATTTCATCACCACTGCTCTCAAAACGGTGAAGGAAAACATTGTGAGGAAACCGGCATGTCCTAGAACCTAAAATTCGAAGATATGTGACATCTACCAACCCGCACTGGGCCCGCGTGGTGGATTATAGCCCATTCTCTCTCATAGAGAGGAGGCCTGCGTCCCAGCAGTGGGAACATTATAGGTTGCTGCTAATACAAAATAAAGTGTTTACACAAATAAACAAAAATAACCAATTATGTTTCACACCTTCACTCCATAACGGCTGGAGGGATTTCGATAGGATTTAAACCTTACGGGAGATTTTCGTGATTGTTTATAATTTATCGAGAGCTAAAAATTATGAACAATCACGGAAGATATCCCGTAAGTGACAGTATAGGTTTAGTTTAAAACCGTGAAATCTTGAAACACTGCTTGATGGGATTTGAAGTATGGGTAACCATGAATTAAGTTACGGCATAGGATACTTTTTATCTCGGCAGTATTGTCCCGTGGGATAAATTCCTTCGCGTGGACGAAGACGCGGGTAAAAGCTATCACCATCATCTGCCTAACCTTTTCCCAACTATGTTGGGGTCGGCTTCCAGTCTAACCGGATGCAGCTGAATACTAGTATTTTACATGGAGCGACTGCCTATCTGACCTCCACAATCCAGTTAGTACTGGGTAATACGATACCCCTTGGTAAGACTGGTTGTCAGACTTTTTGGGCCACTGACTACCTAACGACTGTCAAAGATCTACAAATGACACCCGGGACCAACGGCTTAACGTGCTTTCCGAGGCACGGAGGAAACTCGGTATGTAATGGGTGGTCACCCATCCACAGACCAACCTAGGCAAGCACGGCTTCACCTAAAGATCGATCCGAGCGGCTGTTATTATTTAGCCACGAGCTCCCGAGCTCGCGGGTAAAAGCTAATCTATCAAAATAATAATAGTTAAATATTTTATGCCGACGAACATGACCAACCTTGATGGTTTAGCGATATCTTCAACTTAATTAACCTTGCTGACGCTTAAAATACCAATACCGTGCCCTAAGGTAATTTTAACGGCATAACTATTTTATTTATAGATGGCCATTAAAATAATGCACCTATAAATAAATTTACTGTTTTGAACTTATACGAAACTTCTAATTACGCCTTGTACTTGGTCAGAGGTACGAGGTACGAGGTCAGATCGCTTAATAATACCTAATCACATGCTTAGCATAATCAGCCTATAATGTTCCCACTGCTGGGACACAGGCTTCCTCTCTGTGAGAAGGAATAGTCTATAATCCACCACGCGGGCCCAGTGCGGGTTGGTAGATGTCACATGTATTCAAATTTTTGGTTCTAGGACATGCCGGTTTCCTCACAAGGTTTTCCTTCACCGTTTTGAGAGCAGTGGTGATGAAATAAATAACACAATGTAATGCGCCTACCGGGGTTCGAACTCACGACTTACTGCTCGTAAGTCAGGACCGCCACCACTGGGCCACCGCCGCTCTCAATCAATCAATCATATGCATGTTAGTAGAAATGGTTAAATCTATCACTAAAAACAAGTATAGACGTTTTTTAAGTAAATCTTATAACATAACATATTGTCTGTAATCCCCGAAGGGTTATGCAGAGGTGTACCTAAAAGTACACCCACATTTTGCCAGTTACGTTCAAGTCCCATGTAATAGGGGGCGAGCCTAATGCCGGGGCACAAATTCAAACTCCGTGGCTGCTACTGACAAGTTCCTGATGAAAAATCCAATAACACTTTGCCCGACCCGGGAATCGAACCCAGGCTCAGCAGTCGCGGTTGCGACCACTACACCAAAGAGGCAGTCATCGATGCAGGCGAGGTTGAATGAGATCATCATCTGCCTAGCCTTTTCTCAACTATATTATTGGGGTCGGCTTCTAGTCTAACCGGATGCAGCTGAATACCAGTATTTTACATGGAGCGACTGCCTATTTGACCTCCACATCCCAGTTAGTTCTGGGTAATCCGATACGCCTTGGTAAGACTGGTTGTCAGGCTGTTTTGGGCCACTTACTACCTGTAACGACTGTCAAAGATCTACAGATGACGGCCGGGACCAACGGCTTAACGTGCTTTCCGAGGCACGGAGGAAACTCGGTATGTAATGTGTGGTCACCCATTCACAGACCAACCTAGGCAAGCACGGCTTTACTTAAAGATGGACCCGAGCGGTAGTTATTATAACATTTCATTCAACCGGTGTCTTAGCATTAACCATCAGTTTTCACACATTCCATCCATTGTTTATGAGAATAGAGGACTCTTTCTCATAATACTATAACTTGTTTTCAATACTAAGGAATGCAATGGTCTATCTCAATATTCTTTGAGCGAGCAAAGAATTTAAATTCCCATAAATCTTCTTACTAATATTATAAACGCGAAAGTTTGTTTCAACGGATGGATGTTTGTTACTCTTTCACGTAACAACTATTAAACAGATTTGGATGAAATTTAGCACACAGATAGTTTATAACCTGGATTAACACACAGGATACTTTTCATCCCGGTAGTATGATCATGTATGGACATAGGCCTCCCCCAAGTGTCGCTACATTGACCGGTCCCGTGAAGGCAGATAATTTGTTAAAAAAACCTTAAAAAAATTTTGTTATATTATTTTGTTTGATCAAATCCTTTATCTCATCATCGTCTGTCAAACCTTTTCCCAACAAAATCGGCAAAACCGTTTCGAAGATTAGCTAAAACAAACCGACAGGAAAAAAATAAAAAAAGTGTTTTAGTTTTAAATACCGTATTTACTTTCATAATCATGCATTCAGTAAAAAGCTGTCATTTTGAAATTACAAACAGACACTCCAATTTTATTTATTTGCATAGATTCGTAATTCACAAGCTTAGTTTCTTATGGAGAATGTGGGGAAGAAACACCATCGTTACTCTTTTGAACGACTAAACTGTACAGCTCAAAGTATAGGGAAAGGTCACAAATTATGTATATTTCGAACACGTAGTATTAAATTCGCGCTTGCAATATGCGACGACTTGTGTAACACCGCGTGGCGTTTCTTTCTAAACACTTCGCAACTCATTGGTAATACGTAATTACTGGCAGGATGCGAAATTCTATCGCTCCACATTTTTTTTTTGTATCCGCCTGTATATTCAAGATGGCGTTACATGGAATACGTAGCGTGGTTAATTTACGAAATGTATCGCTGTCGCATTGCGATTCTGGACCCATCCAGGACCTCGTTGTCGACAGTCGGTATTTCGACCCACGGTGGCCTCCAAACGTGTGGAGCTCGTGGCTAAATAATAACAGCCGCTCGGGTCGATCTTTAGGTTAAGCCGTGCTTGCCCATTACATACCGAGTTTCTTCCGTGCCTCGGAAAGTACATTAAGCCGTTGGTCTCGGATGTCATTTGTAGATCTTTGACAGTCGTTAGGTAGTCAGTGGCCCAAAAAGTCTGACAACCAGTCTTACCAAGGGGTATCGTATTACCCAGTACTAATTGGGTTGTAGAGGTCAGATAGGCAGTCGCTCCATGTAAAATACTGGTATTTAGCTACATCCGGTTAGACTGGAAGCCGACTGAATTTGTGCCCGGGTGATGGCATTAGGCTTGCCCCCTATTACATGATGGCAGATGATGGTGGCCTCCAAACGTTATTTCTTTTTTACTTTTAATGTATTGTCACACTATCAATTAAAATTGTAGTTTCTAATGTTTAAACTGTATACCATAAAAAGGTTTTATTGAATAAAGCAGTAGTTATAATGAATTTACTTCACCTCCTATGGACTAAATGATCATTTTAGTTTTTTCTGGCTTACGTGGCCTCGTAAATTAGTTGTCTAATAGTTATTTAAGACAGTAAAGTCCTCGCTTTTTGTAAGTGTCATCAAATAAAGGGTGTAACAGGACCCTTAACGTAGCCGAAAGACACTTGCTCTCCCCGTCATTGCGATCATTTTTTTTTGTTCTAGACCAAACCTGGAAACCTTCTAGTTACGGAGATATTGGGGTCAAAATTTCAACTTTCTCACAAGTTTTTTTTAATACATGTTTTAATCTAAGATTATACTACTATTCAATCTAACCATCATCACAATGTTTTGAGTGCGTTACATAGAGTCCTACCGAAAAACGTAATTTTTCGCCCCAAATAAAAAGTCGTTTCCCAGCAATAATTTTTGCTTAAAGTTACTTAGTTTGATGTACAGAATGCTTGGTTGACGGCTTCGTTAAGGGTCAATATCGTAAATGAGAAAAAAATATCTGCTGTCCCATACATTTGGGTCGAGTAGGTATTGAAATTTAGTATGGGACAGCTGATAATTTTTTCGCATTTACGATATTGGACCCATGCAGGAAGTTGTTCAGTTTGATGGTCTGCAGCATATCCTTTCATATGACTATCCCCATTCTGTTACACCCTGTATAGAAATTAAAACAATTGGCGGCTGAAATGCATGTATTTGGCCACTCAAAACAGGTTGTCTAATAAAAACCAAAAAGAAATCAGTATATTTCCCATCATCATCGTCATTTTCTTGCCCTTATCCAATTCATTTGGGATCGGCGCAGCATGTCTTAAAGGATGTTTCAAGGATTTTTCCTATCATGGATAATTAAACAATACAGTTAAAAAATCATAGTGCTGAAACTATGATTTTTTTTTGTTTTTAATATATGTAATAAAACAACCAAAATTGTGATTTAAGATGATAATGCGACAATAAATCCGAAATGATTTTTTTTTTACTGCAGGTTAGTCCGATGGAGATATTCCGAAGGATCAAAGTCAGACTACGGAACCATGGGCTAGCTCGCCGTCCAGCCGTCTTATGACAACAGGCCGTGTCGACGGCGCGTTCGTGTTCCACGCGCGCCTCAAAGAGATGTCAGCAATCAAGTAGGGGTCCGCATGGGCCGATGCCTGCCAGGGCTACGGGACTGTTCGAAAGAGATACCGTGGCCCTGGAACACAAAGGGCAAAGAAGGAACATGGATGGGTTTTAGTCAGTACAAGTCTGACACTCCCCTCCGCTCCGCCCAGAGTGGGGGGGGTCATTTGATGATTTCCTATCCGGAAAAAAAAAAAAAGACTACGGAACCATATAATGTCCTACTGTCCTGCTCTTTGTACAACTCCATCTGCATATTGATGGATCAGAATCTGTCTGAAGCCACTGAAGTGGCAGAGTTCTATTCGAAGCTTATCTAAAGGAAGCATCGACACGGCGAAGAATTAGATGGAGCCAACGTTGGGCCCCGAGGTTGCCCTTCAGGATTAACAACCGTGACATTTTTTTTTATATTTTATTCAAATAGGTACTTTGTTTTTACGTTTTAGGTATAGCACAGAACTGGTTATTTTTACCTTGCCAATTTATTAGAGGTCAAATTAATTCGTCTTAAACACGATTTTTTTACTTCCTGATTGTTTATGATTATTTTCTTTATTCCTCCTTTCTGCACATCAATTACCTTTTTCAAATATTTCAAAAAATAAAATAGTGGTTCGCCGGTGTCGGGAGGAGGGTCCATGTGGTGGTTAGAGCTCCAGAGACAAGAACCTCCTCACAATGCGGGCCGTATTGAGGAGTACTGCCCTCTGAATCAGGCCCATAATCCAACCGCCTTGCCTTGACAGGTGTTCATCGAGACAATTGTATTATTATTAGTTTTTATCAATAGTAAATTCTTGCTTGTCTGGAACCAATCATTCGAAGACATTTATGACAACTACCAACTGCACTGAGCCCGCATGGTGGTTGTATACTAATGTTACAAACGCAAATATTTTTGAGGATGAATGTATGAATGTTTATTGCTCTTTAAAGTAAAAAATTACTGAACGTATTTAGATGCAACTTTATACTGAATGTTAGAAGCCCGTAATATTTCCACTTCCTCATATTAGAGAAGGCTCGAGTCCCAGCATACAATATACCCTGTCCGATCCGTGAGGGTATTACAAGGTATCGAGATTAGATTCTATTTATGTAAGCCTTTTTGGAGAACAAGTAAAAAAAATACTCCGATGTAAATTAAATAAAATGTACTAAAATGAGGAAACTTCTATGGCAACACACGGGCGCGAGTGCTCGCACCTCGGGTAGTGGTGTCATAAAAAAAAACAATTGACTATTGAACATGATACTTATGCCGAAGATGGTGTTGTCACGTTTTAAATGTTTGTTTGAATTTAGGGAAACTGTAGTAATTTGGGACTAAAATCATGCATTTTAAAATTCATTACTATTTTTACTTTCATGAATCTTTTATATTTCTTATTCTATTGGTATACCTATGCCCCTGTCGGATCGGACAGGATTTAATTTTAATAATAATTTAACATATTATATAAAGGGTGTAAATACAACCTTAACGAAGCCGAATGACACTTGTTCTTTCTGTCATTGCGATAATTTTGTGTGTTCCAGACCATACCTGGGAACCATCTGGTTACGGAGATATTGGGGGTCAAAGTTCCACAACACAAGTTTTTTTTCATGAATTTTATTCATAAATTTTTTTAATTTTATAATTTACTTTAAATAACTCCACGACCTCCGTACTATTCAACACAACCATATAGACAGTGTTTTGAGTGCGTTATATTGAGTCCTTCCGTAAAACGTGATTTTTCACTTCAGTAAAAAAGTAATTTCTCAGCAATATTTTTGCGTTGAGTTATTTTGATGTACAGAATGCTTGGTTGATGGCTTCGTGAAGTTTCCGTTTACACCCTGTATATGTATAGGCTAGGAATGCTGGCTTGTCTCAACTAAGTGTTTAACCAGTCCCTTATGTAATAACGTAGTTACAGGTTACTGACCTCCACTGTAAAAAAAAAATACACAGAAAATATCAGGTGTGCATTGACCTTAAAATTAAATTCAAGTTCTAGTGTAAGGCAAAGTATATTAATCCAAATTTATGGTCATCTTAAACCTTGGCTCGCTGGCCTTATGGTTTAAAATATAATTGGTTATATTTCGCAATGATAGATAGAATTAATCAATTTCCGTTATTTTAGTAGTTTACCTTAGCTACTTCCTAAATTTTTGCATAACACTGAGGCAGGTTATTAAATTCTGGAATAAATAATCAGCCGTTGGAAATCAGTTGGTGGATGCCACAATGTCTTCCGAAATATTGGTTCCGGAACACTCCGGTTCCTTAAAGATATTTTCCCTCACGGTTCTGAGATCCCCGGTGACGTGCTGGTCTAGATTTGAATCTACGAACCCGTAAATCGAAGCCGTTTCGACTAGAGCACCAACACTCCGTACAGTTGTGAAATAAGTTATCAAAATCAAAATATTTTATTTCACATAGGCCTAGATGGGCACTTATAAAACGTCGACAAAAAGGTGCATCGGGTTGGTCGTTTCCTATGGAGAAGAACCTGCAAGAAACTCCATGGTTACTCTTTACAAATCATTGGGTATTACAATATTATCATGTTACAGCATTTGTACTTACTTAAGTATGGGGGGACAGCGTAGGCCCGACAATAAGTCGTTGCTTACCACACAAAAGATGTAAAACAAGATAAAAAGTAAACAAGCAGCTGGGAATCTACAAAGCCTACAATGTACACACATTCACAATTGGTAAGAAAATAATCTATACACAGGTAAGAAAATATTGTAAAATACTAAATTAAACAAGAAACTTATTTCTTCCATTCACCCATGTCAATCGTCATGCTATCGTTGAACTCCCTTTTCCTTCATATCATTCCTCACACAATCCATCCATATTTTCTTTGGTCTTCCTCTCTCTCTACATCCATCAAAATGTATACTCTTTTAGCCACATCGGTTCCATCTGTCTTCGTCACATGACCATACCAAAACTTCCTTTCATCTTTTCTGTAACAGGCGCCACTTTCAAACTTCCTCTTATGTGCTCATTTATTACTTTATCCATTTTACTCGGGCCTGTGGATGGTGAGTAATTGGCTAGCTCGCCGTCCGGCCGTCTTATGACGACAGGCCGTGTCGACGGCGCGTTCGTGTTCCACGTGCGCCGCAAAGAGATGTCAGCAACAAGGAAGGGGTCAGCAAGGCCCGATGCCTGCTGGGGCTGCGGGACTGTTCGAAAGAGATACCGTGGCCCTGGAACACAAAGGGCAAAGAAGGAAAATGGATGGGTTTTAGTCAGTAGAAGTCTGATACTCCTGATTTCCCATCCGAAAAAAATAATGTATTTTTGTCACTCCACACATCCATCTTAACATTCTCACCTCTGCTGCATGCAATGTCAAAATCCTCTCCAAAGTTAAGTAAAAAAACGTCAGTCATCAGAAAAACTACGGAAAATAAGGAAACGTATTAAAAATAATAATTATGTTCCAAAAATGATTTATTATTGCCTAGTGGCGAAAATATAGTTTTTTGCTCCTGAGAGAATGAAACGGTTTGTATAGAAAAAAAGCACATTAAATAAAACTACGCATCCTATTCAAAAATAGTTTTGAGCGTAAAAACTGTTATGATAATCTCACAATGACGCATGTCTGTGAAAAACAATGTGTGCGTTTGTTGGTATTTTTAAGCTAAAACTTAGCTTTGTTTTCATGCTTGACTGTATAATATAATTGTAATTATCTAATGCAACAGGGGTTCTCCAACCGTATCATTATTAGTTAAAACTTCAATAAAAAAAAGAAAAACATTTTTAAATTTTAAAAATAGTAGCCCATCGGCATCAGGAATCAAGGTATTAGCTGCCGTTGGTCAGGGCTCCAGAGAGAAGAACCTCTTCACTGTGGACATGTCCCTGTCATTACTTCAGCAACAAGTCCTTCAGTCCTTCAGTCTTTTCAGCAATTATTAAGTAAAGATTTCACATAAGATTATACTTTTTATTTTTGGAGGCATGACCCTTCAAAAATTACAAAATAATGCCCAAATTTTTACGACCGTGATTAGAGTACTGGCAAATTCATAAAGTTTTAAACATAACAGAAATTGATAGGAACCTAGACATACTCTTTCTTAAAAATTTTATTTCAAAATAATTGAATAGGCTCAGTTTTCGAGGAGAAAAAAGGGAAATACGAAACGTCGATCTCGTCAAAATTTTTATTGTGATATAATCGGTCCTGTTCCCTCTTAAATTTTTGTACGTAAGTTCATGCTAGAGCATCGCTCTAGGAGTCTAGAATATTCTAAATTTCTATGCTGAAGAAGTGGCTATCACGTTTAGAAATCTATGTTTTACAATGCAACGTTAACTTGTGTAGCACTTAACACGTTTATTTTTTTATTTTTGCCTTACCTCACTGTACAGATTACAGACGTCAGAGATGTAATAAAAAAAATAGTCATTATTCATTCTTAGTAATTTTAATAAACGTTTTATATTTTGCATATTTTGCTTGCATGTCTAACCTGTATCCGCAAAAATAATTAGATTAGATTTAGATTTATTTATTTCTGAGTATATGGTACAATACATTAAGATCAACAAAAAAAATAGAAAAAAAAAATGAAAAATAATAAAAAAGGGATAAAGAAAGGGATAGGGATTGGGGAAGAATTGGGAAAGAAAGGGATTGGGGAGGGGAGGGGGGGTTGATTTTAATAGAAATTAATTGGAATTTCATTTTTATTGAGGCTCGTCACTTTCCCAACGAATTATATGCCTAGAATCTACAGCGGGGACCGCCTGACCTTCCCGGGTCAAAAGTCACTTAGCAAAATTCAAATCCTTGTAGAATATCAACTTTGAGATAAGACCTACTTCACCATAGTATAGGGTATAAAATACTACGTACTAAGCTCATACTGCCGTGGTATAACTATAATGCCGTTATTTATTTATTTATTTATTTATTAAAACTTTATGCACAAGTAAAAAAACTGTACAAAGGCGGACTTAATGCCATAGGCATTTTCTACCAGTCTACCTTAGGGTTACGTTATCAGACTCACAAAGTTACTTATTATATTATTTTTGCTTATTTCACACGTGAGAAATATGTACTAAACGGCATTTTTAAAATTATTATTTCCAAATTATTAAAGATATTGAAAATTCGCAAACACAGATCGATAGATTTTTTTTTTCTCATTAATATAGCATCAAAAGTTGAAAATCGACCAGATGTTGGATAACGGCATTTTAGTTATACCACGGCAGCATAAAAGTCCCTACAAATAAACGATGAAGCCGGACGTGATTATCTGAAGACGGTCGCAGTCAACCCCGTTAACACTTGGTCTTTTGTCCGAATTCCTTAGGCAATCGAAGTCGGGAGAACATCTAAGTATAATTCCGCCATTACAATTAGTGCCATTGCGGTCTGTATTAAGCGTCGAAATTGAACTTAAAGTATTTTCAGTGTAGGTATGGTGTTTACGTCGTTTAATTATTAATCATTTGTGAGGGTCATTTTTTGCATTTGACTGCACGCCTTGGTAGAATTTATAACAATCAGAAGGACATTTTTACTCATACGTTTAAGTGCTTTATATTCAAACTTAACCGCAGTAAAAACAGTAACAATAGTATGATTAATGACAGTGGTCTTATTATCATCTAAAATGGTCTTTATCTACTTCTTTATACTTTGATCTCACCTCTAATATTTTTGTGCTGCCGACTCTATGTTAGCGTAGTATTTACGTGGCTTCATTACTCTTAGCATAGCATAGCATAGCAGCAGCCTAATGTTCCCACTGCTGGGACACAGGCCTCCTCTCTATGAGAGGGAATGGGCTATAATTCACCACGCGGGCCCAGTGCGGGTTGATAGATGTCACATGTCTTCGAATTTTAGGATCTAGGACATGCCGGTTTCCTTCACCGTTTTGAGAGCAGTGGTGATGAAATAAATTACACAAAGTAATGCGCCTGCCTGGGTTCGAACCCACGACTTACTGCTCGTAAGCCGGGACCGCCATCACTGGGCCACCGCTGCCCGTTGCCCGCTGTCGTTACTCTTACACAAGGATAAACGCAACATCATCTGCCTAGCCTTTTCCCCAACTATGTTGTGGTCGGCTTCCAGTCTAACCGGATGCAGCTAAATACCAGTATTTTACATGGAGCGACTGCCTATCTGACCTCCACAACCCAGTTAGTACTGGGTAATACGATACCCTTAGTTAAGACATGTTTTCAGACTTTTACGCCACTGACTACCTGTAACGACTCTCAAAGATCTACAAATGACAGCCAGGACCAACGGCTTAACGTGCTTTCTGAGGTACGGAGAAGACTTGGTATGTAATGGGTAGTCAGCCATCCACGGACCAACCTAGGCAATCGCGGCTTAACTTGAAGATTGACCCGAGCGGCTGTTATTACTTAGCCACAAGCTCCTTCACTGCACTTCAACGCTTTACTGCGAAAGTATAATCAGCTTTTAAAGGTCGCACTGCTGGAACACAGTCTCTGTGAAAGCGAATGGGCATCATTCCACCTCGTGGGCCCAGTGTTAGAATTTGTTTCTAATACCAGGGTATACCCTGGTATTGAAACAAATTACGAGTACGAGGACGCAGAAGGACGAAGAAGAGCTCGTGGCTAAAGAGGAGCTCGTAGCTAAATAATAACAGCCGCTCGCATCGATCTTTAGGTTAAGCCGTGCTTGCCTAGGTTGGTCTGTGGATGGGTGACCACCCATTACATACCGAGTTTCCTCCGTGTCTCGGAAAGCACTTTAAGCCGTTGGTCCCGGGTGTCATTTGTAGATCTTTGACAGTCGTTAGGTAGTCAGTGGCCCAAAAAGTCTGACAACCAATCTTACCAAGGGGTATCGTTTAATCCAGTACTAACTGGGTTGTGGAGGTCAGATAGGCAGTCGCTCCATGTAAAATACGGATATTCAGCTGCATCCGGTTAGACTGGAAGCCGACCCCAATATAGTTGGGAAAAGGCTAGGCAGATGACCAGGGTATCCTGGTTTTCTCACGATGTTCTTCTTCAACATTCTGAGAAGAATTGTGATGAAAAAATTACACAAAGCGCCCGCTTGATTTTAAACCCAGGACCAACCTAAACCGTAAGTCAGACCAATGCGACAGACTGTTCATTATTTTTTATTATAAATTATTTTCCTATCTGTCTACACTAATATGAACATCATCTTTCAATGTTCAGCTTTAAATGATAATAGGCTTTTTTTTTTCCGGATGGGAAATCATCAAATGACCCCCCCACTCTGGGCGGAGCGGAGGGGAGTGTCAGACTTGTACTGACTAAAACCCATCCATGTTCCTTCTTTGCCCTTTATGTTCCAGGGCCACGGTATCTCATTCGAACAGTCCCGCAGCCCTAGCAGGCATCGGCCCATGCGGACCCCTACTTGATTGCTGACATCTCTTTGAGGCGCACGTGGAACACGAACGCGCCGTCGACACGGCCCGTCGTCATAAGACGGCCGGACGGCGAGCTAGCCCATAACTCGCCGTCCACAGGCCAGCGCCTGTGTTATATAATGCGAATGGCATTAATTGGCACAAAATATAGGTAAATAAAAGTACAATTATTAACAAAAACAATTTAATTGTATTCATTCCTCTTGCACGGTTCCATTTCTTTATTTAAAAAAAAAAAACAAATTATATTTCACTTTCTTTCAGAATTTTCCACTGACTATACGACATTATTTTTAGTAAATGCGAAACCTGAATATAGTTTGTTCAGAATAAGTAACTGAATCGATTCCAATAATATATAAACCATGTTATATTTTGTCCTAAAAATATTTTTAAAAAAGTTACAAGTTAGCAACGAGTGACATTAAGTACCTATCGCAATAATTAAGGTACCTACTGCCAAATTATTATTATCAATGAGCTCAAGACGACGCTGGAGGCGCGCGCGTGATCACTTTTTATGCGGACAACCAGGTAACAGAACAAGCTTATAACTTTGTGATTTTTTAAGATACAGTTTTGAAATTTTGTACATAGATTCTTTAAATAAAAATACTAGACACGTGTTTCAGGTTTCGCACATACTAAAACTAATGTTGTATAAAAATAACTAAATATCATTTCCGAAATCTGCACAGATCATATTTCAATTACATAAAACAATTGTAAAAATGCTGTTTAATAAAAACATAATTTTTTCCTAAGTTTCGGTGAACCTATTTGAACCATAAAGAAAATACTTCTTAAATTACTGTTTTGATATAAATAATTATGACTTCTTTGCGTCTGGAAACGGCAAATCCGCAATTTCACCTGACACAAAATTCCTTTAATGACTCTTATGCACCCACTACCAAAACAAAATCAGATAATTCCTAATCCACGCATAAAGTTTTGAATGATCCAGGCATGCCTGAATATTCCTCATTGAATTTACAGGATTGCCTGCAGGATTCGTCTGTAGAAGCGTTTTCCATGTTCTTCACTTTTGCTATGTGTTCATCTGTGCTTACTTCTTTGAAGTCCATTTCTGGGGAAAAAAAGAATTCTTGAATCGTAAAATAATAACAAAAATACAAACAACGCGTATAGGTTACAGCTTGCTTCTTCATAGACTACAGGCACCTTGAAAAGTCTCATGTCTCGTCTATCTTCAAAAAACAAAACAGAATAACAGGATTATATTAATAGTCATGTACATTATAATGTATGTATGTACGTCATCAATATCATTGCATGTATTGGGGATCAGAGTTGTACATTTTCGTTTTATTATGCAAAAAGGTTATTATTTATTTCGTCACCACTGCTCTCAAAACGGTGAAGGAAAACATCGTGAGGAAACCGGCATGACCTAGAAACTAAAATTCGAAGACATGTGACATCTACCAACCCGCACTGGGCCCGCGTGGTGGATTATAGCCCATTCCCTCTCATAGAGAGCCTGCGTCCCAGCAGTGGGAACTTTATAGGCTGCTGCTATGCTATGCTATGCTATCCAAAAAGGTAGTATACGGTGATTATTAACAAAATTAAACTAAAAGTAAAATTATTAATGAATTTAAGTAAAAACAAGGAAAATATAATTAAGAGTGAATAAAAACAAAAACTTGGTAACAATAATTATTCATGCAAACAAGATTCAACTTAAATGCGTGTGTGCGTCTGTATTCGTGTGTGGGTGCGTGTGTGTATGTATGTGTGTGTGTGTTACGCTGCTATCAGCACCTGATCACAATTTGTGATACCTCTCGGCTTCTTGACACACTAAGTACCCAGGTACTGAGTCAGTAATTAGGTACTCACACGACATCAAAGAATAAACACCCTACAATTGGTAATTTTAATTATATTTATGAGAACATTAATGCTTCTTACAGTCGTAAAGGTATTACTCAAGACAGAATCTCAATCTCGATAATCAACAACGATTCACATGAAATAAGCAGTACCTTTGTGCTCTACTATCTTAATGTTATGTCTTGTCGAGTATTTTGTGTGTACATAAATAATTAAATAAATAAACAATCAAATAATATTGGTTCAATATTTGAAGCTATCATCGTCAGTTTATGATCACCAATCTCTCATGATAATAGCAAGTAATCTCGTCTGCGATTTCCAAGTCGTTATAATGGATGTTAGATGACCCTCAACGAAGCCGAAAGGCACTTGTTTTTCCCGTCAACGCGATCATTTTTTTGTTCTGGACTGTACCTGGGAACCTTCTAGTTACGGAGATATTGGAGGTAGAAGTTCCAAGCTTTTCATGAGTTTTTTTTTGTTATAGCTTCACTTTTAATACCTCCATGATTCCTGTACTTTTCAATGGATCCATCAACACAATGTTTTCAGAGCGTTACATTGAGTCCTGCCGTAAACGGTAATTTTTCACCCCAATAAAAATGTCGTTTTCAAGAAATAATTTTTTCGTAGAGTTACTTAGTTTGTTGTACAGAATGATTTGTTGACGGCTTCGTGAAGGGTCCGTTTACACCTTTTATAAGTCTAAAATTAAGAATTCCTCGGATCTGAAGACTTTGAAAACACGAATAGAGTCAAGTAATAACAAGGTTACTTATGTCTCAACATCTTTCTACAACTCGAAACAAAATAACTTTGAGAATTTTCTCTGGGTAACAAGAATCATGCTGAGCTAGTAAGGAACTAGAAATGCATTATCTTACCAGCTAACTCCTTCATAGATCTCTCATTCCCTCCAAGGTCTTTCGGGAGATGTTCTTTAGGAATATGGTCATACAGCGACTCAACACTGTTGTGCACCACTAATCTTTGAGCCAGTTTCGCACTAAGAGCTTGCTTGAAGACCAGCAGTATAGTATCGAAGAATTTGGAGCCGCTTATTAGATGGATCTTCTTCATTCTTTGACCTAAAGCTTCCTGTAAAGAAAATGGAGTGATTTCAATGTGTGGTTCACAATTTCAAACCTCACCTGATAGCTGAGACACAATTTATTTAATTTTTTCTTTCGGATGAGATATCATCAAATGAACCCCGGTCTGGGCGGAGTTGAAGGGAGTGTCAGACTTCTACTGACTAAAACCCATTCATGTTCCTTCTTTGCCCTTTGTGTTCCAGAGCCGCGGTATCTCTTTCGAACAGTCCCGCAGCCCTGGATTGCTGAGACCCGTCCTGAATGTTATTTCATCTTAATGTTATTGCAAAAGATTCTGCAATATCTCCTCTTGGGAGAAGGCGCTGGCTCCTATAACACAGGTCTGGCACAGGAGTCAGGGACTTCACACAATTTTGTTGCTTCAACCACTTTCTTGTGTAATAAAGATTCATCCTCATCTGCCTAGCCTTTTCCCAACTATGTTGGGGTCGGCATCCAGTCTAACCGGATGCAGCTGAATATCAGGATTTTATATGTAGCGACTGTCTATCTGACCTCCACAACCCTGTTAATACTGGGTAACACGATACCCCTTGGTAAGATTGGTTGTCAGACTTTTTGGGCCACTGACTACTTATAACGACGGTCAAAGATCTACAAATGACAGCCGGGACCAACGGCTTAACGTGCTTTCCGAGACACGGAGGAAACTCGGTAGGTAATGGGTAGTCACTCATCCTAGGCAAGCACGGCTTAACCTAAAGATCGATCCGAGCGGCTGTTATTATTTAGCCACGAGCTAAAGATTATTGATTTCAAATGCTTCAATCTAGTTTTTGTTAGTTTATCTTGCCATTACATGAAGAAATCGCTCTCTCTCATCGGAAAGCCGGCGGTTGGCGTTAGACGGCACGGTTGGCGCAGTGGCTGAGCGACTGACTGCTGCGCTTCGTGTCGCGGGTTCGATTCCCGCACGGAACAAATATTTGTATGACCTACAGATAGTTGTTCCGGGTCTGGCTGTTTGTGTATGTGAATTTAAATGTTTGTAAACGCACCCACGATACAGGAGAAATTCCTAGTGCGGGTTAAAGTTTAAAAAAAAAGCATATAAAAACGCTGGTTCGCTGGCTGAGCTTGAGCTTCTTGAAGCTTCTGACTATTCAAAACTACTGAGTTTTGAATAGTCAGAAGCTTGGAGTTCTGGAAAACAGTTTTATTAGAGTACGGCCGTCTTACTCAATAAAGACCTGGTCTATGATTATTATTAGTTTCCGACATAATAATATTTAAACTAAGAAGATAGTCTATTGGTAAATATATCCTGCTAGTCTGATTACAGCAACGAACTGTGATTACGACTATGTATGGTTGCCTTGTGGTAATATCACAGCAAATGTTCATATCGTGGAAACTGTTAACACTTTTTGCTTAACGTCACGGTGCATGACCTATTGTTTGTTGACTGTCCTTGTTCAGCAAAAACATCTTGGGTAATAATAAATTATTAATTAATTAATTGACTTATACAGTTATTTTTAAATTCTAGGTTTAGATACAAAAACGAATAACAATTTAGTCACGAATTAAGATAAAGCTTATTTGTAACTGTAACTACCAATTACTTATTTAATTATTAATTGCAATACTTGAATTAAATTATTGTCGGTATAAAGTTTCCATAAACTTAAAAAAGGAAAACAATAGAATTACAGTTTTGAAATCATGTGTTTTATTAATACTTAGCCAATTTATTATTATATTAATATTACTTCCCTTTTTGAATTGAATTTTGTTCAATAACAAGATAAGTGTATTAAAAATTTCAAGATTTTAATTTTTTTTTCACGGATTTTTTTTGCAAACTATTTGTCCAAAAAAAAGTAGCCTAAGTTGAGATTTTAAAACATCACATAATTGCCGTTTCGGAGATTAGCCTTAGCAAACAGACAGTCAGACAAAAATTGAAAAAAATAATTCTATCAAGTATATATTTATAATGTTTTCTTTCTTTCTTTCTTTGCTTGCCTAGGTTGGTCTGCCTCGGAAAGCACGTTAAGCCGTTGGTCCCGGCTGTCATTTGTAGATCATTTACAGTCGTTAGGTAGTCAGTGGCACAAAAAGTCTGACAATCAGTCTTACCAAGGGGTATCGTATTACCCAGTAGTAACTGGGTTGCGGAGGTCAGATAGGCAGTCGCTCTATGTAAAATACTGGTATTCATCTGCATCCAGTTAGACTGGAAGCCGACCCCAATATAGTTGGGAAAAGGCTAGGCAGATGATAAATATAGGTATTAACAACACGCGTGAATACTTACGACAATCAGTGTCAAGGCCTTGTGGATGGTAATAGGATTGAGTTTCTTAACTGTTCCCAATGTTATGTTTCTGCTGTCACCCACTAACTCATACCCATTACAGTAGTCATGTTGGAGCATGTACTGGCCCAGCTGGAAAACATTTGAAAGGTCTTTAATATTTTTATACGCAAACCCTGCGTAGGGAACTGCAGCTGTTTTGATATGGAAAGAAAAAATCAAGTGCGAGCAGGGTCGGAAGGTCGCAGGTTCAAACCAGCATTTGAAAGGTCTTTTGTAACTTTACAATTTAATTTATTTTCAGGCAACTTTAGATCTTAAAGACTAACTAATACTTACGGTAAACAATATAATTTGAGTTAGTAAATAGAATCTTAAAACTATGTTATAACAATTCACTTGTGCACTATATCACTGAGTGCAGCGGTGGCCCAGTGGTGGCGGCCCCAACTTACGAGCAGTAAGTCGTGGGTTCGAACCCAGCCAGGCGTATTACTTTGTGTAATTTATTTCATCACCACTGCTCTCAAAAACGGTGAAGAAAAACATCGTAAAGAAACCGGCATGTCCTAGAACCAAAAATTCGAAGACATGTGACATCTATCAACCCGCACTGGGCCCGCGTGGTGGATTATAGCCCATTCCTTCTCACAGAGAGGAGGCCTGCGTCCCAGCAGTGGGAACATTAATAGGCTGATTATGCTTATGCTATATCACTGTGCGATGTCTTTCCTTGCGGTCAAAAGTCCTCTTCCAAAATGATAAAATCTCCACGAATATGTTAAGATTGTGCAGATGATCTTGGAGGCCCAAGTATTGCGTGCCCGCTTTAGTATCACGACATTGTAGGGCTCAGATAAAAAAAGAGACTTTTCTGACAGTGTTATTGGGTTTTTCCACCTGGAATTTCGCAGTAGCAGCCACGGAATCTTAATTTGTGCCCAGTTGATGGAAATAAACTCGCCCCGTATTACATGGGACTTAAACATAAATTGGTCCCGGCTCTCAATTGTAGATCTTTGATATTCGTTACAGGTAATCAGTGGCCCGAAAATCAGACAACCAGTCTTACCAAGGGGTATCGTTTTACAAAGCACCAACTGGGTTGTGGAGGTCAGGCAGGCAGTCGAATACCTCCATGTAAAATACTGGTATTCAGCTGCATCCGGTTAGACTGGAAGCCGACCCCAACTTAGTTGGGTAAAGGCTAGGGAGATACTGATTCCAGCTAGTAGATGCTGGTAACTTGTCGACACTCACCACAATTAAATATCTGTAGTATGAGACCAGGTCAAACTTGTTATCATCTACTCCTGTCAATGTTGATATCACGACTCGGTAGTTGTCAGAAGACGGTTTTGGCAGTAGGCATGTATAACTAAAAGAACACAAACAAATATAAATTAATCACTAATGAAAATCGTTTGCCATATAAATTTTTTTTTTTTTGTTAAAAAAATGAGTTGATGAATTAATAATTATGTGTAGGGCAAAACTGGAAAATTTAAACAAAAACACATTTATGTTAATTATAAAGTCAATGTATTCAATCAATCAATCAATCAATCAAACTTTATTTGTGAACATAGGTATTACAATAAAGGTCTTAGGTATACAATTTAGTCGAGCTCTATGTCCTACCAATGAAATTGGTGTACAAATCTATTAATTTTTTTAGGAATAAGTCTGAATTTATATAATAAAAAGTCAAGTTCGAATAAATAATGTCAATTAATAATACTGTTATTAGGCAATTAATCAATTATAATTTATTGTTACATGCATGTCATAGGTAAATTGTATTAAAAAGGTTAGTAATGTCATATTTTATCATTTAAAAATTCTTCTATGGAGTAGTACGTCTTATCTAATAAAAATAAATACAATTTACTTTTGAATTTGCGGACATTATCTTCACTCCTTATACATTTTGGTAATTTATTATAGACCCTTGGTGCCATTACAAAGATACTATTTCCATATAGCGCAGTTCTAGACCCAACTGTTTGTAACCGATCACAACGGCGCTGACTAGTTACTCGAACAAATTTACGTAAATTATTTTTGACGAACATAGACGTTTCATAAATGTACAGCGAGGGCATCGTTAATATTTTAGTATTTTTAAAAAACGGCTTGCAGCTATCTGTTGTCTTTAAATTGTAAATAGCTCTAATGCACCTCTTTTGGCACTTAAATACCATTTCTTTACCCGTGGCATTCCCCCAAAATATAATTCCGTATCTCAATGTTGAGGCTACTAAACCATGATAAGCCGTTAAAACTGTTGCTCGATTGGCCGTTTTACTTAACATATGCAAAGCATAGGAATGTTGGTTTAGCTTACTGCATACTTTGTCAATATGTGAATTCCATTTTAAAGTGTTTTCTATGTTTAGTCCAAGAAATTTAGTCACATTTGTTTCATTAATAATTTTGTCCTTGTATTTAATATTTAAGTCTAGATTGTAATTTACTCTTTGTTGAAACTTCATTAATACTGTTTTGTCAAGATTTATAACCAAATTATTATTTTGTAGCCAATTCACAACAGATAGTAGTGTAGAATTAATCTCAGGCTCTATTTTACTCACGTCGTCACAATTGAAAAGTAAAGTGCTGTCATCTGCAAACATTGTCATGGGATATGATGATGCTGTCGGAAAGTCGTTAATATAAACAATAAATAGGGGTGGTCCCAGTACACTACCTTGTGGTACTCCATAATTTACCGTTCTCAGGTTAGATTTGTATGTTACTACGGTTTTTTTAGAAATTCTACTGATTGTCGTTATTTGCTGTCTATTACAGAGATAAGATTCTATTAAGTTTGATATATTTCCCCTTATGCCATACGCATTAAGTTTACTTATTAGTGTTTTATGGTCTACGCGATCAAAAGCTTTTGACATGTCCATATAAAGCGCCAGAGTTGGTAGTCTCTTATCCACTCTGCCGGTAACCATATGTAAGAAATCGTAGATGGCCATGTCAATAGATCTATTTTTCCTAAAACCTTTCTGGTTATCAACAAAAAGGGAGTTTTTCTCAAAGTATGAGGTGAGTTGAAAATATATTGCTTTCTCAAATATTTTTGAGAAAATCGGTACTAACGCAATGGGTCTGTAGCAGGACATATCTTCTTTGTTGTCTTTCTTGAAGAGTGGTTTTATAATTGTTATTTTTAACTCTTCTGGAAAGTGACCATGACATATGCACATATTGATAAGATGACTCAACACAGGAGCAATTATTGTGGATACCTGTTTAATAATGCTTGTACTTATATCATCGTACCCAGTGCTAGATGTATTTTTTAGCGACATAATAATTTTGTGAATTTCTAGCGGTATCGTAGGTGACATAAATATAGAACTAATTCTATTGTTAATTTTATGTTTATTTTTATGAATGTCTGAATTAGTAACTGGTTTCACTTGATCCACAAAATAATTATTAAAAGCTTGTGCTATTTCAACAGGATTACTTAAGATTTTGTCGTTTGATTTAATTTTTTTGATGGTTTCGTCTGGTAAATTATGTTTATTCTTGTTTTTATTTATTACTCTCCATGTTGCTTTACATAGATTTTGAGCTGATTGTATTAGACGATTGTTATGGGCTCTCTGTGTGAGATTTATAACTTTTTTCAGCCGATTGGAAAGATTTTTAAAGTTTATTTTATTTTGCTTATTTGGTAAAGACCGGTATTTCCACAGCAATTCTCTTTTTCTCTTACTGCAAATCCTAATACGTATTACGAAAGTCAAGGGCTTTCTAAAGTCGGTGACAATTTGTTTGATGGCAATAGGATCGTCCCCTTTTACCTGGAACTTAAACATAACTGGTGAAATGTCGGTGTAGTAATGGGTACACCTTTGTCTTACCCTTCGGGGATTACAGGCGTGATGTTATGTTAACCAATAAAACCTACTTAAAAGCTAGCAGAAAATAAGCTGTCAAAAGACTTGATCTAGGCCGAATGTCTGTCTGTCAACGGACATAGAAACAACAGAGTAGCGGCACGCTTGGCGCTATGGCTGAACGATTGGCTGCAGCGCTGCGTGTCGAGGGTTCGATTTGCGCATAAGCATAAGCATAATCAGCCTCTAATGTTCCCACTGCTGGGACGCAGGCCTCCTTTCCATGAGAGGGAATCGGCTATAATCCACCACGCGGGCCCAGCGCGGGTTGGTAGAAGTCACATGTCTTCGTATTTTTTGGTTCTAGGACATGCCGGTTTCCTCCCCATGATTTCCTTCACCGTTTTGAGAGCAGTGGTGATGAAATAAATTACACAAAGTAATGCGCCTGGCTGGGTTCGAACCCACGACTTACTGTTCGTAAGTCGGGGCCGCCACTATTCGGCCACCGCTGCTCTGCGATTTGCGCACTGGACATTTATTTATTTATTTAAATATATATATTTGTATGGCCTACTAGCAGTTTTTCTGCGTCTGGAACTTTGTGCATGTGAGTTTAAATGTTTGTAAACGCACCCACGATGAAAGGAGGAGTTCCTGTTAAGTAAGTTTCTGTTCCTACGTTCCAAAAAACAAAACTCACCTAATATTGAACAGGGGTGTAAACTCGTTCTTTATATCATAGTTCTGCAGGAACTCTGGCATCAAGCTGGTGAAGGTACATAGCTTATCGAAGCGTTGCTTTGCTCTTTCAATGGACCCTTTACTGTAGATCAGGTAACGCTCCAGGAAATCTCGATCTGAAAGTAAAAACAATCAATTATCTGTGGATAATTCACGAGACCATGTGGCTGTTGCACAATCCATTTACAGGGTAGCACGATACCCAGTGAAAAGATCACCGATCTTACTGTCAGGCATCGTTCCTAGCCTCGAGCAATGCGACTTGCGTCAAACGCGCACCTCTCGTTCATTCGCGTGAGTACTCCGATTCATGGTAGGTATGCTTTAGCCAACATCTTTCATTTGCTTTCTCTGTAGTCTCTGTCGCCAGAACCCATATAGCTCGTGGCCAAGAGGTAATTCTTACCCGCTGATCAGATTTTTATTTGCACTAAGTTAATGTCACCAAGGTGCACATTGATCTTAGCCAAAAAGCCGAGAACTGAAGGCGGAAGGCGGAGCATGCAGGGGAAAAGAAAATTTTACAAAATAAGGAACAAACTGATAAGGAAGATAACCAAAAAAAAACTCGTCACAATAAAAATATACATAGGTACTGTAAAAGAAAATGATAAATGGAGCTAAACCATGACGAAATGGTGTCCGAGAAATAGAAAGAGAAAACGCGAACGCCGATTTAGAAGATGGCCAGATGAAACCACAGTGATAGCGGGAAGAACTTGGACTAAAACAAAATGGAGGAAGCTAGGGGAGGTCTTCGTCACGAAACGAATGGATATCGATTTAATTTCTGAATATGATAACAGATTAAACGATTATTGTAATTGTCTGAAATAAAAACTTTATTCATGCATTATCGTTAACACTAAAAACGGGATATTTACCATGTTTACTGATTGTTTTGAGTTCCCGATATTTCGGCGCTATTGCAAGCAATGGTGCTCATGGATAAACTGAAGTTATTGCGGGTGGGTGTTTATTAGCAGACAAATCGGCCTACCCTCTTCTTTTTCGTTTTTTGCACTCAGTATCGCTACCACTGTCGCTCGCAACTCGATTCTGTTCCCGACACACGAACCTCACTATGTCCGCTCGCGAAATTTTTACAGCACTTTTTCGGTAAAACAATCAGTAAACATGGTAAATATCCCGTTTCTAGTGTTACCATGCATTCCTTTGTAACCAAACTACTTTTAAGTTAAAAATGTAAGTGTTTAACTATACCACCTCTGTCTACCTCTTTAAGAACCGCAGTCATGATTATAATGATGAATGGATGAGATCTACATGTTGCTAGGTATTAATATAATGATACTATTAATAACCACTATCAAAGAAGACATTTATACCATTATTAATGATACTAATATGCGTCTAGGGACAATAATTGCGTCATACTTATTTATCATCATTAGAATTAGGTACCATAGTAAAGTTGGTGTGAGGAGCTCGTGGCTAAATAATAACAGCCGCTCGGGTCGATCTTTAGGTTAAGCCGTGCTTGCCTAGGTTGGTCTGTGGATGGGTGACCGCCCATTACATACAGAGTTTCCTCCGTGCCTCGGAAAACACGTTAAGCCGTTGGTCCCGGCTGTCATTTGTAGATCATTGACAGTCGTTAGGCAGTCAGTGGCCCAAAAAGTCTGACAACCAGTCTTACCAAGGGGTATCGTATTACCTAGTACAGACTGGGTTGTGGAGGTCAGATAGGCAGTCGCTCCATGTAAAATACTGGTATTCAGCTGCATCCGGTTAGACTGGAAGCCGACCCCAATATAGTTGGGAAAAGGCTAGGCAGATGATGAGTAAAGTTGGTGTCGCTGCTAAGAACTGAGACTTATTATCGATCGTCTAACCACTTGGTTAAGATATGTGCTCAAGCGTCACGCGTCTTAAACCAACCATAGACGATAGGTTATGCATGTCAGTAATTTTTAAATGTGCTTGCAAAATCCTCATGCCAAACCGAGTACCACAGAGGACATGAATGCAAGCCTGCTTAACTGCAAGCCTGTCGGTTGGTTCATTTGCAAGCATGGCATTACCCCAGCCGCCGCGGGAGACGCCCTGGGCGTCGGGGGTCACGTGGTGGCTCCCGGCCACTGTGGACGGCGAGTTATGGGCCAGCTCGCCGTCCGGCCGTCTTATGACGACAGGCCCTGCGCCTCAAAGAGATGTCAGCAAATAAGTAGGGGTCCGCAAGTGCCGATGCCTGCCAGGGTTGCGGGACTGTTTGAAAGAGATAACATGGCCCTGGAACACAAAGGGCAAAGAAGGAACATGGATGGGTTTTAGTCAGTAAAAGTCTGACACTCCCTTCCGCTCCGCCCAGAGTGGGGGGTCCATTTGATGATTTCCCATCCGAAAAAAAAAAAAAGAAAAAGCATGGCATTACCGGCAAAACACGACGGTATGGTGCCTTTGGTTGGTTTATAACTTAATATAAAAAGAAACCAACTGAGAAATGAGAGTTGTTCATGCGACACGCTCAGTTATAACGAAGCGGAAAAAATATCTAATTCGATATTCTCCAGGTTGTATGTACAGGCCAGGATACTGTACATTTTTCTCTTACACACGTTCATGCAATCCTGCACAGGCAATTACTGCACATGCAAAGCCTATCGTCTATGGCCGACTTGATCTGGACATGCCTCGAATCACCGCTATGCAACTTGCGGAGCGATCGTACTCACGCAAAGGAGACATGCTAATCGCATTGCCCGAGGTCGTGGACGGTGCCTGACAGCAAAATTGGTGCCTGTCAGCAAGATCGGTGCTTGGCAGGAAGATCGGTGCCTGGCAGCAAGATCGGTACCTGACAGCAAGATCGGTGATCTTTCCCGAGGTATCCTGTTACTCAGTAACTGGGTTGTGGTGTTCAGATTAGCAATTACTCTATGTTAAAACACCCGGTCAGATGGAAGCAGACTTGGTCACCACTATTCTTATTACTTACTTCGTAGATCTCAATAATCTTTGTAAAAATGTTGCACGATATACAGGTGTAAATGTATACTTCACGAATCCGTCAACCAAGAATTATGCACATTAAACTAAGCAACTTTCGTCAAAAAATATTGCTGGGAAACGACTGTTTTTGTTGGGGTGCAAAATCACGTTTTACGGTAAGACTCAATATAACGCACTCAAAACATTGTGCTGGGGGATGGATTGAATAGTACGGGGATCGTGGAGGTGTTTAAAATAAAAATTTCACATTAAAAACATCTATAAAAAAACATGAGAACAAGTTGGAACTTTGACCCCCAATATCTTCGTAACTAGAAGATTCCCAGGTATGGTCTAGAACAAAAAAATGATCGCAATGACGGGGAGAACTAGTGCCTTTCAGCTTCGTTAAGAGTCTTGTAACAGCCTTTATTTGATGTATACAACATTATTTTTAGTATATGCGAAACCTGAATATAGTTTGTTCAGAATAAGTAACTGAATCGATTCCAATAATTTTTAACCCATGTTATATTTTGTCAAAAAAATATTTAAAAAAAGTAACAAGTTGGACACCGAGCGACATTAAGTACCTATCGCCATAATTTAGGTACCTACTGCCAAATTATTATTATCAATGAGCTCAAGACGACGCTGGAGGCGCGCTGCGTGATGACCACGTTTTTGAGCGGACAACCAAGTAACAGAACAAGCTTATAACTTTGTGATTTTTCATGATACAGTTTTGAAATTTTATATATAGATTCTTTACATTAAAATACTAGACACGTGTTTCAGGTTTCGCATATACTAAAACTAATTTTGTATAATATTATGTTTACAGTCATAGCTAGTGAAGCTGTTCAATGGACATACGCGGCGACATTGTCGTATTGCAGCTTTATTACCTAACCTTCATCTTCATAATTACCTCTACGCTTTTCCCCACAAGGTGCTTATAAGCAATATGTCAGGGTCGGGTCGGTTCACAGCAACTGGTTTGACCAGTTGTACATGGCTTGAGAATCTAGTTAAATTAAAATTGCAATCAACGTTTCTTTTGGCAGCGTTTTATATTTGTTTATATCTTCAGCTCTTCATTAGTTGTTTTTGTGGAAGAAAAATCAATCAATTTTGCCAATAATAGGTACATAATACGTATTTTTTTCTTTTTTGTCTATGTTGATTACATGATGCTCTCATCAACACTTCTCAGTTCAATGGAAAATTTAGAAATGATAAGAATTTGTGTAGGATATCTGAACAATGAAGCAAATTTTTTTTTTTATATTACAATGATTATCAGCATCAGTAAAATTACAATTTCGGTTAGGAGTTTGATTCCCTCACAGAACTAATATTTGCCTTGCTTTTGGGGTTAGATGTTTGTTCAGATTTGTGTTACTAAGCGCAGCCAAAATACAGAAGTTATATCTGTATATTTTTATAAACTTATAGAAGGAGATACCAGAGGAGATGTGTTTATTTATGTATAATAATGATAATTTAATTTTGATTGATATTAAAAGTAATCATTTTTCCGCCGTAAATCTCGTGTCTATCAATCATCATCTGCCTAGTCTTTTCCCAACCTGAATACCAGTATTTTACATGGAGCGACGACTGCCTATCTCACCTCCACAACCCAGTTAGTACTGGATAATACGATATCCCTTCGTTTCCAACCACTTCTTCTTTCTTTATCGTGTGATTAGTTCCTAACATGGTGTCAGAGTTTTTATGCCGCCCATGGGCCTCTTTTTTTTTTTTTTTTTTTCGGATGCGAAATCATCAAATGACCCTCCCCCCTCTGGGCGGAGCGGAAGGGAGTGTCAGACTTGTACTGACTAAAAACCCATCCATGTTCCTTCTTTGCCCTTTGTGTTCCAGGGCCACGGTATCTCTTTCGAACAGTCCCGCAGCCCTGGCAGGCATCGGCCCTTGCGGACCCCTACTTATTTGCTGACATCTCTTTGAGGCGCACGTGCAACACGAACGCGCCGTCGACATGGGCCTCTGACTTGGCTTAACATGCGGCTCAAGAAACATCTCTCAGGCATGCTGGTTTCCTCACGATGTTTTCCCTCACCGAAGCAAGTGATGATTATACAATACGCACATGAATCCGAAAAATCAGAGGTGCGTACCTTGGGTTCCAACCACTGGCTTCCTATAACGACTGCCAAAGACCTACAATGGACAGCCGGGACCTGCTGGTATGTAATGGGTGGTCACACATCTATGGACCAACCTAGACAAGCGCGGCTTAACCTGAAGATCGACCCGAGCGAGTTATTATTTAGCGACGAGCTCTTTTAGGTTCACAAGGTATACAGGTGATGACGATTAATTTTGATTAATATTAATTTGTTAATTTTTCCGCCGTAAACCACATGTGTGTTGAGCTGCGCTGGAACAGTACTGGTGGCCCCGACTTACGAACAGTAATTCGTGGGTTCAAACCCAGACAGACGCATAACTTTGTTAAATTTATTTCATCACTACAGCTCTCAAAACGGTGAAGGAAAACATCGTGAGGAAACCGATATGTCCTAGAATCAAAAATTCCTAGATATGCGACATCTGACCAACCCGCACTGGGGCCGCGTGGTGGATTATAGCCCATTCCCTCTCATAGAGAGAAAGGCCTGTGTCCCAGCAGTGGGAACGTTACGCTGCACGTCGCTGATTATGCAAATCTCAGGTCTATCAATATAAAGTAAATAAAAGTATGGATCATGACGCTTGCTCATTGCATGTTCGTGACTTGACGAAGTCCAGTTTACCCAGGAGTTTCCTTCGGAGTGGTTTCTTTGGAAACTTGATGAAAAAGTCGTTTCTCGATTTTTTTTCTTTTTTCTCTGCAATATCTTTACGCCTAATTGTAAAATAATTTTATTACTTGCCACAGATCAAACGTCAACTAAGACGATAACCGATCTTTTATTTAGTTTCACTTTTACTGGCTGTTTTTTCGATTTTAACATAACATCATTGTAGGAGCCAATGGTTGTAGGCACCGTACATTATCATTTTGTTGGTTTAGTTATTGGAGTACACAGAAAGAGCCACAAGTTGAGTGTCATCATTGTCTTCCAGCCCTTGTCCTATGTGATTTGGGGTCATTCCGCACACAATCCATCCATCGTTTCCTTGGTCTTCCTCTCTCTCTCCATCCATCAACTCTCTCAACACTATTTTAGTCATATGTGCTCCATCCCTTCTCAACGCATGTCTATACAAAGAGAGCTGTAATTTTGAAATTACAAACAGACACTTTAATTTTATTTATTTGAATAGATTTGTGACGCATGACATCCAAGAAGGTTGTTGCGTTCGCAATGTTATGGTGTCACGGTTGATGAGACGTACAATCATACCTAAAAACTCTGAGACCAGCTTAGGTGTAAGCTCCTTGCGTAAGACCCTAATTTCACTAATTAATTATGCATTATGATCCCAAGTCCTGTATTTAGGCCAGCCTAACGTGGAACAAATTCAGACTCGAGGCTCCTGAGAAATTCCATACGTAAAGCCCAATAACATTTCGCCTGACCTAAGAATCTAACCCAGAATATACCAGACATGCTCGAAATCTTTAGATGAATAACTCAGACTAAAATTAAAAAAATACCTCATTTTTGGAAGTCGGTTATAATATTTTTTAAATTCTTTTTAATTGTTTTATTTCACGCAATTTGTTGTCAAGTATCAATTTTACATTTTAACTAGATGTTATTAGCACATCATCCATAAAGACAAAGAAGAAAAAAAGCATACATTAGAAGATAACTCATAACGTACCCAAACTAACTTAATAAAAATTATATGGGACCACTGCGCGGCCTTCTTCAGCCAAATGACCAAAGAGTCACTTAAATCGGACCAGTAATTACGGAGATATCGGTGAACATACATAAAAAAAAACAGATACGTACTGATGGAATATACAGGGTGGTAAGAACACCGAAGCTAAAACGGTTACCACGTGTTCAATACATCGTTCAGAACCACACACATAGAAAATTATCGTCGGTTATTTATAAAAAAAAACAGTTGTTTCCTACAAAAGTGCAATAGCTAAACCGTCAAAATGTAAGGAACAGCTGATTTTTTATTTAATTACCGATAAAAAAAAATTATGTGGGGTCTCAGAATGATGTACTGAATACGTGGTAATCGTTTTAGCGTCGGCCCTTTCCACCCTGTATAACCTCCTCTTTTTTTTTAAAGTCGTTTAAAAAGAAAAATAACTTACCAAACTCCTTGCGCCGAAAATGAGGTTGTTTACTGATCCAATCTTGAAACTGATCTATATCTTGCTTCAATTTATTCAAATCCTCGTACCCAAAACATTGTCTCACAGTCATTAACTGATTATCATTAAACTCAATAATTGGACACGGTATTATTTCTTCCATTTTTCTTTCAATTCAATATTACCGCGCAGAAGTTTGAATACTCAATGAAATGAAGGAAAATGGTCATCGAGTTTTATACGAAGTGTGTGTATTATTATTGTAGGTAGGTATAATATAAAGTATTGTAGCACTAGTGGGTTTCCTTGACGTCGCTTGATAATTTATTTGCCGCGATTGTTGAGTGTAGATAACGGTTGTTACATAAATCAGGAGACAGCCTTTTGGGTAATTTTTCTGCTGACAACTTTTTTGGAATTTTTTAATGACCAAAAAGTAGCTTTTTCTTAATAATTATTATCAGACTACACTGTAGTCTGACAAAGACATGAGAGGGTGGCGAGAATCTGCATGGTGCAGTGTGGGGGTATGGTGAGTGCCCACCTGGAGGCAATCAAGTCTCGACTCCCCCCAGCTGAAATCCTCCGGCCCCCGCTTTTCGCAGATAGGCGCAGGACGGAAGAGTCCGCCAGGACGAAGCCCACGCAGGTAGCTCGGAAACCTGTGGAGGGAGCCAAGAAATCCGTGGCAGGGCCCAGGAACGCAGGGCACTGTAATCTGATGATACTAATTGCATGCCAGCAATGAATTGCTGAAGTCACTGCTAGGCATAGATCTCTCCAATTGCACTCCGTTTTGTTCGATTCTCAGCAACTCCTATCCAGCTGCTAGGCGATAGGTGCTCCTGTCTGGTTCCTGCGTTACAACCTTCAGACCATCAGCTGACAATCTTCCGACCGAGATAAAGCCAGCTGACATGTTTATTTATTGACAATATCATTTAAACTGTCATCTGATAAATTCCAATTAATAACGAATTACTGAATATACAAGTATTATAATATTTTTTTTTCATGTTCGTCTGACCAGCTGACGTATTATCCATAACTTTATAGTCAGCTGACTTTTTTTTTGTTTAATATATTGAATAAAGTATAATTTGATAAATTGTCAAGCGGGAGGAAGTTATTAAAAATCATTTTTTTTTTCAACGTGCACAGGAAGCTACCTCTGCTTAGCCCACCCACCGAACCGCAGCTGATGTTCATCAAGCTTCATGATACAACTCTCTGAAGCATTTTACAAGTTATAGCCCGTGAGAAACTTGGCCATGAAAATCTACGTTGCTGGCTCGCGGACTATTATAATTAACGTTGGAAAGTGATTAACAGCAACCTTGTCGAGTGCACATAGCCTTCCTGATGGGAATTTATTTTTGGACATCAATCATACAGACAATCAGACTGACTTTACTGTGTTAGTATTGTATAAATGAAAAAAAAAATTACAATGATTCCCACTGCAAATATTTCATTATTAATATTTAAATGTATTTTTCTTTACAAGCCCCCCCCCCCCCCCCGGCCCTCCTAATAGTGATTTAAACGCCACGCCCACAATTTTGTTAAGGTAGGTAAGTTTGCTTTTAAATTGACGTAAATTGACATTAAAATTTGTGATACCGGAAACAAAGAGGTGGTATTCGGTACACCGGCACCGAAGGATAAGGCAGCGGGCCTTATCCTTCGAGGTTACAGTTTTCAGGTTCTCAGTTAAGTGATGTTGTGTTCCTAATGTTGGGACACAGGTTTCTTCTCTGTGGGAGAGAGTGGGCTCTTATCCCACGCGCGGGCTCCGTGCAGATTTGCAGATGACACAAGTCTTCGAAGGACATGTTGTTTTTATTCGTCTTCCAAGAGGCGAAAGTTTTTTTTCAACGTTTTTTTTTTGTGTTTATGTTCAGCGATATCTTCGCTAATTGTGAACCGAGGCTTTTTTTATTTCGAAGAGTAGTGGTTCCGTTTAAATTTGGTGAGTATCCGGAGATATAAAAGTGCAATCTAACTCTTCAAAAACAGACAGCAAATCAGTCTGCAACAATCGTTTTGATAATGTATTGATTACACAATTATAGTTTGCCAGTTATGTTATGAAAGTTCCAATTTATTGGGTTTAAGCCTATTATCATGACACGTAGTTTAACAACGTAAAATTAGTACACGCCAAAACAAAAAAAAAACAACTTAAAATTAATACACGACAAAACAAAAAAAAAAACTTTTTTTAAACAAAAAGTGAAAAATATTACCAGAGTATTTTTGCAGTCGGTTATTTTTTTTGCAAAATAAAGGTTTTCTCTACAAACATAAAAAAAAACTTTTTTTATGATTTTAATTGGGTATTTTTTTACACGTGCCATAATATTAGTTAACAATAAATTATAGTTTGTGTTTTGCGGTGGCGAATCTAAATAAACAATTAAAACTCCTAATCACGTCAAGGTAATTTACTATTATTACTACATCATATTTTTATGAAAGGAATTCAAAGGCGATTAAAATTTAATTCACGAATTGTTAAAGGGTTCCTTACAAACATTCGAATCAATAGGATTTACATCATCTGCCTAGCATTTTCCCAACTATGTTGGGGTAGGCTTTTATTCTAACCAAATACAGCTGAATACCTATACAGGGTGTAACAATACCCTTCACGAAGCCGTCAACCAAGCATTATGTACATCAAACTAAGTAACTTTACGCAAAAATTATTACTGGGAAACGACTTTTTTTTTCGGGTTGAAAAATCACGTTTTACGCTAGGACTCAATGTAACGCAATTAAAACATCGTGCTGATGGATGGATTGAATAGTACGGGGGTCATGAACTGTTTAAATTAAAAATCATACATTAAAAAAAAGAATTAAAAAAAAAAAAAACTTGTGCAAAAGTTGGAACTTTGACCCCTAATATCTCCGTAACTAGAAGATATGGTCTTGAACAAAAAAAAAATTGTAATGACGGGGAGAAACAGTGCCTTTCGGCTTCGTGTTACACCCTTTATTTTACATAAAGCGACTGCCCGATCTTACCTTCAGAACCCAGTTAGTACTGGGTGGGTAATATGTTACCCCTTATAAACGGATCTGGGACATTTGAGCGAAAGACATATGCGCGAAGGACACTTCCGCGAACCCA
Source organism: Noctua janthe (assembly GCA_910589295.1). Classification (NCBI taxonomy): domain Eukaryota; kingdom Metazoa; phylum Arthropoda; class Insecta; order Lepidoptera; family Noctuidae; genus Noctua; species Noctua janthe. The sequence goes on from OU342573.1 coordinate 13,589,958, forward strand.
CTTGCGCGAAAAGACATATGCGCGCATGGACCTTTGGGCGATTAGACTTTTGCGCGAATGAACTTTTGCGCCCATAGACACTTACGCGCATAGCCACATGCGCGCAGAGACACTTGCGCGAATGGACACTTGCGCGAATGAACTTTTGCGCAAAAGGACACTTCCGCGACTAGATTTACTCGCGACTGGCTACGGTTAATCTGTAGAGTAAACATAACATCATATTATTTCTTATTTTCAATGAGATAGAGCGAGAGAAGTGACAACACTGCCCGAGAGACATGTCAAATTATTTTTTCGTATCTACCATGAATAGTGTTGCCAGATATAATTATTGTTTAATCGATTTACAATATCGATTTTGAACAAAATAATTTTACTCTCTGTTCAAGCTTTTGGGTTTCATTAATGTCGATTTTTAAGGACATTCAGTTGTTTTAATGTCTATTATGACAAATGTATATTGATGTATTGAACATTCTTGTTACTATGTACAAAAAAGATTAATCAATCGATTCCGATTTAGAAGAACCTCAGTGTTATGTTTACTCCACAGCTAACCTAACCTAACCATTCGCGCATAAGTCCTTTCGAGCATGTGTCTTTGTGCGTAAATGTCCATTCGCGCAATAGTCTAATCGCCCAAAAGTCCATGCGCGCATATGTCTTTTCGCGCATGTGGATTCGCGCAAGTGTCCTTCGCGCAAATGTCTTTCGCGCTAGTGTCCTGATACCCTTGGTAAAACTGGTTGAGAGATCAACGACTGCCTGAGATCAACAAATGAGCACCGATACCTACATTCAATGCACTTTCCAAGGCGTGGAGGACACTCAGTATTTAACGGATGGTCACCCATCCCCGAACCGACCTTGGCAAGCGCTGCTTAACCTTGAAGATCGACCCGTGCGGCTGTTATTATTGTTATTGTCTAGTCACGAGCTCCTCGAAGTGCAATATAAAAATTAAAATCAAATTGTTGGCTTGCCAAATTGTTTACATCGGATGAAAACAATAAATAAAACCTGTTTTATTCTACACAAACCGCAGATATTAATCAAAAAATAAAAATAACCTAAAACCTACAAAGACGTAGCAAAGGACGCGCTCTGTAATTTGGGGTTTCCATTTTTTTGAGTCAAATCATTTAATTAATTATTTAGACATTTATCAGTCACATGGTTTACTTGCACCACAAATACATGGTGAAGGCGACATCGAGACTTGTGAGGATAAGAATGAAAAATAGACAATTGATAGCGTGACGGCTGAGAAGGGAGAACCGAAAAAAAAGTCTTGTACCGACCCCTAGCAACATGAGTGAAAGCAGGAAGACAATGAATACGAAGGGATATCGACGTGCAAACTGTTGCTAGGTATCATGCTGGATGCATGATGGAGGACTTTTTTTTTCTTTTTTCGGCTGGGAAATCATCAAATGACCCTCCCCCCCACTCTGGGCGGAGCGGAAGGGAGTGTCAGACTTGTACTGACTAAAACCCATCTATGTTCCTTCTTTGCCCTTTGTGTTTTAGGGCCACGGTATCTCTTTCGAACAGTCCCGCAGCCCTGGCAGGCATCGGCCCATGCGGACCCCTACTTGGTTGCTGACATCTCTTTGAGCACGAACCCGCCGTCGACACGGCCTGTTGCCATAAGATGGCCGGACGGCGAGCTAGCCTATAACTCGCCATCCACAGGCCCGCGCCTACGGTGGCCGGGAGCCACCTCGTGAACCCCGACGCCCAGGGCGTCTCCCGCGGCGGCTGGGACGTGAGGTTCTTTCCCTCATGATGGAGGGCTTACAATCATATAATGGGTGTATAAAGACCCTTAACGGATCCGAAAGACACTTGTTTTCTCGTCGTTGCTATCATTTTTATGTACTAGACCATACCTGGGGACCTTCTAGTTACGGAGATAATTGTGGTCAAATTCCAACTTTTTCACAACCTTTTTTTAAATACAAGCTTTTAATTTTAGTATATTAATAAAAGCCTATAATTATTGTCCCACTGCAGGACAAAGGCCTTCCTTCAATGTCATTACTTTACTGCAAATACCTCATGTATGTCACTATACCAATCCACGATCCAATAAGTAATAAAAAACAAATATTAACTGTAAAGAGGATCTTTAACAAACAAAACATAGATTCGTTTAAGAAAGAACTGAAAAAACTAAACTGAAGTAAAATAATAAACGAAAACCAAAATATAAATACTAATTATCTGTCATTTCATAATACCTTTTTTTTTTTTTTTTTTTTCCGGATGGGAAATCATCAAATGACCCCTCCCACTCTGGGCGGAGCGGAAGGGAGTGTCAGACTTGTACTGACTAAAACCCATCCATGTTCCTTCTTTGCCCTTTGTGTTCCAGGGCCACGGTATCTCTTTCGAACAGTCCCGCAGCCCTGGCAGGCGTCGGCCCTTGTGGACCCCTACTTATTTGCTGACATCTCTTTGAGGCGCACGTGGAACACGAACGCGCCGTCGACACGGCCTGTCGTCATAAGACAGCCGGACGGCGAGCTGGCCCATAACTCGCCGTCCACAGGCCCGCGCCTACGGTGGCCGGGAGCCACCACGTGACCCCCAACGCCCAGGGCGTCTCCTGCGGCGACTGGGTCGTGAGGTTCTTTCCCTCTCACGTCCCGCCACCTCCTTCACTAGCATGACTGCTTCGCAGAAGGAGGTGACGGCTTCCCATTCCCTCTCGCTCCGGACCATGGCTTGAACCAAGGCCGGACGCGAGAGATCGCCGCCGCCAATCGCCGCTACGAGGACACGGCGGTGCTCCGCCCAAGCGGGGCAGACCTCCACGGTGTGCTCCACCGTGTCGTCCGGACGATCCTCGCAGTGGAAACACCCGGGCGTTTCCTCCCGCCCGATTCGGTGCAGGAACCTCCCGAAACAACCATGTCCGGTGAGGACCTGCGTCAGGCGGTAGGTGAGGGTGCCGTGGCGCCTCTCTAGCCACTCCTCAAAGAGGGGACTTATCGCCACTATGGTGGCGTGCCCTGCACGGGGTTGCGACAGTCGCTCTCTCCATGTCGCCATGAGATCACGCCGGAGGTCTGTCCGCTGAGCAGCAATTTGCCGCGGCAGCGGAGTTTCCTCCCGACGTAGTGCCTCCGCGCGCCATTCGTGCAGGCGTGCGAGGACTATTGCCTCCAGATCCCATGGCGGCAATCCGGCAAGGAGGCTAGCCGCTTCGCCGGAGATCGTGCGGTACCCCCGGATTAGCCTTATGGCTATTACTTTTTGGGGCGCGTTCAGGTAGTGGGCGGCTTGCCGCCTCAAAGAACGTGCCCACACCGGGGCCCCGTAAAGGGCCATGGACCGCACGACCCCCGCGTATAGCCTCCATTTCATAATACCTTACATAACATTTTAAATCGGTGTACACCAAAGAGGACCGTAAAAATTAAAAAAAAATCATCTAAATCATGGCTAACGGATTAAAAGTAGCATGCAAACATAAAAGGCAACTAAACGCATTAATGACTACTAATAATAACAATATATTGGAAAAGTACTATAAGCGTTACGAAAAATTACTTAAGAGAACAGCCACCCAAAAAAACCAAAAAAACTAAACTACATAAGAATAATGAGTAAATCTGAAAATAAAACTATGTGGCAAATAATAAAAGAACGTACAAATAAGACTAACAAAAAGCCAATAAATAATAAAAAATTGCGTGTACAGAACACTGTCACAGAAAACGCGGCTACCATTGCCAACGCTTTCAATGAGTATTTTGTATCAGTAGGAAAACCTTATACCGCAAACGGAAGCGTTTGTCCAACTGGCCGTCCGACCTCCTCCCAAAGCGAAAACTTCATTTACCTAAGACTAAGCTAAGTTTATTATAAAAAGATTGAAAAACAAGCGAAGTTATGGGCACGACGAGCTACGGCCTATACTTATAAAAGCATGCTCTGAAGAATTAACGTTACCTCTAACTTATTTAATAAATCAGTCTTTAGATGTAGGCTCAGTCCCTGACCTGCTGAATGTATCGATAGTGAAACCAATTTACAAAAAGCGAGACCAGACTGACACTAGTAATTATCGGCCGATAGCATTGCTGCCGACCTTCTCAAAAATATTGGAGACTGCGATGTCAAAACGACTTTATTTTTATTGCGAAAGTTATACAATATTCAACGATAGCCAAAATGGGTTCAGGAAAAATAGATACACGACATTAGCAATATTTAAGTATATCCAGGAAGCTTTAAATATAATCAAAAATAAAAATTACGCGGTAGGGATTTTACTGGATTTGAGCAAAGCCCATGACAGAGTTTCATACGAAATTTTACTTAGCAAATTATATGCAATAGGTGTTAGAGGTACAGCACACAAGTGGTTCTGCTCGTCCCTAGAAAATAGGGAACAATTCGTAGAGGTAGAACATAGGGACCCAAATAATTATATATTAAGTGAACATAATATGAAATCACACTAATAAAGTGCAAAATAGCTGCTAAAGCCACATTCAAAGTAACAGTGCCTCGAAGTGATTTAAACTACGATCATAAGGGAGTTGACAGAAGCATTAAAAAACGTAATCCAGTGTCTCAGTGATGTCTTGAAGCCAAATGACGCCTAAAACTAGAACTAGGCGAGCGGGCAACGACCAGGGGTCTAAAATGGCCGCGTTACCAGAGTCATAATAGGACGAAACACATTAAAAAAACTAAACTGATTACAGACGCAGTTAATATCATGAATTGTCACTTTGAGACCATTTTACGAATTGTAACGTAATTCATACGATTCTTCTAAAGCGGTCATTTTAGGTCCCCCGTTGGGTCTTGCAAGCAGATCATCATCTGCCTAGCCTTTTCCCAACTATGTTGGGGTCGGCTTCCAGTCTAACCGGATGCAGCTGAATACCAGTATTTTACATGGAGCGACTGCCTATCTGACCTCCACAACCCAGTTAGTACTGGGTAATACGATACCCCTTGGTAAGACTGGTTGTCAGACTTTTTGGGCCACTGACTACCTATAACGACTGTCAAAGATCTACAAATGACACCCGGGACCAACGGCTTAACGTGCTTTCCGAGGCACGGAGGAAACTCGGTATGTAATGGGTGGTCACCCATCCACAGACCAACCTAGGCAAGCGCGGCTTAACCTAAAGATCGATCCGGGCGGCTGTTAGTACTTAGCCACGAGCTCCTCAAACTCAAAGAAAACAGTAAACATGGTAAATGTCTTGCAAGCAGATATTGACAATTATTTATCTCGCATTATCTCGTCTCGTTAATTAATAATATATTCTTTAGCAATACTGCTTAGGAACAGATCACCGTCAACCTAATTAATAATCGTTTTCGTGCTCAGATGCAATTAAGGCCGAACCCATTGTTTATTATTCTAAAACAATCAAAGTGTAATAATTGTTTTCCGATTGTTAATAAGAGGAAGATTTAAATAGGCTGAACGTTTTTCTTTCAAGAGTTGTTCAATGTTGATGAGAAAAAATACTTCTTTATTAATTTCTTTCACAACATTCCATCCAACATTTTTCTGGCCTTAAAAATACAATAGTATAAATATAACAATAGTTATTAATAATTAATAACTATAATTATGAAATTTACTATTATTATAAAACACACAATACTGTAAATATAACAATAGTTATTAATTATAATAACTATTGTTATATTAATACTATTGTATTTTTTTAAGGCCAGAAAAATGTTGGATGTAATGTTTGAGGAATGTTGTGATAGAGAAATGAGTAAACGATGACGTGACGTCTGACAGGGGAAAACGGAATAAAAAACGTGTTGCGCCGACCCCAAGATTTGTTTAGTAGTTTTGGCGTGAATGAGTTGCAAACCTCTATCTGCATATTCTCACAAACTTACCCGTTTATAATCGTAGTAAGAAATATTGCCGTCCTCATATCGATTGATAAATTAGCCGGGGATTATAAATACTGTAATTGCATTTATTTTTAATTGGCACGCAATGCTGTGTCATTATAAAACACTTGCATAGTATCTATGGCAACGTCCACCCGTTGCATCGGTTTGCTTGTAACATAACATCACGCCTTTAACTCTCGAAGGGTTAGGCAGAGGTGTACCTAAAAGTACACCCACATTTCACCAGTTATGTTTTTTTAATTCCCATGTAATTGGGGGCGAGCCTATTGCCATCAACCCGGAACAAATCCAGACTCCGTGGCTGCTACTGAGATAATCCTGATGGAATGATCCAAAAACACTTTGCCCGTTCTGGTAATTTAACCCAGGACCTCATGCTCAGCAGTCGGTTAATATTGTTGAGTTGTCGAAGAACTGCAGCAGTAGTGGCCCAGTGGTAACTGCCCCCGGTTTAAGAGTTGCAGGTCGTGGATTCGAACCCAAGTAGGTGAATTACTTTTTGTAATTTATTTCATCACCACTGCTCTCGAAAAATTAAAATAAAACACCGTGAGGAATTTTGCATGTCCTAGAACCAAAAATTAGAAGACATGAGACATCTACCTACCCGCACTGGTCCCGCGTGGTGGATTACAAACCATTCCCTCTCATATAGAGGAGGCCTGTGTCCCAGCAGCTGGAATATTATAGACTGAGCTTGCTTGCTTGCTAAGCTTTGGAATACGGTATATTCCAGGAGTTCGTGACTAAATAATAACAGCCGCTCGAATCGGTCTTTAGGTTAAGCCGCGCTTGCCTGGGTTCGTCCGTGGATGGATGACATTCTGAGTTTTCTCCGTGCCTCGGAAAGCACGTTAAGCTGTTGGTCCCGGCTGTAATTTGTAGATCTTTGACAGTTGTTACAGGCAGTCAGTAGCCCGAAAGTTTGACAACCAGTCTTACCAAGGACTAGGTATCGTATTACCCAGTAGTAACTGGATTGTGGAGGTTAGATAGGCAGTCGCTCCATGTAAAATACTGGAATTCAGCTGCATCCGGTTAGAGTGAAAGCCAACCCCAACATAGTTGGGATAAGGCTAGACAGATATGATGCGTTATACATTATTATTTTTAGTATATGCCAAACCAGAATATAGTTTGTTCAGAATAAGTAACTGAACTAACTAACGTAATGTTATATTGTATACCAAAAATATTTAAAAATACTACAAATTGGGCACGGAGCGACAGTAAAGTACCTATCGCAATTATTTAATTACCTACTGCCAAATTATTATTATCAATGAGCTCAAGACGACGCTGTAGGCGAGCGCAAGGCCACCCCGCGTGGTGACCACGTTTTTATGCGGACTACCAGGTAACAGAACAAGCTTATAACTTTGTGATTTTTCATGATACAGTTTTTAAATTTCGTACATAGATTCTTTACATAAAAATACTTGACACGTCTTTCAGGTTTCGCATATACTAAAACTAAAGTTGTATTCCAAGCCTCATAATTATTTTGGACTCTGTCCACTTGGTTGAACGTAGGTATGTACTCACAATACATAACTTTGTAACTAGATAATTTCATGATTTATATCAGACATAAACAGTATGTTTTTTACTTACTTACGTACTTTGCAAAACAAAATAAAAATTAAAGTATCCATGAACACATTGTCTGGAAATATTAGTAAGACAAAAAATACGGTTCTTACAATAAGAAAAATTTGTACTTATCTATACAAATAAATAAAGTTGAACTGTCTGTTTGTAATTTCAAAGTAATAGCTTATTACTGCATATGAAACTATATACGAACATTATAACAAAAAATAATTGTGGGTCTGGCTGTCTGTCAGTTTGTCTGTTTGTTCCGGCTAATCTCCGGAACGGCTGGACCAATTTTGACGGGACTTTTACTGGCGGCTAGTTTTTTTTTTTCGGATGGGAAATCATCAAATGCCTGCCCCCCCCCCCCCACTCTGGGCGGAGCGGAAGGGAGTGTCAGATTTGTACTAACTAAAACCCATCCATGTTCCTTCCTTGCCCTTTGCGTTCCAGGGCCACGGCCTCTCTTTCGAACTGGCGGATAGCTGATGTTATAAGAAGTACATAAGCTACTTTAAAAAAGGAATAGGGTTCCGTGCAAAAAAAAATAAAACCCATGAAATTGTTTTCATGATCTATTTTTAAATAGGAAAGTAATATTTTTATATAATTGCAAGCGGAGGAAGATCGCGGGCAACAGATATGTAAACAATGGTTAAGAAAATAACTTATTTCTGAATGGTTATGAAAATAGAGAAACAAACCTAAATTCTTATTTATCTGCCCATTCTTGAACGTAATCGACAACAGAAGTGAATGCACAGTACACAACCACAATACACGTAAACGGACCCTTTTTTTTCAGTAACTCTACGCAAAAATTATTGCTGGAAAACTACTTCTTTTTGGGGTGAAAAATTACGTTTCACGATAGGACTTAATGTACTCGTAACGTACTCAAAACATTCTGCTGATGGGTGGATTGAATAGTAAGGGGTCGTCGAGGTGTTTAAAGTAAATATATAACAATGTAAAATTTGTATTTTAAAAAGAACTTGTGGAAAAGTGGGAACTTTGACCTCCAATATCTCCGTAACTAGAAGGATCCCAGGTATGGTCTAGAACAAAAAAAAAAGATTGCAATGACGGGGAGAACAAGTGGCTTTCGGTTTCGTTAAGGGTATTTTTACTCCCTTTATACTAATACCATGTTACGTGTGATCCTCGATGGGTTTGGTAAGGTGTACGTAGTACTACACTCACATTTCGCCAGTTATTTTTAAGTCACATCCGGTTTGATGGCAATACCAAAAAAAAAAATATATATGAAATGTCAAACGGACACAAATCCAGACTCCGTGGCTGCTACTAAGAAATTCCCGATAAAAAGACCCTATAACACTTTTTCGAATTGGGAATCGTACCCAGGACCATCATACTCAGCAGTCGCTCTTGCAGCCTCCAGACCAACGAGGCAGTCATGTTAAAAACACTATTTTAATTAAATCGAAGCTGGTGTGAAATTTACGTTACAAATACATAATTGTTAGTGTTATTTCAATTTTCGGTATCACACACAAACAGATTTTTAATACAGTTTTTCAGCATTTCATGGTAGCGTTATCGAAACTCGTGGTCAGTGGATACGAAACGCGGCACTATGAAATAGTCGACGTAGCCCCACTACGCGGGGTTCCTATTTCTGTCTACAGGGTTTAAAGTAACCTAACCTAACGTCGGGGTGCCCCAAGGAGGGGAGGTGGTTCCCCAACGAAAATATTTTTTTTTGCAAAAATTTTCTAAGTCTATTTTCCTCAGTGCCCCGTTACGTAAACTCCAACCAAACTCGCAATTAGCTTTTTCTAGTGAACGTATTTTACATACGTCAGTGTAAATTTTTTTGAGTAGATATGCATCTAGACTTGTTAAACTTGGATGAACACATTCTAAAAATAACCAAATACTTTTAAAAATAAAAACGAAGGTCTTTGACTTGGTAAGGTTATAATCATAAAAAAAAATATTGCAGGTATTGCTTACGCAAATTGATATACAAAGTGTAACCACCATTTTTTGAGGAAACTCAACCAATAGGGAACTTATATTTAAAGCCCAAAAAAAGTGCATCAGGGCAATGTTTGGGCTAAAATGTACAGATAAATGTAAACCTTTTTTTATTAAATGTAAAATACTGACACTACCCTGTATGTACATGTTCGAAGTTGCAGTATTCGTTAAAAAAAACCCAATCTATTTCCCAACCTATCTGACAGAAATAACCGGGGTCGACGACACGTCAATTATGTTGTGCTCGAGACAGTCGAAAACAGCTCTGATGCATAATAGTGTTTTTTGTATGGCAAAAATTCTTTATACCAGAAACAATTAAAATATTAAATATTCACCTTTTCAAAAAACATTTAAAGAACTTTCTGGGAAGTAGATCCTATTATAATGTAAATGAGTTTCTGAAGGAAAAAATACTAATAAATTTTTTTAATGATTGACATGTCTGTTTAATTCTTTATTATTTCATTATTGTTTTTTATTGTTTTGACATCTTATTGTGTATTTTGTTAATATTTGTTTATTTTTAAGACGAAATTCGATTAATTCTTGACCTTTTTTTACTGACATCTATTATTTAATGATATTTTATATTTGACCTCTGTTTAATTGTTTTATTTTTTCTTATACATGACATTAATCTTGATTGCTAATTAATTGATAAAAAAATTTATGATTTTATATTGTTTTTAAATGATTGTCATTGTATTTCTGCATTTAATTGAATATGTTATCGTAATCTTAAATTCCAGTTCTTATATAACAACTTCATAAAATATTGTTTTTAAATTAATACATTTATTTCATTCATATTTGTACGCTTCACGGCGAAACATAGAGAATCTAACTTGTATAATTATTGTAACATCTCACACACCGTGTTCCTTCATCTATGTTTACAAATAAAAGTTTCTTATTCTTATTCTAAAGCCGTCAACTGAGCATTCGGTACATCAAACTGAGTGACGCTACGCAAAAATTATTGCTGGGAAACGATTTTTTTTGGTTGAAATATCACGTATTTCGGTAAGACTCAATCTAGCGCAAATTATATGCTAAAGGATGCATTGAATGGTACGGGAGTCAAGGAGGTATTTTAAGTAAAGTTATAACATTAAAAACTTGTTTTTAAATTCCCAATTTCTCCTTCACTAAAAGGTTCCCAGGTATGGACTAGAACAAAAAAATGATCGCAAGGACGGAGAGAACAAGTGCCTTTCGGCTTTGTATTCGGTTATTTTACATCCATTCAAAATCAAAATCAAAATCAAAGCATTTATTTCAAGTAGGCCAGTTACAGGCACTTTTGAATTGTCGAAACAAAGACAACAGTAAAATATAGCTACAGTCCCAGTCACAAGGCACAAAAACTGTGAAAATACTGTAGTTGCCCATTCCCTAACGTAGATCTCTATGGAGAAGAACGGGCAAGAAACTCCATGGACACTCTTTTAAATCAGAATACTTTAACAAAACCTTGGTTACATCATTTATTTTGAGATGAATCATCATTCATTATGATCCTTTTGACCGCAGCTTCACTCGCGTTAATTTAGAATTTGACAATAAATTCTCACTACTTAAGTTTCTATAATTTAATCATGATCCGAAAGACACGTGGCGCCATCTATTATCAGAAGAACGTTATTGTTGTTTTCCTCGAAAACAGTACTATTATTACATGGGAAATGTGGGCCTTCTTCTTTAACGTAACGCGATTCAAGATTTTAGTTCTTAATTTGCGCCATAGATGTCGTTATTGTTCTTTTTGTCAATTTGATGTTCGCTACACAGGAATTGAACCCGCAACGGTCAGTGCAGCAACCGCTGCATCGGCTACGTTATCTTAGGATAAGTTAAGGATGAATAGTACCTATCTTCTCTTCTCACCAGTCATGCTATGATTTACCTTTCACTTTTTCTTTCATTTGGGGGGTTTAAAGTAACCTAACACGAAGAGGATGGCGGGGTTTTGTTTCAGAGACTAGTTGACCCCGCTATCTCTTTCCAACCTAACCTGTTCAAGTCGGGGTGCCCCAAGTCCCGAGCTCGCGAATCTTTTATAAAATCCTTTCATCTTTTTGGGTCTTTTTCTCTCCCCTTTCATTTATCAATATTGTGGGTTTTAAGGATCGGAGACTGCCTCCTTGGTCCAGTGGTCGCAATCGCGCAAAGAGGGTTCGATTCCCGGTTGGGGAAAAGTGTTATTGGGTTTTTCCATCAGGAATTTCTCAGTAGCAGCTACAGAGTATGCAATTGTGCCTCCCAATTAAATGGGACTTAAACATCACTGGCAAAATTTGGGTGTTTTATTAGGTACACCTCTGCCTAACCCTTCTGGGATGATAGGCGTGATGTTATGTTTTGTGTTAAGGATCGGAATTAATAAAACAACACAATAAAAAATTCTAAATCCCTTTTAATCCAAGCTTAAAGTTCTAAAAGTTCCCGGCATTCCCATGTACTGCTCGTTAAATTTGTCCAGTTGTCTTTTCGATTCATCTGTACAGGCTCTGTTCATCTCTTTCATGAGTTCTATGTGGCCATCTGAAGCTAATACCTTGACTAGATTACCTGAAAATTGAAATGGATATAAAGTCATTTTTTTTTTGTTTCAATACGACGTGTTTTCGCCCCGACGTCGACTCCGTCACTACCGGTAAAACGGGGTAAATAGGACCGCAGGGGTGAATAGATACCAATTTTGAAAGGGATTTCAACGTTGAATTAATTTGATTATGTTATCAAAAAGTACTCTGTTTTATTTACTTAGTTATACTTAATTATTTAGAGACCTTGTTAGCAACATAACATGTTAATTGAACGTTAAAATCCCTTTCAAAATTTGTCTCTATTCACCCCTGCGGTCCTATTCACCCCGTTTTACGGTACTACCACGACGAGGAAGAGGACGGCCACCAGCAGGCTTGGGACCTCGAGGTCAACAGGCCCCGAACAGGCTCCTCGCTGCCGGTGGAAATGTGTCGCGCATGCGATGGTCTCAGTCCATTAATGAGAACGTCATACGCGCATATTATGGGGCTACTGAGGGGGGAAAGTAACTAAAGGGAAAAAAAACGTTTTTTTTTGCAAATCTTTCTACGTCTTACGTAACTATTCCATTAATGACAACTCCTACTTTTAGGATAGTATTTAAACGAGCGAACATAAATTCAAATTAAAGGTGTCAAAAATATTGAAAATGGGCTACTGAAATACTAAGTGAGCGACAAACAGTGGGCGAATATAAATGTTTAAAACAGCGACTTGAAAATAGAAATTTGAGTTACTAGTTGTTCAATACGATCAGTGTGATAATTCAAGGACTCTAAAAAAAACCTAAAACAAGGTTATTAATTACTAGATTTTAATTAAGGCGTAGTCGACGTAGGCGTAGCGTAGGGGATTCCGGTGTCTTAGTTAGATCACTTCGCTCGCTCACTAGACCCCGCCATCCCCTTCGAACCTAACCTGTCCGAGTCGGGGTGCCACAAGTCTCTCTCAGCCTTCGCTTGCTCTTGCTTCCTACATTCTCCTTGCCACAATGACCGGATAAATAGTTACCTACTTGGTACGATAGCCGCGCATTAAGTATATTGGTCGCCAATTAAATTTAATTCGCCCGATTAATAATATATAATTATATTGGTATTATAATATAATTTAATTTCGGACCAAGTGGTTATTGAGTGTTTTACATGTGAATTTCTCAATTGTAGCCCAGAGTCAAGATTTGTGGCCGGTTGATGGGAAACGGCTCGCTACCTATTGCAAGGGACTTATAACTTGCGAAATATGGGTGAACTACATGTACACCTCGCTCTAACTAACACATTAACAAAAACAAAAGATCAACTTGTTCATCATCAAACACTGTAAGTGTTTAAGCTTTCACAGTTTACAACTAAACTTATACAAAATGAAAATAAACAAAAAATAATGAACAATCACGGAAGATATCCCATAAGTAACAGTATAAGTTTATGTACATCATCATCTGCCTAGCCTTTTCCCAACTACTCGTATGTCGGGATCTGTTGTCAGTCTAACCAGATGCAGCTGAATACTAGTACTTTACATGGAAAGACTGCCTGTCTCACCTCCACAACACAGTTGGTACTGATATACCTTGGTAAGACTGGTTGTCAGACTTTTTCAAAAGTTAAAGAGTAAAAATGACAACTTACTGTGCAAAACTTCAACTGATTGTTCTTTCCCACCATACTCTTCAGGTAAAATATCTACTGGCAGATACTGTCTCAAACCCTCAACGGATGTAGCCACATGTATTCTGCTAGCTATCTTCTCAGAAAAGAATGGTTTAACAATCTTGACGAAACCATCAATGAATTTTGAGCCGGTTAGAAAGATTATTCCCTTTATTTTCGTGCCGTAGCCTTCCTGTAATTACAAAAGATTATTTAAAACCCAGAAAAAATAAAATAATAAACAATGTTTTCAGCTTTCACGGTTTACAACTAAACTTATACTTTCACTTACGGGAAATCTTCCGTGATTGTCAACCCGCGATCATGGCGCTTGCAACAGCGCAGAATTATCGAGAGCTCAAAATAATGAACAATCTCGGAAGATATCCCGTAAGTGACAGTATAAGTTTAAAATAATAAGTAATATAAATATTATTTGGAAAAACTTAAGTAAACAGATTACACAGGAAAAACGAAGATAGCTACAAAAGTAAAATACTGTGGCGCAGCTATCAACGCCCAATTCAAAATACATAGAATAGACATAGACATTGTTTCAGATTTACCTAAAAGAAGTTAAATTATAAATTAACAATATAAAGGGAATGTAAGTAATACAAAAAAAAATATGATGTACACTATGTGGTTCCTGTGATGTAAATATTATGTAGCGTGGAGGTAGGGATGACGTGCTTTATGGTGTGTGTGTGAGTGTGTACCGCGTTTATGACACCATAAGTTGCTCAGTCTCATCATAGGACAAGCACTTAAGCCAGTTGGTCACTTTTCTCTTCATTATTTCTTCAGTCATAGGGTATTCATTAGGTATTGCTTAAGCCGAAACCACACAGTTTATGCTAGAGTAACTCGAACGAATTAGTGGCACCTAAGCGATTGCAATACTATGTGTTCGTTCCCTGGTCAAGTATCCCTCAGACTGAGGAGAAACATCAGTATCAGCAGTATCATCGAAATCCTTATTAAAGGGCAGTGGCGAACGTTCCTTACAACTAGATTCCTACTTATACATATATTATAATTATATAAAAATACTTATTGTGTAATAAATCTATACATACTTATATATACAACATGTAACGTAATTAACGCACACCCTCAGACACCCCAATTAGTATATTATGGTATAATCATAATACATACACTGAATTTTTAGTTTAACATTTATGTGCATTGATTATTGATTGATTTAGTTATACTAATTCCGGAAGAATGTTGTGGTCACAGTACAAATCCACGAACGCAGACAGTCGCACACGTAGGTATGAGGGTCTTGTTAGCCTAGTAGGTATTCGCTCGCTTTCGAAACGAGTTAACGAGTTTTTACTGTAATTTACGTAGTTTTAATTATTTTTGGGAAAAAAATACCTATAATAAAAATTATAGAAATCGATTCAGTAAACGATTCTGAGCGAACTAATTTCAGGATGTGCGTTAATTATGTTCCATGTTGTATATATACACACACACAAACCGGCACCAAATTCGCAATGCTTTCCACGTTGACAATAACTCTATGATGTAATAGGGGGCTTGGAGTTCTGAAATACAGGCCTAGGCTTAGTTTAGACTCCAGATCTCCCACAAATTACAACTTTCAGCTGTTAATTATATTACCTGTCAACTATATCTCAAATAACTATGTAATTTGTGGAGATAAATAAACGTTTTTATTATTTTTTTTTATTTCCTTTATTTATTTTTATACAAATCTTATATATTTTTAAATATTCCTAAACTAAAAACAATATAAAAAACATTTAAAATATTTAAAAAAAAAATGTAGCCCACCGATATCGGGAACAGGGTCCAAGCTACCAGCGGTCAGGACTCCAGAGAGAGGAACCTCCTAACAATACGAGCCGTGTCCAGGAGTACCGCTTTTTGAATCAAAGCCTTGATCCAGCTGCCTAACGAGAGCCTCTTGGCAATTAAGCCATGGGCTGATACAACTATCGGCACAATGATCGCTGAGTCCACATCCCACATGTCGACAATATCGTGAGGCAAGTCAAGATACTTGATTTGCTTATCTTTCTCGGCTTTCACGAGGTTCTCATCATGCGGGACCGTTATGTCAACAATCATTGCGCGCCGCTCTGACCGATCCACCACCACTATATCAGGCTTATTTTCTACAATAGTCCTGTTAGTGATGTCCTTATTTTTATTATTAATACTTGCATCCATTTTAAAAATAGAACACTCAGTATTCTATAGACAAAATAATATAATAACATTAAAGATATTTATACTCCGGCTTACCTCTTACAAAATTGAAGTTTCGCTACTGTTAAACCTCTTTAGGTGAAAAGTCTAAGACGTCCACTACTCACCAGGCCTCACCTCGTCATATCAACCGGTTCTGTGTTACTGGTATGCAATGGTTGTTTAGAAGCAGGGTTCGAAGTGATAATTAGCTGCTGGGACGCAAGCCTCCTCTCTATGAGAAGGAATGGGTTATAATCCACCACGCGGGCGTTGCGCGTTGAAGTGATAATTATCATTGATAAAATAAAAAAAAAACATGATCATAAAATTCATGTATCTTAACTAGGCTCGCAAAGTTTTCGGAACATGAGATGAGTGAACTCAGCAAACATTGTGTCGATAGTCGTTTCAGTCAATGGATTAATTGCCAAGAGCCTCGACAAATATCTGAGGAGGCGTTAGGCAGCTGGATCAAGGGTTTGATTCAGAAACCGGTACTCCTGGACACGGCTCATATTGTTAGGAGGTTCCACTCTCTGGAGCCTTGACCGCGGGTAGCTTGGACCCTGTCCCCTATACCGGTGGGCTACTATTTTTCATATTTTTGAATGTTTTGTTGTATATCGATTTTGTCTAAGAATCTTTAGAAAATCGAATAATCGAATTAAAAAATCAATTAATTTGACCAATAATAATCCCATTATTATCATGATAATTATCAGAAAAATATATCTTTATATAATCTATCTTTTTTTTTCATTATTTTTAAGTGTACTTACTAACTAAATTATGAGTCGTTGTGTCTGATGCAAATAAATAAATAAATAATTTCAAAACCTGCTTAGAAGAAATTGACTTACCAGCGTTGGTACCTATTCCTGAATTCATATTTAACAGGTTTCTTGAAAATTTGGTAGTTATAATATAATCTTTTTTCTATCAGCTCACTTACCGTAATAACAGGTAAAAACTGCTGCAATTCGACTAGGTTCAGCTTCGACAGAAAACACTATTTTAATTAAATCGAAGCTGGTGTGAAATTTACGTTACAAATACATAATTGTTAGTGTTATTTCAATTTTCGGTATCACACACAAACAGATTTTTAATACAGTTTTTCAGCATTTCATGGTAGCGTTATCGAAACTCGTGGTCAGTGGATACGAAACGCGGCACTATGAAATAGTCGACGTAGCCCCACTACGCGGGGTTCCTATTTCTGTCTACAGGGTTTAAAGTAACCTAACCTAACGTCGGGGTGCCCCAAGGAGGGGAGGTGGTTCCCCAACGAAAATATTTTTTTTTGCAAAAATTTTCTAAGTCTATTTTCCTCAGTGCCCCGTTACGTAAACTCCAACCAAACTCGCAATTAGCTTTTTCTAGTGAACGTATTTTACATACGTCAGTGTAAATTTTTTTGAGTAGATATGCATCTAGACTTGTTAAACTTGGATGAACACATTCTAAAAATAACCAAATACTTTTAAAAATAAAAACGAAGGTCTTTGACTTGGTAAGGTTATAATCATAAAAAAAAATATTGCAGGTATTGCTTACGCAAATTGATATACAAAGTGTAACCACCATTTTTTGAGGAAACTCAACCAATAGGGAACTTATATTTAAAGCCCAAAAAAAGTGCATCAGGGCAATGTTTGGGCTAAAATGTACAGATAAATGTAAACCTTTTTTTATTAAATGTAAAATACTGACACTACCCTGTATGTACATGTTCGAAGTTGCAGTATTCGTTAAAAAAAACCCAATCTATTTCCCAACCTATCTGACAGAAATAACCGGGGTCGACGACACGTCAATTATGTTGTGCTCGAGACAGTCGAAAACAGCTCTGATGCATAATAGTGTTTTTTGTATGGCAAAAATTCTTTATACCAGAAACAATTAAAATATTAAATATTCACCTTTTCAAAAAACATTTAAAGAACTTTCTGGGAAGTAGATCCTATTATAATGTAAATGAGTTTCTGAAGGAAAAAATACTAATAAATTTTTTTAATGATTGACATGTCTGTTTAATTCTTTATTATTTCATTATTGTTTTTTATTGTTTTGACATCTTATTGTGTATTTTGTTAATATTTGTTTATTTTTAAGACGAAATTCGATTAATTCTTGACCTTTTTTTACTGACATCTATTATTTAATGATATTTTATATTTGACCTCTGTTTAATTGTTTTATTTTTTCTTATACATGACATTAATCTTGATTGCTAATTAATTGATAAAAAAATTTATGATTTTATATTGTTTTTAAATGATTGTCATTGTATTTCTGCATTTAATTGAATATGTTATCGTAATCTTAAATTCCAGTTCTTATATAACAACTTCATAAAATAATAACGGCATGCAATTGTTTTTAAATTAATACATTTATTTCATTCATATTTGTACGCTTCACGGCAAAACATAGAGAATCTAACTTGTATAATTATTGTAACATCTCACACACCGTGTTCCTTCATCTATGTTTACAAATAAAAGTTTCTTATTCTTATTCTAAAGCCGTCAACTGAGCATTCGGTACATCAAACTGAGTGACGCTACGCAAAAATTATTGCTGGGAAACGATTTTTTTTGGTTGAAATATCACGTATTTCGGTAAGACTCAATCTAGCGCAAATTATATGCTAAAGGATGCATTGAATGGTACGGGAGTCAAGGAGGTATTTTAAGTAAAGTTATAACATTAAAAACTTGTTTTTAAATTCCCAATTTCTCCTTCACTAAAAGGTTCCCAGGTATGGACTAGAACAAAAAAATGATCGCAAGGACGGAGAGAACAAGTGCCTTTCGGCTTTGTATTCGGTTATTTTACATCCATTCAAAATCAAAATCAAAATCAAAGCATTTATTTCAAGTAGGCCAGTTACAGGCACTTTTGAATTGTCGAAACAAAGACAACAGTAAAATATAGCTACAGTCCCAGTCACAAGGCACAAAAACTGTGAAAATACTGTAGTTGCCCATTCCCTAACGTAGATCTCTATGGAGAAGAACGGGCAAGAAACTCCATGGACACTCTTTTAAATCAGAATACTTTAACAAAACCTTGGTTACATCATTCATTTTGAGATGAATCATCATTCATTATGATCCTTTTGACCGCAGCTTCACTCGCGTTAATTTAGAATTTGACAATAAATTCTCACTACTTAAGTTTCTATAATTTAATCATGATCCGAAAGACACGTGGCGCCATCTATTATCAGAAGAACGTTATTGTTGTTTTCCTCGAAAACAGTACTATTATTACATGGGAAATGTGGGCCTTCTTCTTTAACGTAACGCGATTCAAGATTTTAGTTCTTAATTTGCGCCATAGATGTCGTTATTGTTCTTTTTGTCATTTTGATGTTCGCTACACAAGAATTGAACCCGCAACGGTCAGTGCAGCAACCGCTGCATCGGCTACGTTATCTTAGGATAAGTTAAGGATGAATAGTACCTATCTTCTCTTCTCACCAGTCATGCTATGATTTACCTTTCACTTTTTCTTTCATTTGGGGGGTTTAAAGTAACCTAACACGAAGAGGATGGCGGGGTTTTGTTTCAGAGACCAGTTGACCCCGCTATCTCTTTCCAACCTAACCTGTTCAAGTCGGGGTGCCCCAAGTCCCGAGCTCGCGAATCTTTTATAAAATCCTTTCATCTTTTTGGGTCTTTTTCTCTCCCCTTTCATTTATTAATATTGTGGGTTTTAAGGATCGGAGACTGCCTCCTTGGTCCAGTGGTCGCAATCGCGCAAAGAGGGTTCGATTCCCGGTTGGGGAAAAGTGTTATTGGGTTTTTCCATCAGGAATTTCTCAGTAGCAGCTACAGAGTATGCAATTGTGCCTCCCAATTATATGGGACTTAGATATTACTGGCAAAATTTGGGTGTTTTATTAGGTACACCTCTGCCTAACCCTTCTGGGATGATAGGCGTGATGTTATGTTATGTGTTAAGGATCGGAATTAATAAAACAACACAATAAAAAATTCTAAATCCCTTTTAATCCAAGCTTAAAGTTCTAAAAGTTCCCGGCATTCCCATGTACTGCTCGTTAAATTTGTCCAGTTGTCTTTTCGATTCATCTGTACAGGCTCTGTTCATCTCTTTCATGAGTTCTATGTGGCCATCTGAAGCTAATACCTTGACTAGATTACCTGAAAATTGAAATGGATATAAAGTCATTTTTTTTTTGTTTCAATACGACGTGTTTTCGCCCCGCCGTCGACTCCGTCACTACCGGTAAAACGGGGTAAATAGGACCGCAGGGGTGAATAGATACCAATTTTGAAAGGGATTTCAACGTTGAATTAATTTGATTATGTTATCAAAAAGTACTCTGTTTTATTTACTTAGTTATACTTAATTATTTAGAGACCTTGTTAGCAACATAACATGTTAATTGAACGTTAAAATCCCTTTCAAAATTTGTCTCTATTCACCCCTGCGGTCCTATTCACCCCGTTTTACGGTACTACCACGACGAGGAAGAGGACGGCCACCAGCAGGCTTGGGACCTCGAGGTCAACAGGCCCCGAACAGGCTCCTCGCTGCCGGTGGAAATGTGTCGCGCATGCGATGGTCTCAGTCCATTAATGAGAACGTCATACGCGCATATTATGGGGCTACTGAGGGGGGAAAGTAACTAAAGGGAAAAAAAACGTTTTTTTTTGCAAATCTTTCTACGTCTTACGTAACTATTCCATTAATGACAACTCCTACTTTTAGGATAGTATTTAAACGAGCGAACATAAATTCAAATTAAAGGTGTCAAAAATATTGAAAATGGGCTACTGAAATACTAAGTGAGCGACAAACAGTGGGCGAATATAAATGTTTAAAACAGCGACTTGAAAATAGAAATTTGAGTTACTAGTTGTTCAATACGATCAGTGTGATAATTCAAGGACTCTAAAAAAAACCTAAAACAAGGTTATTAATTACTAGATTTTAATTAAGGCGTAGTCGACGTAGGCGTAGCGTAGGGGATTCCGGTGTCTTAGTTAGATCACTTCGCTCGCTCACTAGACCCCGCCATCCCCTTCGAACCTAACCTGTCCGAGTCGGGGTGCCACAAGTCTCTCTCAGCCTTCGCTTGCTCTTGCTTCCTACATTCTCCTTGCCACAATGACCGGATAAATAGTTACCTACTTGGTACGATAGCCGCGCATTAAGTATATTGGTCGCCAATTAAATTTAATTCGCCCGATTAATAATATATAATTATATTGGTATTATAATATAATTTAATTTCGGACCAAGTGGTTATTGAGTGTTTTACATGTGAATTTCTCAATTGTAGCCCAGAGTCAAGATTTGTGGCCGGTTGATGGGAAACGGCTCGCTACCTATTGCAAGGGACTTATAACTTGCGAAATATGGGTGAACTACATGTACACCTCGCTCTAACTAACACATTAACAAAAACAAAAGATCAACTTGTTCATCATCAAACACTGTAAGTGTTTAAGCTTTCACAGTTTACAACTAAACTTATACAAAATGAAAATAAACAAAAAATAATGAACAATCACGGAAGATATCCCATAAGTAACAGTATAAGTTTATGTACATCATCATCTGCCTAGCCTTTTCCCAACTACTCGTATGTCGGGATCTGTTGTCAGTCTAACCAGATGCAGCTGAATACTAGTACTTTACATGGAAAGACTGCCTGTCTCACCTCCACAACACAGTTGGTACTGATATACCTTGGTAAGACTGGTTGTCAGACTTTTTCAAAAGTTAAAGAGTAAAAATGACAACTTACTGTGCAAAACTTCAACTGATTGTTCTTTCCCACCATACTCTTCAGGTAAAATATCTACTGGCAGATACTGTCTCAAACCCTCAACGGATGTAGCCACATGTATTCTGCTAGCTATCTTCTCAGAAAAGAATGGTTTAACAATCTTGACGAAACCATCAATGAATTTTGAGCCGGTTAGAAAGATTATTCCCTTTATTTTCGTGCCGTAGCCTTCCTGTAATTACAAAAGATTATTTAAAACCCAGAAAAAAATAAAATAATAAACAATGTTTTCAGCTTTCACGGTTTACAACTAAACTTATACTTTCACTTACGGGAAATCTTCCGTGATTGTCAACCCGCGATCATGGCGCTTGCAACAGCGCAGAATTATCGAGAGCTCAAAATAATGAACAATCTCGGAAGATATCCCGTAAGTGACAGTATAAGTTTAAAATAATAAGTAATATAAATATTATTTGGAAAAACTTAAGTAAACAGATTACACAGGAAAAACGAAGATAGCTACAAAAGTAAAATACTGTGGCGCAGCTATCAACGCCCAATTCAAAATACATAGAATAGACATAGACATTGTTTCAGATTTACCTAAAAGAAGTTAAATTATAAATTAACAATATAAAGGGAATGTAAGTAATACAAAAAAAAATATGATGTACACTATGTGGTTCCTGTGATGTAAATATTATGTAGCGTGGAGGTAGGGATGACGTGCTTTATGGTGTGTGTGTGAGTGTGTACCGCGATTATGACACCATAAGTTGCTCAGTCTCATCATAGGACAAGCACTTAAGCCAGTTGGTCACTTTTCTCTTCATTATTTCCTCAGTCATAGGGTATTCATTAGGTATTGCTTAAGCCGAAACCACACAGTTTATGCTAGAGTAACTCGAACGAATTAGTGGCACCTAAGCGATTGCAATACTATGTGTTCGTTCCCTGGTCAAGTATCCCTCAGACTGAGGAGAAACATCAGTATCAGCAGTATCATCGAAATCCTTATTAAAGGGCAGTGGCGAACGTTCCTTACAACTAGATTCCTACTTATACATATATTATAATTATATAAAAATACTTATTGTGTAATAAATCTATACATACTTATATATACAACATGTAACGTAATTAACGCACACCCTCAGACACCCCAATTAGTATATTATGGTATAATCATAATACATACACTGAATTTTTAGTTTAACATTTATGTGCCTTGATTATTGATTGATTTAGTTATACTAATTCCGGAAGAATGTTGTGGTCACAGTACAAATCCACGAACGCAGACAGTCGCACACGTAGGTATGAGGGTCTTGTTAGCCTAGTAGGTATTCGCTCGCTTTCGAAACGAGTTAACGAGTTTTTACTGTAATTTACGTAGTTTTAATTATTTTTGGGAAAAAAATACCTATAATAAAAATTATAGAAATCGATTCAGTAAACGATTCTGAGCGAACTAATTTCAGGATGTGCGTTAATTATGTTCCATGTTGTATATATACACACACACAAACCGGCACCAAATTCGCAATGCTTTCCACGTTGACAATAACTCTATGATGTAATAGGGGGCTTGGAGTTCTGAAATACAGGCCTAGGCTTAGTTTAGACTCCAGATCTCCCACAAATTACAACTTTCAGCTGTTAATTATATTACCTGTCAACTATATCTCAAATAACTATGTAATTTGTGGAGATAAATAAACGTTTTTATTATTTTTTTTTATTTCCTTTATTTATTTTTATACAAATCTTATACATTTTTAAATATTCCTAAACTAAAAACAATATAAAAAACATTTAAAATATTTAAAAAAAAAATGTAGCCCACCGATATCGGGAACAGGGTCCAAGCTACCAGCGGTCAGGACTCCAGAGAGAGGAACCTCCTAACAATACGAGCCGTGTCCAGGAGTACCGCTTTCTGAATCAAAGCCTTGATCCAGCTGCCTAACGAGAGCCTCTTGGCAATTAAGCCATGGGCTGATACAACTATCGGCACAATGATCGCTGAGTCCACATCCCACATGTCGACAATATCGTGAGGCAAGTCAAGATACTTGATTTGCTTATCTTTCTCGGCTTTCACGAGGTTCTCATCATGCGGGACCGTTATGTCAACAATCATTGCGCGCCGCTCTGACCGATCCACCACCACTATATCAGGCTTATTTTCTACAATAGTCCTGTTAGTGATGTCCTTATTTTTATTATTAATACTTGCATCCATTTTAAAAATAGAACACTCAGTATTCTATAGACAAAATAATATAATAACATTAAAGATATATACTCCGGCTTACCTCTTACAAAATTGAAGTTTCGCTACTGTTAAACCTCTTTAGGTGAAAAGTCTAAGACGTCCACTACTCACCAGGCCTCACCTCGTCATATCAACCGGTTCTGTGTTACTGGTATGCAATGGTTGTTTAGAAGCAGGGTTCGAAGTGATAATTAGCTGCTGGGACGCAAGCCTCCTCTCTATGAGAAGGAATGGGTTATAATCCACCACGCGGGCGTTGCGCGTTGAAGTGATAATTATCATTGATAAAATAAAAAAAAAAACATGATCATAAAAATCATGTATCTTAACTAGGCTCGCAAAGTTTTCGGAATATGAGATGAGTGAACTCAGCAAACATTGTGTCGATAGTCGTTTCAGTCAATGGATTAATTGCCAAGAGCCTCGACAAATATCTGAGGAGGCGTTAGGCAGCTGGATCAAGGGTTTGATTCAGAAACCGGTACTCCTGGACACGGCTCATATTGTTAGGAGGTTCCACTCTCTGGAGCCTTGACCGCGGGTAGCTTGGACCCTGTCCCCTATACCGGTGGGCTACTATTTTTCATATTTTTGAATGTTTTGTTGTATATCGATTTTGTCTAAGAATCTTTAGAAAATCGAATAATCGAATTAAAAAATCAATTAATTTGACCAATAATAATCCCATTATTATCATGATAATTATCAGAAAAATATATCTTTATATAATCTATCTTTTTTTTTCATTATTTTTAAGTGTACTTACTAACTAAATTATGAGTCGTTGTGTCTGATGCAAATAAATAAATAAATAATTTCAAAACCTGCTTAGAAGAAATTGACTTACCAGCGTTGGTACCTATTCCTGAATTCATATTTAACAGGTTTCTTGAAAATTTGGTAGTTATAATATAATCTTTTTTCTATCAGCTCACTTACCGTAATAACAGGTAAAAACTGCTGCAATTCGACTAGGTTCAGCTTCGACAGAACATCTGCCGCGCTAGTGTCATATATATCGTTGATAAGTGTAAAGCCTCTGCAGTAGTCGGTGTTTTTCAAATATTCAGCAACCTGGAACAGATATATGATAAAACTTTGATTATATTAACCCTTAAAACAACTACTACAACAACAACAACAACAACAACGACAACAACGTTAAAACTCTGGGATTGTGGGGTCCGTGTGCTCACAGCCTTTTGAATGAAATCTCAAAACGCTTAGTTGACATTTCCCGTGATCCAAGGACGTTGCCACGTTGTACGGCAGCATACAACGTGGCAACGTCGCCAGCCTCTTGGTGGTTTTACCAGTTGACAACGTTGAGGAGGATTTTAGTGACACATTGTTTAGTTTATAGTAAGTTAGTTTCTATTGATTATTTTAATTTATTAATGTAAATGATATTATTATGGAATTAACATAATATTAGGATGCCTTTTGCATGAAGACATGATATTGGACGATTTCCATGCGTTTTGCAGATTCAAAATTTGAAGTCGAGTACTTGTAATATTTACGTGAGCATTTCATTGTTACGTAGGATGTGCTCAAATAGGTTCGCCACGTTAGTTGCGCGGTTCATTTGTTTGTGAGCTATACGTCTGTGCAGAGTATAACCGACTTGACTGTGAATTGCAGTGATACTGTACCTCTGGAGTTTTCCTCACTTAGATCCCACGAAGAAATTTTCCCAAAAATATCCAGTATTTAATCACCAATCTGACACATCAATTTTTAGAAAAAGATAGTCACAGAAATAGCTGACGTGGCTCAAAAAGCTGCCTAATTCTAATGGGACTGGTCAGGACATGTCTGCCGCATACTGGCATACTGTAGGCCAAATTAGCGGGAAACTGGTACCCTGGGACAGTGGGCGGGGTCGTGGTAGACCACGAAGGAGATGGAGAGACAAACTGGACAGGTTCCGTTAGAAATGGAAGGACTAGAAGGAGGCCTTTGCCCAGGAGTGGGACAGAGCAGGCTAAAAAAAATACCTTACTGGTCGTCTACTCTCTAAGCTCGTCAACGAAGACACGGGCCCGCCCGAAATAGCTCGAAACTTCACCCTACTCCGTATTAATTTCGGATTCAAGAGGTTTGAAAACCCATTGGGAGTAGGGACAAGTGTCATATTTTTATTAATTTTTAGTTCGGACCCCTAACAAATCTTATGTCCGCAAGTGATACGGAGTAGTAAACGGCCGAAACGACTGGTTTCAAGTCATTCAATTCCTTTATTACAAACAACAGTTGGATCATACAATAGAATTAGGTACATTAAATAAAAAATATTAGAAAAATAAAACAAAACACAACACACACTTTCATATTACTAACAAATTAAATTGCCAAAGTCAACAAATTAAAATTATAAATAAATACCTGTTACATATTTAAAAACAAAAAATAAATTTATTCAACATTTTAATATTGTAAAATAGAAAAGAGAGACAAATAATGAACCATAATGTGTTATGATTATTTCATTTTGTTTTTTGTTGTTATTGTCACCACATTAAGCATACAACAATGGTTAATGTAGTGACAGTCGAACCTCTCAGCCATCATCCTCAAGATGGTGTTGGAGCTGATGGTTGCGTGCTTGGACAGCAGACTCTAGGATCAGCTATTAAAAATGCGGTGAGGCTGCTCCGGTGCGAGGCAGTGTTAAAGCGAACTTTAAACACTGCCCAGTAGACAAAATTTAAAAAATATTATCAATTTCATACTTACAACTATAAACAATTTGAAGAGCAACGTATAGTCGTTTTGACCGACGTCCGAACTTGATTTGACCTTGATGATGACGACCCGGTGGTATTCATCGGTAAGAGTTGGTACCAATGCGAAGAGCCTGGAAAAGTAAATGAAAATTCGTTTCCCACGTTATTTATCTAATCTATTACCAAAGCATTATACGTGTACAGGGTGTAAGGGACAGCCCTCCACAAATCCTCAGACAGGGTGCATTCAGCTCCTTATTTTGAATCATATTCCACCAATTTGTCTCCGGATTTTTTTTTTTTTTTTTCACTTCCTATTCCTTTATTTCAAAATTACGTTCGCTGTACGCAGCACTCCATTTATGTAAATAATACGGCAAAAATCAAAAAATCAATAATGGATGTTGAAATAATCTAACGAACGACGCGCGAAATCAGCTGTTCACTTTATGCCTAGCTACAGAGTTCATCGAACTCGTCGTCGCACTTGCCGTTCGCTACGTGCATTTTACCACGGCAACGATACATTGCGTATGTGAAAAAAAAAACAAATCAAATTTATTGGATTCCCGAGGAGAGAGGTCATCTTAGTATAAAATACTGAATTCACCCCATCAGTTTGTGGAGGGCTGTCCCTTACACCTTGTATTCAGCTTAACATAAATCTTTAATTCATTCATAGACCGACAGTATGCATAAAAGCACTGGACAGTGCACTATGAAACTGTGCATTTCAGCTTGGTATTTCATTGGAAGAATTCCGAACAGCTCGCGTTTCGACCTTGAAAACCCGTGGTTATAGAAGCATTAATTTTTTCTCAGGAGTTAAGTTAAAGTGAGCACACTAAGGGAGTGTTTTAGTAAATTCTTCTATTTTGTCATTATATTAAAACCCATCGGGCCATGACGTAAGAGTAGTATCCAAAAACTATGGATTGAGTGTGTGAATACTAGCTGAAAAGGGATCGTATGCTGACATATTTACTTTTCGGATCCGGTCATTAGTACAGACTTGAAATGAATTTCAAGTACGCCAGTGGTGACATCACGGACCCTACTTACAAGTTTACTCACACCACAGCGTGCATCTCAAAACATCTCAGCTCTGTAGAAAGAGCTGAGATGTTTTAAGCTCGTGGCGAGGACGACATTCAGTGTCTGATCGCAGTGGAATTGAGACGTCCCGGAACTGTACCCTATTCATTGTGCCCCGTGTTATTGTTAAGTTTTAATTTCAAGTCATTTGTTAGTTTAAAAGAAACAGTGCATCGCACCAAGTGTGTTTTCATTGCACCAAACCCATCTTCTGCCCACATGATGTACGAGCCTAATGGAATAAATCCTGACAACCCGACATACTTTACATTCCTCCATGACCATACTATTCGATGCATCCATCAGCACAATGATTTGAGTGCGTGTCATTGACCGCTAAGTACCGTAAACTGTGATTTTTCACACCAAAAAAGAAGGTTTTTCCCAGCAATAATATTTGCACAGTGTTACATAGTTTAATGTACAGAATGCTTGGTTGACGATTTCGTGATAGGTGCGTTTACACTTTGTAAAATTTGAGATAAATTATCTATTTCACATATTATCACAAATCATATTGATGAGGATGATACAGATGATGAAATAGTTTTTAACCGTTATTATAGTCTATTAGTTTAATGACATGTGTAGTCTCATCATCATCACCATTTCAGCCGAAAGATGTCCACTGCTGGACATAGGCCCAAGTGCCGCAACATTGACCGTTCCCGTGCGACTCGCATCCAGCGGATCCCTAAAACTTTCACCAGGTCATCGGTCCACCTAGTGGGAGGAACTTTTCAACCCCATTCGTTCTGCGAGCAATATGCCCTGCCCACTGCCACTTAAGTTTGGCAATTCTTCGGGCTACGTCGGTAACCTTGGTTCTCTTGTGGATGTTCTCATTTCTGATTTGATCACGCATGGAAACTCCGAGTATAGCCCTTTCCATTGCCCTTTGGGTGACTTTAAGCCTTCTGATGAGGCCCATTGTGAGCGACTACGTTTGGGTCCCGTATGTAATCACTGGCAACACGCAGATTATGATACATAAATATGTAGTAGTCGTAACAATAAATAAAGAGCATTTGCTTGATTTTGAAATCTCAGTTTAAGAGCAAGGGTATTAGCGATGACGATTATAAAATAGTCAATTGATGTAAATAAATAAAGCACTGAATTATAAATAAAAGACATGACGCCTGTAATCCCAAAAGGGTTAGGCAGAGGTATGCCTATTAGTACATCCATATTTCGCCAGTTATGTTAAAGTCGTAAAGAATAAGGGGCGAGCCTATACCCATCATCAAGGCACTAATCAAAACTACGTGGCTGCTACTGAGAAATCCTTGCTAAATAAACTCAATAACACTTTGACACACGCAGCCACGACCTCCTCCATCATAGAAGGTAATTTAAATAAAAACGAAGATAATGTACTTACCCTCTGTCTAAAACTGGCGCAATCTCACTTTCAAGAAGATTTGTAGTTTGAAAGTACTTCGGCATCAATGTCCTCAGTGTACATATTTTGTCTATCTGTTTCTTCGCCCTTTCTAGGGAACCCTTGCAGGTGATTAGGGATCTTTCTAAATAAGCTTTACCTGAAATTCACATAAGGAAAAACGTTAGCACAAATTGCGAAGTTAATCGGTTTTTAATTAGTTATTCTTGGAGAACCAAAGAGGTTAAAAGTCAAAAGTCAGGAAAATAAATGCTACTATTAAAAATATTGCGCCATTATTTTTGCAATATTACCACACCATACATAATAAGTTACAAAAATGCTCCGCTTTTCAATTAATAGCGATATATCACGAACTCAAATTGTTGCTAAAATAATAATATTTTGAGGTAACTATTCTCCTGTGCAATCAGTATTTTTTACTAGGATTGGGTTTTTTTATATGAACAAAAAAACCCACTTCCTACTTTTGTTTAATTTGAAATGTGATTGTTTTTTGCTTTACAGTTTTTTCAACTACTTTTTTTATTTCCAGCTTTTAGTTTGGTGACGTGAATGGTTTCGTAGTTGTTTTTTTTTTTTTATTATACAGCGTGTTTCGTTAACGATTACCGATACTTTAAGGGATTATTTATACTCATTTCTATCGACAACTACACGTTTATAAATACCCCTAACCCTGTTGGGTTAGCGGTATTTATAAACGTGTAAAAAACACAAGATGGCTACCATTCGCGGGGTGTTCCCCGCGAATGGTAGCGGGGTGTTCCCCGCGAATGGTAGCCATCTTGTTTTTTTAAATTCAGGTGATCTAGGGGTAAGTTCAATGAAATGCTACTATGTTTGAATCTTAGAGACCAAAAAGGCAGAATTTTTAATTTACAGTTAAATACTAGCCATTATAAGTAAGCAATTTTCGTTTATAAAAACTCTTTGACAAGAAATAACGCCAATAACTTGTTTAGTTTTTAGGTTCTAGCCGTTAGAATTTAACTACAAATAATATTTGCGTTACTTAACCTTCCAAATCAAGGTTTTTTTGATCAGACTAACCAATCAAATTGACTGGAACAATTTATTAATTTGCTTTTTCAGGATTAAAAAACCAAATTAATAAATTATTGGATGGTATTAATAGATGGTTATCTAGTCTAGTCCGACTTTTAACTATTTTTAAAGGTACCAGCTGACCTTCGTTTTCTGCCTGGCTTTTATTTGCTTTGTAATATTAGATCCGTCAAGTAATTTAATCGACTGCAGTTTTTTTATCGGCCTCTAATCCAACACTTAATAATATGAGATTTGACACCAGATAATTATATCAAAACCAGCCTTTCATGAGTCAGTGGTGTGGGTTCCGTACAGCGTATTAAGTTCCCCCTGCTGAATCTCAGATTCCTCTCTGTGAGAGTGCACCAAAAAATATAACACGGATCTCTTGTGAGTTAGTGAATTTCACCGATGATTCTCAATGTCCACCACCTGCTTATAAACCACTGATGCAATAAATCACACATTAATGATTTTGATAATACAATCTACAGCAGAACACTGACTCCTAAGTCACAGGTTCTCCTAGTTTGGGAGCCAGGGTTTACTCTATCTGTATGACCTTTATTTCACTAAATTCACGTGACCTAGTTTTTAAGCAATGTTGCAGGTTTTTGTTTAAATAAAGATTTTTATAATTATTTAAAAAAAAATTACATCAAACATCTAATCGGTGGTTACTGGGAATATTATTAGTAAGTTTGGTCACTGGCCGCTATTGGTATAATTGTGTCGCTATCCACTAGTGGTGGTCGACGGACATATTTAAAGAAAGTTGTGTCACTGTCCACCCACTGGTGGACAGTGACACGAGTAGTGGGTGGACACTGACACGAGTGCCTAAGGGGAATAATTAAAAAAAAAGTTGTATCTCTCTTCACCACTTGGAACCTCCAACCACCTCTCTTCATCAGTGAGAATTATTTTCAAAAATCCTGTCGCTGTCCACCAGTGGTAGACAAGCAGGAGGTGGACATCGGAAACCGTAATGAAATAAAATACACAAACGTAAAGCGCGTTTCTATGTACGAAACTAATGGTTCTGTACTACGAGAAAACGAAGGGCGTAAAAACTCTCTTTTTGTGAAAGTATATTAGCTTTAGCAATTATGAGCATTGTTATTGACACAAACGAAATGAAAACTTTAGCCTGCTTTTACTAAGATAATTGGATTTTAAACTTTTAGTGTTGAACTGATCGTTTTTCTTAGCGCGTCGATGACAATTTCAATTCTCTGTCTGCCTAAAATTTGACGACGAGTTTGGCATTTCAGTAGGGTCCATCTGCTCCTGTGACGTGCAAACAGCAGAACAGGCGATATCAAGTGTCCCATCGGTTTTCCGCCAATACCGCTTTTACAGTCCAGATTCTGTCAGGTCTTGGAATCAAACTATGGAGGCTAATAGCAGAATTCAGAAGTGGGATTCGAACCCACGCCCACAAAAGTGGACTGCGACGAGCAGAGTCACACATGAACATGAACAGGTTTGCGTTGATAATCACACAGTGTGGCTTTATTTGTGCATTGCATTTAGGTGTCCCTTTTTGAGTTTGAGTTTGAGAATTTGAGTGCAAACAGGCATAAGCCACGAATATTTTGAAGTGGAACCCAAAATTTAGATTGATTGACAATATTATGATAAATAATATTTATTTATCATAATATCCCATAACTTCTTGCAGGTTTTAGAAACAAATTAAAATAAAACTTGTTCATTTGGTTTGTCTAATGATGCATCCAGAAATAACTAAATTGATGTTGAGTTTGAGTTTGAGAATTTGAGTGCAAACAGGCATAAGCCACGAATATTTTGAAGTGGAACCCAAAATTTAGATTGATTGACAATATTATGATAAATAATATTTATTTATCATAATATCCCATAACTTCTTGCAGTTTTTAGAAACAAATTAAAATAAAACTTGTTCATTTGGTTTGTCTAATGATGCATCCAGAAATAACTAAATTGATGTATGTTTATTTTTTATTAAGATTATAATTATACATAATTATTTGTAGGTAAATTAAGTCCGTCTATCAGGCCGTTTAAATGTTCTAACGTGAGGTTAAGTTCTATAAGCTTATTAGCTTGCAAAATGTAACAACGAACACAGTATTTTTTACGTTGCTATCTGGAATTCTCTGTTCAAAAGAATTCCAGTCATCATCTGCCTAGTCTTTTCCCAACTAGTTTGGGGTCGGCTTCCAGTATTACCGGATGCAACTGAATACCAGTACTTTACATGGAGCGACTGCCTATCTGACCTCCACAACCTAGTTAGTACTAGGTAATACGATAAGACTGATTGTCAGACTTTTTGGGCCCTTGGTAAGACTGATTGTCAGACTTTTTGGGCCTCTGACTACCTAACGACTGTCAAAGATCTACAAATGGTAACTGAGACCAACGGTTAACGTGCTTTCAGAGGCACGGAGGAAACTCGGTATGTAATGGGCGGTCACGCATCCAAAGACCAAACTAGGCAAACACGGCTTAACCTAAAGATCGACCCGAGCGGCTGTTATTATTTAGCCAGTATTTAGTAATGTTTTATAGAAAAAAGCAACGACCATATAAGTTCGTAAGAAAGACAAGTCTGTCTTTTTATGTCCATTTGATATAAGTCCGATAAAAAGAATAGAATCCCAATGGATTGTATATCTGGAGAAATGAAAATCTCGTATCTGAGCTATGAAAAAAATATACATCAAGCTGCTTTAATCTGTCAAATTTCTTTAATAGATTTTCAACTCCTGGGGAATCGAGTTACTAAATCACCACTGTGTATGGACTAAGGGTTGAACCACAGCGAGAACAGAGATGCAGAGCATGCTACCGAGTGCAACGTCGAAGCTGCCGCGAGCTATAGAACACCCGCTCTTTTTCTCGCTGTAGCAAATGACGGTTCTGAGCTGAAAAAGGATAGGACAATAGAAAAATGCAATTCCGGGCTGATAAATGTGGTTCAACCCTAAGGAACCTCGCGCACTACGCGGCCACGACCACGAGTTGTCGCATGACCACCCGATATCTTGAACAAAACTGGTCAGAGTTACGAAGGAACAAAGAAACGGACATACATACATGTCAAACACATAACCCTCCTTGTGGGCTTCGCCGCAGTCGGGTAATAAGGTTACTTACTATAATCTCTTTTCACTAAATGCTCCTGTGTTTTCACCCACTTGTCTATGATAGCGATGGCTTGTTCTCTATTTATTTTGTTATCAAGATTATGTTCTTTTCTTATTTCTTCAACTACTTCTGGGCCGTATTTTATTAGTTTATTCTCTGGCTCTGAGATGTAATCCATTTTCAGGCCTTTATCAATAATCAAGACAATATTCTGTATAAAAACTAAAACGGCGCCTGCACCGCTTCTGAAATTAACAAAAAAAAAAATATATTTCACCATAGTTACACTAAAAAAAATGTATCTACAAAATTAACTCGTCCAAATTCAGGTTTCAGTATATTTTTATTTCAATAAAGGGTATAAAAAGACCCTTAATGAAGACGAAAGCCACTTGTTCTCCCCGTCATTGCGATCATTTTTTTCTTCTAGACCATACCTGGAAACCATCTAGTTACGGAGATATTTGGAGTCAAAGTTGAAACTTTTTCACAATATATATTTTTTTTTTTTTTAAATACACGTTTCTAACCTAAGATTTTTACTTTAAACACCTCCACGATCACCGTACTATTCAATCCATCCATCAGCACAATGTTTTGAGTGCGTTACATTGAGTTCTAGTTCATGATTTTTCACCCCAAAAAAAAGTCGTTTCCCAGCAATAATTTTTGCGTAAAGTTACTTAGATTGATGTTTATAAAGCGTGGTTGACGGCTTCGTGAAGGGTCTATTTCCAACCTGTACACATACAGGGTGGAAGGAACACCGACGCTAATCCGGTTACTACGTATTCAGTAGGTAGGTAGGTATATCATTCTGAACCCCCGAATATAAGTTTTTCGCCAAAAAAAAAACAGCTGTTTCCTTCAAAACTGCAATACCCACACGGTCAAAATGTATGGAACAACAGATATTTTTTTTAAATTATCTGAAAATTTTCTATGTGGGTGAGAATACAGAATGATGTATCGACGCCAGCACATCAAGCTACCCGGAGCTGCCAAATTTTCCCAATCGACCTTGAACCTAATGCTTTAGCGATAAAGTTGAAAATCTATTAAAGAAATTTGACAGATTTTAGTAGCTTGATATGGCGTTTGTACTAAATACGTGATAACCGTTTTGTCGTCGGTGTCTCTTACAACTTTATTTCGTGAAGTAAACTTATTTATTAAACATTATATGAACTACTGAAATTAAAATGTCCGTTTAGAAAAAAACGTATTTGAATAATTACACTACTTTCGATAAAATCATTAAAAAATACAATCATTTTTTTACAGAAATAAGAAAAATCGGCTTAATAGCGTTGAGTTAATATTAACTCAACGCTATTAGGCCGATTTTGCTTATTTCTAAATCAAGAGATACAGATATAATATTACTGGAAATTATAACTTCTGATAAAAATAGTTGTGACTCTTGTGACACTTTCGGGCCACTGACTATCTGTAACAACTGTCAAAGATCTACAAATGACAGCCGAGACAAACGGCTTAACGTGCTGACAGACGCACGGAAGAAACTTGGTATGTAATCAATGGTCACCCATCCACGGACCAACACAGGCAAGCGCGGTTTAACCTGAACAGCGATCTGAGCGGCTGTTATTCTATAACCAGTAATATAATTGGTTTATATTTTTCATAAAAATACCTGAATATTTTTCATGCACTTACTTAATAAGTAGGCTATAAATTATTATAATCAAAACGTAAATCTCAACTCTAAATTCATCACTTTCACTATGGTATCAAACAGCAAAAATAAATAAATTATTCCTCACAAAGAATTGACTGTAATATTATGTACCAACCTTGCTACGCGTATATTCCTACTGACAGACTGGCTTTGCAAACGTTAAACGATACATTACTACCTGTTTGTACTTACTATAAAACACAAATAGGTTAGCTGCACACCCCGCCACTGTAAGGCAACTTTAAATCGTCGCAAGTTGCACGTGGTTTCTTTTCTGCAATTTACAGCTGCAAAATAATTACAAGAATCTTTTGGTATTTGAATGTTATTTACAGGAACACGCTGTTTGTAAACGTGTTTCGTAAAATCTAATTTAAAAAACATGATGGCGGCGTGGTTTCTGATTTGGTCACCTGCTAAAATATTCATGTACAACTATAGTTACGGGTTTAAGATCTGAAGTTCCTTTGTTATTGTGTTTGAGTGAGTCAAACACTGTTGTCATTATTCTATGGTTTGTTTTCATCGTAAATGAGTAACCATGGAGTTCCTTGCCGGTTCTTCTCCATAAGAAACGACCAATACTAACCGTGCACCTTTTTCTCGACGTTTTATAAGTGCCCATGCGGCCTGCATGGGCACTTATAAAACGTCGGTCGTGGAAACAAAAAAATTAACACAAAAAAGCCGACTTTCGAAAGTAAAGTTATTTTTTGTAAGTTTTTTATTTTACCCTTTTTAGTTGTGGTATCTCTCACAAATCCTTGACAAGTATAAATATTACATTGTAACTAGTTGTTATTAGAACATCATAAAATTGACGAAGAAAAAAATGCATATAATAGACGATAACTCATAACGTATCGAAGCAAATTTAATAAAATTTATATGGGACCACCGCGCAAGCATATCAAATGAAAAACCACTTAATTCGGACCAATAATCACAATTAAAAAAAATGATGATTGAAAGGTAATCTACTTCTTTTTTAGAAGTCGGTTAAAAAGTTTCTTAGAACATTTCTCAAAGCAAGGGAACGAGTCTTCACAGTCCTACAACCCGAACGGAACTGACACGAAGGAAACAAATGGCGTGCGCACGTGTTGCTCATTGCAAGTCGCATCGTGTAAGGTTGACGATCGTTTAGCGTGTCATTTTTTTTTTTGATGAATGTCTTCTCGCTTGTCAACCTAGGAGATTATCGTCTGATTAACCGGACTATCCTGTGGGTGCCTTGAGTGTAAAGTCTCCTGCCAGGCCAGGGGCAGTTAGTGTGTCAGTACGAAACTATAAGTACATGGTGGAAGGGACACCACCAAGGACACCACAGTGCAAAATCTACACGGTCACAATGTATGGCACAGCTGTTTTTTTTTTAATCATCATCATCATCATCGTCATCATCATCATCATTTCAGCCGAAAGACGTCCACTGCTAGACATAGGCCTCCCCCAAGTGTCGCCACATTGACCGGTCCCGTGCATCTCGCATCCAGCGGATCCCTGCAACCTTTACCAGGTCATCGGTCCACCTAGTGGGAGGCCTTCCAACACAACGTCTTCCAGTTCGCGGTCGCCACTCTAGAACTTTCCGGCCCCATCGGACATCCGTTCTGCGAGCAATGTGCCCTGCCCACTACCACTTTTTTTTAATAACTGATGAAAATTTTCTATGTTGGGGACTCAGAATGATGTACTGAATACGTGGTAACCGTCTCCACATCAGTCTCCCTTCCACCCTGCATGTACACAACCATCACGGTCTAAGAACACCTGAGAAATTTCATGAAAAAAAAAAAGCAATAAAAAAATAAGGGATGAAAGATAATGCTGGATAAGACGCTAATAAAAATGCCTTAAAGTGGTTTAGTTTCCATCAGAAGTAGGATAATAATTATTAGTAATAAATAGAAGGCACGTCAAAACATTTTATGCAAAAGATAAGACTTAAACATTTGATGACCAATTACATTAGTTAAGTCTCAATTTTACATATTCATTACAACAAAAACTTATGATAACACTACAAAAATAATAAAATAAGTCTCTTTAGCAATTTGTCACAATATCCTTGGGAATCAGAGAACTCGTAAAATTCTTGATGGTGTTATTACTGCACTAAGTATTCTAGTCATACAAAGCAGTAACAGAACGGTGGCTTGAATGTTTTTTTGTTATGCATGAATGCATGTGAAAATTTACTCGGCACTACCGTGTAAATTTTCACATGCATTAAAAAAAACCGGCCAAGTAAGAGTCGGACTCGCGTATGAAGGCTTCTTCAATTTTTTTAATTTTATTATTTATTGTTATAGTGGAGGCTTGTTAGTTGGTAGCCGCTAACATTTATGCCTCGTGTCTGCCACGAATCAGGCAGCTTCTTAAGAACCTCCTGCAGTGCGCTTGTGAACAGCTTAGGTGAGAGTTTATCGCCCTGTTTAACACCATGGGCTGGCCATGTCGCACGGATGCACCCGAAGAGGTGAGAAAAGATCGTCACTCAATGTACGCCTGACGGTGGATATCGCCGACGAGGTCGACCGTGGCGAAAGTGGTGAGATGATCTGATCATGTTCGCTTGGCAAGCGTGGCTAGAAATTTCAAAGAACAGAGAGGTTTGGAGGGAGAAAGGGGAGGCCTATGCCCAGCAGTGGGACACCATGTGGCACCAGGTTGGCGTAGTGGCTGAGCGATTGGCTGCTGCACTGCGTGTCGCGGGTTCGTTCAAATATTTGTATGACCTACAGGTAGTTGTTCCGGGTCTGGCTGTTTGTGTATGTGAGTTTTAAATGTTTGTAAACGCACCCACGAAACAGGAAAAATTCCTAGCGTGGGGCAAAGCACAAAAAAAATAAAAAAAATGGTTATAACGGTAACATAAATACATATTCTGTGAAAATTTCAACTATCCACCTATTACGGATCATAAGTTACAGCCCGCAGACAGACAGACGGATAGACAGTGGAGGCTTAGTAATAGGGTACCGTTGGTTACGGTTCGGTTACGGAACCCTAAAAAAACACTACTTAGATGACACTTACTTTGATTCTAAATCAGCCAGATCAAGTGACACCTTGTTTGTAATTCTGCTCTGCATTGCCAAGTAAGAAATCAGACACGCTATCGACTAGGTTTCAACTTGAGTCAAACGATCCATCCTATACGCGATTCCACGATACCAAAATCATTGGTTACTATCAATTGACACCGTATTAGTCGTTAATCAACTACTAACACATTGGTGAATATATTTGTCAAGTGATGTAATAACCAAATCACGACGTTTCATTGTAGCGGTCAATTTGGAGATTAATATTCAACAGCCGAAAATAAAAAATCAAAATTTACATAACATCACGCCTGCACTCCCCAAAGGGTTATAGGGGGCGATCCTATTGCCATCAACCGGTCACGAATTCAGAATTTGAGGCTGCTGCTGATGATTCATGATGGAAAAACTCAATAACACTTTGCCCGAACTGGGACGGGTTCAGTCGGCTTCCAGTCTAACCGTATACAGCTAAATACCAGTATTGTACATGGAGCGACTGCCTATCTGACCTCCACAACCCAGTTAGTACTGGGCAATACGATACCCTTTGGTAAGACTGGTTGTCAGTCTTTCGGGCCATTGACTACTAGTAACGACTGCCAATCTACAATTGACAGCCGGGACCTACGGCTTAACATACTTTCCGAGGCACGGAGGGAACTCGGTATGTTATGGGTGGTCACCCATCTACGGACCAATCTAGGCCAGCACAGCTTAAGCTAAAGATCGTCGAAGCTCCTCCATCATCTCTCTCATCTTTAATAATATATAGTGGAACACAAAAACCTATTATCCAAACAAAAGTGAAAGACTCTTATTACTCATCATCATTATCATTTCAGCCGAAAGACGTAAACTGCTGGACATAGGCCTCCCCCAAGTGTCACCACATTGACCGGTTTCGTGCGACTCGCATCCAGCGGATCCCTGCAACCTTCACCAGGTCATCGGTCTACCTAGTGGGAGTCCTTTCCACGCAACGTCTTCCGGTTTCCGGTCGCCACTCCAGAACTTTTCGGCCCCGTCGGCCATCCGTTCCGTGGGCAATGTGCCCTGCCCACTGTCACTTAAGTTTGGCTATTCTTCGGGCTACGTCGGTAACCTTGGTTCTCTTGCGGATGTCCTCATTTCTGATTTGATCACGCAAGGAAACTCCGAGCATAGCCCTCTCCATTGCCTTTTGGGTGACTTTGAGCCTTCTGATGAGGCCCATTGTGAGCGACCACGTTTCAGTCCCGTATGTAATCACTGGCAACACACAGTGGTCATAGACTTTCGTCTTGAGATACTGCGGTAAGTTGGACGAGAAGATACCACGCAACTTCCCGAACGCTGCCCAGCCGAGTCGGATTCGACGATTGACCTATTTCTCGAAGTTAGACCTTCCTAACTGGACCGTTTGTCCCAGGTAGACATAATCGTCTACAACTCTTATTACTATCATCAGGCATTTGTGTCCCACTGCAGGGGAAAAGCCTCCCTTCCTTCTTTCCACTTATCCCTATCCAGTGCTGTTACACGCCAATCCTTGTGAAAAGACTCGAACTCAAAGGAGAGATACATTAAAGCTGATATTTTCATATCAGCTGTTACCACAAAAAGTTGCTTGCAGTTGCCGGGTCAGGTATGATTTGAAATTATTGTCAACATAATCAAAATTGGCCGGTCGCTTGATTGTGACGTATTTCTTTTGCGAAATAATTGACTGTAATTATCATTTACGTACTGTTCTTATAATGGCATAAGTGCATGAGTTTACATAGTAATATGATACTCAGTATCCGGTGACATCGGGGTCTGAGTACTAAGGTACATTACAGACGATTCTGATTTTATTTTTGTGATAGTAGTCAAGAGCAGCGGTGGCCCAGTGGTGGAGACCCCGACTTACGAGTAAAGTCGTGGGTTCGAACCCGGTGGCGCATTACTTTGTGTAAGTTATTTCATCACCACTGCTCTCAAAACGGTGAAGGAAAACATCGTGAGGAAACCGGCATGTCCTAGAACCAAAAATTCGAAGACATGTGACATCTACCAACCCGCACTGGGCCCGCACGGTGGATTATAGCCCATTCCCTCTCATAGAGAGAAGGCCTGCGTCCCAGCAGTGGTAACATTAATAGGCTGATTATGATAGTAGTCAGTAATTTTGGGATAGAGGTCGCAAGAGTTACTGTTATATAAGGTGGAATGGGACACCGACGCAAAACGGTTACCAGGTATTCAGTACTACATAATTATACGCAAAGGATGTATGGACGGATGTTACTCTTTCACGCAAAAACTACTGAAAAAACCAATTTCGATAACATAGTATTATGTTCATAATAATGTACTCAATACTTGGTTAACTTTTTAGCGTCGGTGTCCCTTTCAACTTGTATAAAAGGTGTAAACGGATCCTTCACGAAGCCGTAAACCAAGCATTCTTTACATCAATCTAAGTACAAAAAAAATACTGCTGGGAAACAACTTTTTTTTTGGGGTGAAAAATCTTAGTTCACGGTAGAACGCGCTGATGGACGCTCTGAATAGTGCAGGAAGGTATTTAAAGTAAAGTTCATCATCATCTGCCTGCCTAGCCTTTTCCCAACTATATTGGGGTCGGCTTCCAGTCTAACCGGATGCAGCTGAATACCAGTATTTTACATGGAGCGACTGCCTATCTGACCTCCACAACCCAGTCTGTACTGGGTAATACGATACCCCTTGGTAAGACTGGTTGTCAGACTTTTTGGGCCACTGACTACCTAACGACTGTCAAAGATCTACAAATGACACCCGGGACCAACGGCTTAATGTGCTTTCCGAGGCACGGAGGAAACTCGGTATGTAATGGGCGGTCACCCATCCACAGACCAACCTAGGCAAGCACGACTTAACCTAAAAATCGACCCGAGTGGCTGTTATTATTTAGCCACGAGCTCCTATTAAAAGTAAAGTTATAACATTAAAAACATGTATTTAAAGAAAAAAAAACTTAACTCTTTTCGGACGGAACCTTGACTCTAACATTTCCACAACTAGAAGGTTCCCAGATATGTTCCAGAACAAGAAAACGGTGCCTTTCGGCTTTGTTTCACCCATTATGAGGTCCTATGTCTGACTCCCAGAACGGGCCATGTGTTATTGGCGTTTTCCAGAAAATTCTCAACAGCATCTTTTAGTTTTTAATATTTTTATACGCAAACCCTGCGTTAGGGAACTACAGCTGTTAATGGAACGAAAATTTCGAGGGTTGTGAGCAGGGTGCGATGGTCTAATTGGTGAAGACGTCCGGTGTACTGAATCGGAAGGTCGCAGGTTCAAACCCTGCTCGCACTAGAATTTTTCTTTCCATGTCAAAACAGCAGCATCTTATAGTCTTTATTTGTGCCTGGTTAATGGCAATTGGCTCTATTTTAAGAAGCGTGACAACGTTATGTATCGTAAATTTTTGTAACGTTCAATTAGACATATCACATGTCAGACAAAATTACGAGCTGTTGATGCATGACTAATATCTAATTTGAGTCGTCATGAAACCAGTTGCATTCCATAATGATTAAAAATATACTTTTTATGTTCCTTTTTTTTTCCGGATGGGATATCATCAAATGACCCCCCCACTCTGGGCGGAGTGGAAGGGAGTGTTAGACTTGTACTGACTAAAACCCATCCATGTTCCTTCTTTGCCCTTTGTGTTCCAGGGCCACGGTATCTCTTTCGAATAGTCCCGCAGCAATTTATTATGTTCCTTGTTTTTTAGTTTTGTTCCACTTAGTGCAGCAAAGTGATTCTAAAGTAGATTTAATGTATTTTTAATTACAACGGTTGTGTTAACAACCAATTGCAGCAATTAAAGTTATAAAAATAAAAGAGACCAACACATTAAAATTTACAAAA
The DNA here is from genome assembly GCA_910589295.1 of Noctua janthe. Taxonomy (NCBI): domain Eukaryota; kingdom Metazoa; phylum Arthropoda; class Insecta; order Lepidoptera; family Noctuidae; genus Noctua; species Noctua janthe. The sequence continues at coordinate 13,632,022 of OU342573.1, forward strand.
TAACAAAGTTAAGCAAAATTTGAAGTGAAGACATAAATAAAATTATTAAGATTAAAATGTTATAATTGACTTTGAATTTCAATTTTATCATTAAAGTACAAGTACTAAGCTGAGACTAGGCTAGCCATGTCTGCTGTATGCACGACAAGCTGTGGGCCAAAATAGCCACGTTGTGGAGATTAAATAATCTATTATAAACCTGTTGCCTACAACCTTCTAGGACCTGCAAAATGCCATAGCATCTCTTCCGCTGCGGATCAATTGCAATCCCATTCGAAAATCCCTTTACGTAATATTCATCTTCTTAGCGTGTCGATGGCAATCAAAATTGGGTCAGCCTAGAACTGAACTACTAGTTTGGCGTTTCGGTTTCGAACTGATGGACATCAGTATCTGTAGTGAACAACCAACAGGACACGCAGGACACGATATTAAGTGCCCCATAGTTTGTAGAACAGCACCACATTTACACTCCAGGGCAGAGTCATTAATGAATCTCCACCTGAGCAGGTTTTCCTTGCTGCGACCAACCAGCCATGGCAACTCATGTTCTCGCACATCCTCTAAAAAAAAAACTGTCATAACACAAAATTAGCACTTTTGAGATAGACGCATTTAAAGTCTTTTGTGTTCTTAACGATGCTTTGCGCCAAAAACTTTCATTTGTGCCATTTGGCGACTTATTTTGGTATACTTATGGCGGTTTTTTTATTCAATTATAGAGCAAGGACAATTTTATTGAAGTCGAGTAGGGTATTTTCTAAAAATCTACATATTTTGTGTTATGACAGTTTTTTAGAGGACGTGCGATTTATTATTTAGAACTGCTTCGTTGGTCTTGCGCCTTAAAGAACCTTAAGGAAGCCGAAAGGCACTTGTTTTCCACGTTTTTGCTATAATTTTTTCTACCTGGGAACCTTCTAGTTACGGAGATATTGGTGGTCAAAGTTTCAACTTTTTCACACACAAGTTTTTTTTTTAATACGTGTTTTTAATGTAAGATTTTTACTTTAAACACCTCCACGACTCCCGTACTTTTCAATCCATCCACCAGCACAATGCTTTGAGTGCATTCCATTAAATCCTACCGTAAAACGTGATTTATCACCCCAAAAATAAAAGTCAGGGCTGTCCCTTACACCCTATAGATCAATGTCGCGTATCACGAGCCAAAATCCTAGCTACTTACTAATAGGTAAATACTCCCGCGTCTCCCGCACCCCGCACGCCCTGCGCCACACTGCGCGCCATGCGCTCGTCTACGTAAGTTTCGATGCCCTATTTGACTCTGTTGGGTGTTCCCAGCAATAGTTTTTGCGAAAAGTTACTTAGTTTGATGTACAGATTGCTTGGTTGACGGCTTCGTGAAGGGTCTGTTTACATCCTGTAGAGTCATCATCATCATTTCAGCCGAAAGACGTCCACTGCTGGACATAGGCCTCCCCCAAGTGTCGCCACATTGACCGATCCCGTGCGTCCTGCATCCAGCGGATCCCCGCATCCGGTAGAGTACACCCTTGGGATACCCCGAGAGGATTAAAACTATAGTGATACTTTTTTTATTTTTGTTCGTCTGTATCAAGCCTTAGATGACGAAATAGGTAACTACTAGTTTATTACAGGTCTCAGCTTATTATGACTGTATTACTCGTAGTGTCAAGTTTAAAAGTACTTTAAACTATGCACTTACAATACGGTAACTGTGTACCTAACTATAACGATTAAATGATAATTTTCTTTTATAATGAATTTGAAAAGAACCTTAACTAAGCCGAAAGACACCTGTTCTCCCGGTTATTCTGATCATTTTTGGTTCATATCTGGAAACCTTGTAGTTACGGAGATATTGAAGGTCAAAGTAATACATTTTTTTATTACAGGACCTTTTTATTGTTATAACTTTACTTTAAATACTAAATACCTCTAAGACTGTACTATTAAATGCATCCATTAGCACATTTTTTTAAGAGTCTGACATTGACTCCTACCGTAAACTGTAATTGTACGCCCGAAAAAAAAAGTCGTTTGCCAGCAATACGTTTTGCGCTGAGTTACTTAGTTTGATGTACCAGAATGCTTGGTTGATGGCTTCGTGAAGGGTCCGGTTACACTTTGTATAACATAATATCACGCCTGTTTTCCTCCAATGGGGCAACGCAGAGGTGCTATGTCACATTTTGCCGGTGCAACAGAGGGTTAGCCTATTGACAACCGGGCACAAACCGAGACTGCGGGCTGCAACAAAAATGCGGGTTACAATAAAATTCTTTATGGTTTTCCATAAGAACCCCAGTAACACGTTGCTTTTTTTTTTTTTTTTTTTTTTTCCGGATGGGAAATGCTTGACCTGTGAATCGAGACCAGGACCTCATGATTAGATGTTTTACTTGTCTGTATCCGGTCTTAGATGTCGAAATAGGCAACTAAGACGTTATTACAGGTGATTCCTTTTTTGTTCTAAAACTGTTGCCTAAGATCCCGGCATCCATACAGCGAATTTATGTATCGTGGGTGCATTTACAAACACTCAGTGCGGGGTTCGAACACGCGACACGCAGCGCAGCAGTCAATCGGTCAGCCATTGCGCCAACCCTGCCGCTAATTATGCCACTTAAGGGGCCGTCTCCACAAGCAAGCGAATCGCGGCGATGTTATTGTCGTGTCTCGTATTTCTAAATGATAATATCGCCGCGATTCTCTGGCTCGTGGTAACGGCTCCTAAGAGAGTGTGGTCGTACTGTCAAGTTTATATGTTCTTTAGACTACTTACAACATTAAACAAATTATAACAATTAAATTATACTTTTATACGCTTACATGTCGAGGTAGTTGTAATGTTGCTCCGAGATCAAAGTCAAACAGTTAATTTCAATTATTCCATTAAAACGTACTTCGTAATTTAAAAGGAAAAAGAATTTTAACACATATGCCCATTTGCAAAGACACTTCCGTAGAGATCCTGTGGAGCTAAATGGGCAAAAAACTTCATCATTTTCAAACTCAAAGCATTTATGTCAAATAGACCCATGACAGGCACTTTTGCATAGTCAAAACTAAGCTACCTACTACAGTATTCTGATATTTAGGTTTTAGCTATAATTTATGTGTTTGTATTTTTGTTTATTTTTGGTTTTTATATGGGTCTTAGACCTGAAATAAATGGAATCTATTTATTTTATTTATTTATTTACAGTCCAGGGACCATGATAGTTTAAAATCTTATACCTACAGTCCAGTCACAAGCACAATAACTGCGAATGGACTGTAGTCGTTTTACAATAATTTGTAAAAATGAACTATGCGGGTCGTCCCACGGCTATGCCGCACGGAAAGAAAGTACCATAAAAGTTGTATATTGGGAAATATAAAAGAAGACTTCATTTCAATTTTAAAAATAATTTAAATAAAAATATATAATTTAAATAAAGATTTATTAAATAATCGCCTGCCTAAACCGGGAATCGAACACGCCAAATGTGAATAAAAACGTGTATTTAATGATAACGGTCGAAAGAGGTCGTAAGGATATTTATTTTCTGAGTAACATACCATCTATACAAATAAATAAAATTGAAGTGTCTTTTTGTAATTTCAAAATAACAGCTTTATACTGCGTATGAAACTATCGGTACTTAAAACAAAAATATTTTTTATTTGTGTCTGTCTTTCTGTCTGTTTGTTCTGGCTAATCTCCGGAACGGTTGGACTGATTTTGACGGGATTATTACTGGCAGATAGCTGATGTTATAAGGTCTTACAGGGCTACTTTTATTTTAGAAAAACAATTAAATCCCTTGAAACTGTTAACAAAATCCGATTCAAACGGCTAATCTCCGAAACGGCTAGACTGATTTTGAAGGGAGTTTTACTGGCAGATAGCTGATGTCGTAAGGAGTCACTAAAACTACTTTTATTTTATAATAAGAATTAGGAATCTGTGAAAAAAAATTTAATCAAAAATAGAATAAAATTCTATTATAAAATAGTAACATGTTTTTTAATAATAATTTCACACGAACGAAGGTCGCGGGCAACAGCTAGTAGAAAATACAAACATACATACATACATTGACTGCTAAAATCATAACCCTTCTTTTTGGCTTCGCCCTAGTCGGATAAAAACAAAACAGTCTGTCAATAAAATTCTCTCTCAGTCTATTAATGGAAGACAGATTTAGTAAGGAAATTAACGTGAGATCTGATTTGTCAACCTTTTCATTTGTGAATCAACTTATTTGATTAATTAATCACTTGAGCTGGCATGATTAATCCTTAGAGGGATGAACGACACTTCCTGCGAAATTATTTTAATTAAATCATATTTCAGAGGAAATTATTTTGAGGAAAATACGATGGGAATACAAATAAACACTGCCTTTTAAAGTTACTGGATAAGTGATCAAATCTGTTGGAACAGAATATTTAATACTTATTCATAAAACTATACAACTTATTCATAAACTTAAGAACGATTAAGTATTTTATTATGATTCGTTGGTCTAGAGATCGCAATCGCGACTGCTGAGCATGAAGTCTTAGGTTCGAATCCCGGGTCAGGCAAATTGTTATTGGGTTTTTCTATCAGGAATTTCTCAGTAGCTGCCACGGAGTCTAGATAGGTGTCGGGTTTTTGGCAATAGGCTCCCCCCCTATATATAACTTAAACCTGACTGGCAAAATGTAGGTAAATCATATATCAAACAATAAATCATATTTCTGTAAATTGGTTTACAAAACTCTTTTACATGTCAACATGTTATGTTTTAAAACTAGATGGGGCCGGTGTTTCGTACCTGAGAAGAAACATCCGAAACAAACTCAGAGGTCACCGTCTCTTTTAAAGTCCAGACATTGCTCAAGTCATATGAGGACCATGTAGATTAATGTCTGAGATGGTCTTTTGAAGAAATAACCATACAGATTTGAGTGGACCTGTCCAGACAGTGCAAGCATTTGTCAGTGATCGTGTAGCTCGACTCATAATCCAAGGAGCTCAACGACACGACGAACAATACCAAAGAAAGGACATTTGGGTAGGCCGCTTAAAGAACTTAAACTGCCAGACAATCGTGAAACTAACTAAACTAAAAAAATAATAATAATAGTGTTACCCACGTAGTCCTCATATTCACAGTAATAAACAAAATAATTATAAAACGACACTTGAAAAAGTAAATAAAGTCAAGAAAAATAAAAATAATAATAATAAAACCATAGGTACTTGAAAAAGTAAATAACGTAAACTACAAAAAAAAAAAAAATGTCAAACTGTAATAAAATAAAATGGGTACAAATTCAATTTAATATAGATTTCAATTGGAGCAAGTGTACTATTAAGTACACCTTTGCCTAACCCTTCGGGGATTACAGGCGTTATGTTATTTAGTTATGGAACTACAGTTGTAGAACGTGATTGTTAAGCAGAGGCCCTAGCACGAGCGCGCGGTTTAAACGTAATGTAGATATGTCGATTTTTGAACCGAAAATACAATTATCTTACAGCATTTAAGTTAAATTGTTAGCAACAAGCAGTCAGTATCGTCCATAAAAGAAAGAAATGAATAAATTCTTAAAATTACGAAAATATAAGGTATATCTTTTCATACAAGAAAATTTTTAAGAGTAACTTCTATAAGTCGTAAAGTCGCCATAGCAACGAAAAAAAAAAAATATCTGAGTGATTTTTTTTTACGAAAATATTATAATTCTAAAATTTTTTTGAGACTTTTTGAATAAAACCTTTACTCCCATATTCTAACAATGACAGTAGGTAAATACGACGTATTAAAGTAGCTTAATGGATGCTTAAAAATAAGGAGCCAGTATTTATTTTATGGGTCAAGTAATTTTTTTTTTTTTTTTTTTTAAATATACTCAGATATAAAAAATCCCTTGAAATGGCTTTGTTATAGCCGTTAAATGATTCTCTGAAAATATTTTGTGCATGAATAGTTAGAACTTATTGTATAAATTTGAAGCGAGTATTTTAATTATAAAATCGAAGTATTAACATTACGTTTACACCGCATGCTCGTACTAAGGCCTCTGATTACCACCCTACGTTGGAAATACTAGAAATACTACTAGGCCTCCCACTAGGTGGACCAATGACCTGGTGAAGGTTGCAGGGATCCGCTGGATGCGAGTCGCACGGGACCGGTCAATGTGGCGACACTTGGGGGAGGCCTATGTCCAGCAGTGGACGACTTTCGGCTGAAATGATGACGATGATGATTATGTGGGAAATACTATCTGCCTCGTTAGTCCACGGTTGGCTTGAGTTATACACATAACTGGCAAAATGAGGCTACACTAAATTAGGTACACCTCTGCCTCAACCTTCGGGAATAGAAGCGTAAGTATTATTAATTAAACACAACTACAACTACAACAACTAAGCAGTGACATCCTAATGGTGTGACCGTCGGACTGCCAAGTCATAGGTCTCGAGTTCGAACCCATGGCACGCACCTCTGATTTTTCGGATTCATGTGCGTATTGTATAATCATCACTTGCTGCGGTGGGGGAAAACATAGTGAGGAAACCAGCATGCCTGAGAGATATTTACGTTTTTTTTTTTTTTTATTGTCTTTTACAATGTCCTTCTCACCGCTCTGGTTTTATAAAATCTTCTTTCTTTGTCCAGGCGGTTTTCCTCTGGAATGCGCTCCCTCAGAGTATCAGGACGGTGACCAGTCAGTTCACTTTCAAAGTGAAAGCTCGGGAATATATACAGAAGAAGTTAGCAGATTCGTCTCTGAACTAAGTTGTTGTAGTTTTTCTTGTTTATCTCTCTTAACTTTATAAAGTTTAATATATGAATGTATATAAGTATTTATTCTTATATGTTTTAGTTATAAATATTTTCTAGTCTTTTTTTTCTGTTATTGCACTTACTGTATATTGTCTCTGCATCACCCTAAGGTAGACTGGTATCCATCGGCGTCGGGTCGACGTTGAAGTACCTAGGACTCGTCCTCGACAGCCGGTGGAACTTCGTGGAGCACTTCCGACGTTTGGCTCCCAAACTGGAACGGACAGGGGCTGCCTTCAAGCGGCTCTTGCCCAACCTGAGGGGTCCAAACGCCTCCTGCCGGAGGCTATACGCGGGGGTCGTGCGGTCCATGGCCCTTTACGGGGCCCCGGTGTGGGCGCGTTCTTTGAGGCGGCAAGCCGCCCACTACCTGAACGCGCCCCAAAAAGTAATAGCCATAAGGCTAATCCGGGGGTACCGCACGATCTCCGGCGAAGCGGCTAGCCTCCTTGCCGGATTGCCGCCATGGGATCTGGAGGCGATAGTCCTCGCACGCCTGCACGAATGGCGCGCGGAGGCACTACGTCGGGAGGAAACTCCGCTGCCGCGGCAAATTGCTGCTCAGCGGACAGACCTCCGGCGTGATCTCATGGCGACATGGAGAGAGCGACTGTTGCAACCCCGTGCAGGGCACGCCACCATAGTGGCGATAAGTCCCCTCTTTGAGGAGTGGCTAGAGAGGCGCCACGGCGCCCTCACCTACCGCCTGACGCAGGTCCTCACCGGACACGGTTGTTTCGGGAGGTTCCTGCACCGAATCGGGCGGGAGGAAACGCCTGGGTGTTTCCACTGCGAGGATCGTCCGGAGGACGCGGTGGAGCACACCGTGGAGGTCTGCCCCGCTTGGGCGGAGCACCGCCGTGTCCTAGTAGCGGCGATTGGCGGCGGCGATCTCTCGCGTCAGGCCTTGGTTCAAGCCATGGTCCGGAGCGAGAGGGAATGGGAAGCCGTCACCTCCTTCTGCGAAGCAGTCATGCTAGTGAAGGAACTCTGACACCCGATAAAGAAAGAACACAACTACAAAAGAACTACCTACACATTGTTCAGTATCAATATAGTTCAATTTCTTTGACTTTAATTTCTAATGGTTTAAAGGTAGGTACTTTATTCCTTAGTGCATACATACACGGTGTAAACAAAAGCTTTACGAAGATAAACACTCTGTACACCAAACTATGTGTTTTTTTTTTTTTTTTTTTGGATGGGAAATCATCAAATGACCCCCCCCACTCTGGGCGGAGCGGAAGGGAGTGTCAGACTTGTACTGACTAAAACCCATCCATGTTCCTTCTTTGCCCTTTGTGTTCCAGGGCCACGGTGTCTCTTTCGAACAGTCCCGCAGCTCTGGCAGGCATCGGCCCATGCGGACCCCTACTCGGTTGCTGACATCTCTTTGAGGCGCGCGTGGAACACGAACGCGCCGTCGACACGGCCTGTCGTCATAAGACGGCCGGATCTAGCCCATAACTCGCCGTCCACAGGCCCGCGCCTACGGTGGCCGGGAGCCACCACGTGACCCCCGACGCCCAGGGCGTCTCCCGCGGCGGCTGGGACGTGAGGTTCTTTCCCTCTCACGTCCCGCCACCTCATTCACTAGCATGACTGCTTCACAGAAGGTGGTGACGGCTTCCCATTCCCTCTCGCTCCGGACCATGGCTTGAACCAGGGCCGGACGCGAGAGATCGCCGCCGCCAATCGCCGCTACAAGGACACGGCGGTGCTCCGCCCAAGCGGGGCAGACCTCTACGGTGTGCTCCACCGTGTCCTCCGGACGATCCTCGCAGTGGAAACACCCGGGCGTTTCCTCCCGCCCGATTCGGTGCAAGAACCTCCCGAAACAACCGTGTCCGGTGAGGATCTGCGTCAGGCGTCCGGCTGTCCGGCGGGATAAATTCTTGGCCCGCCGGACAGCCTCTTGGAGGGCGGTCTTCGCCGCTCTGTACCCCTCGTACAGCTCCGCCTCAATGGCTGCCGCATCCGGAGGGCGGATGCGGAGCCTGCGATGCCTGGCGTACAGGCGCCGCGCGGCAACGCACGCCTTGCGCAGAGACGTCAGCTCTCGCGACCACCAGTACACCTGACGCTGGGCGCTTCCTGGCCGAACTCGGGGCATTGCCACATCGCAAATCTCGGACATGGCCTCCTGGAACCAACCCGCCTCGTTGTTGATGTCGGCAGGCCTGACTGGTGATGACACCCAGGCCTGCACGATCGAGGCTTCCAGGAGGAGCTCCCGGTCCAGCTGCTTCAGCGCCCATCGCAGACCACTCGGGGCCTGTAGGACCGGCACGCTTGAGGACTGGGTGGAGACGTCGAACCGGATGTACCGGTGGTCGGAATAGGTCTCCACCCCCTCCATGACGCGCCAGTCAACGACACGCGGCGACAGAGCGGGGCTGGCGAACGAGATGTCCACCACCGACTCGCCCCGCATCCGCACGCACGTGGGGACAGAACACCGATTTAGGACGACCAGGCCTGTCTCCAGAGCCCAGTCCTCCACCATTCTACCCCGCACGTCCGTGTAACGAGAACCCCAAGCCAAGTTCTTGGCATTGAAGTCCCCGAGCACAAGCACGGGGAGGGAATGGCTTCCGATGACGACACTCAACTCCGTGAGGGAGTTGTGGAACTCGGCGAGAGTTCGGCTCGGGGAGAAGTAGACTCCCACTACAACGATCTCCCCGAACCGTGCTGCTACGCACCCCTGGCCCTTCCTGACACTCTCAAGGTTCGGGGTACCGGCGGCTACCGACGTAATTATGGTCACTGAGCCGCTAAGGTCCTCAACCCAGTCATCCCTGGGCGGGACAAAGTCCGGCTCAGCGACCACGGCGATGTTAATCGACCACTGCGCCATGCTCTGGAGCAACAGATCCTGAGCGCAGGCGCAGTGGTTGATGTTCGCCTGGAGAAGGCGTAATGGGGCCGTTACTGGCACTCCATTTCAGCCCCCTCCCGGGCCCCCTGCGAGGGCCCCGCTGCGGAAGTTGCAGCAGTAGCGGCAGCGGCGGCGACAGTGGCGGCGGCTGTGGTGGTGGCGACGGTGGGGGTTTTGGCGGTGGTGGCGGAGGGCCTTCCCTTGCCCCTGGCCTTGGCGGGAGTACCGCAGGACTTGCTCCCTGCCCCTGGTGATCGGCCGGCTTGCCAGCTGCCGCACATGCGGCGCAGCGCGGCGCGGCGGAGCAAGCCGCGGCCATGTGACCAGGCTGGCCGCAGCGGAAGCACAGGCCGCTGCGGTCCATCTCCGAGGTGCACCGGACCGACACGTGGTGCCCCACATGGCAGCGGAAGCACCTCAGAGGTCTGGGTTCCAGCAGCTTCACCTGCGCCGAAACCCAGCCCACCAAGAGCCTTCGGCCCTCCACAATGACTTTCGCCGCTGTCACAGGGCAGCTTACCGTTATGGTTCGCATGCCCGACAGGTCCGGACGTAAGGTGCCTGCCTTGACTTGCTCGGCAGGGCACCCACCGGTCCTGGTGACGGCGGCCACCACCTCCTTCTCGGTCACCGAGTCGTCCAGACCCAGTATGCGCAGGTCTGCGCATTCGACGGGCCTGGACACTCGGGCCTCGTCCGCATTTAGGGACGCTCTAAGCTTTTCAGCCAGAGCGTCAGCGGACGAGCCACGGGTTTCGCCAGGGATCTCCAGCACTCGAGCCCCTGTTGCGGTGACTCTAAGCCGGAGGCCCCCGGTGATCCCGAGCTCTCTGAGGTCCACCGTCGCTTTCGCCTTAGCGAGCACGTCGCGGTAGGTCACGCCCCTCTTTTCCGCGTCCGGCTGTAGTGTAATCACTACAGCTGCGGTCTTTGGGGTACTGAGCCTAACCGCGACGCCCCGCTCCTTTTGCTGGCGTTTCTGCTCCTGCCTCCTGGCCTTTTTGGCCGCCGATCGCTCCCTCGCTTTTTCTCCGGCCACCTGCCACCCGGTCTCGGCCGCGGAAGGCTTAGGGGGCGGGGGGGGGCGGCGATAGCGGCTGGCGCTGGCATATTCGCCGCCTTGCCCTTCTTTTGGGCCGCCGCCACCAAACTATGTCTCAATGTAAAGCACTCATAATATTGTGATGATGGATATATTGAACAGCGCGGGGGTCGTGGAGGTAGGTATTTAAAGTCAAGTTATAAGGATTTTATATGTACGAGTATACAAATACGTCGTCGTCTTACAAAGGTCGTCCACTCAATGTACGCGACATAAAATAGCTCTAGGCGTGATTTTTTTTTTATCTTCCATAATAGGTACAAAGCAAGAATAATAATAAAATATTAGAATAAAATTATGAAACATTCTGTTAATGATGTTTACGTGTCAAACGGGAGAACATTATCTACCCAACACTCGAGTCCAGTAGATCATCGCTCGCAACAGGGTGTTTTTACTACGTCATGCGTCATCATACTGAATAATATTTTTATTTTTAAATTATTAAAGTCTCATAAATACCTACTTTTTTAATGAATGTTTAGTATTCATTGGATACATGAAGTGGGCTGCCGTTGTAAGACGACTAAAAAGTCACGGTGTAGATAAATAAATAAATTTATACTGTCACTTACGGAATATCTTTCGTGAGTATCTGTTATTCTTAGCTCCCGACATCTAGATTTGTCTACACCTAACAATTTATTTACCATCCACCCACATTCTCCAGACATCCCGCGATTATGGTGCTTGCAAGAGCGTCGAAATATTGGGAGCTCACTGAATAATCACGGTAAATATCCCGTAAGTGTCAGTATAAATTTAGTTATAAACGTTTAATAAATAAAGGCGCAAATAAAATGTGTACATACCTAATTATGTTCTTCACAAAACCCGTTTTACTTATAGAACTTCAAGCAAAATAACACTAATATTCCACAATTCACAGGAAAAATATTAGAATACCCAACAAAGAACAGCTGTGACTAAACTGTAACGCTAGAAATGTTGTTATCTTCCACGTTATCAGATAAGAATGGTAGCGATATGCAAGATGACTAAGATGTGCCTAGTATTCTCGTGAACCAATGTGTTTGCATTTTTATCTTCAAGTTGTAATAATCTGGTCATATCTTAGTAAGCTCAGTTGAGGAGCTCGTGGCTAAATAATAACAGCCACTCGGGTCGATCTTTAGGTTAAGCCGTGCTTGCCTAGGTTGGTCTGTGGATGGGTGACCGCCCATTACATACCGAGTTTCCTCCGTGCCTCCGAGGCACGTTAAGCCGTTGGTCCCGGATGTCATTTGTAGACCTTTGACAGTCGTTACGCAGTCAGTGGTCCAAAAAGTCTGACAACCAGTCTTACCAAGGGGTATCGTATTACCCAGTACTAACTGGGTTGTGGAGGTCAGATAGGCAGTCGCTCCATGTAAAATACTGGTATTCAGCTGCATCCGGTTAGACTGGAAGCCGACCCCAATATAGTTGGGAAAAGGCTAGGCAGATGATGATGATTATGATCTTAGTAAGTTCAGTGACTACTGTCAAGACAGGAGTTGGAAATCAAAAGCATTTTTCAGAAAATGCCAAAATCAATTATTTGATGTATGTATTTTCTAACTAGACATATCAAATCAAAAGTTATTTATTTATTCAAACTAACTGTAGAACAGTCTTTTTTAATGCCAATTACACAAGACAGTCCCTTAAGCGCCCGACCTTCGACACTTCCTAGTGTTTAGCTGGGAAAAAGAAGTGGGGGAACATACCCTCCAGCAACACATCTGTCTGTTAGGTTAGTTGGAAAAGATTTTACACAATAATCAATCAATCAATACGTTTATTTCGAACAAGAGTCCATATGGGTTAGTAGTCTGTCAGGGCTGCGGGACTGTTCGAAAGAGATACCGTGGCCCTGGAACACAAAGGGCAAAGAAAGAACATGGATGGGTTTTATTCAGTACAAGTCTGACACTCCCTTCCGCTCCGCCAAGAGTGGTCATTTGATGAACTACCTGAAAAAATATATATATATATATATATGGGTTAGAAGTGAGCACTTAAGAACTATATGCTATTACGAATTTTAAAAGAAAAAGAAACAATCATTATTAAAATCAAATCAAAACAAAACTAATTCAATAGTCCCAATTTACAACCCAAATTAATCAAATTCAATATAATTTAATCTAATCTAATCTAATTTTATTTTATTTACCCTAAAACTTAACTACTACATAATACACACAATTTCCTTAATTCATAAATGTTTCCTCAGCACCGGGCCCACAGCTATGCCTACGGGACCAGTGCATCAGAAAAGGGCAGTCTGGCCTCTCCACATAACCTTCAGGATGCTGTTAGAGCTTCCACGTATCCTCCGCATTAGGAAAGCCGTTCTTTTGCGCATGACAGCCTCAAAACTTTGCGTGCCTCGGCAAAGATGCCCGACGCACTACACAACCGCGGAAGCTCCAGCAACAACCGAAAATCATTGTTGTACTGAACCCGGCGGGTGCTGTAGGCTCTCTGCGTATATCTGATCCAGAGGTTGCAGGTGTAAAACGTCTGGCAGTATGCCTTAAACAGCGTAATTTTCACGTCTTTAATACACCTTGCAAACCTGCCAGCTGCCGGCCAGCATATTACATCCAACCGACAACGCCCTTCGCTCTCTTTCTATATCCTTATCATCAGATAAGTTCTCGGTCAAAATGTGATCCAGATATTTGTAACGAGACAGTCTTTTAAGTGCCACCCCATACAAGTAGACAGAAGGAACTGTTGCTGGTTTTCTGGGACAAAACACCATCACCTCACTTTTCCTGACATTATACAGGAGACCATGGGCCGTGGCGTACCGTTCACACACTCCAAGCAGCTGTCTGAGAGCATCAATTTAGGGACTCAGCAGCACAATGTCATCGGCATAGCTTATGCTATAGATAATCTTACCATCAATAGAGCGGCCGACACCAGAGCTACTCAGCTCCTCCACCAGCTGATTCATGTATAGACTGAAGAGCACCGGGGAAGGTAGGCCCCCCTGCCTCACATCACACTCCAGTCCATACTCACCAGACATTATAATAATATTCGAAGTAATAACCTTATAATAGTGAAATAAAACATTAAATTAATTGCCAGAAATCAGTTAAATCCATACTAATCTGAAAATGCGAAAGTAACTTTATTTGTTTGTTACCTTGTCACGACTAAACGGCTGATCTGAAAACGGAATATATACTATTAAAAAATAATACACAACTTTGTAACAAAACTATGAGGAAACTCGGTAGCAAGACAACGTTTCTTAGGTAATTTTAACTCAACAAGCATTAATTAGGATAATTATAGCTATTACATGTTTCTTTGCACTACATCATTACGATGTACGGAAATTGAAGGTGGGGAAGAGCGCGTTGGCTGTGTTTTTTGAATTCCGTAGGTATTGTATTTTATTTATTATTTTGTTTATTTATTTTGTTACTTATTAATAACATTTTTAAATATTTCTTAAAAAAATCCATATAAAAAACAGTTATATGTTAAAGTTTAAAATTATGAGTCGTTACATAAACAGGTAAACATATAACCCACACCATTATCCACAGGTTAATAAATGAACAAATAAAGTACGGAATGATTAAAAAATATATGTTAATCATTTAAAAATTTTAGATTAAGATTGTGATGAAAGAATGTTTATAGCCAATGTTTCTCCATCAAGTGTGTATTATAGGTCTCCACAAGTAGACGAAGAAGCACTCGTGCCCCAGCGTTGGTCCTGCATGAATCCATGTGGTACAGTCGGGGCACGCGGGCCCCCGTCTGATAACAGTTCAGGTAGGGTAAAAGTATGGGAAAGCTTTTTCCCTTGTCTTGTTGCATTGTCTACGTCAAATTAAATTGATTGCTGAAGCTACACAGACAACCACTACTGTTTGATATTTAGTTCCTCTGCTCCTCGGAATGCATTTCATTACATCCATTCAGCCGTTGGTCCCGGCTGCCAAATGCAGATCTTTGACAGTCGTTACAGGTAGTCTGAAGCCAGTCTTGCCGATGAGTGTCGTGTTACCCAGTAAGAGGATGTCGAAGGGCCGATAGACAGTAGCTTCATGTAAAGAAACTGATATTCAGCTGCATCTGATTAGACTGGAAGCCTACCCTCAAATAACTGGGAGTCCAGGTAGATGATGAGATAGAAATCACCGCAGCAATCAGTGATAACAAACAAGCAAAGCTGTATCGTATATACACCTGTTTATGAAACAGACTTATAAGATTCGATTTAATGAGACACGTTAGAAAATTGATTTGGACATAGCCAGCCTATTGTCACTTCAGATTGTTTAAAAAGATCTTAAAAATCATAAAAGACGGATTGGTGGTTGAAACTTTGTATCACGGAACCCTAAACTTCCTGAAGGTTCAATTATTTACAAAATAATTGCATTATAACCTCGTTATGTAGTATGTAATTGACAGTTGAGGCAAATGAGTTTTCATCATAGTAGTTGTCGCCTGATAATATCGTCAAGGTTAATTAGACATTATAATTCATTGGCGTAGCAAATATGAACATAAATGCTTAAAAAATGCCACGAAGTGCAAGCTGTCAACTTTTTTATTCCGTCCTGTTGTATTTATAAAATCTATACTAATATTATAAAGCTAAACAGTTTGTTTGGTTTAACGCGCTAATCTCAGGAAATACTGGTTGGAAATTAAAACCTCTGTTAGTGTTGGGTTAGAGATTAAGGCTATCTAACATCACGCTACGACCAATAGAAACGGAGTATCAATGAATAATATTGCAAAAACTGGAAAAAATTATTCGTTCTGAGAGCTTCCGTTGCGTGCGCTACATAACAATACAACAATGTAAATCGAAAGGAACCTGAAAACTACCTTGAGGTACACTTTAGTTTAGGTAGTATTGACGTTTTAGACAAAGTAACTTTCTATGAGCTATAAAAATAACAATGAGGGAATAGTCAGAATTGTACTGAATTGAAAAGAGCTACCAAAACCGTACGTCTGTTCTGTCTCTAGATAACATCCTTATTTTTGACGTAAGTATTTATTTATTTATTTTATTTGGCTCCTTAACAATGAGTACACTATTACATATAGTATTATAGTAAAACATTACAAACTTAAGTCTAAGCGCCCCATCACCTATTATTATAGAAGAGCACTACTTGCACTAATATCTAATTAAACAAAGAAAAAAAGAAATTATTATAAATACAAATAAAAATAAAAAAACAACAGCAGTATTGATAATATTAGGTAAGTTAAGGTAAGCCAAACAGAATTAAACTTAATTATTTTGCAAATTACATTTAAACATTTTCCTCAGAGTAGGCACAGAAGTATGACTTAAGTCGATGTCTTCATCATGTTCTTTGTGTGCAGCATGCATTCTATGTAATGAGCAATGTTGCCTTAAGTTTGTATTGAAATTTAGCATGCAAAACAGTTTTTTATTTGAACTTATAAGTAGATTTCGTCGCAAGGATACTCTACTGAGCAACTCGGGACAGTTCAAAGAGCCTGTTACTAGTCTTTTCAGTTTTTTTTTTTTTAACGTGGCCCCACACTAGGAATTTCTCCTGTATCGTGGGTGCGTTTACAAATATTTAAATTCACATACACAAACAGCCAGACCCGGAACAACTACCTGGAGGCCATACAAATATTTGTTCCGTGCGGGAATCGAACCCCTGACACGACGCGCAGCAGCCAATCGCTCAGCCACTGCGCCAACCGTGCCGTCATTGCTTACAAAATTAAATCCAACATAATTATCTCATCGTTTCTCTAACGAGACAATCCTAAAATATATTAATCTTTCCCGGTACGATTTCAGACTTTTACCCAGACCACAATGATAAGTAAGATGCCATAATAAGAACCTTTTCTGCAATCGTTCGATACGCTTGATGTGCAGATTATAAAGGGTGTAAATAGACCCTTAACATAAACGAAAGGCACTTGTTCTCCCCGTCACTGCGATCATTTTTTTGTTCTAGACCTTACCTGGGAACCTTCTAGTTACGGAGATATTGGGGTCAAAGTTCCAACTTTTTCACAAGTTTTTTTAAATACATGTTTTTAAGGTAAGAATTTTACTTTACACACCTCCACGACCCTCTACTATTCAATCCATTCATCAGCACAATGCTATGAGTGCTTTCCAACGAGTCCTACTGTAAAACGTGATTTTTCACCCCAAAAAAAAAGTCGATTCCCAGCAATAATTTTTGCCTAAAGTTACTTAGTTTGATGTACAGAATGCTTGGTTGACGGATATGTGAAGGGTCTATTTAGACCCGGTATTTAGGAGACCAGACAACACTACAATATTCCAGGTGACTTCTGACTAGCGAGTTGTACATATTTTTTTTGGTTTTAATGTTTTAAAGGTTTTGCACTCTCTCATGACGGAACCAAATATTTTTGTTGCTTTTATTGTAACTTTGGCAATATTATGCTCAACAACACTAAGCTTTTTATCAAATTGAAAGCCCGGGTCTCGTATAGAATCCATTTCTTCAAGCTGTTGACCATTCATTTGCTTAGCCTTTTCCCAACTATATTGGGGTCGGCTTCCAGTCTAACCGGATGCAGCAGAATACCAGTATTTTACATGGAGCGACTACCTATCTGACCTCCACAACCCACTTAATACTGGGTAATACGATACCCCTTGGTTAGACTGGTTGTCAGACTTTTTGGGCCACTGACTACCTAACGACTGTCAAAGATGTACAAATGACAGCCGGGACCAACGACTTAACGTGCTTTCCGAGGCACGGAGGAAATTCGGTATGTAATGGGCGGTCATTCATCCACAGACCAACCTAGGCAAGCACGGCTTAACCTAAAGATCGACCCGAGCAGCTGTTATTATTTAGCCACGAGCTCCTCTTCTTCAAGTTGTTGACCATTAAAGTTAAATGCTGTAGGTGAGACATTTTTTTTTAGTAAATTTGACGTGCTTACATTTCTTGATATTTAAAGACATTTTATTGTGCTCACACCACTTACTCAGCCTATTTAAATGGGGTGCGTTGTCAGAATTCCTCCTCGTGTGCCTGATGGCTGCCGGTCCCTCTCGATATGTCTGGAGGGAATAGCAGCTTCTGGGCCGGTGCACCCTGGGCGTGGCCAGTATCCTTCCCCGAGGAAAGGGAAGAGATTCTTATTCCTCGGGGAATGTTACTGTCCATGGCTAATATTCTGACATGGGCGGGTCCCTCATGGACCAAGGGGGCGTTGCTCCGCGTGACCCTCTGAAAAGCAGAGGGCATAGCGGAGGAGCAAGGGCGGGCTCGGTGTGCACTTACCCTGCCTCCGAGCAGACAGTGAAGGACGTGCGTTCCTCACTGTCTCCGTCGATATCGTAATCCCACCGTCGAAGTGTCGTGGAACACGTCTCGCGGCTTCGATTGGGACCGAGGGTCTTGGCTTAACCGCCCGGACCACGAGGTAGAAAACCTCTATAAAAAGTTACCCCGAATCTCAAGCGGCGGCGCACCGCGAGGAGATGTATGGCTGACGGGTTCCTTTGGAAAATCAGTCTCTAGTGCGAACCACTGCCGGGCCTGGCTATGGCTTATCTGGGTACAGGGGGCACTGCCCAGATGGACTTTTTATTTCCCCCATACTCGTGGGAACAGTATGGAAACAAATACAACCCAAAACACGGCCGATATCGGCGAAGGAAGGGAGGAGAGGGATGCGGTGTCGGAGTCCGGCGCCGCATCCAGCGAGGTGAGCGCGGGAGGCTCAGTGAGCTCCCAGCGCGGGAGGCCCGGGGCTGCTGCGGGGAACAGGGAGTTCCTACGCAAGCGGTCCAGGCCGGTAGGCGACCGAGAGTCGTCGTCAGATGGGGAGCTGGCTTCGGCTCGTAAGATCCCCACCAGCAAGCGCGGCGGGATCCGTGGCAAGGGGAGAGGCCTCTCTGCCACCGAGAGGTCGGCGCGGCTTGCCGAGGAGGGGCGCCATCCGGGGGTGGCCACCGGTCACAGGGTGGCCCGTTCGGGCTCCACTGGCGACGAAGCGGGTGCAGATGGCGGCTCCGATGCGGAGCGTAAGGCCGGACTCGCGAAGGAGGTGGAGGCGGCGCTGAGGGCTGTCTCTTTGAAACGAAAGCCCTCCACCAGGCAAAGGGCTATACCTGCAGCGGTCGCCTCCATTATGGCGGCAGCGGAGGCCAGATTTGTTGGGCCCCCGCCAGACGGCGTGGCCAAGCTGAGGGCGGAGGTCGCTCGACTGACGGCCGCCACGGAGCTTCTCAAAGAGGAGAATATGAAGCTCCGAGCAGACCTGGCCAGTCTGCGCGAGTCCGGCTCTCGCGAGGCGCCCCAAAATGGGGGCCAGAAGCATCCAAGCCAGTCCGTGCCGGTGGAGAACCAGGTTCTGAATCTGGTTCGGCAGGAGCTGGCTGCCTTCCAGGCGCGGTTCTCCTTCCTGGAGGGCATTGTCCTGCGCCCCCCCCTAGCGGCAAACAAGGCGCCCCCGGGCCCGACGGCGGCCTCATATGCGTCTGCTGCGGCCTCCGCACCGGGGCCGTCCAGCCAGCCCCCCGGCAGGGTTATGTCGGCCCCGACGAAACCGGCTCCGGTTAGGAAGGCGGCGGCTCTGAAACAGGGCAAGGCGGCGGCCCAAAAGAAGGGCAAGGCGGCGAATATGCCAGCGCCAGCCGCGAGACAGCCGCTATCGCCGCCCCCCCCGCCCCCTAAGCCTTCCGCGGCCGAGACCGGGTGGCAGGTGGCCGGAGAAAAAGCGAGGGAGCGATCGGCGGCCAAAAAGGCCAGGAGACAGGAGCAGAAACGCCGGCAAAAGGAGCGGGGCGTCGCGGTTAGGCTCAGTACCCCAAAGACCGCAGCTGTAGTGATTACACTACAGCCGGACGCGGAAAAGAGGGGCGTGATCTACCGCGACGTGCTCGCTAAGGCGAAAGCGACGGTGGATCTCGGAGAACTCGGGATCACCGGGGGCCTCCGGCTTAGAGTCACCGCAACAGGGGCTCGAGTGCTGGAGATCCCTGGCGAAACCCGTGGCTCGTCCGCTGACGCTCTGGCTGAAAAGCTTAGAGCGTCCCTAAATGCGGACGAGGCCCGAGTGTCCAGGCCCGTCAAATGCGCAGACCTGCGCATACTGGGTCTGGACGACTCGGTGACCGAGAAGGAGGTGGTGGCCGCCGTCACCAGGACCGGTGGGTGCCCTGCCGAGCAAGTCAAGGCAGGCACCTTACGTCCGGACCTGTCGGGCATGCGAACCATAACGGTAAGCTGCCCTGAACAGCGGCGAAAGTCATTGTGGAGGGCCGAAGGCTCTTGGTGGGCTGGGTTTCGGCGCAGGTGAAGCTGCTGGAACCCAGACCTCTGAGGTGCTTCCGCTGCCATGTGGGGCACCACGTGTCGGTCCGGTGCACCTCGGAGGTGGACCGCAGCGGCCTGTGCTTCCGCTGCGGCCAGCCAGGTCACATGGCCGCGGCTTGCTCCGCCGCGCCGCGCTGCGCCGCATGTGCGGCATCTGGCAAGCCGGCCGATCACCGGGCAGGGAGCAAGTCCTGCGGTACTCCCGCCAAGGCCAGGGGCAAGGGAAGGCCTTCCGCCACCACCGCCAAAACCCCCACCGTCGCCACCACCGCAGCCGCCGCCACTGTCGCCGCCGCTGCCGCTACTGCTGCAACTTCCGCAGCGGGGCCCTCGCAGGGGGCCCGGGAGGGGGCTGAAATGGAGTGCCAGTAACGGCCCCATTACGCCTTCTCCAGGCGAACATCAACCACTGCGCCTGTGCTCAGGATCTGTTGCTCCAGAGCATGGTGCAGTGGTCGATTAACATCGCCGTGGTCGCTGAGCCGTACTTTGTCCCGCCCAGGGATGACTGGGTTGAGGACCTTAGCGGCTCAGTGACCATAATTACGTCGGTCGCCGCCGGTACCCCGACCCTTGACAGTGTCAGGAAGGGCCAGGGGTGCGTAGCAGCACGGTTCGGGGAGATCGTTGTAGTGGGAGTCTACTTCTCCCCGAGCCGAACTCTCGCCGAGTTCCACAACTCCCTCACGGAGTTGAGTGTCGTCATCGGAAGCCATTCCCTCCCCGTGCTTGTGCTAGGGGACTTCAATGCCAAGAACTTGGCTTGGGGTTCTCATCCCTACACGGACGTGCGGGGTAGAATGGTGGAGGACTGGGCTCTGGAGACAGGCCTGGTCGTCCTAAATCGGGGTTCTGTCCCCACGTGCGTGCGGATGCGGGGCGAGTCGGTGGTGGACATCTCGTTCGCCAGCCCCGCTCTGTCGCCGCGTGTCGTGTGTGACTGGCGCGTCATGGAGGGGGTGGAGACCTATTCCGACCACCGGTACATCCGGTTCGACGTCTCCACCCAGTCCTCAAGCGTGCCGGCCCTACAGGCCCCGAGTGGTCCGCGATGGGCGCTGAAGCAGCTGGACCGGGAGCTCCTCCTGGAAGCCTCGATCGTGCAGGCCTGGGTGTCATCACCAGTCAGGCCTGCCGACATCAACAACGAGGCGGGTTGGTTCCAGGAGGCCATGTCCGAGATTTGCGACGTGGCAATGCCCCGAGTTCGGCCAGGAAGCGCCCAGCGTCAGGTGTACTGGTGGTCGCGAGAGCTGACGTCTCTGCGCAAGGCGTGCGTTGCCGCGCGGCGCCTGTACGCCAGGCATCGCAGGCTCCGCATCCGCCCTCCGGATGCGGCAGCCATTGAGGCGGAGCTGTACGAGGGGTACAGAGCGGCGAAGACCACCCTCCAAGAGGCTGTCCGGCGGGCCAAGAATTTGGCCCGCGAGGAGATGCTGGAGTCTCTGAACGGAGATCCGTGGGGGCGCCCTTACAAGATGGTGCGGGACAAACTTCGCACCCGGGCCCCCCCGCTAACGCAGAGTCTCCGGCCTGAGCTCGTGGAGGACGTGGTGAGCGCTCTGTTCCCTTCGCGAGGGGAGCATCCTCCCCCGCCTATGGCTCCGCCGCCGCGTGCGGTGCCGGAAGCGGACCACACCGATGACGATGACGACGTTCCGGAGGTGACTGGGGTAGACCTGAGAGTGGCGGTACGCAGGCTGAAAGCCAGAAACACCGCCCCGGGACCCGATGGCTTGCCTGGCAAAGCCTGAGTCCTGGCCTCCGAGGCTCTCGGGCCCCGACTTTCCAGTCGGGGCCCTTCCGGGCTCCTAAGCGCATGCTTGGAGAGAGGCCAGTTTCCGCTTCGTTGGAAGACGGGGAAGCTGATCCTCATCCGGAAACCAGGGCGCCCTGCTGACTCTCCGTCCGCATACCGGCCCATCGTGTTGCTCGACGAGGTGGGCAAGCTCTTCGAAAGAGTCATTGCCAACCGCCTTGCCGGGCACCTTGCGGGGATGGGGCCGGATCTTGCGGAACACCAGTTTGGTTTCCGCAAGGGGCGCTCCACGGTGGACGCCATCATGCGCGTGAGAGCCCTCACGACGGGGGACGCGGTGTCCCGGGGCGGGGTCGTCTTGGCGGTGTCTCTTGACATCGCCAACGCCTTCAACTCCATGCCCTGGAGCTGCATTAGGGAGGCACTCCGGTATCACCGGGTGCCAACCTACTTTCGTCGTGTGGTCGGGGACTACTTGACGGATAGGGCCGTCATCTACCCCGGTCAGAGCGGAGAATGGAACCGGCGAGAGATATCGTGCGGTGTTCCACAGGGATCGGTTCTAGGACCGGCCCTGTGGAACATCGGTTACGACTGGGTGCTGCGCGCCGACCTCCCTACCGGCGTCAGCGTAGTTTGCTACGCTGACGACACGCTGGTACTGGCACATGGGAGGTCGCACGAGGCGGCGGCCGAAAACATGACACGCGGGGTTGCGATAGTCGTGGATAGGATCCGGCAATTGGGTCTCGAGGTGGCATTGCAAAAGTCCGAGGCCATGTGTTTTCATGGGCCTCGGAATGCGCCACCGTCGGGATCCCTACTGACGGCAGGAGGGGTTTCCATCGGCGTCGGGTCGACGTTGAAGTACCTAGGACTCGTCCTCGACAGCCGGTGGAACTTCGTGGACCAAACTGGAACGGACAGGGGCTGCCTTCAAGCGGCTCTTGCCCAACCTGAGGGGTCCAAACGCCTCCTGCCGGAGGCTATACGCGGGGGTCGTGCGGTCCATGGCCCTTTACGGGGCCCCGGTGTGGGCGCGTTCTTTAAGGCGGCAAGCCGCCCACTACCTGATCGCGCCCCAAAAGGTGATAGCCATAAGGCTAATCCGGGGGTACCGCACGATCTCCGGCGAGGCGGCTAGCCTCCTTGCCGGATTGCCGCCATGGGATCTGGAGGCGATAGTCCTCGCGCGCCTGCATGAATGGCGCGCGGAGGCACTACGTCGGGGGGAAACTCCGCTGCCGCGGCAAATTGCCGCTCAGCGGACAGACCTCCGGCGTGATATCATGGCGACATGGAGAGAGCGACTGTTGCAACCCCGTGCAGGGCACGCTACCATAGTGGCGATAAGTCCCCTCTTTGAGGAGTGGCTAGAGAGGCGCCACGGCGCCCTCACCTACCGCCTGACGCAGATCCTCACCGGACACGGTTGTTTCGGGAGGTTCTTGCACCGAATCGGGCGGGAGGAAACGCCCGGGTGTTTCCACTGCGAGGATCGTCCGGAGGACACGGTGGAGCACACCGTAGAGGTCTGCCCCGCTTGGGCGGAGCACCGCCGTGTCCTCATAGCGGCGATTGGCGGCGGCGATCTCTCGCGTCCGGCCTTGGTTCAAGCCATGGTCCGGAGCGAGAGGGAATGGGAAGCCGTCACCACCTTCTGTGAAGCAGTCATGCTAGTGAAGGAGGTGACGGGACGTGAGAGGGAAAGAACCTCACGTCCCAGCCGCCGCGGGAGACGCCCTGGGCGTCGGGGGTCACGTGGTGGCTCCCGGCCACCGTAGGCGCGGGCCTGTGGACGGCGAGTTATGGGCTAGCTCGCAGTCCGGCCGTCTTATGACGACAGGCCGTGTCGACGGCGCGTTCGTGTTCCACGCGCGCCTTAAAGAGATGTCAGCAACCGAGTAGGGGTCCGCATGGGCCGATGCCTGCCAGAGCTGCGGGACTGTTCGAAAGAGACACCGTGGCCCTGGAACACAAAGGGCAAAGAAGGAACATGGATGGGTTTTAGTCAGTACAAGTCTGACACTCCCTTCCGCTCCGCCCAGAGTGGGGGGGGGTCATTTGATGATTTCCTATCCAAAAAAAAAAAAAGAAAAAGCCTATTTAAATCGCCCTGAAACTGTACCGAAATAACAGGTTTTCTAATTGGTTTTATGGCTTTAGTATATTTATTTTTTTCGTTTCTTTGTCGCAGTAACTTGTGTACTTTGCACTTTGCACAGTTGGTAGTAAAAACGCTCGTTGGCGTTTGGTAATATTATAACAATAACAATTTTACATTTAACTGTGTAGAGGTCATACAGTTACTTACCGCCTGTAGTGAACGGAAAAAGACAAAACATAGCCTTTTTATAATATTTGACTTGTTGTACTTTAGACTATCGTCCGAACAGTGTCAATTGGTAAAGTAAAAGACGACCCACTGACCAAATATTGATATAAGAACCCCTCTCGGGGAGAACGTTTTAGAATTAATATCTAAAACTTAAATATCGATAGCTACAATGTCTATGATCAAAATTCCTATAAACCATATTATTATCCTTCACACAATCCAACCATCGTTTCTTTGGTTTTATCGACTCTTATAGCCATCCAAAGTGTAAGGTACAGTGTAAGGTGTGGGCACCATTACACGTTTACTAAAAGAATATCTGTAATTAGTTAACAAAATAAAAAATAAGGAAAATATTAATAATAACCAAAAAATCTAAAAAACATAACATAACACCACGCCTGTAATCCCAGAAGGGTTAGGCAGAGGTGCGCCTAAAGTACACCCACGTTTCGACAGTTATGTTTAAGTCCCCACTACTCAAAACTTTTCTCACGAAATTTTGTTCATTCCTCCGCAACACATGACTTTACCAATACAACCGATTCAGTCACCGGCGCCACTTTCAGACTTCCTCGAAAACTATTCTATACTATTTATTTATTACAATCGACAACCACTCACACACCACAATATTCAACAACAACAGCCTGTCTTCCGCCCCCCATGTCTCAGCCACCATTTTAAAGTCGTCGACTCATCTAGCACGGAGAAGTTCCACCCTACACTTGCCAATATACGCGGTTTTCAGTCCAGGATTCTTATTCTATTATTTATTCATAGATATCGAACTCATTTACCTTAATTGGTACTTAGATAGCGCAAGAATTAATAAAAACAAACTTTTTGATCTTGTCAATGATAAATTAGCACTTAAAGCTTTTTTTGAAAGAATACTCCTAAACTCGGCGTGGTTATTGAACTTTTTGTTTGTAAGCAAAATCAAAACAAGTACTTTAAAATACATATTTCTTAGTTAGACTTTTTGTCTGTCACAGGAAAATAAACTAGAATCTCAAGGTGGACAGCCAAATTAAATGCTATGTGTAACTAGGACAACTATTTATGCTACTTAGCCACAAGGTTTCGTAATAGTCAATTTGCCATAAAAGATCATATTTAGTTGCAGTCATCGAAGATTACTAGCTACATTAGGATAAGGGCGAGAGAAATATTATAATTTGGGATCAATTCTTTGGAGAATATAATCTTAATTACCGATGCATTGGCGTGGCGACATGTCGAAAATAACGCGACTGAATTTCCGCGTCCATAGTGTGTTATGTAAGAGAAACTACATCATCATCTGCTAGGACACAGGCCTTGTTGCATTCAGAGGGAGTGGACTTTAATTCAAGCGGGTTCGGTGTGACTTGGTGGGTGTCTTTTGTCTTCGAATGTTTGGTCCTAAGGCGTGCCGGTTTCCTCACGATGTTTCAAAGTCCTGAAAGCCTGATTTCAAACCCACTTCCTACAATTCGTGAGTCGGAGAGAGGATTACATGAGCTAAGTGACCTTGAGTGACGCACGCACACATTTACACAATAGACGTGAAAGCCATCTAACGACGACGCCTATAACAATTAACTCTCAAGATTCTCGAGATTACGCCCGAGTTTCTAATAGATGGTGCGCAAATAAGAACAGAGAAATAAAAATAAATATATTAAAAATGAATTGCAATCTGTCGGCACGGTTGGCGCAGTGGTTGAGCGATTGACTGCTGCGCTGCGTGTCGCGGGTTCGATTCCCGCACGGAACAAATATTTGTATGGCCTACAGGTAGTTGTTCCGGGTCTGGCTGTTTGTGTATGTGAGTTTAAATGTTTGTAAACGCACCCACGATACAGGAGAAATTCCTAGTGTGGGGCAACGTTTTTTTTTAAAAAAAATAAATAAATAAAAAAAAAAAAAAAAAAAAAAAAATTAAAACACTGAATTTGAGGTTGTAACCGTTATAAGTTTAAAAAAGGCACCTGGAAAGTATCCAAATACTTTTTTGACATCTAAAACTAAATATTCGGTGTTACGATAATTATTGCATTTCATAATTAATACTTTAGTTCACTAGTTAGCCATATTTCTTATTTCCATACAGTAATATTGTCAAATTGACGCACGGGACCAGTCAATGTGGCGACGCTTGGGGGAGGCATATGTCCAGCAGTGGACGTCTTTCGGCTGAAATGATGATGATGATGATGGAACGCGTTGGAGGTCGCACGTGTTCCAATTTTTCGAACCCGCCACCCCACCCCCGCTAAGTTTTGTTACGAACTGAGCCAAAAATAGTTTGTAAAAAATAATACTAAGTAAACACCGAGCGTAGGTTTATTTGAAATGTCATTTGTTGACAAAAGTACAGTACCTAAAAGGGAACATAGTCAGAAGGTATAAGATAAGAGTTACGCAATAGAAAGAGAGGCAGCTTCTAGGAGAATATAACTGTAGGTAATTAGCGCTGTGCGGCCTGAATTGAACTTTATTGTGTCGTAGCATAAGTCGCTATTTATGATTTCGCAATATTATTTATAATTTTCGGTAACTTTGGAATGGGCAACTACAGTACTTTCACAGACTGTAGCTTCATTTTATTATCTTTTTTTCGACAATTCAAAACTGCCTGTAACTGGCCTACTAAAATCAAAACATTTATTCCAATAATTTTTTTTTGTAAGGAGTTCTAAAAAAAGTTTTGTAGGGAGCCCGGTAAGCCAAGGATTATCGAGTTCGACATGGGCAGAAAAAAAAAGTATGTAGGGGAGAAGGAGATAGAATGAGTAATGGTCGATATCGTATTTGGTACGCACGACGGCCGATCAAGCTGTATAAGACCAGTTTATGAGGATCTCTCATTGTATAGAAAATCTATACAAAGCGAGGGTAATTTATACTGGAAATGTACTGCTTCATGTGCCGCCATGTGTACCTACTAGTTTTTTTTTATTTTGTTGACTTATTTACATATTTAAGATAAAATCACTTTAATTTTTTTTATTTTACTTTGCATTTTATGCTTTAATTTTTTTGGGTCGAAAATGAAAATGACACCCATGACGACAAAGCTGAAAATTTTAATTGGCGCTATCTTGAATTTTAATTTTGTCCATATTTTCGTTATCAGCGACCCCGAAAACCATGAAAATGACACCCATGACGAAAAAACCGAAAATTTTCGTCAGCGCCATCTTGTATTTTAATTTTGACCTCATTTTCGTTATCAGTGACCCCAAAAAGCACGAAAATGACACCCATGACGACAAAACTGAAAATGTTCATTGGCGCCATCTTGAATTTTAATTTTGACCTCATTTTCGTTATCAGCGACCCCGAAAACCATGAAAATGACACCCATGACGAAAAAACCGAAAATTTTCATCGGCGCCATCTTGGATTTTAATTTTGACCCCATTTTCGTTATCAGCGACCCCAAAAAGCACGAAAATGACACCCATGACGACAAAACTGAAAATGTTCATTGGCGCCATCTTGAATTTTAATTTTGACCTCATTTTCGTTATCAGCGACCCCGAAAACCATGAAAATGACACCCATGACGAAAAAACCGAAAATTTTCATCGGCGCCATCTTGGATTTTAATTTTGACCCCATTTTCGTTATTAGCGACCCCAAAAAGCACGAAAATGACACCCATGACGACAAAACTGAAAATGTTCATTGGCGCCAACTTGAATTTTAATTTTGACCTCATTTTCGTTATCAGCGACCCCGAAAACCATGATCATGATGACACCCATGACAACAAAACCGAAAAAAAAGAAAAGTAAAGCATAAAATTTTTAAAAACCGAAAGGCGCTTGGCGTGTAATTTTGAATCATACCCGTATTCATGATCTTAGTGTCAGTCAGATTTTAAATTTAGCTTATTTACGAAAAATAAGTAAGTATACCTACTTATTTTTAATTATACTTTGGTTATTCTAGTCACAGAATACAAAATAGTACAAGGATGTACAGGTACACACGGCGACACACCTAGCTATAAATTTCCAGTATAACATGGCCTCGCTCTGTATACATTTCCCGTACAAAGAGACATCGGCATAAACTGGCGATGCGGCCGGCGCGGCTAGTCCAGAAGACGGACCCGCCACGTACTTGTAGCTTCATACATATACTGCGCAGTGCGCCTGGCCTGTTCTAGCTTAGAAAAGTTGTAGGTATATACGCATTGACAATAACTTCAGTGTCGACATTTTCAACTTTCTCCAGTAAAAAATAATTACATTTCAAATTTTTTTTTAGTTACTTATTATTGAATATTTATTTTTATATTAATATACTCCGTAGTATTTCAGATCATAAAGCAAAAAGAAAAAATAGCATCATATTCCTGGAATCGAACCCGGATACCCATAATTACAAATCCGTACCTCTTCCAAATACACTATTGTAACAGTTACGCTAGTGATCGAAATAACTGAGTGTATGCGAACTGACATCCATCCGTCAAACGTCCAGGACTTTTTCAAAATTCATAGTTTTATATTGTTAATATAAAAATAAATATTTAGTAATAATAAAATGTTCTTACGTTTTATTATTACTAAATATAGTTCATATGTAGTAACGGGTTTCACTTTATTTCCCATATTTACAAATGACAAGAAGTACCTTATTTATAACGCTATTTTCAGTTAAAATATTTTATATTTACACGAAACTACAATATTTACGGAAAGAAGACATAAAACAATGAATTTATGAATAAAATTATACAAACAGTAAACAATCTCGGCGTAATAATGCGGCGAAAAATGCGGCAAAACGAGCGACACGTCCATATAGCATCAGGCCTCGGCCGGCAGTGTCGGTACACAGGCGTTTACGCACACATGCGCACGTATTTTGCTCAGAGATATGAATATGCGATTTACAAAAAATCTATAGATTGGGTTAAAAAACTAAAACAGTATCACGTTAGTATGTTGCGTGAAAAATAATTTGACAAAAAATCAGAATGATTGCATGTGTATTAGTATGGTTTTTACTCGTGAATAGAAATGTTTGGAGGCATCTTTGTGATTTTTTTCTATCGTATCAAATTTGTAGTATTGTGTTTTCAAAACACTATCGTACTAGCATATATCCTGAAGAATATCATATATTTTTCTGTTTTTCTTTGCTGCAGGGGATCATATACTTTAAGGCCTTGTTAAACATGCTTTTAGCTCATGTAGTCGCCTTAACTACTAGGTCGCTACTGCCATATTCACTCTCTCAATATTGAGGATCGGGTCGTGACTCCTCATCTGATAGTGGGTCCATGAATGTAAAGAGCACCTTGTCAACCGTCAAAACTGATGAAAGACAATTTGTCAAGTGAGTTTAATCGCAAAGATCGTCACTTGAGATACCTCACGATTAAGATCGCAGTTCATTAAAATGTTTGTAAATCATGTGATTGCATCAAATTGCCTTAATTACCACAAACATGCAGTCAACATCTAATACTGCAAACACGTGAGTCCACATTACTTAGTCACGTGTAGTGTGACCTAGACATAGGGTCAAACGACACCGCACAGTCTATATAGGTAATTGTAAACGTGCAACTAAATGTTTTAATGACACAAAAACATACAGTAGTATGCATACATAATAATATAACTAGGACTGCCTCGTTGGTCTAGCGCAACTGCTGAACAAGAGTCCTGGGTTCGATTCCCGGGTCGAGCAAAGTGTTATTGGATTTTTCCATCACGAATTTCTCAGTAGTAGCCACAGATTCTGGATCTGTTCCCGGTTGATGGCAATAGGCTCGCCTCCTATTACATGGGACTCAAACATAACTGGCAAAATGTGGGTACTATTAGGTACATCTTTGCCTAACCCTTCAGAGATTACAGGCTTAATAATATTATGATTGTAGTTTGTTTGTTACCTTTTCACGCTTACACCACTGAACCGATCGTAATGAAATTTTGCATATACGTTCATTCAGAAAAACAGTACTGTTTCCGAGGAAAACAACAATATTGTTCTTATGATAATAGATGGCGCCACGTGTCTTTCGAATCATGTTTGAATTATATTATTCAAAACAGAGTACAACCCGAATTGATTGTTAAATTCTAAATTAACGCGAGTGAAGCCGTGGGCAAAAGCTAGTGTAATAATATAACAGCCTGAAGTCTAGGTTAATGTGCCTGGTTATTAGTAATAGATTCCCCCCCATTATCTTCATGACAGGTAAACGTAGCTTTAATGGTAACGTGCGTGTTTTACTGCTACACCTCTGCATAATGCTTCGGAGATAGCAGCCATCTATCCAATTGGGTAGCTTGGGTCCTCAATGCCTTTACTTATGCTTACACTAGCATCATCGGACGACAAGACGTCTGTGTTATGACATGAATCAGTGATTGAATCAAATAACGACGTATTATAATTTATAATACGTTCAATCACTGATTCACATAATAACAGACACATTTCTTGTAATCGTCTTATCAGCTGATGTTAAGTCAATACACATTACGAAAAAAAGTTGCTAAGTTATAAAAAAAACGATACGATTCATAACCAAGATTTACTTAGTTGGGTCAAGAATGGAACTATTACAACAACTTGTGGGACTCCAATGATTGAACTGAGAAATGCGTTAAATATCTTACTAGTTAACAACACCAGTCGTGAATTAAACAGTCTACTAGTTAAATATTCATGATTAAGGTATCACATTAGTACGACATTTTCTAAATAAAAAAGGGTATATGCGTGTAGAGTGAATAACGCAGTTGAAGGCTTTAGACGAAATTAAAATTAATGATTCTTTTGTTTACCAATAATGCACTATAATGTAATAGTGCCAAGATGGTGTGACGATCTGATCTTGTTTTCGGAGCGAACATGGCCAGAGTTTGCAGATAGGGAGGTTTGGATGGAGAAAAGGGAGGCCTTCTTTGCCCAGCAGTGGGATGACACATGCTAACAGTAACCAGTGACATTGTATATATACACAGTGCGTTTATACATACTATAAAACGCCTAAGGTTTTTTAAAAGGCAATATCTAGTCAATGATCAACACTATCGAGGTGCTTAAGGATTTAGAACAACATTTTAATATGAATTCTATAAAAAAACCCCCAGAGATTGCTTCATCTATTTAACTCAAGCTAATAAAAGAGCATCACTCCTGCAAACTTGTTTCATCTGCATTTATAAAGCGCCTATTAAAATACTAAAACAGTACATACGCCGCGCAATAAAATTTACATAAATTACTAAACTAGGCACCTGACGTGTTTATCGAGATAATAAAAACTTGACATTGAAAACCAATGTTGTCCTAAACCCAGATGGAACATGGTTTTCTGTATTTTAAAACCTCTCACGGTCCATACAAATATCAATCGAACGTGGTTAATATAAGCGTGGTGCAATATCGGCAATGCCTTCAGCATGCACGTTCCGCAAATATAACAGTCCATCTCCATATGGAATTGACCACGGGCTGAATCCTACGGGTTTTAAGGTTTTTATTTTTTTACAATTTCTGTAACTTTGTCTTAGTTTTGCTAGATGTTTCGTATTAATATAGCAGTGTTACAGGCTTTGATAGGTATTTGAAATTTAATCTTTATAGTCTTTAACTTTATTTTTATTTTACAGAGAGCTAAATCAGGTGAATTGTCTTTTTGCAGCATTGTCTCTCTCTCTTCTTGTAATCCATCCAAAGGTTGTCTTAACAAGATCGCTTTTAGCGATAAGACCGCCATTGTGCGCCTATGTGAAATGTTCCCTTTTATGTTTACTTATATGGTGTACATAATAAAGAATATTCTATTCCATTCCATTGTCAGAGGTACACAATATTTTTGTGACACCTATATTTTAGTCCTATCTTCTTTATCGTGTGGTTAGTGCCTAACTTGATCTCAGAGTTTTTATGCCGCCCATAGGCCTCTGACTTGTCTTTATATACCGTCGAGAGATATCTCTCAGGCATACCGGTTTCCTCACGATGTTTTCCTTCACCGAAGCAAGTGATAACTATACAATACGCACATGAATCCGAAAAGTCAGAGGTGCATGTCTTGGGTTCGAACTTAAGACCTATGACTTGGCAGTCCGACGGTCACACCAGTAGGCTATCACTGCTCATTTAAGTCCTGTACCTGTGCTAAAATAAACTCATTTGATTAATTTGTGCGGCCTTCTTATGCAACTTCTTGTATAACCACACCATCAATGTGTGTATGTCATAACTATCGGCAACCTTGATCCAGTGATCTTTCACGCTAGCAAATTACTTAACCGCTGTCATCATCATCATCTGCCTAGCCGCTTCCCAACTATGTTGCGATTGGCTAAGAGTCTAATCGGATGCAGATGAATACCAAAATTTTGTGTAAAGCGGCTGTTTATCTGACCTCCACAGTCTATTATGTAGCATGATACCCCTTGGCACGACGGACGAAAAGAAAAGATACATTTTATTTAACCATTGTTATTTAATAATATTTTATTTTTGTTTTTATGATAATTTCATTATCACCACCACAGGAACTAACATAAGAAAATTAAAATTAACCTAAAATATCACAATCAAAATAATTCTATGTTTTTACTTGTTTGGATTACACGGTGGAGTTCAATTTCTGCTGACTTAACTTTAGAGCTTTTAATTTAGTCAGGAAAATAATTTTTAATGTGACGGAATATTTTTATAACTATTCAATTTGTTAAACAAATTGTTAATTTCAGTGTCGTTACTAATAGCTGCAAAGGTAATTAAAATACTTATGTGAAGAATTGGGAAAATAAAAACTTTTAAAACCGGTATGGACCGAATAAACAACTATACCTAACAGATAAAATACTGTGGTATCTGTGATAGTTCAGTGTCCGGAGCCGTGTCTCCAATTGGACCGTACCATAAGGAATAGTAAAAAACCTATTAATTTGGAAGCGCCAAGATAGCCCGCCTAATTCATACAATCTGACACTGACCTACAAATTGCAAAAAACGTATGAAAATATTAATTTCGCGGACTACCCAGGCGTTTGCACCTTAAATGTTTTTGACTTATACAATATTATTTTTAAAACCTATCATATTAGAAATAGATTAGTCCACAGTCAAACATCTGAAGGATCCAGGCATGCCCATGTATTCCTCATTGAATTTCTGTACGTTTCTCTTTGTTTCATCTGAGCAAGCTTTGAACATATTTTTCACGTAGTCCACATGTTTTATAGAACTTAATTCTAGCATCATCTCAGCTGTAAAAGTAACATAATTGTTTTTATTAGTAACAGCTCTATTGATCCTAAAAGATTTTAGATAATAAAGTGAGAAACAGAAGATCGAGAAAAAAAAAATTCCATGTCTAGAGACACCTTTCAGTAAAGTTGTTTTTTTAAACGTATACTAAGTAGAACATGGTCTTTGATCTTTTGGCGCTTCTTTGACACTGTCAGAAAATCGCTATTGGAAAGCATTTGAAAGCAAAATTGTCTTTGGATATTGTATAAAACAAGGGAAGCATTAGTTACGCACTCTAGACGAGCGAGCAGTCGCCAGTTCTTGCAAGCATCTGACGAGTTTGTTCGCATTGTTCCGTCTACGGCAAGTTGTCTATAGTAAAACGACTTGGTTTGTGATCAATCAGAAGCGATGTTGTTACTTACCGTGCAATGATTCAACAGATTTCTGTTCTCCACCGTACTCCAACGGCAGCAGTTCCCTAGGCACCACTTTATGTAAATCTTCTAAAGAGCGTTGGACATGCATTCTGTTGCCGATCTTCTCGCTAACAAATTGCTTAACAGTATTAATTATCAATTCTATGGCTTTTGATTCTGTTATCATTTGAATGCTTTTCAATCTGGCTCCGTAGCCTTCCTGTAAAAAGAGGTTACATGGATCAGGAAGTAAAATCATGACGCTTTCTCCGCAGGGTTAGGAAAACATGTGCCTATGCTACACCACATTTTGCCATTTAGGTATACTTATGTCCCGTGTAAATGGGGTCAGCCTATTATCATCAGCCGGACCCATATACGAGTTTTGGACTCCTAATGAGAAAAGCCTGATGGCTAAACCCAGTAACACTGGGAATCGAACCCACACAGTATAATACTGGTATTTAGCTGCATCCGGTGAGACTAAAAACCAACCCCAACGTAGTTCAGAAAACGCTAGACAGAATGATGAGACTGTTTTTTTATAAAATTAAGCCACCAGCTCATCTCATGTTATGGACACATGCAATTGTCTTATAGGGAAATATAGAAAAGGTGTAGTTGCCATCCCAGACCCAAATCGCTCCACTGAAATATGTCATGTGAATGTAATTACACCGATACACAAACTCTTCGAACCAACAACCATTGTTTGGTGGTAGATTATGATGAAGTGCTTATTGGTACGAGCTGTTTGAAGACTTTCAAATAACTCTGCAACCCAATTACAGGGTAACATGATAAGCTCGAAAGACTGACAACCAGTCTCGGCAAGGGTTTGGGAAGACTAGTTGTTAGACTTTGTAGCTGTCAAGGACTTACGAGTGCTGATATTGGATAGTGTAGAAATTACATCTAAAGTTATTTACTATACGAACCTTGTAGAAAGTAGAACAAATTTCGGTGCGTTCAAGAGTTTTTGCCATAGTTATTATTGGAATCAAATAATTATAACCTACCACTGCTTGTCTTTGCATCACCCAAAGGTTGACTGGTAGAAAATGCCTATGGCATTAAGTCCGCCTCTGTACTTCTGTGCTTGAAGTGTTAAATAAATAAATAAATATAACGACTGACTAACGACAAAGCTCACAACTTAGGACCCATTCTTCTTCTTTTCGATAGACTCAAATAATGCCACCTGCACAGCTCTATCGTTAGCTTCATTTACATCCTGGAAGGTCCAGGTGGCTGTGCAGGATGGGCAAGAAAGGAGGTGGGGCATATCTTGCAGAGGGGCTCCACACTGACATTGTATTTGGGACGGGTCGATGATACCCCATTTGGATAGATTATTTCTTCAGCGGACCAGTACCAGGACCCGTTAATATTAATGTTAATAATATATGTATCAGTGGTGCTAGGCAACTGGGCTTATCACAGTAATAAACGTCCCTTTGTGCCTATTGGCCTTGTTTTGTTCTGATATGGAGGGAAGTGGAAGTTATGTTTTTCCTACTCCTCCGCTATTCTTTTCTGATTAATTTCGTTGCGGGATCCAGGACAGTTAAATTGTTTCTCTGGGACTTCGTCGAGCTTCATTGTCTCGGCGCTGGTGTTCGCCACTGTTGATTATGGCTTTCAGGAGTTGCAGTAGTTTGGGAATAGTGTGGCGGGGTTACGAGTGTTAGCCACCATCGGCAACTACAGTACTTTCACAAGTTATTATGCCTTGTGTCTGCCTTGCGTTTTTTTTTACATTCAAACGTGCCTAGCATAACACAGCATAATCAGCCTATTAATGTTCCCACTGCTGGGACGCAGGCCTCCTCTCTATGAGAGGGGAATGGGCTATAATCCACCACGCGGGCCCAGTGCGGATTGGTAGATGTCACATGTCTTCGAATTTTTGGTTCTAGGACATGCTGGTTTCCTCACGATATTTTCCTTCACCGTTTTGAGAGCAGTGGTGATGAAATAACTTACACAAAGTAATGCGCCTGGCTGGGTTCGAACCCACGACTTATGCTCGTAAGTCGGGGTCTCCACCACTATTAATGCCTTGAGTTTGAGTTGGGACATTTTGCTTTACGTTTTTGCTGAGGCATGGAGGGTCTCATTACATAATATGTGGTCATCCATTCACTGACCAATCTCAGCTAATTAAATAAAATACTTACGACTAATATGGTTATAAATTGCTGTAGTTCCACTGTGTTTATTTTTGATATTACTTCGAACAAATTCATCTTCCTGCAGTCGTATATACAAACAAAACCGTTACAATAGTCATTGGCTTTTAAGTATTCAGCGACCTGAAAACAAAAACGTATTTTTTAGAGAACACCATATCATAACATCACGCCTGTAATCCCCGAAGGGTTCCGCAGAGGTGTACCTAATAGTACACCCACATTTTGGCAGTAATGTTTAAGTCCCATGTAATAAGGGAGGAGCCGATAACCATCAACCGGGCAGAAATCCAGACTCCGTGGCTGCTACTGAGAAGTTCCTAAGGGAAATACCCAATAACAATTTGCCCGACCTGAGAATCGAAGTCAGGAAGGACCTCATGCTCAGCAGTCAAGTATTTAAAAAAAAATACATTTATATTTTTTATGGAGTTACAAAGATCACAGACGTATCGCGCAGTGTCATTGCAATCGAGAGGCTGCACCGTTTCTGGTTGCCATCATAGACGCGTTCGCAATTGTACTGTTAGAACAAATCAATCTATAAATAAATAACTTACGTTAATACAGTACTGGAAATACTGCATAAAACTCGCGAGGGTTAATTCGTTGTCGTTGATTTGAATTACTATTAGTCTGTAGTAATCCTCAGTTAGAATTGGCAACGGGACCAGCTTCCTGCAAACCAGAATTCAGACGTTTAGGTATCATATTAACTCACATTTTTAACCCCCGACCAAGACAGGGGTGTTATAAGTTTGGAGTGTGTATTTGTGTGTCTGTGTGGCATCATATCTCCTGAACGAATGATCCACGTGGTTGATTAGGATCTTCAGCCTTGCTCAGAAGGGAAGCTGAACCCAAGCATTTTACCATCGCTCTTAAGCGTTTAGAAACACCTTGAAGAGATATTCGTCGAAGACATACGGCTCATTCCCATCCACGGACGGGAGGCCTATGTCACAATGATTGTGGTCCTTAAATTGTTGAGCAGACGAATTTTCCAATTTAAAATATAAAGAATTTTCTTAAAAATGTAAAAGAAAAACTATGCTATGCTATTGTGGTGTCCCTTGCTTTAGCACAAATACTTATAACTAAATAACTTCAAGCAGCTTATAATGTTCCCATTGCTGGGACACAAGTCACCTTTCAGTGAAAAGCACAAATACTTATAACTAAATCATT
This sequence comes from Noctua janthe, assembly GCA_910589295.1. NCBI lineage: Eukaryota > Metazoa > Arthropoda > Insecta > Lepidoptera > Noctuidae > Noctua > Noctua janthe. Next base: position 13,669,288 of record OU342573.1, read on the forward strand.
TCAACCAGCTTATAATGTTCCCATTGCTAGGACACAAGTCACCTTTCAGTGAAAAGCACAAATACTTATAACTAAATCACTTCAACCAGCTTATAATGTTCCCATTGCTGGGACACAAGTCACCTTTTAGTAAAAAGGAGTGGGCCATAATGTACAGATGCTAGCACTTCAAGCTACACGAAACTGTCAAATTTTTCTAATTAAGCTTGAACTTAATGCTTTAGCGATAAAGGACATTGAGCAAGTTACTATGTACACAGTATAGTAATGAAAATTAGACACAAAAAAGGGGTAGTGTCATACTTTAAAACAAGGTTAAATTCAAAATTAAATATTGTGGGGTTTTTGAAAAAAAACATAAGTTGAATACCTACCTATTGAGGTTATGTTACATCAAAACAATCAAAACGTCAAAGCTAAAAACAATATTCTCGGCTTACCGAGTTAACACGGTAAACAGAAAACACCAATTTGTTTGACATTTCATCGAATAGTGTTGTGACACGACAATAGACTACGGCGTCATAACATTATCGATTATATCTTAATTGTTTTATTTTTGCCTAGAAATTGCTTTTTAGCGAAAAAATAGTAACATAATTAAAGAATAATAATAATGACAACTCTTAATCCTTTTTAGTTGCAAATGTAGATTATTTTGTTGTTCCGCGATTTATGTTAATGTTTAATCGATCGATTATAATTGAAAAAGGAGTCGCTTCACTATAATGTAAGAAATGACTACTTATTGTATTAAATACTATTAAAATTAAAATAGAAACCCCACAAATTATTTCAATGAATTTAAGTCAAAAATAGGTTAAAATAATATTATGAATTATACATTAACTCAAATGGCCTTACGCGTCAAAAAGTGAATCTATAAGTGCTCAATCTCCTTTGAAAATCTATTAACGAAATTTGACAGATTGTAGTAGCTTTGGTGTGCTGTCGTCTGTACCACGTGGGCTCAGTGCATGGCGCATCCATGACATGACATGCCGGTTTCCTCACGACGTTTTCTTTCGCCGTTTTTAAAGCAGAAATGGGGAAATGATAGGCCTTCTACCTTTGCCACCTATACAACATTACTGATTCTGATACTGTTTATCTGTGTTGTCCTACTGCAGGACCAAGGCCATCAGGTAGTCACTACATCCAGTTCATCCCGCCACCTTCTACGATGTTTGCAACGACGCGCGACAACTTCTGGAGCAGTCTTTTTTTATTTTTTAAATAATTCATGACTTACGCTATACTCAAAATGCTTTGCAGTTCCATCTTGACATCGGTCTTCGAAAAGAACTTGGGTAACAGCGTCTTCATCGTGCACAATCGGTCTATTTGCTTCTTCGACTTTTCCACGGAACCTTTGCAACATATCAGCGTTCTCTCCAGGTATTCCTTGCCTGAAAAAAAAATATGATGACTTTTGGCTTTGGTTTTTCTAAATCAAAATAGGGCTCTAACAAAGACCTCCGAAAAGGAAATGGGCTGTAATCCACAATAATAATAATAATAATACGTTTATTTCAGATAAAATCCATACAGCACAATAGTAAATTAAAAATGAAACAGTCAGCTTACAAATAAAAAAATAAAAAATAAAAAACAACACAACACAACAAACACAAATACACAATGCAGACACAGTGTGCATTGGTGGATTCGCAGTTTTTATAGAAGTGATAACGAAACAATGCCACAAAGTAAAGTGCCTTCTTAGAATCGAACCCATGAAAACAAAAGGAGAAAAAAAATAAAAAAATATTACGCTTCAGGTGGTACAAAATCGTAAAACTAGTGGGAATCAAAATTCCCATAATTTTTTTCTACTGGTCTATTACAACATTCTTACTTTAAAACTAATGGGGTTTTTGTTAGTAAAGTTTTTGAGAGTAAAGATACAGAAAGGGCTCCTGTGCCTGACTGTTTGTGTATGTGAGTTAAAACATTTTTAAACGCACCCACGATACAGGAGAAATTCCTAGGGTGGAGCAATGCTTTAAAAAAAAAATCTCAGATGATCACACTTTAACATTTTATTTACCAAAAATGTATGAACGAAAATGTATGAACCGTTTACTAAACTTCAACTCGTATCATAAAAAAAAAATCAGAACATGACACAATAATTTTATTACGTAGATACAGTCACGAGCACCAATATGTATACACTTTCTTAAAATCTAAAAGCAATTATCGCGGAAAATAACGATTGTAATTTGGAGATAGGATCTTTTTCATAAAAATATAAATTCCAGAATAGGTACTATGTTCGTAACAACACGAAATTTTAATCAGAACAGTAGGAGAAACACACTTTTAAAAGTTGTTAGGTGTTTACATATTTGTGCTCGTGACTGTATATATTACCGACCAGACGCCTTTAGATGGTGTCTCAATAAAAATGATGTAGTTTTATTGCGTCACATTAGGTAGACATTATGTCGTAAACAAACATATGCTAGATTTCAAGTTTACTGGCAAAAAAACTTGTTTATTACAAACAAGTTGTTTGAATAGTCATATTTTGTAACATAATTTGCTACTGACATAGTTACAATTGCGTAAAGCGGATTTACACAGGTTAAGTAACGGGTCAGAATTTATAACGATTGAATCATTTGTTGAAAAAATGTTCCCATCTGCTGTTGGAAGAGTTGACGGAAATGTTAGAAAAAGAGATATATTAAAAAAGTGCGAGTCGTACTCGCGCATGAAGGGTTCCGTACCATCGTAGGAGGGGAATCCCTTTATTTTTTTTAATTTATTGTTTGTTGTTATAACGGCAACAGAATTACATGTTATGTGAAAATTTCAACTGTTTACCAATTACGGATCATGAGATACAGCCCGCTGACAGACGGACAGACAGCGGCCGCTTAGTAATATGGTCCCGTTGGTTACACTTTGGGTCCTCCTCCTCCTCAAGTCGAACTCCTCATTACTGAAAACCTCTCCTCTCCTTCCTTGAAAACTTCTTTTCCCTGACGACGTTTCGCTATCTCTGTCTATCCTTGCCCAAGTGAAGCGCACCATGAAATTTCGTATCAAGAAAAGAGCCTATCTGGTGGGGCCATCGCAAAGGGCTGCGACCTCTTGGTCGTTTACCATCCTTGCCGGTAACCATCGGTTGTTCGAGGTTATTGCCATCTTTTCTAGCTATATGGCCGCCTATACCCATCGGGTACGAAACCCTAAGAAATGAGTTTGGATAAGAATTTTAGTTTTCGCAGCATTTTAATTTGAATTACGACGCGACGTCATAACTTTACAACGTAGCGCCAGTAACTGACCAAACACCGACTTACTCGCTTAGACAAGGTCAGTGCCGCTTGCTTAGGTGGCGAGGAAGTAGACGTGACATCGATGTACTGTCTCCAAATCAATTGATCTCTAATTGTATCCAGACGTTTATTTTATTGACCAAAGATAAAATGTTTAAATTATTCCATCTCGTAAAGACAAAATTCAAAACGCTAATAATAAATAATCAGTATCTGCGAAGCCTTTTTCCACCCTGAAACTATTCAGGAGTTATGCACGCTAAAACTAGGTTTTACTTTTAATTTTTGCTTGGGCATTACATTTATGTGTCTTATAGAGTTCGTGAAAATGGGAATAGTTGATTAGAATATAAGGATCAATGATCTTATAATACAACATAAAAAAACACATTTTAAACTACAAGTACCTTTTTCATTTATGTTTTCGGATGGAAAATCATCAAATGACCCCCTATCCGCTCTGGGCGAAACGAAAGGGAGTGTCAGACTTCTGCTGACTAAAACCCATCCATAATCCTTCTTTGCCCTTTGTGTTCCAGGGCCGCGGTATCTCTTTCAAACAGTCCCACAACCCTGACAGGCATCGGGCCTTGCGGACCCCTTCCTTGTTGCTGTCATCTCTTTGAGGCGCGCGTGGAACACGAACGCGCCGTCGACACGACCTGTCGTCATAAGACGGCCGGACAACTACAAGTACCTCACACTAAATATTTTGATTGCTCAGCAATTGAATCATACAGCAATGGTTGCGGTACTGGCAATCGAGCCTCTGCGCGAATAGTTGCGGCATGCAATATCGCAATAAACATTTCGATCTCGGTTTTGCAAGATTTCGGTATTTTGCTAGAACGTAACGAAATGGCCCAACGAGCGAATTCAAAAAACTAGTAAATAATTAAATATAACGTCGCCCCTGTAATCCTCGAAGGGTTAGGCAGAGGTGCACCCAGCCACTAGTACACCCACATTTCGTCAGTTATGTTTAAGTCGTGTAAACTTATGGAATGAACCCAGGACCTCATGCTCAGCAGTCTGCAACTAGACCATTGAGGCCGTCAAATGAATTAAAGTCAGTTATAAATGTATTTTATTATTGTATGTAGGTATTATTGATATTATCTTTTATCTCATCATCAACAATCTTCATCGCTTTTGGATGAAGAGCGCATGCTCTTTAATACAAAGGGTTCTCTAGTACCAAACAATATTATATCAATATTTTGAACGCTCATAGCTAGGTCCATTTACGCTCAACAACAAAATCGGTTCAAAAAACAAAGTTACTCCCGCAGTTTCAAGAAAAAGTCCCATTACTTAAAAACTAAATACCAAATGTTCTTATTCAAACCAATTTTCGTTATTTAAACGTACTACAAATTATATCTTTATTCAGAATTTATTTTATTTACTTTAAAAAACAGAGAAGAGTAACAATTTTTACGGCTTTTGAAATCGGAATCAGTCTCATCAACAAAAAAAATAGGAGCCTCGATATCATTTTTATGCAGTTGAATACGTGGAAATTATATTGATATCAACCGTCAGTCACATGTATCGAGGTGGAGGGCCACCCCATTCGTTATCTACTTCTCTTTTAGTTCATAGAAAACACCCCTGCTCTCCAAACTACAACTGTGCGGTGCCAACAGTCTAGTAATAAAATTAAAACGTTAGGTATAATTATTACAAAAAAGTATTTTTTGTTGATAGTTCCTATTGCCAGAATAGTATTTCGAACTCGCGTAGGGAACCCCAATTGCAATGAGCTATAATCGTGTCATGGCGGCATGTCTCAGCGGAGACTAATCATCGACGGGGGAAATAATTATCAATATAGTGCACAAGTGTGAGCAGAGGCACAGGTCCACTCTCTCTAGATGTACTTCCATAATCCCAGGAGAGGGTTAAAGCGAAAATCACAACACCAAAGGGGAACACATAAATGCATCAAGTAACTAAGTTAACAAAAATACGAATGTATCGCAATCGTCTCAAGTTTTCTGTTAGCTGTTTATAATGATTTTATATTACATAAGCTCGTTGGACTACTATCTCTTCTGTTGTAATGCCATGGAATTAGGCTGGTCATGCGTTGCGAAAAGTTGCAATATATTGTTTGATTTGACATAATTACAATGTTCATGTTATAAAAATGGGGCATAGAAAAATGGATTAACTGGCCAGATAAACTAAACTTAAACACACAACACTAAACACAAAACTGAAAAAAAAAAACACAAAAAACTAAAACAACACAAACCACAAAAAAAATAATAACAAAACTAAAACAACAAAAAAAAACACACTCTCACTGTCTCTCTATACCTTTTTTGCAAAAAAAAAAATACCGACTTCCAAAATTAACAATAAAAGTGGAAAATAACTTTATTTCCGGAAATCGGTGGCAAAAAATCAAAAAAGATAAACAAACATGTACTTAAATAAATAATAAGTAAGTAATAATTTTTTATACTTTTATGTTTTTTTTTATTATTTTACATAGGAATAATTAAAATGTGTATTAGAATAAATAAATGAAATAGTAAGTAATTTAATAAAAAAAACCCGATTAAAAAAATGGAGCTGAATTTTTGTTATATATTTTCTTAAGATGGAGGGAATAATAAACCAGGTATATTATTTGGCCAGCAGTGGCACAGTGTACGCTAAATAAAAAACAGAATATTTATAAGTGAGGGGTACTTACTAAAATCCTTCTTGACTATATGATCCTCTTTCAATATCCACGCCTGTAAAATGTTAACAGCTTGCTCAATCATTTGTGGTTCTAAATTATGTATTTTCCTTATATCGTTTAAGGCAGTCGGAGGTATTTGTAAGAAACTGTTTTCTTGCAGAATTTCCATTATAATACAACTTTTTTTTTATTTAACTTTGAAAGTAAATTAAGTTAATTCTTTAGTTTCTTTTTGATCAATTTTTTTTTATAACACTGTTCAAGTTTTTTTTATATTGTTTGCTTGTATTAAAATAGAAGGTGTTCACTAACAGGGAGGCTGAATGACCAACTGGATTTGCACATTTGCAAGCTTATACTTATAACCTATTGGCTGTCGAGTTCTATTGCAACACTATTTGTGTTATGTACAGTCGACGACAAAATTACGAAACGGTACCGTTGCGTTGCTTCGATGGATTTAAAGTAGTAACTTACCGGTGAAGAGCAAATTTTAACAACTAAACGCGATCACACCATTTAAGCCGCATTTAAGAGCAGTAAGTCTCAATATACCAAAAATATTGCATTAACAATGATGATGCTGACAGAACTAAAACGTGGTTTAGGTGTGCGCCTTTAATGTTTTTTTTTTGTTTAAAAAACTATGTGTTAGGTTAGATATATGTACAGGGTGGAGGGGACATTTTGTTTTTTTTTTTAAAAAGAAACAAACAAAATTTCGCAACGGAATGTTCGGTTTTGTTTAAGCTTGCCAATGCTTTTTTAATGACCTATTAGGTTGAAATTGCGTCGTATAATTTTCGGCAGATATGTAACACAACATAACATCACGCCTGTAATCCCCAAAAGGTTAGGCAGAGGTGTACTTAAGACACCCAAATTTCGCCTTGTTATGCTTAAGTCCCATGTAACAGGGGGAAAACCTATTGCCATCAACCGGCCACAAATTCAGACTCCGTAACTGCTTTTCAGAAATTCCTGATGGAAAAACCCCAATAATAAAATATATTTGCCCGACCCAGGGACCGAACCCAGGACCTCCTGCTCAGCAGTCGCGCTGGTGACCACTAGACCAACGAAGGAGACAGATATTTCGCCGAGCTAATTAAGATATCAAATGAATGAGAGCAGCGGTGGCCCAGTGGTGGAGACCCCGACTTACGAGCAATAAGTCGTGGGTTCGAACCCAGCCAGACGCATTACTTTGTGTAAGTTATTTCATCACTACTGCTCTCAAAACAGTGAAGGGAAACTTCGTGAAGAAACCGGCATGTCCTAGAACCAAAAATTCGAAGACATGTGACATCTACCAAGCTGCACTGGGCCCGCGTGGTGGATTATAGCCCATTCCCTCTCATAGAGAGGAGGCTTGCGTCCCAGCAGTAAGCACATTAATAGGCTGATTATGCTATGCTAATTATAATATCGGCAATTAATATTATTTTCTCTAACAAATCGAACTTAAGGCCTTATGCTTCTTGTGCTTGTATCCAAAATTGGTGACCCAGCAGTCTTCTTCATCAATACTTCTCTATTAAAGTCCCCGCAGACTGCGAACTTTCTGTCGGCCGAAATCGGGCTCCTAATCAGTATGAATATGTATTGGGTGTAAATAGACCCTTAAAGAAGCCGAAAGACACTTATTTTCCTCGTCTTTCCGATCATTTTTTTGTTCTAGACCATACCTGGGAACCTCCTAGTTACGAAAATATTGGGGGTCAAATTTTCAACTTTTTCACAAGTTTTTTTTTTTTTAAATACATGTTTTGAATGTAAGTTTTACTGTAAACACCTCCACCACCCCCTCGTACTATTCAATCCATCCATCGAGTCCTACCGTAAAACGTGATTTTTCACCGCAAAAAAAAAGTCGCTTCCCAGCAATATTTTTTGCATTAAGTTACTTAGTTTGATGTACAGAATGCTTGGTTGATGGCTTCGTGAAGTGTCCGTTTACACCATGTATACACCGTGACTTTTTAGTCGTCTTACAAAGGTCGCCCACTTAATGTACCTGACTAAAATAGCTATAGGCGCGATTTTTTTTATCTTCCAAAATAGGTATAAAGAAAAATAATAATTAAAAATTAAAATAAAATTATGAAACACCCCGTTAATGATGTTTACGTGTCAAACGGGAGAACATTACCTACCCAGCACTCGAGGCCAGTAGATCATCGCTCGCAACAGGGTATTTTAACTACGTCATGCGTCATACTGAATAATATTTTTATTTTTAAATTATTAAAATCTCATAAATACCTATTTTTTTTTATGAATGTTTAGTATTCATTGGATACATGAAGTGGGCTGCCGTTGTAAGACGACTAAAAAGTCACGGTGTATTAGTGCTCTTTGGTATCGGCCGATAAATCTGTTTAATTGTCTTCATACTCTTATCTCACACGCATACATGCCGATTTCTTAATCGGCCGACTCTGCGGGCGCTCTCTTCAAGAGCCGCCTAATAACTATCAAATTGTTCAAGTGCTGTAGACCGACTGTTGATCTGCTTTGCGCATTCGTCACCAACACGACCCTTTAGTTAGCCTAGAATGCGCGTTGGGTTGAAAGTCAGTTTTTATAAGTGTCTCCCTGAACATCGAGTTTCTTAGCCCTGTGTTATCTCACTGGGTGGGTGAATTAAGGCTACATAGTTATTACCTATTTTTGTATATTACCTAGTTTTATTTAGTTTAATTTTGTTTAATTAATTTATTAAGTTTAATTCAGTTCAACTTTGATCATCATCATCATCTGCCTAGCCTTTTCCCAACTATATTGGGGCCGGCTTCCAGAGAGGATGAATACCAGTATTTTAACAACAACAACAACAACAACAACTTAACTAACAACAACTAACGCAAGTTTGATAATATAGTCTTTTTATTTCTATTGTTTTTGTGAGTTACGACAACATTTTGTGTGCAGAGTGTATGCAGGGTTTATCGATAAGTGATTGTTAAACTTTATTCTGATTTGTTGCTTCTGATTCATTTGCTTATATCAGTGTATATGTTACGGCTAAAAGCCAAAGTGCGGCTAAACCTAGGTGCGGACGGTAACAGTTGTGTATCCTTTTTATTGTTAGGATACACCGACCTAATGGATTAGGTTAGGTTAGATTAGAACTGTGACTAAACGCGCATCCAAATGGGTTGCATATTCTAATCGAAGATAAGTGGGATACATCTAAGTTTAACCGGCTGCACCTAGTTGTACCCGGCTAAAACTAGGTGTACCCGCACTTCGGCTATTAGCTGTAACATAAATAACGTAACACAACATCACGTCAGTAGGTAATCAAATCCAGACTCCGTGGCTGCTACTGAGAAATTCCAAATAAAAAAACGAGGCAGTCTTTCATAATCAGGAGTGATTTAATGTTATCCATAATTAAGACATTTATTTATTTTGTTTTTGAACACAAAGCCACGAGCCGAGCGAGCGAGCGCTACATCCAAATTGGTTGCATATCTAACCGAAGATAAGTAGGATACATCTAAGTTTAACCGGCCGCACCTAGGTGTAGCCGCACTTCGGCTATTAGCCGTAACATATACAATTGTTGGTGTCCCAAATAAATAAATAAATAGTCGCCATCTCACGATGGATGATGGATTCTGTGAAACAGGATATTCTCTTTCACACAATAAATATTCCATTGTTTCCTTCTTTTACATTCTAACCACGCTAGGACAAGTAATTAAGTTATTATTTTCTCCAGTAATTAGTCTAATTAAATGTTTTCAGGATTTGTTAGTAAATCAACCTTTGTCAGTTACAGTAACTGGTAATTAGAGATAACATTTTCTCTTGAAATGGTTTTAATTATTTTATTACTCAGTTGACATGGAAAGGTAATCGTCTGCCTCGATAAGGAAATGAGATGAGGAAGGATGAAATGAAGGTGACTTAAAGAGTCATCATCATCATCATCATTTCAGCCGAAAGACGTCCACTGCTGGACATAGGCCTCCCCCAAGTGTCGCCACATTTACCGGTCCCGTGCGTCTCGCATCCAGCGGATCCCCGCAACCTTTACCAGGTCATCGGTCCACCTAGTGGGAGGCCTTCCAATGCGACGTCTTCCAGTTCGCGGTCGCCACTCCAGAACTTTCCGGCCCCATCGGCCATCCGTTCTGCGAGCAATATGCCCTGCCCACTTAAAGAGTGATGATTACAAATATTGATGGATGGCGAGGAAGACAGGAAGGCCAAAGAAAAGATAGATGCCTGAGGAAAATAATAAGAAAGAAAGAATAAATGTTAAGTCGAAACGAGAATTATCACGATGTTACTTGGGGTCCGCACAACATGTTTTTTTTTTAATTCACCCCTGTCAACCGTCACGCAGTCTATCTTCACGCCTTGTTCTTTTATAACGTTCCTCATACAATTCATTCTGCTTCATCTCCCTGTCCATCCATCAAATTTCAATTTAATTTAATTTTCATTTAAGTAAAAAAAAAAAATTTTTACTTAAATGGTGACGGGGCTGCCTTCAAGCGGCTCTTGCCCAACCTGAGGGACCCCTCCTGCCGGAGGCTCCACGCGGGGGTCGTGCGTCGTCCATGGCCCTTTACGAGGGCCCCGGTGTGGGCGCGTTCTTTGAGGCGGCCAGCCGCCCACTACCTGAACGCGTCCCAAAAGATGATAGCTGAGAGATTCTGGAGTCGATAGTCCTCGCACGCCTGCAAGAATGGCGCGCAGAGGCACTGCGTCTGGGGGAAACTTCACTGCCGTAGCAAATTACCGCTCAGCGGACAGACCTCCGGCGTGGCGTAGGCGCGGGCCTGTGGACGGCGAGTTATGGGCTAGCTCGCCGTCTTAATTATGACGATAGGCCGTGTTGATGGAGCGTGTGTGTTCCACGCGCGCCTCAAAGAGATGTCAGCAACCAAGTAGAGGTTGAAAATTGACGAAAGTATAAAAAAACTGGAATTCTCCAACTGTTATAATCTTCAAGCTTATTATAGGCTCCCATCTTTCTTGGTAACGCTTTTCGAATGCAGCGACTTCTTGTTTAAGAGCGCTTGTACAATGTACAGAAAGTGGGCAAAGTCGCAAATAGCTGTCAAATATTTCGCTGTTTTGAATAATTTAGAAATATTACTGTATGGAAATAAGAAGAGAAATATTTGACAGCTATCAGCGACGTTGCCCACTATCTATACAAGCGTTCTTAAAGCGTTCTCTAACCATGTAGGGGTCCGCATGGGCCGATGCCTGCCAGGGCTGCGGGACTGTTCGAAAGAGATACCGTGGCCCTGGAACACAAAGGGCAAAGAAAGAACATGGATGGGCTTTAGTCAGTACAAGTCTGACACTCCCATCCGCTCCGCCCAGAGTGGGGGGGGGTCATTTGATGATTTCCCATCTGAAAAAAAAGGCATTTAAATAAAAATATAATTAGCATTTATAGAAGAAAATATTCACATAGGTAACACAATGGGCGGCTAGTGGCAGAGGGCAGAAGATTAGAGTCTGAGTCCAGCAGTGGACTTCGATAAACTGAGTTGATAACGACGACACACATAATTCTGCCGCTTTTTTTTTGTTTAGACTATTTCATCCCACTTCTGGGCAAAGGTCTCCCCCATTCCTTTCCAACTCTTTCGGTGTTTTGCCTTCTTTGTCCAATCATTCAGGAACATGTCCAAATCGTATTTCATAGTTCCGTTTTGGCAACGGAACCCTAAAAACATATTTAAGTAATGGTTGTGTGACGATCTGATCATGTTCGCGGGGCAAGCTTGGCCAGAAATTGCACAAAGCAGGTTTGGAGGCAGAAAGTGGAGGCCGTTGCCCAGCAGTGGGACACAACATATGCTACGAAAAAAAAACATCTTTAATAAGGTTTTCAAACGCCGTGGCATCCAAAAGCTGTGCGAGCGTCACCATTTCAAAATGAGTTGCAGATTATGAAACTATCGTGGACCGCTTTCGATTACTTACAATAATAAAGCAACATAAAATCACACCTGTTTACCCCGAAGGGTGAGGCAGAGACGTACCAAATATGTAGTACCTACACGCATATTTATCCAGTTATGTTAAAGCTCCATGTAATAGGGGCAAGCCTATATTGACATCAGCTGGGCACTTATAGACTGGATTTCTTATTAGCGGCCACAGAGGCTGCAGCTGAGAAATTCTTAATGGAAAGATTTACTCTTCAATTCCCAGTGTCACCTGTAGATGACACAACTTAATGATTTTTTTTCTACCACACAGATCAACGAATAAATGTACGATGAATTTATGAATCTTACCATGATTGTTGCAAAGCCAATTAGTGACAATATAGGCTCTAACTATTCATACACGAAATATTTTCAGGGAATCATCTAACGGCTATAACAAAGCCATTTCAAGGGATTTTTTTTATCTGAGTATATTTTTTTATAAAAATAAATAATTTAAAATTACTTGACCCACAAAATAAATATTGGCTCCTTATTTTTAAGCATCCATTACGGTAGTTTACTACGTCGTATTTACCTACAGTCATTGTTAGAATATGGGAGGAAAGGTTTTATGCAAAAAGTCTCAAAAAAATTTAGAATTATAATAATTTTGTAAAAAAAAAACAATCAGATATATTTTTTTTTCGTTGTTATGGCGAGTTTACGACTTATAGAAGTTACTCTTAAAATATTTCGTGTATAAAAAGATAGACCTTATATACATATTCAATTTTTTGGAAACATTATCTGTACATCATTTTTCAAATTCATTCGTTTTTTTTTTTACAACATATGAACTTTATTTAAATAGAGTAAACTAACTAAATACATTATTGATTAAAAACTATTAAATAACCTAAAATAAATAAACTAACAACAAACTATAAGAGGGCATCAAAAAACTCCTCCTCAATTCATTCGTTTGTTTCATGAGTAATTGAAGTAATCCTAGTTTCTGTGATCTCTTGCATTATAAAGTGAAGTTACAAATGCCTAAACCGTAAGTATTGTTTTTTTCCTTATTACATATAATAAATGAATACATAAGGTAGATTGTAAACATAATAATTACAATAAAAATAACTTATAGTTTGAGTACTACAACGCATAATAATTGTTATGAATTGAACACGAATGTTCTTTAGCCCTCGTATTATCGCTATGTGGTGATGGGGGGTTAGATCTCGTACAGGTATTACAGGTTGACGTTAGATGAGATTGCTGAGGAGTTACAGGTCGGGGAAGACCCAGGAGATTTTATTTTATTTTTCCTCTTGTGATGGTGTGGTGACGCGACGAAAGTACAGATGGAATGATACAAACATTGCATGACAAGCCTCTAATACGAAATCCTACTTGTGATGTTTCGGTGCAGATTGAGAGTATCGACTAAGATGAGAAATGTGGCAAATGCATGTGTACAGTCATAAATAGACTGTTATACAACATTAGTTTTAGTGTATGCGAAACCTGAAACACGTGTCTAGTATTTTTATGTAAACAGAATCTATGTACAAAATTTCAAAACTGTATCATGGAAAATCACACAGTTATAAGCTTATTCTGTTCCTGGTCGTCCGCACAAAAACGTGGTCACCACGCGACGCCGACGTGCGCGCTCCTCCAGCGTCATCTAGAGCTCATTGATAATAATAATTTGGTAGTAGGTACCTAAATAATTGCGATAGGAACTTAGCGACGGTCGGTGTCCAACTTGTAGCCTTTTTTAAATATTTTTGGGACAAAACATAACATGGTTTAAAATTATTGGAATCGATTCAGTTACTTATTCTGAACAAACTATATTCAGGTTTCGCATATACTAAAAATATTGTTGTATACATATTATCACCAACTCGTAAAGTGTGAAGTATTGGTTTACTCACGAGCATGCACTAATACAAAATTCAAAACCAAATTTCGTGTGAAACAGTGATTGTTACTTTGTGAAAAGAAAAGTATTTCATAATAGAGTACTTTCTAAAATGCTTGTAAAAACAACATTTAATCTGAACTTTAGGAGGAAATCGCATAAAATATTTATCTTGCATAATTGTTAGGTAGGTGCTTATGCTCGTGAGTGTACATGTCTTACAATATATACTAAGTGTTCAATTAACCACTTTACTACATTCCTTTTAACATAAATAAATACAACAATGTTATAAAAAATCTGATGTCTTTGATCTACATAATGTATAGGAATACTGCGTGAGTTATTCAGAGTTTCACTATATACAATTCCCAGTGTCACCTATAGGTGACACCCCCCATATAAAAAAATGGGTGCAGTTTAGTAGATTTTTTAAATTTTTTTTTTGGTGTTCTTCAATGTATTAAAAATATTATCACAAAAAAGATAGTCACATTTTTCCCGAGTAGGAAATCGAAACCAGGACCTCATGCTCAGCGGTCGCCCTAGTGACCACTAAACCAGTGAAGCAGTCAATAAATGAAATGTGGAGGAGCTCGTGGCTAAATAATAACAGCCGCACGGGTCGTTCTTCAAAGTAAAGCCGCGCTTGCCTAGGTCGGTCCGTGGATGGGTGACCATCCATTACATACCGAGTTTAATCCGTGCCTCGAAAAGCACTTTAAGCCGTTGGTTGTCATGTATGATTATATTGTTAATTTATTTTGTTTTTGTTATGCACGTCATGTCCCTGCGAAAAATAAATATATTTTCTTTCTTTCTTTCATTTGCAGATCTTTGACAGTCGTTACTGGTAGTCAGTGACCCAAAACTTTGACAACCACTCAGTCTTACCAAGAGATATCGCATTACCTTGTACTAACTGGACTGTGGAGGTCAGATAGGCAATCGCTCTATGTAAAATACTATGGAAGCCGACCCTAACATAGTTGGAAACAGGCTAGGCAGGCGATGTTGAGGAATAATTAAATGCTATCAAATAACTGGGGAAGTTGCAGTCATCTTAGCGGAAGCGGACGTTGATTTCTGGTGGACATTGCCGCATTTACAGACGGAGGTAAGGTTCCGTTCAAATCCCAGTAGTTACACCATGTCATACAAATTTCAAGGTAAAAGGTTACCATTGATAGATGTATGAGTCACCACATAATCCCCGAAGGATTTGTCAGAGGTATACTTACCTATATTACTTAAGAAGCTGCTCGTCTTAAGAGCGTTAACGTCTTACGGCATTTCACGCAAACTTTCAAATGATTTTTTTTTCGAAATTATTGAACCGATTTTAATGAAACTTCGTTCGTTCTAAGTCTATAAACTTGACAGAGAACACTTTCGAAAAATAGTGTTACAGCTAAATTACACCAATTTTAAATTTTCCATAGAAACAGAAATTTAAAATTATCTTTTTTTTAAAAGGCATTTCGAAAAGTTCTGTCAAGTTTTTAGACTTATGTATCCTGCTTATGCGTACGAAGTTTCATTAAAATCGGTTCAGTAATTTCGAAAAAAAATCACTTGAAAGTTTGTATGAAATGTCGTAAGACGTTAACGCTCTGAAAATTAATTTGTTCTTAGTTTTATTTTTTATTATGTTTGGGTGGCTTACAACTAACAATACAAAATAATAGTGAGGTAATCAACAACAAGCCATTTACAAGCCTCCACAGGTAATAATAAAGTATTGTTGTACTGACTATTAATTGTGCTTAGTCGATCGATGCAATCTATTAGTGGTTAAGCCTTAATTTACGCGTTTCTAGCGATGTATCACCGCGTTTATGGCGATACAAACGCAAGAATCGTGTGCAAAAGTAACAACGTGACTTCAGTCTTGCGCTTGCTGAGCGTTCTACGCGCGTCGTCAGCGCATATAAATGACGTGGTGTGCAAAGGCTCTTAAGGCGTTCGTGTTGCGAATACCAACGTGTTATCTGCACCTCGTCTTGGAAGGGTAATTTTGGCCGCAGGGAGTGGTGTTCCGTCGCTTTCACGGGCAAGTGCCACATGATCGCGCAATGACATAGAGCACGAGGTGAAGTGTTACTAAAATAGTTTTAAGGTTCTATTTACTAACACAATTTGTATTTTATCATAAGTATGTTAGTCTACAAGGTATATATAGGGTGTAAACCTTCTTGTTACGGAGATATTGGGGGTCAAAGTTAAAACAGTTCCAGTTTAATGTAAGATTTTTACTTTAAACACCTCCACGACCCCGGTTTCGTGAAGGATCAGACCCTTCACGAAGCCGTCAACCAAGCATTCCGTACATCAAACTAAGTAACTTTACGCAAAAATTATTGCTAGGAAACGACTTTTTTTTTGGGGTGAAAAATCACGTTTTATGGTAGGACTCGATGGAACGCACGCAAAGCATTGTGCACGTTAAACTGGAACTGTTTTAACTTTGACCCCCAATATCTCCGTAACTAGAAGGTTCCCAGGTATGGTCTAGAATAAAACAAAGATCGGAAAGACGAGGAGAACAAGTGCCTTTCAGCTTCGTTAAGGGTCTATTTACACCCTTTATCTATGGGCCAGAGTTGCATGAAAATAAATGAATGTTATGTTATGTTTGAAGCATAATTGTAATATAAGAATTGCTACCGTAAACTGTGTGAGCGTCAGGAGCGCGGAAAAAAGTCTCAAGTAAGAACGTCGAGGTGGAACATTTCAGGGAATGCTAAAATAGTAGCAGGGATTTTAAATTTGAAACCTCGTGAATATCTTTTGTACTCAATTTCAATTTTTAAAAAAATTTGGTGATGAGTCGGGCATAACTCATGTACTGCCTGGATGCACTGCATAATTTGGATTTCAAATTTGACTACTTTATTCAAGATGACTGCGGACGTAAGCACAGTACAGAATTTCAAGGTTTTCATTTTATTAAACGAACTGGCATTACGGATATGAAAGGATTTTCTCCATGATTATGTATTTAATACAGGGTGTAAGGGACAGCCCTCCACAAACTGACAGGGTGCATTTAGCTCCTTATTTTGAATCTAATTCCACCGGAATTTTTGTCCGATTTTTTTTTTAAGCCGAGATCGACGCAGGATATTATTCTAGAACTGAAGTGTGTATGTCTGACCCCTAAAGAGATTAATCTGGGTATTATTACGTATAATAACTAGCTATTATGCATCATTATCTACCTAAGACAAGGTTATTAAAAAGACTTTATCTAGCTATTATTTTAATAAAGTAATAAATATGTCGGATCCTGTCGTTAGTATGGACATAAAATGGATTGGAAAGCGCGCCTGTGTGCAGTGGTGACATCTCGCGACCTACTTACCAGTCACAACACAGCGTGCTTCTACAGAGCCCTGATGTCTAGCTCGAGGCGAGGGCGACGGTCAATGTCTGATCGCGGCGGAGTTGAGACGTCTTGGAACTGTATCCGATTCATTGTGCCCCGTGTTATTGTGTTAAGTTGTTATCTCAAGTAATTCGTTAGTTTGCTAGAAACAGTGTATCGCACCCAGTGTGTTTTCATAGCCCGAAACCCATCGTCTGCCCAAATGATGTACAAGCCTAACGGAGTAAATCCTGACTTATCCGACAAATAGTTATAATGCCTTGACTGCCTCGTTGGCGAGTGGTCGCAAGCGATTGCTGGGCATGTCGTCCCGGGTTTATCTATCAGGAATCTCTCAGTAGCAGCCACGGAGTCTGGATTTGTGCCCAGTTGATGACAACAGTCCATTTACATTTGACATAACCATAACTGGCGAAATGTCGGTGTTTTATTAAGATATGCCTCTTTCTTCGAGGGTAATAGACGGGATGTTTGATTGTATGTATAAGAAACCGTGTGCTTTATGGAATCTCCTATCGGCGAGAAATTATAAACATTCAACTTTTATTCCCCATTTGAACTTGTAATCTTTCTTTTTTTTTTTGAAAAAAAAGACTTCGTTGCTTTCATTCAGTTTTTTTGAAGCTAATAAAATAGGGATCCTCGATTCTGCAGTGCGTCGGAAATGCTGCTGATGCTAAGTGTGCGACTTTTATCCCATGATGTGTAACAGCTTCTCTGATGCGCCGGAACAGGGGTGCATCAACAGAATCCTAAAGATAGTTTCTGATAGGCCAGAATCAGCTGTGCTAGGGAGATTCATCCAGTTTCATTTTCACACGAACTGACACTAGGATTTTTGCTGAAAAAATCAGATTTTGATAATTTCTCATTTTAATTTTAATTGATGCAACACTGACGTAGTTTTAAGACTATTGTAAGGCAGTAGTATTTTTTTAAGTGATTGAATTAATTGTTTCTTGAATTTTATTGAATAATGCTAATCTAACCTAGTCTTAAGAGCTTGGAGAGCAGCGGTGGCCCAGTGGTGGAGACCCCGACTTACGAGCAGTAAGTCGTGGGTTCGAACC
Source organism: Noctua janthe (assembly GCA_910589295.1). Classification (NCBI taxonomy): domain Eukaryota; kingdom Metazoa; phylum Arthropoda; class Insecta; order Lepidoptera; family Noctuidae; genus Noctua; species Noctua janthe. The sequence goes on from OU342573.1 coordinate 13,687,579, forward strand.
CAGCCAGACGCATTACTTTGTGTAAGTTATTTCATCACCACTGCTCTCAAAACGGTGAAGGAAAACATCTTGAGGAAACCGGCATGTCCTAGAACCAAAAATTCGAAGACATGTGACATCTACCAACCCGCACTGGGCCCGCGTGGTGGATTATAGCCCATTCCCTCTCATAAAGAGGAGGCCTGCGTCCCAGCAGTGGGAACATTAATAGGCTGATTATGCTATGCTATGCTTAAGACCTTTATTACTAACAAAATTACTTGGGCTGAAAAAAAAAATTATAGGGGGCTTAAGTTCAATATAAAATTAACAGCACTCAGGTTTTGGTTTACATAGGTTTAATTATAAAAAATCCCGTTTCACACAAGTAAGAAAATAATAATTATTAAGTACACCTAATTTTATAGCCTATCTTCATAGAAGCTAGAAAATTTGTAGGAAATAAATTATCACAATAGAATAATTTGAATACATAAAATAGTGAAAATTGTCTTGTAACGCATTTCTAAAGAATGGTCTAACTCAGTTGTTTTAAAGAAAACTTGCACTTGCGCGCTCGCGAAGCGAATATGGAGAGCGACACACATCACGCAAGTCTTCAAGATTTTACTTATGTCTATTTTGTTTGGCCTGTAGACATTTTATTTTAATTTTTATTCCGTCCTGTTGTGTTTATTTATAAATATTTGATGGCTTTTTATGATTATTGTTCATATTTATTTGCTCGTGATGTCATTGGCACAAATGAATATTTTTTGGCATTATTCTTTTGTGAATGAGAAAACAATTTTACACACTTTTTGCATGTCACATTTCTACAACGCTTTTAAAGACACGCTAAAAAATGCATTTTGAGTTTTCCATCATTTTTATGGCAGAGAATTTGTACAGGCCCTCAGCAGGTGGATGGACAAAAATGAATAGAGTTGACGAGAAATTTCGTATCTTTGTTTTTTTAGCGTTGAAATCCATACAACATTATTTTTAGTACATGCGAAACCTGAATATAGTTTGTTCAGAATAAGTAACTGAATCGATTTCAATAATTTTTAAACCATGTTATATTTTGTCGGAATAATATTTAAAAAAGGGTAATAAGTAAATATCGCAATCATTTAGGTACCTACAGCCAAATTATTATTATCAATGAGATCAAGATGATGCAGGAGGCGCGCGCACGGGCTCGCCTTTGAAATTATGTACATAGATTCTTTACATAACAATACTAGACACGTGTTTCAGGTTTCACATATACTAAAACTAATGTTGTATTATACAAATTAGTCGACACTCAAGTTTCTAAAAGCTCCAGCCATGCCCATGTATTCTTCATTGAATGTTGATGAATTTCTTCTTGTTTCGTCAGAACGAGCATTAAACATCATTTTTACATACTCTACATTTTTTTCTGAACTTAATTCTTCGACGAATGCCTCTGTGAATGAAAAAATATTTGTTAAATATAATATACACAGTTACAAGAATGTCACACATAGACGTTGACAAGGGTTATTTAAGACATGAATATAGTTTAAAATGTTTGGAAAAACAAGATGGCCGTGTTATTTTTGATTTGAGATGTTTATACAATACAAAATAATACAAAATACAAAATTTTTTATTTCAATATTACACTTATACACACGTTATACAGTTGGTGGCGTCCCCTTTTAAGCATATAGATGCCTGTGCCAGGAGGCGCCGCTCCTTTACATCTTAACACCAGTGTAACATGTTATTAAAGAAAAGTTATTAAACAAAAGTTAAACAAAAATTATGAAAAAAAAAAAAAAAAAGTTAAAAGTTAATGAATTTATTATTTCCATTTAGTCTGTTGGTGTGTGTGTACATGTGTGGGTGCGTGTGTGGTTATGTGTATGTGTATGTGTTAAATGTGAATGTATGTATGTGTGCGTGTGTGGTTGTTTTTTTTTTTTTTTTACGGAAAGGGTTTCACCCTATATCCAGTAGAATATTCTCTACTTCATCGTAGCTTAACCCGTTCATCCACCCAATCAGCAACGATTTGCATTCTTTATATGGTTTAGCATGTAAATCCATTCGTTTATTTATTTTATTGTATATGAAAGATGAGCGTTTGTCGTACTGAATATTTGCAAATTCTGTTCTTACAAAAGTGGTGGAAGCAATGTTATGTTTCCTTCTTCTAGTTAATATATTAGGATCTAAGGGTAGAGTTTTATGTTTTTTTAATACTATGTGTATAATATATAATTTTCGTACTGATAATAGATTACTTGTTTGGTATAGCTCATGGGTGTGAAATGTTCTTTTTTTGAAGTACATTATTTTTATTAATGTCCGTTGCGCTCTTTCAACATCAAGAAAACGTGTTTTACGCGCGCCCCCCCAAATGGAGATACAATATATTATTACTGATTGAACTAGTGAGATATACACTTCATTTAGAAGATTTTTTGCCAAGCCACTCTTGGGGACTATGTGTCTCAATGTTTTAAAAATCCAAATAAATTTTCGTATTCTCGCAGTAATTTGTTCAATTTGAGGATACCAGGACAAGCTTTGGTCCAACATTATACCTAAGTACTTGACGTGGTTAACTTTACTGATGGTTGGACAATTGCAGTCATAATGAATCGTCTGCCTACACTCATGTATTTTAATGTTGAAATTAGGTTCTGGTTGGACATTTTTATATATTGAAAAGCATATAAAATTAGTTTTGCTCGTGTTTAACGTTAGGAGATTTGTTTTTAGCCACGAAGCCACTTGTAACATACCTATTTCGGTGTTGGTTTTTGTTTCAGCCCAGGTTGAGCCAGTGAAGACGATTGCGGTGTCGTCAGCATACGAAAATATTTTTGCATTATTGATTGACATATTACATAGGTCGTTTATATATATTAAAAATAAGGTAGGCCCCAGAACGCTTCCCTGGGGTACGCCGCATGTTACATCAATGTCCTCGCTGACAAAATTATCAAGCTTAACCTTCTGTTTTCTATTTGTCAAGTAATCGGTGAATATAGATAGCTGTGTATCTCTAATACCAATTTTTTCTAATTTTTGGACCAGGATGGGAATAGAGACCGTGTCGAAGGCCTTTTTTAGGTCTATAAAAACTGATAAACACCTAGTTCCTCTATCAAGTTCTTTTGTTAGTACTGTCGTTAAAGACGTGATAGCGTCTTCCGTAGAAATACCGCGTCTAAAGCCAAATTGAGATGGAGACAAAATGTTGTTGGTTTGAAGATAGCTTAATAATCTGGAATTTAGAAGTTTTTCTAATATTTTAGCTATAACAGGAATAACAGAAATTGGCCTATAGTTATTAACGTCGCCCTCCTGCCCGCCTTTGTGTATGGGAGTTATTATTGTTTTCTTTAAAAAGTTAGGGAAGGTGCCTTGTTTAAAACAAATGTTAGCTAAATGAGTTATAATTGGAGTTATTTCATGTTTTACATGTTTGAGGTAACTAGTGGAGATATTATCCCATCCTGGGGCACTATCTGATTTTAGAGTGTTTATTATACTATTTACTTCGTTGATATCTGTATCAAGCAGAACAAAAGATTTAGAGAGACTAGGTAAGGAAAGTAGGTATTGATTTAGTTCATTCTGGGTTATGGTTTGTTGGATGTCATTTGCCAGTTGGTTACCAATATTTGCGAAATATTTATTAATGAAGTTTGCTGATTCCGTAGGGGATGCTTTTAGATTAGTTAATTCAGTATTAGTTCTAGTAGATTTATTTGTATATGTGATAGATTTTAGGTTTTTCCAGAGAAGTTTGTTGTTGCTTAAAGATTTATTAATAAGGTTTCTTTCATATTTTCTTTTTAGTTTTTTTATGAGGTTGTTGCAATGATTTCTGTAACGAGCATATGTGATTTTATTTATTTCGTTATTTGGATTTTCTCGGGATTGTTTTTGGAGCTTATTACGATTTTTTATACATCTCAGAATGCCTTCAGTGATCCAGGGCTTGATTATTCGTTTACTTTTAGGGATCTTGTGAGTAGTAGTATTTATTTTTAGTGATTCAATAAGATATTGTGTTAAACATTCTGTTATGTAATTAGGGTTATCACAAAAAAGTAATGTCGATAGATTTTTTTCCTTTAAGTATTGCAAGGCGCTTTCAAAGTCAATTTTGGTAATGATAGCTGGTGTAGGTTGATAATGTTTTGTTTTAGATAACGCTAAGAAGGTAGTGCAGTGGTCTGTAACAGTAGTACGTAGAATGGCAATAAAAGCAGAATGCCGTTTCCTGTTTATTTTTAACATAAAGTGATCAAGACAGTTGGTTTCCCTTGTAACTAAGGTGTGACCAGAGAGAATACCGTAACCCGATAACATATCCAGGTATAATGTTCTATTTTTAAGTTCATATGTTTGTTCAGTGTGTTTAGGTCTTATGTTGATATTGATGTCACCGGCAACTATAATATTTCGTTTTTGAGAGTGTAAGTTATCTAAATGGAGTGCCAAAGAATTTATAAAAGGTTCCGCGTTAGTATTTGATGGTGAACGATAAATACCTAAAATTACATTATTCAATATATTTAATTGTAGGCATGATGCGTGGTTTATGCTTAATTCTGTGACACTGGCTTTTAAGGTGTCTTTGATATATACTACAACGCCGTCATTTTGATTTAGTTGACGAGTTGTAGCGTAGGAGCGATATTTGGATAATGTCGGTATAGGTTTGTTTGGATCAAGTCGGCATTCAGTCAGGATTATAACGTCTGTTTCAAAGTTGAGGGAGGACATATTTAGTATAAAGTCATCGAAATTGCAATATATGCTCCTAATATTTTGGGAAATTATGGTAAGGTCACTTTTATTTATGTTATAGTTGTGAGCGAGTTCACTACAATCGCATTCTATCGATCTTGCAATACTCATATTATCGATGTCTTTTAGAGTTTGTAGTAGATCACCCATTATTATATTTTATTAAATACACGGTACATTTTAAAATCAGGGTAAAATTTATATGTAATGTTAGAAGCTGTAAGAACACATGCCAAATGTATAATAATGTGAGTTTTAAGGATGTATAATAATTATTTTGTAGTAATTTTATTTTTTTGTGAATATTGATCAATGTGTTTTTAGTTATTAATATTGTTTTAAACCTATATATTGTACTGTTTAGTTTCCGGTAAATCCTGTAATGAGTTAAAATTGACTTAAGAGTAAATAAGCTTTTAAGTCTATAATATGTGTGAAAATGGTAATGTGTGTGTGTGTTGGTCGGTGTATTTGGAGGAATAAGAGATATTGTATTGTTTGTGAGTGTCGAGTAGATGTAACAGACTTTACATACCCAGTTTGATAAGCACAGAAATAAAATAAAAAAGTGGTGAGAACAGTAGTGATGCTCGTTATGATGGTTTAGTCATTGCTGGATTATCAGCTGTTGAATTTGTGCTTCGCTTTTAATTATAATGGATGGAGAATCATCTTCTCTTTTGAGATATACCCGTCCGTATGCAGTCCAGCAGTATTTGTAAGTTTTTGACTTCACGAGGTCACGTGCAAGGAAATGTAGGCGAGCAGCCTTTGCAGTAAGTTGCTCAGTAATAAAAATAGGTGTATCCTCGTTTGTGCGCATGTCCAGGTGTTTGGCACACAGTTTAGATTTTTGTTTAATGTTGAATGCCTTGCAAGATTTTAGTATGTTATTCTTTATCATTGTGGAGTTTGTTTCCACTACAATTGGTGTGTTACTTGTATCTTTCTTTGAACGAACTCTGTATATATCACGAATAACCGTCTTGTCGATCGGACAACCCACTGAATTTGAAAGGCTTGTAACCATATGAATTAGGTCGTCTTTGGTTTCGTTTGACTTCTTCGGTGCGTTTTTTATTTCAAAGTTAGCCTTTCTGCTGTCCTGCTGCATACTTTCTATTTTATCTTCCAGAATTATAATATACTTTTTATCCTCTTTTATTTTGTCCTCTAGAGATTCAATTTTTTTCTTAAATTCTTCGTTTTGAGCCGTTAAGAAGGCCATGGAGATTTCGATATTACAACTTGATTGTTGAATTCCTTGCAGTATTGTAGAATTTTTATTAAATTCTTGCTCTTGGGCTTTCATCATCGTAGAGAACATAGACTGCATCTCTTCCTTAAATTTAGCGAATTCTTCAATAAAATCTTCCTCCTGTCTTCTTCTTTTTTGTCGGGATGATACAAAGCTAGGGGGTGTTATATGCTCCGGATTCTGCAGCCCAACCCGATTCAAATCCGTTTCCGACAATGATTTATCTAAGTTGCATCGTTCCATTTTGCTGTCGTTTAACGAGTAAACGTTAATATTCTGCCGTAAACAGATGTGAGTCACAATAATATCAACCGATCCGTGTCGGCAGTATCGTAGCGATCGCCTGTTGTTAGCTCCGCCCACGTGGATGACAGAGAGGGCAATTATGGAGATGGTCTTTTTCCCCCGAGGGTCGCGGAGGACAGGGCCCGCAGTTATCGGCGACTGCTGATATACTTTCACTTTTTAGAATAGTTGTAATTACGTGTTTATTGCACTAATAATAAGAACTAAACTGGTTGGTCCGTTTGATTTTAAGAATAATATATTTTTAACAAATTAACTGCGCACGTCTACTCGTAACAAGAATCCAGACGAAAGAGGCACAACTATACGGGGTAAAAGGGACATCGACGCTCAAAACAAACAGGTAAGCAGATGGATGATGAATATTTAACTTGACAACTCGACTCTATTCGACTTTTCGTTTATTTAAAAAAAAAAAAAAAAAACTTAGTCTTCACCTACCTGTTTGAAGGATAAATAATTTTTAAGAACACGGTGACAAAAAAATATAATTAGTAACAGCCATATTTAACCAGAACGAATTCAAAACTACAAAATACACTAGAGATGCCAAGTGCATAATAATGAAGGTGAACAATGTCAACATGTATAAAGATTGATTAACTATAATAACAATTTAATTATGAAGAACTTATTTAATTAATTATTAATTATTTGAATTATTTTGCAGTCAGCTTACTGTGTGTTGAAATTAAATAAAAAAAATAAAAAAATTAAACGTCATATTTTTTTAATTTCCAATCATTGTACTGGGTGTAACAGAAAAGGTATAATCATATGAAATCATATGCTGCAGACTATCAAACTGAACAACATTCTCCTTGGGTCCAATATCGTAAATGCGAAAAAAATATCAGCTGTCCCATACACAATTTCAATACCAACTCGACCCAAATGTCCGATACATTTGGGTCGAGTTGGTATTAAAATTTTGTTATGGCTGATATTTATTTCTCCGAAATCGCTGTAACAAGACGCGTGTCGCTTGACCGTGCCCGTGGCTAAGATTTAATAAACAATAAGTATGCTACTTACTCTGTAGTGTGTCAATGGATGCCTCATTCCCACCGAAGTCCGATGGTAACAGTTCCTTAGGGACCGATTGATGAAGCTCTTCTAACGATCGTACCACCTGAATTCTGCTGCCAATCTTTTCAGTAACTAACTGTTTTATCATCTTAATTATAACTTCTATAGCTTTTGATTCAGTTAGACAGTAATACCCTTTCAATCTTCCACCGTAGCCTTCCTGAAAAATAGGAAACATTTGAATGTAGAAATTTATTTTATAAATTGTCTTCAATATCTATCTATTTTCTATACATATGACATCTATCTATCTTCTATCTATCTATACATATTATATAAAAATAGTAAAAATACAAATCGATGTTCCGACTTGGCGCAAAAAGTACTGCATAGATCCTGTTCAAATTTTGCAAAAATATTCGTATATTATTCGTATATAGGCTTCTTCACATGTTAGGCTATATTTTATCACGCTACTTGCTTAAGAGGGTGAGCAGTATTGCATTATGTACGTATCAGCTATTTAAAACACATGTCGACGGTGTAAACAGCGCAGCGGTTTCATAATCGCTCTGTAAACTGTGGGTCGTATGTTCAAACCCCGCTATTATTTTCACTTTTTGTGATTTTTTTTAATTTTATTGTTTTGATGTTGTGAGATTTCCAACTTTTTGTGTATTGTTATGGTTTACATTCCTACTTTTGGCAACCGGGACCAACGGCTTAATGTGCTTTCCAAGACACTGATGAAAATCGGTGGTCACCCATCAACGGACCAACAAAGGCAAGCGCGGCTCAATCTAAAGATCGACCCGAGGGGCGGTTAATATTTGGCCACGAGCTCTAATAAAATAATATCGATGGGTCCTATACATATGGGCCGAAGTTGCATTTTAGTGATTTTTGGAACTCTCATCAGGAACTGAAAGAAAAAAATACGAATAGGTACTTACGATCAGAATACTCAAGAACTGCTGAAACTCCACCGAGTTCATTTTAGTCACCAGTTCTAATAAGTTGGTATTTCTGAAGTCGTCAATTATTATAAAACCAGTGGGATAATCCTTTGCTTTCAAGTATTCTCCGAGCTGAAAATATCGAATCATTTTATCTTTCATAAAGCAGTGATAGGAGGTGAGGCTAGCGGTGCTTCGCCCATACAAATGTATTCTTCTTTTATCTCCTTGGAAACAAAACTAGGACAAAATATCTTTTACTATAATCAATCAATCAATCAAACTTTATTTGTGAACATAGGTATTACAATAAAGGTCTTATGTATACTATTTAGTCGAGCTCTATGTCCTACCAATGAAATTAGTGTACAAATCTATTCATTTTTTAGCAATAATTCTGAATTTATACAATAAAAATTCAAGTTCGAGTAAATAATGTCAATTAAATCAAAAGACGAACAATATTCCACTTTATCATATTGTAAATAATGTCAATTAATTCTTCTATGGAGTAGTACGTCTTATCTAGTAAAAATAAATACAATAATAATATTTATATAATGTATTATTATCCCTACCATGCCTCTATGTTTTGTTTTTTCTTTTCAATATTATTTTATTTTTTATATTATCAGCCATTTGTGTCCCACTGCAGGTCAAAGGCCTCCCTTCATTCTTTCCACTTATCTCTATCCAGTGCTGTTGCTCGCCAATCTTTCTGAAAAGAGTCGAGTTCGTCCCGCCATCTCCTTCTGGACCTGCCGCGTTGCCGTTTGCTGCTGTTTGGGACCCATTGTGTTATTACTTTAGCCCATAGCTCCTCCGGCATGCGGCAGATGTGGCCAGCCCAGTTCCATTTTAGCTTGGCAGCCGTGTGACTTACATCGGCAATTTGTGTTTTGGAACGCAGTATCGAGTTCCTTATACGATCAGTAAGTTTAACTCCATTGCTCGCTGACAGACCCCGAGTGCGGACTTTTGACGGTTGGTTAGTGACCATGTCTGCGCTCCGTAGGTAAGGGTAGGTTGAATATTATATTTGTATAATGGTTGAAAAGTCCCCTAAACGAAGCCGAAATGTAGCTGTTCTCCCAAAAGGGTCAAAGTTCCAACTTTTTTACAAGTTATAAAAAATACAAGTTTTGTTATAACTTTACTTTATATACCTCCACGACCCCGGTACTTTTCAATGCATCCATCTGCACAATATCTTGAGCGCGGTACATTGACTCCTACCGTAAAACGTGATTTTTAACCCCAATGAAAAATTTGTTTTCCAGCAATCATTTTTGTGTAGAGTTACTTAGTTTGATGTAGGTACAGAATGCTTGATTGACGGCTTCATGAAGGGTTCGTTTCGTATCCCATACAAAATTACAATACCTTTACGACTCAAATGTTTGGGACAGCTGCATTTTTAGCGATTACGTTGTTGGTCCCATGAAGAAAGTCATTAAGTTTGATTGTCTGTACCACTCCCTATGACTACTCCTTTTTTAAACACGCTATGTATGTAGAAAGCATTATTTACTTACAATTATGGATGTCTGGAAATACTGCAAGAACATATCACTTGAGATTTTCCGGAGCTGTCTAAATTCAATCAACACTACTCTGTAATAGTCTTTCGTAAATTGAGGCAATGGGACAATCCTCCTGGAAAAAATATAATACTTGTTTTTATTTATTTATTTAACACTTCAAGCACAAAGTGCAGAGGCGGACTTAATGCCATAGACATTTTCGACAAATTCGTCAACTGGCGAGTGTGAAACTCGCGAGTGCGCGCTAGTTGGCTCCTTGCGATTTTACCTTATTTTTTTGTCGCGAACTCGCTCGACCTTGAAAATCTGACGTTAAATTCGCTACGTACAGTTAGCTACAAAAACTTCTTATAAAATGTATAATACTTTAAATGTATAAGACATTTCATACGACTTGACTTTAAAATAAAACACGGAGGTAACATGACAAGGTCAAAAGTAAAGTAAAATGTTGGCAACGCTGGATAGCATGCTTGGGTATCATCGACGATGGCCATCTCCCTCGTAGTAGCCCGAAATCTAAGTAGATAGTCGATACTTAACCGAATCAGCCAGCTCGAGCAATAGCTAGTTATTTATAGTGATTGGTTTCAATTCGTTTTTATTTGACTGTACTTTATAATGTGCGAGCGAGTTGACGACAAAAAAAAATAGGTTAAATCGGAAGGAGTCAACTCGCGCGCGTGCCTGTTTCACATTCGCCAGTAGACGAACAAGCCACATTTTCTACCAGTCAACCTTTGGGTGATGCAGACACGAACAGTGTTACGTGTTTATTTTCATTTAATACTAAGATGAACTGCAAGGCTATTTAAAATACAATAAATGTATATCAAAATATATACAAATGTTAGATATTTACACGGATATACTAAAATAAAAATACAAACAATGGGAAAAATATTAACGTTGTGAAGAAACAGCCAGTTTTTTCCGAATGTACTTGCGAAATTTAATTTTAAAAGGTAAACGATTGGTTGCCATGCTGATCATCTGCTTATCTGCTTTTCAACACTGTTTCGCGCCCGAGAGGTGGCAGAAAATATTCTACAAGCACTAAGTATAGAGCAGCCCGATTTCTGGACATATGCTACTTTTTATGTCGGTAATATGAAATTTTGCAGTCTTTTGCAGACATGGCGGTCATCTATATAAGTAAAAAGAGCTTCCCAATTCACAATATTCGTTTACTGAACAGAAGGACTATGGACAATTTTCTATTTTTTTTTTTAATTTTGGCGTAAATTATGAAAACTATACTAAAAATATTATATACAAGTACATTCGCCAGTGCATTAATTTATCACAATTTTTATTCGATTTTGTGGTTTAAAATCATTTGGAGAAATTTGACAGTTTGTGTTAACGTGATGTGCTGGCGACTGTACCTAAGTCGCAATAATATAATATATTTTGATAAGGACAGAAGAATGAAGTAGAAGTAAGTAGGTACTAACGCTAGATCCAGAATGGAACTGAGTTCCATCTTGACATTGGTCTTCGTGAAGAACTTTGGCATCAACGTCTTCATGGTGCAGCATCGGTCTATTTGCTTCTTTGCTTTCTCTACGGAACCTTTGCATGTTAACAACGTTCTCTCTAGGTAGTCCTTGCCTGGAAGATTGATCAATAAATTATAAGCTGGCCTATATATATATATAAAAAAAAAACATTTATAAAAAAGGGTAAAAAAATCAGACACCATCAAAAGATTGGTCTTTGCAAATTCGAATGTTCGAATTATTCGACTACTTATAAAATTCAAATAATAAAGAAGATAAAATTAAAACACTGTTTTAAGCTTTCACGGTTTACAACTAAACTTATACTGTCACTTACGGGATATCTTCCGTGATTGTTCATTATTTTGATCTATCCCGTAAGTGACAGTATAAGTTTATTTATTACCACAAGAAAAGGTCAAGTACATGAATATTTAATTAAGTAGAGTAAACTAACTAAATACATTAATAATTAAAAACTATATAAATAACCTAAAATAAATAAACTAACAACAAACTATAAGAGGGCATCAAAAAACTTCTCCTTAACGCTGTCAGCTGGTAATGTGCCCAAGAGACTGGCGGCGTTGCCACATTATTTAGTACATTGCACTAAATATAGGGTCTAACTATTCATACGCGAAATATTTTCAAGTAATTTTAAATTATTTAAGTTTTATAAAAAAATATACTCAGATTAAAAAAAAACACTTGAAATGGCTTTGTTATAGCCGTTAGATGATTCCCTGAAAATATTTCGTGTATGAACAGTTAGACCCTAAATAAATTACAAAAAGTTCGTTATCAGTATTATAAGTTAACAGGTATTCAAAGCATTCATTTCTCCAGAAGTGATCGATCCGCAATTATATGCTAGCTAAGTTGAGTTTTGAATTTATAAAAGTTTATAAACTTTTGTCTTGGCCTTCGTTCAGAAATCGACCTTCAGTCGGACACTAATAATTATGTAGATTTAATTTTAAATGACAGTATAATGGACTCTGGACTAGATACCAGTTGCGCACTCGCAACAATTTAGTTCGAAGGTTTCTTCCTTTTTAACCTACTGAACTGTTATTAAATGATATCATACACGACGCCAGTCCGAGGCCAGTAACTTGACTGGCAACTAAACTAACCTCGAGTCCGGAATCTAAAGTTGCGTCAAGTTCATCAAGTAGTGAGCAATATTTTCTGTAATTTCCATAATGTCTTCGAATTGACGTAACAAAAATGTTTTCTAGACTTCACACATAACATCATTTATTTTAATGAGACCTTGTAAATTTGACTATTAATTGAGATTCAATAATGTTGCGCTAGCTGTGGCCCGCGACCTTCGTCTGCGTAAAATTCTGTAGCCTATAACCTTCCTCGATAAATGGGCTATCCAACACTAAAAGAATTGTTCAAATCGAACTAGTAGTTCCTGAGATTAGAGCGTTCAACCAAATAAACAAGCTCTTCAACTTTATAATATTTTTTAAAATAGATAATATAGATAAGCGCGGTAATTTTTAGGGTTCCGTGGTAAACAAGGAACCCTTATAGTTTCGCCATGTCCGTTCGTCTGACTGTCCGCAGCTTAGCTCATAGAGTCTTAGTTCTAGTACTAAGACTCTATGAGCTAATCTAAGCTGTTATTTGGCATGAATATACCGATTAGTTACGCCGACAAAATGGTAAAATAAAATTTCAGAAAGTATTTTTTATAGGGTAGCTCCTATACCTACAAGTGAAGTTTGGATTTTTTTCTCTCTCGCGCACCCCATAGTATGGAATGTGTTTGGATAAGTCTTTAATGCGAGTATGTTTAATAATTTTTCGATTACGGCATTCGTTTGTGAAAGGTTAAGTTTTAAAGTTCTAATTTCTGTTAGACTGGAGTGTCGGCCCCTCTACCAGCTAAACGGTTATGTTTGGGTGTGTGAAAAAATTCAAGGTGGTAGTATATATTACGAAGTAATAAGAAAAACTATCACAGCTAAGTAAGCTTTACAAGTTTATAAGTAATAGTCGACCAACTTATAAAATATACTTGGATAACATATTTTCCTAAACATAATGCACAGGGTTTTCAACTGCAAATGTAAGTTTGTTGTTTATTATTACAATCAAAATCATTGTTCGGACTCAAATTGGACCGTAGGAAATGGATTAAATTAACATTATAAGACTACGGAACCCTACATTGTGCGTGTCCCGACATTTATAAGCGAATTATACTACTTTTTGCAAGTGTGTTTCATAAAAATAAAAGTAAACAAACTTGTTTTCAATAACTTGTTTCAAATCGCAGAACCTTGAAAAGTAACATTGCATCTTTAGTAATATAATGGTGGCAGTACACTTGGCAGATCTGGGAAATATTAGACTTCTATCATTAAAACAAAGTGAACTTTATCTCAATAGACATAATGAAGATTTTGTTTCGATTCACTATCGCGAGAATTTTGACAAATACGCCATGTGCAGTGCCAGCATCAATAGAGGTAAAGTTTGTAAGTTCGGATGTAGGGGGTAATCTCCGGAACTACTAATCCGACTCTGAAAATTCTTTGTAATGGGAAGCTACATTCTTTTGAAGTGGCATAGGTATTGTTATATTTATAACGTTCCCGCAAGATAATTCTCGATCATAAGGCGACCAAAGTTACGGGCAAAAGCGAGGCTGCAATAACAATGAAGAAAATGTGATCATTTTTTAACAATGTGCTGTGTGTGAGTGTACACTGTCGTCAAATTTCTTTATCTTTCTGTAGCTGGTAAAACAATTGATTGCGAACTTGTACCAAACTTGCACTTGTTAACGATAGCTGTCGTAACCCATACAAGCTGCCGCTAAATAAAATAAATAAAAGCACCAACCACTAGCTTTTAAATTTAACCCACCACACCAATTTAATTTACATCTACATCAATTATAATTATTTACTAATTTGCTCAGTATAAAGATAACTAGGTACTCTGTATTTCCGAAAAATTACAGTACATATAAATAGTTCAATGTATTATTTTTATTTATATTATTCTTACAGTTACACATACAAGTTATTGGTTGAACAAAAAAATTAGTACATAAAACCAAATAAAAAATTAAAAAAGAAAATAGTAATGAAATTAGGAAGTTAATAAAATAGTAGACGTGAAAAAAAAAATAAACAAAACATTTTTAGTAGACAGAATAAACACAATGAAATTACAATTAATGAATAAAACTCGTATTATCATCTCTATACAACATTATTTTTAGTATAATATGCGAAACCTGAATATAGTTTGTTCAGCATAAGTAACTGAATCGATTCCAATCATTTTTAAGCCATGTTATATTTTGTCCCAAAAATATTTTAAAAAAGTTACAAGTTGGACACCGAGCGACATTAAGTACCTATCGCAATAATTTAGGTACCTACTGCCAAATTATTATTATCAATGAGCTCAAGACGACGCTGGAGGCGCGCGCTGCGTGGTAAACACGTTTTTGCGCGGACAACCAGGATACAGAACAAGCTTATAACTTTGTGATATTTCATGATACAGTTTTGAAATTTTGTACATAGATTCTTTACATAAAAATACTAGACACGTGTTTCAGGTTTCGCATATACTAGAACTAAGGTTGTATATTTTTTTAGGGATACAATTTGTTTATCGCGAGGAGATAGTACTGGGAGTGGCAATGGACTTCAGGTATCGAGAAGCAGCAATGAGGAGTCTCAGTTCAGTACTTGCAAAAATATCCTAATGCTTTATAAGATGCTATTGACTTGCCTTCAATAATCGATTTGTAATAGTACACTAAATTTTTCCTTTTACCCATAATACAGTAAAAATTGTGTGTTTACTAATTTACTTATTTGTTTACGAGTACCTACCTTCTATATAAGTAATTCTTATATTTAATTATAAGTGTTCAGGTCAGGGATGAACTGGGTTGAACCGAAATCGCGTACGTAATAATAAAACAACGATGCGGTATGAACTCAATGCGACTTTTTATTATGGTCTAGAACAAAAAAATGATCGCAATGACGAGGAGAACAAGTGCCTTTTGGTTATGTTAAGGATCTATTTACACCCTTTATAATTATAATATTTCTTACACTGGCAAATAATAAAAAAATAGGTACTTACTGAAATCCTTCTTGATAAAATGATCCTGTTTTTGAATCCAGTCATCCAAAATATTAAGAGCCTCATCGAGTCTTCCTGGCTTATCTAAACCATACATTTTCCTAATTTCTTGAACTGCATCTGGAGGTATAATAAAATAACTATTCTCCATTTTAGATTAAATGTTACTTTTCACAGCACAATAATTGTCTAAGTTCAAAACGTTATTTCCTTTGTCTTGTCTTTTTAGTTTATTTTTTCACTGACTTTTATAACACTAAGATCTTGTTCTTTAATTCTGTTTTCGTTGAAGCGTGGCCTCTGACTGTCTGAGTACATAAACCGAGCTATATTTATAAGCTCTGCTAATTTATATTCATGTTTTTTTTAGAGGTTGTATATTTGATACTATACATTAATATTAAATATTCTTGGTCAATTGTGCGATGTGAAATTATTTTGGGGTCGGCTTTCAGTCTAATCGGATGCAGATGAATACCAGTGTTTTACATGGAGCGACTGCCTATCTGACCTCCACAACCCAATTAGTGCTGGGTAATACGATACCCCTTAAGATTGGTTGTCATATTTTTAAGGTGGGAGCGCCAGGGTAGCCCTCTAAATTCAAATTTTCTTACGTTTTTTTGTAATTTGCAAGTCAGTGTCAGGTTGTATGTTGATAAACGACTATTTTATGAAAAAATCATTCAATGGGGTAAATGAACTTAGAGGCTTGTATTAATGGTTTTAATGATTATAATTAAATAAATACACAGACACAGAAAAACTTCTAGTAGTTGTGGTTTGATTATGTTATCGTATCTATTTGTCCATATTTACTAAAGCTACTTTTAGTGTTTTTCTTTTATACCAACTTGATGCATAGTTATAATTGTTAAATTAATTTAATTTTATAATGTTATTGTCCTTATTAAATTGCGCTAGGTAAAGTGATGGCCTGAAACACAGGTTTAAATAAACCTAGATCGGGCAGGTCGCTGACATCTAAATTGAACTATTGAATACTTGCGACTGTAGAATATATTTTAGTTATATAGTTTACTTATAAGCACTTATAATTAGTATGACAAATAATACTACTGCGCTTAAATGTACACTTTTTTGTAATACTTTTTAAATAAATTATTCTTATTCTTATAGTTAATTCTGTAACTACATACGTGTTATTTTCGCGATTCATATTTTCATCAACATTACTACTATTAAAGATCTAGAAACGACAGTCGGAACAACGACTTAGCGTGTTCTTCGTGGCTCGGTGGAAACTCTGTAGGTATGTAATGGGAGGTCATCCATCTCGAACTTGGCAAGCGCGGTTTAACCTTCGATCGACCTTTGTGGCTGTTATTATTTAGCCACGACCACCGTCAGATCAAAATAAAAAACGTCATATTAAAAAAAACGCCGTGCGTACGAGAATGAACTGGCACTTAATCAAGTAAGTTAGTCCTGCTACGTAACGCCACAAGTAGCCGCGGCTCCTTTTCTTACATCTCGTTGTTGTCAGCCAATTACAGATTTACCTCCTTAAACACACTCTGATTACACTACAAGATTATCCTAGGCCGCGTCAGGCGTGTTGCGACGGAACGCAAGCCTACTTATTATTATTTATTTTTTTTATTAAAAAAGAAATGTTTTATGATGAGAACGATTAATAATAAATATCTGGAGTAATTTAATTTTGATATATCACGGAAGCAGGGATATGTGAATTTTTAATAATGAGAACACTTTCGTCAAGAAGTTGCTGTATTCGGAAAACGTTACCAGAGCCTACCTGAGAGGGAACCTACTAGGCTCGAAGATTCCTCTTGGAGTAGTTCAGTTTTTTATATAAACTTTCGTCAGTTTTTATTTTATTTTTTTCCTTTATCTAGTCAGGACATAATACTTATTGAAGCTACAGTACTGAGCAGTCTGTTGTATCCTACTAAAATTATAAATGAGAAAGTTTGTGAGGATGCAACTTTTTATCCTGGATGTACGATCCCGTGGGAAATTCCCGAACTATATGCGAGTGAAGCCGCGGGCATAAACTAGAACCACTAGTATTCAGCTGCCTCCGGTTAGATTGAAAGCCGACCCCAACACAGTTGGGAAAAGGCTTGGCAGATGATGATGATGTATGGCACTCTGTCTTGGCCTTCAGGTATTCCACGCGATCTTCTGGCTGTTAGTCCGTTTACGCCCTCACTATGTCGCATCAACCAACCACTTGCATACGCCCTTAGAATTCTGTTCTCACTCATTATTTATTATATATTGGGTCTAACTATTCATATACGAAATATTTTCAGGGAATCATCTAACGGCTATAACAAAGCCATTTCAAGGGATTTTTTTATCTGAGTATATTTTTAATTAAAAATAAATAATTTAAAATTACTTGCCCACATAATAAATACTTGCTCCTTATTTTTAAGCATACATTACGCTAGTTTACTACGTCGTATTTACCTACTGTCATTGTTAGAATATGAGAGAAAAGGTTTTATGCAAAAAGTCTCAAAAAATTTTAGAATTATAATAATTTTGTCAAAAAAAAAACACTCAAATATTTTTAAACTTAAGTGGCAGTGGGCAGGGCACATTGCTCGCAGAACGGATGGCCGATGGGGCCGGAAAGTTCTGCAGTGGCGACCGCGAACTGGGAGACGTTGCGTTGGAAGGCCTCCCACTATGTGGACCGATGACCTGGTAAAGGTTGCAGGGATCCGCTGGACGCGAGACGCACGGGACCGGTCAATGTGGCGACACTTGGGGGAGGCCTATGTCCAGCAGTGGACGACTTTCGGCTGAAATGATGATGATGATGATGATGAACGTTCTAACCATGCAATATTTCAAGAGATCTCTTATTTCAACCATATTCTACCGGCTAAATTTCCGTAGGCTACTACTCTATGTAAGTCTTCTAAGGTTTGTAGAACTTGTATTTAATTAAAAAGAAAACTTGTAAGTAATTTAATTGACTAATGCAAAAACAACGTAGTTTTAAGACCTTTGTGACTAACAATTTATAAACAATTACTTGGTCAGAAATAAATGTCTTTTACAGTGGGCTGGTGTTCAAAATAAAATTAACAGCACTCAGGTTTTGGTTTACATGGGTTTAATTATGAAAAAAACCATTTTCACACAAGTAAGAAAATAATAATTAATAAGTACACCTAATTTTATTGCCATCTTCATAGGAACTAGAAAATTTGTAAGAAATAAATTATATCACAATAGAATAATTTTGAATACATAAAAAAGTGAAAATTATATTGTAACACATTTCTAAAAATGGTCTAACTCAGTTGTTTTAAATAAAAACTTGCAGTTGCGCGCAGGCGAAGCGAACGTGGAGAGCGAGACAAAACACGCAATGTCTTCATAATTTTATTTATGTCTATTTTGTGTGACTTGCAGATATACTTTTAATTTTTTTGTAGTGTTTATTAAATTGTTGTTTTATATTATGATCCAAGTACTGTTTATTTATTTTATGCAGTTGCAAGCTGTCAAGTTTTTCATTCCATCCTGTGTTTATAAATATCAACTAACTTAACTAACTGCCTACTATCTGTATCCTTATTCAATCATTCAATTCATTCAACAAGCATATTAATGTTCCCACTGCTGGGACGCAGGCCTCCTCTCTATGAGAGGGAATGGGCTATAATCCACCACGCGGGCCCAGTGCGGTTTGGTAAATGTCACATGTCTTCGAATTTTTGGTTCTAAGACATGCCGGTTTCCTCACGATGTTTTCCTTCACCGTTTTGAGAGCAGTGGTAATGAAATAACTTACACAAAGTAATGCGTCTGGCTGGGTTCGAACGACCACGACTTACTATTCGTAAGTCGGGGTCCCCACCACTGGGCCACCGCTGCTCTCATACCCTTATTTATTGCTGTATCCTTATTTATTGCTTTATATAATTATAAATAAAATAAAAAAATATAGTGATGGCTTTATTTGTTTATAGTTATTAGCTTTTATTTTGTATGCTCGTGATGTCCTTGTGACAAATAAATATTTTTTCTTGATTCCGTCTTCACTTTGTCAATGAGAAAACAATTTTACATACTTTTTGTATCTTCTATACATATAAAATTCAAAGTAAGGACTGACTGATTGATATATCAACGCACAGCCTAAACCGCTGGTCCTAGATCCATGAAATTTGAGGGGTGTATTCTTTGTAAAGAGTAGGTATCCACTAAGAAAGGGTTTATCGAAATTCCACCCTTAAGAAGGTGAAATGGGGTGTTGAATTTTCTGTGAAACTTTTTATTCTCGGGGTCGATTGACTTGCAAATTTGTGAACGTACTTTTTAGTTAAAATGTTGAGGAACGTGTATAACAGTTTTTCTAAAATCATCCCACAAAATAAGATTCAAAGTCCTGACTGACTGAATGATATATTAACGTACAGCCTAAATCGCTGATCTTAAAGACACGAAATTTGAATAATTCTTTGTGAAAAGTAGGTATCCACTAAGAAAAGGTTTCTTGAAATTCCACTCCTAAGTGGATGAAATGGGGGGTTGAATTTTCTGTGAAACTTAATATTCTCTAGGTCCATTGACTCGATTGTTTACCTATTAGTAAATAGGTAGGATTTTTCTGAGGTAGGCGTGTCTGTAAATCATCATCTGCCTAGCATTTTCCCAACTATATTGGGGTCGGCTTCCAGTCTAACCGGATGCAGCTGAATACCAGTATTTTACATGGAGCAACTGCCTATCTGACCTCCACAACCCAGTTAGTACTGGGTAATACGATACCCCTTGGTAAGACTGGCGTGTCTGTAAATATTATGTGAAATTCGCGTTGGCTTGTGATACACGACATGGATATAAAATATTATGTAAAAGTATTATGTCTAATAATAGATAAGAACCGGTGTCTAATTCCAAACCAAGGTATAAATATTTTGCGGGACTGTTCGAAAAAGATACCGCGGCCCAGGAACACAAAGGGCAAAGAAGGAACATGAATGGCTTTTAGTCAGTAGAAGTCTAACACTCACTTCCGCTCCACCCAGAGTGGGGGGGGGGGGGGGCATTTGAAGTATTTGCATCCGAAAAAAAAAAGTATACATGTTTGAGTTTTCCATCATCTTTATGGCAGATAATTAATTTGTGCAGGTCCTCAGCAGGTGGTTAGACAAAAATGAATAGAGTCGACAAGAAATTCCGTATCTTCTGTGTATATTTTTCTCTCTTCATCATCAGCTTAGAGTATATTTTATCAATTAGTCGACACACAAGTTTCTAAAAGCTCCAGCCGTGCCCATGTATTCTTCATTGAATGTTGATGAATTTCTTCTTGATTCGTCAGAACGAGCATTAAACATCATTTTTACATATTCCACATTTTTTTCTGAACTTAACTCTTCGACAAATGCCTCTGTGAATGAAAATATTATCTGTTAAATATAATATACATAGTTACAAGGATGTTTTGGCACACAAAGACGTTGATAGGAGTTATTTAACATATGAATGTATTATAAAATGTATCATCATCATTTAAGCCGAAAGACGTCCACTGCTGGACGTAGGCCTCCCCCAAGTGTCGCCACATTGACCGGTCCCGTGCGTCTCGCATCCAGCGGATCCCTGCAACCTTTACCAGGTCATCGGTTCACCTAGTGGGAGGCCTTCCAACGCAACGTCTCTCAGTTCGCGGTCGCCACTCCAGAACTTTCCGGCCCCATCGGCCATCCGTTCTGCGAGCAATGTGCCCTGCCCACTGCCACTTAAGTTTGGCTATTCTTCGGGCTACGTTGGTAACCTTGGTTCTCTTACGGTTTTCGTCATTTCTGATTATAAAATTTATAGAGAAACACAAGATGGCCGTATAGTTTTCGATTCAGACTGTTTTGTGCAACTATGCAAGGTTGAAGGGACATCGACGCACATAACAAAAAGGTAAACAGATGGGTGGAGATAGAACTTAGTTGATTTTTACCCATCATCATCTGCCTAGCCTTTTCCCAACTATGTTGGGGTCGGCTTCCAGTCTAACCGGATGCAGCTGAATACCAGTATTTTACATGGAGCGACTGCCTATCTGACCTCCACAACCCAGTTAGTACTTGGTAATACGATACCCCTTGGTGAGACTGGTTGTCAGACTTTTTGGGCCCCTGACTACCTAACGACTGTCAAAGATCTACAAATGACACCCGGGAGCAACGGCTTAACGTGCTTTCCGAGGCACGGAGGAAACTCGGTATACAATGCGTGGTCACCCATCCACAGACCAACCTAGGCAAGCACGGCTTAACCTAAAGATCGACCCGAGCGGCTGTTATTATTGAGCCACGAGCTCCTCAGTCGACTTTTACCCATCTATTTGAATGAAAACCACTAATTTTTTAAGCAAACGACATCAATATTGATCATCAGGTAGGGTTACTCGATGAAATTACGAATGACCCATTTTTTATTTATGTTTGTGCATGTTTTATGATTGTTAAAAATATTTTTCAGACAGTAAACAGCAGAGTGAAGTTCATTCTAAGGCGAAATCTTAGACTATTACTGTTTGGCGCAGATTTTCGAGAATAAAATGACATTAAACCAGAAGTATGGCACCGGTTATTACGATTATTGTAAGTCATAATTTTGTGAAAAAACGCTTGTTTGGTTTGGCGATTGATAATGCCATCTTTGACAAATAAAGGGTGTAAATAGACCCTTAACATAAACGAAAGGCACATGTTTTCCCCGTCACTGCGATCATTTTTTTGTTCTAGACCATACCTGGGAACCTTCTAGTTACGGAGATATTGGGGGTCAAAGTTCCAACTTTTTCACAAGTTTTTTTTTAATACATGTTTTTAATGTAAGATTTTTACTTTACACACCTCCACGACCCTCGTACTATTCAATCCATTCATCAGCACAATGCTATGAGTGCTTTCCATCGAGTCCTACCGTAAAACGTGATTTTTCACCCCAAAAAAAAGTCGATTCCCAGCAATAATTTTTGCGTAAAGTTACTTAGTTTGTTGTACAGAATGCTTGGTTGACGGATATGTGAAGGGTCTGTTTACACCCGGTATACGTCTGTTGAACAACCCGCTCTTACACTCATACCTAAAAACTAGACGTCAAAGTGATTGCTCGAGTAAAAGTAGTAACTTAAGATACGATTTTTGTTCTGTAGTTTAATAATTGAAATTAGTTTAAATTGCTCGAAGTTAGAACTTACAGTCAAAAGTTAGAATTCTTAGCTTGGCTTCCTTTGACGGTTCTTACTTCGTTTAAATTCTTGTCTAATGCATAAATACGGTTGCATAAGTAAATTCTTAAACTCAAGTAGTTACTTTAACTTGACTATACACAAGGGTGTTAGATTTTTCGTAGACTTGCGTCATTTGTTTTTTCGCTTGAGTGAAATCAAAATCAAAAATCAAAATCAAAGCATTTATTTCAAGAAGGCCAGTTACAGGCACTTTTGAATTGTCGAAACAAAGGCAACAGTAAAATATAGCTACAGTCCCAGTCACAAGGCACAAAAACTGTGAAAGTACTGTAGTTACTGCGCACTTGTAGCATGATCTAAAGTTCATTCATTTGCTTTCTCCGAAATCGCTGTAACAAGACGCGTGTCGCTTGACCGTGCCCGTGGCTAAGATTTAATAAACAGTAAGTATGCTACTTACTCTGTAGTGTGTCAATGGATGCCTCATTCCCACCGAAGTCCGATGGTAACAGTTCTTTAGGGATCGATTGATGCAACTCTTCTAACGATCGTACCACCTGAATTCTGCTGCCAATCTTTTCACTAATTAAGTGTTTTACCAACTTAATTACAACTTCTATAGCTTTTGATTCAGTTATACAGTAAATTCCTTTCAATCTTCCACCGTAGCCTTCCTGAAAAATAGGAAACATTAAAATGTAGAAATTCATATTAAAATTATGTAGTATAAAAACTTATAATATAAACACGAAAATAAATGAATATGAAACAGGTCGAGAAATCATTAGCAAAAAATTGAATAAAAACGGAGTCTCGTTGAGGGATTGAATCCGGAACGAAGTGATCGGACAGAGGACCAGGGTTGTCAACTTAGCTTACAGAATAAATAAGATGAAGTGGCAATGGGCCAGCCATGTTAGCTGTACAACCGATTACCGTTGGGGTAAATGTGTTCTTGAGTTGAGACCGCGAATCGGCAAGCGTAAGGTGGGTCTACCAACAGAAGTATTTTACATGGGGTGACTGCCTATCTGACCTCCACAACCCAGTTAGTACCTACTAGTTGTCAGGCTTTCGGGCCACTGAGTATCTGTAGCGAATGACAAAGAATCTACAAATGGCAACCAGGACCAACGGCTTAACGTGCTTTTCAAGACACTGAGGAAACTCGGTGGTCACCCATCAATGGAGAAACCAAGGCAAGCGCGGTTTAATCTAAAGATCGACTCGAGTGGCGGTTAATATTTAGCCACGAGCTCCTCAACCAAAGTTTTGTTGACAAAAATGTATCAATATAATATCGATGAGTCCTATGTATACAAGCCGAAGTTGCATTTTAGTGCTTTTTGGAACTCGCATCAGGAACTGAAAGAAAAAAAATAAGAATAGGTACTTACGATCATAATACTCATGAACTGCTGATACTCCACCGAGTTCATTTTAGTCACCAGTTCTAGTAAGTTGGTATTTCTGAAGTCGTCAATTATTATAAAACCAGTGAGATAATCCCTTGATTTCAAGTATTCTCCGAACTGAAAATAAGAAATGATTTTATCTTTCATAAAATAGTGATAGGAGGTGAGGCTAGCGGTGCTTCGTCCATACAAACGTATTCTTCTGTTATTTCCTTGGAAACAAAACTAGGACAAAATATCTTTTACTATATAATGTACTAGCGACTCGCCCCAGCTTCGCGCGGGTGTAAATTAAATATAAACCTTCCTCTTGAATCACTCTATCTATTACTGAAAACTGCATCAAAATCCGTTGCGTAGTTTTAAAGATCTATGCATTCATAGGGACAGACAGCGGCAAGTGACTTTGTTTTATACTACGAGTATGTTGAGATTCTCATCCCTACCATGTCTCTACGTTTTGTTTTGTTCAAGTTTTTTGTAAGTTTAAAAAAAAACTACAAGTTTTTTAGTGTTATAACTTTAATTTAAACACCTCCACGACCCCAGTACTTTAAAAAAAAAACATAGAGACATGTTAGGGATAAGAATACATTATAAAGGGTGACTGCTAATTAGTGACCGATACTTAAACACGTGATTGTACTCATGATAACAAACAACTTTCCCAAACAAACTGTTTTTTATACTCATTCAATATCACAATAACACAACAGTCGTATGAAATTTGCCCTGGCGCGCCTTTGACCTATCAGCTGTTAGCCGCGTGACACCGTTTTGTATTATTATTATCGTACCGTGCAGCAGGCAGCAGGGTAGGCAAAGCACCCGCGCGGCTCGCGCGCGTGCTTATTTCCTACTGCTGTTGTGCTATTGTGTTAGTGAATGAGTAAAAAAAAATGTTACTTTGGGAAAGTTGTTTGTCATCACGAGTACAACCACGTGTTTAAGTATCGGTCACTAATTAGCAGTCACCCTATATAATGTATTCTCATCCCAAACATGCCTCTATGTTTTGTTTTTTTTTTCCATTATTTTATTAAATATTATATTTGTATAATAGTTGAAAACTCCTTAACGAAGGTGAAACGCACCTGTTCTCTGAAAGTACCAACTTTTTCTCAAGTTTAAAAAAAAAAATACAAGTTTTTAATGTTATGACTTGACTATGACCCCGTACTTTTCAATGCATTCATCGTTTCGCATGCCACACAAAATACCTATTCGACTCAAATGTTTGGGAAAGCTAATACATTTTTAGCGATTATGTTGTTGGTTCCATGAAAAAAGTCGTTAAGTTTGATGGTCTGTGCCATATCCTATGACTACACCTTTATGAAATACGATATGTATGTAGATAGCATAATTTACTTACAATTATAGATGTCTGGAAATACTGCAAGAACATATCACTTGTAATATTCTGGAGCTGTCTAAATTCAACTAGCACTACTCTGTAATAGTCTTTCGTTAATTGAGGTAATGGGACAATCCTCCTGGAAAAAATGTAAAACTTGTTTTAATTTTTTTATTTAACACTTCAAGCACAGAGTACAGAGGCGGACTTAATGCCGTAGACATAAATACGAGCTTTGGACGTGGAGTTGCAAACACCAGCCCGTTATACAGTACAATACACAATGCCATTGATATTTTCTACCAGTTAACCCTTGGGTGATGCAGAGAAAAACAGGTATTATCCGAAAATAATTTTCTTTTAGTACTAAGATAAACTACAAGGCATCAATAAATTTATTTCAAAATACATGCAAATGTTAATAGACATTTACACAGATATACTAAAATAAAAAGACAAACAATGGCAAACACATTAACGTTGTGACGAAACTGCCAGCTTTTTCCGAATGTACTTGCGAAATTTAACTTTAAAAGGTAAACGATTGGTTGCCATCCTGATTATCTGCTTATCTACTTTTCAACACTGTTTTGCCCGTGAGGAGGCAGAAAATATTCTACAAGCACTAAGTATAGAGCAGCCCTATATCTGGACATATGCTACTTTTTATACCGGTAATATGTAATTTTGCAGTCTTTTGCAGACATGGCGGTCATCTATATAAATAAAAAGAGCTTCCCTTTATAATGTAGACAATGAATAAGAAAGGATTTTTCGAAATTCAACCCCTAAGAGGGTGAAATGGGCTGTTGAATTTTCTTTGAAACTTTTTTTTCTCGAAGTCGGGACTTGAAAATTTGTGTACATACTCTTCAGTCAAAATTATGAGATGCGTGTATCACAGTTTTTCCAAAATCATCCCCCAATTTTAAGAATAATGTCGCGGCTGGCTGACTGATATATCAACGCACAGCCCAAACCGCTGGTACAAGAGACATTAAATTTGGAGAGTGTGTTTTTCATGAGTAGTATGTATCCGCTAAGAAAAAAAATTTCGAAATTCCACCCCTAAGAAGGTGAAATGGGGTGTTGAATTTTCTGTGAAATTTTTTATTCTTAAGGTCTAAAATTAGTGTACATACTCTCTAGATACAATTATGAGAAAGGTGTATTAGTACGAACTGAAGGACCATGGACAATTTACTATGACATTTTGGCGTGAAATATGTAAACTATTCAAAAAATTATATACATGTACAAACTGTTAAATTTTCTCATTCGATTTTATGGTTTAAAATTATTGGGAGAAATTTGACAGTTTGTGGTAACGTGATGTGCTGGCGACTGTACCCAAATCGCAATAATACAATAAGTTGGGATTAGGACAGGAGAATGAATCAAATGTAAGTACGAGTAGGTACTAACGCTACATCCAGAATGGAACTCAGTTCCATCTTGACATTGGTCTTCAGGAAGAACTTCGGCATCAACGTCTTCATCGTGCAGCATCGGTCTATTTGCTTCTTTGCTTTCTCTACGGAACCTTTGCAGGTTATCAACGTTCTCTCTAAGTAGTCCTTGCCTGAAAGATTGATCACTAAATTATAAGCTGTCAATAAATGAAAATAAATTTGTGTATAAAAAAGGGTCAAAGAATCAGACGCCATCAAGATATTGGTCTTTGGGTTTACAAATTCAAAAGTTGGAATTATTCGACTACATATAAGATTCGAATATTAGCATAGCCTAGCAGCAGCCTATAATGATCCCACTGCTGGGACACAGGCCTTCTCTCTATGAGAGGGAATGGGCTATAATTCACTACGCGGGCATAGTGCGGGTTGGTAGATGTCACATGTCTTCGAATTTTTGGTTCTAGGTCATGCCGGTTTCCTCACGATGTTTTTCTTCGCCGTTTTGAGAGCAGTGGTGATGAAATATATTACACAAAGTAATACGCTTGCCTGAGTTCGAACCCACAACTTACTGCTTGTAAGTCGGGACCGCCGTCACTGGTAAAATTAAAATATAATTTATTTTAATTTTACCAAATGCAAGTTTTAATTGTTAACAAGTGCAAGTTTGGTACAAGTTCACACTCAATTGTTTTGACAGCTACAATTCGACATTCAAATTTTTTGCCTAGTTAAAGCGATTTGACTAAAGTAAAAGTAATTTCGGGGGTCACGTGGTGGCTCCCGGCCACCGTAGACGCGGGCCTGTGGACGGCGAATTATGGGCTAGCTCGCCGTCCGGCCGTCTTATGACGACAGGCCGTGTCGACGGCGCGTTCGTGTTCCACGCGCGCCTCAAAGAGATGTCAGCAACTAAGTAGGGGTCCACATGGGCCGATGCCTGCCTGGCCCTGGAACACAAGGGGCAAAGAAGGAACATGGATGGGTTTTAGTCAGTACAAGTCTGACACTTCCTTCCGCTCCGCCCAGAGTGGGGGGGGTCATTTGATGACTTCCAACACGAAAAAAATAGTTAAAGTAATTGTTTAAAAAAAGATTACATTTTCTTCATTGTTATTGCTTACTCACTTTTTTCGCAGTTTCGATGGCCTTATGATCGTAAATTATCCAGCGGGAAAGTTATAAATATAACCTACGACACTGAATGATTTGTAGCTTCCCATTAGTAAAAGAATTTTCGGAATCGGATCAGCAGTTCGGATATTACCCCCCACATCCGAACTTACAAATTTTACCTCTTTATAATTTTAGTATAGATAAAACCGCCGCCGACGTAGCCCGAAGAATAGCCAAACTTAAGTGGCAGTGGGCAGGGAACATTGCTCGCAGAACGGATGGCCGATGGGGCCGCAAAGTTCTGGAGTGGCGCGCGCGAACCGGAATACGTTACGTTGGAAGGCCTCCCACTAGATGGACCGATGACCTGGTGAAGGTTGCAGGGATCCGCTGGATGCGAGTCGCACGGGACCGGCCAATGTGGCAACACTTGGGGGAGGCCTATGTCCAGCAGTGGACGTCTTTTGGTTGAAATAATGATGATGATTTATTTATTTATTTATTTATGTACACACAAAATACTCAACAAGACATAACATTAAGATAGAAGAGCACAACGGTACTGCTTATTTCATGCGAAATCTCTTCCAGCAGACCTGCGAGAGGAAAGTAGGATTAGAAATGTAGACACAGTGTGTAGAAAAGACAAAACAGGAAAATTGAAATTGGAACTTAAAACAAAGTTATACCTATATAAAATAAACATACATACAAATATACACATATAAAATAAATACTTGTACTGTAAATATTTATACCTATAATATATATCGATATGATGATGATGATAGATACAATGTTACATTTTCAAGGTTCTCTGATTTGAAACAACTTATTGAAAACAAGTTTGTCTACTTTAATTGTTATGAAACACACGTTAGCTAAGCAAAAAAAGTATGATTCGCTCATAAATGAAAAAAAAAACAGTGTGCGTGTGCTACGCACAATGTAGGGTTCCGTAGTCTTACAACATTAATTTAATCCACTTCCTATGCATAGTGGTCTGGAAATCGAACTTCATACTCATAGAAACTCAAGATTTAAAAAAAAATATTGCAACGGCTCTGGTATACCTCCCTTTACGTCAAATTAACGTTTGGATGATGACTCCACGCGTGAGAAAAAAATGTTTTTTGTTTTTTTTGTATGGGAGGAAATACTTAAACACATTTTTTTTTTAACTGAATGGAACTGAAGGGCTGGTGCTCACAAGAGCTATTGTACCTTACACGGCGATCAAAATGACATTTAATTTATGCGCTTTTGGTTGCCGCTATGCGTTCACGGCAACTACTACTTACTGACTGGCTAGCCACAGGGCCACTTCGGTCGGTGGATACGAAACGGGGCACTATGAAATAGTCGACGTAACCCCACTACGCGGGGCTCCTATTTCTATCTACAGGGTTTAAAGTTTAACCTAACCTAACCTAACATCGGGTTGCCCCAAGAGGTGGAGGGGATTCCCCAACGAAAACATTTTTTTTTACAAACAATTTCTATTTTTTCCTCAGTGCCTCGTTAGATATACTCCAACCGTCACTTCTGAACACTTGGGTTATAATACCATAATAATATTCAAACAATCACCTCAAGCACTCCCATACACAATCATTATATTATGTACACTTGCACTTTCTTACGCTGACATTGTTAAGGCTTACCACAAGATCATACATGCACCCACTCGACACAGTCCACTGGCACGTCTACTACATAAGAATAATACACCGTGACTTTTGAGTCGTCTTACAAAGGACGTCCACTCAATGTAGCCGACATAAAATAGCTCTAGGCGCGATTTTTTTGTATCTTTCGTAATAGGTGCAAAGAAAAATAATAATAAAAAATTTGAATAAAATTATGGAACATCCTGTTAATTTTTAATATTTTTATACGCAAACCCTGCGTAGGGAACTACAGCTGTTTTGACATGGAAAGAAAAATTCTAGTGCGAGCAGGGTTTGAACCTGCGACCTTCCGATTCAGTACACCGGACGTCTTCACCAATTAGACCATCGCACCCTGCTCACAGCTCTCGAAATTTTCGTTCCATTAATAACGTCTTACGGTGACGTTAGCGCCATCTATTTAAGAAAGTATCGAACTAACTTAAACCAACACGTTGACATTGCAGCCAAATCAAAAACAGCCATAGCATAGCATAGTTTTTTTCTTTCCATGTCAAAAACAGCTATAGTTCCCTACGCTGGGTTTGCGTATAAAAAATATTTAAAATCCTGTTAATGTTTACGTGTCAAACGGGAGAACATATACCTACCCAGCACTCGAGTCCAGTAAATCTTCGCTCGCAACAGGGTGTTTTAACTACGACATGCGTCATAATACTGAATAATATTTTTATTTTTAAATTATTAAAATCTCATAAATATATATATTTTTTTTATGAATGTTTAGTATTCATTGGACACATGAAGTCGGCTGCCGTTGTAAGACGACTAAAAAGTCACGGTGTATAAGCATGCCCCCTAAGATACAGACTAGTTCAGGGGACAGGGTTGAACCTATTTTACTAATCTATCAATGCTAAATGAAGAACTTCAATCTATTGCCATGTACTTGACCTTTTTTTGGGGTAATAAAAGATTCGAATAGAAGCACCAACCACATTTTAAAAGATTTCACTAGCTTTAAATTTAACCCACCACTCCAATTTAATTTACATCTACATCAAGTATAATTTTATTATTAACTAATTTACTCAGACAAGTTGACTAGCATACCTACTCTGTATTTTCGAAACATTCCAGTACATATAAATATGTAGTTCGATGTGTTATTGCTATAGACTTGCTTACAATAATCGATATGTAATGGTACACTCACTTTTTCCTTTTACCCATAACACAGTAAAAATTGTGTGTCTCCTAATTAACTTATTTATTTACGAGTACCTAACTTCTTTATAAGTAACTAGCTGTTGCCCGCGACCTTCATCCGCGTGAAATTTTATAGCCTATCCAACACTAAAAGAATTTTTCAAATCGATCCAGTAGTTCCTGAGATTAGCGCGCTCAACCAAACAAACAAACTCTTCAGTTTTATAATATTATATATGGTATAGATTCTTATATTTAGTTTTAAGATTACCTTGTGTTTCTCATATTAAGTGAATTGTATTATTTTTAATAAACGTCTTGAACCGTAAATATTATATCGCACGCGTGTCTGAGAATCTCTGTCTGTGAATTTTTTCTTACAGCATTCTTAATTACAGGGTGCAAACCGACCCTTCACGAAGCCGACAAACAAGCATTCTGTACATCAAACTAAGTAACTTTACGTTAAAAATTATTGCTGTGAAACGACTTTTTTTTTGGGGTGAAAAATCACGTTTTACAGTAGGACTCGATGGAAAGCACTCAAGGCATTGTGCTGACGGATGGATTGAATAGTATGGGGGTCGTGGAGGTGTTTAAAGTAAAAATGTCACATTAAAATGAATTTACAAAAAAACTTGGATGTTTAACCCCCAATATCTCCGTATAGGTTCCCAGGCATGGTCTAGAACAAAAAAATATCGCAATGACGGGAAGAACGCGTACCTTTCAGCTTCGTTAAGGATCTGGTCACACCCTTTATATTTCTTCTACCGGCAAATAATAAACATAGGTACTTACTGAAATCCTTCTTGGTAAAATGATCCTGTTTTTGAATCCAGTCATCCAAAATATTAAGAGCCTCATCGAGTCTTCCTGGTTTATCTAAACCATACATCTTCCTAATTTCTTGAACTGCATCTAGAGGTATTGTAAAATAACTATTCTCCATATTAGAATAAATGTTATTTTTCACAGCACAAAAATTGTCTAAGTTCAAAACGTTATTTCCTTTGTCTTGTGTTTTTCGTTTAATTTTTTCACTAGTTTTTTATATCACTTCTCTTGTTATTTAATTCTGTTTTCGTTGAAGCGTGGCCTCTGACTGTCTGAGTACATCAACCGGGCTATATTTATAAGCCCTGCTATATATATATATATATATAGGAGGGATATATACATTTTTTTTAGAGGTTTTATATTTGACACTATTATATTATAAACATATTCTTGGAGACCAGAAGCGAAATATAAAGTTATGTTTCTTTCAGTTTGCCTTTAATCAACAACTAGCAAATAAGTAAATCAGAATTATACAACATTAGTTTGTTCAGAATAAGTAACTGAATCGATTCAACTAAAACAAAAATAAACCATGTTATATTTGTAACAAAAATATTTAAATAAAGTTACAAGTTGGACACCGAGCGACATTAAGTACCTATTGCAATCATTTTGGTATCTATTGCCAAATTATTATTATCAATGAGCTCAAGACGACACTGGGGGCGCGCACACCGGCGCGTAAAATTCGTGTTGACCACGTTTTACAGAACAAGCTTATAACTTTGTGATTTTTCATGATACAGTTTGAAAATTTTGTACATAGATTCTTTACATTAAAATACTAGACACGTGTTTCCAAAATGATTACCTCCCCTGGCAAGATCAGTTGCCCGTGTACAACCAGGAAACGTTGTTTTATGACCATTGTTACTAACAGTTATAGTATTTTTTAGATATTGAATTAGTCATTATTTGAATTTTATTGAATAACGCAATAACAACGTAGTTTTAAGACCTTTGTTACTAACAATTTTATAATGAACAATACATCATCATCAGGCCTCTTTGCTTGTGCCAAGCTGCGCGCTCTTGTGCCAGGCTCATCCAGGGTATTCCCGCAATGGTAACAATGTCATCTGTACATCTCGCATGAACCATTACTTATTGTGAAATAAATTACTTATTTATAGGGGGCTGGTGTTCAAAATAAAATGAACAGTACTCAGGTTTTGGTTTAATTATAAAAAAAAAAAAATTCACACAAATAAGAAATTAATCATTATAAAGCACACCTAATTTTTATAGCCTATCTTCATAGACATAAGCTAGAAAATTTGTAAGAAATATCACAATTTTTATTATCACAATAGAATAATTTGATTACAATAAAATAGTTAAAATTATCTTGTAACTCATTTCTAAAGAATGGTCTTAATTAGTTGTTTTATTATTATTTATTTATTTATTAACTCATCATTACTATCACTACAGGTTTCAGGTTTTCAGGTTTTTCACATTTTTAAATAAGCGAACCTGGAGAGCGAGACAAAACACGCAATGTCTTCATAATTCTATTTTTGTCTATTTTGTTTGGCTTGCAGACATACATTTACAATTTTTATAGTTATTAAAAAATTGTTGTTTAATACATATTTAAATTATTAAAAACTGTTTATTTGTTTTATGCAGTTGCAAGCTGTCAAGTTTTTCGTTCCGTCCTGTGTTTATAAATATTTGGTGGCTTTGTATTTTTTTGTTTTTATTTATTTGTTATATAAATAAATAATCTTTCTTCATTTTGTTAAAAAATCGTTTTCAAAGCACGTACATTTTACCGAACGATCTCGGGCGAGGCAAGCCTCCTTGCTGGATTGCCGCCATGGGATCTGGAGGCGATAGTCCTCGCGCGCCTGCACGAATGGCGCGCGGAGGCACTACGACAGGGTGAAACACCGCTGCCTCGGCAAATCACCACTCAACGGACAGACCTCCGGCGCGAACTCATGGCGACATGGAGAAAGCGACTGTCGCAACACCGTGCCCCCGAGTGGATTATCGCCACTATTGTGGCGTGACCACGGCAACCTCACCTTCTGCCTGACCAGGTCCTCATCGGACACGGTTGTTTCGGGAGATTCCTGCACCGAATCGGGCGGGACACGCCCGGGTATTACCATTGTGAGGATCGTCCGGAGGACAGGGTGGAACACACCGTGGAGGCCCGCTCTGCTTGGGCGGAGCACCGCCGTGTCCTCGTAGCGGCGATTGGCGGCCGCGACCTCTCGCGTCCGGCCCTGGTTAAAGCCATTCTCCGGAGCGGGACGGAATGGGAAGCCGTCACCTCCTACTGTGAAGCAGTCATGCTAGCGCAGGAGGTGGCGGGACGTGAGAGGAAAGAACCTCACGTTCCAGCCACCACGGGAGAGGCCCCGGGCGACGGGGGTCACGTGGTGACTCCCGGCTACCGTAGGCGCGGGCCTGTGAACGGTGAGTAATGGAATAGTTCGCCGCCCGTCCATCTTATGACGATAGCCCGTGTCGACGGCGCGTTCGTGTCCCACAAACGCCTCAAAGAGATGTCAGCAAACAGGAATTGGTCCGATGCCTACCAGGGCTGCTAGACTGTTCGAAAGAGATACCGTGGACTTGGAATGCAAAGGACAAAGAAGGAACATAGATGGGTTTTAGTCAGTACAAGTCTGACACTCCCTTTCAATCCGCCCATAGCGGGAGGGGTCGTTTGATGATTTCCCATAAATTCCCTAAAAGATAAAAAAAAAACATGTAAATTTTCTAGAACGGTTTTTAAAGTCAAGAATCATGTTTGAGTTTTTCATCATCTTTATGGTAGATAATTCATTTGTGCAGGCCTTCAGCAGGTGGTTAGACAAAAGTGAATAGAGTCGACAAGAAATTCCATATGTCCTTTGTTTCTTTAAGGTTGAAATCCATGAATTGTTTGTTCATTTCTTCTATAACATCATCAGCTTAGAGTATATTTTATAAATTAGTCGACACACAAGTTTCTAAAAGCTCCAGCCATGCCCATGTATTCGTCATTGAATGTTGATGAATTTCTTCTTGATTCGTCAGAACGAGCATTAAACATCATTTTTACATACTCCACATTTTTTTCTGTACTTAACTCTTCGACAAATGCCTCTGTGAATGAAAAAAAATATAATATTATCTGTTAAATATAATATACACGGTTATAAGGATGTTTTGGCACACAAAGACGTTGATGGGAGTTATTTAACATAATTCCTGTCAATCGACGCACAAAACAAACATGCAAACAGATTGGTGAAGATAGAACACAGTGCATCATCAGCCATTTGTTTGATTGATAAATATGTTTTTGAAACAGTCATACACACATTAACCAGAAGTACATGAGTAAACATAATGCGCATAGGTAGCCTGATGAAATTAAGTCATCATCATCTGCCTAGTCTTTTCCCAACTATGTTGGGGTCGGCTTCCAGTGTAACCGGCCTGATAAAATTAAGTACAGTCTAATTTAAATAAGAAAAGTTTTCATAACGAAAATCAGTCGGTAAACAGATGAGTGAAGTTCGTTCTTATACGGAATCTGAGACAATCACTGTTTGGCGCAGATGTTTGAGAATAAAAAGACATTAACTAAAGTATGGCACCGGTTACTGCAATGAAATTGTAAGTCATAATTTTGTGAAATGACGGTTTTTTGGTTTGGCTATTGATAATGCCATCTTTGAAAAAATTTACGTCTGTTAAACAACCCGCTCTTACACCCGTATCTATAACCAAGACGGCAAAGTGATTTCTTGACTAAAAGTAATAACTTAACGATTTTTATTATAACTTCAAGAAATTATTACTTCTTAGTAATAATTTCTTGAAGTTAGAACTTACTGTCAAAAGTTAGAATTCTTAGCTTTGCTTTCTTTGACGGTTCTGTGTTGTGAGGCGAGTTGAATGAAAGACGAGTTCAGGTACACTGACTATATTTTAGGATTTACATGATTAATATACGTTATAGTGGACACATACTACAGTTCTTACTTCGTTCGTTCGTTCTTCGTTCATCATCATCATCATCATCATTTCAGCCGAAAGACGTCCACTGCTGGACATAGGCTTCCCCCAAGTGTCGCCACATTGACCGGTCTCGTGCGACACGCATCCAGAGGATCCCTGCAACCTTCACCAGGTCATCGGTCCACCTAGTGGGAGGCCTTCCAACGCAACGTCTTCCGGTTCGCGGTAGCTACTCCAGAACTTTTCGGCCCCATCGGTTATCCGTTCTGCGAGCAATGTGCCGTGCCCACTGCCACTTAAGTTTAGCTATACGTCGGTAACCTTGGTTCTCTTGCGGATGTCCTCATTTCTGATTTGATCACGCAAGGAAACTCCGAGCATAGCCCTCTCCATTGCCCTTTGGGTGACTTTAAGCGGAACCCGTCCGACACTATACGGAACGGTTCTTACGTGGCTCTTACGTGGCTCTTACGTGGTACGGTTCTTCGTTCGTTCTATTCTATTCGTTTAAAATTCTTGCCTATTGCACAAAATTGTTTGCATATTATTATGTAATAACTTAAACTTAAGTAATTACTTTAACTTGACTATACATTTCACCTATGTATAGTCAAGTTAAAATAATTACTTAAGTAACTACTTAGACTTTTCGTAGACTTTCGTCATTTGTTTTTTTCACTTAAGTGACTGCGCACTTGTAGCATGCTCTAAAGAACTTCATTCATTTGTTTTCTCCGAAATCACCGTAGCAACACGCGTCTTCGCTTTACCGTGTAGCTAGTGGTTAAGATTTAATAAACGATAAGTATGCTACTTACTCTGTAATTCGCCAATGGATGCCTCATCCCCACCGAGATCCAATGGTAACAGTTCCTTAGGGACCGACTGATACAGCTCTTCTACTGTTCTTACCGTATGCATTCTGCTGCCAATCTTTTTACTAAATAAATGTTTTATCGTGTTAATTATAACTTCTATAGCTTTTGATTCAGTTATACAGTAATAACCTTTCAATCTTCCACCGTAGCCTTCCTGAAAAATAGCAGGAAACTTTTGACTGTAGAAATCCGTAAATACTATAATTATTCTAGCATAGAAACTGATGATAAAAACACGAAAGTAGGTAAATTTGAGGCAGATGGTCAAATCTTTGGCTTAATACTGAAAAAAACGGGCTATACTTGGAGTCTCGCTGAGGGATCGGACCCGGAGGTGATCGGTCAGAGGACCGGAGTTGTCAATTTAGCTCACAGAATAAGTAAGCTGAAGTGGCAATAGGCCAGCCATGTTAGCCGTAGAACCGACGGCCATCTGTTCATCTACCGATGTGTTCTTGAATGGTGACCGCGAATCGGCAACCAATCCCAACATTAGTAGTTAGTAAGGTGGGACTACCAATCCCAACATTTTACATGGAGCGACTGCCTATCTGACCTCCACAACCCAATTAGTACTGGGTATACTACTACTACTATCTGTAGCGAAGGACAAATTTCTACAAATGACAGCCGAGACCAACGGTTTAACGTGCTTTCCGAGACACGGAGGAATCTCGGAGGTCAAGGAGCCGCGCTTGCCTTTGATTGGTCCGTTGTCCGCTTCAACGGACCAATCAAAGGCAAGCGCGGATAAACCTAAAGATAGACCCGAGGGGCGGTTTATATTTAGCCACGAGCTCCTCAACCAAATTTTTGTTGTATCAATATAATGTCAATGGGTCCTATGTATGTGGCCCTAAGTTGCATTTTAGTGATTTTTTTAAACTTATCAGGAACTGAAAGAAAAAAAAATACGAATACTTACGATCAGAATAGTCATGGCCTGCTGAAACTCCACCGAGTTCATTTTAGACATCATTTCTATCAAGTCGGTATTTCTGAAGTCGTTAATTAATATAAAACCAGTGAGATAATCCTTTGATTTCAAGTATTCTCCGAACTGAAAATAACGAATGATTTTATCTTTTATAAAGTAGAGATGGGAGGTGAGGCTAGCGGCGCTTCGTCCATACAAACCTATTTTTCTATTATTTATTTTTTGTGCTGTAAGTCGGCCGTTATACTGCTTTGATGTGTTACTTGGGTATGTATCGGGTGCCACACGCCTTTGGTATCGATGTCGCGAACGCGCTCCTATATTCAGTGCTCTTTTTGTATGGACAAACCAACAAACACCATCGATCAAAACGTCATGTTCCATAAAATCGAGTAGGTACTGAAGTAACGTGTCGCTTTAGATGATTTTGTCTCACACAACACTTATTACCTGCTATTGATTAATACAGGATTTATGCGAGGCTCCTTTTTTGAAAATAAAATAAAATGGCGGAAGTTAGGCAGGCCAGGTTTCTAACAAAAATATTGCAACCTCTTTGTGGTTTAGCCAACATGTTGTATTTCCTGGCAAAGTCTTGACATAGCGGCGTAATGATCTAGGTTTGTTTTTGACCTAGTCATGAACAGCATGCGTCAGGAAATCATAAAATAATATTTAGGGTGTGGGTACAGAAAATAAACGGAACAACTTTATGTATGGGACTAACACCGTATTCGCAAAAAAGTAATAATCACGTGTCCCATAAAAAAAAAATTAAAATAATATAAATAATAATATAAATTTTAGTGATTCGTTGTTGGTACCATGAAGAAAAGCGTTAAGTTTAATGGTCACACCATATGACGACACCTTGCTAAAAAATGCTGTCATACATTACGTAGAAAGCATGATTTACTTACGATTATACATGTCTGGAAATACTGCAAGAACAAATCACTTGTGATATTCCTGCACTGTTTAAATTCAACCAGCACTACTCTGTAATAGTCTTTCGTAAATTGAGGTAATGGGACCATCCTCCTAGAAAAATATAATGAAATTGAATACAATTTCGCATTAATAAAAAAAAAAAAAATGAATGAGAGAAAACAAAAAAAAAAATTTAAAAAAAATGAATGAATGAAATGAATGAATGAAAAATGAATGATGTGAGAGAGAGGAAGAAGGAGGAGGAAGGTGATGTGTGTATGTATGTGTTTGTGTGTGTGTGTGATGTATGGATTTTTTTCTATAATACTTGTTTTTCAACATTATTTCACTCGTGCGGAGGCCGGAAATATACTTCAATCACTAAGTATAGAGCAGCCCTATATCTGGACATTTGCTACTTTTTATGTCGTAGTATGAAATTTAGCACACAAGGCGGTCATTGTTCTATATAATATCCGTTTACCGAACTGCAGGGCCATGGACAATTTTCTATGAAATTTAGGCGTGAAATATGTAAACTATATATACTAAAAATTATATTCAAATACAGTCGCCAGCGCATCAAGTTACCACAAACTGTCAAATATTCTCAAATTTGAACTTAACCATCCACATTTTATGGTTTGAAATCATTCGTTTGTGGTAATTAGATGTGCTGGCGACTGTACCTTAGTTGCAATAATATAATAAATTGGGATAAGGACAGGAGAATGAATCAAAAGTAACTAGATACTAACGCTACATCCAGAATGGAACTCAGTTCCATCTTGACATTGGTCTTCAGGAAGAACTTCGGCATCAACGTCTTCATGGTGCAGCATCGGTCTATTTGCTTCTTTGCTTTCTCTACGGAACCTTTGCAGGTTATCAACGTTCTCTCTAAGTAGTGCTTGCCTGGAAGATTGATCAATAAATTATAAGCTGGCAATAAATTAATGTATAAACTAAAACCAGCCAGGTGCGGGACGTATTCACACGCACACAACCCTGTGTGCGTGTGAATACGACCCGTAGCAACAAACATTATAATAAAAATATTTTGAAGGATCATTCATATTATGTTGTATTACATTCAACATAATATAAATTGTTTAAAAATCATAAATCAAATCATAAATCATATTTATTTCTGTAAATTGGTTTAAAAAACTCTTTTACATGTCAACATGTTGTTTTAAAACTAGATGGGGCCGGTGTTTCGTACCTGACTACTCTGAGAAGAAACATCCGAAACAAACTCAGAGGTCACCGTCTCTTTTAAAGTCCAGACATTGCTCAAGTCATATGAGGACCATGTCTTTCGTCTTTACCTATTGTTTATACTTCGTGGACAGTGAACGTGTTAGAATTACATTAGAAAATGAGCACATTAATAAGGAGAGAGAGAGAGGGAGGAAAAACCCTCGACTTTGGCCAAGAAGGGGGTAATCTCCGGAACTAATGATTCAATTCTTTCTTTCTTTTCTACATCGTGACTTTTTAGTCATCTTAAAACGGCAGCCCACTTCATGTATCCAATGAATACTAAACAATTAAACATTCATAAAAAAAATAGGTATTTATGAAATAATTTAAAAATAAAAATATTATTCAGTATTATGACGCATGACGTAGTAAAAACACAATGTTGCAAGTGATGATCTACTGGACTCGAGTGCTGGATAGGTATAGTTCTCTCGTTTGACACGTAGACATCATTAACAGGATGTTTTATAATTTTATTCTAATTTTTTTTTATTTTTTTTTTTGGTACCTGTTATGGAAGATAAAAAAAAATCGCACCTAGAGCTATTTTATGTCGGGTACATTGAGTGGACGACCTTTGTAAGACGACTCAAAAGTCACTGTGTATTATTCTTATGTAGTGATGATAGTGAGGCAGAAAAAGAGTCTATAAGCTATGTACTAAGATAATATACCTTATATATACTACATTAATGACTTCTTCAGGATAAGAACCAAATAAGAACTTAACTATTAAGTTTTGATCTTAAACTTGCCAGAAATGTTCAATTGGTTGTGTCAAAAATATTGAACAGTTAGGGCAATGCAGGTCTTGCCGGATTGCCGCCATGGGATCTGGAGGCGATAGTCCTCGCGCGCCTGCATGAATGGCGCGCGGAAGCACTATGTCGGGGGGAAACACCGCTGCCGCGACAAATTGCCGCTCAGCGGACAGACCTCCGGCGTGATCTCATGGCGACATGGAGAGAGCGACTGTCGCAACCCCGTGCAGGGCACGCCACCATAGTGGCGATAAGTCCCCTCTTTGAGGAGTGGCTAGAGAGGCGCCACGGCGCCCTCACCTACCGCCTGACGCAGGTCCTCACCGGACACGGTTGTTTCGGGAGGTTCCTGCACCGAATCGGGCGGGAGGAAACGCCCGGGTGTTTCCACTGCGAGGATCGTCCGGAGGACACGGTGGAACACACCGTGGAGGTCTGCCCCGCTTGGGCGGAGCACCGCCGTGTCCTCATAGCGGCGATTGGCGGCGACGATCTCTCGCGTCCGGCCCTGGTTCAAGCCATGGTCCGGAGCGAGAGGGAATGGGAAGCCGTCACCTCCTTCTGCGAAGCAGTCATGCTAGTGAAGGAGGTGGCAGGACGTGAGAGGGAAAGAACCTCACGTCCCAGCCGCCGCGGGAGACGCCCTGGGCGTCGGGGGTCACGTGGTGGCTTCCGACCACCGTAGGCGCTGGCCTGTGGACGGCGAGTTATGGGCTAGCTCGCCGTCCGGCCGTCTTATGACTACAGGCCGTGTCGACGGCGCGTTCGTGTTCCACGCGCGCCTCAAAGAGATGTCAGCAATCAAGTAGGGGTCCGCATGGACCGATGCCTGCCAGGGCTGCGGGACTGTTCGAAAGAGATACCGTGGCCCTGGAACATAAAGGGCAAAGAAGGAACATGGATGGGTTTTAGTCAGTACAAGTCTGACACTCCCCTCCGCTCCGCCCAGAGTGGGGGGGGTCATTTGATGATTTCCCATCCGGAAAAAAAAAAAAAAAAAAAAAAGGGCAATGCAGGTGACGTTCAATGTCTGGGCATGTGTCTGGAATCATTTGAACTGAAAAGGCAAGTCCGTGGGTATTATGTAGTCGGAATTTAATTTAGTAAATATGTGATAGTGAATTGTAATGCAATAAAAAACGCGGTCGACTTGCTCATTTGTTTGCGACGAAAATCCTGTCCTGGACCAACTATGTGACCTCGTCGTTGTGTTATTTGTAAGATTTACTTATACCATGTCGTGCTTAAATTCCCCTTTTAAACCCCCGACCAAAAAAAGAGGTGGTGCAAAACTAGTACATATTATAATTAAAATTAAAATTTAATAAATTTGGAATGTCAAAAATGAAAACAATTACATTATGACGTCAAAATTTAAGTTAATTACATTTATAATTTCAGTCAGGGATACAGAGATGTCATATTATCAATTTAAATTCTTATCAGTCAAAAAATCGTCAATTGAGTAATAACATTTACTAATTAATAGTTCTGTCAATTTCTTTTTAAAAAGTGGAATTGTCTCATTTGTTATTACATCGGGTATTTTGTTAAAAATTTTCGGACCAATACATAAAATACTTTTCTTTAATAGGGCGGTATCGGAACCACTAACAATTAACAAATTTTTATACTGTCTCCTGATTGGCCGGTTTCTATTTTCGGCCACTTTATTAAAAAGTTGCATATTTGATTTAACAAAGACAGCTACCTCGAAAATATAAAGTGATGGGAGTGTTAGTTTTTTTAGGGACTTAAATACAGGTACGCAGCTATCTGTTACTATTAAATTGCACATAGCCCTTATACAACGTTTATGAGCCTTGAACACCTGTTCCCTCAGACTACAATTTCCCCAAAATATTAAGCCAAATCTCAAAATTGACGCGACTAACCCGTGGTATGCAATTAACCTTGTGCCCATATTTACTTTTTTAGACAGATGAAAGAGTACATATGTAGCTGCACTAAGTTTTTTGCATACTTCTTCCGCTTGTGGCTTCCAAGTTAATTGGCTATCATAATGCCAAGGAATTTTGCAACTAGTACTTGGTCAACTTTTTGTCCATAATAGCGTAGATATAAGACTTCTGGTGGAATTCGTTGATAAAAATGCATTACGTTAGTCTTTGTTATATTAATCATTAAATTATTTTGGTCAAGCCAGCGTATAATGCTTATTAGAGTATTATTTATGTCATGTTCATATGTTTTTTTGTCAATACATTTAATCAAAGCAGTACTATCGTCAGCGAATAAGACCATGGGATGTTCAATGTGGCGAGGTAAATCATTTATATAGAGCAGAAATAATAAACGGCCCAGCACACTACCCTGTATGACAGCACATACCTAATAATTCTAGCATTAGATAAATATTTTTCTTCGCGCTTAGTTTTAAGACATATTCTAGAAATTTCTGTGTGCTGCTCACGATTGTTCAAATATGATTTTAAGAGATTAAGTATATTTTCTCTGATGCCTATGATGTCTAGCTTTTTTATAAGAATTTCGGGATCAACACAATCAAATGCCCTCGACATGTCCGTAAAAATTGCGCAAACTGGTACTTTTTTATCCACATTTTGCAATATGACATTTATCAAATCATAAACGGCCGTATTTATACCTTTATTTTTCCTGAAACCCATTTGTTCTACACTTAAGATATTATATTTGGTTAAGAAGTTATTAACTGACTCATAAATTATTTTTTCTAAAACCTTAGAAAAAATGGGTATTAAAGCAATTGGTCTATAACTGTTTTTAAACTATCTGGAAATACTCCCGTACTTAAGTTCAGTATATGACACAAATGCAATGCGATGTCGCCTGATACGAATTTTACTATCTTTGTTGATATACCATCACATCCAGTGCTACTTTTATTTTTTAATGATTGTATCGCTCTCATAATATCTTGCGGTACAACTGGATGCATAAACAGTGAATTTGGGTTGCTTGTCAAGTAAATAGTGTCCGGTGGTTTCGTCATGTTATCTTGTGTCTGGTCAATAAAATAGTTGTTAAAAGCGTTTGCAATGTCTGTCGGATTAGTAATGGTAGTATTTTGAACTTTTATTTGTGAAATAGGCTCAGTGATTCGGGTTTTGTTATTTATAACCTGCCATGATGCTTTCGATTTATTGCTTGAGGTGTTAATAAAATAATTATTTTGTGCTCTTTGTGTTAATTTAATAATTTTCCGAAACCTGCACGAGTAATTTCTGAAGTTATTTTTATAGCAATTTGATGGTTCGCGTCTGTATTTCCATAGTAAATATCTTTGTTTTCTACTACACACTCGGATACCATTTGAAACCCATTTAATATTTTTATTAGATCTAACTGTTATTAATTTGTAAGGAAAGCAAAGATCGTACAGCATGCGAAAATGCTCTAGAAAAACATCGTATGCTTCATTGGCATTTTCGGTTTGGTAGATTTCAGAGAAAGAAAGACATTTAAGATAGTTTTTGAATCTAGACATATTTTCATTAGATAGGTCGCGTTTTTTAATCCGCCATGAATTTATTCTATATGATTTAATAACCTTAACTTCCAATAGCTGAGCAGTGTGATCAGACAATGCAAAGTCCAATACTTCGGATTTGCATTTTAAATTGGAGTTGCGTGCAACCGATTTGGATGCAGTTTTTTTTTATTTAAAAGCTAGTTTCTTGACGATGGTTCTTAGATACATTCTATTAAAATCGGTGCAGCCATTTAATAGTTATGGGGTATGAAATTGGGTTTGAAAAAATTAAAATTTTCAAATACACCTAAGTGGGGAATCAAATGAAAGTGCAAGATGCGTATATTACAATCAGACATGTTTTATCAAAATCAGTGTAGCCATTTACTCGATTTGGGGGAAGAAAAATCGAATATTTTCAAATATACCCAAGTGGAGTATCAAAAGAAAGCGAATGATGAGTGAATGATGATATTACAATTCGACTTGTATTATCAAAATCAGTTTAGCCATTTTAGACATGGGGGTGAAAGTGCTGATGAATAATCCAATATTTTCAAATATATCCAAGTAGGGTATCAAATGAAAGGGCATGATGTGTATATTACAATTAGATATGTTTTATCAAAACCGGCTCAGCCATTTTATTGCCTTTTCAAATGTTTGATAGCTTTTTTTGTTCCGATGGAGGTTTTTTAAATGTAATTTTGTTATAGTTGTAGTTTGTTTTCCACACAAATTTTTGTTTAGAAGTCGGTTAAAAATAATCGTCTC
Source organism: Noctua janthe (assembly GCA_910589295.1). Taxonomy (NCBI): domain Eukaryota; kingdom Metazoa; phylum Arthropoda; class Insecta; order Lepidoptera; family Noctuidae; genus Noctua; species Noctua janthe. Next base: position 13,732,276 of record OU342573.1, read on the forward strand.
ATTTTTAACCCTCGACGCAAAAAGAGGGGTGTTATAAGTTTGAACGCAAAGTGTGTGTCTGTCTCTGGCACCGTAGCTCTTAAACGAGTGAATAAAAATGGTTCTTTAAATTTTAAATTTATGTTTTATTCTTTTGTTTAGCCAATATTGTCCCACTTCTGAGCAAAGACCTCCCCTAATTTCTTCTAGGAACTCCTTTCCTGCGTCACCTCGAACCAGCCCTTGCAGTAAGCGTGCAGCTCGGCTCCACTTCTTTCTGACCCGCCCAATGCCATTTCAGCCTAGCAGCTTCTTATTGATGTCCATTTTTTTTTTCTTTTATTAATATTTTTTTTTTTTTTTTTTAATTTGCCCAACACTAGGAATTTCTCCTGTATCGTGGGTGCGTTTACAAACATTTAAGCTCACATACACAAACAACCAGACCCGGAACAACTACCTGTAGGCCATACGAATATTTGTTCCGTGCGGGAATCGAACCCGCGACACGAAGCACAGCAGTCAATCGGTCAGCCACTGCGCCAACCGTGCCGTCAAGGCCATCATTCCCGTTTTAGAACACAGAGTGGTGGTTTGAACTCTACTTTGTCTTTTTACACCCAAAATGCTGAATCAAATTGCTCTTCGGCAAACTCCAAGGCGGAACTTTGCAACTAGATGAGCGACCAGGTCTGAGCACCATCGGTTAGGAGTCGTGACTAAAAAATAATCACCGCACAGATCGAACACCGAACTTAAGCAATGATTTCTGCGGTGAAGTCTAATGATGGTGACCATAGATTTCATATCGAGGTCCCTCCGTGTCTCGGAAAGTACGTTACGATGTTGGTCTCAGCTGTCGTTTGAAGATGTTTAACAGTCAATACGGGTAGAAGCCCGAAAATCTGACAACCACTATCAACCGTATCAAGGTGTGTCGTATTACCCAGTAACTGAGTTGAGGAGGTCAGATACGCTCGATGTAAAATGCTGGCATTCACTGCATGTGTAGATTTCATGGTTTTTCTTTCATTTAATTTATCATGTTTGTTAGAGAGATTTGATCCATATGATTGATCCTATCGATTGATGTCATAAAAGTACAGTTTGTTATGTTTTCGAATTTTTGTCGGTTCGATTTCCGAGTGTCGTCTGAATTTTCTACGAGTATAATCTTTGAATGCAGATTTATTTCTTAAAAGTAAACAAATCTGCATTCAAAGATTTTATAAAATAAACTAAGGTCCTTTGAGTAAAATTTGCTGTCTCCAGTATTTAGAGTAGGTAATTTCCCTCCAGCCCCCGTAGCATGACCATCGTAGACAAGGATTTCTTTGACGGAAAAATCGACAAAGTGATAGATTCCACCCTGTATATTTAGGGACAGTTGGTATGGGTAGTGATACCTATCGTTTACAATTACGGGGTTTTGGTACATTCAATTGTTTTGCCAGCTTTAAACGATTTTACTATAGGTACCGAAAAGCTTGTGTCAATTGTGTTGAAAGTCGTGAAAATTAATATCTTTAAAAGCGTCCGTCACTTGTGAAGGCTTTGTTGTTGACGTGTCGTCAAATTAAAATAGTCAAGTGCGTGTTGCACAACGGCGAGTGAAGGGTTCCATATTCGTAACGAGTCTTTACTCATGCACAATAATGATTTTATCGGCTGGAAAAATAGTTGGTTAAATCAAACCAACTATTTTTCCAGCCGATAAAATCAGTGGCAAAAAAAAAAAAAGTTGATACTTACTGAAATCCTTCTTGGTAAAATGATCCTGTTTTTGAATCCAGTCATCCAAAATATTAAGAGCCTCATCGAGTCTTCCTGGCTTATCTAAACCATACATCTTCCTAATTTCTTGAACTGCATCTGGAGGTATTATAAAATAACGATTTTCCATTTTAGATTAAAATGTTATTTTTCACAGCACAATAATTGTCCAAGTTCAAAAAGTTATTTCCTTTGTCTTGTCTTTTTTATTTTATTTTTTCACTGGTTTTTATAACACTAAGATCTATTTCTTTAATTCTGTTTTCATTGAAGCGTGGCCTCTGACTGTCTGAATGTATAAACCGGGCTATATTTATAAGCTCTGCTAATTTATTCATAATATTTTGATTTTGTATATTTTATACTAATACATATAAAATATTCTTTGCACATTGTGTGATGTGAAACTATATTAGGGTTTAACCGGATGCAGCTGAATATCAGTGTTTTACAAGGAGCGACTGCCTATCTGACCTCCACAACCCAGTTAGTACGGGGTAATAGGATGGCCCTTAAGATTGGTTGTCACTGACAGCCCGTACCGTACCGACTATTAAAGATCTACAAATCACAGCCGAGACCAATAACTTGACATATTGTCCGTGGCTCGGTGGAAACTCGTTTTCAACTTAGTACCTTAACCTTGAAGATTGACCCGTGTAGATGTTATTATTTAGCCACGAGATCCGTCAATTCAAAATAAAAAACTTCATATTAAAAACTCCATACGTACGAGAATGAACTGGAGCTTTATCGTTAGTACTACGCAGCACCATCAGTAGCCGCGACCCCTTTTTATGTTATGTCGTAGTTGTTAGACAATTACAGATTTACCTTCATAACATGCCCTGATTACTACTCAACACTAAAAACCGGCCAAGTGCGAGTTATAGAGCGCACATTGGGAATATTTTCATTCAAACGTTTTCGATGTTGACACACGCAAGCTACATGACAAGTATGACTACTAGACATCGGTACTAGACAGACCGATTGTTATTAAGTAGTAACAAGTATTGGATTACAATTTTCTTTGTTCCGTATATCGTTCGTCTATATTTGTTGACTTTGCTTTTTCCCGAAATCTGGGTTCAGTTAATGAAGAGCATTTTTTTTTTTTTCGGATATGTAATCATAAAATGACCACCCTCCCCCCGCTCTGGGCGGAGCGGAAGGGAGTGTCAGACTTCTACTGACTAAAACCCATCCATGTTTATTCTTTGCCCTTTGTGTTCCAGGGCCACGGTATCTCTTTCGAAAGTCCCGCAGCCCTGGCAGGCATCGGCCCATGCGGACCCCTACGTGGTTAGAGAACGTTTTAAGAGCGCTTGTATAGAAAGTGGGTAACGTCGCAGATAGCTGTCAAATATTTCGCTGTTTTGATTAACTTGTGGAAAATTACTGTATGGAAATAAGAAATATGGCTATCTAGTGAACTAAAGTATTGATTATGAAATGCAATAATTAAAATCGTAACACCGAATATTTAGTTTAAGATGTAAAAAAAGTATTTTTAAACTATCCAAATGCCTTTTTTACACCTAAAACGGTTACAACATCAAATTTTGTGTTTTAATTGCAATTCATTATTAAATATTCTAATTCACTAGTTAACCATATTTCTTATTTTCATAAAGTAGTATTGCCAAATTAATCAAAACAGCGAAATATTTGACAGCTATTTGCGACGTTGCCCACTTTCTGTACAAGCGCTCTTAAACAAGAAGTCGTCGCATTCGAATAGCGTCAGCGAGCGTAGCGATCATCATCTGCTTAGCCTTTTCCCAACTATATTGGGGTCGGCTTCCAGTCTAACCGGATACAGCTGAATACCAGTATTTTACATGGAGTGACTGCCTATCAGACCTCCACAACCCAGTCAGTACTGGGTAATACGATACCCCTTGGTAAGACTGGTTGTCAGGCTTTTTGGGCCACTGACTGCCTAACGACTGTCAAAGATCTACAAATGACAGCCGGAACCAACGGCTTAACGTGCTTTCTGAGGCACGGAGGAAACTCGGTATGTAATGGGCGGTCACCCATCCATAGACCAACCTAGGCAAGCACGGCTTAACCTAAAATTCGACCTGAGCGGCTGTTATTATTTAGCCACGAGCTCCTCCAACCAAGTTACCAAGAAAGATGTGAGCCTATAATAAGCTCGAAGATTATTACAGTTGGAGGATTCCAGTTTTTTTTATACTTTCGTCAATTTTCAAAATTATCTCCTTTATCCAGTCAGGACTCATAATACCTTTTGAAGCTATAGTATTGAGCAGGCTGTTGTATCCTACTATCATACTTATGCGGACATAAAACGAATCGCAAGTGCGCCAGTGGTGACATTACGCGACCCGTTTACCAGTCTACCCACACCACAGCGTGCTTCTACAGAGCGCTGATGTTTACAGCTCGAGGCGAGGACGACAGCCAATGTTTGATTGCGGCGGAGTTGAGACGTCTTGAAACTGTACCCGATTCATTCTACCCCGTGTTATTGTGTTAAATTGTAATTTCAAGTAATTTGTTAGTTTAATAGAAACAGTGTATTGCACCTAGTGTATTTTTATTGCACGAAACCCATCGTCTGCCCACATGATGTGCCTAACAGAATAAATCCTGACATATCCGACATACTAAAATTATAAATGCGAAAGTTTATGAGGAGGTATGGATGTTTGTTACTCATTCACGCAAAGGATTAACACATAGGATACTTTTTATCTTAGAAGAACGATCCCGTGAGAAATTCCCGAACTACACACGGGTAAAGCCGCGGGCATGGACTAGTAGACACTAATTAAAGGGTGTAAATAGACCCTTAATATAACCGAAAGGCACTTGTTCTCCCCGTCTTTGCGATTATTTTTTTGTTGTCTAGTTACGGAGATATTGGGGGTCAAAGTTCCAACTTTTTCACAACTTTTTTTTTTTTAAATACATGTTTTTAATGTAAGATTTTTACTTTACACACCTCCCCGACCCCCGTACTATTCAATCCATCCATCAGCACAATGCTTTGAGTGCTTTCCATCGAGTCCTACCTTTTTTTTTTTTTTTTTTCCGGATGGGAAATCATCAAATGACCCCCCCCACTCTGGGCGGAGCGGAGGGGAGTGTCAGACTTGTACTGACTAAAACCCATCCATGTTCCTTCTTTGCCCTTTATGTTCCAGGGCCACGGTATCTCTTTCGAACAGTCCCGCAGCCCTGGCAGGCATCGGTCCATGCGGACCCCTACTTGATTGCTGACATCTCTTTGAGGCGCGCGTGGAACACGAACGCGCCGTCGACACGGCCTGTAGTCATAAGACGGCCGGACGGCGAGCTAGCCCATAACTCGCCGTCCACAGGCCAGCGCCTACGGTGGTCGGAAGCCACCACGTGACCCCCGACGCCCAGGGCGTCTCCCGCGGCGGCTGGGACGTGAGGTTCTTATGAACGTGATTTTTCACCCCAAAAAAAAAGTCGATTCCCAGCAATAATTTTTGCGTAAAGTTACTTAGTTTGATGTACAGAATGCTTGGTTGACGGCTGTGTGAAGGGTCTGTTTACACCCTGTATATTAATTACTTGATCACAAAGATCAAACGGCGTACACCTTTGACCAATGTTCTCTTGACATGAAGTTAGAACTTATAATGGCCTGGCCTGGTGTCGCATGCTACACCTTAATGAAATATGAGGTAAAAAATTAGGTAGTGTAAGTTCGCAGACGTCTAATAACTAAATTCGTCCAGTGGTTAATGGCTTTAATTTTTTTTTATTACCCTGTACTGTCCCACTGCTGGGCAAGGGCCTCCTCCAATTTCTTCCATGAGCTATTTTCCCGTGCCTCCTCGAACCAGTCCTCTTATGACTTTAATAAAACTTGCATACCTAATATTTTGACTGCGGTACAGTGATCGCTCAAATAAACAATTAGTACAGGGTGTAAGGGATAGCCCTCCACAAACTGATAGGGTCCATTCAGCTCCTTATTTTGAATCATATTTCAATTTTATTTTTCCTATTCCTTTATTTTAATGTAAAATAACATTTCCTGTATGCAGCACTCCATTTATGTTAATAATACTGCTAAAAATTAAAAATCCAACATGATGTTTATATACTATAACGAACGACGCGTGAAATTAGCTGTTCTCTTCCTGCCTAGCTACAGAGTTCATCGAACTCGTCGTCGCGCTTTCCATTCGCTACGTGCGCTTTTCCACGGTAAAGATACATTGCGTATGAGGAAATAAAACAAATCAAATTTATTGGATTCCCATAACATTCCAGAAATGATTTCTTCTACTGGTCATCTTAGTATGATGTACTGAATTTACCCTATCAGTTTGTGGAAGGCTGTCTCTTACACCCTGTAGATTAAAATATACGAGTATATCTACATAAAGGTAGCTGGTGACCTCGGCAAGCGTACCTTAATCTTCGATCGGACCACGAGGCTGTAATTAGTTCTAACTACTATATGCCCCCGGGTTCGCCCGCATGTATTTCGGTAATCGTTCCACTGGATCGTACTACCGGGGGAAAAAGTACTCTATGTTTGTTTGATTGTTTTAAAAAAATATTGGCCAACTCTAGGAGTTTATCCTGTGTCGTAGGTGCGTTTAGAAACATTTAACTCACATACACAAACTGCCGAGGACTAGGTGGACCGATGACCTGGTAAAGGTTGCAGGGATCCGCTGGATGCGAGACGCACGGGACCGGTCAATGTGGCGACACTTGGGGGAGGCCTATGTCCAGCAGTGGACGTCTTCCGACTGAAATGATGATGATGATGATGATGACACAAACAGCCAGACCCGGAACAACTACCTGTAGGCTATACAAATATTTGTTCCGAGCGGGGATCTAACCCGCGATACGCAGTGCAGCAGCTGGTCGCTCAGCCACTGCACCAACTGAACCGTGTTGATCCAGGTTATAAATAATCAGTGTGTCTAACATTAAAATATGTTCAGTAGTTTTTACCGTTTTTCCGTGAAAGAGTAACAAAAATCTATCCATCCGTACGTCCATCCATCCTCACAAACGTTCGCATTTATAATAATAGTAAGATTTATGTAGATAATAATAATATAAAACCTGACCCGTGAACAAAGTCAAATTGGTACAAAGGTATCTTGACAAATTATTATGTAATTTTTCTTTAAAATTGTTATTTAAAACAAAACATCACGCTTGTAGTACCCGAAGGTTGAGGCTGAGGTGTACCTAATAGTACTCCCACATTTCGCCATTTATGTTTAAGTTCCATGTATTAGGGGGTGAGCCATTGCCATCATCGTCACCCACAACTGAGTATCCATAGCCTCTCTATAATTGTGATCCACGTGCCTGTGCCAACCTCATCCAGATTTTCCCCCAATGGCATAAACCTGGCACAAATCCAAACTGCGTGGCTGCTACTGAGAATATCAATAATATCAATAATCTTTATTACCCAAGAAAGTGGGTACAAAATCTTGTAAAGTCCCTGACTCCTGTGCTAGGTGATAGACCTGTGTTACAGGAGCCAGTGCCCTCTCAGAAAAGGAGATACTACAGAATTTTATGCAATAAGATTAACAAAAAAGATAAAATAAAAATAAAACTATAGAACAATAAAATATAAATTAAAAGCGCTTAAAAGAAGTCTGTAGTTTGAGAGTGATTACGTGTGTTTGTTTCTGTGTGTGAGCGCGTGTGTGTGGGTGAGTGCGATCTGAGGAAGGTTTTCAGTAATCGCGAGTGAGGTGTGAAATTGAGAAAAGAAATTTGAAAAAACTCAATAACACTGCCCGGTATGGGAATCGAAACCTCTAATATCTGGCAACATTGGTACTTGTCATACATACACATATTTATAAACAAGTACAAAACTGTTTTACGCCTGTCACATCACTATTTCAGGTCCAGTTGAAAACCAGCGTCGGGCATTTTCGCTGCTCGGAAGTTTGCTGAACTGGGCCTATTTGGCGCAGTCGTGAGACACACAATAAATTGTCTCTATTTTCTGTTTATACTAAGTTTTTTTTTTGTGTGCACTTATGGCGTGTGTCAAATAAATAAAGGGTGTTAAAAGACCCTTAACGAAGCCGAAATGCACTTGTTCTCCCCGTCATTGCGATCATTTTTTTGGTCTGGACCATACCTGGGAACCTTCTAGTTACGGAGAAATTTGAGGTCAAAGTTCCAATATTTTCACAATATTTTTTTTAATACTTGTTTTTAAGGTTATAAATTGACTTTAATGACCTAATTGACGTGTTTACTATTCAAAGAATCCATCAGCACAATGTTTTGAGTGCGTTACATTGAATTTTACCGTAAAACGTAATTTTTCACCCAAAAAAAAAGTCGTTTCCCAGCAATAATTTTTGCATAGGGTTACTAAATTTGCTGTACAGAATGCCCTGTGTGTTTTCTTCCTCTCTTTCTTGTCGCAATAGAATAAATTAGAGTACTTATTATCAGTCAATCAATCATTTATTTTGTTAAACATAGGTATGGTTACAGATAGTATATTGTCTAAAATATGTGCACTATGTTTTGTCAATATATGTTTCGTAAAAAATTATCATAAACAAGCACTTACAAACAAGGTTACATATCAAAGATTGCATTAAGAAAAAAACATTCAATTTAAATATGTCACTTAGTTATAATATGTCATTACAATTTTAGATAAATTAACACATTCACACTTAATCAATAAATCTGTATAATTAAAAAAAAAGTCCTGACTGACTGACTCATCTACGCCCAGCCCAAACCTTTGGACCTAAAAAACTGAAATTTTGCACAGAGGTTTCCTTTATAATGTAGACAAGGAATAAGGAAGGATTTTACAAAATTCAACCCCTAAGAGGGTGAAATGAGGTGTTAAAGGAAATTTTGACCAAGAAATTTTTTATTCCCGGAGTTGATTGACATGAAAAATTGTGTAAATAATCTACAGTTAAAATTATGAGATACGTGTATCACAGTTTTTCCAAAATCATCCCCCAATTTAAAATTTAATATTCTGACTGGCGGACTGACATATCAACACACAGCCCAAACCGCTGGTCCTAGAGGCATGAAATTTGGAGGGTGTATTTTTTGTGAAGAGTAAGTATCCACTAAGAAAGGGTTTTTCGAAATTCCACCCCTAAGAGGATGAAATGGGGTGCTGAATTTTCAGTAAAACTTTTTATTCTCGGAGTCGATTGATTTGAAAATTTGTTTACATACTCTTCAGTTAAAATTATGAGACTCGTGTATCACAGTTTTTCCCAATATTATCCACAATTTAAAATTCAATGTCCTGACTGGTTGACTGATATATCAATACACAGCCCAAAACGCTGGTCCTAGAGACATTAAATTTGGAGGGTGTATTTTTTGTGAAGAGTCACTCACTGAATGCCAAGTAACCAGCGCGCTCTCTCTTTCACACGCATAGGTGCGTACCTCCGCGCCCCGCCGATACCTAAAACAGCTTTACGTTCGATTTTCCAAGCCGCCATAAAGTTTGAATTGATCTATACAGTTAGATCACCATGTAGTAAAAATGAGTTAATATCGTAATGTCGGCACGCCGGCTGAGCATAGGGTCCTTGGTTCAATTATTAGGTCTTTATACCTTTTTTTTTCAATAATACAAATTTTGAATAACAATATTTGCCACTATTTAGTACACACTCAAACATTTAAAGGAAAGGAGGACGGAAGGATTGTTTTTACTCCGGAGTTCTCGGTGCTGGTTTTTTTCCATTGTTGCACTAAAAAGAAGAATATTGTAAGCATAGAGTATTTTTACAATTTAGTCAACACTTAAGTTTCTAAAGGCTCCAGGCATGCCCATATATTCCTCATTGAATTTTCCTTCATGTCTTTTTGTTTCATCCGTGCAAGCTTTATTCATTATTTCCATATACTTCACATGTTTTTCTGAACTTAGTTCTTCTACCCATTCTTCTGTAAAAAACAGTTTTTTTTTTTAATTATCATCATCATCTGCCTAGCCTTTGCTCAACTATGTTGGGGTCGGTTTCCAGTCTAATCGGATGCAGCTGAATATCAGTATTTTACATATTTTACAATCATAATTCCTCGACACAAAGTGACCCATACGTCTCGCGGAATGCAATGGCGCGCCGCAGCAACCCGTGGAATGAAACGGCATGACACGTCATGTCACAGAATCCCGCGGCACGTCATTTCGCGGCATCGTGGTATCGAAATAAAGTAACATGAATTCCAAATCATTGAAATAAGATTCAAAATAACTTGATTAGTGACAAAATCCTTTGCCATGACACGCCGTGCCGTGCCGGCAGTGACCGTCGGCCCTAACTGGTCTATCTAAAGTAAATGCTTTGATATAGTATTGAGTTTATTAACGTCCTTACCATGCAATATGTCGAAAGATCTCTCATTTCCACCATATTCAAGCGGCAAGATTTCCTTAGGCACTACTCTGTGTAAGTCTTCTAAGGTTTGCAGAACTTGTATTCTATTGCCTAACTTCTCATTTACTAATTGCTTAAAAGTTTTAATTAGTAATTGTATTGCTTTAGAATCTGATAGTATTAGTACACTCTTCACTCTTGTGCCATAGCATTCCTGCAAGAGAGAGATAGATATATTATGTTTTGGACACAGTATTTTTTTCAAAGCTGATCATGTCTTGCCTCGCTGATCTAGGAGTCGTAAGTGTGTCTTCAGAGTTTGAGGGCTTGGTTTCTATTCACAGGTCGGTATTCAAAGAGTTTGTAGATTTTCCCCATCAGGAATTTCTCAGTAGCAGCTATGGAGGCTGAATTTGTGCCTGGTTAATGTCAATAAGCTCGCCCCCTATTAGACTTAAACAGAACTGCCGTAATGTGGGTGCGCATTATTAGGCACACTTCTGCCCATTCCTTCAGGGATTTCAGGCGTGATTTTACAATGTTATAGATGTTATCGTTGAAATTATTATAACATTTTTCCATTTTTTTGTTGCACCGGTCATGTTCTGTCTCTGCATCCTGAGGTTGGCTGGTAGAAAATGCCTCCAACATTTTTTTTTTGCAGAACGGACGCTTTAATGTATTTTTTAAAACCTCTCGTTCTAAAGCCAAAGACTTTTATTTTAATAACTTAAAAGAAAAAAAAAAACGTAAAGGAAAAAAAAAACCATCACTAGGTTTTTAAAAATATCTTCGTAAAATAAATAATGATACTACTTACTGTTATAATGGATGAAAACTGTTGAAGCTCCACGTGGTTCATTTTTGACAATATATCGAATATATTCAAGTTATAATAGTCATGTATTATAATGAAACCATTGACGTAATCATGCGCTTTTATATATTCAGAGGCCTGAAAGAAAAATCAATACAATTTAACATAATAATAAATAATAAATTCAGATCTGGCTCGCGAGGTTGTCGACATGTTGAACGTGAGTATAGCAGTCCCTGTGCAGATAGTAGTTTCGGCCAATGCCTTCATAGGCAATAGCCTCGACCAACATCTGAGGAGGCTTTTTTTTTTTTTTCTTCGGATGGGAAATTATCAAACGACCCCTCTCGCTATGGGCGGATTGGAAGGGATTGTCAGACTTGTAGTGACTAAAACCCATCCATGTTCCTTCTTTGTCCTTTGCATTCCAGGTCCGCGGTATCTCTTTCGAACAGTCCCGCAGTCCTGGCAGGCATCGGCCCATGAGGACCCCTACTTAGTTGCTGACATCTCTTTGAGGCGCGCGTGGAGAACAAAAGCATGGAGAACCCTGACCATCGGTAGCTCGGGCCCTGTTCCCGATGCCGGTGGGCTACTTTTTATATTTTTAAATGTTTTTTATCTATATAATTTTGTTAATAAAAATATTTATAAAAATGGAAATAGTATGTTCGAAAAGTCTTCTTTGCCTTTATTCTACGGACTGGGCAGTCCGTAGAATACTCCTGACTGGCTCAAATAGATTTCTTGTCGTTAACTATAGTCACTCCTATCATCATCATCATATCAACCCGGAATCACCCACTGCTAGGTATAGGCCACCCCTTTCTTCTGACACAGTTTCCGGTTCTGTGCGTCCCTTATCCGGGTGTTTCCGGCGATTCTGACGATATCATCTACCTAGCGAATTTTAGAACGGCCCTGGTTTCTTTGGCCTAACCTTGGCCTCCACTCGGTCAAAGCCTTTTGTTTAATTTTTGTTTTAATAATACCGAATAAACGCTAAAATTTATTTTCTTTCCTTTTTTTTTCTTTCTTTTCTTTTCTTTTCTTTCTTTTCTTTCTTTCTTCCTTTGCTTTATTTTCTGTATTTTCTTTCTTTTGCGTCTTTTCTTTATTTTCTTTCATTTCTTTTCTTTCTTTTCTTTTCTTTCTTTTCTTTTCTTTCTTTCTTCCTTTGCTTTCTTTTCTGTCTTTTCTTTCTTTTGCGTCATTTATTTCTTTTTATTTTTTCTTTCTTTTCTTTTCTTTTATTTTCTTATCATTTGTCATAGTAGAAACCAACACACCAATATAGTAAAGTACTTGTTATAATAATAATTATTCAATCCATCCATCCAAATGTATGGAAAATTCTTGTGTAAAACGTATTGTTTACAATGCAGTGAATGAAGTAGAAAGTTGTCAAATTGAATGAGTGTTTCACACAATTGCCTTAAAAATGAGAGTTCAAAAGAGGACATCAAAAGACGAAAAACAATATTTTCTATGATCATTACAACGACCCCTTTCATTCCTGTATGAAAAGCTTACAAAACTTTTGCTTACAGTTTTCTATTTTGACCCCAAAACGTCAGTGGTGACATCATATTATTATGTTCCAAATTTCAACTTGATTGGTTCAATAGATTTGAAGCAAATTGACTGTAACAGACGACCAGACAGACACACACACGAATGATCTTAAAACAGTACCTTTTTTTAAAGTTAGCTGTACGGAGTCTTAAAAAAAAGGATAACACTTACGATTATATTGAACTGGTAATACTGCATGAAACTCTCAGCCGTAAAGTTCGGGTTTTTAGATTTAAACAAAATTATTCTGTAAAAGTCTTCTGTAATTTTTGGTAGAGGGAACTGCCGTCTGCAAGAAATATAACATAGATGTTAGGGATCACAAATCGACAATATACCGTGAAAACAATGATTGAATTATCAAAAAATTTGGTACTGGATTGACAAGCTACCGAAGAATTTCTACAGGCTGGCAATGACAATACAATAAAAAAAAAAATGCGGACACCTCAAGATAAAGTTCTCAGTCTGCACACAAAAATTCAGTCGAATATTTGTTGAGCTAGATACTTGCCGCACAGTTTGCACCAAAGCGTGCAACAAGCCAACAGCTCAACAAACTAACTAACTAAACTTAACAACAACAACAACAACATTTCTACAATACCGTTAAGGACTACTTAGAAGAAAAATCAATAGAATCTGAATCAAAATATCAAAATCAAAGCATTTATTTCAAGTAGGCCAGTTACAGGCACTTTTGAATTGTCGAAACAAAGACAACAGTGAAATATAGCTACAGTCCCAGTCACAAGGCACAAAAACTGTGAAAGTACTGTAGTTGCCCATTCCCTAACGTAGATCTCTATGGAGAAGAACGGGCAAGAAACTCCATATTCTCTGTAATTTGTAAGTTAGATTAATTGACATCGCTTATTGTGAATACATTTGCACGCCATGTTATGGCAAGTTATGCAGAAAAAAAATTACTGTAACACCTTAAGTACCATATTCTAGCAAATAAATATTTTGATTTGGTTTACTAAACAATTGTTTGCAATAATTAAGCATAGTTTTACTGCTACTCCTAAATATCTAGATCCGGCTCCTGAGCAATCAGGGCGTTAAGTAGATTCATCGCCTGGGTTGTGGGCGCATATCGAGCAGTTTGGGTACGCACAGAGGACGCCGCGAACAGGCCTCGCGAGGCACAGGCCCGCTACTGCAGTCGGTCCGGAGCAAACAATGAATAACGAGCTAAAGTAGCCACGTCGTCAATTTTATTATTTAGTAGTAAATAGTAGTGCATCAACAACGAACACTTACGTCTAAGTTCTAACGTGTTGATGTCCACTATTCCCGCGACAAACAGAGATGGATACATACAGGGTGTCCGTATTCCGATAGATACCCATAATTTTCTTGTTTTCATTAAAATAAAAGATTTTTATACGTTTATATTTTATAGTTTAAATCATAGTACTTTAACTATTTAATTTACTTACATTAAATCCACGAGGATTGGAAGTTCCTTGACATTTGTCTTCGAAAAAAACTTTGGTATCAGCGTCCTCATCGTGCAGCATTGATCTATTTGTTTCTTTGATTTCTCTACGGAACCTTTGCAAGAAATCAAGGTTTTTTCCAAGTATTCCTTGCCTGGAAGAATAAACATTTATTATTATTTCATTTATTTCTTTTTATACATATAATTTACATTTTTAAATATTTCTTTACAAAGTAATATAAAAAAAAACATTTAAAAATATAAAAAAATAGTAGCCCACCGGTATCGGGAACAGGGTCCGAAATACCAGTAGTCAGGGCTCTTGAGAGAGGAACCTCCTAACGATACGCGCCGTGTCCAGAAGTACTGCTTTCTGAATCAAGCCCTTGATCCAGCTGCCAAGCGAGAGCCTCCTCAGATGTTGGTCGAGGCTATTGGCTATTAAGCCATTGGCCGACACGACTATCGGCACAATGACTGCTGTACTCACGTCCCACATGTCGACAACCTCGCGAGCCAGATTTAGATATTTGAATTGTTTATCTTTCTCTACTTTCACGAGGTTCTCGTCATGCGAAACCGTTATATCAACAATCATTGCGCGACGCTCTATCACCACAATGTCAGGTTTATTGGCAACAATAGTCCTGTCAGTAACGATAGATAGATCCCAATACAACGTGATATTACCATTATCGAGAACTGGGTCGGGCGCATACTTATAGTATGGTACTTCTGATTCCACAAGGTTGTACTTCAAAGCAAGTTGCTGGTGGATAATCCTGGCAACGAGGTTGTGTCTATGCAAATACTCTCCGTTAGCCAGACGAGAACACCCAGAAATAATGTGTCGGATCGATTCTCCCGGACGGTGGCATGCCCGACATATGTCAACCGTGCCATCCTTCACAATGTATTTCCGGTAGTTATTCGTCATCATAACTTCGTCCATTATTGCACAGACAAAACCTTCGGTTTCCCCGAATAGGTCACCTAAGCGCAGCCAAGATACGGACGCTAAGAAGTCTACATCGGGTCCATGTAGGGCCCGGTAAAAGCGTCCGTGAAGCTCCTTGCCCTGCCATACCTCCTTGCGATCATTAGTGTCTAATACTTTAGGTTTGCGCCAGTTCTCGTTAGCCAGAGAGAGTGGGGTGAGGCCCTTGTCCACTGAGACCACATCTCGGTGCATCCCCACGTCGACTTCTTGGAAGTATTCCCTGAGTCTGCATACCTCACGGTTGTGCAGGGTCTTAGAATTTAAGAAGCCACGACCCCCGCACTTCCGCGGGATATACAGTCTCATCACCGACGACCGCGGGTGATGCATTCGATTTGCAGTCAGCAGTGCACGGACCCTCCTATCCAGGTCATCAAGTTCCGTCTGAGTCCATTTGAGTATGCCAAAAGAATACATCAAAACCGGCATGATCCAACCATTGAAGGCGCGCACCTTGTTTCCACCTGACAAAAGAATACTTAGTACTTTATTCAGGCGGCCAAAGAAGCGGTCCCTCAATGATTTTTTCATGTCGGCAGTATTGATACCTAATGCTTCCGACATACCCAAATACTTGTAGGTTTCTGTTGAGGAGAGGGATCTAAGGTGTATGGAATCCGAGAGTTGAGTTCCCACGGATTCCATAATCTCCCCTCGCTTCCATGCATGACTGCACATTTGTCCACACCAAATTCCATCCTAATGGCGTTACTAAAAGTTTCAGTTACTTTCAGTAGCTCCATCAGTTGCAATTTGTTGGGGGCAAAGAGTTTCAGATCATCCATGTAAAGAAGGTGAGATATGACCTGACCACCTCTCCTCAACCGATAGACCTTTATTATTATTATTACGATTTGAATTTCACAAGATAACTACACACCTGCAAACCCCGAAGAATTAGGCCGTGGTGTACCTGATACTAGTTACCTACATTTTGCCAGTTATCTTTAAGTTCCATGTAAAAGGAGGCGAGCTTAGTGCCATCAACCGGGCACACAAAAACCCAATAACACCCCTTGGTAAGACTGGTTGTCAGACTTTCAGGCCACTGACAACCTGTAACGGCTGTCAAAGATCTACAAATGACAGCCAGGACCAACGCAACGGCTTAACGTGCTTTCCGAGGCACGGAGGAAACTCGGTATGTAATGGGCGGTCACCCACCCACGGACCTACCTAGACAAGCGCGGCTTAACCTTAAGATCGACCCGGGCGGCTGTTATTATTTAGCCATGTGCTCCTCATTTCTCACAAACCGGTTTGTAAATTTATTATTCAATTTCATTAAGATTTATCGAACAGTTAATCGTTTCCGAGTAATAGGATATTTCAAACGGAGGAATTCAAATTAACCATGGTATACAGACTGGTGTTATGTTGTTAAAAAATAATAACAGGTTTTTTTTTTGTTGACGTTGCGGAGTGACGCACTTTAACGTTGTTTTATTTTTTTTATTATTCTGACTTCTTTTCCCATGTATATTATACATTTAACATTGATGAATATAACAATTTTTTTTTTTTTTTTTTTTTTTTTTAGGTGCAATGACGTGAATATTTACTATTTGAAGTATTTTATTATTTTTGTCTTTGCTGTGGATGGGTATAAGAGTAGAGGAAGACCAAAAAACCTACATGTGATGTGGATGTGAAGGATGATAATTAACAAAATATTTAAAATTATTTCATTATGTTGCGCCGACCGCAAATGGAAAGGAATGAATGAATGAATGGGATAAGGGCAAGAGCACTCTCTTGCCCTTATCCCATTCATTCATTCATTCATCATGATGATGATGATGATGATGCTGTGAATGTGAGGCCTATCTGGGTTTCTTCTACTAAAATGATAACGAGAAGTTAATTTTAGTTGCCTGATAGCCTTTGAACCGCAAACCCGCGATGAGCAAGTAAAAATCACAAACTGAAGAACGGATAATTATTTAAAAAAAAACAAAAGTTTTGAATTTGGAATAAACTTTTTTTTATGCCGTGACTCTTTATTAAGTGCCAGTACCATAGTTTGGCTATTAAAATCTCTCCCGTTTTTGGTTGCAAAGGAGTTTATATAAAGGGTGTAAATAGACTCTTAACATATCCGAAAGGCACTTGTTCTCCCTGTTTTTGCGATCATTTTTTTGTACTAGAACATATCTGGGAACCTTCTAGTTACGGAGATATTGGGGGTCAAAGCTTCAACTTTTTTACAAGTTTTTTTTTAAATACATGTTTTTAATGTAAGAATTTAACTTTATACACCTCCACGACCCCCGTACTATTCAATCCATCCATCAGCACAATGCTTTGAGTACTTTCTATCGAGCACTAAAGTAAAACGTGATTTTTCACCCCAAAAAAATAGTCGATTCCCATCAATAATTTTTGCGTAAAGTTACTTAGTTTGATGTACAGAATGCTTGGTTGACGGCTTCGTGAAGGGTCTGTTTACACGGCGGGAGGGGTTTCCATCGGCGTCGGGTCGACGTTGAAGTACCTAGGACTCGTCCTCGACAGCCGGTGGAACTTCGTGGAGCACTTCCGACGTTTGGCTCCCAAACTGGAACGGACAGGGGCTGCCTTCAAGCGGCTCTTGCCCAACCTGAGGGGTCCAAACGCCTCCTGCCGGAGGCTATACGCGGGGGTCGTGCGGTCCATGGCTCTTTACGGGGCCCCGGTGTGGGCGCGTTCTTTAAGGCGGCAAGCCGCCCACTACCTGAACGCGCCCCAAAAGGTGATAGCCATAAGGCTAATCCGGGGGTACCGCACGATCTCCGGCGAGGCGGCTAGCCTCCTTGCCGGATTGCCGCCATGGGATCTGGAGGCGATAGTCCTCGCGCGCCTGCATGAATGGCGCGCGGAGGCACTACGTCGGGGGGAAACTCCGCTGCCGCGGCAAATTGCCGCTCAGCGGACAGACCTCCGGCGTGATATCATGGCGACATGGAGAGAGCGACTGTTGCAACCCCGTGCAGGGCACGCTACCATAGTGGCGATAAGTCCCCTCTTTGAGGAGTGGCTAGAGAGGCGCCACGGCGCCCTCACCTACCGCCTGACGCAGATCCTCACCGGACACGGTTGTTTCGGGAGGTTCTTGCACCGAATCGGGCGGGAGGAAACGCCCGGGTGTTTCCACTGCGAGGATCGCCCGGAGGACACGGTGGAGCACACCGTAGAGGTCTGCCCCGCTTGGGCGGAGCACCGCCGTGTCCTTGTAGCGGCGATTGGCGGCGGCGATCTCTCGCGTCCGGCCCTGGTTCAAGCCATGGTCCGGAGCGAGAGGGAATGGGAAGCCGTCACCTCCTTCTGTGAAGCAGTCATGCTAGTGAAGGAGGTGGCGGGACGTGAGAGGGAAAGAACCTCACGTCCCAGCCGCCGCGGGAGACGCCCTGGGCGTCGGGGGTCACGTGGTGGCTCCCGGCCACCGTAGGCGCGGGCCTGTGGACGGCGAGTTATGGGCTAGCTCGCCGTCCGGCCGTCTTATGACGACAGGCCGTGTCGACGGCGCGTTCGTGTTCCACGCGCGCCTCAAAGAGATGTCAGCAACCGAGTAGGGGTCCGCATGGGCCGATGCCTGCCAGAGCTGCGGGATTGTTCGAAAGAGACACCGTGGCCCTGGAACACAAAGGGCAAAGAAGGAACATGGATGGGTTTTAGTCAGTACAAGTCTGACACTCCCTTCCGCTCCGCCCAGAGTGGGGGGGGTCATTTGATGATTTCCCATCCAAAAAAAAAAAAAAAAAAAAAGGGTCTGTTTACACCTTGTATTATGCTATAAACTTAGAAAATATGTAAACATTGTAATTACTTACTAAAATCTTTCTTGATAATATGGTCCTGTTTTTGAAGCCACTCTTCCAAAATGTTTATAGCTTCTTCAAGTCTTCCCGGTTTATCCAAGTCATGTATTTTCCTTATATTCTCAACAGCACCCGGGGGTAGTTTTAAAATCTTATTTTCTGGTATGGACTCCATTTTGATTTTAAGGTTTTTTTTTCACAACACGTCCTATTATTTAAAAAAAGCCAGTGTTTAGTGTTTTCTTTTTTTTTATGTCGTCTGTCTTCAATTGTTTTAAAACTTTATGCACAGGTAAAAAACACTATATAAAGGAGGACTTAATGCCTTGGGCATTTTAAACAAGCCTATCTTATACTAATACAACTCAACAATGATTCGCACCACCGCCACCTCCATCATCTTTCACCATTTTTTTTTTTGTTTTGTCCTGAAAAAGTATTTATTAGACTCACAGTCTTATAATACTTTTTCTTTCTTTCTTTTTTCTTAAAACAGACGGATTCGTGCAAAGACCATTTCATTAGACTTAATATTTTGAGAACGCCATGCCTCTTTAAGTTGCTAACCAATTTTGTTAAGAACTTGCTTACTTATTATGACTTATAATAAACTATTATGAACTTTATAATTATTATTTATTATATTTACCGTGTCGATACAAGAATATTCTGTTTCTAACTAGACAAAAATATCGTATTCCCTCATACTTATAATTAACGTTTGTAATTATATATTCATTTTTCTTTAGTTTATAAAAAAAAATGAATATATATAAATTAACACCATTATAAACTAAAATACTGAGTTAGTACAGTCAGCACAAACTGTTTTACGTCTACTGATTCTGTACCTCAGGACCTTCCTAACTCAGACACCATTCTCTATTTAAGATTGTGTACATTATATCAGAGCCTGTAATTTCTGATGTTGGGATTAAGTAATGATTATGTATATGATTGTGATTACGTCAATCCATGTTTTATTGTTGTAAATTCAGTCTATTTAGTTGTTGTGTCAACCCGTTTTTTTTTTTTTATTTATTGTACTGATACTTTTTTTTTTTTGTTTCTTTGTGTGACGCAAATTCGCGCACGCCAGCACATCAAGCTATAACAATCTGTCAAATTTCTATAATAATCGCTGAAGCATTAGGTTCAAGGTTGATTGGGAAAATTTTAAGTTTTGGGTAACTTGATGTTCTGGTGTCTGTACTATATAGCTCGCCCACATTTTGCCAGTTATGTTTAAGTCCCCTGTCATACAGGGTGTAAACGGACCCTTCACGAAGCCGCCAACCAAGCATTCAAAACAACAAACTAAGTTAACTCTACGCAAAAATTATTGCTGGGAAACGACTTTGTTTTTTGGGGTGAAAAATCACGTTTTACGGTAATACTCAATGTAACGTACTCAAAACATTGCTGCATGCTGATGGATGCATTGAATAGTACGTTGATCGTGGAGGTGTATAAAGTAAAGTTGTATTAAAAAATAAAATTAAAAAGTTGTTACTTCGACAGCCAATATCTCCGTAACTAGGAGGTTCCCAGGTATGGTCCGGAACCAAAAGATGATCGCAATGACGGGGAGAACAAGTGCCTTTCGGCTTCGTTAAGGGTACTTTTGCACCCTTTATGTAAATAATCATTTAGTTGTTGAATTGGATAATAAAATTGCAATGAGATAATTATGCAAATATCAATATCAAATCATTTATTAATTAGAGTCAAAGTCGTTTTATTCTTTTGCTTAAGCTTTTGAATATACCTATTTGTATGTATTCTAAAATGTCAAGATGATGATTATAATATGTCATGGTTTCGTTATTTTTATTATTTTACTTTAAAACCAAATGCCTTATTGTTCAAAATATCACACGCTCACAATAATATTCAGTTAAAATTTTAGTTTTTGTGTTGTGGAAACGGCTTTTTTTTACGAAATATCAAGTTTTACTGTAGAACTTAATGTGACGCACTCAAAACATTGTCCTGATGAATGCATTAAAAAGGGGTCGTGGAGGTATTTATAAAAACTACTATTAAAAAAAACTTGTGAAAAAGTTGGAACTTAGACCCCCAAAGTCTGCGTAACTAGAAGGTGAAAATGACGGGAAAAAACGTTGCCCCGCTCTAGGAAATTCTCCTGTATCGTGGGTGTGATTACAAACATTTAAGCTCACATACACAAACAGCCAGACCCGGAACAACTACCTGTAGGCCATACAAATATTTGTTCCGTGCGGGAATCGAACCCGCGACACGAAGCGCAGCAGTCAATCGTTCAGCCACTGCGCCAACAGTGTCGTCGTAGTCGTTTAAGTCTTTGAAAATTCTTACTTTTCCTTTGTTAGGTTTAGGTAGGTATATATTTTAGAAATTAATGGCAATTCTTGTATGAACCACAGGATGGAAGGGACACCGACGTTAAAAGAGTTATCACGCATTCAGGACATCATTCTGAACCGGGGGGTTCAGAATTCAGGTTCAGAAAGGGGTTCAAGGGTTCCGGGTTCAGAATCACATATAAATTTACTGCATGTACTCACGGTGGCCAATCAACCTATGCAAAACCAAATTAAGCTGATCTCTCATCATACGGGAAGCTCATACAAAGCGAAGTCAGGTTATACTGGTTATGTAGAGTTTGATGTGCCACCGTGTGTACTACTGAATACGTGGTAACCGTTTTAGCGTTGGTGTCCTTCCACCCCGTATTTGTTTGGAAACGTCTCGGACGCTAAGAAAGATCAAAGTCTATACAAAAACCTTTTAATTATCGGTGGTTATAAAACACCGTGGTGGTTGGAAATCTTGTTGAGGTAGGTAAAGGAAAATAGTTTCTTTTTTAATTGTCGACGATTAAAAAAAAACATTTTTCCTCTATATTAAGTCTAATCGCAGAGGTAAATGGATTTCTCGGAAAAATCTGCGACTGGGGTGAGGAAGTCACTGTGTCAATACCTATGTATATTTATTTATTTATGTCCTCTTGTTAACACTAGATTATACTCCACATGTCCATTACCTAAGTTTTTGTTTTTGTTTTACTAACATAGTCGTTAAGGTAACAGCGCTAGGGTACCCCGCAAAATTCAATTTTACTTAATTTTTTTTCAATTTGCATGTCAAGTTGTATGTAAAAATTATGAATCGCAATTGTAACACATATGTATTTATAGAATTATAATAATTATTAAAAAAAAATACATAATACATTTAAAAATCAGGACCATGCATTTTGTAAATATTTATTAATGTACCCACCAAACTGCGTAACAGTTTGTCGGCGGGATTAGCGCTTGTCTATATAATACATTTGATGCGGCGGTCTAAGTTAATTTAATCACATTGAATGACGATTTCATAAAAAAAAATCATTGTTAACGTCACCATATTGCTGGTTCAACTCGCACTTGGCCGGTTTTTAAAGTTTTGGTTTATAAACTAGACTTGGTCTAGAGGTGAACTAAATGCCACAAGGCATTAATATTAATCAACCGTGGGGTTGACATTGTGATAGGTCATGGCTATTTAACATTCAAAAATTAATAATTATACATGTATAAATAATAAATAACAGAAAAATTCTAATAAATAGAAAATACGAGAAATCTAATAATAGATATGACTAAGACAAGAAGATATGGATAACGGGGTTTTTTTTTAGATAGAGAACTTTAAATTGAAATCAAACACTGAAAAATATTTCAAAAACCAGATTATTGGCTTTATTTTACTGATAATTTTATACTATTGTTCACTTTAGTAACTAATTACATTTAAGAGCCTTGTAATGGCAACCCTAAAAAACCTATTTTTTTGGTATGGCAACACTTTTTTTCTTCCTTCCGTTTTGTCGCTTCTCGTAGGTGTGGCGCGTGAGCACACTGAATTTCTCGTTTAATTAATAAAACCGTTGTGACGCTTCAAAATTCCCTAGAAGTTGTACTAATAACGCTAGTTTCTCGTCCAATCGTGAGTGTGCATTGAATTGGGTGCTCGTCGAGTAATTCCTGGATGCCACAGAGTTGAAGGTAACGGAACCGGCGCCAAGTAGGTCTGCTAGCAGCTCTGGTAAATTGGAGGTTCTGGATTGGAAAGCGTCGCCCAGGGAGCAATCAAGTGAGTGCCCGTTCGTACCCCCTTGTCGTAATATAAGTAATTTGTCGATTTTCTCGTTTCGGGTTCTCTCGGAGCCATTTTGTAAATGTACAGTCCACTTGAATCTCTCGCTAAATCAATCAACTATTTATGTTTGGATTTATGATAATTAGGGAATGTAACCACTGCGTCAGATGCGAACATGGCATAATCTGGAGGTTAAATTTGCACACACTCCTCGCAGTAAATCAGGCTGTATTTCGGGAGAACTACGTTGAATGTTGGTTTCCAAGTGCTTAATTTATACAAGATGGCGATAACAATTTATTAAATTTTGTATACCTCATGACGTGCTTAGTCAGTATACAAAAAAACCCCTTCGTTTGCAAATCCGAATTTCACTTGGCCCATTTTATTTTTACTAAATTACGTTACCTTGTGATGCAATATTTCATCACTAAACAATGAATGCTTCAGCACCTAGTCTCCCTCACAATCTGGTCTCCCTCACAATCTGTTGGTCATCAGAAAAAAAGATAAGAGTTATAATAAGGTCATCATTCTAACCATCCATAAATAAATAAAAATCAATTGTACGGAGCATCACTTATTCTTTTTATTTTTAATATTTTTTTTTTAGTTATCCTGTTGTGTCCCACTGCTGGGCATAGGCCTTCCTTTCCTCTTTCCTTTTACATTTATTTAGTCTTTAGCTATTTGGGCCTAAACCTCTTGATAAGAGTCCAGCTCGTCACGCCATCTCCTTCTATGTCTACTGCGTCGCCGGGTTCTATTGCTCGGAACGCAATCTATTACCTCCCAATTTTGATTCGACATGCATTCTGATTTGGCGGCTGTGTTGTAAACGTCTGCGATTTGGGTCTTGGATCAAAGTACACTGTTCATTATTCTTATACAGGGTGTAACAAGACCCTTAATGAAGCCGTCAACCAAGCATTATGTACCTACATCAAACTTACTTTACGCAAAAATTATTGCTGGGAAATTACTTTTTGTTTTGGGGGTGAAAAATCACGTTTTACGGTAGGACGCAATGAAATGCACTCAAAACATTGTGCTGATGAACGAATTGAATATTACGGGGGTCGTGGAGATGTTTAAAGTAAAAATCTTACAATTAAAACATGTATTTAAAAAAAAGTTGGAACTTTGATCCCTTATTTCTCCGTAACTAGAAAGTTCCCAGGTATGGTCAAGAAGAAAAAAAATATCGCAATGACGGGGAGAACAAATGCCTTTCGGCTTCGTTGAGCGTCTTGTTACCTCCTTTATATAAATATTCCTCTACTCTTATTCTTATAGTCAGCACAATTTTGTAGAAAGATTATTTTTGTTTTGTTGACCACTCATATCATTTACTTCATTAGAAATTCCACTGATGCGAAGCTGGGGCGGTTCACTAGTTAGTATATAACTACTAATAAGACAATTGTTGCTAACTCATCTTCTTCTACATAAATAGCAATTAAACCTTCCGACATGGTCAAGGTTCACAGTTATTTCTATTATCATCTGCCTAGCTTTTTCCCAACTATGTTGGGGTCGGCTTTTAGTCTAACCGGATGCAGCTGAATAACAGTATTTTACATGAAGCGACGGCCTATCTGACCTCCACAACCCAGTTAGTACTGGGTAATACGATACCCCTTGGTAAGACTGGTTGTCAGACTTTTTTGGGCCACTGACTACCTATAACATCTGTCAAAGATCTACAAATGACACCCAGGACCTACGGCTTAACGTGCTTTCCGAGGCACGGAGGAAACTCGGTATGTAATGGGTGGTCACCCATCCACAG
This sequence comes from Noctua janthe, assembly GCA_910589295.1. Classification (NCBI taxonomy): domain Eukaryota; kingdom Metazoa; phylum Arthropoda; class Insecta; order Lepidoptera; family Noctuidae; genus Noctua; species Noctua janthe. The sequence goes on from OU342573.1 coordinate 13,756,974, forward strand.
ACCAACCTTACCAAGGGGTATCGTAGAAGAAGTCGTTGTATTAGAATATAATAGAAATGACTGTTTACTGATACAGTAATTTCTATTATATTCTAATTTATTCATTACTTCTTGTTATAATCTTATTGCCTAGGACATAATTAAGCACGATTAGTTATACTCGTAATTATAAGATATATTTATAAACCAAACGCTCTCGTTTTTAATGCAAATCGATCCGTTATAAGGTTTGGAATACGGACAAGCATCATGTGATCTGCCAATCTAACCAGTTACGGCTGCAACCAGAATTGATTCAGCTGAATAACAGTATTTAAAAAAAAAAAAAAACATTTATTTCGAGCAACCTTATCTCATATTGGAGTACACACAAATACAGACCATACACAAATGATAATAAAAACTAAAACAAAAATATACTAAAAATAAACATCAAGAGGACAACATCTAACCGGCCCTGCTGACCGCCACATGCCTATCACAACAGTGCCGTATGTATAGGCAGTCCATCCGGTCCGCGATCATCGCCAAGACAGCATTGGTGCTGCCCCGCACCCTACGCACCAGCGACGGACACATGGACGGTTTACATGGAGCGACTGCGTATCTGACCTCCACACCATAATTACGGGGTCCCACTATACCCCCTTGGTGTTTGTCACAATTTTTGTCTCCTGACTACGTATAACCTTGAGCTTTGAAACTTGACCTCACGATTGTCTAGTTAATAATTGTTATTTAATTGTTAATTATAGTACTTACAATCTGTGATAAGTCAAGATGTTATTAAAATCATATCTAACATCAGCCTTCTTAAGGAAGTAATTGAATTGTTCTTTTTATATGTTAATAATTGTAAAAGATCCTTTATATATAAAAATAAAATTGAGGTGACTGTTTGTAAATTCAAGATAACAGCTTTTTAATTAAAGCCTTTATCTTGAATTTACAAAGATACCAGAGAGATAACAATACCTGCATCTGCCTTGTGGCATTATGTCCGCTTATGTACCACTATTAATAATAATAATAAATTCATTTATTTTCTCACCACAATATTTAAAGATTACATGGAAATATTGTTTAGTAAATAATATTAAAAAATACTTCAATATTGTGGGAGACTGGTGCCTAAGCTAGGCTAATAGCCTGTGTTATAGGACACCAGGTCCCCACCCCGAGTAACAATGTCAGGTCGTACTAAAGCAATACACCTGTTAGTAGTTGCGGCAAGTTCAGTGTTGTGGGAGGTAAGTATTATGAGGGTGTGTATTTGGTGTAAGTGAATTATGTGTGTATGTGAGTGTGTGTTTGTGTGGTGTTAGATTGCTGCACGCGTAAATATTGGTGTGAAATTGTAAAAGATATATTATAACTTAAAGGTCTATGAGTTAACTATAAGGACACGTTCGGTACTATCGTAAGATAAGTCCTGGAGCCAATTGGTAAGTTTGGTCATCAATGCACTTCTGGTGAGAGGATATATATGAAGAAGACGATGGAATTCTAACACTTAGTACGTCGAAGTGGTGGCCCGCGAATGAAGTGCGACGTTGGTTAGGATTGCAGACTGGATAACCTTTGCGTTTCCTTAAAACTATTGTACATGAAGATTAAATAAATGCGCCACGGCGCCCTCACCTACCGCCTGACGCAGGTCCTCACCGGACACGGTTGTTTCGGGAGGTTCCTGCACCGAATCGGGCGGGAGGAAACGCCCGGGTGTTTCCACTGCGAGGATCGTCCGGAGGACACGGTGGAGCACACCGTAGAGGTCTGCCCCGCTTGGGCGGAGCACCGCCGTGTCCTTGTAGCGGCGATTGGCGGCGGCGATCTCTCGCGTCCGGACCTGGTTCAAGCCATGGTCCGGAGCGAGAGGGAATGGGAAGCCGTCACCACCTTCTGTGAAGCAGTCATGCTAGTGAAGGAGGTGGCGGGACGTGAGAGGGAAAGAACCTCACGTCCCAGCCGCCGCGGGAGATGCCCTGGGCGTCGGGGGTCACGTGGTGGCTCCCGGCCACCGTAGGCGCGGGCCTGTGGACGGCGAGTTATGGGCTAGCTCGCCGTCCGGCCGTCTTATGACGACAGGCCGTGTCGACGGCGCGTTCGTGTTCCACGTGCGCCTCAAAGAGATGTCAGCAAATAAGTAGGGGTCCGCAAGGACCGATGCCAGCCAGGGCTGCGGGACTGTTCGCAAGAGATACCGTGGCCCTGGAACACAAAGGGCAAAGAAGGAACATGGATGGGTTTTAGTCAGTACAAGTCTGACACTCCCTTCCGCTCCGCCCAGAGTGGGGGGGGGTCATTTGATGATTTCCCATCCGGAAAAAAAAAAAAAAAAGAAGATTAAATAAATAAATAATAATAAATAAATAACAGATAATAACAATAACTGGAAGACGTTGCGTTGGAAGGCCTCCCACTAGGTCCAGCAGTGGACGTCTTTCGGCTGAAATGATGATGATGATGATGAAATAACAGATTTTTAATTAAATTATGGAAGTATATGCGGTACTTTTCTAAAACAAAAAATAGTATTTTTAACATTTGTGTGAGTAAGTCTGTCTGTTTGTTCCGTCTAATCTCCGAAATAAATGGGCCGATTTTGACGGACATACTGGCAGATAACTGATGTTATAAGGAGTAACTTAAGCTATGTTTATTTCAGGAAAAGGATTAGGGTAAAACCCCTGAAACAAATTTCTCGTGGACGCAGATCGCGGGCAATATTCATGTGCGTATTTTATAATCTCTTGCTTGGGTGACAGAGAACATCGTGAGGAAATAATCAATCAATCAATTCTTTATAGAAGAGCTTATGAGGGTGAGCATTGAAATCGCCTAACATAAAAACATTTTCTATATCACAGCTCGCTATGGTGGCACTTATCTCACTTCCCTGCGTCACAAAACCTGCGTCAGTAGCAACCATAAAATTAATTAATTTTAATTGACTTGTTACTTTTATTGTTAATTTTTTACTGGGATTTCCATTTAAAGGTCACCTTAGTTTTACAGTGTTTAATTTATTTTAGTACCTGATTTAGACAGCCGGTTATTATCCTATCTGTTGCCATTTTTTACTCTTCTGAGGAACTGTTATTCTATACAGGGTAGGTATTCAGTAAATTATTCTTCATCATCATTCATTCCCCCCACATTGATATTTAAAACCTGGGGGGTTACTATGACGTCTTAAAGCAGGAGTCATTTCAGTGTGGGAAAGAGACAGAGCTATACAGTTCTTCTAGCGCCATCTCGTTCCCACAGTAGAATTACTCTCTTAGGCCACCTGTAAAAAAAAATACTGGTGTTTCCTACAAAAGTGTAAATACCTACACGTCAAAATGAATGGAACAGCCCATTTACTGAATGTTAGAGTTTCAACTGAATAGGTGGCCTCGTGGATAGTTTGATCGGTCGCCGAGTGTACATCATTTCACGCTTCATGACCCACCGGTTTAGGCTTTGCGTTGTACGTCAGTGTTTTTTTTTTTATAAATTAGAATTCATTAAAGAAGCCTGCGAAAAAAATCTTTTTAATTAATTACTGTAATTCTTCACTAAAGCGAGCGGCCAGAAACATGTTTATTACTTTTCTTCATAATTCCAAATATGAATCACGATAACAAGTTTTTATTCATTTGCGTCATCTATCAATTATCTTCCAAACATACTATATCATAAAATAATTGTTTGTCGGTTTGTCTGTTCTTTTGGGTGCGCATCACGTAAAAACTACTGCATAGATAATTTTGTCCAAATATTTCTTACAGGAGCTCGTGGCTAAGTAATAACAGCCGCTTAGATCGATCTTTAGGTTAAGCCGCGCTTGCCTAGGTTGGTCTGTGGATGGGTGACCACCCATTACATACCGAGTTTCCTTCGTGCCTCGGAAAGCACGTTAAGCCGTTGGTCCCGGGTGTTATTTGTAGATCTTTGATATTCGTTATAGGTAGTCAGTGGCCCAAAAAGTCTGACAACCAGTCTTACCAAGGGGTATCGTATTACCTAGTACTAACTGGGTTGTGGAGGTTAGATAGGCAGTCGCTCCATGTAAAATACTGGTATTCAGCTGCATCCGGTTAGACTGGAAGCCGACCCCAACATAGTTGGGAAAAGGCTAGGCAGATGATGATGATTTCTTACAGGCTTCTTCAACATTTAGGCTATATATTGTCACGTTGACACTCCAACAAGTCGGCCATCGTCTGATCGGTAGCCCCGTATTCGCATTGAGCTGCTACAACTAAGGAAGTACCTATGCCTGTTATGTTGTGTCACCACGGTTAGAATATTATAGATTTACGACTAAAATCTATTCAAAACTTTTGAGCAATATGATTAAATAAGACAAAGTGCGAACAAATTGGAGAAGATTCGTAAGTGCGCACTACAATGCGCTGAAAAACAAAGATTTTCATCTGTGGACTGTCAAACAGTGGTGCGATGTTCGCATTAATTCGAAAAGATTTTAAACTTTCATGGTCACTAAAGTTATTATAACTAGAAGACGGGATATTTACCATGTTACATGTTGCATGGTAAATATCCCGTCTTCTAGTTATAATAATTAATTCGAAAACATGATAAAAAACCGAAGCGCATACTCTTTCTGGTTGTATTATACAGGGTGTAAGGGACAGCCCTCCTCAAACTGATGGGGTGAGTTCAGTATGTCATACTAAGATGACCGGTACAAGAAATTATTACAGGAATGTTATGGGAATCCAATAAATTTGATTTGTTTTATTTCTTCATACGCAATGTATCGTTACCGTGGTAAAACGCACATAGCGAACGGCAAGCGCGACGACTAGTTCGATGATCTATGCTGTGCCCAGTTCATGGAAAAGGCTCGCCCCCTATTACATGGGAATTTAATATAGCTGGCGAAATGTGAGTGTATTATTAGATACACCTCTGCCTAACTATTGTAGATTACAGGCGTGATGTTATACTAAGTGATAATAGCATATTAGCACCGTCAGACTATAAGTGCCCACAATTGGAACACTGGGCTCTCTATGAGACGGAGTGGGCCCTGGGCCGCAATCGAACACGCGGGTCCAGTGCAGGTTGGTGGGTGTTATGCAACTATGCTCTCTAAAAGTTGAAGGCGAAGATCTCATTTTGGTAAAATTGTTGCAAGGGTATCATACACTTTGCTAACGATTATCAAACATTTGTAACATAGATTAATTGCTAAAATAGTTGTTGCTTGCGGCTTCGTTCGCGGCGTTTGATATGTATGTGTGAGAAAAACAAAAAAATCTATCTCTGTGCCAAATTTCATCCAGATTCGTTAATAACCGTTCTGGCGTGATTGAGTAACAAACATCCATTTATCCATCCAAACTTTCACATTTTTATTAGAAGTATAAAATTCAAATCCTATCCAAAAATCTAATTACTTATCAAGTACTAGTTAGGGAAATTAAATGTGCGCCTCCTACGGACCGATGACCGATGATTTCTGTTCTGTTCACTTTAATCTCGTAAATCAGTATTGCGCCGGAGTTGTGTGACGGTTAATTAAGAAATTAAAGTTCCCGTTTCTTATAAGAATACCCTTATCTCCCATCCAAAAATCATGAGGTTAGTTTTACTCTGGCGCACTTTAACACAAAAATTCATCAATTGGGCACCGAATCAGACTCATAACTGCCATTGAGGGATTCCTGAAAGAAAACCAGTCCATCCAGTTATAATTTGTCCGACCTGCTAATCGACGATTGCAACCAATAGACCAACGAAGCAAAAGGGGGGTTACCATGACGTATAAAAGCAGGAGTAATTCCAGTGTGGGAAAGGGACAGAGCTATACAGGTCATCTAGCGCCATCTCTTTCCCACACAGGAATTACTCCTGCTTAAGGATGTCATGGTAGGCCACCGGTTCTAAGATAAAATCAATCCGCATTTTCCATTAGAGTCTAATGAACCATTATGCATGTAAATAGATCAACTAAGTCTTAAGGACCACAACTGTGTTAGATTGATGCTGATAAATCCATACTTACTTTATCTATATATATAAAATGGTAAACTGACTGACTGACTGACTGGGTGATATATCAACACACAGCCCAAACCGCTGGTCCTAGAGACATGAAACTTGGAGGGTGTGTTCTTTGTGAAGAGTAAGTATCAACTAAGAAAGGATTTTGGGAATTCCACCCCTAAAGGGGTAAAATAGAGATGGAAGTTTGTATGAAAGTCCGTCAGTTTTGAAGTTAGGATCTTCAAATTTTGTGTTAAGACTGACGATTGAAAATTAATTTATACGTGTTACAGCGTTTTTGATAATTCTACCCCCGAAGGGTTAAAAAGGGATATGAAGTAATCGGATATTTTTCGACATCCACGCAGGCGAAGCCGAGGCCAAAAGCTAGTTAATATTATAAATGCGAAAGTAAGTTTGTTTGTTTGTTACCTTTTCACGAATAAACCACTGAACCGATCATCCTGAAATTTTTAATATACGTTGTCAGGTGTACAGAAACGGACATAGGGTACTTTTCATCCCAAAAAAATTTACTGTTCCCGAGGAAAACAACAATAACGTTCCAATGATAATAGATGGCGCCACGTGTCTTTCGAATCATGATTGAATTATATTACCTATTACAAGTAGAGTAAAATCCGATTGATTGTCAAATTCTAAATTAACGCGAGCGGAGCCGCGGGCGAAAGCAAGTTGGACATAATTATGTAACACTTGCTTGGTTAGTGAATAGTCGTCATGTAGGTCTCATTGGTATTCTATTCATTGTATAAAAGTTGTATTAAAAAGACCTTAAACGAAACCGAAAGGCACAAGTTTTCCTTGTCATTGAGATATTTTTTTTTTGGGCCATAGCTGGGAACCTCCTAGTTACGGAGATATTGAAGGTCAAAATCCTAACATTTTTTATTTTAAATACAGTTTTAAAATTATGTAGCTTTACTTTAAATACCTTCATGTACCTTATTCAATTCATCCATCAGCACAATGTTTTGAGTACGTTAAATTTATTTTTCATCTTTCACACACATTTTTAATATTTCTTAAAACAACATAAAAAAAAAAACATTTAAAAATATTGGTTCCGCCGGTGTCGGGAACAGGGTCCAAACTACCGGTAGTTAGGGCTCCAGAGATAGGAACCTCCTCACAATGAGGGCCGTATCGAGGAGTGCTGCCTTCTGAATCAGGTCCTTGATCTAAACGCCTAGCGAGAGCCTCGACAGATGTATTTATTGATTTATTTTTTGGTGCGTGCAACAGCGTCGAAATATCGGGAACTCAAAAAAATCAGTAAACATAGTAAATATCCCGTTTCTAGTGTTAATAAATAAATTTCTTTTATTTCAGGTCCAAGACCCATATAAAAACCAAAAATAGACAAAAATACAAATACATAAATTATAGCTAAAACCTAAATATCAGAATTATATTGCATTAAATAAGAAACATTATTACATTAAATTTAAAAAAAAAAGTCAAAAATAAATTAAATACCGACACAGAATAAATTAAAGAATTAATGATAATATTTATTAAAGATCTCCAACAAAGGATGTAGGTACACAGACTATGAGAAATAAATTATGGACGACAAAAGTATCACGTAGGTGTACTCCTTCACTTATAGGAAACCATAGCATGCATAATAAAATTTACATAGACTAACAAAGAATCATTTGTATCTGAGGAAAACCACAAGAAATAATGAAGAAGCGATTATAATAGATTTGTATCATAATGGTGGAGTACCAGGATAATAGGCGTCCATAGGAGGTATTAGGTAAACACCTTGCCTGTACGTTTATGTAGCTAGATCATGTTTTGTATGTGGACTCTAGAATAATCATAATGGCTTTGTGTTCAAGAACAAAACAAATAAATGTCTTAATTATGGATAACATTTAATGCCTGATTATGAAAGACTGTCTCGTTTTTTTATTTGGAATTTCTCAGTAGCAGCCACGGAGTCTGGATTTGATTACCTACTGGCGAGATGTTGTGTTACGTTATTTATGTTACAGCTAATAGCCGAAGTGCGGCTACACCTAGTTTTAGCCGGGTACAACTAGGTGCAGCCGGTTAAACTTAGATGTATCCTACTTATCTTCGATTAGAATATGCAACCAATTTGGATGCGCGTTTAGTCACAGTTCTAACCTAACCTAATCCATTTGGTCGGTGTGACCTAGCAATAAAAAGGATACACAAGTGTTACCGGTCGCACCTAGATATAGCCGGCTAGAACTAGGTGTAACCTTACTTCGGCTTTTAGCAATAACATTAATAATATGAAAGTTGTTCTAAGTTGTGATAAATTTAGGTAAAGGACAGCCTGTTAGTTATATAATTTTTCGCTTTAAAACAATAATTTTAAATAAAATGGAGTCAAAAACACTCCAAGTCTGCGAGGTTAAAATGGGACTGGGCGGGTCACGTTTCTAGGATGAAGCCGGATAGATGAGCGAAGATAATGGCTTAACGTGCTTTTCGAAGCACGAAGGAAACCCGGTACGTAATGGGTGGTCACCCATCCACGGACAAAACCTAGAGAAGCGCGACTTACCTAAAATTCGACCCGGGTGGCTGTTATTATTTAGCAACGAACCTCTCATGGGCTTTCTCCGTTTGTCCCTATAAACGGAGAAAGCCCGTGAGGAGTTCGTGAATAATCAGCTTGAACAGCCTTAAAACGCAGGCTACACCGCCAGCTAAAGAGCGAGCGAGCGAGCCGGACGAGCCTCTTTTCATACTTCGTTTCGACTCTTTCGTAGTTCGCGGTGTGAACCAAAGTATGAAAAGAATTGAAACGATGCCTCGCCCGGGTCGCGCGCTCGCTAGCTGGCGGTGTAGCCTGCGCTTAATTTTTCGAAATAATATAAGTCAAATGCCGATTCATATTTGCTTTCGATCGAAATAGAAGTCAAAAAACGGAAGAACAGCGCCTGCCTGTTTGCTAATAACAACAAACTGCAATCTGTTCGCTGCACTTTTTTTCTGCTTAGGCGGTTTACACATGACACCACTCGTTCGCGCGGACAGCACGTAGCATATTTTTTATCCTGGAAGTACGATCCCGTGGACAATTCCCGAACTCCACGTAGGCAAAACCGCGGGTACGGTAAAGTACTCTTCTAATGCATCACAGGGTTCGAAGTGATAATTATCTTGATAATAACGAAAAAATACAATTTTTTTACTACAATTGTGTTAAAACTAAAGAATATTATTACAATTAGTGATTATAAATTTCTTTCTTAACACAATATTAGATTTCTTTATCTATTAATGAAATAGATTATATAATTTTAATGTAAAAAAAAAATTAAAGAGATCAAGTGTTGAATCAACATGGCTAATGAGAATACTGAAGAAAATAACTATCTTGATAATTTCGTAATGATTAAATAAAATAAAATATAATTTGATAGTAAAAAAAAGATTGAGTTATGAATCAGCGTGGATTTCTTTCGGAGAATAATATAGAAAATCATCGCCTTGATAATTTGTAATCCTGATTACAAATTATCAAGGCAATTATCAAGGAATCGGAAGTGCCGCACTATAAGTATGTGCCCGACCCAGTTCTCGAAAATAGCAGTATCATATTGTACGGGGATCGATCCATCATCACTGACAGGTCTATTGTAGCCAAAAAGCCTGATACAGTGGTGGTGGATCGATCAGAGCGGCGCTCAATGATTGTTGACATAACGGTCCCGCATGATGAGAACCTCGTGAAAGCCGAGAAAGATAAGCAAATCAAGTACGAGTATCTTGACTTGGCTCGCGAGGTAGTCGACATGCGGGAAGTGGACTCAGCGATCATTGTGCCGATAGTTATCTCAGCCCATGGCTTAATTGCGTAAAGCCTCGACCAATACCTGAGGAGGCTGTCGTTAGGCAGCTGGATCAAGGGCTTGATTCAGAAAGCGGTACTCCTGGACACGGCTCGTATTGTTAGGAGGTTCCTCTCTCTGGAGCCCTGACCACCGGTAGCTTGGACCCTGTTCCCGATACCAGTGGGCTACAATTTTTTTATATTTTTAAATGTTTTTTAATATTTTTTTTTCCAAGGAATATTTAAAAATGTAAATGATTTGTAAAATATAAATAAATAAATTCATTTATTTCAGGTAAATAACACCAATGGCCACACATAAATTGATAGAAATCCGAAGACATGGATAAATAAAATAAAACCAAATACAATACAATCAAACTAATTCAAATTAAATCAATTAAAACCAAATAAAACAAACCATTATAAATGAAATCAAATTAAATCAAATCAAAACAAAATAAATCAAATCAAACACAACATCGACATCTCAAACTTGCCATTCTGGCGGTTACGTAATCCGTGAGCTACACTAAAGGATCAAAACAGTAGTCTATGGTTCTACACGAAGGTCCTTTAATCTACACTTAAAGCCCTAATGGATCCAGGCATCCCAGCGTATTGTTCAATAAAATTGTATGCTTGTCTGCATGATTCATCGGTCTTTGCTTGGTACATTTCGTCGAAATAAGCCACGAAGTCTTTCGAAGTAACCCTTTCTCGCAATGCGTCTGGAAACAGAAAAAGTAGGTTTTAACACCATGTTTCAGTTTTTAAAGTAGACGGTAGACCAGTCTGCTCTACTGGTCAACCGTCTACTTTGAAAACTGAATCATAGCTGCTCAGTATGAGGCTACTGCTGAGCTTGAGGTGCTGGGTTGGATTCCCGGATCGGGCAAAGTATTATTGGGTTTTTCCATCAAGAAATTCTCAGTAGCAGCTGCGGAGTTTGGATTTGTGCCCGGGTGATGGCAATAGGCTTGCCCCCTCATCATCATCATTTCAGCCGAAAGACGTCCACTGATGGACATAGGCCTCCCCCAAGTGTCGCCACATTGACCGGTCTCGTGCATCCTCCTATTACATGTGACTGTACCAAACTGTACACAGAGAAGTAAGGCATAGGATCGTGTGTTCTAACCCCAGCAGGTACAAGATTTACATCTTCATCATCATCTATAGCCTGTTTTCACCCACTGTTTGATATAGGCCTCTGTTTGTGGCATTCTCCACGTTTCTGAGAATTGTTCATTTTACTTTGTGTAAATTATTTGATTACCATTCCTCTAATAGAGAGGGGAGGCCCTTTGGCCTCGTACAGGACGAATTTTGTTTAATGTTTCTTATTTTTAATTACCTACAAATTAATTACATTTTTAAACTTTCCTTAGAAAAAAACATTATCAAAATATAAAAAAATAATTAATTAATTTTGTTTTATTGTTAATTTAACCATTTTGTTTTCTTCTTTCTTTTCTAAAAACGCTGAAAGAACACCTCTTGACGAAACTGGCAGAACTAAAAAATCGGAGGCATGGTGACGTTTATCAACCCACGCTCACTGGGCCCGCGTGGTGTTTGACAAACCATTCCGTCTCACAGAGGCCTGTGTCCCAGCAATGGGAACATTATAGGTGGATTATGATTGTGCTTTCTGCGTTCCTATTCCTTATAAAACAAAAACTTACCACTCAATATCTGCAAGGACCGTTCCTTACCACCGTACTCTTCAGGCAGTATATCTTTCGGCACAAAATCGTAGACGGTATCCATAGTCTTGTGCAAATGTATTCTCCCAGCCAGTTTTGAACTCAGTACTTGTTTAAGGAACCCTACAAGAGCATCCAGCATTTTTGATGGTGTTATCAAATGTATCTGTTTTATTCTGATGCCGTAGCCTTCCTGAAAAAATGGGTGGAATAAAATAAGACATCTATACATACAGGGTGTAAACAGACCCTTCACATAGCCATTAACCAAGCATTCTGTACATCAAACTAAGTAACTTAACGCAAACATTATTGCTGGGAATGGACTTTTGAATGATTTTTTTGGGGTGAAAAATCACGTTTTAAGGTAGGACTCGATGGAAAGCACTCAAAGCATTGTGCTGATGGATGGATTGAATAGTACGGGGGTCGTGGAGGTGTTTAAAGTAAAAATCTTATATTAAAAACATGTATTTAAAAAATAAATTGTGAAAACCCCCAATATCTCCGTAACTAGAAGGTTCCCAGGTATGGTCTAGAACAAAAAAAATATCGCAAAGACGGGGAAAACAAGTGCCTTTCGGTTTTATTAAGGGCCTATATACACCCTTTGTAGTACAATTGTAACACTCCGATGTCTGTACATTGAAGATATTGAAAAAATATATATTGAAGGTCTCTATTAGAGCAACAGAAGCCAAAACATCAGTTTTTAGAATTTTTGTCTGTCTGTCTGTATGTTTGTACGCGCGTCACGCATAGTTTTGAACGCAGTTTTAACCGCTCTACTGCTAGATGCCTAACTTAAAATATAGGCTACATTAGATATAGTTTTGAACCCGATAGGTGGCTCTGTGCGAAGTAAGGGCGGGTCATTATTATCTTTATCAAGATCAAACAGATCTTAATGTTCTTTTTTGCTTTAGCCTATTTGGTTTTACTGCTGCGCAAAGGCCTTCCCAGTTCCTTTCCAACTCTCTTGGTACCTTTTCTGGCCCATCAGTCAGGAACGAATCCAAATCGTCACTCCAGCGTTTCTTAGGCCTGCCTCGGTGACAACGACCGTTTTCAGGCGTGCACTGTGTGACGATTCTGGTCTATCTGTCCTGACCTATCCTGGAAATGTGACACGCCCATACCCATTTTAACCTCGCAGACTTATCGTCAACATCGGCGATGCCTGTCTTAGAGTTTATTGTTTTGTTGGGCATTCGATCGGTGACTTTGAATCGGTGATAATATTATTAAGAAATAATGTATGGATGATAGCTGCTATCACCGTTAAAAAAAAAAAATCTTTTATTATTTTTGTTTTAACATTTGTACGCTGTTGTCGGAAAAACATAGCGATCTCTTTATATTTACTTACATCTTTTAGACCTATGTTTAACAAATAAAAACTTTGACTTTGATGTTTAACATGCTAATAAATTAATGTTAAAAACGTTTTTTGCTGTGGAAAATGTTTTCAATACTCACAGTCATCACAGTGACAATTTGCCTTAGTTCCATAGGAGTACATTTAGTGATAAAAGTCAGTATGTTTGCGTCTCTGAAGTCCATGACTATAACGAGACCACTGTTATAGTCATTTATTCTGATGTACTCGCTTACCTGAAAAAAAAACATGTTATGGAGATATGTAGAGAGGTTCTAAGGGCCTTTCGTACGGTAGAGGTGCTTTTTAAATTCCAGTACACCCGGTGCCACATCAAGCTATACATTTCCAGTATAACATGGCCTCGCTTTATATAGATTTCCCGTACAATGAGAGATCCGCATAAACTGGTTTTGTATAGCCTGATTGGTGGTCGTGTGCATATAGGGTGACTGGTGTGACCGATATTTAAACACGTGATTATACTCATGATAACATACAACTTTCTCAAAGAAACATTTTTTTATACCTACTCGTTCACTTTTTAACGGCGTCACGCCGCTAACAGTTAACAATTTTTTTTTCTAAGGAATATTTAAATAATTTGTAAAAATATAAGTATAATCAAGCTACCCGAAACAGTCAAATTTTTCCAATCAACCTTAGAACCTAATGCTTTAGCGATAAAGTTGGAAATCCATTAAAGAAATTTGACAGATTGTACTGACTTCTAAAACTATGTAATAACTTAATCATCATCATTATTTGCCTAGCTTTTTCCTAACTATGTTGGGTTTGCATCCAGTTAAACCGTAGGCTGGAGACCAGTTTTTGGACATGGAGCGACTGCCGATCTGACCTCCACAACCCTGGTAGTGGGTAACACGATACCCACCCCTGGATAGACTGGTTGTCAGACTTTCAGGCATATGACTGTCAAAGATCTATAAATGACAGCTGTGACCAACAGCTTAATTTATTTTCCGAGTCACGGAGGAGCCTCGGTATGAAATGGATGGACAATCTATAGATCCTTTCCAAGGCACGCCAACTTCCAAACTCCGGGCTACTACTGAGAAATTCCTAATGGAAAAACCCAAAAACACTTTTTGTCCGACCTGGGAATCGAACTCAGGAACGTCAGTGCTTTTTACCGTGAGACCAACGGCCAATGGTCTTGCGATTAATCCCTCTCCGGTCGTGTCGGATTGCCGTCCCATTGGACTATGAGAGTGGTGGAATAGCGTGTGCACCCTGTGCGTGAGCACACTCGTCTTGTACACTTTAATATGTGGTGGCTAATCTCCGCGGAGATTGGTCTCCGCCGCGCCGTGACCGAAAACGGAGATGTCTTCCTATTTAGATCCTTAATTAGTCTTTTATTTATAAAACCATGGTTAGACCTGCTGTCTTGTATGGATCAGAATGTTGGGCCACAAATGAGATGAATGAAAGGCATTTGCATGTGGCTGAGGTGAGAATGCTAAGAGGGACGTGTGGTGTAACGCGAATGGATAAAATAAGGAATAAGTACATAAGAGGAAGTCTGAAAGTGGCGCCGGTGACTGAAACGTTGTGTGGTAATCGGTTATCGTGGTACAAACATGTGATGCGGAGGAATGAGGAAAATTTAGTGAAGAAAATAGAAGATAAGAGTAGAAGATGACCAAAGAAACGATGGATGGACTGTGTGAAGGATGATATGGCTATAAAGGAGGTGACTGCTAAGATGACGAGTGATAGAGAAGAAGACATGCTGCGCCAACCCCAAATAAGCTGGGATAAGGGCATGAGAATGATGATGAAATTGTCTTTAATTTTTCTGTTGTGATCTTAAGTATTATACTTACCACCGTAATATATTTGTAGAAATTATGAATGTCCGAAGATTTATAGTCGTCTGATTTCACGTTAAAAAGAGACATCCTGTAGTGTTCCTTTGTCATTTTGGGTAGGAGTGCATAGCGTCTGAAAAATAAAAAAAAATCTTTTTCAACCGATAACCAATAGTTAATTTGCCCGACCAGATGGCTTATACCAGCTGTTGAAAAAGTAAAAAATGTATTTTGTGAAAATTTGCAACCCAGAAGCTTTGTCAATCGTTAAAGCGATTGTCAGTAGCCAAGGCGCTCTGGTCGTTGGACCACCTGGCCTAAGGACCACTGTGAAAAACGATCATCTGCCCAGCCTTTTCCCAATTATATTTGGGTCGGCTTCCAGTCTAACCGAATGCAGCTGAATTGTATTTAACTGTAGTTTACATGGAGCAACTGCCTATCTAAGCTCCTTGACCCAGTTACTCTATAAAAGGATAGCCTTTGGTTATCAAATTTTTCATCATCATTTTCATTTCAGCCGAAAGTGTCGCCCTCACCCAAGCGTCGCCATATTGACCGGTCCCGTGTGAAAAAATCAAATCAAAAAATCAAATTCTTAAGCTTCTGATTACTCGTTTGCAGCTGACACCACCGGCTTAACGTGCTATCCAAGACACCGAGGGGTCTCCATATACAATGGGAGATGATCACACATCCACAGACCGACCTCGATAAACATAGTTTAATCTTACATCGACTTGTATAACTGTTATTATGTTTATCAACGAGCTCTTAAAGAAAATGTACTTACACAAATTTATCTAAGGTTTCAAACTGCTTCCTGGACACTGGACCAGGATATAACTCAAGCATCAAAGTCTTGAAGGTGCACAACTTGTCTAACCTTTGTTTGGCTCGCTCAACCAACCCTTTCGCGTTGATCAATGTCCGTTCGAGGTAGTCTCGAGCTGAAAAACGTTTAATTCAATTAAACATAGCCTTACCATCGCAACACTATGCCGTTTTCCATAATTGTGATGTTCTACAGAAAGGTCAGATGCACGAGCACGATGCAGATGATGAGCGAGCCTAGCACGAGTGCACGGTGTAAATGTAACGTAAAACGAATTTTTAATTAAAATACTCGTTTTACATAATAATATTTTCATAATTTTAAGAATTTATTCATGTCTATGGATGAGATTGATTGTGCTGTTGCAAACAATTTAACTAAAATGTAATAGGATTATTGTATTTTCGATTAAAAAATCGACGTACTTACGTAACGTTTACACCGCGCGCTATGACAGGGACGCAGCAGGGGTGTAAGGATCGTAGCAGATGGCGTTTCGTAGCGTTTCTGCCTACACCCATAGTTAAAAGTCGTGAGTACAAGCATAAATTATATTAAAAATCAATCTTAGAGCGTGTTTGGATATAAAAATAATTTTTATGTGTTAAAAAACATCCGTTACTTTGTACAAACCTAACTGGCAAAACGTCATGCATGTTTTGAAATGGGGTAGAGCAGCGCCTTAAGCCATCAGGGCTATACTACAAGAGCAGCAATTGCTGAACTCTTAATGGAAAAACTCTCTCTCTCTGAATGGAATAAATCTTTTCCCGACCGGCCAAAGCAAGCAGTAGCAGTTTTGTCGACCACTCGTCCAAAGTAAAGTTAGTAACATAACATCACGCCTGTAGTCCCCAAGCGTAAGGCAAAGATGTACTTACCTAATAAGTTGTTTTTGTTTAAGTCCCATGCATGTTGATGTGACATGGCTTTTAAGGGACATTCTATGCCTTAAAAATCAACTATGTGCTCTAGAAGAGAGCTGGTGTAACTCAAATCGATGATTTCGAAAATGTTAACAAAAAGCATGGTGCTCGCCTACAACATAGCTTTTTTTTTTTTTTTTTTTTTGTGGATGGGAAATCATCAAATGACCCCCCCCACTCTGGGCGGAGCGGAGGGGAGTGTCAGACTTGTACTGACTAAAACCCATCCATGTTCCTTCTTTGCCCTTTGTGTTCCAGGGCCACGGTATCTCTTTCGAACAGTCCCGCAGCCCTGGCAGGCATCGGCCCATGCAGACCCCTACTTGATTGCTGACATCTCTTTGAGGCGCGCGTGGAACACGAACGCGCCGTCGACACAGCCTGTCGTCATAAGACGGCCGGACGGCGAGCTAGCCCATAACTCGCCGTCCACAGGCCAGCGCCTACGGTGGTCGGAAGCCACCACGTGACCCCCGACGCCCAGGGCGTCTCCCGCGGCGGCTGGGACGTGAGGTTCTTTCCCTCTCACGTCCTGCCACCTCCTTCACTAGCATGACTGCTTCGCAGAAGGAGGTGACGGCTTCCCATTCTCTCTCGCTCCGGACCATGGCTTGAACCAAGGCCGGACGCGAGAGATCGCCGCCGCCAATCGCCGCTATGAGGACACGGCAGTGCTCCGCCCAAGCGGGGCAGACCTCCACGGTGTGTTCCACCGTGTCCTCCGGACGATCCTCGCAGTGGAAACACCCGGGCGTTTCCTCCCGCCCGATTCGGTGCAGGAACCTCCCGAAACAACCGTGTCCGGTGAGGACCTGCGTCAGACGGTAGGTGAGGGCGCCGTGGCGCCTCTCTAGCCACTCCTCAAAGAGGGGACTTATCGCCACTATGGTGGCGTGCCCTGCACGGGGTTGCGACAGTCGCTCTCTCCATGTCGCCATGAGATCACGCCGGAGGTCTGTCCGGCCTACAACATAGCTTTGAGTTTGATAGTGGACCCACAGGTCTTAATTATGTGCCACAATATGTACCTATAAAAGGAGGAGCGCGTGGCTAAATAATAACAGCCGCTCGGGTTAAGCCGTGCTTGCCTAGGTTGGTCTGTAAATGGGTGACCACCCATTACATACCGTTTCCTCAATGCCTCGGAAAGCACGTTAAGCCGCTGGTCCCGGCTGTCATTTGTAGATCTTTGACAGTCGTTCGGTAGTCAGTGGCCCGAAAAGTCTAACAACCAGTCTTACCAAGGGGTATCGTATTACCCAGTACTAACTGGGTTGTGGAGGTGAGAAAGGCAGTCGCTCCATGTAAAATACTGGTATTCAGCTGCCTCCGGCTAGACTGGAAGCCGACTCCAATATAGTTGGTAGAGGGCTAGGCAGATGAATATGTACCTATAAAATCAGCTGGTACAAAGGTACGGCCTTCACTTGTGAGGCATTCGTCACGTAACGCACAGTCAAAGTACGGAAGCCATGATCCCTCTATCTCTTTCGCTCGCGTACTAGACAAAACGACGGATGCAATAACACACGTGGCCTTCAAACACTGTTTTCGAAAGGTGCAAGGGAGACCCACTATCAGGCGAGCCTAACGTAGTACAGGAGTAAGCGAGACAGAGCATCCGGAGGTACGCGTGGTTAAGCCGTAATTTTGTTTTCAATGTTAATTTTGATTTTGATTCTAATGCTTATTTATTTTATTTATTTATTTAACACTTCAAGCACAAAAGTATTGAGGCGGACTTAATGCCATAGGCATTTTTTACCAGTCAACCTTAGGGTGATGCAGAGACAAGCAGTGGAAAGTGTAAATCTGAAAATAATTTTAAATAATACTAAGATTAACTACAAGGATCTATATAAAATACTATAAATATATATCAAATACCATAAATATATTAAAAAAAAATTAAATTAATGTAAATAGACAATTTACACGAATATACTAAAATAAAAACACAAACCATGGGGAAAACATTACCGTTGTGACGAAACTGCTAGCTTCTTCCGAATGTACTCACGAACTATTTAAACTAACTACACGAACTATTTTTATTTTTGATTTGGATTTTAATGTTAGTTTA
The DNA here is from genome assembly GCA_910589295.1 of Noctua janthe. NCBI lineage: Eukaryota > Metazoa > Arthropoda > Insecta > Lepidoptera > Noctuidae > Noctua > Noctua janthe. Next base: position 13,775,587 of record OU342573.1, read on the forward strand.
TTTTATTTATGATACTGGTTCTAATGTTGATTTATTTTTAATTTCTGAAGTTGATTTATTTATTTTAATTTAATGTAAATCGGACAATTGTATTAAGTTATCTGAAATAAACAAATATTTCTTTTTTTTTCGTGTGCTTGCTCCACAGACATCAGAGCCCAATTTTATGATTAAAATAGTAATTATTAAACTGTTGTTGCATATCTGTGTTGAACGGAGACTTGTTTACCTTTATATTCAATCATGTTATTACGAAAGATACGCTACGTTCATACTGAGCGGCGTTCAAATATTCTTGCGTTGTTACGACTGCGATATATAACACGGAACGTATGATACAGAAAGAGTTAGCTAATATTCCGCTTGAAGCACTTAAATTACGACAATTGTATGAATTTGTCTGTAACTATTTGCGCGCGCTAGTACGATATCTCCCTCTTTCAATTTATAATATCATTGCTTATATTTGATGTTTTGAGTTCGTACACCAAGCGAATATTGAGTTGTTTGTATTTTTTTTATCTATCTACAAAATAATTATTGTACGAATGTTTAATTTTTGTAAAACTCTCAACAATATCGACTTATGTTATAGTTTTAATATTCTTATGTAAGTGAATTTTGTATTCTAAGAGAATGAAGTGGTCTCAAACCACAATTAATGTCACCACACAATTATTATTAAATGTCTGACCAATAACCTACCTACTTCAGAACGTGCTGGGTTAAAGATCATGATCGTAAATCCTAATGCAATATAATAACTATTTGTCTTTAAGGCATTAAACGTGAAGGTCCTCATCGCTAAATAATAACAGCAGCACTGGTCGATCTTAAAACTTAAGAAGTGATTGCCAGAACGGTCCGTGGATGATCACCATCCATTACATACCTAGTTCCCTCCATGCCTCGGAAAGCACGCTAAGCCGTTGACAGTGGCTGTCATTTGTAGATTTTTGACAGCCGTTTCAGGTCAGTGGCTCAAAAGTCTGACAACCACCCTTACCAAGGAGTATTAGCATTATAATGCGACTAAAATGAAAACTGGCTCGTTGCAAGAGGAAGGATAACACGTATCGTTTGGAGCACCAAAAAAGAGTAATACGCTTGACAGGAAGGGTGCACAATATCTTAAAATTCTCGTCACAGCCATTTTGAGCGTTGAACGTCACAAAAACGACGAAAACACACATTTTCACTTAATTTTGAAATTTATTGAGAGCACACGTGGACCCGGCGCGAGAGTATTAGCCATTTAAATTTTAGCGGGCCGCTTAGCAAAAGCATTCCTTCTCGCCCGTATGAAGGCGATAGGCATGTGTGGGAGAAGGATGAGGGTAGGAAATACAAACGAGCCAATCAAATGAAAGCGATAGTCTAATTTAAAGAGTTTAGCCATAACGAAAACCATAATTTGAATCTATGTGAATCTAGCCACAGAATCGGCGCAATCAGTCTATATTTATAGATTATCTATATTCACCCAGGAGGCGCTCGTGGCTAAATAATAACAGCCGCTCGGGTCGATCGGTTACGCCCTGCTTGCCTCGGTTGGTCTGTGGATGAGTGACCACCCATTACATACCGAGTTTCACCTCGGAAAGCACGTTAAGCCGTTGGTCCCGGCTGTCATTTGTAGATCTTTGACAGTCGATACCTGGTAGTCAGTGGAAAAAAGTCTGACAACCAGTCTTACCAAGAGGTATCGTATTACCCAGTACTAACTGGGTTGTGGACGTCAGATAGGCAGTCGCTTCATGTAAAATACTTCTATTCAGCTGCATCCGGTTAGACTGGAAGCCGACCCCAACATAGTTGCGATAAGGCTAGGCAGATAATGATGACGATCTATATTTACCCAACCAAATGGGTTATGGAGGTCAATTAAGCAGTCCCTACATGAATCAATTTCAGAATGTGCATGAGTGCCTGGGTTTGAACCCTCAACCTACAAACGGGATTGTAACCACTGGGTTACCACTGCTCAATTTTTTTCTGTTCAACTTCTATTATCTGCATTGAAAGAGATAAAAAAAGGGTCAGAGTACTGATTGGTTATTTTTATTTCTTATCATAATATTGTTAAGATAAACCTTGCTTTGTTATGTCTGTTTTTTATAATATATGTCGGAGACGGTCATTAGTACAGTTGCTAAATGAAACGCGGCACGTGACCCGAGTGATGGCAGCACTAACACTCGGCTAACTTCGTGATACGACGGAGCCTAGCGAATGGAGGACCCCAGGGCGATACACTTCCCTTCCGACCGTGCTACAGAACAGAACCTCCATTCTAGGAACTGTCCTACATTTCGCTTAGCTATAAATTGTTAAAAGTGATTATTGTGCATTTACTATTCTTCTTTGCTCGATCACCCTAATATCAGCCCACATAACAGCAAGCACTGAAAATTTGCATGTGGAAAAGCTACACACATTTCTCAAGAGACTTCAAGACGCGGGACTAACTTTGCGAAAGGACAAATGCGAATTTTTTAAAGACGAAATAAAATATTTAGGATATACTCGTATTATCAACAAGAACGGTCTAAAGAAAGATTCGTCTAAAGTAAAGGCAATAGTAGACGCTCCTGTTCCAACTAATATTGCCACCTTGCAATCATTTTTAGGGCTTGTTAACTACTATCGGAATTTCGTCCCTCGAGCATCAAGCATTCTTAGTCCCTTGTACGACTTGTTAAAAAAAGGAGTTAAGTGGCATTGGACAGCAATTCATCAAAATGCATTCAATGAAATAAAGAAATGCTTAACGTCGGAACAAGTGTTAACACATTTTGACCCAAATTCTAAAATAATAATGACGGTAGATGCGTCTCCATTCGGTTTAGGCGCTATTTTATCACAAGTAGGTAGTGATATGTTAGAACGTCCCATATCATTCGCGTCCCGTACGCTCACGTCAGCCGAAAAACGATACTCGCAAATACAAAAGGAAGCCACAGCGATTATATTTGGCATTAAACGTTATCAATATTTATACGGCAGATCGATACCGTTTGTATTACGTACCGACCACAAACCCTTGATCACTATTTTTGGTCCCTATAAGGGCCTGAAGTATCGGCTAATAGGCTTCAAAGATACGCAATGTACCTAAGCGCGTATAATTACACAATTGAGTACGTAAGAAGTGCCGACAACAACGCAGATTATTTGTCACGAGCGAGTTTACGTCACGATCAAAAACAGATAGAGGAGCGGGGGGGTAGCGGCGCTCACGCGGCCGCATCCGCGGCTCCTATCGACCGGGCCACTTGGTTTAATTTTGTAGTTGAAGGCAGCATACCAGTAACATTGGACGAATTACGCAAAGAAACTGCCAAAGACATTATTTTAGCAAAGGTAATTAATTACATTCATCAGGGGTGGCCGTCAACAATTGTCTATTGTTGACGGATTTATATATTAAACCTTATTATTTGTGTAGGACACAATTATCACATGATAATGGTTGCCTTATGAGAGGACATAAAGTGGTTATCCCGGAAACGTTACGCTCAAAAATTTTATACGAGTTGCATAATTCGCATTTGGGCATTGTAAAAACGAAAGCTGAGGCTAGATCACGATTTTGGTTCCCAGGGGTAGATGCGGCGCTGGAGGCAATGATCAACTCGTGCGAGATCTGTCAACAGTTACGGCCGTCCCCGCCGCGAACGCCGATAATTCCGTGGCGGTACCCACCAAAGCCATTCTATAGAATACATATCGATTTCCTAGGCCCGCTAAATAATCAGATGTTTTTCGTAGTTGTAGACGCATACACCAAATGGGTGGAGTTGTACGATGTTACTATATCTACAACTTCCACAAACGTCATAGGAAAGCTATACGATTTTATGTCCAAGTACGGCTTGCCACATACAATTGTAAGTGATAACGGCACCGCGTTTACGTCATTTGAGTTTAGAAATTTTTGTTTAAGAAACGGTATCGAGCATATGACGTCACCGGCCTACAATCCGGAAAGTAACGGGCAAGCGGAAAGTTATGTTAAAATCGTTAAAAAAGGTATTAAATCATGCGTTTTTCATTCACGCAATAAAAGTGATTGCAAGTTAAAAATATTAAAATATCTTTTTGACTACCGTGAATTACAGTAGTCAAAAAGATATTTTAATATTTTTCAGTCCATTCTGTCACGGGGTTCTCACCGGCTGAGCTAGTGTTTGGCCGCAAGTTGAGGTCACGCTTAGATCTGATCAGTCCAAAGCCCCCTTCGGCCTCTCTGACATCCCTCACTAATAATGTTTACCGTCAACAGTGTTCGCAAATTAAAGCACGTGGAGGTTGTGATAAACAAGTGTTTAAGCCAGGTGATAAGATAATGTACAAAAAGTTTTTAAATAATGTTACATTCCGTTGGTGCAAAGGTATCATTAAAAAGAGACTGGGTAAAGTACTTTACCTCATTCGTGACTTTATTTCGACGTGTGATGTGAAAAAACATAAAAATCAAATAATATTATGTAAAGATGGCAAGGGTAATGTTTCACAACAGGCGGAGGCGCAACATCATTATGACTTTGATGATTTTAACAACAGTCGTAACGAGCCATTGCCTGGCGACCCTCGGGAACAGAGTCCCGCGGGGGAGGGAACTGACGGGGCAGATCTGCAATCACCACCGTCTGCAGACACAAATACAGTCTCGGACCCAATGTCAAGGAATCCAGAAAGACTGTTGAGAAACATTCCCAGGGTAGATTATAAACCTTTTCTGTAACTTCTGTATGTTTCTATTGTTAATTAATATTGTATTAAGCTCAACTTTATATAATTTTGGTCAAATAAGGGGGAAGTGTTATATATGTATGTGTGAGCAGCGCGTATGTAAGTGTGCGCTGCGTCCGCACCCGAACCTCTAATGCAGGATTAAACCAGTGTGCTATTAGCCGTGTGTAGTTTTACTTGTGTCCCTACGCACCTACATAACAGATATGGATGAAATTTGGCATAGAGATAGATTATAGACTAGAATAGCATACAGGCGGGCATAAGCTAGTTTAACATAAAATTACACCTATAGTTCTTACCTTATTTATACCTATTACCAATGTGAATGTAAATCTATCTATGGCTTTGCGGAATAATGACTTTTGATGAAAGATAAACAAGTAGACCATGTTTTCGCTTTATCAGGGTAATGAGTAAACACGCGGGCGACGCAGCGGTCAAATGCGATAAAAATATAAAGATACTTACAAAAATCTTTTTTAATAAAATGTTGCTGCATTTTGACCCAATCATCCAAAATATCCACGGCTTCTTCAATTCTTCCTTCCGTCTCCAAATTCACATCTTTCCTGACATATTCCAGGGTGTCTGGGTGGAATTCCAAGATCGTATCTGTTAGCACTGATACCATTTTAGGCACACACTTGGTAGGGCCTCGGCAATAAACTGAATGAGATAAACAATCTTTAATGGTTTTATTCGAATGATGATGAAATCTTGTTTTGTAGCACCTACAGACTGGTGTCTGATCTGTCGGTCCCTTTTACCGCTAGCCTTGTTTCTGTATCGACAAACTATGCTTATTGTATGTTGCGTTTAGCATAATCACACAGGCGTCTTCTCGTCAGAAAAAATAGGTCGTTTTTAAGAATATTTTGGGATCGTATATTCACACTATCATCATTGAAAAAACGAATACTGAAACAGGTTTGATCACACAATCACTACATAGTATAAAACAAAGTCTCTTACCGCTGTGTGTCCCTATGTATGCTTAGATCTTTAAAACTACGCAACGGATTTTGATGCGGTTTTCAGTAATAGATAGAGTGATTCAAGAGGAAGGTTTATATATATATTGCACCCGTGCGAAGCCGGGGCGGGTCGCTAGTTTATTATGTTCTTAAAAACTGTATACCCCTTGAAGAAATAAGTAAGCAGCTAAGTAAAAAAAACCAAAAAGAACCACTATAGATCATCTTTAAAACAATAAATCGATTTTTTGCTACCTACCCTTTGCATAACCCACCGAAAGAAAATTAATTAAAAAAAAAAATATTATAATAAATAATTGATTAATAAAATATATATTTAAAAATAGAAAATAAAAAAAACGTATTTCTAATTATAAATGAATATAAAAAAATCATAAAGTTTCTCTAACTATAACAGATGTCGATTTGGGCACACCGATCCCACTCCAAGTGTGTAAGGCACTTTACATATTAGAACATTATACAAATCTCAGACGCGTGTTTAAATTTTTTTTTATTGACCTTATTTATGACTAATATAAATTAACATATTTTTTTATTTCTGACGCATTATGTAATTCTGTAGTAAGTTAGTATATAACTAAGGTTAAGCGTAGGAGTTGGACAGGATACTTGAGCACCAGGCCTCCTTGGGGAGCGTGAGGAACTGCTGCACCCGTACCATTTAGTTGAGAAATACAGTATGCTTTCAAGGTTGCGGATTGCGGATTGTGAACACTGGAATTGTATAAAAAATCAGTTATTCAGTACAATTTATTACGTTGAAACCAGAGTAATCTAAGTGAAGTTCTTACCAATACTGAGGTTCTTACACAATGGCATAGAAAAATCATAATTCTTCCATGCCACACTGATCTAAGTAATGAGGCACTTACCTTACATATTGTTGTGCCCTAGATCACTCTGGTCCTAAATGGTCGTCAATTGTGCTCTTCCATGATATTTGATGCCGTAAAAGTTCTTCCTAATGATGAGTACAATCACGAATTTTTTCACGAATAATTAATTTATTTATTTGGTTGATGGGACGATTTTGATCTCCGAAAACATTATTAAACACGCACGATTAAATAATTCGATGACTGTTGTTGGCTAATTACTAGAGATTTACAGACTTGTCGCCGTAAAGTCGGTAAAACCGACTGTCAGTGCTTGCTTTAGGATTCAAAATGCAATAAGATTCGATCGTTTTATTTGCGATGATCGAAAACAGGTACTGAATATAAGGAAAACTCAACTTGGGCTGCCCCAAGTTGAGTTTTTTTAAAACAAACTATAACATTTTTGTCATTACACTCCCACTTGGCTGGTAGTTTCTATCAAGTAAAGCAAAATTTGAAGTGGAAACATAAATTAAAGAAGGATAACAACGCTCATAAATTCCTCTGACATACCAATAAAATCTTCGTCCATCCATCCGCAAACAGACCGTCTGTTGGATTAGAATCCAAGAGACCAGCGCGGCTAGTACTGTCTATTCAACATCCAACACGCATGCTGCTCAGCTCGACAATCATTATATCCATGTACAAATTAAAAAGCTTCGGTGATTTCAAGCCGCCCTGTCTGACCCCGCATAGTAGTCCGTGTACGTCCGACCTGGCGTCGCTCAATCTTACTATATTAAGTTGACCCAAGTCATCATCTGCCTAGCCTTTTCCCAACTATGTTGGGGTCGGCTTCCAGTCTAACCGGATGCAGCTGAATAACAGTATTTTACATGGAGCGACTGCCTATCTGACCTCCTCCACCCAGTTGGTACTGGGCAATACGATACCCCTTGGTAAGACTGCTTGTCAGACTTTTTGGGCCACTGACTACCTATAACGATTGACAAAGATCTTCAAATGACAGCCGGGACCAACGGCTTAGCGTGCTTTCCGAGGCACGGAGGAAACTCGGTATGTAATGGGTGGTCACCCATACATAGACCAACCTAGGCAAGCACGGCTTAGCCTAAAGATCGACCCGAGCGGCTGTTATTATTTAGCCACGAGCTCCTCCAAGTTCCGAGCCCTCTAAGTTGACCCAAGTACTAACTCCTAAATATACGAATCAGATCCCTAGGGACATTGGCCTCCTTTAGTTTTTTCCACAGGATTTCATAGAATGCTCACATTATTTGGCCACTACCTCACCTGATCTCAAGCGATGATGTGTTCGATGGTGTACGCTTGCCTAGAAGTGACCTCGACGGGACCAAACAATTTTTGTTTTTCAATAAAATTAATAAAAAAATAAAAAAAAAAAAAAAAACATTGTGCAAAACCCGTGTAACAATAAAATGTCATTTTAATAATCCTTTCATTCATCATTTAACTTAATGTCGATAAAGACTTCGATCCTTTTGACCTTAGACCGACCTTTTGCGACTAATTTGACTTTAATAATAGTGTTTGCATAGAATACGAAGAAATAAAGCTGTATGGAATACTTGATTAATATCAATACTGATACTGATACTAACCTAACTGATAGTTAGCCTGCGTCATCCCACTGCTGGGCAAAAGCCTCTCCCCATGACTTCCACTTGCTACGATCCAGGGCTAATGTGGGACACTGGTCGTTTGTTTTGTCCAGTTTGTGCCATCTTCTATGAGGTCTGCTACTATTATTATTAAACATTTAATTCAGATTATAAATTATCCATAGCATAAATTTACATAATTAATTAAATAAAAAAGAATAAAAAATCATAATACAATTACAACCATCATAAATGTATTTTGATTTTTTCTGCTACGATTAAATCAATGGGCACCGAAAAACAAAGGACGATCGGAAATAAATAACATTAGAAACGGGATATTTACAATGTTTAGTGATAGCTTTGAGTTCCCGATATAAAAATAAAATAAAAAAAATTAGATAAGCAAAAAACTGCCGCTGGAATTAAATAACCTTGGCGGATAGAAATAGCCTTTTTTCTTTACCAGAACATATTTCAGGAACGTTATGGGAATCCAATAAATTTGATTTGTTTTATTTCCTCATAGAAAGAAAGAAAGAAAAAATATTTATTTGTCGCAGGGACATGACATGCATCATACAAAATTACAAAAAATAAACTATAAATTCAACAGGACGGAACAAAAAAAGAAGAAAGTTAACAGCTTGCACGTCGTGACTGCGACAAGCAGGTTACCACTCAGCATGATGCTGTGCTATGGGGGGCCCACAACACAGCGCTGATTTTCAGTGGTCACCCGTGAAAAAAACGTACGGAAGCCAAGACAGCATAAATATATTTTACATCAATATGAGAATAAAATAAACAGTACTTGGGTTACAATATAAAACAAACTACCTCCAGGAAATATAATACACACTACAAAAAATATACAAGTATGTGTGCAGGCTAACCAAAATAAACACAAATACAATATAATAAAGACATGGCGTGTTTCTGTCTCGCTCCTACCCCACCTTCGCGTCGCCGTCGCCTGCGCGCGCGCTGCCGATCAAACGACTTCGTCGTACCACGCATTTCTCCTCAGCGCCTGTTAGCGCGATGACGTTGGTACCATGCGTCAAAAGGTTGGCGCGGTGACGCACGAATCGTGATTAGTTACTAGGGCGTTGCCGATGACTACCTTGCTAACCTAACAAGTAACGTGCTTTCTTGACAAACGCAATGCCGTCTCGAGCCGCTTGGATAGATATGTCTTGCCGATAGATGATACACCTTATGTGAATATTTATTTATAATGAATTTGATGTTCATACTTTTGTTTTTCTAAAAGGACTTTTTTCAAATGTAATTTAAAATTTTCTTTAGTTTTTAGGGATCTTATGGGAGGTGGCACATCATTCCAGCAGCGAGTGGCGGCATACTTAAAACATCCCCTGAAGGCTGTGGTCTTATGTCGAGGCATCGAGAGCGGATTGGCCGTGGAACGAGCAGAGTAGCTGTAGTACTCGTGCCTCCAGCTAATTTTTCTGTACAGATATTCCGGTTTGTGTGTTTTTATGATACCGAACATCAAAACTGATAAGTGTAGTTTCCGTCGTGCAGCATTTTTAGGATGTTGTGTTCGTTTAGATACGGTGTGACGTGATGCCTAAGCAGTAACGAGCACATGAATTTTGTACTCGTTGAATTAAATGTTCAGTACGTGAAAGAAGACTTGACCCGTAAACAGTGTCGCAGTAATTTAGTTTGGATAGTACTAGGCTATCTACCAATCTTTTCCTCACTTCGACACTAAGGAAATCCCTGACTCTGTACAGAACCTTTAATCTATAAAAACAGTTTTTTACTACGCCATTTACATGCTCCTCAAAACGAAGTTCCGGATCAGTATTTAACCCCAGGTTACAAACAATTTCCTTTTGTATACTTTCACCCATAATTTTAATATCAGGTTTAGCAGAAATAATTGTTTTAATTTGGTTTCTGCTCCCCATGACCATGAACTTAGATTTTTGAGGGTTCAGTACTAGAGAATTGTCCCTAGACCACATAGCAATTCTATCAAGCTCCTCATTGAGGGTACGTACGGCGGCTGTAGTGTTACTGGCGTTAAATGAAACATACAGCTGAGTGTCATCCGCGTAAACATGATACTTGCAGTTCTTTATGTATGTCGTTATGTCAGCACTATAAAGTATATAGAGAAGCGGACCAAGTAGGGATCCCTGAGGAACTCCCCTTGTTATTGTTTGTGGGGAGGAAGATAACGTGGAACCGTCTTTCTTGCGCAATTCAACCCGTTGTGACCTGCCGGTCAGGTAGCTTCCAACCCGTCGCCCGCCTATCAAAACCGTAATACGACAGTTTGGACAGTAATAGAGGAATATTTATAGAGTCGAACGCACGCGAGTAGTCGAGCAATACCAGGATAGATCCCTCACCACGGTCCCGAGCTTCCAAGATGTTGCCCAACACATCCGCCAAGGCAGTTGCGGTTCCGCGCCCCTTTCTAAAACCCGACTGCAGTTCAGGCAGCATACCATGCGCCTCGAGAAAATCGGTGACCTGCAAATACACCACCCTCTCCAAAACCTTGGATAAACATGGCAATATGCTTATGGGGCGAAGATCCTTGTAGCTTTGTGGGTTATTATTTTTTGAAAGAGGCCGTACAATTGCATTTCGCCACAAAACAGGAAATACATTCGATGTTATGGATCTGTTTATAATTTCTGTAATTGTATTTAATGATTGCGGAAGTGTGAGGGATAACATGTCTCTCGATATACCGTCTATCCCTTGCGCATTTGTGGATATTTTATTTATTATATTTAGAACTGTTTTCGGGTCTGTTGGCATTATTGTGAAATTGGCGGACCCAAAACGGTTAAATTACATCATATCATTTCATCAATTACGTCATACGCAATGTAACGTTACCGTGGCAAAACGCACTTAGCAAACGGCAAGCGCGACAATGAGTTCGATTACTAAGATGAACTAGGCAAGTAGTGAACAGCTAATTTCACGCGTCGTTCGTTAAAATATTTCAACATCCATTGTTGTTTTTTATTTTTTTTATTTTAGCCGTATTATTTACATAATAGGAGTGCTGCGTACAGATAATGTAATTTTACATTGAAATACTTAAAGGAATAGTAACTGAAAATACGATAAAAAATTAAAATTTTCTGGGAAATTACCGTTGGAATATGATTCAGTATAAGGAACTGAACGCACACTGTCAGATTGCGGAGAGCTGTCCCTTACACCCTGTATAACTTTAATATCATGGCAAGAAAATAAATTGGCTCATTCAGGTCTGCACCCGAATGAGCCAATGATCAAAATGTTATTCATGTCAAGGACATCTTTTCAATTGCCAATCTGTTGCATTGATAAAAACTACCGGCCAAGTGTGAGTGTAGCGTGCTTGGCAAGCACGGCTTAACCTAAAGGTTAAGCCGTGCTTGCCAAGGTTGGTCTATGGATGAGTGACCATCCATTACATACCGAGTTACCTCCGTGCCTCGGAAAGCACGTTAAGCCGTTGGTCCCGGGTGTCATTTGTAGATTTTTGACAGTCGTTAGGTAGTCAGTGGCTCAAAAAGTCTGACAAGCAGTCTTACCAAGGGGTATCGTATTGCCCAGTACTAACTGGGTTGTGGAGGTCAGATTGGCAGTCGCTCCATATAAAATACTGTTATTCAGCTGCATCCGGTTAGACTGGAAGCCGACCCCAACATAGTTGGCAAAGGGCTAGGCAGATGATGACTTGGGTCAACTTAATATAGTAAGATTGGGCGACGCCAGGTCAGACGTACACGGACTACAATGCGGGGTTAGACAGGGCGGTTTGACATCACCGAAGCTTTTTAATTTGTACCTGGATTCAATGATTGTCGACTTGAGCAGCGTCCGTGTTGGTGTTGAATAGACAGTACTAGCCACGCTGGTCTCTTGGGTTTTAATCCAACAGACGTTCTGTTTGCGGATCGATGGACGAAGATTTTATTTATTTGTCAGAGGAATTTGTAAGCGTTGTTAACCTTCTTTAATTTATGATGCCACTTCTTTTGCTTTACTTTGTTATTTTGTCTTTTTTTTATAATTTTAGTTAATGTAATTGGCTGTATACACAACCGTTGGAATTAAATGAATAAATAATAATAAATAAATCTTCGTCAATAATTTAATTAACGAAGACGACATGGTGCTGTTGAGTCCGTCAATCAGTGAACTGAGGGACTTATTTGCAGTATGTGAACGTCATGCTGCAGATCACGGTCTGCAATATAAGGCCCTTAAATGTGAGCTGATGGTTTTTTTGTATGGTACCAAGAGTGTCCGTCGTATGTACCCACAGTGTCACTTAATGGTACACCTCACAAAAGGTTTTAAATTATCAAGTTAAATTTATCAAGTGCCCAAAGTATTTAAAAATTAAACAGTTTAAATACTTTGGGAACTTGATAACAGAGGATTTGCGTGATGATCCGGATATTGAACGGGAGCGTAGAGCATTGGCGATTAGAGCGACTATGATCTCCAAAAGATTCAATGGATGTACAACTCAAGTCTTGACTTTTTTTATTGTACAGCGCTGTACACCTAAAATCTCTGGAGTACTATACACAAAGATCGTTCCATGTTTTACGCGTCCAAGTTATATTCCACTTTTTAGTGTTTTTTCTTGCAAGTTTGTTATTTCTTTTTTAATTTTAATCATATTCATCACCACTGCAGTTTCATTAGCTAGTTTAACTTGAACTGGTATTATAAAAAGTTAATTATCATATGTAATCTAAATTGTTTCATGTTATGATAATTACAGCATGATTATAATTACTTTAAGACAGTGAGTAATGAAAGGTATTGAATTTATTTGTTTTACAGTAAAACTATTGCATGCTAACCCTAAGTTCGAGTCGTCACGAGGCTCTTTTAGCCCTCGAGTGAAGTTGAAAGTCATTTCTTACGTTGTTATGACACACAGCTCCACGGTTCTTGAATTTGGCTCATTTACAAGCATGGCATCACCGGCAACGAACGACGGCATGGTTCCTTTATAACTTGTTATAAACAAAAAACAACTGAGAGGTGATCTGACTGAGCTGCGCATGCGACCTGCACAAGCTCAGTTCACCGCGCAGGCATAACCAAGCTGAAAAAAAATATTTCGATATTCTCTAGGTGGCATATAATAGGTGTAAACGGACCCTTCACGAAGCCGTCAATCCAGCATTCTGTACATCAAACTATATAACTCTACGCAAAAACTATTAATAGGTACACTACTCGTTTTTTTTATGGTGAAATATATATAGGATACACTTATTGAATAGTACGTTGGTCGTGGAGGTTTTTATAGTAAAATTATATTAACATTAGATACTTGTATGTAAAAAAACGTAAGAAAAAGTTGAAACTTTGACCCCCAATATCACCGTAACTAGAACGTTCCCAGGAATGGTCTAGAACAAAAAAAATATCACAATGACGGGGAGAAAAAGTGTCTTTCGATGTTGTTAATTGTACTTTTACACACATTACTAACTTTGTTTTGGGTAGTTTATGAGTTATCTCTTATAATACATACTTTTTCTTCTGGGTCGATATTGGTGATAATAATTATAAAGGTTTAAATAAAAAATCTTTGATGCTAAAAAGTAATTGACTTAAAAATAAAAACACTAAAAAGTGGAAAATAACGTTCGATTTAGATTTGGTATTTGTGATCAGATAAATTATTATCTCCCTTTTTGTAGGCGGCGATAGAAAAAGGAACAAGGCTGTAATTAGAAAAAAAATTAAGGGAGTGGTGATCTATAAAATATTATATTTATTTGGCTTCACTTAATTATTATGACCTTATTAATCTCTTCCATTTACTTAAATCTACACTTTTGCATTTAGTTAATTTCACCAATAGTACTAAACGCGATCAGTACTTTTGACCAACAAGTTCAAAAACTGGCAGTATCAATATTCCATTATAATGACATATCTGACAGCTCTTAAACTCGGTTTAAATATACAATGTGTAAACGGACCCTCCACGAAGCAGTTTACCAAGCATTTTATACATCAAACTAAGTAACTTTATGCAAAAATTATTGCTGGGAAACAATTTTTTTTGAGATAAAATATCACATTTTATTTATTTATTTATTTAAACTTCATGTACAATAGTGATACATAGGCGGACTTAATGCCACAAGGCATTCTCTACCAGTCAACCTTTGGGTTAAATAAGAAAACATTGTGATAGGGTACAAAATAAATATATAAAAATAACTTCTTGCTATCGAAAATTTATATAGGCACTTATAATGATACTAATACTTATATACAAATAAAATAAACTAATACATATTTTAACAAATACCAAAATTAATAACGAGAAACCTAATAATAATTACCATGACTCGACTTCTAATAGAGAGAGAGCTATTTATTCTGACTTAAATAGTGGTTACGCAATTTTCTTTTAAAAGTGAATTTGCTTTCAGCTTTTTTAATGCCAAAAGGTAGCGCGTTCCAGAGCTTTATAGTAGATAGCGTAAAAATTTGACATAAATCCAGTGCGGTGTGAAGGAATTTGGAGAAGTAGATTCTTGGAAGCTCGAAGGTTACGACTGTGAGAACTGCCCAACACTTTGAAATAAGTTTTTAGGTAATCAGGAGCACATTGATCGTTCATAATCGTGAAGAGCATGCAGAGAGATCTGAGGGATCTCCTGAGTCGGATAGGCAACCATTTAAGCTGAGAACGGAAGGAAGAAACGTGATCGTATTTACGAAGGCCAAAAACAAAGCGAATACAATTGTTGAGAAGACGATCCAATTTATACGGTAGGACTCAATGTAACGCACTCAAAACATTGTGCTGATTGATGCATTGAATAGTACGGTAGGTACGGGAGCCATGGAGGTGTTAAAAGTAAAATTACTACATTGAAAACTTGCCACTTTAACCATAATTAGAAGGTTCCCAGGGGCCCAAGTCTGCTATTTTTATAAATTCCAACTCGATCCCATTGTCATTTTGCTAAAAGTTCGTAATCTGCTAAATTCATAATGGTCGGTCAATGGTCTCGTAATAGAATTGTGTTATAATGACATTGTCGTATAGCCATTACTATAAAACCCGTTAGTAGAAATGATTTTCGAAAAACTACTACTAAAGAACATTTATTCATGCCAGATTTAATTTATATGTATTTTTACATTTTATTTATTATTTATCAGATTACCATTCTATGCCATTTCTTTCAATGGAGTGTCAGTGGTTGACCATTGGAAAATCATAATGACGCCATTATATTAGTAGATTACCAAACTTGTCAAAATCAACAATTATGAAATCAATGATAGACGATTCTGACACAATTGTAATAGCAGACTAGAGGCCCAGGTATGATCCCGACCAAAAAATTATCGCAATGACGGGGAGAACAAGTGCCTTGCGTCTTCGTTAAGGGTAGTTTTACACCCATTATTTGTGTTGATCGGAATTCAGTTTTATTGTCATACTTGTGACATACTGCCTGAATTATGTATTAGTTTTTCATTGGTATGTATGAGTAATATTTAAATAAAAAAAATAAATGAATATTTAATTTACAGTGTGCATTACAAACCTCAGCTCGTGGCTAAATAATAACAGCCGCTTGGGTAGGTTGGGTTGTAGGCTTGTCTTTAGTTAGGAGAGTTGGTTGTTGGTCTTTAGTTAGTCTGTGAATGGGTGACCGCCCATTCCATACCCAGTTTCCTCTGTACCTCGGAGAGAACGTTAAGCCGTTGGTCCCGGGTGTCATTTGTTGAACTTTTCGTTAGGTAGTCAGTGGCCCAAAAACTCTGACAACAAGTCTTATCAAGGGGTATCGTATTACCCAGTACTAACTGGGTTGTGGAGGTCAAATAGGCAGTCGCTCCATGTAAAATACTGGTTCTCTGTACTATTCAGCTGCATCCAGTAAGATTGGAAGCCGACCCCAACATAGTTGGGAAAAGGCTAGGCAGATGATGAGTGATGAGTGTGCGTTACAAACCTTACGTTTTACGTAAGGTTGACACAAGGCAGGCAGGTGGCAGGTTGAGGTTGAGGTTGAACATGAATGTGTACAAAACGACTTATTAGTCAACTGGCGAGTGTGAAACTCGCGAGCGCGCGCGAGTTGGCACCGTCCGATTTTACCTATTTTTTTTCGACCTTGAAAATCTGACTTTAAATACGTTAGATGTACAGTGAGCTACAAAAACTTCTTATAAAATGTGTAATATAGGTACCCACTTTAAATTTATAATACATTTTATACGACTTGACTTTAAAATAAAACACGGAGGGTAACTTGAGAAGGTCAAAAGTAACGTAAAATGTTACAAAAGTAACTATCTGGCAACGCTGGATAGCATGCGTAGTCGGCCGCATTCCCCACGCCGTATCCCAAAATCTAAGAAGATTGAAAATGCCTGGTCTGGTAGAAAATGCCTATGGCATTAAGTCCGCCTCTGTACTTTTGTGCTTGAAGTGTTAAATAAATAAATAGTCGGTAG
Source organism: Noctua janthe (assembly GCA_910589295.1). Classification (NCBI taxonomy): domain Eukaryota; kingdom Metazoa; phylum Arthropoda; class Insecta; order Lepidoptera; family Noctuidae; genus Noctua; species Noctua janthe. Next base: position 13,792,312 of record OU342573.1, read on the forward strand.
TTAACTGATTCAGCCAGTACTGGAAATAGCTAGTTATTAATAGTAATTGGTTTCAATTCGTTTTGATTTGACTGTACTTTATAATGTGCGAGCGAGTTGACGACAAAAAAAAAATTGGTAAAATCTGAAAGCGTCACCTCGCGCGCACGCGTGAGTTTCACAGTCGCCAGTTGACGAACAAGTCTACAAAACAGGCATAAGAGTTAATAATTCCTGCAACTCTATTTTTTTTACTAACAAGCACCTCTCCACTCCTTTCCCAAATATTGCAACTGCTGTGACCCACAATCTACAGTTGACATTAATTAGAAAGTGCCTAGGCAAAGAAGTACATATTTAATTATAATTTACACTTTTTCCATATCAAGCAGTGGACAGAGAAGCCCACAGCTGGGCAAAGGCTTCCCTCACCCTTTTCCCACATTATAAGGAACATATTTGACAACTGGGTCAGTGGTCTCACATTGTTTGATAAAATTAACCTTATAAAAATGGCCCCAATTATTTATCTTTAGTATGGATCGGATATTCAGATGCATATTTACCTAGAGTACATTTTTTCCCGGCAAAGGATACAGAAGTGTGGCTTCTTAAAATATTTTTTTTTTCTGATCTCGCGGTATTTCATAAAAAAAATATATAGTGTGTTTAATATGCAGTATTCACAAGAAAAATAAATATATCTATTATGTTTAAAACTAGGCAAGAAACTTGTTAAAAATTGCTTCAACTTTGAAAAATTTGAACTCTGTAAAAGAGTTCAAATAAATATTCAAATATAATAAAATGAAAATATGACTGACTTATAACAATTATTGTTTTGATACTCGAACTTGCACTCCATACTAGTCAACACTCGAACATTAAGTAAACATGCATCAGAATATTCGATCACCAATTGAACCCTTAATTCTATTCCAATATCAGTTTTAATTACAATTAATTAGCAAACAATACAGAAATATTTTCACAAAATGTTTTTTTTTTTTCTATTTTATACCAAGTCCGCATAGTTTACAATTACTTCAAAATTAATTAATTAATATTAATCAACACTTAACGCCCTAAAAGAACCGGGCATGCCAACATAATGTTCGTTGAACTTATCAGACGTTCTGCAAGATTCGTTTGTATTCGCATTGCACATCTCGTCCATGTAGTCCAGAAACTCGTTGGAGCTGAGGAGTTTTAGCCAAGCTTCTGTAAAGAGAATTTTTAAAATTAAATAAACATGTGTAATAAATATACGTACGTACAATTAAAAGTAGTATTTTATTACAACCTTCTTCCTTCTTTTTTAAAAAAAACTAGGAGTTTCTCCTGTATCGTGGGTGCGTTTACAAACATTTAAACTCACATACACTAACAGCCTGACCCGGAACAACTATCTGTAGGCCATACAAATACGTGCGGGGATCGAACCCGCGACACGCAACGCAGCAGTCAATCGCTCAGCCACTGCGCCAACCATGCCGTCATGCTATGAACCCCTTCTAATGAATTAGCAAACCTGAACGATCCTGATAACACCTGCCACCCGGAAGCGAACTGCAGTGAACAATCTCTTAACCGATCTTGAGCCCAGGTTGGCCGCTGTAGTCTTAATCTAGGGGTATACTAGATCCATCCGAAACAGAAAGCCAGTGTGGAGCACCTTTGCAGGATATGCCCCACCTACTGTCCTGCCCATCCTGCACAACCATTTGCACCTTTCAAGTTTTAATCGAAGAAAATTTTAAAGCTATCCAGGTGGCTGCATACTCGTCTAACACCATTTGAGTTTCATCGACAAGAAAATAAAAAGGACAATCATGATAGTGTAGTCGTTTTCCAGGATTCGTTCAGTTCACCCAAGTTGTCTGTAATCATCGCATTCAACGATTGCGAACTGCCATTGTTCCCATAGATTTAAGACTATTGTAAAGATATGTGTAACAATTTGATGTACAAAGGAGTTTTCTTTCTCTATCTGTCTATGTCATAAGAAAGCCGTAGGCTTGAGCAGCCTGCTAGATGGTTCCCTATAAATTTTATTATCTGCTAAAAATCGTGAGTTTACTCAAAGACCCAACACAAAAATTTGACAGGTGTTTGCTTTTCTACCACTCTGACACATTTTGAAACATAGCAAAAGTATTTGGTGGCAGAGATACGTTTACTTCTCAGAGTCTTACACAAGGAGCTTGCTCAACCACTACTAAATTCCATCGCAATACTGTAACACGGCATAGCCATTCTAGCTCATTTCGATACGAAAACCGAACTAAAAATGAATAAGCTGTATGCGTCTACTGCTGTACATAGGGTTCCATATCCAGCGGCTTCCAGCTGTAGTCTTTACCAAGTCATTGTTTATTTTTTTATCATATCCTAGCCTTTAGATTAAACAGGTCATAAGTTATTTAACATGCACAGAAATGATATCCTGAAACCGCGAGACGGTGCAGCGGCAGACCACGACGGAGAAGCAGCATCTTCCTTAGGAATTGGCAAGAAAGGGCACAGAACCTGGACCGATGGAAGGAATGGATCGAGGCCTTTCCAGCAGTGAGATTGTATAATAATAACTTACTATTCATTTCCAAAAGTGGTTTCTCCTGACCACCGTAGTCAGACGGCATTATTTCCTTAGTGATATGCTCTGACAACGTTTCAGCAGATTTATGAAGATGTATCCTGTCAGCTAGTTTGGCGCTGAACACTTGTTTTAACAAAGTTATCAGTGTGTCCACCATTTTGGAGGGCGAGATCACGTGGATACCCTTTATTCTGCAGCCGTAGCCTTCCTGAAAATAATATGATTGGATAGTTTTACTGTATGGTGTAAAAAGACCATTGATGAAGCCCAAAGGCACTTGTTCTCCTCGTCATTTAGATTTTTTTTTTTGTTCTCGACCATACATAGGAACTTTCTAAATAACGATAATGGAGGCCAAAGCTAAGTTTTTTTTTTTAAATACTTGTCTTTTATGTCATAACTTTACAATACCTCCAAGACCCATCAATACATCCATCAGCAAAATGTTTTCAGTGCGTGACGTTGAGTCCTACCGTAAAACGAGGAATGACTTTTCACTCCAAAAAAAAAGCGTGTCCCAGCAGCCATTTGATGTATAGAAGACTGTGTTGGTGGCTTCGTGAAGGGTCCGTTTCCACCTTGTATTTCGTTCGATGACAAGCAATGCCTGTAGTTATTGTATTAGCAATACGTTGTAAGTCAAAATTCACTCAAAACAGTTACTTAACTTACAGTCAAAAGCGGATACCATCCTTTCAACTATAGTATTAGTATGGTATTTAATTTTTTTTTAATGGATCTAAATACTTAAACTAGGTTCAAACACTGTTTTAAGCGATATAAGATTTCAAACTTTCATGGTCACTAAAATTATTATAACTAGAAGACGGGATTTTTACTATGTTTATTGTTTTCTTTGAGTTCCCGATATTTCGGCGCTGTTGCAAGCACCATGATCACGGATAAACTGAAGTTATTGCGGGTGGGTGTTTATGAGCAGACAAATCGGTCTACCCTCATTCTTGTTCGTTTTTTGCACTCAGTACCGCTACCACTGTCACTCACAACTCGATTCTGTTCCCGACACACGAAACTCACTGTGTCTGCTCGCGAACTTTTTTCGGCACTATTCCGCTTTTTGCACAGCTGGACCACTGGTTTCCGGGCTTTCGACAGTTGAAACCCATCCTCCCGATTGAAGTTCTTATATTTGGTGATCTCAATAGCTTCTCTAACGAGTCTAGGGATATAGTGGCGTTCTGTCAAGACGACCTGAGGGTTATGTAACTCAATCCAGTGGTTCGATCCTGATTCCAGGAGATGTTGAGCTATGGCTGATTTTTGGGTGTCGTTGTTCTTCACCGCCCGCTGATATGTTCCGATATTCGAAAAAGTTCGCGAGCAGACACAGTGAGTTTCGTGTGTCGGGAACAGAATCGAGTTGTGAGTGACAGTGGTAGCGGTACAGAGTGCAAAAAACGAACAAGAAAGAGGGTAGACCGATTTGTCTGCTCATAAACACCCACCCGCAATAACTTCAGTTTATCCGTGATTATGGTGCTTGCAACAGCGCCGAAATATCGGGAACTAAAAGAAAACAATAAACATGGTAAATATCCCGTCTTCTAGTTATAATAATTACTGTTTTAAGCTTTCACGGTTTACAACTAAACTTATTTATACTGTCACTTACGGGATATCTTTCGTGATTGTTCATTATTTTGAGCTTCCGATATTGACGTAGTGAGTTAGTGGTTGATTCTGACTTAGTGTCGAGTTCCTGTAGTGCGTTTAGCAAAACACAAAGAAAGAGAGTAGATAGATTTGTCTGCTTTTAACAATTTATTTTCAATCCACCCGCATTCTCCAGTCAACCCGCGAACATAGCGCTTGCAACAGCGCCGAAACATCAGGAGCTCAAAATAATGAACAATCACGGAAGATATCCCGTAAGTGACAGTATTGATAAGTTTATACTAGGTTCTTCACAAAATACTTTGTTTGTATGAGATTAACGTATCCAATACTTTAGTCGTTCGTTTTTCTAGCATCTGTTTTAAAACTGTCATGTATTAATTCCAAAATGGTGGTTGGCAAATGTGTGTGTCAATTTCTGGAATCATTTTTTTTTCTGTGCATTTAGGTATGAGAACAAGCCTAATTCCTACTACCATCTGTCTAACCTTCCCCAACAACTTGAGATTCGGCTCTTTGCCTAAAATAAAGAAATTGTATCCATGCCTAACCTAACAAAGATTATACAAGTCCTCCTGACCGTTTTCGGCGCGCGGCGGCCAATCTTAGCGGAGATTAGCCGTCGGCGCGGGAGATAATATGATATTATGAGATATAAAGGGTGTAAAGAGACCCATAGCGAAGCCGAAAGGCAGTTGTTCTCCCCACCATTGCGATATTTTTTTTGTTCTAGACCATACCTGGGAACCTTATAGTTACGGAGCTATTAGGGGTCAAAGTTCCAACTTTTTAATATATTTTTTTTTTAATACCTGTTTTTAATGTAAGATTTCTCTTTCACCTCCACGACCCTTGTACTATTCAATCAACCCATCAGCACAATGTTTTGAGTGTGTTACATTGAGTGAGAAAAAAAAAGTAGTTTCCCAGCAAATTTTTTGCGTAAAGTTATTTAGTTTTGGTGTGCATAATGCTTGGTTGACGGTTTCGTGAAGGGCCCGTTTACATCCTGTATATCACAAGTGTGTGCACATACACAGGTACACTCTCTGTTCATTTACTCTCCGATGGGACGGCAATCCGATACGACCGGAGAGAGATCAGGCGCAGGACCAACGACTTAGCGTGCTTCCCGAGGTACGGGGGTATCATACCGCCAACTTCCAAATTCCGGGCTACTACTGAGAAATTTCTAATGGAAAAACCCAATATCACTTTTTGCCCGACTCGGGATTCGAACCCAGAACCCCACGCTTGCGCTTGCGACCACGAGACCAACGGGGCAGTTAAGCAAAACTCAAACTCAAACTCAAAGCATTTATTTCAATTAGACCATCACAGGCACTTTTCAATGTCAAAAAAACAAAAAAAAAAGCTAAGCTACAGTCACAGTCACGAGGCATAATAACTTGAGAAAGTACTGTGGTTGCACATTCCAAAGCGTAGATCTCTATGAAGAAGAATGGGCAAGAAACTCCATGGACACTCTTCTAAATCAAAATATTGTTACAAAAATCTTGGTTGATTCATGTGTTGAGATTATACATATATGTGAGAACGATGTAGAAAGACGTGTACATTAAGATCTTGGTTGATTCATGTGTTGAGATTATACATATATGTGAGAACGATGTAGAAAGACGTGTACATTAAGAGCGTCCAAAGTAAAAGATTAAATTAACAATGAAAAAAGAAAGTAATTAAAATAAACCGTGGCAGCTAAAAGATGACCAGTCCCAACTGACAGCGCCCGTTCACTAACATGACGCATGGATCAGCGCCAATCAACTCAACCATATCGAAGGGAACTAAATGACCCGACACACCCGCCACCATCAGCGAGACATTTGAGTGCGCATGACATTCTCTCAGCCACCAAGGCACATTCAAGTCAATGAAAGATAACAAAATGTGAATTGTAGCCTTACAGTACATAGTACTCACACAAACAAAGATTACTTGCGTTATGTAACGTTATTAATACCTAAAATACTTTACTAAATACTCACAGTCATCAAGGTAATAATTTGTCTAAGCTCCATCGGGTTGATCTTGGTGACGAAGGATAAGATATTAATTTCACTGTAGTCCAGTACAATTTGAAAACCGGCGCAATACTCAACTCGCATGAAGTATTCACTCAGCTGGAAATGTAAGAAAAACAATATTTTATTATAGTTGCGGCTAGTTAAGATGGCAACAGCGGTCATTGCCCTTTCTGTATCTCTTTACACGAACTGAAACCATAAACCGTGTACTTATCGTTTCTTCTGTTAATGTTCAGGATCACAATCAATGTCAATTCAGGGGCTATTAACAGGTTTGTATACGTTTTTTAAAAGAAGAGAGTCAATAAATGTATGTGGTTCAATGTCCGCTATTGCCATCTTAACTGGCAGCAACTATATAATCGTAGTGAAGTGAATACAGAATGAATTTTTCAAGTAGGCTTGGATTGCCAAATGCGGAACTGTGAGGAACTTGCTTCTACCCGCGACTTCGTCCGCGTGGAGTTTGATAATTGTCCCACGGGATCATCACATCCGGGATATCTAATGCTATTTTATTACCATCATTATTTTTCATGAGCATAAATGATTTATATCAACTACACCACACTCAAATAAAAATCCTTAAAATTATTTTGTAAATCGATTAAATGCTCGGTCGAGAAATGATGTTTCATAATAGTGGGCCTTCGCGCTGCCGATAATTCAAGCTTATAGTTATTCGAGATTTTGATGCATTGAGGTAGTGAACTGTCGCGCTCATAATTTATCGAGTAAGTGTTATTCGATCGCACGTCATTCGATTTGAAGTAGGGAACCCAAAAATACGATTCGCGACCGTAACAAATATGGCTTTACAGAGTTATAATCATTAAAATCGTCAATATAACCAGAGATGTTGATGTGAGTAAGATGCATGAAGCCTATTTGGCTAACGCAACAAAATACAACTCTAAACTTACCATAATAAGGTATTTGTAAAAATTGAAGATAGTTCCTGATTCAAAGTTTTCTGACACCAATTTGACGATCAACACCCTGTGATGTTCTGGCGTCATCTGGGGCATATGTGCTGCGTGTCTGTAATTTAAAAAATAATTTGTAATTCTATCGTAAGAGTCAGATCACATATCTAGGGGAAGATAAGCTAGACAAGAAAATATTGATGGTGGTTTATATTGCCTAGTTAGATGACAGCAGAAGTGTTCTCAAGCTTCTTCTTCATCATTATCGTCAGCCACAAGCGTCCACTGCTGGACATAGGCCTCTTCAATCGCACATCACTTAACTCGATTCTCGGCAACTGTCATCATTCTATCCTCGTATAGCAATTAGCCTTTAATGTTCCCACTGCTGGGACACACAGCCTCCTTTCTACGAGAGGGAATGGGCTATAATCCACCATGCGGGCCCAGTGCGGGTTGGTAGATGTCACATGTCTTCGAATTTTTAGTTCTAGGATATGCCGGTTTCCTCACGATGTTTTCCTTCACCGTTTTTGAGAGCAGTGGTGATGAAATAAATTACACAAAGTAATGCGCCTGGCTGGGTTGGAACCCACGACTTACTGTTTGTAACTCAGGGCCGCTACCACTGGGCCACCGCTGCCCTCAGTCAGGGCCGCCACCACTGGGCCACCACTGCCCTCTCTCCTCTTGTGTATACCCTCACCCCAATTTATTTAAGGCTATGTACTTACATAAACTCACGACTTTTTTCCATGGGGGTGGGCAGAAACCATAGAACACCACTTGCTACGATCCTTACATACTCCTTTAGCCTCGTCCACGTTCATACATCTGGTCATACACGCACGCCGGTTGCGAGTACTACGCACCTGCCTTGACCCGTGTGGTGGGCAAAAGAATAGAACCACCCCCTCTCATCCCGTGGGTGTCGTAAAAAGCAACTAAGGGAACAGCTGGAGGAGTCTGTCTCCTGTTTGTGGTTAGTACCTCCAAGCTTAAGTTGACGTGCCGACAGCTGCATGGCTAGAGGAGAGCCAAGTGGCGAGAGTCCCTGTTACGAGTACCCCGGGTGCCCCTAGACACTAATAATCCTTACCTCTGCAAACGGCACTGCCAATTTTAATCCCTTGCTGATCGTGGGAACTGAATGAGAATTGACGTTTAAAATTGTGTTAAATTTTAACACATTTCCGCCTCAACCTCACCCCCTTTTCCTCACCTCTTTTCCTTTTTCATTTTCACCTTTTAATTTATTCTTTTTTTTTTTAAAATAAATATAGAAAATAATCACGTGTTTAAGTATCGGTCTCTGATCAGCTGTCACAATACTAAAGTTCACTTACATGAGATCCTGAAGTGGTCCCAAATCTTTCTCGAAATCGGTGACCTTAAAGAATTCTGGCATCAATGTCTTGAATGTGCATAATTTATCTAGCTTCTCTTTCGCTCTCTCCACCAAGCCTTTAGCCGTAATCAGGGTTCTTTCCAGGTAATCTCGGGCTGTAATCATGATAATATGTATTATTGGTTTAATTTATGATTTATGAAGGACATGTTACTGAATAAAACTTTGTACTTGTTAGCGACGATACGAGTAAATAACGTGATCTCTAATTAGTTCCTATTTTATTGTGATATTAATCTAATAAGACGTTAGTCCAGTAGGATGATAAGTGATGATTTTTTCTAATTAGTAGTTTAAGTGTTGCGCATTCCTGCCACCTGGCGGCGCTACTTGTATTAAAAGGCTTAAGTACCTGAAAACTTTACCGTAACGAGAGCCGTTTCACATTTTTGTTATTTTAAGGTGTTAAATGAGAGAATATTGTATTGTTTTTTATTAATTTAAGGAAATTAAACTCATCCTGAGGTCAGGAAAGTAAGGGAATATTGTAAGGGATGTCTGATCACGAGAAACAACATAGTTCAAGATTTCTATAGAAAAGCCACCTGCGCTCTGATTGGTCGAAGGGCGGAGATTAGTGCCGTGTGCAAAATTGAGAGACTGTGATTGGTCAGAGCTGCCTATAAAAAGGAGCATTTTTCCGTGATCAGGCATTCCGAATCCAGCAGTATTATGAAGAACTTGAAGAAGCAACAAGAATAAATAAGAAGTTCTGAAGACTAGTGTTATTATTACTCCACCACCGCACTCTCTCCAGTCGACATCCCGCCAGCGAACCCTTTCCATCCAACATTACATGAGCGCAACATTTGGTCCTTCGAGCCGGATTGGGTTCAAGAAACTAGGAAGATGCCTGTGAATACGAGATCAAGATCAGTGCAGTCGAAGACGACAACTACGAGTGAAAGTAACGCTACTACTGGGACTACGGGTACCGGTACGACGGATTGGAGTATGAATACGCCGAGTGAACCTACAAGCGCGACGACTACGAACACGTCGATTTCAAACCGATCGACACTTACAAGAAGATCGCCGCCGGGCAGCGTACAAGAACGTCAGCAACCCGTACATCATCCCAAAAATACTACTGGAGAAGAATCAACACCGGGGGAAGTGACTCGTACCATCCCCCCGACCCGTACCGTCGAAGCGTCGATTTCCGTCCGCCAAGAAGAGAGTCATCCAACGCCGCAGATTCAAGAAAGAAGTGTCGCAGTGAAAACGCGTCTGAACGATGGAAGCACACCAACGTCCAGAGAAGAGAGTCTGCAGCGGCCTCACCCTAAGAAGACGACCCGCGATCCAGACACACATTCTGTTCGCTCGTCGCATAGGAAGAGAGCAGAAGCGCAAGCAAAAATGACTGTAGCACTAAGGGAATTAGAACTGGCAGAAGCACGATCGAAAGTGGCTCAAGCTGAACTGGAACTTCTAGCAGCAGAGTCAGAAGAAGAAGATGGTGCCGGAGAAGAGCTGTACGAACGAACTCAAGAGGTTGAGCAGTGGTTCATAACGACCGGAGACAGGCCTAACAAGGGTCAGAGGCCGATCGAGACAGAAGAAAAGAAGAGCGACATCCAGGAATTGGCTTCAGTCATACTCAAGTTATCCGAGAAGTCACGTGACCCCGTTTCATCGAAGCACATCGAACTCCCTCACTTCAACGGAACCTGTGAAGAATGGTTGGCGTTCAAGAGATCATACGAAGATATGGCCGCTTCCTTCAGTAACAATCAGAACCTAGCGCGCCTTAGAATAGCAATCCAAGGAAAAGCTAGAGAAGCCGTCCAAAGCCTGTTGTTCACTGCTGAAGATCCACGCGAAGTAATCAAGGGACTTGAAGCAAGATTCGGAAGACCTGGAGCGCTGGCATTAGCAGAACTAGAAAAAATGAAGAACCTGTCAAAAGTCGGCGAGAACCCAAGCGACATATGCGTATTTGCAAGCAAAGTGAAGAACGCCGTTGAGACAATCAAAGCCTTGAAGAAACCACAGTACCTCAGTTCTCCTGAAACACTGAGAATTATAGTAGACAAGATGCCAACATCCATGAAGTTTCGCTGGTTCGCCTACCACCGAAGCAGAAGAGATGAAGAAATCCAAGAACTATTACTCGTCGAAGCGTTTTTAGAAACAGAAGCCGACATGTGTGGGGACTTTGCTCCACCTGAAGTGCCATCGGAGCAAAAGAAGCAAATAAGAAGACCTGTACATAATATGGTACAAGAAGCGCCGCAAGAGAAATACAAGAAGTCATGTCCATTCTGTGAAGGAGAGCATTTCGCAATAGAATGCAAGAAGTTTAAAGAAGCTAACCTAAATGAAAAATGGGATATGATCAAGAAGGCAAAAATATGCTTCAAGTGCCTTCGTTTCAAGCACTCAAGAATCAACTGTAAAGCTCCAGTCTGCAAGCAGTGTAAAAGATGGCATCATACCATCCTGCATTCTGACAAGCCACCAGTACCAGTAGAAAAAGAAGCGAAGAAAGAAGACACAGGAAGCACGTCAGAAGAAAAGGTCGCCTCAATCCACAACGCAAAAGGAGAAGAGAAGGCATACCTGAAGATCATCCCAGTGGACCTTTATGGTCCAAAAGGCCAAGTCCGCGTGCTAGCATTGTTGGACGAAGGGTCAACAGTCACACTCCTAGACGCATCAGTTGCTGAGAACATTGGAGTCGAAGGGAAGCAAGAAAAACTCACAATTGAAACAGTCGGCGGGAAGGTGCTAAGAAAAGATATTTCACAGAAGATCGAGTTCAAGATAAAAGGGGCTCATAAAAGGGAAAAGAGAACTATCATTGCAAGAACCATCGACGACCTGAAGCTGTCCAAGCAATGCATCAACAAAGACACCGTGAGAAACTGCCAGCATCTAAGGGCAATTGAAAGTCAACTCCTCTACGTCACCGAAAGGCCCAAGCTGCTGATAGGTCAAGACAATTGGGGGCTGATAGTAACAAGAAGACTGAAGAAGGGCAAACCATCCGATCCTGTAGCCTCCCTCACCAACCTAGGGTGGGTGTTACACGGATGCGAAACAGGGGCGACTGCCTTAGTAAACTTCACCCACTACGGCAGATCGTCCACTGACGAAGAAAGCATAGAAGAAATCATCCGAGAACACTTTCAGTTGGAATCTCTCGGGATTCAGAATCGGTCGCCAACCAATGACAGCGATAGAAGAGCACTAGAAACCCTCGAGAAGACTACAAAGAAACTGTCAAGCGGTCAATACGAAACAGGACTCCTGTGGAAGAAAGAAGACGAAATTCTACCCAACAATTACAGTCAAGCCATCCGACGCCTGGTCAACATTGAAAAGAAGTTGGATCAAGACCAAGAAGCTAAAGAGCACTACGAGAAGCAGATCCAGAATCTAATTGAAAAAGAATACGCAGAAAAAGCTCCAAAAACCTCAAGCAAAAGAAGAATATTCTACTTACCCCACTTCGCCGTTGTACATCCAGTTAAGAAGAAGCTGAGGATAGTGTTCGACGCAGCTGCCAAGTTTGAAGGGAAGAGCCTCAACGACGCCTTGCTCACGGGCCCAGACCTATTGCAGTCACTATTTGGCGTACTGCTACGCTTCAGGGAAGGACCAGTGGCTGTCATGGCCGACATCCAAGATATGTTCCTTCGGGTCAAAGTAAGAGAAGATGACCGAGACAGCCTCAGGTTCCTGTGGCGCGGAAACCGAAGAACTGGCAAGCCCGAAGAGTATAGAATGTCGTCAATCATCTTTGGAGCAGCGTCATCACCAGCAACAGCTATTTATGTGATGAACAAGAACGCAGAAGAATTCAAGAACACTCATCCCGAAGCAGTAAAAGCAATAAACAGAAACCATTACATGGACGACTATCTACAGAGCTTCGCGTCTGCAGCTGAAGCAAAGAAGATATCAAAAGAAGTAAAAGATATTCACGCAAGAGCAAACTTTCATCTGAAGGGGTTGGCCAGTAACATTTCGGGGGTACTATCGGAAGTAGAAGACACCAATAAAGAAGATTCTTTGCAACTAACGAAAGAAGAGAAGATTCTGGGGCTAAGATGGCTGGTAAAAGAAGATACACTAGCCTTCAATGTTGGACTGCGTAACACGTCAAAGGACCTGCAAAATGGTAGAAGAACTCCAACGAAGAGAGAAGTCACGAGCGCAGTGACCTTTGATCCGATGGGTTTCGCAACACCAGTCTTGATACAAGGGAAGAAATTAATTCAAGACATTTGGCGAACGAAGATAGACTGGGACGAATTAATCAACGAACCACAAAAAGAAGCCTGGATGAACTACCTAGAAGAAGTATCGGCGTTAGCAAAACTGAAGATTCCAAGGTGCGTCTCAGCCCGCGGCAGAAAAGGACAACTGCACACGTTCACCGACGCGAGTGAAGAAGCCTACGCAGCAGTAGTCTACTGGAGGACAGTCGAGCCCGGAGGAAAAGTCCACGTCTCCATGATCGCCGGCAAAGCAAGAGTAACGCCAACGAAACCAGTTTCGATTCCGAGGTTGGAGCTACAAGCGGCGTTACTCGGCAGCAGACTAGCAGCCACGATCGAAGAAGAGTCTGAGCTCGAAATATCAAAGAGGACCTACTGGACAGACTCTAGCACAGTACTGCAGTGGATAAAGGCGGAACCAAGGAAGTTTAAAACTTTCGTGGCCAATCGACTAGCAGAAATTGAAGAAAAGTCTAAGCCAGAAGACTGGAGATGGGTACCAACTAAAGAAAATCCAGCAGACGACGCCACGAGGGGAACTCCAATCGAGTTTAACCACAACGCTAGATGGTTCAAAGGTCCGTCATTTCTCCGTCATCCAGAAGAAGAGTGGCCGTTTCACGACTTCAAACCAGAGGGTATCATGCAAGAAGAGAAGAACAAGCAAAAGGTGATGGCGATTAAGGCTGCTGAAGACACGCTTCTGGACCTAGAGAGGTTCTCAAACTGGGAGCGACTACTGCGCACAACGGCCAGAGTGGTTACCTTCGCACACCACTTATTGAAGAAGACCCGCAAAGCAACCGCCACCGCTGCGCGCCAGAAGGAAGAACCCTGGAAACCTCAAAGAAAAACCCAGAAGAAAGACACGAGAACCTTACATCGATCCGCCAACAAAAATGAAAACAAGCGGCTGTACCTACCCCTGGAAAAAGACCACTTAAAGAAGGCCGAAGAGTTATTAATGAAGATGAGCCAGAACGATAGTTTCGCAACAGAAATGAAGAGTTTGAAAGCGGAAAAATCCTTAGAAACCTCAAGTCGGCTCAAAAAGATCGACGTTTATATAGGAGACGACGGAATCATCAAGTTAAGAAGTAGGACGTCAAAGTTCCACGATAACAATGAAAGAAGAATGAACCCCATCATACTAGATGGAAAACAGAAGATAACGCGTCTTCTCATACAACATTACCACAAGAAGTTTCTTCACGGAAATACAGCTACAGTAATGAACGAGATTCGACAAAAGTATTGGATCCTGAGTTTAAGAGCGACTTTAAAGGCGGTCGCACACAGCTGTCAATGGTGCAAGACAAGGAAGAGTTTACCAGAAATACCCCCGACGGGGGACCTACCGAGCGAGAGACTACAGCATCATCAGTACCCGTTCTCTTGCACGGCAGTAGATTACTTTGGGCCAATGCAAGTCACTATTGGGAGAAGAACCGAGAAGCGCTGGGGGGCATTGTTTACTTGCCTCACCACAAGAGCCGTACATCTAGAGTTAGTGCCCTCACTTAGCACGAGCTCGATGATTATGGCACTTCGACGAATGGCAGCCAGAAGAGGAACCCCGAAAACCATATTCAGCGATAACGGGACCAACTTCGTCGGGGCCAAAAGGGAATTGGAAGAGGCAGCGCAAGAGAAGGGCATCAAGTGGAAGTTTATTCCCCCGGGAGCTCCGAATATGGGAGGCGCCTGGGAAAGACTTGTGCGAACAGTCAAGACCGCACTATCAGTGGTTCTCAACGAAAGAAACCCACCCGAAGAAGTACTCCACACGTTAATGACCGAGGTCGAACACATTGTCAATTCTAGACCTCTCACCTCAGTTAGCATGGACCCCAAAGACGAAGAGGGTCTGACCCCGAACCACTTCCTACTGGGGAGATCCTGCGGAGCTTATATGGCACCGGGAGAATTCGACGACACAGAGTTAATTGGGAAAGCAAACTGGAGAACCACCCAAAGACTTGCAGATCATTTCTGGAAAAGATGGATCAAAGAGTACCTTCCCCTCCTAATGCCGAGGAAGCTCAAAGGGAAAGAAACCAAAGACCCTAAGGAGGGAGATATCGTGCTAATAGTGGACGCCACATTACCACGAAATTCGTGGCCTCGCGGAGAAGTCATCAAGACGTATCCTGGGCCAGACGGAAGAACCAGAGTGCTGGACGTGCGGACATCGGGAGGAGTACTTTGCCGCCCTACTCGACGGATCGTCGTGCTGGTTCCTGCCGCATCGTCGCCTCCAGAGGATGAAGTGCTGCGCACCGTGGAGAATGTTAGCGACGATACGAGTAAATAACGTGATCTCTAATTAGTTCCTATTTTATTGTGATATTAATCTAATAAGACGTTAGTCCAGTAGGATGATAAGTGTTGATTTTTTCTAATTAGTAGTTTAAGTGTTGCGCATTCCTGCCACCTGGCGGCGCTACTTGTATTAAAAGGCTTAAGTACCTGAAAACTTTACCGTAACGAGAGCCGTTTCACATTTTTGTTATTTTAAGGTGTTAAATGAGAGAATATTGTATTGTTTTTTATTAATTTAAGGAAATTAAACTCATCCTGAGGTCAGGAAAGTAAGGGAATATTGTAAGGGATGTCTGATCACGAGAAACAACATAGTTCAAGATTTCTATAGAAAAGCCACCTGCGCTCTGATTGGTCGAAGGGCGGAGATTAGTGCCGTGTACAAAATTGAGAGACTGTGATTGGTCAGAGCTGCCTATAAAAAGGAGCATTTTCCGTGATCAGGCATTCCGAATCCAGCAGTATTATGAAGAACTTGAAGAAGCAACAAGAATAAATAAGAAGTTCTGAAGACTAGTGTTATTATTACTCCACCACCGCACTCTCTCCAGTCGACATCCCGCCAGCGAACCCTTTCCATCCAACATTACATGAGCGCAACAGTACTGTTCCTGGCTTATAGGCTGACTATTGGCAAAAGCTTTTACCCGCGGCTTCGCTCGTGTTAATTTAGAATTTGACAAACAATCCGGGTTTTACTCTGCTTGTAATGATATAATTCAATCATGATTCGAAAGACACGTTGCGCCATCTATTATCATAAGAAAGTTATTGGTTTTTTCCTCGGGAACAGTAGTTTTTTTCGGGATGAAAAGTACCCTATGTCCGTTTCTGTACACCTGAAAAAATTTATGCAAAATTTCTCGTAAATTTGACGTAATTACTCAGCTATTCACGAGACGATAGAAGTTGGAAAAATTATTTGAAAAAATAAAAATATTGAAACAATAACGAAATTCTGTATCCGTGGCTGTACTGAATAAAGTGGAATTATGTTTTTTTGTGCAAATAGGAAATCTCAGTTTCATTTAAATAGACTCCTAAACCTTAATAGCGAAAAACTAAAGATTTTTTGCAAAAAAATAACTTAACTTAAAAATAACTTACACATATTTGTACTTAACTTATTTGTTCTTTTGTTAAAAGAAATTTTAGTGCATTTTATGAAAAAAATATACTATATTTACAATACATAATTATAATAAATTCAATGATCTACATCTGCGCAGATCGAAAAAAAAAAAAAAATTAAAAAAAACCTTATAATTTGGAAACTGAGTTTTTTTTCAATATCAATACATTATTTGTGGTTAATATAATGTTATCATTCGGTCTAAAAAAAAAAAATTAAAATTCATTTATTTCACGTTCATAACCCATATTTAAAAAATATCTTCCATTTTACACACAAATACATATAGAACAACACTCATACAAATACGTTACACTAATAAAAATAAATCAAAATACAATTACTCACTAAAATCCATTAATTACATTAGTCTCTTACGTGCGACACTTTATTTAACTTGCCTGTCACAACAGTGCCGCACATAAGGGCAGTCCAACCTATTTGCTATCATACTCAACAACAATGGAAACACAGTTTATTTTATTCAAAGAATGCGGAAATATACATGCATAAACTCACGGCTTTTCTTATGGGGGTAGGCAGCAACCACAGAACGCTATCTGCTACGATCCATACGTGCGAAACAGGTTCTTTTATCATACGTCCGTCCCATTTATCTGTTTTCTTATATAGTGTCTAACTATTCATACATGAAACATTTTCAGGGAATCATCTAACGGCTATAACAAAGCCATTTCAAGGGATTTTTTTTTATCTAAGTGTATCTTTACAAAAAATAAATAATTTAAAATTACTTGACCCACAAAATAAATACTGGCTCCTTATTTTTATGCATCCATTACGGTAGTTTACTACGTCGTATTTACCTACTGTCATTGTTAGAATATTGGAGTAATGGTTTTATGCAAAAAGTCTCAATAAATTTTAGAATTATAATAATTTTGCAAAAAAAAAAACACTCAGATATTTTTTTTTCGTTGCTATGGCGACTTTACGACTTATAGAAGTTACTCTTAAAATATTTCGTGTGTGAAAAGATAGACCTCATATATTTTTGTTTTTGTTTTGCACTTTCGTTTAGTCACTCTAGTTTATTTTGTTGTTTGATTATTTAATTTTTTTGTATGCAGATCTGTTTCTCATATTTTAGTACATAATCATCACCACCATTGACACAAAATATAAAACTCCTTCACATCCGTATCCTCAGTAATTCAGGTCCAGTTTGCAAACCATCGTCGGGCACTTAGTTGTCCGGCATTTTGCAGAACTGGGCCTATTTGGCGCAGCTGTGAGGCACACAGTGTCACACTATTTTATTTTTTTGTTTACATTTAAGTTTTTTTTGTTTTTTTTTTAATACTGTGTGCATTTGTGGCATGTGCCAAATAAATGTATTTTCTTTCATTCTTACATACATACTCCGTTTGCCCCGTCCACGTTCATACATCTGGTCAAGCAAGTAATACGCACCTAACCTTTCTGAAAAACCTCACCAATTAGGTCATTGTGTGCCCTTCTAGGGCGTCCCCTCCCGACGTTGCCACTCACATTTACCTTGTAAATACCTTTTGTTAGTCGCCTTTCACTCGAATGCGAATAGTTTCATTTAAGAGCGTTCATACAAAAAGTTGGCAACATCGCAAATATCTGTCAAATATCTGTCAAATATTTACCTGTTTTAATTAATTTTCAACATTACAATATGAAAATTAGAAATATGGCTATTTACTGAACTAGAATTTTAATAATGAATTGCAATTATTTTATTTTATTTTTTATTTTAGATTATTAAAACACTGAATTTGATGTTGTAACCGTTTTAGGTGTAAAAAAGGCATCTAAAACTAAATATTCGGTGTTACGATATTAATTATTTGATTTCATAATCAATATTTTGGGTAACTAGTTAGCCATATTTCTTATTTCCATACAGTAATATTGCTAAATAAATCAAAACAGCGAAATATTTGACAGCTATTTGCGGCGTTGCCAACTTTCTGTGAAACGCACTTAATATTATAATTTAGACTTTTGCCGTTTTAAAACAAGGAAATCAATGCACAAAGCTATCATCTGCAGACTTACCTACCATCACAGTCATTATAATCTGTCGTTTTGCATTTAAACTCGCTTACTTAGTAAAATAATTATTTAAAGAGAAATCTAGTTTACCTTGAAAGTAATAAACAGGTAAATAGTATTACCGTGTAATTTGTAAGTTTAAAGGATATCACTTAGTCTTAATTGGACATTTCGCCAGTTAAGTTTAAGTTAAATGTAATGTAGCGAAACTATTGTCATCAACCGGGCACAAATCCAGACTCCGTGGCTGCAATTGAGGAATTCCTAATGGAAAATCGCACCCTGGACAGTTTCGCGTTTGTCACCACGACCAATGAGGCAGGAAGTTTCAACTGTGTAGTCCTAATAGTTTCGGAATAAAGTGGCTGTGACATAGGGACGGATAGACAGACCAACATAACAAATCTATAAGGGTTCCGTTTATTGCCAATCCGTTACGGAACCCTAAAAAGTACGAATTAAGATAGTAGGTATTTAAAGGATTTTTTTAAGTAGCTGTTTTTTATTATTTAATGTGCCTACTCTTGACCTCAATCTAGTCCTGAGGACAGAGATAAGGTCGACGATGGAACGAGCTAACCCAAAAGAAGCCTATTAAATCGCAACTTAAATAGATTGGGGTCGTATGAACTTGGAAACACCGACGCAGGCTGGGAGAGTAACTCTCCTAGGCTGTGCGCATAATATAAGCTGTAGCTAAGCGCTTCGTGCGAATGTGTGGGACATCGACAAGGTATGGGTGACCTGCAGAGCCTGCAGTACGTCTGGACTTCCGATGGAAAAAAAAAATATACTGACTTTAGAAGTGATTAATTCCTTATTAATCACTTCTAAAGTCAGTATAATTTATTCAATGATAATTAATAAATTAAATCGCTTTTTGATCTGTTTGTGTAACTGCGTTGTTCTTTTATTGGTATCATACATTAATTACAAGGTGTAAACTGACCCTTCACGAAGCCGTCAACAAAGCATTTCGTACACAATATTGCTGGGAAAAAACTTTTTTTTGGGTTGAAAAATCACGTTTTATTGTAGGACTTACAAAACATTGTGCTGATGGATGCACCGTGGAGGTATTTAAATTAAAATTATAACACTAAAAACTTGTGAAAAAGTTGGAACTTTGACCCCATATATCTCCGTAACTAGAAGGTTCCCAGGTACGGTCTAAGACAAAAAAATGGTCGCAATGACGGGGAAACGAGTGACTGTAGGCGTCCTGAAGGGTATTTTTACACTCATTAAACTAACATAATTAAAACATATTTATAATATAGTATGGATGTTCTATCAAGTCATTAAAACCGTCTAGAGATGGGGCGTGTCGCCTAGTTTTTTCAATTTGGTGATGTTTTTAATTTTACTTTAATTTTTTTTTCTAAGATTATGTTATAATTTCCATAATATTAAAATACTCACAGAAATCCTTCTTAACAAAATGCGTCTGCATTTGCACCCAATTCTCCAAAATATCTACGGCTTCTCCAATTCTTCCAGGTTTTTCCAAGTTAAGTTCTTTTCTCACAACTTCCAAAGTATCCGGACGGAATTTCAACATTTTATCCTCTTGCAAGCACTCCATCTTAAGTCCGACCGCACTGTTTAACAACTAACTAAAAACTGAACGCAGTGTAAATGTTTGTTTACTTTTATTGAGAGAATGATTATTTGAAGGCCCGCTTGAACTATGATACTTCTAAAACCGGCGAATGGCGCAGCGCTTTTCTGAACTAACAAAAGACGATCGCCAAATTCAAACTTAGAATCGAATGCAGCGCGTCGCCTATGCGGTTCAGTCGTCAAATCGTCGTTCTACTAATAGTTTTATAGCTCTCAATGTATTTAAAACATCATAGGCCTAGATGGGCACTTGTAAAAGGTCGTCAAAAAGGTGCACGGTTCGGGTTGGTCGTTTCCTATGGAGAAGAACCGGCATGAAACTCCATGGTTACGCTTTTCAAATCATTACAATATTATTATGTTACAGCATTTGTAATTAAGTATGGGGGGACAGCGTAGGCCCGACAATAAGTCGTTGCTTACTACGCAAAATATGTAAAACAAGATAAAAAGTAAACAAGCAGCTGGGAACCTACAAAACCAAATGCTCACACATCCACAAACAATAAAAAAGAGATAAAAAAGAATCTATGCAAAGGTAAGAAAATATTGTAAAATACTAAATTAAACAAATGACACAATTTCTACTGACAGGAGTACAAAATCTTAAATTTTATTCGTAATTAAAATTTTCTTTAATCAGAGGCCCCAACACGAGTGCGCGAGGTGTAAACGTAATGTAATTACGTCGATTTTAACATTAAATATACTCGTTTCACATAATAATTTATCCATAATTTTGATGAATTTATTCATATCTATGATATGATTGTGCTTGCTGCAAACATTTATTAACCAAAATTCTATAGGATAATTGCTTTTTCGATTAAAAAATCGACGTATCTACGTTACGTCTGCACCGCGCGCTCATAAATAATAAAAGTAGTCTGTGCGCGCGCTCGTGCTAGGGCCTTTGTTGCTTATTTATTGCGAGTAGATAACAGTGCGACATGGTTATTTTGGCGCTTCAATGACATTATCACGAGAGATGAGAGCGGTTTTCGTAAACAATTGTGAAACTTTACTGTAGGAATTGTATTGAAAAAAAAAGATGGCGGACTTAGATCCGACTATGGCCAAACATCAACAGAATCATGACGCATTCGACGATGTTGTTCGCTTTTCCTGTCTATCGCTAGTATTTTTAAATGTCTTTTGGAATTCTGTGACGGATCGAGAATTAAATTTATTTTATTTATTTATAACAGGTGAACCAACAGCTATAACAGATGGACGACCGATGTCGAGTGAATCGGTTTCTTCTAGGCAAGCGTGATCCACCCTAGGCAGCATCATCGGTTCACATCAGGCAAGTTGCGGCTAAATGCAAGCCTGTTTTGCATTAAAACGACGGGTATTTAGGGTGGAGGGGACATTGATCGCACAAACGGTCACAGATGTTTAATACATCTTTATGGATATACATCATTAGTTTTAGTATATGCGAAACCTGAAACACGTGTCTAGTATATTTATGTAAAGAATCTATATACAAAATTTCAAAACTGTATCAAAGTTGGTTCTGTTACCTGGTTCATCATCTGCTTAGCCTTTTCCCAACTATATTGGGGTGGGCTTCCAGTCTAACCGGAAGCAGCTGAATATCAGTATTTTACATGGAGCGACTGCCTGTCTGAGCTCCACAACCCAGTTAGTACTGGGTTATACGAACCCCTTGCTAAGATTGGTTGTCAGACTTTTTGGGTCACTGACTACCTCACGATTGTCAAAGATCTACAAATGACACCCGGGACCAACGGCTTAACGTGCTTTCCGAGGCACGGAGAAAACTCGGTATGTAATGGGTGGTCACCCATCCACAGACCAACCTAGGCAAGCACGACTTAACCTAAAGATTGATCCGAGTGGCTGTTATTATTTAGCCACAAGCACCTCCGCGCGCGCGCCTTCAGCGTCGTCATGAGCTCATTGATAATAATAATTTGGCAGTAGGTGCCTAAATGATTGCGATAGGTTGACTGGTAGAAAATGCCTATGGCATTAAGTCCGCCTCTGTACTTCTGTGCTTGAAGTGTTAAATAAATAAATAAATAGGTACTTAGTGTCGCCCGGTGTCCAACTTGTAGCCTAACAAACTATATTCAGGTTTCGCATGTACTAAAAATAATGTTGTATACAGGGTGTAACATCATACCGAAGGAAGACATTTTTTCGGCGAAAATTAAAAAAAAAATTGTGCTATTTCCTACAAAAGTGTAAAAAATACACACTGTTAATAGAACTGTCACTGTATTGGAATGATGAACTGAAGACGTGGCAACCGTTTCCACTCGATATAATAACCGGAAAAAGAATGTCTATGTGAGGGGAAAAAAGTCATCTGTTTCCTACAAAAGTGCAACACCTATTAAAAAAATGTCTATGTAGGGGAAAAAAAACATTTATTTTTTATTTTTGGCCTTTGGACGGCGAGTTATGGGCTAGCTCGCCGTCCGGCCGTCTTATGACGACAGGCCGTGTCGACAGCGCGTTCGTGTTCCACACGCGCCTCAAAGAGATGTCAGCAATCAAGTAGGGGTCCGCATGGGCCGATGCCTGCCAGGGCTGCGGGACTGTTCGAAAGAGATACCGTGACCCTGGAACACAAAGGGCAAAGAAGGAACATGGATGGGTTTTAGTCAGTACAAGTCTGACACTCCCCTCCGCTCCGCCCAGAGTGGGGGGGGGGGGGGTAATTTGATGATTTCACATCTGAAAAAAAAAAAAAAAAAGGGGAAAAAAGTCATCTGTTTCCTACAAAAGTGCAACACCTACCTATAGCTACTATGAAAATTTATGGAACAACGTAATTATAAAGGGTATAAATAGACCCCTAACACATCCGAAAGGCACTTATTCTCCCAGTATTTGCGATATTTTTTTTTGTTATAGACTATACCTGGGAACCTTCTAGTTACAGAGATATTGGGGGTCAAAGTTCCAAATTTTTCATAAGTTTTTTTTTTTTAAATACATGTTTTTAATGTAAGGAGGAGCTCGTGGCTAAATAATAACAGCCGCTCGGATCGATCTTTAGGTTAAGCCGTGCTTGCCTAGGTTGGTCTGTGGGTGGGTGACCACCCATTACATACCGAGTTTCCTCCGTGCCTGGGAAAGCACGTTAAGCCGTTGGTCCCGGGTGTCATTTATAGATCTTTGACAGTCGTTAGGTAGTCAGTGGCCCAAAAAATCTGACAACCAGTCTTACCAAGGGGTATCGTATTACCCAGTACTAACTGGGTTGTGGAGGTCAGATAGGCAGTCGCTCTATGTAAAATACTGGTATTCAGCTGCATCCGGTTAGACTGGAAGCCGACCCCAACATAATTGGGAAAAGGCTAGGCAGATGATGACATGTTTTTAATGTAAGATTGTTACTTTACACACCTCCACAACCCCCGTACTATTCAATCCATCCATCAGCACAATGCTTTAAGTGCTTTTCATCGAGTCCTACCGTAAAACGTGATTTTTCACCACACTAAAAAAAAGTCGTTTCCCAATAATAATTGTTGCGTAAAGTTCCTTAGTTTGATGTACAGAATGCTTGGTTGAAGGCTATGTGAATGGTCTGTTTACACCCTGTATATTTTTTAAATACCGATATCGTTCGAATTAATGAACTGGTTATATGATAACCGTTTGTTTCGATTTTCTTTCCACCCTGTATATAACACAGAGACAATTACTGGTTCTCATGAAACGAATAAAAAAAACAAAAAAAGTTATGAATAATATACATAAATAATATTTATAATTACGGCGGTTTGTTTTTTTTTGTATGGTAGACTGAATTACTTTAAGTCTCGTGATTGTAGTTATTCCGTTCACGAACGCAAAATACTTCTTTTTTTTAAATGTCTGTTGACGTCAATACGGATTAATTGAATTCCATTGTCTGCAAATAACATTTGAACACTTTTGAAACCAATTCCAACCAGTTTTTTTTACAAAATTCAAGTGAAAAAAAAATGTTTTCGTAATCATCAAGAAAAATATCGACTGGTTAACTGATTGATTTAATTCGACGCCATTTTGTGTTTTTGCGCAGAAGGAGCGGTTGTTGGAGCGGCTTCTGCCGCAAGTGTGATTATGAACCGCTTGCGAAGATATTTAAATACAGCATTTGTATCAGGGGTGTGGTCATTTTTGAAGGTGACGATCAGTCTGAACAAATTTCATCATGGGACCAACATCTTAATCGCAAAAAATAATCAGCTCTCCCATACAAAACTTGATTACCTATTCGACGAATTCTAAATAATTTGAGTTAAGGTGGAAGCGCCGGGGTAGCTAGATTGAATGAGTTTTTCGTGAAATCGTTGAATGGGATTAAATGAACTTAGAGGGTTGTATTGATGATTTTAGTGATTATAATTCTGTAAAGACATTCCCGTTACGGTCGGGAATCATATTTTAAATCATAATGAATCAACCAACAAATATTCAAACAAAAAAATCATAAATAGTATTTGATATTTATTTATAGTATTTTATATATCCTTGTAGCTAATCTTAGTATTAATTAAAATTATTTTCAGGTATACACCTACTACTGCTTGTATCTGCATCACCCAAAGGTTTACTGGTAGAAAATGCCTATGGCATTAAGTCCGCCTCTGTACTTTTGTGCTTGAAGTGTTAAATAAATAAATAAACCAAAATAATTAATTAATTAATTCATATAATAAATCAAATTAGGAAATTTGAGTTTCGTGGGCTACTCTGGCGCGTCCACCTTAAGATGATCCCAGTGTAGCGCCGAGCTAATACATTTGAGCAATGACCGCCTTATTCCTCACATGATCATTCATCAGTCCGTAAATAACGTCATTATAAAGTAGGTATCTACCTATTTTAAAAGACAGCATCGATGATGTTTTTTTTTGTTCCTAGAAATAGCCTTTTAATAAGGATTTGCTATAAAAATTAATTGAAAACTTCACGATTATGCTAAAATATTATGCGTTTCGATTACGAATTTTTACTTAGTTTAAAAATAAACACCTTTTGATGGGGATGGGATTTCATCAAATGACAAACTCTGGGCGGAGCGATATTCTGACAGATTATTTGATTGTGGGTTGTTGCCAAGTACGAAACAATTAAATATACTAAATTAAGATTTTACACGTGTTATTGATTTTATGAAGGTCGATTTATCAATAAATCGAATACGATTTAACAATAAAATGTTCGTGACTGTTGGTACCTTTTTTTTTTCGGATGGGAAATCATCAAATGACCCCCCCCACTCTGGGCGGAGCGGAGGAAGTGTCAGACTTGTACTGACTAAAACCCATCCATGTTCCTTCTTTGCCCTTTGTGTTCCAGGGCCACGGTATCTCTTTCAAACAGTCCCGCAACCCTGGCAGGCATCGGCCCATGCGGACCCATACTTGATTGCTGACATCTCTTTGAGGCGCGCGTGGAACACGAACGCTCCGTCGACACGGCCTGTCGTCATAAGACGGCCGGACGGCAAGCTAGCCCATAACTCGCCGTCCACAGGCCCGCGAAAATAAACACCTTGTTTCATAAAGATTACTAGGTAAACTGTTTTAATGTATACAGGGTGTAGGGCACAGCCCTCCACAAACTGATGGGGTGAATTCAGTATATCATAAGATATAAGAATAAGATGACCGGTACAAGAAATTATTTCAGAAATGTTATGGGAATCCAAGATATTTGATTTGTTTTATTTCCTGATACGCAATGTATCGTTACCGTGGCAATCGCACGTAGCGAACGGCAAGCACGACGACGAGTTCGTTGAACACTGAAGCTAGGCAGGAAGTAAACAGCTGATTTCACGCGTCGTTCGTTAGAGTATTTCAACATCCATTGTTGAATTTTTGTTTTGAGACGTATTATTTACATAAAAGTTGCGTATGGTGAATATAATTTTACACTGAAGTAAAGGAATAGTGACTGAAAAAAAAAATCCAGAGAAAAATTACAGTAGAATATGATTCAAAATAAGGAGCTGAATGCACACAAATTACGACTAAACACCGTGTACAGTCGTAATTTTTTTTTTAACGATTCGCTTTTACACGTGCCCTCGTATTCAAAGGTCGATTTATAAATAACATTTTTTTTTTAATCCTGCCTCTTTTAGTCGGTATTGATCGCTTAGAGCTCCTTAACTTCTGGAAGGATTTTGATGGGATGTTCATCCTAACTTAGGGCATTATTTTACCCCAAGAGTATTTTGCACACCTTTCTGATACACGATGTGTAGTAAGATTATAAAGGGTGTTACAAGACACTTAACGAAGCCGAAACGCACTTATTCTCCTTGTCATTGCGATCATAATTATTTTAGGTCTAAACCATACCTGAGAACCTTCTAGTTACGGAGATATTGGGGATCAAAGTTCCAACTTTTCCACAAGTTTTTTTTTTAAAATACGTGTGTTTAGTGTAAGATTTTAACTTAAAAACCTTCGCGAACCCCGTACTATTCAATCCATCCATCAGCACAATGTTTTGAGTGCGTTACATTGAGGCCTACCGTAAAACGTGATTCTTCACCCCAAAAAGAAATCGTTTCCCAAAAATATTTATTGCGTAAAGTTAATTAGTTTGATGTACATAATGCTTGGTTGACGGCTTAGTGAAGGGTCCGTTTACACCCTGTATTAATACCTATATTGCACCGTCCGACATAATTATGGCCGCGCTCGTCACCGCGTATTTCTGAATGACGTGATATTCTGACAGATTATTTGATTGTGGGTTGTTGCCAAGTACGAAACAATTAAATATACTAAATTAAGATTTTACACGTGTTATTGATTTTATGAAGGTCGATTTATCAATAAATCGAATACGATTTAACAATAAAATGTTCGTGACTGTTGGTACCTTAGGCATTTATTCCTAAAGCAATTAAAATTAATTAGAAAGAAGAAAGAAAGAAAGAACAAATATTTATTTGTCGCAGGGACATGACATGCATCATACAAAATTACAAAAAATAAACAATAAACTATAAATTCAACAGGACGGAACAAAAAAAGAAGAAAGTTAACAGCTAAAAAAGAACCGACTTCCAAAATAAAACACAAAAAAATTAAAAAAAACTTCACTTTCGGAAGTCGGTGGTAAAAAAGTCAATGAAACAAAGTCACCAACGTCCGACTTCGATCAAAATAAAAAACCTCGATCACTTTGGTTTTCGTCTGTCTGTCGGTCTGTCGGTATGTCCGCATGTCAAGACCCTTTTTCTCAAGAACGCGTAGAGGTATCAAGCTGAAATTAATATCAAATATTAAGGTATGCTACTTCTTAGAGCAGTGAAAAAATTAAACTTGTTAGTCAACAGGATCAAAAGATATGACCGTTTATGTCGCATATTTTGCGATTTCACAAGGGAATCAAAACCTATAGGTTACTTTCCATTGACCTAGAATGATGAAATTTGGCAAGAAGCAATGTCTAACAGGACATGTAAAGAAAACAAAATCTGAAAACCGTAAATTTGTCGTTAAATAACAAAATACCTACAAATTTGTACGGAACCCTCGGTGCACGAGTTCAACACGCACTTGTCCGGTTTTTAGGTACAATCGTGGTTTAATTGAACACTCAGTAAACTATTCAGTACCAACCTTGTTCTCATTCAGTACTGATATGAAACAATTGTTTTCAGTTTTTTAGTTAAATTTTTGACATGGCTGGCGGGTTTTTAAATTATTTGTTAGAAGTCAATCAGTTACATTTGCACACCTAACAGCCAGCCCAGCTTTACGGATTTTTATTTTTGGCACACATAAGACGTATTCAGTACATCATTATGAGCCTACATGCAAATTTATCATCGGTTATTTAAAAAAAACAGCTGTTCCAAAAATTTTGACCGCGTAGGTTTTTTTTATTTAGCAGCAGGTACCTAAATGATTGCGATAGGTACTTAGTGTCGCTCGGTGTCCAACTTGTAACCTTTTTTAAATATTTTTGGGACAAAATATAACATGGTTTAAAAATTATTGGAATCGATACAGTTACTTATTCTGAACATACTACATATATTCATGTTTCGCATATACTAAAAATAATGATGTTGTATAGATTACTTAATCCGTAGCTTCCTATTTTGACCTTTAAAACACTGTATTACCTTCTGTTACATAAGTATTAAAAAAACGACTATATCTCCAACCTCTATAATGGTACCTCAACATCTGGCTTGAGATCTAAATAAACACAATTGAAATATCGTGAGCAAATAGATTTTGTTGGTTTTAAAGTTGCATGTAACTTGTGTTTGAGGAAGTTCAAGGCTAAAACTTGGTAGCTTAAGGTCAAAGCATATGTCTAAGCGCTGCACTGGACCAGTATCGTCTGAACTTTTGACGGCACGGTTGGCGCAGTGGCTGAGCGATTAGCTGCTGCGCTGCGTGTCGTGGGTTCGATCCCCGCACGGAACAAATATTTGTATGACCTACACGTAGTTGTTCCAGGTCTGGCTGTTTGTGTATGTGATGCAGAGTTACCTCCGCATTTTAACCTTTTTTTGGTGGAACCTCGAAACCAAATATATTTCTTTTAATTGACAATTCTAAAATTTTAAATAACTGTCTTTGGAGAGACGATTTTTTTTTTCCCATTCGTTTGCCAAGCTTCAAAGAGCATCTATAGATTTGAAAATTAATAAAATTTAGTAATTTTGAGCGGGTTTGAGGCCCCGAGTGTGAGGCAGTTTATTGATGTCGTCATCACGCAAGTGATGTAAGTTACATTGTTTTCCTGGTTGAAAAATCAGTGGAAGGGGTCATAATCTTTCAGACCCCTTTTATTTTAGTTTCCAATCTGGAAACGCGTTTAAAATATGTATATATGTCGATGAGCTAATGAAAATCGCCGGCGAGGTTGGTTGCGTGTCCTACGACCCGATGCTCGTCCTGTGAACGAAATTGCGCAAGGAGCGACGTGAGCGACGTTCAGGATTCAAATTTAAAAATTTATCTATGAAATCGAGGTATTATTTAAGCATATTATAGTCAGCAGCAGTGATGTACATAAACTGTGTATACTAAATGAAGACGTTGGAGATTTAAAAGATAGGTAAGGTAGGTATTTTACGTTGATTTAGCCATTTTGTCAAAATGTAATTGCGTATTTTGTTTAAAACAAGAAATAAAAAATTAGTCATTTTTTGCAAAGAAGTACTTCTAAACCAAAAATCCATCAACAATTTTAATTATAAAAATACGGTTATATGCTAGTTGCACGAACAGAAAATTTATTTTTTTTTAGCACTGTATCTTTTATTTTATTTTATCTAAACGACATTTTCTTTTCTATTAAATTTTATTGTACAAAAGTGAAGTGAATGCATTTTTATTCATAACTCCACAGTGAGTTTAAATGTTTGTAAACGCACCCACGGAATAGAAGAAATTCCTAGTGTATCGTTTTTTTGCAAAATAAAGAAAAGAAAAAAATAAAAAAAGCATATGTCAAGCGATGCATTGGACCAGTATCGCCTCAACTCGAGACGTTCAGGAATCTTTTATGAAACTCCTAGAGCTTACCACTACTGTTTATATGACATACTTGCTGTGTTCCGCGACCTTCGTCCATCATCATCATCATCATTTCAGCCGAAAGACGTCCACTGCTGGACATAGGCCTCCCTCAAGTGTCGCCACATTGTCCTCATTTCTGATTTGATAACGCAAAAAACTCCGAGCATAGCCCTCTCCATTGCCCTTTGGGTGACTTTAAGCCTTCTGATGAGGCCAATTGTGAGCGACCACGTTTCAGTCCCGTATGTAATCACTGGCAACACACACTGGTCATAGACTTTTGTCTTGAGACACTGCGGTAAGTTGAACGAGAAGATATCACGCAACTTCCCGAACGCTGCCCAGCCGAGTCGAATTCGACGATTGACCTCTTTCTCGCAGTTAGACCTACCTAACTGGATCGTTTGTCCCAGATAGACATAATCGTCTACAACTTCGAGTGTAGAGTCTCCGATCTTGATAGGAGTGGGTGTTACATGGGCATTCAACATGACTTTGGTTTTGTCCATGTTTATTTTAAGACCCACTCTTTCGGAAGCTCTACTGAGGTCATCGAGCATTGTACTGAGGTCGTCCATCGTCTCAGCCATGACCACTATATCGTCGGCAAACCGAAGGTGACAGATGTACTCGCCATTGACGTTGATGCCTAGCCCTCTCCAGTCCAGACAGTTTCACACCTCGCTGCAGAAGGATAGATTCTGAGGTCTGGTCCTGAAGTCGGACTGACATGGTGGCGTTTTTGAACAAACACTTCAACACCTCGATGTACGGATAGTCAATTTGGCACCGTTGAAGAGACTGCAGTACAGCCCAAGTCTTGGGTCCCCAAACGCTAAACAGAGAATCAGGTTATACTCTTCGGTCTTCTGTATAACCTGCCGCAGCGTATGTATGTGGTCTACGGTGCTAAAGCCACCTTATATATATACATATATTAGGTACACCTCTGCCTAGCCCTTCGGGGATTACAGGCGTGATGTTATGTTATGTTTATTTATCGCTACTTGTACTGTTGCTAAATATTATATTTCACGAGTATCCATAATACAGGACCAGTGTATTATGATAAGCGTGCGATATGATATTTAAACACACACACATGGACGCACACAACATCTATTAATTCAATACCTTGCATGTCTGATTAGTCAGTTTATGTAAACGCATGTTTGACAAATAAATTATCTTTATCTTTATCTTTAAAGGGGGTATTCCTCAGAGCGCAACCAACTAAGCACAACTAAATTATTCCTCGTAGCGCAACCATTCAAATTAAAAATATTAAATGTTTATTCCTCAAAGCGTAAGGAGGAGCTCGTGGTTAAGTAATAACAGCCGCTCGGATCAATCTTTAGGTTAAGCCACGCTTGCCTAGGTTGGTCTGTGGATGGGTGACCAGTAGTGACCACCCATTACATACCGAGATTCCTCCGTGCCTCGGAAAGCACGTTAAGCCGTTGGTCCCGGGTGTCATTTGTAGATCTTTGACAGTCGTTATAGGTAGTCAGTGGCCCAAAAAGTCTGACAACCAGTCTTAGCAAGGGGTATCGTATTACCCAGTACTAACTGGGTTGTGGAGGTCAGATAGGCAGTCGCTGCATGTAAAATACTGGTATTCAGCTGCATCCGGTTAGACTGGAAGCCGACCTCAACATAGTTGGGAAAAGGCTAGGCAGATGATGATTCCTCATAGCGTAACCATGATGAAAAATAGAGAGATATCATTAATGAATCCATCATATCTCTCTCTAGTTTTCATCATGGTTGCGGTTTGAGGAATAAACATTTAATATTTTTAATTTGAATTTGTGAGCGTCACTAATGGTTGTGCTACGAGGAATAACCCATTAAAAGAAGTATTTAAGATGAATTTCGACCGGTAAATTAAAGGAATCTACATAAGATTTATTCTTAAGACCCAACCCAATTTCCTCTACACAAGACAGTCATAATATATCGGTGTACATATATACCTACCATTTACACGTCTCTCCAAGTCTTAGAAGCAATCTCGTGCTCGTATATGTCGAGGAATAGACACGAAACAGCACGAAACACCTTGCCAGCTGGGTTGTTGACATCGGAAAGCGATTTCAAACTTACTTGAGATCCATGATCAGTCTGGAGTTGCAATGTTACACCTGGTGGCTGGTAACGCAAGAAATAAAGTTTGGTGTATTTTTTTTACGAGGAACAGAGCACGCTGTGTAAACGTAATGTTAATACGAGCGATGTTACAATAAATAAAATAAATCAATTAATTTAATTCAGATATTATCACAAGATCCATATACAGGGTGTAAATAAACCCTTAACGAAGCTGAAAGGCACTTGTTTTTCCCGTCTTTGCGATCATTTTTTTGTTCTAGACCATACTTGGGAACCTTCAAGTTACGGAGATATTGGAGTTCAAAATTGAAACTTTTCACATGCTTTTTTTATAAATACATACTTTTAATATAAGATTTTTTTTAAACACCTCCACGACCCCCGTACTTTTCAATCCGCATCCATCAGCACAATGCTTTGAGTGTTTTCCATAGAGTCCTACCGTAAAACGTGATTTTTCACCACAAAAAAAAAGTCGATTCCCAGCAATCATTTTTGCGTAAAGTTACATAGTTTGTGTACAGAATGCTTGGTTGACGGCTTCGTGAAGGGTCTGTTTACACCCTGTAGGTACGTTCATAATTTTTCACGTTCACAAAATCAATTCAAAATGTTAGTTAAAATACAGAACTTACTTCTCTCCGTTAGTATTTAAACTTAAATGTTGCTCCAAAGCTTATTGTAACCGACTGTCCAGTCTGGTACTAAACATCGCCAGAATGCTGTTAGGGCTGGCGCGGACTGTGCAGCGCAAGGCGGCGCACTGCTTGCGCAAGGTGGCATGGAAGCCGTCCATTTGTGAATCCGCAAACATCCCTCATGGGCTACATGCTCGCGGCAACTGTAACAACAGCTGTTTTTTGAAAGAAAAATTCGAGTGCGAGCAGGGTTTGAACCTGCGACCATCCGATTCTGTACACCGGACGTCTTAACCAATTAGACCATCGCACCCTGCTCACAGTTCTCAAAATTTTCCTTCCATTAACAACGTCTTACGGGGCCGTTGGCACCGTCTATTTAAGAAAGTATCGAACTAACATTACAGCCAAATCAATATTGTATAGAAGTCGCCATACCAAACTAATTTTAAATATTTTATGTTTTTTTTTGGGTTTGCGTATAAAAAATATTTAAAACTGTAACAACACCCTAAACGTGAAAACAACAATGAAAATATTTGTTTCGCAAATATTTTACTTAACGGGAAAGTGCCAGTTTAGCCCGCGAAATTCAAAGTGTACTACGTTTTTTTGCAACTTGCAGGTCAGTGTCAGACTGTAACGTGAACAAAATTTGATTTGCGACTGTTAATCGTATGTATTTACAGAATTATAATCATTCAAATCAACAATACAACGTTCTAAGAATGACTATTTCGTAAAAAGTCAGACAGTTTAACTTTCACGGGCTACATTGGTGCAAACTCCTTAAAGTATAAAAATTTATCATATTCATATAAATGAGGGATAATAATTGTGCCTATAGTAACAAAAAAGCTAAAATGTTATGGGATTGTATTTTTTTTTCGATAAAAAATCGTTCCTCATCTTTATATCGGCCTCGGATAGTTCTATCGTGTTAGTTCCATTAGTTTCTGAGTAACTTTAAGAAAGTTGGCGGTGACACACACCCTTGCATCAGAAAGCACGTTAGGCCAATGGCCGTCTGGTCTCTCTTCGGTCGTGACGGATTGCCGTCACTTCAGACTACGAGTGAGAGGGAAGACAGAGTGCACCAGCTGTGTATGGGTTCTCACTTGTGCGCTATATATAATACTAGCTTTTGCCCGCGGGTTAGCCCGCGTGGATCTCGAAAAATATCCGATTACTTACCTTCATTACCCTTTGTAACCCTTTGGGGGTAGAATTGTCAAAAACGCTGAGACACTTATAAATTAATTTTCAATTATCAGCCTAAACACAAAATTTGAAGATCCTAACTTCAAAACTGACGGACTTTCATATAAACTTGCATCCCCTATTTTACCCCTTTAGGGGTAGAATTTTCAAAAGTTCTTTCTTAGTGGATACTTACTCTTCACAAAGAACACATCCTCCAAGTTTCATGTCTCTAGGACCAGTGGTTTTGGCTGTGTGTTGATATATCACCCAGTCAGTCAGTCAGTCAGTCAGTTTATTATTTTATATAGGGTCTAACTATTTATACACGAAATATTTTCAGGGAATCATCTAACGGCTATTACAAAGCCATTTCAAGGGAATTTTTTTTATCTGAGTATATTTTATAAAAAAAATATTCTTCATTTATAAAAATAAATAATTTAGAATTACTTGACACACAAAATAAATACTGGTTCCTTATTTTTAAGCTTCCATTACGGTAGTTTACTACGTCGTATTTACCTAATGTCATTGTTAGAATATGGGAGTAAAGATTTTATGCAAAGTCTCAAAAAATTTTAGAAAAATAATAATTTTGTAACAAAAAAAAAACACTCATATTGTTTGGTTGCAATGGCGACTTTACGACTTATAGAAGTTACTCTTAAAACAGTCCGTGTATGAAAAGATAGACCTTATATATACAACATGTAACATAATTAACGCACATCCTGAAATTAGTTTGTTCAGAATCGTTTACTGAATCGATTTCTATAATTTTTATTATAGGTATTTTTTTTCCCAAAAATAATTAAAACTACGTAAATTACAGTAAAAACTCGTTAACTCGTTTCGAACGCGAGCGAATACCTACTAGGCTAACAAGACCCTCATACCTAAGTGTGCGACTGTCTGCGTTCGTGAATTTGTACTGTGACCACAACATTCTTCCGGAATTAGTATAACTAAATCAATCAATAATCAATGCTCATATATGTTTAACTAAAAATTCAGTGTATGTATTATGATTATAACATAATATACTAATTGGGGTGTCTGAGGGTGTGCGTTAATTATGTTACATGTTGTATAGATTTCCAGCGTCTATGACAATTCTCCGCTGAAATCACCATCATCTTCCTGCCTTGTCCCACGTTACTTGAGGTCGATGTAACACGTTCTTTTCTTCCATTCTCCTCTGTCAACCGTCACGCTATTATTTGCTCCTTTTTCTTTCATATCATTCCTCACACAATCCATACATCGTTTCCTTGGTCTTCCTCTCCCTCTCCATGCATTACCAGTTATATTCACTTAGTCACTTTATTAGTCACATGCGATTCGTCCCTCCTCATCACATGCCCATACTATGACAGTCCTCTAATATACTCATTCCTTACTTTATCCATTCTTGTCACACCACACATCCGAAGTGTTCGCTGAGATAAGTAGACCAATTTGACTGATATTGTTTTGGAGGTATTTAGGACCCAAGTAAAAGAGGGCGATCCTATTGCCATCACACGGGCATAAATCTAGACTCCGATCACTTTGAATTAAAACCCGGAACTTTTAGTTTTTAAGGTGTAACCTTCATTTGCATAAGTTTTAGTTTTGTTGATTGGATTTTGTCATATTTTACACTCGTTGACGTCATTGGGGCTCAAGAGCCATCCACTCATAGTCGAGCGCTTGTAAATAAGAGTGGAGTATTGACAATCATAAAAACACCATATTTAGGCATCTCCGCCACCGCTGACGATGAGCGGTAAGCGAGCAGTGCTAATAATGCCACAAATATTGCCCATATCACTTAAGAAAACCGAAGCTTCAATGTAACTGCGTCGAATACCGCGTTGGTCGCAGCCGCGCGTGGTACTTCCTGGCCGCGCCACAAAAGCAATTTGGATCGGAATTAATACAAAATGTTCATTATTGTTAACGATTTAAAAAAAAGTACTATAACGGTTTGCGAGAAATTGAACAAAATTGGTGGCGCGGCCAGGAAGTAAGCTTCCTAGCCACGCCACCACGTACACTGTAATAAATAGTCCAATAAGGTACAAAATCATTGGTAAACAAATGTTCGTCTATTGTTCATTCTATTTATCATCTTCTTTATCGTGTGGTTAGTTCCTAACCTGGTGTCAGAGTTTTTATGCCGCCCATGGGCCTCTGACTTGGCTTAACATGCCGTTAAGAAATATCTCTCAGGCATGCTGGTTTCCTCACGATGTTTTCCCTCACCGAAGCAAGTGATGATTATACAATACGCACATGAATCCGAAAAGTCAGAGATGCGTGCCTTGGGTTCGAACTCGAGACCTATGACTTGGCAGTCCGACGGTCACACCACTAGGCTGTCACTGCTTACAGTAGTACAGAGTATCATTAGATACTGCAAAAAAAAAACTCATAGAATCATCGGAAGCATACTTCCTGGCCGCGCCACCAATTTTATTCCATTTCTCGTAAACCGTTATAGTACTGTTTCTGTTATTCACGTATCTTAATGAACATATTATTAGGTAGTAATAAATTAATATATTTCCTCCGAATAAAATACATCGCACGAACGCCTGACGATTTTTTTATTCCGTAGTTTTATATATTAAAAAGTGTTTTTTTTTTTGCAGTACAGTGCAGTAATGATACATAGAATGATCAATAGACGAACATTTGTTTACCAATGATTTTGTACCTTATTGGACTATTTAATACAGTGTACGTGGTGGCGCGGCGAAGAAGCATACTTCCTGGCCGCGCCACCAATTTTGTTCAATTTCTCGCAAACCGTTTTAGTATTTTTTTTTAAAATCATGCACAATAATGAACATTTTTTTTGTATTAACTCCGATCCAAATTTTGTGGCGCGGCCAGGAAGTACCACGCGCAGCCGCGACTGCTTACCTCGGCCCTTGGTTAGATTGTCCGGTCAGGCAAAATGTTATTTACAAAGAAATTTCTCACTGACAGCCACTGAATTTGTGATTGGTTGACGGCAATACGCTCATAAACATAACTGGCGAAATGTGGCTGTACCATAAAGTATATCTCAGCCTAGTTTTTCGGGGATTACTGGCGTGATGTTATGTTAGAAACAACTAGAGAATTCTGGCCGATAGTGTGAACTGATAAACATTGATAAATATAATTATATCCTTTACTTATACAGAACCTACATCTATTGTGCGATGTTTCGACTGCTGTCGATGGTGCAGGATCGCCGCGGGCCGCGCGCCCTGCTGGCAGGCGATGTTGAAGAGCCGCTCCGCACCGCCATACATCGATCGACCAATTCTTTGGTGGCTGCGGTACGAGAATGAAACCACAATCTTCGTAAGGTGGCTGTCTAGCCACACGCCTAATAATTAATTCGCTGCATTTGGGGCGTGCGTCTAGGTATATGTAATGTCAATATGTTTTATTTATGGTAGTGTATGTTTTTGAATACTGTATGTGGATTTATATCTGGAAATAAAAGATTACAAATTAAAGCGAGAAAATAATAGATAGTTTGTAACTTCCTCGTCGACTGTGGGACAGATACCTAAAATGAAGAAAAACTTTGATGACGGTGTTTTGACGTCAGCACACTTCTAAATAATTTTAGAATATCGAATTTTGTTTTTTCATTAATAGGTGTGACTTTAAAAAAAGAAATCGTATTAATACGATTAGGATAATGCTATTTTACGATGAGGTTATGTTGAGGAAACATGTCAAGGAAACCAGCGTGTTCTAAAATCAAAATTACGATGACATAACATTGATACTGTGACAACCCAAATTAGGCCCGCGTGAGGTAACCCTCTTTCACAGAGAGGAGGCTTGTGTCTCAGCGGTGGTACACTTTGACAGGTACTACCGCGCTCACTAGGACTGTGGGACACTTTTCAACTTTATTATTCAAGGCATAAGCTTGAAAAGTGGTCGACCGTTACTGAATTCGGTACTACCAGGATTGAAATCTCATAATCTACATATATAAAATGGTAAACTGACTGACTGACTGACTGGGTGATATATCAACGCACAGCCCAAACCGCTGGTCCTAGAGACATGAAACTTGGAGGGTGTGTTCTTTGTGAAGAGTAAATATCCGCTAAGAAAGGATTTTTGAGAATTCCAGCCCTAAAGGGGTAAAATAGGGAATGGAAGTTTATATGAAAGTCCGTCGGTTTTGAGGTTAGGATCTTCAAATTTTGTGATTATTCTGACTATTGAAAATAAATTTATACGTGTCTCGAAGGGTAAAAAAGGGGAATGAATAAAAATCGGATATTTTTCGACAACCACGCGGGCGAAGCCACGGGCAAAATCTAGTAGTATATCAAGACTTACAATTATCTTCGAATCAAAGGTCAATTTGTTTCTGCCGGGGCTGCAGGACTGTTCGAAAGAGATACCGTGGCCCTGGAACACAAAGGGCAAAGAAGGAACATGGATGGGTTTTAGTCAGTACAAGTCTGACACTCCCTTCCGCTCCGCCCAGAGTGGGGGGGGGGGGGTCATGATGATTTCCCATCCGGGGAAAAAGGGGTCTATTTTTTGTTTTTTTCACAAAATAAAATAAAGGGTGTAAATAGACCCTTAACATATCCGAAAGGCACTTGTTCTCCCCGTCTTTAGGAGATTTTTTTTTGTTCTAGGCCATACCTGGGAACCTTCTAGTTACGGAGATATGGGGGGTCAAAGTTCTAACTTTTTCACAATTTTTTTTTAAATACATTTGTTTTTAATGTATGATTTTTACTTTACACACCTCCACGACCCCCGTACTATTCAATCCATCCATCATCACAATGCTTTGAGTGCTTTCCATCAAGTCCTACCGTAAAACTTGATTTTTCACCCCAAAAAAAAAAGTCGATTCCCAGCAATATTTTTTGCGTAAAGTTGCTTAGTTTGATGTACAGAATGCTTGGTTGACGGCTATGTGAAGGGTCTGTTTACACCCTGTATGTTTATATTTATTGTTTTATTTTCAGTTTCAATTCATGCATTGCATGCTGTATCGAACCCTAATGTTTTGACATCATATTATTAGCTGGTATGTGCCTCAGGCGGCTTACGCTGATACAGCATTCGCGGTTAAAAACTTTCTCTACTACATTTTAGGGAATTTCTTCTTACAATATTTATTAAAGTCATCAAGTTCTCGTTGGTCGATTGGTCACCAACGCGACTAAGAATGAGGTCCTGGGTTCGTTTCCCGGGTCGGGCAAAGTGTTATTGGGTCTATCCATAAGGAATTTTTCAGTTGCAGTCACGGAGTCTGGGTTTGCGCTCGGTTCATGGCAATAGGCTCGCTTTTATTACGTGGGACTTGAAAAAATGTAACTGGCGAAATATGGGTGTACTATTAGGTATACCTCTTTCTTACCCTTCGGGGATTACGGGCGTGATGTTATGTATGTATTAAAGTCAATTGACTTTTGATCATCGTTCGAAATACTCCAAGGTTCTTACTGAGACGACTCAGACTCTTGGCAGGAAGATGATCATCATCATCCAGTCCAATATTGTTGTATATTAAAACTAGCTTTTGCCCTCGGTTTCGCCCGCATAGATGTCGAAAAATATCCGAATCACCGAACCTTCGTCCCCCTTTTTAACCCTCCGGGGGTAGAATTATCAAAAATGCTGAGACACTTATAAATTAATTTTTAATCGTCAGCTTAAACACAAAATTTGAAGACCTTAACTTCAAAACTGACGGACTTTCATACAAACTTCCATCCCCTATTTTACCCCTTTAGGGGTGGAATTCCCAAATATCCTTTCTTAGTGGATACTTACTCTTCACAAAGAACACATCCTCCAAGTTTCATGTCTCTAGGACCAGTGGTTTGGGCTGTATGTTGATATATCAACCAGTCAGTCAGTCAGTCAGTTTACCATTTTGGATCTAACTATTCATACACGAAATATTTTCAGGGAATCATCTAACGGCTATAACAAAGCCATTTCAAGAGATTTTTTTTTTATCTGAGGATATTTTTTTATAAAAAATAAATAACTTAAAATTAGTTGACCCACAAAATAATTCTGGCTCCTTATTTTTAAGCATCCATTACGGTAGTTTACTACGTCTTATTTACCTACTGTCATTGTTAGAATATGGGAGTTAAGGTTTTATGCAAAAAGTCTCAAAAAAATTTTAGAATTATAATAATTTTGTAAAAAAAAAACACTCAGGTAAATTTTTTTTTCGTTGTTATGGCGACTTTAAGACTTATAGAAGTTACTCTTAAAATATTTCGTGTATGAAAAGATAGACCTTATATAGATAAATATAATATATTAAATTCATTTATTCAAGTCAGTTACACCCATTGCCATTTATCATAATATAATCAGATTATAATCACACTACAAACACAAAAAACAACACATTACAATACAAATAGAATTAATTTAAATACAATTAAAATTCAACTCAACTATACAATATTATGATTCGTTTGTAATTAAAATTTAAAAAATACATATAAATAGGTCCCATAAAATTATTACCATAAATGCGACGCCCCGTTGACACAGACCACATATTTTACAGAAAAGGGTAACACAATATAAAGGACGAAAGTTGAGAGGACACCACAATCGGTTTGTTGCTTCCCATGTCATAATTAACACTGGTTTACTCAGGACCATTTTGTTATACGTTTGTTTGATGTTAGCGTTGTGGGTTAAAGACAAAAATAAAACATAAACTGTCACTTACGGGGTATCTTCCGTGACTGTTAATTATTTTGATCTCCCGATATTTCGACGCTGTTGCAAACGCCATGATCGCGGGTTGACTGGAGCGGGTGGATGGAAAATAAATTGTTAAGAGCAGACAAATCTATCTACCCTCTTTCTTTGTCTTTTGCTACACGCACTACTGGAACTCGACACGACCGATTATCGATCGATTTCATTTCCATCCACCCGCATAAAGAATATTTAAACTTGGGTGTAGAGTTGATCTCCGCATCCCCTCTATTCCTTACTGATTTAAATATTTTATTTAAATCGGCTCTTCTATTTATTACTAACTAGCTAATGCCCGCGACTTCACCTAAGTGGAGTGCGGTAATTATCCCACGGGGCAATGCTACAGGGATAAAAAAAAACGCATGTGTTTTCGTTCATTCAGGATATGAACTATCTGTGTGCCAAATTTAAAATCCATCATTATGACAGGTCCATGGTCCTCATATGACTTGACCAATGTCTGGACTTTAAAAGAGACAGTGACCTCTGAGTTTGTTTCGGCTGTTTCTTCTCAGAGTAGTCAGGTAAGAAACACCGGCCCCATCTAGTTTTAAAACATAACATGATGTGACCCATAAAAGTGTTTTTTTAAAACCAATTTACAGAAATAAATATGATTTATTAAAATCCGGTGTGAAAGAAAAGAAAAAAAACAAAGAATAAAGTTTATTTAACAGTTCATCAAGCACACAAAATAAAAAAAAAATAAAAAAAAAACGACGAAAAAAAAAATAAAAAAAGAGAAAATGCATAGTATGTGCTGTGTGCCTCACGGCTGTGCCAAAATGGTCCATTTCAGCATTCATGCCAGATAGGTGATACTGTCTGACGCAAAGCCGGTCCGTAGTCCGGTCGGTTCGTCCACACCTCTACTATTATGTCTGTATTAGGTAGACAGCAGCGATAGCCCAGTGGTGGCGATCCCGACTTACGAGCAGTAAGTCGTGGGTTCGAACCCAGGCAGGTACATTACTTTGTGTAATTTATTTCATCACCACTGCTCTCAAAACGGTGAAGGGACATTGTGAGGAAAACGGCATGTCCTAGAACCAAAAATTCTAAGACATGTGACATCTACCAACCCGCACTGGACCCGCGTGGTAGATTATAGCCCATTCCCTCTCATAGAGAGGCCTGTTTCCCAGCAGTGGGAACATTTTAGGCTG
This sequence comes from Noctua janthe, assembly GCA_910589295.1. Lineage (NCBI taxonomy): Eukaryota > Metazoa > Arthropoda > Insecta > Lepidoptera > Noctuidae > Noctua > Noctua janthe. The sequence goes on from OU342573.1 coordinate 13,833,682, forward strand.
ATTATGCTTACGCTGTGGTAGGTAGGTAGCTCTTATAAGTACTTCATTTCTAAAACAAACATAATACACAAAAACTTACTTCAAAAATAAAATTCAAGCATTGTTCACAAACGAAACTTCGCTAATTCAATTCTAATGTAACTTTTGTATTAAAAGAAAAAAGTTTCATCGCGCTCCGGCGTGATAAAAAAAAACAAAGGATTGCCAGCGAAAATTATTATTGTTACGAGTTTTTTTTTTACAGCCAACAATAAGCGACTATAGGCATGTAAGGCTGATTGCATAAAGATTTTATTTTTTTTGGATGAAAGTTCAAAATCAATTGATTAGAGATAATTTGTCTGGGATTTTTTTTTGATATATCGAATTATCGATATGAGGAGCTCGTGGCTAAATAATAACAGCCGCTCGGGTCGATCTTTAGGTTAAGCCGTGCTTGTCTAGGTTGGTCTGTGGATGGGTGACCGCCCATTACATACCGAGTTTCCTCCGTGCCTCGGAAAGCACGTTAAGCCGTTGGTCCCGGCTGTCATTTGTAGATCTTTGACAGTCGTTGGGCAGTCAGTGGCCCAAAAAGTCTGACAACCAGTCTTACCAAGGGGTATCATATTACCCAGTACTAACTGGCTAATAAGACCTCCACAACCCAGTTAGTACTGGGTAATACGATATCCCTTGGTAAGACTGGTTGTCAGACTTTTATGGGCCACAGACTACCTGTAACGACTGTCAAAGATATACAAATGACAGCCGGGCCCAACGGCTTAACGCGCTTTCCGAGGCACGGGTTACCAATGTAATGATTAAAATACATTTAAAATATCTGCTTTAAAATGCGCAGTTTCAATACCAACAAATTATAAATTTTCTCCTTAAATCCTGACGACATTTTCCACCATCTAAATTATTATATAACCAAGTCTGAAACATAATGAAAATCAATTTTATTGCCTCTGAAAACTTGATCATTATAAAACAGCCCTTAGGCAGAATTTACACCTCTTTACTAATTAAGATAATGTTCCGTAATAAAGATTCTCGTGAAAACATTTTTGCAGGTACCAGAATAAAAAGGGTTTTGAATTTCTGAAGAATGAAATTTATTATTGTTTGAAATTTTTTAGGGACTATTTCGATTGCTATCTGTACAGAAGATGGGGTATTATTGTCTTTATTTTTTATCGCTTGCATGCTTTTTACAAGCTTTTATTTAACTTGCAATATTTAAGTGTGTTTTTGTGTTGTGTATTTGTCAATCTAACCCAACATAGTTGGAAAAAGGCTAGGCAGATGATGACACCTATAATCAAAATAATTATGCTTGTTTTACGAAATGTTTTTTTACTACAACTAAACTTGTTTGACGACATTAATATTTTTATAGAAGATTTGAAGTTATTATTAACAGCTATGATGACCCAGTAAACGGCTAGGTAACGGCCTTAACATATCTATAAGAGGGCAGACATTAAGCCAATCTACAGTCAAACAACACACCCTTAACTATGATTACAAAACGAAGTTCAAGTTAAGTTCACTAACTAAGCTAGTTAGTTTAAGTGCTTGCTTAATTTATGGAAGGATAACATGACTGTCCATGGTATCGCTTAGAATGATTGTTATGGTGATATTGTTTGCCTTGTGTTGGCCGAGCGATTGACTGCTGCGCTAGGTGTCGCGGGTTCGATTCTCGCACGGAACAAATATTTGTATAGCCTACAGGTACTCGTTTTGGGTCAGGCTATTGTATTATGCACTTGAGTTTAAGGCTGAGGCTAAACGAGCGTATTTTTTTTAGCGTAAAATGAGTCGCGGAATTTACGCTGCATTCGGTTTCATATTAAAGTCCTGTTTGTGTCGTGCTTTCCAAGGCACGAAAGAAACTCGATATTTAATGAGATTATTTAAATACTAGCTGTTGCCCGCGACTTTCGTTCGCGTGAAATTATTATAAAAACCCCATTACTATAAGCACTTCCCTCTTTGCATCGAATTTTGTTCCCAATTTCAAGGGTTTTAATTTTTTTGCAAGGAATCCTAATTATTTTTCTAAAATAAATGTGGCTTATTTTAGACCTTATAATCATCAGCTATTTACCAGTAAAAGTTTCTTTAAAATCGGTCCAACCGTTTTAGAGATTAGCCGGAATAAATTAGCCGGAAAAAACAGACAGATAAAAAAAAACGTGGCTTTGTTATAAGTACAGTTCTTTCAGTTTTACTAACTTTCATATGCATCCAATAAAAAGCTGTTATTTTGAAATTACAAACAGACACTTCAATTATATTTATGTGTATAGATAACTAGACTGGCGATAAAATTAACGTCCCATCTCGCTGTCTAATCAGGCAATAAAAGGTATATTTTATTGTTCTCGCAATTAAATAAAAACATTTTGTACATTTTATATAACTCACTAAAAGATAATGTTATTTCTGTTGTTTTAACGGTTTGCTTTCCTATAAGGTTTATAATTATTTGAAAAAAGGAAACATTCCGTCGATCCGAAAATAAATAATTTTGTCTGTTCAGTTTGTTTCTTTCTTGGTAACCTGCTTGTCGCAGTCACGACGTGCAAGCTGTTAACTTTTTTATTTTTTTTTATTCCGTCCTGTTGCATTTATAGTTTATTGTTTATTTTTTGTAATTTTTTACGATGCTCGTCATGTCTCTGCGACAAATTTTTTTTTTTTTCATTCTTTCTTTCTTTTTTAAATAGCCTCGTATGTCCCACTTTTGGGTAAAGGCCTCCCCGTATTCTTCCAGGTACTCTTCTCCTGCGCCACCTCGAGCCAGCTTTCGTGATGCGTATCCAGATCATCTCGCCACCTCCTACCAGGCCAGCCTCGGCGGAGCCGCACCGCCCAGCCCCAGGCACCCATCGTGTTGTTACCTGCCCTATCCCATTTGATCCTGGCAGCTTTATCGGTAAAATTCAAACATAGTCTTAACACATTACTTTAGGCTGCATTTTTTTTTTAATTCGTTGTCCCACACTAGGAATTTCTCCTGTATCATGGGTGCGTTTACAAACATTTAAACTCACATACACAAACAGCCAGACCCGGAAAAACTACCTGTAGATCATTCAATTTGTGTCCGTGTGGGGATCAAACCCGCGACACGCAGTGCAGCAGTCAATCGCTCAACCACTGCGCCAACAGTGCCGTCTAAATAATATACTAATAATATCTTATTTGAAAACATATCTTAAAAAATACTTCACTTTGAATTATTATTTTTTTATTGAAAAATTCTTTCTCTGCTGGTAACGTACGGTAGTACTTTACATATTTTTCTGGCCTCTAATTCTTATTTTAAAGTGTCAAAATACCCTTCTCTTCGTTATAAAATAACTTCAAACCACATTTTTCCAGTCATAGCCAAGCAAAACCTAAGCAAAATTATAAAGGATAAACGTTTATGCTAATTGCTCCTCGGATCGCCGTAAAGGATAAAAAATTGTAATAAATTCGTGTCTCAAGTGTTAAACGGTAGAAAAAAAAAAGTTTATGACCGTATCTCCTTTTAAATGGTGGGGTGAGACCTATTAATTATTTTGTTTAAAGTATTTTAAGGTTTAATCGCCCGGTCGCTATAAAACAAGGTAATTTAATGTAATTCTGTGTTAAAAAGTGTGCTGAAAACAAACGTTTTTTTTTATTATTTGCAAAATGTTTAGGAATTAGATCATTTTGCTACAAATGTTATACTTAACTCCAATTAGGGTTGTGAATACTCATCATCATCTTCTTACTCTTGTCCCATTCTATTTGGGGTCGGCGCAACACGTTTTATTCTTCCATTCTCCCCTGTCAGACGTCACGGTGTCATTTACTCATTTCTCTTTCATAATGTCATACCTCACACAATCCATCCATCTTTTCTTTGGCCTTCCTCTCCCTCTCCATCCATCAACATTCAATCCATCTCTCTTTTAATCAAAGGCTTGTGCAAGAAAAATGATTTTTTCTTTCTTTATTTAATCTAGACGGATTATGCCACCCTCGTTGTTACAAGTCAACTTATAATACTAAACAATATTTAAAATCATCTTAAACTGCTTCTGCGATTAATTACGAGCCTGTATAACATTCTGGCTGCTTCGGAAGCAGAGGCAGCCAGCACGCTGATGCACACCCAAGTCTCGCAGAACATTATCAAATATAATCAACGGCTCTCGTCTCTCCTGCTCATTCCGAACATACTCACACACACATGATACTATAGCATAATTAGCCTATTAATGTTCCCACTGCTGGGACGCAGGCCTCCTCTCTACGAGAGTGAATGGGCTATAATCCACCACGCGGGCCCAGTGCGGGTTGGTAGATGTCACATTTCTTCGAATTTTTGGTTCTAGGACATGCCAGTTTCCTCGCGATGTTTTCCTTCACCGTTTTGAGAGCAGTGGTGATGAAATAACTTACATAAAGTAATGCGCCTTCCTGGGTTCGAACCCACGACTTACTGCTCGTAAGTCGGGGTCTCTACCACTGGGCCACCGCTGCTGTCATGATACTATGGATACATTTATTGGGTATCCCTACATAGTATAAAACAAAGTCGCTTCCCGCTGTCTGTCTGTCCCTATGTATGCTTAGATCTTTAAAACTACGCAACGGATTTTGATGCTGTTTTTTTTAAAGATAGAGTGATTCAAGAGGAAGGCTTATAATGTATATTGCACCCGTGCGAATCCGGGGCGGGTCGCTAGTGTTTAAATAAAAAAGTTGCTTATCGTGTCTGTATGTGTGACCATATTACTCTTTAAAACTATACAACGAATTTCACTATCATATAGATAATTTTATTCCGTAAAGTACATAATACATTGTTTTGTTATCTAATTTGTCCCACTGTAGGGCACAGGGCTCCCTTCTCTCTATCTTCTTTTCGCGATCTAATGCAATTGAAAGATTGTAAGCCAATCCTGTAAAAAATTGTCCAATTCATTCTGCTCAACATCATTTAAACTTAGATACAACAAAGTGTATGGTGCAACCGCACATTCTGTAATTCAGAAGTTTACTTCACTTTCATTTCAACTCATAATATTTAGTTCATTCGCATAGAGCTATCAAGTCAGCCAGGCGTTCTCGTTACAGCCAACAAGGGCCGCGTCACTCACTTCATTTCCACACCATCAGTTCATTAAGCTCATTTTACCTTAAGTATCTTTCGGACAATACAGTAGTGTTTTAAAGTACATTCTGGAGTGGCGACCGCGAACCGGAAGACGTTGCGTTGGGCCTCCCACTAGATAGACCGATGACCTGGTGAAGGTTGCAGGGATCCGCTGGAAGTGAGTCGCACGGGACCGGTCAATGAGGCCTATGTCCAGCAGTGGATGTCTTTCGGCTGAAATGATGATGATGAATAATAATAATAATAATAATAATAACGGTTCCGCATGACGAGAACCTCGTGAAAGCAGAGAAGGATAAACAATTCAAATATCTAGATCTGGCTCGCGAGGTTGTCGACATGTGGGACGTGAGTACAGCAGTCATTGTGCCGATAGTCGTGTCGGCCAATGGCTTAATAGCCAATAGCCTCGACAAACATCTGAGGAGGCTCTCGCTTGGCAGCTGGATCAAGGGCTTGATTCAGAAAGCAGTACTTCTGGACACGGCGCGTATTGTTAGGAGGTTCCTCTCTCAAGAGCCCTGACCACCGGTATTTCGGACCCTGTTCCCGATACCAGTGGGCTACTATTTTTTATATTTTTAAATGTTTTTTATATTACTTTGTATAGAAATATTTAAAAATGTAAATTATATGTATAGAAATGAATAAAGGAAATAATAATAATAATTTATTTGCAATAAAAAGGTGTACATTTGAACAAAAATAGGTTACAAACAAACAGATGGAGACATTATACACTAATATGTTTGGAAGCTCTAGCACCCTTGCTAAGTTGACAAGACAACTTGTATTAAAGGTGCTAGGCCCAACCCTATTATGGGTGCCTTGTTAAGAAAGTTTGTTTAATTTACGAGAACTTATTTTCATTTTTGCAGCAGGTAGATGGACAGACAAATAAATCATTTAGCAAAAAGGAAACAAAGATAAAATAAAAAGTGATAAAAGGATAGATGTAGAGTGTGGGGGTGAGTGAGTGAGTGTGTGTGAGTGAGTGTGTGTGTGTGTGTGTGTGTGTGAGTGGGTGGGTGTGTGTGAGAGGGTATGTGTGAGTGTCTGTGTGTAGGTTTGTATTTGCTTATATGTGATAGTGCGCTGTGTTGATTTTACCAAGTTCATTAAGTCGACAATAAGAGCTCTGTGTTGTTATAGTTGAGAGTCTGGAGCCAAGTAGATAGTTTCTTTTTAAGAGATACATTTGGAAGTGAGTGGAAGTTTAATATTTTATTAATTTTGTTATACAGATGGGGGCCTTGAAAACAGGGAAACCTTCTTGTAAAAGAGTAATGCGAACGGTAGGATTGGCCTATTTTGTCTTTGCGTCTTGTGGTGATTATCTCGTAGGGAGTGATATGGTGCTGAAGTAGTACAGTGTTAAGCACAAATAATTGCCTGACTGTGAGGACTTTACAATTCTTATATAATTCCTCAGTTGGAAAAAGGATAGGTCGAAAGGTACTGACTTTTAGCACGGCTCTCTGAGCTCTTTCCAGCTTTAGGAGTAAAGTTTTGGGAGCACCACCCCAGGCGCATACACAATAATTTAGGAGAGACTGACAGAGAGCGAAGTAAGTACATCTCATAATTTGTGGTTCTGCAACGTGGCGAAGTGTTTTGAAGACAAAAATAAGTTTTCTGACTCTTTTTGTTAGAGTCTCTATATGAGCTGCAAAACTCAGGCCATTGTCAACTGTCACTCCGAGATATTTTATAGTCCTACATCGCTCTAGTTTAGGGCAGGTACAAGCAACCATACCCGGCAGTAAACACGAGTGTGCTGTTAAAGTTAGCGTGTGTGAATGATAGGTACAGTAGACGCTCAAAAGTGCACTACCATGCTAAAGATTATATTGCTATGAACTGTGCGAGCGCGATACAGCAGTGTGTGTGCGTGTGCGTGTATGAGTGATGTCTCAACATTCCACACATATCACACACTAATGAACTGTCGTCACACTACGCGAAATAGCATTATATTTCTGTTGCATTTAGAATACACTTCATAGCGATGACCTGTTCTTACCATTGCATTGTTAAAATTCGCGTAGTATTAACATGTGTTGGTAGCTGTTTGGGCTGAGCATGGGTTCACGATCAATGAAGTCCAAGTTCGAATCCATGTTATTACAATGTGTGGCTGTTTTTTGTTTCTTTGAAACCTTAATAATATTTGTATTTTAAGCAGAAAGTCGTTAGGTATTTATGTTTATTTATAATGTAGTCATGCTTATTATTTATTTTTTATAAGGAGTTAAATATTAGATAGTTATTGTATTATTATTTAACCTCATTAATTGATTTTTATTTTATCTTTTCGGTGTTGGAAGGTGGAAATAAAAAAATCATGCTGAATGATAACAAAAATGTTTATTCGTTTTATTTATTTATAAAATTAACAAACTTTTACGAGAATTGTGACGTCACATTCCTACCTAGGCAAAAAAAAGTTCTCTTATCACCGTTCATAAGATTTTTTGTTGTATACCCACTTAGTCAATTCATAATAAGAATAACATAACACGGAAAGGATATTCTAATAACACAAAAATAATTGTTGATACCCGCTTATTATAGGTATTCAGCAGAGTTCATTGAATACTAATATATGAGTTAGACTTTATGAACGTGTTTTTTTTATGTAACGTCACATTGAATGTATTGAGGTTATAGCTTAAGTGTTCATTTTCTTGACGAAAAGAATATTGAAACTAAACCCCAATTTAAGATCATTAAATTTAAAATTTATTTCTTAATTTTTTATTTTTTTATTTACGGTTAGGTTAATATTACTAAATATTTAGTTACCCGGTCTACTTATTAAATTAAGTATTATTATTTTTTCGCCATAAATTAAGTCTTCCTTTTGTCAAGACTTGAAAGTCTTCTCCTCAGAAAATACAGTCACCTCCCAGTTAAAATCTAAATAATCTCGAGCAAAACGTAGTCTTTCCTCCCTGTGGTTTTGTGTCAAAAATGGTTTTTAGCTGGCTTCCGATGATGTAAACCTTCAGCATGGACTGCATGGCGAACAGTCTGTAATGTAGTATCCAATTGCTCTGCAAACATTATAGTTGGAATGAAACCATTTGTTTCATATTCTTCCACCATAAAACGTCGCTGAGTCGGGTTAATAAGCGGCGGCCTTACACTTCTTAGATGACTCTTCAGACTACCTTCTTCCTCAAACCTCTTTACCCAACGGCTAACAGAATTTCTAAAAAAAAAAACAAAATATGATTACACACTTGCAACTAGCAATTTATTTAATAATAAGAAAATCACACACCACAACTATCATCATAATAATTATAATTTTTAAAAATAACTTACACATTTTAAGCCAGTTTCAGTTGAAATTTGAGAAATATTAAGCCCATTTTTACGCAAAGTGACAATATTTGCCCTGTCATCAATACTAATATTAGCTTGCATCTTGAATAAAGACAATCAAACAATACGCTAATCGTAATAATAACACAAACGCTCGAAACAAAGTTCACCAACTAACAACGTCATAACTAACTACTTTGTTCAATCCAGAAGTTTATTTTGTTTCACATTCACCCTCATCTTTTTTGTTAATAATAAGTTCCAACTAATATTTAGAAAAACATATCTCATCGGGTCTAACGTATCATTTATAATTAAAACACAAAAAGTGTAACTGTGTCACTTGGATTCGAACGCAGGCTCCACCGTGTGAGACATTTAAGCTATAGCGTTAACCGCTAAGCCAGATAGACACATAATTGTTAGTTTGAAATTAAATATCACTAACTTAATACTCCGTCGCGACATGACAGGCTTGTCACTAAGGCAAATATCATTATATCGCACTCTTTCTGACTAGATAATTATGAAAGAGTGCGATATACGAGATCGTGTATGTGTGCAAAATGTTTGTTATGGAAAAAGGTCGTAAGTGCGACTTGTTTTGATGCGATCGTTTTGTGAAACTGCTATTGCACTTATGGTCTCTACTGTACAAGCGTAACAAATACAGCGAACTAATTACTAAACTCATTCAATTCCCCACACATCAGCAAGTGCGCCAAAAATTTGAACTAACAGCTTTCCAAACTTACAATACCTAACCTTTGATCACAACTCCCGACAAAGAGCTGCCCACCTATTATTACAGCACTCAATATGCTGACAAAGTTGCCTCCAAGTTTGGTCCTAAATTAATTTCACACTCGGTAACTTGTCTGCCTCTACTTGAAATTTACTGCTGCCTCTGTTTTCTTGTTTCGGTCGGTTCGGAATTATTGCATTGGTGGCCATGTTTTTTTGGTGACGTCACGATTTGGGGTGGTGTTAGTGTTTTGTTTTCAGGTGATTTGAGATAAAGAAAGAAAACATATTTATTTGACACATGCCACAAGTGCACATAACAAACAAATAAAAAAACTTAAATTTACACAATAAAAAAGTTAAAACTTAACAGAAAAAAGAGATAATATTGTGTGACTCACGGCTGCGCCAAATAGGCCCAGTTTAGTAAACTGCCGAGCAGCTAGTGCCCGACGCTGGTTTTCAACTGGACCTGAGATAGTGATGTGACGGACATAAAACAAACACGGATAGGAGATGTTCTGTTTAAATTTGGAAGTGATTGACGAGCCTCGTTGCTGCCTCGTTGAAATAGTGCTCGCTAGCGCGACTGTTGAGCTTCCTGAAGCCCTGGGTTCGATTTCCAGCTCAAATAAAGTGTTATTGGGCATTTCCATCAGGATTTCTCTGCAGCAGCCACAAAGTCCGGATTTTCTGTCAGATTGAGGGACTAGGTTGGCCTCCTATTGCATTAACATACAAATTAAACATAGCTGGCGAAATGAGGCCTATGTCCAGCAGTGGACGTCTTTCGGCTGAAATGATGATGATGATGATGGATCTTCAGGATTAACGTTTTTTCCATATATGAAAACACGGTAGTGTCTTATGCCAAGTACTAAGGGGTGTACAATGTGGCTTATTCTATGAGACAAGCATATGACTACTGGCAGGATCAACTGAGGAGAAACGACAAAAAAGACATAAACTAAAATCAAGTATTGCTGCACATTCAAGAATTTCAACAAGAACTTTTAAACAAAACCAATCATCTTCGGCACTATATCCTATCAGAAACGAACAAAACTGGAGATATTGAATTCCTTTCAAAATAACTCTTTAGAATTTAAACTTCGTCATTGGAACAAGTTTGAATCGAAACTATATGAATCAATAGTTTCCAAGTGTTCCTGAACCCAGCCCGTCCTTGTTTTGTTTCAATATTACTGCAATGTTATTTTCTTCGTCTTTTATATTTTCTTCAGAATGCTTAGTGGCGTCAAAAATCTATACAACTAAATAAAATAAAATTGTCTGTTTGCATTATCATAATAACAGGTTTTTACTGAAAGCTTAAAAAAGTATTTACGGTACTTCTAACAAAAACACATTTTTTTCAATTTTTGTCTGTCTGTCTGTCTATCTACCTGTTTGTTCCGGCTAATCTCCGAAACGGCTGGACCGATTTTGACAGGCCTTTCTCTCGCAGATGTTATAAGGACTAACTTAGGGTAGGTACTTTTATTTTAGAAATATAATTAGGGTTCCGTGTTACTCCGAGTTTGTTGGCAACACACAATTAAAATTTAGAGAGTAGGGGTTTTCTATTAACTGCTACACAAAAATAATCATCATCATCGTCCATACCTTTGTTCCATGTAACTTGGGTTCGACGCAACAAGTTTTATTCTTCCATTCTTCTCTGTCAGCCGTCACACGTTATCCGTGTCGGTCACCGAGAAAGAATCTGACCACCATCTTGTCCCGTGGATGTCGTAAGAGGCGACTAAAGGAGCTGAAGACCCAGTGCATATCATGAAGCACCTTGGGTCACCCTTACGATGACGGGTAAACCACCAGCAATCGCATTCCCAAGGAGAGTTAGTGTCTGGATGGCGGTCGACTGTAAAACCGAAGCCAAAACCTTTGGCAACATGAATGAAAACCGGTGCACAAAAAAAAATAGGGGTGGCCCTCCATACATGAAAAAGAGGGTAAAAAAAACTTAGATAGCTGTCTTCGTACAGCTATCTAAGTTTTTTCTCTCTTGTTAAATATAATTAAATATAATCTCTTGTTAAATATCCAAGAGATGATAGCTTAACGGACACACAATTATAACTTACAAAACAAAGTTAATTTTCTACGTGCTTTGTAAGCTTTAAGGTCACAGCACACATATCAACTCGGAAAGGGTTCGGCACCGTATCGCCTTTCGCCTCGCCGTCAAACAGGCGTCAACCGTCGACTTGGCGATGGCTAGGCGACGCCGCGCTTACGGCTCACCGACGCCGCGCTCACGGCTTGTGAATGTAAGTCAGTTGCCCTGTGAATGACAGCACGTGTGGCAACAGTAGTGTGCCTAAGGGTGGACGAAGAGACGTAAGCTCGGGTACGGAGAGCCGTAAGCGAGTAGACCACGCACCGCATCGCAGTTCGTGAGCTTGTCCCGAGGCGAGGCGATTAGGTTACGATTCCGATAAGTGTGCGTTGCAGTAGGGAGTTTCATACAAAGAATACTGAACGACTCGAGTTGATACGGTGCCGATCCCTTTCCGAGTTGATATGTGTGCTGTGACCTTAAAGCATCTTTCCACTTGCGACTACAAATAACATTGTTATCACAGTACATACGTCCACCAAATATTTTGTTTTAACCTGATCTATATGAACGTTTTATTTTTTTGTAATTTCTATTTCTTTTTGTTTTTGTTTTGTTATTTCTTATTCCTTTTTTTATTTTGAACTTAATTAGCATGTACTTACGTAAAAACTTGTGCATAATTTGTAATTGTATGGGTGGCAATGCCTGAAATAAACGATTATTATTATTATTTAATTTTGTCCTAAAACAAGACTGTCCTAAAGACATAAGTGTCTCAAAAAAGTAACCTCGAAACTGTGAATGAAGGAAATTTTACAAGAAAATTGAGCAAAACTCGTTGTATCCAGTTACACAAATTCATCATATACTTTCCCTCTCATCTGTACCCATAATTAAAGCTGATGTTTATTAGAAAATATAATTTCCTCGCATCTTCGTGTATTCGAGACACGTAATACAATTATATGACAATAGACTTAAAATTACTTGGAGCTCCAAGGCCCAAGATGTGTCTCGCTGTATGAATATTAAAAATAGCTTTGTTTGTCAACGATATACACCTTATGCTTTAGAAGATAGAGTTGGATTTTAAAGGATGTGTTAGATGGTTGTAAATATAGGCGAAGATGTTAAAGTAGGTTACATAAACTAAGCTTATTCAAGTGTTAAAAATGTGATATGTTTGTGCGCTTATCTTGAGATGGAAGAAATAGTGGAATTTGTTGTGATTTGAATTATGGGTAGTGTCCGATCAAAGCTACATCTTGGGCTACCTTCGGCCACCTTCAGCCACTTTCGGCTACCTTCGGCCACCTTCGGTCACCTTTGGTCACCTTCGGCCACCTTTAGCCACTTTCTGCTACCTTCGGCCACCTTCGGTCACCTTTGGCCACCTTCGGCCACCTTCGGCCACCTTCGGCCACCTTCGGCCACCTTCGGCCACCTTCGGCCACCTTCGGCCACCTTCGGCCACCTTCGGCCACCTTCAGCCACCTTCGGCTACCTTCGGCCACCTTCAGTCACCTTCGGCCACCTTCGGCCACCTTCGGTCACCTTTGGCCACCTTCGGTCGCCTTCGGCCACCTCCGGCCACCTTCGGCCACCTTCAGTCACCTTCGGCCACCTTCGGACACCTTCGGCCACGTTCGACCACCTTCGGCCATAAAAAACACCTTCCGCCAAAGCCGAAGGTTTCCAGCAAGTACCGAAATTGAAAAAACTTACAAATGCGCGATGTAAAAGGCGATGCGAGGGGGACAGGGGTCACATATTTCGAATTACTTACTATTATTTTTGTAAAGTTGCTGTTGATAATTTTAATCATTTCATTAAGTGGTCTATACAATTTTAATTTAAAAAGGAAACAAAATTTCGAATCTAATTTATGGTATACAGCTTCATTTTTAGAATAACAGTCGTTTGCATTCAAAATGTTTACCAAATCAGAGTTGTTTTTATTTCTACTGACCGCATTTCAGGTAATACTTTTCTTTTAAACGTTGCCCCACACTAAGAATTTCTACTGTGTCGTGCGTGCGTACAAAATTTACACTCACATACACAAACAGCCAGACCCGGAACAACTACCAGTAGGCCATACAAATATTGGTTCCGTGCGGCGATCGACCCCGCGACACGCAGCGCAGAAACCAGTCGCTCACCACTGTGCCAACCGTGGAGTGCCAAAACACAGAAACTGTGATAATGGAGGTCAGTTACGCAGTTGCTCCATGGAAAATACTGGTATTCAGCTGCATCCAGCTAAACTGACCTCGGCAGATGACGATGACGACTTTGTGATTATTTATGGTTGTTGAAACTTTGTTTAAATTGCGAACTACCATACATCTTTCATCCCCAATTTTACTCCTTTAGGAGAAGAATGTTTAAACACCCTACTTTAGTACTTACTTTGTACCTACACAATTTGTAGTTAATTCTTAGACCTTTTTAGGTTTTGGGTACACCTTTTCTGTCGGGTCAAATGCCGAATCAAATGCCAAATAAACGAATATCAATTGATCAACCACCGTAAATCGAACGTCTAAATACTCGAACGTTCATAATACCGAATGGTTAATAAATCGAACACTCAATTCAGTTTAGGAATTCGAAGATTTGTGCCTTTATGATTCAGCTTGCGAATATTCCCAAGTGAGACATTTATTTTAAGTATCCTTTAAGTCTCTAAACGCACTCTAAAAAATACCATTACCTTAAAGTACAGTCATGCACAAAACACCTAGACGTACAACGATTTCAAATGTTTTTTCGACCCTTGACCTCCTTGCAAGCGAGACTCTCATTATTCCGTAGAGAAGAACTCTTATCTTCGTACAACGCCAGTGCTTGGCAGTAATTATTATTTTGCAAGTGCTCAAGGTACGGAACAAAACCTTTTTCTTCGTCATTATACTTCAGGTGATTGAGTACGTAGAACACTTTGTCATGTCGGAGACTTGCGCCCTTTTGGCTCGACTCGGCTTTAATGAAGCTACAGGTTTTTAAATGATTGTGTAGGCGTTTAAATTGTTTCTGTGTTACATGAGACTTTTTAAAAATGTTACAGTACCATACTGAGATATGCGTTTTGGCCTCGTATAGACCAATTTTGTTTTAAATATTTGTTTTTTTTTCATTTCATAATTTTTTGTTGTTCTCATTTTATTCACTTTTGTTTTATTGTTTTGTCCTGTGCAAGTTTAATAAATACTTTTGTTTCTTATTTATTTTTTGAAACGACGAAGGTAATTACGACGATATGCGACATAACTATTAGGTTCATTTTAGGTTTCTTTGATTATCCGTGACGTTTGACGTTCTGGCAGTCAAATCTTCGACAAACAAGCATTTGCAGTATTTTAAATTGGCCGTAGCTCTGGTCTCCGGCAACTTTGGTACTTGTCGCAACAGTATGAATTGGAGAACTTAATGTGATGTCTTAGAATCCTAAGTTTTTATATTACCACACATAATAAAATAGGCGTTTTTTTTTGGGATGGGAAAACATTAAATGACACCTCCCCCTCCATCACTCTGGGCGGAGCGGAAGGCAGTGTCAGACTTCTACTGACTAAAACCCATCCATGTTCCTTCTTTGCCCTTTGTGTTCCACGGCCGCGGTATCTCTTTCGAACAGTCCCGCAGCCCTGGAAATAAAATAGCCTTACTTCAACGACAGAAGTAATTTAAACATTATCGAAACCCGAAATTGTTTCTTAAATAATAAATTTCGCAATTCTGTTGAAAATATTGTCGAAATCAACTCAGTTGCGACAGTGCCCATAAAACTTTCATCGTAGTTTCAGAACTTATCTAAAGAAGTTTATTACAAATATTTCGAGTACAGAAATAAGTGATATTGTGACTAGGGTTGTCAGTCTTTATAGCATAGCAGCAGCCTATAACGTTCCCACTGCTGGGAAACAGGAGTCCTCTCTATGTGAGGGGATGGGCCATAATCCACCACGCGCGCCCAGTGCGGGTTGGTAGATGTCACATGACTTCGAATTTTAGGTTCTAGGACATGCCGGTTTCCTCACGATGTTTTCCTTCACCGTTTTGAGAGCAGTGGTGATGAAATAAATTACACAAAGTAATGCGCCTGCCTGGGTTCGAACCCACGACTTACTACTCGTAAGTCGGGACCGCCACTACTGGGCCACCGCTGCTCCCCTCCCCCCCTCCCCGCTACTGCTTATAACCTTAGAAACAGTGATAGCCTAGTGATGTGAACGTCGGACTGTCAAGTCACAGGTCGCGAGTTTGAACCCAATACAAGCACCTCTGATATTTCGGATTCATGTGCGTATTGTATAATATCACTTGCTTCGGTGAGGGAAAACATCGTGAGGAAACCAGCATGCCTGAGAGATATTTCTCGACGGCATGTAAACCCAAGTCAGAGGCCCAAGGGTGGCATAAAAGCTCTGACACCAGATTAGGCACTAACCACACGAAAAATAAAGAGACTCCTTTTAAAAAATATGCCTATCTAATCAATATCACTGTGCGATGTGTGTGTGCTATGAGAGGACACCGATTGACGTATTTCAACAAAATAGTTACATGGAACAAACCGGTACTCTTTGGTCTATTTGTCGCAATGACCACGAGGTCCTGGGATCGATTCCCGGGTCATGCAAAGCGTTATGGGTTTTTCCATCAGGAATTTGTCAGTAGCAGCCACGGAGCCTTGATCTGTGCTCGGTTGACGGCAATAGGCTCGCCCCCTGTTACATGGGACTTTGACATAACTGGCGAAATGTGGGTGTACTATTAGGTACATCTCTGCGTAACGTTTCGGGAATTACAGGTTTGATCTTATGTTATGTATAAACGTTGTGTTTGTGGTAAATATTACAGATATTTAAAAGTCACTTCAAGTTCACTTTACACTTATTTTAAACTTTCCTTAAAAAAGCTACCTTTTTACAAACTTTTGAGCTAAGTCTTAAGTTTTTTAAAGTTGCTTATAAGACTTGTGAAACTCTTAATTAGTTTCGTCGAAAACAACATCGAAAATATTTTTCGGTAAAAAAAAGCCCTATAAGTGAGACAACCCTAATTCTAACTTCTCAGATCCCATGTCAAACTGTCTGCGAAGAAGAGCGTTTTATTAAACAAGGAAGTTTTCACATTTCTTATTAATAAAACTTCACATCTGTCGATACGGTGCAAAAATTATTTTGAAGAGAAGGTAAATAAATAAACATTCTATGTGCTTAAATCCTTTTTACATTATTTTTAGTATACGAGGAGCTCGTGGCTAAATAATAACAGCCGCTCGGATCGATCTTTAGGTTAAGCCGTGCTTGCCTAGGTTGGTCTGTGGATGGGTGACCACCCATTACATACCAAGTTTCCTCCGTGCCTCGGAAAGCACGTTAAGCCGTTGGTCCCGGGTGTCATTTGTAGATCTTTGACAGTCGTTATGTAGTCAGTGGCCCAAAATGTCTGACAACCAGTCTTACCAAGGGGTATCGTATTACCCAGTACTAACTGGGTTGTGGAGGTCAGATTTATACAGTCGCTTCATGTAAAATACTGGTATTCAGCTGCATCCGGTTAGACTGGAAGCCGACCCCAACATAGTTGGGAAAAAGGCTAGGCAGATGATGACACTATTGTTAGTATATGCGAAACCTGAATATAGTTTGTTCAGAATAAGTAACTGAATCGATTCCAATCATTTTTAAACCATGTTATATTTTGTCCCAAAAATATTTTGAAAAAGTTACGAGTTGGACACCGAGTGACATTAAGTACCCATCGCAATTATTCAGGTAATACTTTTCTATTTTATTATCGCAATTATTCAGGTAATACTTTTCTATTATATTCACTACTGCTAAATTATTATTATCAATGAGCTGAAGACGACGCTGGAGGCGCGCGCGCGGGTGCGCTGCGTGGTGAACACGTTTTTGCGCGGACCGCCAGGTAACAGAACAAGCTTATAACTAATACATAAAAATACTTTAGAGATTTAGTTATTCGAGATCGCATTGCTACGGCGTTAAGTTTTTCATGGTAGCGTGCATTCGTTGTTAAGTGTTTCGTATTCGTAAACTTACGGGGACGTGTTATTCGGTGTTACACTTTTTTAAAATTTCCGATGAAAAATTTCTATCTGGGGGGTTGTTCAGAATGAATTACTGAGTATGTGGTAACCGTTTGTACGTTTATTTCACATAGGCCTACAAATACCGATGAAGAATAAAAAATACCGATGGAGAATGAAAAATACCGATGAAGAATACGTGGTAACCGTTTGTACGTCGGTGTCCTTTTCACAATGTAAATTAATAATGTTATTTTCCGAAAACACCACTCGCCGAATCGTTTTACTAGGCCTGCAAAAAATTTGCTAAAATGATCCAGAAAATATTTATTTATTTATTTAAAATTATGAAATAACACCTTTACAGCAGCTGTAAAGGTGTTACATAACGCTGCTATAACGCCAATGCGACGTTACCACCACCAAGATACAATAACTTACATAAGCTAACAAAAATACAATTAAAACACTATCAGAATACATATAAAAAAAGAAAAATATTAAAATAGCAATATCAAACGCAGGTCTTTTATTTAATTTATAAACTGAACAATTTTGTAGCGTAGAAGAAAATATCCTTCTTAATTTGAATCTCAATTTAAAACCACGGTAGCTATATTAGCTGCCCAGTATTATGCTCAAGTGCTTAAATGTCTTTTTGCCTGTCTTTACCATCTGACAAAGTTATCTCGTTAAATGCACCAAGAGTTTGCAAGACAAGAGGCCAACTTTGAAAACTTCGACCAGTGTAAAAAGAACGCTCGAAACTCCTACAGTTGTATTTAAAAAGTTCGGAATGTAAAGACTGAAGAGGTCTCTTTAATTTGGCCGTTTAACCCATCGCGGTATTTGAGGGCTTCATATTTGTCTTGTGGGAGAAAAATGTAATGTTTGTGCATTTCTCAGTCTTGGTGAATAAGTACATAATAACGTAAGTCATTTGTTAATAGTTGACTGTATTTTAGTTGCTGTGTTAGATTTTTGGACTCGCATTCAGAATCAGTATCATCAGAATAGGTATTTACATAGAGGTCTTAGGTTAATTATATGGGCGCTATGTTTTGTCGTGAAGGTGTACAAATATTATAGAAAATAAAAGCAAACAATAAAACAAAACAAAAAAACTAACAGAAAAGTCAAAGTAAAAAATTAAACACTAACAAGAAAAAAAACTATTTTAAATTTAACCTAAAAAGAGAAATAGACTTTTTAAAAATATTTAAAGTTGAAGACCGACTTCTTAAAAACTTCTTAAAAATATTTAAAGTTGAACCTGGGAACCGTCTAGTTACGGAGATATTGGGGGTCAAAGTTCCAACTTTTTCACAAGTGTTTTTTTTAAATACAATTTTGTAATGTTATAACTTTACTTTAAACACCTCCACGACCCCCGTACTATTCAATGCATCCATCAGTATTGTTTTGAGTGCGTTACAATGAGTTCTACCGTAAAACGCGACTAAATCTAAAAAAAAAATCGTTTCGCAGTGAATTTTTGCGTAGAATTACTTAGTTTGATGTACAGAGTGCTTGATTGACGGCTTCGTGAAGGGTCCATTTAGATCTTGTATGCATAGGTATAATATATCAGACGGACGGGTCTTATTATGTAGAGGATCGATGGTCTATACACGGATCGATCTTGCTTACCTAGAAGATCAACCCATACACACATAAAGGGTGTAAATAGACCCCTAACATAAACGAAAGGCACTTGTTCTCCCCGTCACTGCGATCATTTTTTTTTTCTAGACCATACCTGGGAACCTTCTAGTTACGGAGATATTTGGGGTCAAAGTTCCTACTTTTTCACAAGTTTTTTTTTTAAAAACATATTTTTAATGTAAGATTTTTACTTTATACTCATATAAAAATCTTAATTATATGAGTATTATTCAATCCATTCATCAGAACAATCCTATGAGTGCTTTGCATCGAGTCCTACAGTAAAACGTGATTTTTCACTCTAAAAAAAATCGATTCCCAGCAATATTTTTTGCGTAAAGTTACTCAGTTTGGTGTACAGAATGCTTGGTTGACGGATATGTAAAGGGTCTGTTTACACCCGGTATAATAAACTCACGCTTTCGTTCGTGGGCACAAACAACAGAACGTTACATGTTACGACCCCTAAGCACTCCTATCGCCTCGTTCACGAACAAACATCTGATCATACACGCCAGTTGCGAGTGCACCACCGTTTAGGTTAGTGAATATCCTTCTACGTCCTCCCCTCCCGTCGATGCCACTCACGTCTGCCTTGTACCTATATAATCGACCCGTGTGGCTGTTATTATTTAGCCACGAGCACCTCAGCACATACAGAGCCACTCTAGACTCTGTATAATACGTCAATAGATTACCAAAACAGCTTGTCGCTCTTAGTGAGAAAGTTTATTGTTGTACTGTTTGTTTCTGACATTTCTGATGTCTGAGATTTGTTAAGCCTTGAAGTTTGAGTAGAAGAGGAAATTATTATACTTAGTTGATAATTATTATTACAACCAGCTTATCTGTAGTGTTCGGAATCTCTTGTATCAAGAAGATTTCAAAATATGACCTTTCATCATCTGCCTAGCCTTTTCCCAACTATGTTGGGGGCGGATTCCAGTCTAACCGGATGCAGCTGAATACCCGTATTTTATATGTAGCTACTGCCTATCTGACCTCCACAACCCAGTTAGTACTAGGTAATACGATACCCCTTGGTAAGACTGGTTGTCAGGCTTTTTGAGCCACTGACTACCTGTAACGACTGTCAAAGATCTACTAATGACAGCCGGGACCAACGGCTTAACGTGCTTTCCGAGGCAGGGATGAAACTCGGTATGGGTGGTCACCAATCCACACACCAACCTAGGCAATCACGGCTTAAACTAAAGATCGATCCGAGCAGCTGTTATTACTTAGCCACGAGCTCCTCTAAAAAAATATGACGTTTATGGCGCTTAATTTGCAAAGGAAGATGTATGTTTTTGAAAAATTGGTTTTTGAAAGATTCGTTCGATTATGAACTATCAGAAAATTATCAGTTTAATATCCTGAACGGTGAAGTTTTCTCACAATCAGCACTCTGTGGTGGAGAGGTGGGAATGGCTTGGAAGAATTTTGTATGCAGCTTGTCCGGTCTAACTTCCGCCATTTTAATTTTGTTTCAAAGTTGCGGCCACTTATAACTCCTATATTAATCGATACTCGGTATCAATACAAACAAGTTCTGTTGGAGGTAAAATGTTCTAAAGTGTCACGTTTCCGAGATATGAGCTTTCAAAATTAAAGTCCAATCACTGATAACATCTTCAGCACAACTTTAGTAGCTCATTTCTCGGAAACGTGACACTTTAGAACATTTTGTCTCATACGAAACTGGTTTATATTGATAATAGCTATCGATTGGTATAGGTTTTTTGTATTGCCGCAATTTGAAAAAAAAAAATTCAAAAAGCTGGAAGTTAGGCCGGCCATTAAATTCAAACCCCTTTCCAAAGTAAGATTCTAGAATAAATTTCTCCAAAACAACCCAGTTTGCACCCCAAGTTATCGGGTCAAAATTTTGATGTAATTTTTTTTTTTAAGCTTTGCCCCACTCTGGGAATTTCTCCTGTATCGTGGGTGCGTTTACAAACATTTAAGCTCACATACACAAACAGCCAGACCCGGAACAACTACCTGTAGGCCAAACAATTTGTTCCGTGCGGGAATCGAACCAGCGACACGAAGCGCAGCAGTCAATCGCTCAGCCACGCGCGCTAACCATGCCGTCAAAAATTAGGTCTAGTGTCACTCTTTTCAAGGAATGCACCCAATTACCAATCAACCTGTATTTTATAACATCTATAAATTGTTTAATACCTATTACTATTCCATGCGAATAAATTTTTGATTTGATTTCGACACTACAAAAATAATTTAAAATTAACTTTTTTTTTATTCAAATCCTCTCTTTGATGGTAATTCTTTTAACGAGAGCCTAATCTTAAAGTTCAAAAGTTTGTTAAAAGAAATCTCCTGTAATAAGAACGGCTAAGCAAAAGATTTCAAAGAAATAATCTTTTAAAACATAATCTCTGCGTTTACTTACTTTAGCGAAGTTCAAATGAAGTGCTAAGCAGCTAAGGGATTTAATTCATTGATGTTATTCTCAAGTTTTTGTTGATATCGGTTTTTTACCAAAAGTTACAGGTACTTACTAAATTTAGTGTTTTGTTTATCATTTGGGTTTATAAAGGGTGTAAATAGACCCTTAACATAGCCGTAAGACTCTTGTTCTCCCCGTCTTTGCGATTATTTTTTTGTTCTAGACCATACCTGGGAGCCTTCTAGTTACGGAGATATTGGGAGTCAAAGTTCCAACTTTTTCACAAGTTTTTTTTTTTTAATACATGTTTTTAATGTAAGATTTTTACTTTACACACCTCCAAGACCCGCGTACTATTCAATCCGGATGGATTGAATAGAATTCCCAGGTATGGTCTAGAACAAAAAAATGATCGCAAAGACGGGGAGAACACGTGCCTTTCAGTTATGTTTAGGGTCTAGTCCCTTTATAAGTAAATAACAAGGCACTTATATAAAATAACAAGACAAAGTTCCAGTGATATCTCTCGTTGAATGTGTTTTCACCCGTGTATGCATTGTCAACAGTTTACGTATCGCATCGGTGGTAGGTAGGGTGACCAAAATAGAAGAGTGAAGGAGAATTTCTTCTAGTGAAATGTGACTTTATCTTTTGTTTGTAAAGCGATTCAAAAAGTAAGTCAGTTAAGTCAACTGCCGAACAAAGATTTAAAAAGGTCTCCCTCAGTACAGACGCCAGCACATCAAGCTACTACAATAAGTCAAATTTCTTTAATAATGTCGGATCAGGTCAATAGTACGGACATAAAATGAATCGGAAAGCGTGCCAGTATACAGTGGTGGCATCAAGCGACTTACTTACAAGTCTACAGACAACACTGCGTGTTTGTACAGAGCCCTGATGTCCAGCTCGAGGGGAGGACGACAGTCAGTGTCGGATCGCGGCGGAGTTGAGACGTCTTGGAACTGTACCCGATTTATTGTGCCCGTGTTGGTGTGTTAAGTTGTAATCTCAAGTAATTCGTTAGTTGTGCTAGAAACAGTGTATTACAATGGATTTTTCTCTCATTGAGAGAAATGGGGGAAAAGTACTTTTGTTCGAATTGGAATTCCCAAATTAATAAGTGTCAACAAAAATTATGTTACTCTCCCAAAATTACTCTCGGTTTTACAAGAAAATACAACAATTAACAAAATAAAATTACAATTAGAACCAATAAAAGAAAACAAATTAATATAGAAAAGGACCATTTAATTATTAGCACGCAACTGCAGTTGGTACGGGGAGGTATTGAGATTGGGCATTTTTTAGAAATTCATCGTTAGCTTTTTCCTCTTTTGCTTTTTCTCTTCTCCTCTTTTTCTCTTTTCCCGTCGCGAAACCCCGTCGTGTACGTGACCCTAGCGGGAAAGTGGCTCCTAGAGTGATATGAGTGGAACGTAAAATTAGTGTATAATCTGCTATGAATGTGAACCACATAAAAAATGGTGCGCTTTGTGGCACCAATTTTTTATGTGGTTCACATTCACAGCAGTCCCATGCCCACCACGTCCCATGCCCTCCCCGACTCTTGCTTGAGCCAGCCCGCGTGGCTGAGCTTGTAGTCCAAAATAAGTCCCTAAATAATGACACCACACAGATCCAGCCTGTCCCTTGCCGACGCCCTATGCCGAGGCTCTTTAAGCGTGTAGTCGCTTAGTTTGTAAGTTTTTTTTGCTCTGGCTGGAGGCCTTACACTCAAGGCACCCACAGGATAGTCCGGTTGAGCAGACCACAACCTCCTAGGTTGAACTGCGAGATGCCATTTCGAAATAAAAAAAATATATATAATTGAAGAATGAATAATTTTGGCAGCTTTGTAAAAGCCGAAAATCCTGAACCGTATCAGCTTGCACGGGTGTCTGATAATGAAAGCGGGTGCATTTTTGAACCGCTCTCTCAGCTATTAAATTTACAAAGAGCGAATGTATTACTCAGCAAGAACTTGTATATACCTCTCAGCAGCTGTCTGTGCCATGACCATTTGACACATAAGTGCTGGAATCAGTTGAAGGAAGGTCCCCTACATCAACATTTGAACTTGTTTAAAGAGGTTGATTTTTATTAATTTCACTACAAACAAATTTTAAATTACATAAATGGCTTATTGACAATTGTTTTTATAGTGTAAAAGAATTTCTTAAAAAAAAAAAGGAACCGATAGATATAGCTACCGAGTTCTACAAAGTATTTTAAGTAGACATATTTTTTTAAAGTTTTCTTTAATTAAAAGTCTTTTTTAATTAAGATTTAGAATAGATACGAAACCTGAATTGTAAATGTTATTCTTATTACCTAGACATATTATAATATTAATTTACACTAATTGATGTTGTATTAAAATTTTAAGATGTCCTAATATTAAAAAACATGTAAGATGACAACCCTATTGATAAGACCTTAATGTACCATGTTTTTATACAAATAAAATTATTCTATTCTATTCTATTTTACATCAAGTATCATTGAATAAGTATCCTTTCGACGTAAGTGATTTTAATTTTTATTATAGGTAGTTAATAATTTTCGTGTTTTTTTTTTATTCTCTTTTTTCTTATCATTCATACATTCCCAACGTTAACACTGGTGTGGAAAAAAAAGTCCCGTCTGACCCACCTTCACACTGAACTTTGAAAGTGTGACAGTGTGAAGGCTGGAAAAGAAATTTCTCCACGTTAACACTGGTGTGAATGTTCAGTGTGAAGGTGGGTCAGTCGTGATAAATCCTGACATATACGACATATATTTTGAACTTTATCGCATAAAGCATTGGGTTCAAGGTTGATTGGGGAAAATTTGACAGTTTCGGGTAGATTTATTTGCTGGCATCTGTACATACCTACTATTGATACTGATGATAAGACCGTTATTGTTACCATACATTCAGCAATATTGTAAAAGAGCTGCTATACAATTTTGGTGTGCAATGAAGTATATTTTATCTATTATATAAATCTGTTAGTAATCGAATTATTAGTTTCCTTTGTAGTTAATTTTCTATTTAGCAGGAATTTGGAATATTTTGTCCCACGTTTTGCTTCTAACTGGTCACCCTACTATTGAGGGTGAATTCCGGATGTTTTTACACCTCCACCCCTTATTGGATTTCTTTCATTGCCATCTATAAGTGGTAATAAACTCCAGACAAAGAATAACGCCTTATTTTGTCCTTGAAATGTGTAGTTTTTGTATGGCAATATTATCAAGCTTGTAACGTCATTAATTCGTAGTTCCATTAGAACACTTAGCAAATTAAGTGATATTTAAAATATACAACAAGATACCTATTGACATTCTGAGCACTAAGGAACTTCCAGTATTTAAAAATAAACTGCGTAAAAATATTAATTGAGAAAGCATACTACACGATCCAAGATTTCTTGAACCATTGAATATTGAAGATTTGTTGACCATGTAATAATTTGACTGTATATTCATATTTTGACATTTATAATAACCAAATTTGACAAGTAAAATAATTTTAAATGTAATGCCATTACATAATTAATGTATGCCTATTAGGCAGGACATATTGGAACTTAAATTTATTGTTTAGACCTGTAACTAACATATGCCCACAATAAAATATTTTGAATTTGAATTTGAATTTGAATTTATTTAACTAAGTAAGCTTTAAACCCTCAACAGTTCATAATTTAATGAAACATAATTGGGCAAAGGCTTCAGCATAATTATATTGACTACAAATATTGTACATTGAAGGATTGATGAAAAAAAAAACATCAATAATATTATACTTCTTCAGAGCAGCTCGTGGCTAAGTAATAACAGCCGCTCGGATCGATCTTTAGGTTAAGCCGCGCTTGTCTAGGTTGGTCTGTGCATGGGTGACCACCCATTACATACCGGGTTTCCTCCGTGCCTCGGAAAGCTCGTTAAGCCGTTGGTCCCGGGTGTCATTTGTAGATCTTTGACAGTCGTTATAGGTAGTCAGTGGCCCAAAAAGTCTGACAACCAGTCTTACCAAGGGGTATCGTATTACCCAGTACTAACTGAATTGTGGAGGTCAGATAGGCAGTCGGCTCCATGTAAAATACTGGTATTCAGCTGCATCCGGTTAGACTGGAAGCCGACACCAACATAGTTGGGAAAAGGCTAGGCAGATGATGATGATGAACTTATTTTGTTTCTTGAACGAAACGTAATCTTCTTCTTCCTCTATCTGGTGTCACTCCAATTACTGAAGGTTTGTCTATCAACTCGGACTGAAATAGTCTTGGCTGAGTAACATTGAATGGCCCGGAAACAACGAATGGACCGGAATCACTAGTGCTGCTGAACTGTTCCACCTCGCAAAAGACAAGAAGAAAACGTTAATTACTTTTATTAAACACGTACTCCTGTAAATTAATACTCCAGTTTTCCTTTAATGTGGGACGCAACATGCGTCGATACTCTTGCGCCATCACATCTTCCAAGCTCGTCGTGCTGTGCTGGCGCTACCGTTGCGGCTGCGGAGAACCTCAAGCGGCGTAAATATAGAAATCTTTGTGGTAACTATATTTTCGAGCCGTTTGGGGTTGAAATTCTGGGGTCGTGGGCTCCGAGTGCTCATAGCCTGTGTAAGGAAATTTCGAAACGCCTAGTTGACGCTTCCCGTGACCCAAGGGCTGGTTTTTACTTTGGCCAGAGGCTAAGTTGCCATACAACGTGGCAACGCCGCCAGTCTCTTGGGCACATTACCAGCTGACAGCGTTGAGGAGGAGTTTATTGATGCCCTTTTAGGTTTGTTGTTAGTTTATTTATTATAGGTTATTTAATAGTTTTTAATTAATAATGTATTCAGTTACCATATTTAAGGATTAAAGTTAATATTTTTTAATACTTTTCTCTCTTCATTATTTTATACATCTTCAAAATTATTTAACATCGCACTTGAAGAGTATGAGAACTAACTACTTAAAATAGATGAGAACTATTTTAAGTAGTTAGTTCTCATACTCTACCAGCGTCAACGCTCGCTTAATACTTCAATTTATATTCAACTTACTTTTAATACAATACTAAACTCAACTAAATAGTCAACGCTGACACTAAAACTGTACTAAATATAATACTCCACACTGTACACTGACAGTTAAAATGCACTAAACATGGCCAACTTTAGTTACTATTTAGTGCTAAGAGGTGATGGTGTTCATAAAACAGAACGGTTTGTTCAACTTTTAGTGTACAAGTGTCTGTGTCGACCTCGTAATTACTTGACCACTTTTGAATTACCTACAGCAAAATGAAAATTCATTAAGATTTCACTAACACTCAGAAAAAAAGGTAGATCTTGATAAGGGGCAATCGCTTTCAAAGAAAAACTTTAAATTGGCTTTTTATGGCTAACAAGTATTTATTTTCTAAACCAAAAGCCCCGTGATAAGTTTTTCAAACTAATACATAATGATACAGATGATGTTTTATTTCACTGTGCAATACTTGTGTATTAATCAGAGGTGGAAAACTAACTGTAACACTGTGTAGACAATATAAGTGTTAGAATAATAAATTACTATCTTATTTATTTCTACAACAGGTTTCTACAATATTTGCAAAAGCTTTTAGGGAACTTGTCCTTCCAATCACATCGTTATCTCAGCGTTATCAAGTGACATTCAACCAAAGGGTGGTAAAGTAATTACGGGGTCGACTTTACTTAGTAGTTTTAATAAAATGATAATTTATCTCTCTTTTTCCAAGAGAAACACAGTTTTCTTGTTCTGAATAACCAAAAAAAAGCTAGAATTTTATTAAAATGTCATATTATGTCATCGTCATCGTAATGAATCTGGAATTAAAACTAAATTGAATTAAGATAAGATATAAAAACTGTCAAGTTTATAAAGATAGAAGAATTAATAGGACTAAGAAATTATTTAGAGTGCCTCGTTTTGGATAAGGGACCTACTTTTAGGGGTTAAAAAATTCAACCAAGTTAAATCAGCGGTATCAATTTCAATTTTCTCAATTTATTTTATAAATAATTGTAAACCAGACTCTTCAATCTTAGTACATCTTCAGGGTTCTATTGTCAAATGGGAAAACAGAACCCTTATAGATTCGTCTTCTCCGTCTGTCTGTCTGTATATTACTCCGTATGTCAACAAAGTAGAAAGTGCTTGGAAGATTGTTTTATTTTTTGCGTTTGAGTTGCGGCTATATGTAACTCCTATATTAATCGATAGTCGGTATCAATACAAAGAAGTTTTGTTTGAGGCAAAATTTTCTAAAGTGTCACGTTTCCGAGATATGAGCTATCAAAATTAAAGTCCATTCAGTGATGGCATCTACAGCACAACTTTGATAGCTTATATCTCGGAAACGTGACACTTTAGAAGATTTTATTTAATACAAGACTTGTTTGTATTGATACCAGCTATCGATTAATATAGGTTTTGTGCATGGCCGCAACTTTGAAAAAAAATTAAATGCTGGAAGTTAGGCCGGCCATTAAATTCAAACTCCTTTGGAGAGCAGGCGTTCTCATTTTATTTTATTTATTGGACATAATAAATAAAATAAAATGAGAACATGCTACAGTTACATGCTACAGAAAATACAAAAAAATCTTAACAGCTAAAGATCATGAACATAATTATGAACAATAAAGCAGATGAATTGTGGAATGGATCGAAAATGAACACTCGCTTGAGTGTAATATTCACTCTAGAGAAGCCTCTGGTATCAAGTGATGCCTGAAGTCACGAATGGAGCGATACCCACTTCCCATACATCATCAGTCTGTCTAGCCTTTTTCCAACTTTGTTGGGGTCGGCTTCCAGTCTAACCAGATGCAGCTGAATACCAGTATTTTACATGGAATGACTGCCTGTCTGACCTCCACAACCCAGTTAGTACTGGGTAATACGATAATCCTTGGTAACACGGATTGTTAGACTTTCGGGCCACTGACTAACAGCTTAACGTGCTTTCCAAGGCACGGAGGAAACTCGGTGTGTAATGGGTGGTCACCCATCCACAGACCAACCTAGGCAATCGCGGCATTTCCTCTGCATTCTCCCATAAAACCAACGTCAAAAAACGTTAAACAGAAACTCGAAACTATTAGTAGGACACACATCTT
Source organism: Noctua janthe (assembly GCA_910589295.1). NCBI lineage: Eukaryota > Metazoa > Arthropoda > Insecta > Lepidoptera > Noctuidae > Noctua > Noctua janthe. Next base: position 13,862,262 of record OU342573.1, read on the forward strand.
TAGTTGGTAACGCTTCAGGCCGTTGTAATTTCCCAAGGGATGGTCCAAGCCACAAAAAACACAGATTCAGAAGTTTCGATCCGTATATCCATGACCATCATTCTCCTGCCCTCCATCATCATATCAGCCCGGAATCACACTGCTGGGTCTATAGGTCTCCCTTTTCTACTGCCACACTTCCCGATTCTGTGTTTCTCCTCCTGCGCTTTTACCAGAGCATACCATAGCACCTACCGCCGCATGATTTAGTTTTCGACAGCCCATTGCCATCGACCGGGCACAAATCCAGGCTCCAAGACTGCTTGGTACTGAAAAAACTCAGAAAACTTTTTGCCGAACACCCCAGACCCTCATGCTCAGCAGAAGCGTTTGAGACCAGTCTAGGCAAACGAGACTGTCTCCTGCCCTTATCCTTGCCTTTTGTTAGGCTTTATCTCAGTGGTCCTGAGCCGCAATATCATCCTTCACACGGTCCAACTATCGTTTATTTGCTCTTTGCTCTTTTTTAGAACCACGGCTGCCTCAGAGCCGGAGTGATATCTTACACTGAGCTGTCCTAGTGTACGGTTACCATTGACAGCACAACATCACATCAGTAATCCCTGAAAGGTTAGGCAGAGGTGTACCTAATAGTACACCCACATTTCGCTAGTTATGTTTTAAGTCCCATGTAATAGGGGGCGAACATATTGCCATCAACCGGCACGAATCCAGTTTCCATGGCTGCTACTGAGAAATCCCTGTTACAAAAACCCCATAGCAATTTGCTGAATCGAACCGCTCAGCAGTCGCAATTGTGACCACTGGACCAAGGACTGGACAAGGTAGTACCATTGACATCTTCTTTCTTTTTCGCGTGGCTAGTACCTAACCTGGTCATCATCATCTGCCTAGCCTTTTCCCAACTATATTGGGGTCGGCTTCCAGTGTAACCGGATGCAGTTGAATAGAAGTATTTTACATGAAGCCAGTTAGTACTGGGTAATACGATACCCCTTGGTAAGACTGGTTGTCAGACTTTTTGGGCCACTGACACCTAGGACCAAACCTGGTGTCAGAGTTATTATACCGCCCATGGGCCTCTGACTTAGCTTTACGTGCCATCAAGAAATATCTCTCAGGCACGCTGGTTTTACCATTGACATGAGCGGTACTGTTGTTGATGTGTGCGCATTTTTACTCGTTGCAAAGAGTGGTCCTTCTCAACCTGTCTATTACGTGGTCTGTCCCTCGATCCGGTAGGGCTGTTTAATCAACGCTCTGCTTATGTTCCGGTTTGAGATTACTATATAACTTGATACCTGATGGCGGTGAAGGCTGTTATTATTATATACAGGTATGTATAAGTGCGTAGTTTGAAATTGGATTTAGATGAGCTTAACGAAAATATTGATTACTAGCTGCTGCCCGCGACTTCGTTCGCGTGGAAATTTTGTTGTGTATGTGTGTTCGATTCCTGGGTTGGGTAAAGTGTTGTTTGGTCATTCCATCAGGGATTTCTCCTAGGAAGAAACCTATTACGAATATTTTTGCAAAATTTGAACAGGATCTATGCAGTACTTTTTGCGCCAATTCGGAACATCGATTTTGATTTTTACGATTTTATTATATTATTTAGATATTGATTAAAGTAAGACTTTCAGAGTGTTGTAAAGTATATTTGTTTATATCGACTTGACTTGGCGCTTGAGGAGCTCGTGGCGAAATAATGACAGCCTTTAGGGACGATCTTTAGGTCAAGCCGCGTTTGCCTAGATTTGTTCGTGGATGGGTGACCACCTGTTACATACCGAGTTTCCTCCGTGCCTCTGAAAGCACGATCAGCTGTTGGTTCTAGCTGTTATTTGTAGATCTTTGACATTGCAGTCGTTACAGGTAGTCAGTGGCCCGTCTGTCTGACAACCACTCTTACCAAGGGTATCGTATTATTATAATATTTAGAACATTCCTGCCCAGCATGGCGTAATTAAAATCCAAAAATATCTTATCTATTTATGTAAATTTTCGATTTATATTTTACGTTGATTACAGCTTCCATACAAAATCAAAATGTCCCTCGTCCAGGTAGCACCAAACTTTTGTTTTTTTTTTTTATCTAATCATGTTATTATCATAAATATGCTACATTGCACCTATTCTATACTGTTATGGCCTTGTTATAAAACAAATAAAAAATCGTTACCTGCCTATTATTTAAAAAAAAACATGGATAAAAATATGGGCCGAATTTGATTCCAGTGTGTGACATAACACGAAATACACATTAGTTTTTAATTTTAAAATCACAGCAACTCTAAAAGTATTTTTTTATGCTGGCTAAAACATAAATCTTTTAAATATTGCATCCGTTGTATATTTTCTAATAACTTATTAAGATGAATTTATTAGCGATATAAACAAATCTCTAAAGGTGAGAAAGTGTTGGGATTTTAATTTTAGGTAACTTGGCCATGTTTATATTTACGTGTTACATGTTTATTGTAGCTATTTGTATTAGCGCCATCTTCTGGATTTTAAAATCACGAATACTACATGAAAGTAATATAGTATGTACAGTCGAACAGCAAATTGTGAATGAATCAATCGATTAAATTTTGTAGTATAGCAGGCAGTATGCTTTTCCCATCTTTCTTGGGGTCGGCGCCACACGTTTTTTTTTCTTCCTTTCTCCTCTGTCAACCGTCACGCTATCATTTACTCCTTCTTCTTTCATATCCTTGTTTCCTTGGTCTTCCTCTCCCTCTCCAACCATCAACATTTATATTCACCACTCTTTTAGTCAAGTGCGATCCGTCCCTCCTCATCAACTTTTTTGTAACTGGTGCAGCTTTCAAATTTCCTCTAATAATGCCTTAATTCATTCGTTACTTTATCCATTCTTGTTAAACCATACATCCACCTCAACATTCTCATAATTCTGTCTGGAGGATAAGGTATTAAATAAAATAAAAATTCAATGAAGTACAACATGAATTCGTTTAAATAATTTATTAATTTGTTATGCGAATATGTTACAATGTCGTGATGGCTGTTAGTAATGCACAAGGTGGTGGATTATTTGTCAAATCCTGGTAAGACCTACGTATTTTATAAGTTTATCTAGGCCATTACTGACATCAGTAAAGTAATACATCGTTTGATAGTCTGAACTTACATAACTTTATACATATTATAAATCTTAGAAAAGTCTGTAAGTAATCGAACATTCATTGAAATAATTTATTATTGGTATTGATCAACTTTCATTCCTATAGCCTTCGTCGAGTTGAATTTTTCCATTCTGACCTTGACCTTTACTAACACTTGCAGACGTTTCAGGAGTTGCGCCATATCATTATCATCGTCGTCGTCTCCTTCTCCAGAGTCCTCTGGTGCTGCAGTAGTACCTACTTCGGGTGTAGTGATGAGTTCAGTAGTGGTGGAAGAGGGTGTGGGGGTAGTAGTGGTACTAGGGGTAGTGGTATAGATAGGAGTTGTTATTGTGGTGGTAGTTGTGGGGGTGAGGGTCGTCGTAGTGGGGGCGGGGGTGGTGGAGGTAGTTGTGGTTGGGGCAGCGGTAGTGTTAGTAGTGGTGGTGGAGGTAGTTGTGGTGGGGGTAGTGGTCGTGGGAGCAGCTGTAGTGCTAGTAGTGGTCGTGGGGGTAGTTGTGGTAGTAGTCGGGGCGAGGGTGGTAGTGGTAGTAGTTGGAGCGAGGGTGGTAGTGGTAGTAGTCGGGGCGAGGGTGGTAGTGGTAGTAGTTGGGGCGAGGGTGGTAGTGGTAGTAGTCGGGGCGAGAGTGGTAGTGGTAGTAGTCGGGGCGAGGGTGGTAGTGGTAGTAGTTGGGGCGAGAGTGGTAGTGGTAGTAGTAGTAGTAGTGGTGGTTTCTTCTTCTTGTAAATTCTCGAAGTCAATTCCCGTTACTTCTTCGAACCATGATAAGTAAGGGCCCGGACGGACGTAACCTAATAGAAATAAATGTATATCAATAAAGAATATCTTAATTCAACAAATAATTATGTAATTAATATGAAACAAGATTATGGAAATTGTGATTGTAAAATGAAATAAAATTGTAATTATTTTTAAAGTACCTAAATAATATTATTAAAAAGAAATATTACCAAAAGGCAGACCAGAGTGGCAGGCATCGCTTCCTGACATCCTGAAGGAGAAGACGCCGATGAGAGTTGGAACGCTGTCGGAACCAACATGCACTAGTGGAGCACCGAAGTCACCCTGCGATCAATAAAAAAATCTTATATTTGACTGAATTAAGAAAATTGAGTGGCTAATTTCTATTCATTACAAAAAATCCCACAAATTCGATTTCCAGGTTTACGAGTACATTAAAAAGTCACATTCGTTATAAAAATATTTCTAAAATATTTTGACTGATAATAGAGCAATTTTGATCAGATAATTAGAGTGATCTTTATTTAAACTGATAATCATGATACGGCTTTAGCTATTGTCAAATATTCCACCCTCAGCCCCCACGGGGTGAGGGTGGAATATTTGACAATAGCTGAAGGCAACTAAGAGAATATCTGGAGGAGTTTTTTGAACTCCTCTGTACTGTAAGATCACCTCACCTCCACGCTAAGATCGCCGTGCCGACAGTTGGCTAGGGAAGAGCCTAACCGTGAGTTTGCCTGTTGGCTGGGTCCAGGCGCACCCAGGCACTAATATGCCTTACTTCTGCTAGCGGGCACTGCGGTGCGGACAGTTTAATCCCATACCGATCGTGAGAACTTGACTTAATTAGAGCAACTAAAAACTAAAACCTTAAATGTTTTCAGTTTTTATTTCAGTGACACTTTGTATAATTAAAATTATATTAAGAAAAAAGTTGTTATAAAAAATCTAAGCCTTACGCTGCAAGGAGACTGTGAGGTAACGTTGTAATAACGTGCACAGATTGTGGTCTCGGTGAAAACACTGGTCACGAATGTTCTAGAGCATTCACTGTTGGAGATTGCCCGGAGATGTACCCATTTCAGCGTATCCGACAAGTCACCTATAACATTAAGAAAAAAAAGTAACGTTTGTGCAGCATGTACGGGACATTCGCATACAAATTTTATCATAACTTCAGTACAAGTTTATAGAGTAAAATTTCAATGTAGGTGTGCATTAAAATGATTAAACGTTTCAAAAGAACAAGAACAGCTGTTTGGTTTTAATAACCGACAAAAAGATGGGATCTTTTAAAAATAAAAATAGTCGGTAATTCATTATAGCTGTACCAAAAGTACTGACATTCTAATAACCAGATATATTTAGTGATTATTTATACATCAGGAGTGAGAATGAGAAATAATGTTCTAATATGAAAGAATTATTTCCCTAGGGTTATTTAGAATAAGCAAAATGATAGAAGATACTGACCACTGGTCCATATTCTGCCATGTCCACTAATGTGGACTTGCTCGCCGTCGTAGTTACGGAACGCGTCAGCACTCGGCTGTATGCGGATCGGTTTCACCAAATCTGAATGAGGACATAACAATTTCATAAAACTGCAATAAAAGTTCTATAAAAAGACGTAGGGGTAGATGACTTAAAAAACTTTGTGGAGCAATTAAAAAACTTTGGCCCAGCGTTCTCGTGATTGCTTGCGACAAAAAAATTGTGTCGGGACCAGAGTCCAAGCTAATGATAGCCAGGGCTCCGGAGAAAGGAACCTCTTAAAAATACGAGCCGTGTCCAGCCCTTGATCCAGCTGCATAACAAGAACCTCTTCAGGTATTGGTGGAGGCTCTTGGCAATTAAGCTATTGTCTAAAACGACTATCGACACAATTATTGCTGATTGCACATACTACATGTCGACAACCTCGCGAGCCAAGTCAAGATACTTGATTTGCTTATCTTTCTCTGCTTTTACGAGGTCCTCGTCATGAAGGACCGTTATTTCAACAATCATTGCGCGCCGCTCCAATTGATCCACCACCACTATATCAAGCTTATTGGCATATTAGTATTACTTAAAGGGAAATAATTTATCGGGCGAATAAGAATTTAATTGGCGACCAATATACTGAATGGGCGACTATTGTCATCATCATCATCTACCTAGCCTTGTCCCAACTATGGTCGGGTCGGCTTCCAGTCTAACCGGATGCAGCTGAATACCAGTATTTTCCATGGATCGACTGCCTATCTGACCTCCACAACCCAGTACTGGGTAATACGATACCCCTTGGTAAGACTGATTGTCAGACTTTTTGGGCCACTGACTACCTGGGTAACGACTGTCAAAAATCTACAAATGACAGCCGGGACCAACGGCTTAACGTGCTTTCCGAGGCACGGAGGAAACTTGGTATGTAATAGGTGGTCACCCATCCACAGACCAACCTAGGCAATTGTAAAAAGTAAGTAACTATTTATCCGGTCTTTGCGGCAAGGAGAATATAGGAAGCAAGAGCTAGGTTAGGTTAGGTTACTTTAAACCCTGCAAACGGAAATAGGAGCCCCGCGCAGCGAGACTACGTCGACTACGCCTTATCTACGATCTAGTGGTTAATTGTAGCTGCCAACCTATTATTTTTGCTAACCATTTTAATTATTTTTAAAACCCTAAATCACATTAGTTTGTCGCCGCGTTAAATACATGCCTTACTTAAAACGACACGTCTGCTAGTAAGGTTGCCTTTGGAAAGAACAAGGTGTACTTACTGGTATAAACAATAGGGCGTTGCAGCTTCAGAAGTGCGATGTCGTTTGGCTGCGCAATTGTTGAAAGGTTGTTGTATGAGGGATGGATGTACCATTCCGTGCTTTCGTAAATGCTATCCGGGGTTTCAAAAGACAAGCCAACGCGAACTGTCACAGACGCAAGGCTGAGGAAGAAATGATGATCTGATTAGAACTCAGGAATACTATAAGGAGAGTATAAGCCTTTAATTCCTACACTTACTTTACAGTGCTTTGCGCAACAGTGATGACCCATTCCTTCGACACGATAGCTCCTCCAAAACGCCACAAATCACCATCAGTGGTAACTGTACGCAGGGCTACATGGTAAGGGAACTGGCCCTGCTGTGCTTCCCACCCCGACACTATACGCGACGATGACGATGCTACTACCATTTGTTCTAGATAAAAAAGGGCATTATAGTGATATTAGTTCATATGGACACTTTGTCTTGTAGGTGCGCGCTCACTAACGGTCAACCATTTCTCAACCTTATCGCTTAGGGCATAAGAGTGAAAAGTGATAGACCGTCAGTGAACTCTGTAGTACATAAATCAATTATTAAATATTGTTATTTTAATCTTCAATGATAAAATGTTAGATTTCTCTTACCGGGATCGATTTTATTCTCAACGCTGATTGGTTCTACGGCTTGGTACCGCGCGGATACCTGCAAAATAAAGGTAAGTGACTTATAGTGATTTGAGGACCATTAACTAAGGCGTCTTGTTGGGCAAATACCTTCAACTCCTAGCGACACGTTTTGCTGAAAGCGAAGCCGAGCCTCTTAAGAGAAATGAGAAGGAATTACCCTTAGTCTGAGAAATACGTGGACCAACCATAAGAAAAAAAAACCGACTTCCAAAAAAAACTTTAAAATTGGAAAATAAGTTTACTTTCGGAAGTCAATGTTTTGTTTGTTTCATTGACAGTTGCTTTATTGGAAAAAACGTTTTTTTTATTTATTTATTTTAATTGGCTCTTCAACAATGTGTACACTATTACATATAATATAGTAAAACATTACAAAATTAAGCCTAAGTGCCCCATTACTTAAAGAAGAGCACTACATGCACTAATTATGCGCCTAAATACCTATCTAAATATTTTATGCTTTTTAGTTGTGGTACCTCACACAAATCCTTGTGAAGTATCAATTTTATATTGTAACTAGATGTTATTAGCACATCCACATAGACGAAGAAGAAAAAATGTTTATTATTATTAAAGAGGATAACTCACATAATGCATTGAATCAAAGTTAATAAATAAAGAACCACCGCGCGAGCTTTTTCTACCGAATAAAAAAAGAATCACTCAATTCGGACTAGTAATCACGGAGAAATTGGACAGCATACAAGAAAAAAGAAGATGCTGGTGGAATACATAAAATCCTCCGTTTTTAGAAGTCGGGTAAAAATATACATTCACTTTTGAAATTTGACAACAGTATACGAATGTTGCGCAATTATAACCAACTGAGTTTGATGGCTTTTAAAAAGGGACTTCGCCCAGTAGCGGGGCAATACAAGTCGTAATTTTGTGTGAAAAGAGCTAGGCAATTATAATATTATGGTGATAACGACACGGTTGGCACAGTGGCTGGTTGCTGCGTTGCGTGTCGTGGGTACGATCACAGCACGGAAAAAATATTTGTATAGCCCACAAGTAGATGTTCCGGTTCTATTTGTGTATGTGAGTTTATATATTTGTAAACGCACTCACGACACAGGAGAAATTCTTAATGTGGGGCAATGTTAAAAATAATTATGAAAAAATGTATTACCTGATATGCCGTCAGCAGAAATAAAAACAACCCTGATTTGGTAAACATCTTGAATGCGAACGACTGTTATTCAAAATAGCTAAGCTTTCTTATTTATACCATAATATCAGTTATTATGCAGATTAAAATCAGAAACTTGACAAGATAAAGTACATTAGTTAACCAGGCGCTAAACCCGTCACCGACAACGTTGGTATAAATGACCGATATTTTTTTTTAACAATATTAGATAATTGTAAAACGATTTTTTTAATTTAAAATCAGCCACAGCACTAATTTACAAATTTACAACGTGATTTATATTGATTTAACAGTAAAAGGCTCGTATAACTCCTAGCACAGACACATTTACAAATCTTGTAATGAACAATACAAACGGATAAAGGAATATTAACGCTTGGTCTATTTATGGAGATGACTGAGGCTTTCGACTTTGTGAAACATGACATACTTTTGAAGGAAATAGGGAAAATTTCCACAAACTTATAAAATCTTATTTAACTGGTAAGTAACAGATATAATTATGATAATTATGCCTAATTCAAATACAAAAAAAAAAAAAAATATTTCCAGGGTAAAATAGTTAAATATGGTACTTTCCAAGGCAGTACATTAGGACCTTTACTATTTATCATTTATATTAATGACTTGCCCGTTAATGTTGACGGTTACACTACAAGCAAACTACTCTACGCAAAAATGACAGCGGGGAAACGATTTTTTGTGGAGTGAAAAATCACGGTAAGATTTAATGTAATGTACTCAAAACATTGGGTTGCATTGAACAGTACAGGGGTCATGGAGGTATTTATAGTAAAGTTATGACAACTTAATTTTTTTTTTACTCCAGTATGGCTAGATAATGTTAAATAAAACCCTGTCCGTTCCGTGAAGGTATTATTAGGTATCGAGATTCGATTCCATTTTTGTATGTATTTTTTTACAGATAATAAGTAAAAAGTCACCCATAAAAATTTAATGAAATGAGTAATCTTTCATGTAGGGGCGCGGGCTGTGACACTCAGGGCGCTTCTCGAGTAGTGACGTCATAAATACACAATATTGACGATCAAACACACTAACGCCGAAGATGGTGAATGTCCTTTTAAAAATTTGCTAGATTTGAAAAATTGTGATAATTTGGGCACGATAATCCCACACGAATCACGATATGCCTCCCACTAGGTGGGCCGATGACCTGGTGAAGGTTGCAGAAATCCGCTGGATGAGAGACGCACGGGACCGGTCAATGTGGCGACACTTGGGGGCTTCGTCTTTCGGCTGAAATCATGATGATCATCATAAATCGTGCATTTTAAAACTCATTAATAAGATTACTTACTTTCATGCATATTTTATGTTTCTTATTTTATTTGGTAGTGGTTTTTAAAACCTATATGCCCCTTTCGGATCGAATAGGGATGTTATTAATATTGTAAAACGTAACTAGAAGGTAAAGAAAAAAAAAAATTGCAATGACTGGGAGAAAAAGTGCCTTTCCGCTTCGTTAATAATAAATGGTTGTAAAAGTACCCTTTACTTTTACAACCATTTATTAATTTAATTTTACATAAGTGGTTTCTGTACTAAGAAGCGGCGCTGTGGGTCATTATGACCCAGTGTCGTATTCGATAGGTATGTATCTGATTAAGAAATTTTTCAGAAAAATGATAATTCGACAACGAGGAAAAACATCACACTTAATTAGCTACTATCAAATTACTGTTAATCAGTAATCAACTACAACGTACAAGGTCATGTTTGACATTGACGTATTCGTTTTTTAAATGTAACTGTTTACATAACTAAAAAATTGCATCAAGTAATTCCTCCACAACGCTGACGTCTATTACTGTTAATTTATCCCGATTAAGGCATGCGGAACCCAGAGTTCCGATGTTCTGAGAGCCCGCCTAAGATTGACCTTCACCCATCTGTGTATCGAATAAAAATACTTTTTAGAAATCAGAATAGTCTAGACTATACAAATTGCGAATGGGTTGCCTGATGAAACTAACCCTAGAACTACAACATTTTAATTTAGTTCTAAGAATCACAACATGGGTTGCGCGCAGCCTAAAATAAATCTACGATTTTCTAGAAACTTATAAACTTTAATGACCTTAACAACAATATATAATAAGTTACTATGCACATTATAAGACCACATGAAAAAGCATTTAGTGAAAAACAACTTTTAAGATTGAGGTTAAATTTTTAAAGAACCAGGCTTTTTAAATATGTCTGTACTAACTGGAGGCTTAGATTTCTAAGAAATGTGCTCCTTTTAAGTTTTTTTACTGTTGACCTCCTCCTTGAGTATGACTTACAAGTTTATAGAGATTCAACGTCCAACAATTATCACCCTCGGAGTGTTCGAATATATGTTCCGTGTCTGCAATATCCCATGCTTAGTCATCCGAAGAACTGAATCGGGCACCAGCATATTCCTCCAAAATGAAAAATGAATGAAAATTCTAGAAGACATGATGTTGATGCCATATTATAGCGATACTCGTGTGATTAAAGTAAAAATAAATGAATTTCAGGGTGACCCCAACATATAATTACTCGAAAACAAATGAGCGCACGCTCTCCGCGAAGTGGTACGGGCTACAGGCAGCTAAATACTGAAAGTCGTCAAATGCACAGATTTCTTAGTCAATATTATCTCGTTAAAACTACAACAACAAGTTTTTTTTGTTATACTTCATGGTCCCCTGCAGCCGCTTTTGGTTTTAGTATCTTTTTTCGAAGCAGTATATCATCAATCAGCAATTTCTTCTCCTTCTTGCTTGGTGTGACTTTCATATTCACTTATTAGCACCAGAACAGTCGCTACCGGGTAAAATATGCTAACTTTCTCTTTAAACGCCACATAGTATTCGAACACGTAGCAGAAACTGAGTGCGATGGCCGGAGGGTGTTCCTTATTTCTGTACCGAAAAAGCCAGCGATAAAAAATTTGGTAGAAAAAGATTTGACATGATTCTCTGTGGTATTTTTACCCAGAAGCGCCTCTCAGCGGGTAACAACAAAAGTGTACAAAAAAAGTGTTTCGACGTGCTTATCAATGAAATTCGTGTTAATCAACAATTTTATTAGTCCTAGTTTAGTTAAACTGTTTATTTCTACTTGCTTCGGTGAAGGAATACATCGTGAGGAAACCAGCTTGCCTGAGAGATATTTCTTGAAGGCATGTAAAACCAAGTCAGTGGCCCATGGGCGGCATAAAAATTCTGAGACCAGGTAAGACACTAACCACACGATAAAGAAGAAGTTTAGTTAGTTGTAGTTTTAATGATAAATTTACTTGCTGAAAATGTCTCTGGGCACTCCTACCATTCCGTAGAAACTCCATTACGTTTAGAGAATATACCACGGGCTGACAGCAGAACTAGGAAGACATATTCCATTCTGCTCACCAATTTTAAGCGCACATATGATATTCATACCAAGATATTCCACGATGCGCACCTACCGGTTGCAGTAATAATTAGACGGCATTGATAAAACGTCGGTAACAAATATTTTTTTTAATTTTATTAGTGATAATTTTCTTATAAAATAGAAAAGAACGATTAAACTAAAATAACATATTTTAAACGACGAGTACCTAACACTAAATATTTTCATTGCTCTGTAAATGACCCATACAGCAATTTATGGTTGAGGGTACTGGAAACGAAACCTCTGCGCAAATTCTCTCAAGATGCCGCTGTAGCTGGCCCGGACCCTGCAGTGATGTGCGCCGTTTTCGCATAGTCTTGTAGACACAGTTTACTTGCGACTCAGCGAACATCCCTGATACGCTCCAGAGTCGTGGCAGCCTCATCAGCACCCTCAACATATTATTATATTACACATACAGAACATTGTACTGTGTGCGAGTATATGAGACCCATAGGCTGCTCGTGTAGAAAGTTTTACAATACGCTGAACAAAGTCGTCTTCGCATAAGTGGTAGCTAAAACGAGCAAACCAGTGAGCCAACATATTCGCCCTCACAGACAACGCCCTGCGCCCCCTCTCAATGCCTGCATCATCTTTCAGATCAGAGCAACAATTATTATGTCCAAGATATTTAAAATTTTCCTCCCTCTTAAGTGTTGTACCACATAATTTAATGACAGTAATCGTTTCTGGACATTTTCCTCTGGCCTGAAAGACCATGCATTCAGTATTCTTAACTTTATAAATCAAGCCATGGCTGTGAGCGTACTTTTCAAAGATGCTCAAAAGTCTACAGAGACCGCAAACAGAAGCATTCAGCACCACCATGTCGTCCGCATAACTGATATTATTGAGACACATATCTTTAATGTGGAAACCGACACGGGTCCCACTGAGCTTCTCTATGAACGCGTTAACATACAGATTGAAGAGCTTGGGTGAGGTCTCTCTTACCTCACCCCGGACTCCAACCTGTACAGCTCGTTATACGCATTCAACCATCGTACGGCATGACCGGATTATGAAACCAAAACTTAAAGATCCTGCTGTGTTCAGTTAGTCGGGATATAATTTATTATCTTTCAATTTTCGCTACAAGCTACCAAAATTAACTAGGTCAAAAGCCCTCGATAGGTCGAGGAAGCAAGCATAAATTGACGTTCGCCGTTTCGTGCGTTACTTGATAGTTTGCTTCACACACAAGATGGCTGTCTCAGTAGAGAATCTCGGCCTGAAACCGAACTGGTTGTTACTGATGTTTAGGTATATAACTTCCAAAGGATTGGAATCGTGCAAACATTACATCACAAGGGTGTTTCAAAGGGTAACGTGGAGGACAATCGTCTAGGATCTCCACCTTGTCAATGGTTTTTGGCTTGTCCAAATGAAATATTTCTATCGCAGCACAACACCATTGTACAACAACAACACGGCTTCGTTAAACAGCTATCAACCACCATACAACTTTACTCCGTCTCCAGTTTTTTGTTTGATAGTCACGATAATGACCAGCAAGTAGACGCAGTATACACAGATTTATGTCAGGCCTTTGACGAGGTGAACCATGAATTCTTGCTTAATAAAATTTCCTTCAACAGAATTTGAAGCAATATTACTTGCTGTTTACATTTTTGTGTTATCCTGGTATTGCATAACTTAACATAACTTCACGCCTGTAATCGCCGAAGGGTTAGGCATAGGTGTACTTTATAGCACACCCACATTTCGCCAGTTATGTTTAAATTCAATTTAATTCAATTCGTGAAAAAATAACTTATACGCACTTAAAAAAACTCATTTATTTTGAAATCACCAACAGACACTTTCATTTTATTAAAGATATAATAGACTTAGTGCAAAAATTTAATAAAAAAGGATTTTCAATTGAAAAACAACATAAAACATTATTATATTTTTATTTATTGTAATGTGAACAGTAATGATGGTCAAGGTGGTTAATGCTGCACCTCTCATGCTCTAATGCTCACATGGGGTGATCATGAGGTGGGGTGTTCAAATCCGGATTAATACCAATGTCACTTTTTCATTTCATAGGTAAATACGTATTTTATAAGTTTATCTTAGCCATCACTGACATCAGAAAAGCAAAACAATCATCTTAATTAGTTTTTAATAGCTTAATAAATTAGTGTTTGTGATGATCAACTTTCATTCCTATTGCGTTCGTCGAGTTGAATTTGTCCATTCTGACCTTGACCTTGACAAACACTTGAAGACGTTTCAAGAGTTGCGCCATATCTTCATCATTATCAGATTCTGAGCTGTCGCCTTCTTCTCCAGAGCCCTCTGCATCTCCTTCGGGAGTAGTACTCTCTGGTATCTGTTCTCCAGATTCAGTAGTAGTAGTGGGATTTTCGGGGGTAGTAGTGGGGCCAGCTGTCGCTGTAGTGGGGGCAGCTGTAGTAGGGGTAGGGGTATCCGTGGTGGAAGGGATATTAGTGGTAGAGAGGGTAGTGGTTGGCTCCACCGTAGTGGTAGAGGAGGTTGTGGTGGGCGCCGCTGTAGTGGTAGAGGAGGTTGTGGTGGGCCCCACCGTAGTGGTTGTAGGCAGCCAGGGAGTGGTGGCAAAATCATCTTCTTCATCATCATCTCCTGGATTTTCAAAGTCAATATCCGTTATTTGTCTGAACCAAGGTTGGTAAGGTCCTGGACGGGTGTAACCTGTGATAGAAATAATTGTATTTTAATAAAGATTCGTAGCAAAAATTATAAATGATTTTAAGAGGATGGCAAAAAATAATTAACTACATATTACATTTATAGTTATACCCTTTTAAAGTTCATTTAATAGTTTTTAATTGTAATGGAATGTTTAATGGAAATTATTTAAAGCACATTTAGATGTTTTTCATGTTTGGATGGTTTTTAGTGATCAATACTTTAACTACATTATTGTACTCAACAATGTAATCAACTTAAACTAATCTGAAATCGTAAAAAAAATCAAATCAGCAGAATTCACCCACATCGAAAATATTATGCGTTTTATACATAATATTTGATTATTATGTAGATTGATTTTTATTGCAAAATAACACAATATTTCTAAGGGTTTCCAGCGCTGATACGAGGAGTTTTTTTTTTTTGTTATGATGTCGCTGAAAAAAATATTCATAAAAATTTATAAATTAAAATATAATTAAGTTGTATTACCAGTAGGCATACCACTAGGGCAGGAGTTGTCTTCGGCTGTAGTAAACACGAAGAGGCCGATGAGGGTCGGAACGCCATCGGCGCCAGTGTGGACTAGTGGGCCACCAAAATCACCCTGGTACCAAGAAAGAAAACTCAGTAATCAAAATTAACTGACTTTCAGAATTAAGAGCATAAAGTAACATTCCCACGGCTTGAACCCAGGCTTTCTCTCGCTGAGACTGGGTGGGCCGTACACCATGAGGGCCCAAAGTGGTTTAGGTGACATGTAATAGTGGATGAAATAAATGATACAAAGTGTCTGCTTCAGGTTGGAATCTATGACCTAACCAATAAATAGGCCATCGCTGCCTACCACTAACCTAAATGCCGGGAATTTTTTCTCACCGCGTATGTAGTAAAACTACTACGTCTGCATTAATTTGTTTTCACGGCTGTCGCTGTCAAGAAGATATTATGTTAGTTCCTTTAAATCTTACTCGGCAAGCAGTCTGTGAGGTCACGTTGTAGTATTCTGCGCAGACAATGGTGTTAAGGACGGTACCGTCCGGGTATGACCTGGCGCAGTCAATGTTGGAGATCCCCCGCAGGTTTACCCATCTCAGCACATCACCAATAGCACCTATAAATTATGAGAAATTACAACATTGATGACAAGTATAAAACGTTTATTAAAACCTAAGGCACCTATGAGAGGTTACAAGTTAGGTGTGTAAAACCAGTAAGAAGCTTTAAGGTTATTATTTATATAACTGTATTTTGAAATCCTCAATGGATGTCCTCGGCCCTGGAGTAAGCGGTGAGGTCTGTTAGACTCGTACTGACTAAAACCACAACGGTGTTCCTTCGCACACTTGCGCCGGGGGGCAGCGGGATCTGATGTGACTTCCACTGCCCCGGACTAGTGCGGCCCGCTTGACCTGCGGGCCTCGTCCCGGAGTAATTATCCTTTTGTGTGCCTTACATCGAAATCCGTATATGGCGTGTGAAGATAACAGCATACAGATATACTTTAGCTTTTAAGTGAGTATGGATACTGACCAGAGTTGGATGTCCAGCCATGACCACTTATGGTGACCTGTTCATCTGAGTAGTCGCGGTACGCATCAATACCAGACTGTACGCGGATCGCTTTCACCAAATCTGATTAAAGAAGATATTATGACGGAATTATTTTGAATGTTTATTTTCAAAACATGAATGTTTATTTTCAAGATTCATGTTTCTGTTAGCTTAAGCCTTGTGCTGGATGGGATTTAGCATTAGCAAAAAATTTGAACTTTCATTTACTATAATCTAATTAGGGGGTGAATTTTCAAAAATGTCTTCTTGTTTCTCTCTCTCTTTTGCAAAATGCTTCTAGACCCAATGGTCTGACAAAGTGGAGCTAAAATATGGTTTGTGAAAGTTTGAGAATTAAAAACGAATTATTAACTTAAGACTTGTGCAGAAAAAGCAACCTTATTAACCACACACAAACTTAAAAATCAATCAATCGATCAATCGGATCGATTATAAAAATCATAACCCTTTTTTTGGGTCGCCATAGTCGGGTAAAAAGATACTTACTGGAGTACTCAACGGGGCGTCGCAGCCTTACAAGTGAGATGTCGTTTGGCTGCACACGAGTCGGCCTTGAGTTGTCAAACGTGATGAAGTTGTACCATTCTGTGGTCTCGAAGATATTCTCTGGGTTGTTGTCGGTGAGTAACAACACACCAACGCGAACTACCAGATTTACACGGCTAAAGAGAAAATGGGGGTTATACACCGTGATTTTTTAGTCGTCTTACAAAGGTCGTCCACTCAATGTATCCGACATGAAATAGCTCTAGGCGAGATTTTTTTTTTATCTTTCATAATAGGCACAAAGAAAAATAATAATTAAAAATTATGAAACATCTTGTTAATGATGTTTACGTGTCAAATGGGAGAACATATACCTACCCAGCACTCGAGTCCAGTAGATCATCGCTGGCAACAGTATGTTTTAACTACTCGTACGTCATGCGTCATAATACTGAATAATATTTTTATTTTTAAATTATTAAAATCTCATAAATACCTATTTTTTTATTTTTTATTTATTTATTAAACAATTTATGTACACACTGAATACAGAAAAGAAGAAAGGAACAGAAAATAGTACTGCAGTAGTAGTTTTTTTATAAATGTTTAGTATTAATTGTATACATGAAATGGACTGCCGTTGTAAGACGACTAAAAAGTCACGGTATATAAGTTTATTTCTGTAAAATTGGTTGTAAGAAACAGTTTTACATGTGAAAAATAAATCATTTTTTAAAACTAGATAGGGTCGATATTTCTTACTCGACTAATCTGTGAAAAAATACCAGAAGAAACTCAGAGATCACTCATGTCTAGACACAACCTGAATCTAGTCATATGCGGACCATGCAGATTACTATCCAGATCTGTGTGGAAGTGTCACCAGTTTGTCAGTAATCGTATAGCTCAATTAACAGAACAAAATTGTATTGAGAAAGTTAATTTAAAAAAAAAATCTAATATTTTATTTCAGATCAAAAATCCATATTCATCATCATCTGCCTAGCCTTTTCCCGACTATGTTGGGGTCGGCTTCCAGTCTAACCGGATGCAGCTGAATACCAGTATTTTACATGGAGCGACTGCCTATCTGATCTCCACAACCCAGTTAGTACTAGGTAATACGATACCCTTTTGGTAAGACTGGTTGTCAGACTTTACATTCACATTGGTAACAGGTATAAATAAGAAAATATATCTTATATATAAAATTCTCGTGTCACAATGTTCGTTCCCGTACTCCTCCGAAACGGCTTGACCGATTCTCATGAAATTTTGTGAGCATATTGAGTAGGTCTGAGAATCGGCCAACATCTATTTTTCATACTATTTATATGGCAAAACAACGTTTGCCGGGTCAGCTAGTAATAAATATATTTTTGAATTATTCGTAGAACTGATTTTACGCTTGATAACTAATGCGTGTTTTAATTTAATGTGATATAGACATGAAATTAGCGTGACAGTTTACAAGGGAAGAAAAAATCTTGTTGTGCCGACCCCAAGTGATATGGGTCATGAAGATGAGTTCTACGGTGGATTACGGTACTAACCCAGCAGTACACTGTGCGGCAGTGAGGATCCATCGTCTGGCTACTATGGCACCTCCACAGCGACCCACAGTACCGGCGGGGCTGATCATTCGAAGAGATGCATGGTAGGGAAGCTGGCCAGGCTGGGCCTCCCATCCTGATACTATACGTTCATCGATTTCTGGTGAACAAGGTGTTATAGTGATATTAGTTATTGATGATATTCGAGTTTCATATTTTCTATGCAAGGCTGCATAGAAACAGGGCTGCGGGACTGTTCGAAAGAGATACCGTGGCCCAGGAACACAAAGGGCAAAGAAGGAACATGTATGGGTTTTAGTCAGTACAAGTCTGACACTCCCTTCCGCTCCGCCCAGAGTGGAGGGGGGGGGGGGGTCATTTGATGATTTCCCACCCGGAAAAAAAAAAGGCTGCATTGAAAATATCAGAAAGTTGTGGTCATAATATTATTTGAACTGAATGCATTCCTTGAAATGGGTGATAGTAGACCTAATTTGCAACAATTTTGTCACCGATAACTTGTGATCCAAACTGGATTGTTTTGGAGAAATCGAACTGTATTTCTGGAAGTTTTCCAGCTCTTCACCATAAACTCTTCATTGTAATAAATCTACGCCGTTCAGGGTGTTAAACTGATACTTTTCTGATAGCAAGCAATTGGTCAAAAAAGTATCTACACCATTGGAAGGTAAGCACCGAAAGGAATTTTTTTTATTAGTGTTAAAAAAAAATTGTGAAAAAAAACCTTACCTTTTTCTATTACATCCTCTATGACACCTGGCACTACGTTATTGTATCGTGCGGATACCTGCAAGTTATGAAAAATCGTTTAGATAAAGCATTTTTGATATTATACCTAACTTATAATTACATACATAACATTTAACATTTCTCGACGGCATGTAAAGCCAAGTCAGAGGCCCAAGGCCCAAAAACTCTGACACCAGGTTAGGCACTAAATAAAGAAAGAAGAACATAACCTCACGCCTGTAATCCCCGAAGGGTTAGGCAAAGGTGGATCTGATAGTACACCCACTTTTCGCCAGTTATGTTTAAGTCCCATGTAATAGGGGACGAGCCTATTGCCATCAACCGGGCACAAATTCAGACTCCGAGGCCGCTGAATTCGCATCATAATAAAAATTATTCATAAGGATGGGTAGTATAGGTTGTGGAGGTCAGATAGGCAGTCGCTTTATGTAAAATACTGGTATTCAGCTGCATCCGGTTAGACTGGAAGCCGACGCCAATATAGTTGGGAAAAGGCTAGGCAGATGATGATGATGATGGGTAGTATAGGTTGAATTGTGTATAAATACTAATTAGAAGAATATAATATAAAAATCTTTATTGCTAGTAAAATAGGTTCAGTAAATCTCCTTTAATATTAATTTGGTCAAATATAATGTGCACTTAAGTGTCAAAGGAGTGCTTTGGCACTCGTACTAGGATTACCCTGTATCACTAATGCCATCACCTTCCTCCGGACCAGCTAGGTACTTCTTTACACAATTAATTTTTAAAAGAAAAAAAACCTTTTCAAAAGTAAAATAAATAAAAATAGAAACTAACTTATTTATGGTATTTAAAATGAATAAAACAAATCAATCAAGGCTTATAAAATACGGCTTCAGTTGAAACCTTACCTGCAGTACAGTCAGGAGCAAAAGAAACAAGCCCGGTCCCATTAACATCTTAATTGCAAATGACAACTTTTGTGAAAAACAGAGGCCTAAACTACGGTTATATTGAGATTTCTATCAATTAAGTGACAAGATAAGATAAATTAAAACACATGAATGTAAACAAATACGGACAATTTGATTCTTTGATAACGATTTTTATCAGACTCGGATTTTGTGAAAGATATGAGAATGTACTCACTCAACATTCAAAGATATCGTGAAGGAAATCAATTCTTAAATAAACATAGCCCTCGTCAATTTGCTGTGTTATACCTATTCCATACCACTCTCAAAGAATGTCAGCCTGATTTTAATGCATGGACTATTTCAGTTGGTAATCCAGTTGTTTTTCTTTTTTTCCTGATTTTATATTGATGTAGCCATAGGCCCAATTTTTATAGTATGTCGTACCAATGTTATAACGTAGGCTCTAGTATTATCCTTATCTAATCTATCTAATAAATATTTGAGTTATATATTATAATTATGTTTTTAATATATTTACATTATATACAGACTACAAATAGAACTAAAGTAATGATAAAAATATGACTAAAAGTAAGAAAATATAAACAACGACGACAATTTAGGCATCAAAATACTCCTCCGCATCGCTGTCATCTGGAAACGTGCCCAGAAGACTAGCAGCATTGCCACGCTGAATGGCAATGCTAATTCTTTGGCCAAAGAAAGAGCCAGCCCTCTGGTAATATAATTATATAATAATTATTATTAACGGGTTAAACATTTTTGTTTGATATAAATACATAACATCACGCCTGTAATCCCCGAAGCGTTAGGCAGAAGTGTAAAAGTGCAACCGTATTTCGCATTTTGTAATACGGGGTGAGCCGAGATCAACCGGGTATAAAACCAACCTCTGTGGCTGCAAGGAAGAAATTCCTGTAAAAAAATCTTCTTTTACTTATAGAAAGCTAGCCAAAGAATTTGTCATGTGGTTTAATTACTTTCATATGGACAAAGTCGCGATAAGAAGCTGTGTTTTTTTTATTTTTTAAGCAGTAAAGAATTGTGGGCAAGGTTAAAGTGGAACTGGATGGGTCACATTCCAGGATGTGTCAGGACAGATGGGCCAGAATCGTCAGACAGTGTAAAGACGGGTGCCTAAAGACGGTCATCGTCACCGAGGCAGGCCCAAGGTACGCTGGCGTGACAATTTGGACTTGTTCCTGACTGATTGGCCAGAGAAGCCAAAACATCGGGACATTTGGATGGGAATGGGGAGGCCTTAGGCCAGCAGTGGGACAGAATAGGCTAATTAAAAAAAAAATTGTTGCAGGACTCGGTTGATGTGTGTGATTGTGGAATATTGTTTTTAGGTGTAGAGAATGCAGATTGACTGCTGAGATGACGAGTGATAGAGAAGAATGAAAGAAGAAGACATGCTGCGACAACCCGAAATTAATTGGGATAAGGGACGTATATCATCATCTGCTTAGTTTTCCCAACTATGTTGGGGTCGGCTTCCAGTCTAACTGGATGCTGCTGAATATCGACTGCCTATCTCACCTCCACAAACCATTTAGCCCTGGGTTATACGATATCCTTTGGTAAGACTGGTTGTCACAACTTCGGGCCACTGACTGCTCGTAACGACTGTCAAAGATCTACAAATAACAGCCGGGACCAACGGCTAAAAGTGCTTTCCGTGGCACGGAGGAAACTTGGTAAGTAATAGGTGGTCACCCATGTACGGACTAACCTAGGCAAGCGCGGCTTAACCTGAAGATCGACCCAGAGCGTCTGTTATTATTTAGCCAAGAGCTTCTTGGAATAAGGGATAAATAAATGCAGGATGATGATTATTTTAGGTCAGGTGGAGGAGCTCGTGGCTAAATAATAACAGCCGCTCGGGTCGGTCGGGTTAAGCCGTGCTTGCCTAGGTTGGTCTGTGGATGGGTGACCGCCCATTACATACCGAGTTTCCTCCGTGCCTCGAAAAGCACGTTAAGCCGTTGGTCCCGGCTGTCATTTGTAGATCTTTGACAGTCGTTAGGTAGTCAGTGGCCCAAAAAGTCTGACAACCAGTCTTACCAAGAGGTATCGTATTACCCAGTACTGACTGGGTTGTGGAGGTCAGATAGGCAGTCGCTCCATGTAAAATACTGGTATTCAGCTGCATCCGGTTAGACAGAAAGCCGACCCCAATGTAGTTGGGAAAAGGCTAGGCAGATGATGATGATGATTTTTTGTAGGGACCGACTTAACGCCTCGTACAGGACCTCAGGCTCAGTGTTGCATCATCGACACGCGCGTGTTTCACTTTTTCTTTGAGTGCAGACTGTCCTCTTACAAATCACGTCGTGCGGACTCCTGGAGGATTGTAAGTAATTTCTTTCAATTGTTTTCGGCACAATCACTGCCGTGAACGTGGCCAAGCAGTTAGGGTACTTGGCGCTCTAATTGAGTGGCATTTTGTGCTTATTTTATTTTGGCACTTCTTAATATTATTATTGCCTATCCAGTGGATACATGAGGAAAGTTTTGAATGTAAATGTGGCTTTAAGAATAGAGGAAGATCATAGATACTATGGACTGTCTGAATGATGATATGGCTAAAAAGGAGTTGACTGTTAATATGGCGATTAATAGAAAAGTATGAAAGAAGAAATGCTGCTCCGACCCCAAATAAATTGGGATAAGGGTAGAAGAATCTTGATAAGAATAAAGAATACGAATAATTTATTTAGAAAGCTTTACAAAAAGTGAACATTTACTCGTAGAAGTATTATTTCTCATACAATGCTATGATTAGTGCTTATAAGTAAACTACGAGTATAACTGAGATATCAGTCAATCATTTTATTATCAAGCAACTGAGGCCCATAGATAAAAATACACAAAATAATCCTATAAAATAATAAAAAAATACATATAAAAAACCTTATTGAACTAAAACATAATGATATATTTATGTCATAGCTGCAAGTAAGGCCCAAGAAATGCTGGCGTGACGATCTGGACTCATTCTTAACGGATTGGTCAGAGAGGGCAAATTGTAAACAGGATTGGAAAGCCATGGGAGAGGCCTTTGCCCAGCAGTGGGACAGAGCAGGCTGATATAAAAAAGTAATATACAAGCAGCGTTTACTGCTAGGCCCAGAAAGGACATCCTTCTTTCTATTTGTTAGTTGAAATACTTGGTGGTCTGAGACGGCTACTTGATCGCCGAGATTTCCACCACTGGTGGAGGATTCCACTAATTTAAGTGTCATCTGGCACTAGTGGGGACAAAGGTAGGAGCAGATGCGGATGAACAGACGCAACCACCAACAGTGGTGGTAGATGCGACAAATACTTGCAACTAGCACCAAAAGTTTGTAATTGAACGACTCTGCTCTGAGGGTACTGGTGCACACAAAGTGCAGCACTGTGTGCGATCACAAGGTTGCTCTCATCGAGAATGGCTAATATCAGTGGTGGTAGATGCTACAAATAGTTGCAACTAGCACCACTGGGGACAGACCGGTGGGGGCAGATGGGAATAAACCGTACTGTAAAGTGATGGCTTGAAACACGGGTTTAAATAAACTTATCAGGCATTTGAATTCCTAATACTAATTGCTAATAGAAACAGTAACATTATAAAATTAAATTAATCAATAAACAACTATAAGAGTAATCAAATTGATACAAAAAACACTAAAACTAGCTTAAGTAAATATGTACAATTAGATAAGAGAGGATAACATAATCAAATCACAACTTTTAGAAGTTTTTCTGTGTCTGTGTAATTAAGTAATCTAAATCTATTCAATAACAAGTAATTTTTACAAATAAGTAATCTGTAATCTATTTATAGCAAAACTACATTTTTGATAACTAAAATTAAAAAAGCTTAGTATATTTTTAATTTGGCATTATTATTTTTGATTATTATTTTGTAATGGATGAATCTAATTTAATTGATTATTACATTATTTATTAGACATACATTATTTAATAACATTACAATTTTATTGACATCATATTATACTTTTGACATTAATTGTAATGGTGGAATCTTAATTTGTTTTAGTATTTTTTTATTTAGCTATTTAACTTAATAACACGATAATTAAATGTTTTACTTTTAAATTAATTCATTTGGTTATTGTTAATAATGATTTCTATTGTAATTCTTTAAATTTTATAATTTAGTGTAAAATTTCGACACAATGTAAAATTGTTACTGAAATAAATGAAATGAAATGAAAAATATCTTGTCGAGTCTATTATACCGAGAAGATCCTAAAAACGCATAAAATCGACAAACAAACGCAAACATCTTGTTTGAGGCTTTTTGCAAACCAGGTCCTTCTCCTGTTGGAAGGAACTAGGTAATAAAGAAGTGTAGAGTGCTGGTGTAGTATTATGTGAAGAATTAACAACTGCCGTACTGTTAATGATGACCTGATGAAGGTTGTAGGGATCCGCTGGTCCGAGTCGCACGGGACCGGTCTTTGTGACGTTACTTGGGGGAGGCCTATGTCCAGCAGTGGACGTCTTTCGGCTGAAATGATGATGATGATGATGATGTACTGATACATTACATGCTTTGTAGAGCTGGTGTTTAGGAAAATAAAAGGGTGAAAGGTAGCAGCAATCTTTGAATTGCTATTTGAGCAAGTTCTAGAGGAAGAAGAATTGAATTTGCCGCGCCACACCAGAATGTTATACAATAGGTTAGAATAGATTGACGCAACAATAAATAAATCTATTTTATTAATTTATAGTCGGCTATATAAGGTCTATCTTTTCATACATGAAATATGTTAAAAGTAACTTCTATAAGTCGTAAAGTCACCAAATCAACGAAAAAAAAAAAATATCTGAGTGTTTTTTTTTACGAAATTATTATAATTCTAAAATTTTTTGAGACTTTTTGCACAAAACCTTTACTCCCATATTCTAACAACGACAGTAGGTAAATACGACGTAGTAAACTAGCGTAATGGATGCTTAAAAATAAGGAGCCAGTATTCATTTTGTGGGTCAAGTAATTTTAAATTATTTATTTTTTATAAAAAAAAATACTCAGAAAAAAAATCCCTTTAAATGGCTTTGTTATAGCCGTTAGATGATTCCCTGAAAATATTTCGTGTATGAATAGTTAGACCTTATATACCGGAAATTCTTAAAAAGTTTGTCAAATCAAAAATCATTTATTCGCATAATAATTAGGTATTGTATAATAAAGTTGTTATTAAATATAGTGAGCCATATTCTGCCTGAGTTTTGGCATGCAAAATTTAACAAATAATGTCAGTATCAATTAAATTATGAAATAATAAAGAAAATGATTACAGTAGACACTAATAAATTATTTTAACAAGTCTATAGACACACAAAAATAGAAGATGTCAAATAATATTGTCAATAATATTAAATTTATATGAAACATAACACAGGATCAAAAAAAAAAAAAATGATCACGTAAAAAATAAACAAAATTTCTGTATAAAAAGTATAAATAAGATAATGAGTAAAATTATGAAATTATTTTAAAAGTCTAGAGTAGGTATTAAATAATGTCAACGATGTCAATAATGTTTGTGCACTCTAGTACACAGTAACTCGATATTTACTTCAATTCAGATTGCAGTCAGTAGTGACACCTAGATATTTCAAATGGACAGCTTTATCTAAAACTTGTGGTCTGTCCCGGCTTGCCCGGGTGGACATTTTCTTCCTTAATTCCTCGCCCTTCTCCCCAATGATTTAGTAATAAATATAGCCTATGTTACTTAGGGATAACGTAGCATTCTAATGGTGAAAGAATTTTTAAAATCTGTTCAGTAGTTTTTGAGTTTATTCGTTACAAACATACAAAAATACAAATTTTCTCGTTATAGTATTGGTGTTGAAGTGTAGATAGGGTAAGAACATGCAGTGTCAGCGTACGTGCTACGGTTAATTACTGTTGATTATGATATTGAGCCGAAACATAAACCGTGTCTACACTCTGAAGATGCACCCATACCTTTAATGTTAAACACAGAATGCTTGCATAAAAAACAGGTTCCCAGCACGGACAAGTACTGAGAACCTGTATTTTCAAACTAAAATAGTCCCACATTATATGATTGTAGGTATAAAGGGTGTAAATAGACCCTTAACGAAGCCGAAAGGCACTTGTTCTCACTATCTTTGCGATAATTTTTCTGTTAAAAACCATACCTGGTAACCTTCTAGTTACGGAGATATTGGGGGTCAAAGTTTAAACTTTTTCACAAGTTTTTTTTTTTAATACATGTGTTTTTTTTTTTTTTTTTTTTTTTCCGGATGGGAAATCATCAAATGACCCCCCCCACTCTGGGCGGAGCGGAAGGGAGTGTCAGACTTGTACTGACTAAAACCCATCCATGTTCCTTCTTTGCCCTTTGTGTTCCAGGGCCACGGTATCTCTTTCGAACAGTCCCGCAGCCCTGGCAGGCATCGGCCCTTGCGGACCCCTACTTATTTGCTGACATCTCTTTGAGGCGCACGTGGAACACGAACGCGCCGTCGACACGGCCTGTCGTCATAAGACGGCCGGACGGCGAGCTGGCCCATAACTCGCCGTCCACAGGCACGCGCCTACGGTGGCCGGGAGCCACCACGTGACCCCCGACGCCCAGGGCGTCTCCCGCGGCGACTGGGACGTGAGGTTCTTTAATACATGTGTTTAATGTAAGATTTTTACTTTACACACCTCCACGAGCCCCGTACTATTCAATCCATACTCAGCACAATGATTTGAGTGCTTACCATCGAGTCCTATCGTAAAACGTGATTTTTCACCCTCGAAAAAAAAGTCGTTTCCCAGCAATAATTTTTGCGTAAAGTTACTTAGTTTGATGTACAGAATGCATGGTTGACTGCTATATGAAGGGTCGGTTTACGCCCTGTAAATGTGCTCACACATTAGTACTAGAAAAAGATGCATAGAAACAGATCAAGTGCTTACAAATCGGTTGAGGAAAATCTGTATAAAATACCGTTTTTCCGGTCAGTTTTAGTTGTAAAATTCTCAAAACTTGTCAAACACAATCACAGCTATCTACATTATCTTACTAAGTAAATACATATCAATGATTAATTATCAAAACTATTCTGATTTATATCTAATTATTTAATTATGTTTATTGCTTCTTAACGCTCTTCCTTGTTGTCAGATAACATTATCAGTAAATTTTTCTAGTAAACGTGTACTCAAATCTTTCATTAATTGAAATGAGATAACGATCTCTAACCTGCGGGTATAATGGTGGGCCATAATGAACCATGATGACTATTATTCTTATAGCTAGCCCATACTATCCCACTGCTGGGCAAAGCCCTCCCTCCATTCCTTCAAACGGTCATGATCTTGCGCTACTTCTTTCCAATTCTCAAGGAAGACATCCAGTTCGTGCCGCCATATCCTGCATGGTCTGTCGCGACCCAGTGTCACTGTTTCACCAACCCTGAAATTTAGGAGCCCACAGCTCGTTCGGCACGCGTGAGACATGTACTGCCCAGTTCCATTAAGTTGGGGAGCAATTTGCGTTTTGGAGCTCAGTGTAGTGTTTCGAACACTATCTGTTTATGTGTCCAGATGTTTTTTTTTTTGTAAACCAACCTGTTCGTTCATGTGGCTGAAAATTCTTGACTGCTCAACCTATACAAGGTGTGGATTGAGAATGAATGAGTTGCCTATCAAATACCTTCTCTACACAGACAATCAAGTACTTCTACAGCCAACAGTCGCAAGACATGTTACAAAGTAACTGTAATGAATGAAACGTTTAAGAGAAAAGGAATGATTGTAAATATAAGAAAGACGCAGGTTAGAGTGTTGGAAAGAGAAGATGATGTATGAGTTATGGAAGATGGAAAGATTGACGCAGATGTAGAAAGAAGAGTCATTTCGAGAAAGAAACTGGTGCTATACATGCGGTTGTGACCAAGAAGTTAATATCTCAAAAGTCTCGACAATGGTGTGCTGGTGCCCACACTTATGAAATGAATGTTGGGTGAGGCAAAAGAAGCACGAATGTAGGACCAATGCTGTGGAATCGCGTTCCTTGCAAAGAACGTATGGTATGGTGAAAAAGTTACGGTTTTAAAGAAAATGTAGTGCCAAAAAATTTAAAAGAACTCGCAACTTCTGTATGGCCAGATGTGGACGTGGACGAGGCAAAACAAGTATGAAATGATCGTAGCAGGTGGCGCTCTGTAGTTTCTGTTGTTTCTGTTTTATAACATTAAGCCTGTAAGGAGGAGCTCGTGGCTACATAACAACAGCCGCTCGGGTCGATCTTTAGGTTAAGCCGTGCTTCCCTAGGTTGGCCTGTGGATAGGTGACCACCCATTACATACCGAGTTTCCTCCGTGCCTCGGAAAGCACGTTAAGCCGTTGGTCCCGGGTGTCATTTGTAGATCTTTGACAGTCGTTTGGTAGTCAGTGGCCTAAAAAGTCTGACAACCAGTCTTACCAAGGGGTATCGTATTACCCAGTACTAACTAGGTTGTGGAGGTCAGATAGGCAGTCGCTCCATGTAAAATACTGGTATTCAGCTGCATCCGGTTAGACTGGAAGCCGACCCCAACATAGTTGGGAAAAGGCTAGGCTGATGATGAACATTAAGCCTGTAATCCCCGAAGGGTTAAGCAGCGATGTAACAGTACCTAATAGTACACCCACATTTCGCCAGTCATGTTTAAGTTCCATGTAATAGGGGGCGAGCGTATTGCCATCAACTGGGCATGAATCCAGGCTCCGTGGCTGCTACGGAGAAATTCCGGATAAGAAAAAGCCAATAACGATTTGCCCGACCCGGGAATCGAACCCAGGACCAGCTCAGCAGTCGGAATTGCGACCAGACGAAATATAGGTCTGTATGTATGGACCGATGCCCTGGTGAAGGTTGCATTGACCCCTGGACGCGAGACTCACGGGACCGGTCAATGTTGAGACTTGGGGAAGGCCTATGTCCAGCAGTGGACGTCTTCGACTGAAATGTTGAGTTCAATAGATATTAATTGAATAAAAATGGGTCAATGTAACCCACTTCGTCGGGTTAATTAAAGCACGTTTTAGCGCCAGTTAATTCATGTAGTTACCTTATCGTGATAACTTTGATGATATTGATCTGAACAGTAATCATAATGACAGTTCCTAATCAACTCTTGTGACATTTGCACTAAAATTATATTTAAAAGGAAGATTTTTAGCTGAAATATTTAGTCACAAACATGATGCTTGTAAAACCGGGGTGGTGTTTGTTATTAGCGATAGTTCTGCAGGTAAGATTAATTCCTCTTAAAATACTAAGTTACCAATTATAAATTTTAGCAGTCATTGTATTTTTATTACTGTTGGATAGACATTTTTACGACATATTGACACAACATGGAAAATTACGGTCGCAAGCGCGTTTTCTGGTCCTGAGTTCGATTCCCAGGTCGGGCAGTGTTTTTGGGTTTTTCCATCAGGAATTTCTCAGTAGCAGCCACGGAGTCGGCGGTTGGTAGCAATAGGCTTACCCCTTATTATGTGGGACTTTATCTAAGACTTTAAAAAAAATAATAACCGACTTCCAAACAAAAAAAAAAGTGGAAAATTACTTTAGTTTTGGAAGTCGGTGACATTTGTGTTTCATTGAATTTTTTGGCACCGACTCCCTTACCACCGACTTTTTGGCACCGACTTCCTACTTAGTGTTGTTTTTGGAAGCCGGTATTTTTTTTCGCAATATGTTTTTTAGTAGTTTTGTTACTAAATGTTCTCTTGTATTACTTCGCAGGTATCTGCGCGATACACAAACTTGAAACGAGCCACCGATGATGAAGAGGAAATCAGAGCAGGTCAGTAAAAAATATAGTAGTTGATAAGCCCTTGATTAAATCAATGACTGCCTCGTTTATCTACAAGACCTAAGCATTAGGTCCGATTGGCGGCGGCGATCTCTCGCGTCCGACCCTGGTTCAAGCCATGGTCCGGAGCGAGAGGGAATGGGAAGCCGTCACCACCTTCTGTGAAGCAGTCATGCTAGTGAAGGAGGTGGCGGGACGTGCGAGGGAAAGAACCTCACGTCCCAGCCGCCGCGGGAGACGCCCTGGGCGTCGGGGGTCACGTGGTGGCTCCCGGCCACCGTAGGCGCGGGCCTGTGGACGGCGAGTTATGGGCTAGCTCGCCGTCCGGCCGTCTTATGACGACAGGCCGTGTCGACGGCGCGTTCGTGTTCCACGCGCGCCTCAAAGAGATGTCAGCAACCGAGTAGGGGTCCGCATGGGCCGATGCCTGCCAGAGCTGCGGGACTGTTCGAAAGAGACACCGTGGCCCTGGAACACAAAGGGCAAAGAAGGAACATGGATGGGTTTTAGTCAGTACAAGTCTGACACTCCCTTCCGCTCCGCCCAGAGTGGGGGGGGTCATTTGATGATTTCCCATCCAAAAAAAAAAAAAAAAAAAAAGCATTAGGTCCGGGGTTCGATTTTCAGTTCGAGCAAAGTGTTAATGGACTTTCCCATCAGGAATTGCTCAGTACGCAGTCTGGATTCGTGCCCGATTGCTATTACAATATGGGACTTAAACTGGCTTAATTGGCGAATTGTGGGTTCGCCTCTGCATAACCCTTCTGGAACTACAGGCGTGACGTTATGTAATGAACGCAATGTAAATTTATGTTTAGAATAGGAGTTTTAGCTATAAATTAAACAAATGAAATATCATCCCACATTGTAATCGCTTAGTCAAATAATGCCCAATTCTTAAAATTACCAATTCGTAAAAGGACTAATTCTTAAAATGCCCAATTCTCAAAAGGACGAATTCTTAAAATGCCCAATTCTCAAAAGGACGAATTCTTAAAATGCCCAATTCTCAAAAGGACGAATTCTTAAAATGCCCAATTCGTAAAAGGACTAATTCTTAAAATGCCCAATTCGCAAAAGGACTAATTCTTAAAATGCCCAATTCGTAAAAGGACGAATTCTTAAAATGCCCAATTCGTAAAAGGACTAATTCTTAAAATGCCCAATTCGCAAAAGGACGAATTCTTAAAATGCCCAATTCTCAAAAGGACGAATTCTTAAAATGCCCAATTCGTAAAAGGACTAATTCTTAAAATGCCCAATTCGTAAAAGGACTAATTCTTAAAATGCCCAATTCGTAAAAGGACTAATTCTTAAAATGCCCAATTCGTAAAAGGACTAATTCTTAAAATGCCCAATTCGCAAAAGGTCCCATGTTAAAAGGTGATCATATTCATGGGTACTACGCACCCCTAAAATACTTCCCTTGTGTAACCTTTTACCCTGAATAAGAAACCGCCCTGACTTCTCTTGTCAGGCGTTTCACAAACATGTAAAATCACAGATATAGAAATACCTAGATAACGTAATTATCACGAACCGTATGATAACCAAGCGTGCCATTTTTTGACTATCTATTATGGCGTCATAAGCACTATTTAGTTACTATACAGACAAGTTACCACACAAACAATTTACTATACAGACAAGTTACCACACAAACAATTTACTATACAAAATAGATTACATTTTTGTTCTGGATGTGTCTAGAATTAAGTTCTTGCACGTTACGTTAAGCATAAAATACTTAATCCGGGCACGCGAATTAGGTGCTCTTGCGTTATCTATGTATATAGAAAGAAAGAAAGAAAGAAAAAATATTTATTTGTCGCAGGGACTTGACGTGCATCATACAAAATATATCTAGAATCTCTTTTTTTATCTTTGTCTCTCTCTTATCTGTCTATCTATTTCTTGTATATCTATATCTGTGTGTGACCTCATCATCATTTCAGCGCAGAGCCTCATGCCATACTTCTCGGTTCTCTGCGTCCCTCATTCAACTGTTAACCGTTAATGCGCGATATAATATTTTATATTTTACCTATTTCATCCAGAACCCGCATCGCTGCTATCATCAGCCTCCCGTGTAGTATCCGGATGGGATGCACAGCCAGGTCAACTCCCTCACCATGCATCCCTGCGTATGATAAGCCCTTTCGGTGAAATTCGCCAATGTGGTGGGTCCATTGTGGCCAAGGAATGGGTTGTTACTTCAGCATTTTGTACTGTCAGGTATGTAACCAATCAGAGGACCGAAAATAATTTCACAGTGGGATTAACGTACATCGCATACACGTACATCTATATAGGGTCTAACTATTCATACACGAAATATTTTCAGGGAACCATCTAACGGCTATAACAAAGCCATTTCAAGAGATTTTTTTATCTGAGAATATTTTTTTATAAAAATAAATAAGTTAAAATTACTTGACCCACAAAATAAATACTGGCTCCTTATTTTTAAGCATCCATTACGCTAGATTACTACGTCGTATTTACCTACTGTCATTGTTAGAATATGGGAGTAAAGGTTTTATGCAAAAAGTTTCAAAAAATTTTAGAATTATAATAATTTTGTAAAAAAAAAACACTCAGATAATTTTTTTTTTCGTTGCTCTGGCGACTTTACGACTTTAAGAAGTTACTCTTAAAATATTTCGTGTATGAAAAGATAGACCTTATATAAGTTAAAATTTGAAACAGTTTTTCTTTCACGATTGTTTGTTAGTGCCATAGTAAAGGTCACACATATTTAGGGTTCCGTAGCTAAATGGCTAAAATGGAACCTTTATAGATTCGCCCTGTCCATCTGTCAGTCTGTCCTTCCGTACGTATGTCACAGCCATTTTACTCCGAGACTGTTAGCACCACACAGTTGAAATTTGGAGAGTAGGCGTCTTCTAAGAAGCGCTACACAAAAGTGAAAGGAAATTATGAAAAAAATAAAATAAGGGTATACAGGGTGTAACAGAAAGAGTATAGTTATATTAAAGGATATGCTGCAGACCCAAAAAGTCTGACAACCAGTCTTACCAAGGGGTATCGTATTACCCAGTAATAACTGGGTTGTGGAGGTCAGATAGGCAGTCGCTCCATGTAAAATACTGGTATTCAGCTGCATCCGGTTAGACTGGGAGCCGACCCCAACATAGTTGGGAAAAGGCTAGGCAGATGATGATGCTGCAGACCATCGAACTGAACAACTTCCTCCATGGGTCCAATATCGTAAATGCGAAAAAAATATCAGCTGTCCGATACTAAATTTCAATACCTACTCGACCCAAATGTATGGGACAGCTGATAATTTTTTCGCCTTTACGAAATTGGACCCATGGTGGAAGTGGTTCAGTTTGATAGTCTGCAGCACATCCTTTCATATGACTATAACCCTGTATAACTGTTACACCCTGCATAACTGAGGGTTGAAAAAAATATTTCAATGTAGGTACATAACCGCCTATCGATAGCTCTTGAAAAGGTAGGTAGGTATGTTATATAGATACGTTTCTTTATACGATTTTACACCCTTTACTAGGTAATAGGAGAGAGGATGAAGGCGCTTTTTAAAAAGTTAAGAAATATTAAATTAAAATAGTAAAATGGCTTTTGTGGGATTTACATTATAGATCATAATTATATTTAATTGAGTACTAATAAATTTGTAAGTCATATATGTAATATTTGTTTTTTTTTTATTTTCCAGCCGCATTCTTGTAGTGGTCCGTGCTGGCGTGGTGTCCCTCATAAACCCGGAGTATATTTTCGAGACAACGGAGTGGTACAGCCACCCTAACTACAATACTTCGAGGCCTACTATACTGCAGCCGTACGACATCGCAATTGTAAAGTTACACCGACCTCTTGTTTATTCAAGTAAGTATATTATTTAAGGGTTTTATCACACTCGCGGTCTGCGAGCGAGTTCAAAGCGAGGCGAGTACGCAGCTCGCTTCGAGTGCGTAATGAGCTCGCCACGAGTTCACAACGAGCGCGCACCGAACACGCTGCGAAGAGGCACGTCTGTATTCACCCCGTTTGACTCGTTAATTTAATTCATCACCACTGCTCTCAAAACGGTGAAGGAAAACATTGTGAGGAAACCGGCATGTTCTGGAACCAAAAATTCAAAGATATGTGACATCTACCAAACCGCACTAGGCCCGCGTGGTGGATTTTAGCGCATTCCCTCTCACAGAGATAAGACATGTGTCCCAGCAGTGGAAACATTATAAAACACAACAACAACAATAACAAACAACAACATTAACATTATTAACACAAACACACATACATTAACACATTTACATTTACATTATTTATTATTATTAACATTATATTGGTGGTGTATTTTCTATTATTATAGGCTGGTTATGATGACAAGTAACACAACTTGAAACATCAGGGTGGTGCTGCTTGCTAAGAAAAAGATTATCTACCCGACAAATCTAGTATATTTCAACCATAGATCCAACTTCCACCACGTATCAAGATATGTTGGTCAAGTCGAACTACAATAATACTTGGGCAGCAGAGAAAATATACCACCAATTCTTTATATTTGTTTTTTTTTTCTTTTATTTTTATTTGTACAGACGCCAGCACATCAAGTTACTACAATATTTCAAATTTCTTAAATAGATTTTCAACTTTATCGCTAAAGCATTAGGTTCAAGGTTGATGTTCTGACGTCTGTACTTGTGCTCGTAGCATGTGCCAAATAAAGGTTTTCTATCTATTTTTTTTCATTTGTTTCGGGCTACTATAGTGTTAGTAACAATGGTCTTAAATAC
This sequence comes from Noctua janthe, assembly GCA_910589295.1. Lineage (NCBI taxonomy): Eukaryota > Metazoa > Arthropoda > Insecta > Lepidoptera > Noctuidae > Noctua > Noctua janthe. Next base: position 13,896,796 of record OU342573.1, read on the forward strand.
TAGTGTTAGTAAACACACATGTTTTATGTAATGTGGAGTTTCATCCAACATCGCAGCATTGGAGACTCCCATCTATCTGCGAATAAACTCAAGATACTGTTGGTACTCTCACGAAGACGAACAAGCAGGGAAGCGCTTCTGATGGCCGCAAAACCATCTATATGCTATGCCAGCCTCAACAGTATCCTGAGATCGTTTTGTCTTTCTTTCTTTTTTTAATATTTTTATACGCAAACCCTGCGTAGGGAACATAGCTGTTTTTGACTTGGAAAGAAAAATTCCAGTGCGAGCAGGGTTTGAACCTGCGACCTTCCGATTCAGTACACCGGATGTCTTAACCAACTAGACCATCGCACCCCGCTCACAGATCTCGAAATTTTCGTTCCATTAATAACGTCTTAGGTGACGTTAGCGCCATCTATTTTTTTTTTTTTATTTCTTTCTTTTGTTACTTACTAAATGCCTTTATTATCTTCATCCAGCGTTGCTGAAACCGATCCGTATACAGCCACGTGCTGACGCCTATCGGGACTACACCGGCAACCAGGTCTATGCTAGTGGACACGGCAATACAGAAACCTTGGGTAAGTCATCCTTTACAACCAATATTTTTGACTGCCTCGGTGGTTGCAAGCGCAACTGCTGAGCATGAGGTCCTGGTTTCGATTCCCTGGTCGGGGAAAGTGTTGTTGGGGTTTTACATCAGGAATTTCTCAGTAGAAGTCAATGGCTTCTACTGAGAAATTCCTGACGAGTGAAGGTTTGTGCCCGGTTCATGATAATTTAGTCTCGCTTCCTATTTTTTTTAATTTTTTTTTTTAAATATCGTTGCCCCACAATATATTTATAATTGGAATTGGAATTTCTCCTGTATCGTGGGTGCGTTTACAAACATTTAAACTCACATACACAAACAGCCGGACCCGGAACAACTACCTGTGGATCATACAAATATTTGTTCCGTGCGGGAATCGAACCCGTAACACGCAGCGCAGCAGTCAATCGCTCAGTCACTGCGCCAACCGTGCCGACATATACATGGGACTTAAAACATATCTGCCTAACCCTTCGGGGATTATAGGGTATGCTATGTTATGTATTTTTGAATTTTTAAATCTGCTTTTTTATACAAAAGAGTAGTACCTACACGGTTGAATAAAATGTATGGCACATCTGATCGTTTTTTAATAACCGACTTAAATTAAAAATGTCGCCGAGTGTCGTTCGCTTATCGCGCAAAATATTCTCTGAGCGACTGTCATTTGGTGCGTACGCATACTAACAAGTCGCCCGACGCACTGGCAGACTCATAGCCCAGGCACAAAACTATCAGAGGCCTGAAGCGCAGGCTTCACCGCCAGCTGGCGGCCGTGGGTGAACGACCAATCGTTTCACCTCTTTTCAAATTTTTATTCACACCGCGAACTATCGAGCTAAGCTACGTCAGCGATACAATAGTATGAAAAGGGCTTCGGCGTCGTTCGCGTTGCTCACCCGCCCGCTAGCTGCCGGTGTGGCCTGCGCTTTAGCAAGAGCGCGCGGTGTAAACGTACCACAAATGCGTCGATTTAAAATGAAAAATACTCGTTTCTCATATTACAATACAGGGTGTAAACAGACCTTTCGCATAGCCGTCTCACTCAAAAATTATTGCTGGGAAACGACTTTTTTTTTGGGAGGATAAATCACTTTTACGGTAGGACTCGATGGAAAGCACCCAAAACATAAGCTGATGGATGGATTGATTAGTACGGGGGTCGTGGAATGTAAAGGTATGTAAAGTAAAACTCTAACAAAAAAATGATCACAAAGATGGGGAGAACAAGTGTTTTTCTTTTATGTTAAGGGCCTATTTAGACCCTTTATTTTCATAGTTTTAAGAATTAATTTATATGTGTGAATGATACTGATTGCGCTTGTTGCAAATAATGTAACTTAAATGTTATTAATTGTATTTTCGATTCAAAAATCGACGTATCGACGTTACATAGGTACACACCGCGCGCTCGTGCTAGCGTCTCTGAACTACACAGTCGTTGCTCACCTACTCATTTCTAGTTACTAGCAGCTGTACTCAATCTTTACTTCTCGTCGGCTTTGTGGCAGGTGCTTAACATTTTCTTTCAACATTATAGGTCCCTTATCGGACGTACTGCAGTGGGTATACCTTCGGGCGATCTCCAACAGGGTGTGTGCTGACACATACGGCGTCGGCGTCTTTGAAACCACTATCTGCGCGGAATACTACAACGTCACGTCACAGTCTACTTGCTTCGTAAGTTTAGAGCCACACTCGACACGCGTATTGTCACAGCGACACTGGTCATATCTCTGGTTCATTTGCAATCAATTGTTGAAAGCATGCCACGAGTCATCGCGACGAAACAAGTGACGCGATGGCATTGAGTGACGCACGCACGTGTCGCTTGACTAACAGCTAGTGGCGATGCTTAACGTAATGTTAGCTAAAACGGGCATTATACAAGGTGTAAACGGATCCTTTACGAAGACGCCAACCAAGCATTCTGAACATCAAACTAAGTAACTCTACGTAAAAATTATTGCTGAGAAACAATTTTTTTTTTTGGGTGAAAAATCATGTTTTTTGCTGCATTCAATGGAATCCTGTAGCTATTTAAAGTAAAGTTCTAACATTAAAAACTTGTATTTAAATAAAAAAAAAGTCAGAACCTCCAATATCTCCGTAACTAAAAGGTCTTTGCAACATAAAGGTACGGTTTAGAACAAAACAAAATTGTAATGATGGGGCGAACAAGTGCCTTTCAGCTTCGTTAAGTATATTCTTACACCCATTATGTAATGTACATTTCATGACATGTAATGCCTAACATTTATCTTGTACTACTACATTTAATTTTAAGCAACGAACATCCTTCATTGTGCCAACATTTATAAAAGCTTCATTTCAGGGTGACAATGGTGGCCCATTGGTGCATGTTGGCTTCGACGGCGTTCCAACCCTCATAGGAGTCTCTTATTTCTATCCTGCATCCGTCACTGGCTGCGACAAAGGCTGGCCTACAGGTAATATTTGTATTTCTTTCACAAACATACATTAACTGACAAAAGCTTGCACTGACTTAGGGGACTTCCCCTCAAAAGACTATTTCAGACACTAATCTTTATGGTCCTAGTCTGACTTTGACAAAGATAATGTCTGGTTTTGAAAAGAGAATGGTGATCTCTGAGTTTGTTTCAGTGTTTTTTCGCAGATGTTGAATATGAAACACAGACATCATCCAATTAAAAAAAATAACCTTTATTTTTAACCCCCGACGCAAAAAGAGGGGTGATATAAGTTTGACCGCAATGTGTGTGTGTGTCTGTCTCTGCCACCGTAGCTCTTAAACGAGTGAACCGATTTGGATGCAGTTTTTTTTATTTGAAAGCTAGTTTCTCGGCAATGGTTCTTAGATACGTTTTATCAAAATCAATGCAGCCATTTACTAGTTATGGGGGATGAAAGTGGGTATGAAAAATCGAATATTTTGAAATATACCCAAGTGGGGTATCAAATGAAAGTGCATGATGTGTATATTACAACTAGACATGTTTTATCAAAACTGGCTCAGCCATTTTATTGACTTTTCAAATGATGTTCGCTTTTCTTTGTTGCGATGGGAGTTTTTTAAATTATAAATTTAATTTTATCTTACATTTATTGGAGGTGAATTCACTAGTGAAACTGTAATCAAGAGCTAACAAAATCAAATAAAGAACAATGATGAACATGACAGCTCTTAAAAACGGTTGAGATAACATTAAGTTTAATTGCTGACTCAGATTCTACCGTCACCATTTTATTTATTTATTTTACTTTTTATTCCTATCAGGTTACACTCGTCCTGGACCTTTCTTAGACTGGTTCGAAGACGTAACGGGAATTGACTTCGATAATTTTCAAGATGATGACGAAACTACTACAACCCCTAATGACCCCAGCACTACTGCTGACCCAAACGCCAGCAGCACCACAGCTGACCCAAACGACATAATAAATCCTTCCAGCACAACTTCTGACCCAAACGAGTCCATTACAACGGCTGACCCCAACGACTCCAGCACAACTGTAGACCCCAACGACTCCAGTACAACGGCTGATCCCAACGACGCCAGCACAACGGCTGATCCAAACGACTCCAGCACTACTGTAGACCCCAACGACTCCAGTACAACGGCTGATCCCAACGACGCCAGCACAACGGCTGATCCCAATGAATCGAGCACAACGGCTGATCCAAATGTCTCCAGCACTACTGTAGACCCCAACGACTCCAGTACAACGGCTGATCCCAACGACGCCAGCACAACGGCTGATCCCAATGAATCGAGCACAACGGCTGATCCAAATGACTCCAGCACTACTGTAGACCCCAACGACTCCAGTACAACGGCTGATCCCAACAACGCCAGCACAACGGCTGATCCCAATGAATCCAGCACAACGGCTGATCCAAACGACTCCAGCACTACTGTAGACCCCAACGACTCCAGTACAACGGCTGATCCCAACGACGCCAGCACAACGGCTGATCCCAATGAATCGAGCACAACGGCTGATCCAAACGACTCCAGCACTACTGTAGACCCCAACGACTCCAGTACAACGGCTGATCCCAACGACGCCAGCACAACGGCTGATCCCAATGAATCCAGCACAACGGCTGATCCAAACGACTCCAGCACTACTGTAGACCCCAACGACTCCAGTACAACGGCTGATCCCAACGATGCCAGCACAACGGCTGATCCCAATGACTCCAGCACAACGGCTGATCCAAACCACTCCAGTACTACGGCTGACCCTAACGAGTACAGTACAACTGCTGACCCCAACGATGTCGGCTCCAGTACAACTGCTGATCCCAACGACTCCAGCACTACTGTAGACCCCAACGACTCCAGTACAACGGCTGATCCCAACGACGCCAGCACAACGGCTGATCCCAATGAATCCAGCACAACGGCTGATCCAAACGACTCCAGCACTACTGTAGACCCCAACGACTCCAGTACAACGGCTGATCCCAACGACGCCAGCACAACGGCTGATCCCAATGAATCGAGCACAACGGCTGATCCAAACGACTCCAGCACTACTGTAGACCCCAACGACTCCAGTACAACGGCTGATCCCAACGACGCCAGCACAACGGCTGATCCAAATGAATCGAGCACAACGGCTGATCCAAACGACTCCAGCACTACTGTAGACCCCAACGACTCCAGTACAACGGCTGATCCCAACGACGCCAGCACAACGGCTGATCCCAATGAATCCAGCACAACGGCTGATCCAAACGACTCCAGCACTACTGTAGACCCCAACGACTCCAGTACAACGGCTGATCCCAACGACGCCAGCACAACGGCTGATCCCAATGAATCCAGCACAACGGCTGATCCAAACGACTCCAGCACTACTGTAGACCCCAACGACTCCAGTACAACGGCTGATCCCAACGATGCCAGCACAACGGCTGATCCCAATGACTCCAGCACAACGGCTGATCCAAACCACTCCAGTACTACGGCTGACCCTAACGAGTACAGTACAACTGCTGACCCCAACGATGTCGGCTCCAGTACAACTGCTGATCCCAACGACTCCAGCACTACTGTAGACCCCAACGACTCCAGTACAACGGCTGATCCCAACGACGCCAGCACAACGGCTGATCCCAATGAATCCAGCACAACGGCTGATCCAAACGACTCCAGCACTACTGTAGACCCCAACGACTCCAGTACAACGGCTGATCCCAACGACGCCAGCACAACGGCTGATCCCAATGAATCGAGCACAACGGCTGATCCAAACGACTCCAGCACTACTGTAGACCCCAACGACTCCAGTACAACGGCTGATCCCAACGACGCCAGCACAACGGCTGATCCCAATGAATCGAGCACAACGGCTGATCCAAACGACTCCAGCACTACTGTAGACCCCAACGACTCCAGTACAACGGCTGATCCCAACGACGCCAGCACAACGGCTGATCCCAATGAATCCAGCACAACTGCTGATCCAAACGACTCCAGCACTACTGTAGACCCCAACGACTCCAGTACAACGGCTGATCCCAACGACGCCAGCACAACGGCTGATCCCAATGAATCCAGCACAACGGCTGATCCAAACGACTCCAGCACTACTGTAGACCCCAACGACTCCAGTACAACGGCTGATCCCAACGATGCCAGCACAACGGCTGATCCCAATGACTCCAGCACAACGGCTGATCCAAACGACTCCAGTACTACGGCTGACCCTAACGAGTACAGTACAACTGCTGACCCCAACGATGTCGGCTCCAGCACAACTGCTGATCCCAATGACTCTAGCACAACGGCTGATCCCGACGATTCCAGTAATACGGCTGACCCCAACGACTCCAGTACAACGGCTGATCCCAATGATGCCAGCACAACGGCTGATCCTAACGACTCCAGCACTACTGCTGACCCCAACGATGTTGGCTCGAGCACAACTGCTGATCCCAACGACTCCAGTACAACGGCTGATCCCAATGATGCCAGCACAACGGCTGATCCCAACGACTCCAGCACTACTGCTGACCCCAACGATGTCGGCTCGAGCACAACTGCTGACCCCAACGATGTCGGCTCGAGCACAACTGCTGACCCCAACGATGTCGGCTCGAGCACAACTGCTGACCCCAACGATGTCGGCTCCAGCACAACGGCTGATCCCAATGACTCCAGCACTACTTCTGACCCCAACGATGTCGGCTCCAGCACAACTGCTGATCCCAATGACTTTAGCACAACGGCTGACCCCAACGACTCCAGCACTACTGTAAACCCCAACGACTCCAGTACAACGGCTGATCCCAACGACGCCAGCACAACGGCTGATCCCAATGAATCAAGCACAACGGCTGATCCAAACGTCTCCAGCACTACTGTAGACCCCAACGACTCCAGTACAACGGCTGATCCCAACGACGCCAGCACAACGGCTGATCCCAATGAATCGAGCACAACGGCTGATCCAAACGACTCCAGCACTACTGTAGACCCCAACGACTCCAGTACAACGGCTGATCCCAACGACGCCAGCACAACGGCTGATCCCAATGAATCCAGCACAACGGCTGATCCAAACGACTCCAGCACTACTGTAGACCCCAACGACTCCAGTACAACGGCTGATCCCAACGACGCCAGCACAACGGCTGATCCCAATGACTCCAGCACAACGGCTGATCCAAACGACTCCAGCACTACTGTAGACCCCAACGACTCCAGTACAACGGCTGATCCCAACGACGCCAGCACAACGGCTGATCCCAATGAATCGAGCACAACGGCTGATCCAAACGATTCCAGCACTACTGTAGACCCCAACGACTCCAGTACAACTGCTGATCCCAACGACTCCAGCACTACTGTAGACCCCAACGACTCCAGTACAACGGCTGATCCCAACGACTCCAGCACTACTGTAGACCCCAACGAGTCCAGCACAACGGCTGATCCCAACGACGCCAGTACTACTGCTGACCCCAACGACTCCAGTACTACTTCTGACCCCAACGATGTCGGCTCCAGCACAACTGCTGATCCCAATGACTCTAGCACAACGGCTGATCCCGACGATTCCAGTACTACGGTTGACCCCAACGACTCCAGTACAACAGCTGATCCAAACGAGTCCAGTACAACTGCTGGTCCCAACGGCTCCAGCACTACTGTAGACCCCAACGACTCCAGCACAACGGCTGATCCCAATGACTCCAGCACTACTGTAGACCCCAACGACTCCAGCACAACGGCTGATCCCAATGACTCCAGCACAACGGTTGATCCAAACGAGTCCAGTACAACTGCTGATCCCAACGACTCCAGCACTACTGTAGACCCCAACGACTCCAGCACAACGGCTGATCCCAATGACTCCAGCACTACTGTAGACCCCAACGAGTCCAGTACAACTGCTGATCCCAACGACTCCAGCACTACTGTAGACCCCAACGAGTCCAGCACAACGGCTGATCCCAACGACGCCAGTACTACTGCTGACCCCAACGACTCCAGTACTACTTCTGACCCCAACGATGTCGGCTCCAGCACAACTGCTGATCCCAATGACTCTAGCACAACGGCTGATCCCGACGATTCCAGTACTACGGCTGACCCCAACGACTCCAGTACAACGGCTGATCCCAATGATGCCAGCACAACGGCTGATCCTAACGACTCCAGCACTACTGCTGACCCCAACGATGTCGGCTCGAGCACAACTGCTGATCCCAACGACTCCAGTACAACGGCTGATCCGAATGATGCCAGCACAACGGCTGATCCCAATGACGCCAGCACAACGGCTGATCCCAATGACTCCAGCACTACGGCTGACCCCAACGATGTCGGCTCGAGCACAACTGCTGATCCCAACGACTCCAGCACTACTGTAGACCCCAACGAGTCCAGCACAACGGCTGATCCCAACGACGTCAGTACTACTGCTGACCCCAACGACTCCAGTACTACTTCTGACCCCAACGATGTCGGCTCCAGCACAACTGCTAATCCCAATGACTCTAGCACAACGGCTGATCCCGACGATTCCAGTACTACGGCTGACCCCAACGACTCCAGTACAACGGCTGATCCCAATGATGCCAGCACAACGGCTGATCCTAACGACTCCAGCACTACTGCTGACCCCAACGATGTCGGCTCGAGCACAACTGCTGATCCCAACGACTCCAGTACAACGGCTGATCCCAATGATGCCAGCACAACGGCTGATCCCAACGACTCCAGCTCTACTGCTGATCCCAACGATGTCGGCTCGAGCACAACTGCTGATCCCAACGACTCCAGTACAACGGCTGATCCCAATGATGCCAGCACAACGGCTGATCCCAACGACTCCAGCACTACTGCTGACCCCAACGATGTCGGCTCGAGCACAACTGCTGATTCCAACGATGTCGGCTCGAGCACAACTGCTGATCCCAACGACTCCAGTACAACGGCTGATCCCAATGATGCCAGCACAACGGCTGATCCCAACGACTCCAGCACTACTGCTGATCCCAACGACTCCAGTACAACGGCTGATCCCAATGATGCCAGCACAACGGCTGATCCCAACGACTCTAGCACTACTGCTGATCCAAACGACTTCAGTACAACGGCTGATCCCAATGATGCCAGCACAACGGCAGATCCCAACGACTCCAGCACTACTGCTGACCCCAACGATGTCGGCTCCAGCACAACTGCTGACCCCAACGATGTCGGCTCCAGCACAACGGCTGATCCCAATGACTCCAGCACAACGGTTGATCCAAACCACTCCAGTACAACTGCTGATCCCAACGACTCCAGCACTACTGTAGACCCCAACGACTCCAGCACAACGGCTGATCCCAATGACTCCAGCACTACTGTAGACCCCAACGAGTCCAGTACAACTGCTGATCCCAACGACTCCAGCACTACTGTAGACCCCAACGAGTCCAGCACAACGGCTGATCCCAACGACGCCAGTACTACTGCTGACCCCAACGACTCCAGTACTACTTCTGACCCCAACGATGTCGGCTCCAGCACAACTGCTGATCCCAATGACTCTAGCACAACGGCTGATCCCGACGATTCCAGTACTACGGCTGACCCCAACGACTCCAGTACAACGGCTGATCCCAATGATGCCAGCACAACGGCTGATCCTAACGACTCCAGCACCACTGCTGACCCCAACGATGTCGGCTCGAGCACAACTGCTGATCCCAACGACTCCAGTACAACGGCTGATCCCAATGATGCCAGCACAACGGCTGATCCCAACGACTCCAGCACTACTGCTGACCCCAACGATGTCGGCTCGAGCACAACTGCTGACCCCAACGATGTCGGCTCGAGCACAACTGCTGACCCCAACGATGTCGGCTCGAGCACAACTGCTGACCCCAACGATGTCGGCTCCAGCACAACGACTGATCCCAATGACTCCAGCACTACTTCTGACCCCAACGATGTCGGCTCCAGCACAACTGCCGATCCCAATGACTTTAGCACAACGGCTGACCCCAACGATTCCAGTACTACGGCTGATCCCAACGACTCCAGTACAACGTCTGATCCCAATGATGCCAGCACAACGGCTGATCCTAACGACTCCAGCACTACTGCTGACCCCAACGATGTCGGCTCGAGCACAACTGCTGATCCCAACGACTCCAGTACAACGGCTGATCCCAATGACGCCAGCACAACGGCTGATCCCAATGACTCCAGCACTACGGCTGACCCCAACGATGTCGGCTCGAGCACAACTGCTGATCCCGACGACTCCAGCACTACTGTGGACCCCAACGACTCCAGCACAACGGCTGATCCCAATGACTCCAGCACAACGGCTGATCCAAACGACTCCAGTACTACGGCTGACCCCAACGATGTCGGCTCCAGCACAACTGTTGACCCTAACGAGTCTAGTACTACGGCTGACCCCAACGATGTCGGCTCGAGCACAACTGCTGATCCCAACGACTCTAGTACAACGGCTGATCCCAATGATGCCAGCACAACGGCTGATCCCAACGACTCCAGCACTACTGCTGACCCCAACGATGTCGGCTCGAGCACAACTGCTGACCCCAACGATGTCGGCTCGAGCACAACTGCTGACCCCAACGATGTCGGCTCGAGCACAACTGCTGACCCCAACGATGTCGGCTCCAGCACAACGGCTGATCCCAATGACTCCAGCACTACTTCTGACCCCAACGATGTCGGCTCCAGCACAACTGCTGATCCCAACGACTCCAGTACAACGGCTGATCCCAATGACGCCAGCACAACGGCTGATCCCAATGACTCCAGCACTACGGCTGACCCCAACGATGTCGGCTCGAGCACAACTGCTGATCCCGACGACTCCAGCACTACTGTGGACCCCAACGACTCCAGCACAACGGCTGATCCCAATGACTCCAGCACAACGGCTGATCCAAACGACTCCAGTACTACGGCTGACCCCAACGATGTCGGCTCGAGCACAACTGCTGATCCCAACGACTCCAGTACAACGGCTGATCCCAATGACGCCAGCACAACGGCTGATCCCAATGACTCCAGCACTACGGCTGACCCCAACGATGTCGGCTCGAGCACAACTGCTGATCCCGACGACTCCAGCACTACTGTGGACCCCAACGACTCCAGCACAACGGCTGATCCCAATGACTCCAGCACAACGGCTGATCCAAACGACTCCAGTACTACGGCTGACCCCAACGATGTCGGCTCCAGCACAACTGTTGACCCTAACGAGTCTAGTACTACGGCTGATCCCAACGATGTCGGTTCGAGCACAACTGCTGATCCCAACGACTCTAGTACAACGGCTGATCCCAATGATGCCAGCACAACGGCTGATCCCAACGACTCCAGCACTACTGCTGACCCCAACGATGTCGGCTCGAGCACAACTGCTGACCCCAACGATGTCGGCTCGAGCACAACTGCTGATCCCAACGACTCCAGTACAACGGCTGATCCCAATGATGCCAGCACAACGGCTGATCCCAACGACTCCAGCACTACTGCTGATCCCAACGACTCCAGTACAACGGCTGATCCCAATGATGCCAGCACAACGGCTGATCCCAACGACTCCAGCACTACTGCTGACCCCAACGATGTCGGCTCGAGCACAACTGCTGACCCCAACGATGTCGGCTCCAGCACAACGGCTGATCCCAATGACTCCAGCACAACGGCTGATCCCAATGACTCCAGCACAACTGCTGATCCCAACGACTCCAGCACTACTGTAGACCCCAACGACTCCAGCACAACGGCTGATCCCAATGACTCCAGCACAACGGTTGATCCAAACGAGTCCAGTACAACTGCTGATCCCAATGACTCCAGCACTACTGTAGACCCCAACGAGTCCAGTACAACTGCTGATCCCAACGACTCCAGCACTACTGTAGACCCCAACGAGTCCAGCACAACGGCTGATCCCAACGACGCCAGTACTACTGCTGACCCCAACGACTCCAGTACTACTTCTGACCCCAACGATGTCGGCTCCAGCACAACTGCTGATCCCAATGACTCTAGCACAACGGCTGATCCCGACGATTTCAGTACTACGGCTGACCCCAACGACTCCAGTACAACGGCTGATCCCAATGATGCCAGCACAACGGCTGATCCTAACGACTCCAGCACTACTGCTGACCCCAACGATGTCAGCTCGAGCACAACTGCTGATCCCAACGACTCCAGTACAACGGCTGATCCCAATGATGCCAGCACAACGGCTGATCCCAACGACTCCAGCACTACTGCTGACCCCAACGATGTCGGCTCGAGCACAACTGCTGACCCCAACGATGTCGGCTCCAGCACAACGGCTGATCCCAATGACTCCAGCACTACTTCTGACCCCAACGATGGCGGCTCCAGCACAACTGCTGATCCCAATGACTTTAGCACAACGGCTGACCCCAACGATTCCAGTACTACGGCTGATCCCAACGACTCCAGTACAACGTCTGATCCCAATGATGCCAGCACAACGGCTGATCCTAACGACTCCAGCACTACTGCTGACCCCAACGATGTCGGCTCGAGCACAACTGCTGACCCCAACGATGTCGGCTCGAGCACAACTGCTGACCCCAACGATGTCGGCTCGAGCACAACTGCTGATCCCAACGACTCCAGTACAACGGCTGATCCCAATGATGCCAGCACAACGGCTGATCCCAACGACTCCAGCACAACTGCTGACCCCAACGATGTCGGCTCGAGCACAACTGCTGACCCCAACGATGTCGGCTCGAGCACAACTGCTGATCCCAACGACTCCAGTACAACGGCTGATCCCAATGATGCCAGCACAACGGCTGATCCCAACGACTCCAGCACTACTGCTGACCCCAACGATGTCGGCTCGAGCACAACTGCTGACCCCAACGATGTCGGCTCGAGCACAACTGCTGACCCCAACGATGTCGGCTCAAGCACAACTGCTGACCCCAACGATGTCGGCTCGAGTACAACTGCTGACCCCAACGACTCTAGCACAACTGTTGACCCCAACGATTTCAGTACTACAACTGAATCTGGAGAACAAGACTCCGATGGTACTACTCCCGACGGAGATGTTACTCCACCACCAGAAGGAGACGGTGATGGAGAAGGAGACGGTGATGGAGAAGGAGACGGTGATGGAGAAGGAGACGGTGATGGAGAAGGAGACGGTGATGGAGAAGGAGACGGTGATGGAGAAGGAGACGGTGATGGAGAAGGAGACGGTGATGGAGAAGGAGACGGTGACTCAGACTTTGACGGAAATGATGGTATGCAACTCCTGAAACGTCTCCAAGTGTTTGTCGGTGTCAAGGTTGGAATGAGCAAATTACTGACGAAGGATACAGGAAGTGATGAAGTAGATGTTGACTAATAGTGACTAAATTTTATTTGAATCGTGGAACGAATTTTAACTTTTTTTTTTATTCCTGGGATAAAAAAAAATTGTATACACAAATAAATGGATTATCTAATAAAATCTTTGGTGAGATCATTTTCTTCTGTCACTATTTTCGCGATCGTCAAGTTAAAGCATAACTTGCTAGTTCAATAAGTATGAAAAGTTACCATGCATTACTACCGGGTTGCCTTATTGACTCGGAAAGCACGTAAGCCGTTGGCACTCGGCTGTCATTAAAATTATGTTGATAATGTTAAATGGTTTGTAATGGACAATGTCGTTTAGCAGGTTGTAATTGCCTCTTTTCCATTTTAATGCAAAAAACTTCTTTTGAATTATCATTTCACATTTTTTTATTTTAGTATGAAGCAACCGAAACTGTGGAGTTTAGATGATAATTTAAAATAACTATAGTAAATTGTTTCGAAGCTTAGCATCCACCATCTACTGTCGCCAAATGATACCAAATTATTATATTTAATATTAATTTTAAATGGGATAAAGAATTTATTATTGTAAGGATGAAACATAAAAAAAAACTAAATGCAGTTTTTTTTACAAACCATTGTTAAAGCTTTTACAAGAATTTCATTAATGAAACTGGAATTAATTTGGCGGTCAATGTGGCGACACTTGGAGGAGGCCTATGTCCAGCAGTGGACGTCTTCCGGCTGAAATGATGATGATGATGATGATTAGAAGTAACATAAACTGTTCTTGATCTCTACACCCTAGCTAAATCATAATTTAAAAAAAATCTGTAAACGACGTTTGGCTTTTATTAGCTACCGATACGAGTGTTTTTCTTTTTAATAAAACCAAAGGAAGCTTAGATATTATGTATATAGATTTTTATTATGCTGGTAACATTAATAGTCAAGTCAATTTGATTGACATAAATATATAAACGTTGTTATAATTAGAATGTGTTTTATTTTGAGCCAGACATTTCAAAACTTAAATCCCTTTGTGTAAGCAGAGATTATACGGCGTGTAAACGGACCCTTCACGAAGTCGTCAACCAAGCATTATATACATCAAACTAAGTTTAATTATTTTTGCGCAATAATACTTGCATGGGAAGCAACTTTTTTTTTCTAAAGAAAATTCGCACCGCGGGCCGGCTTGTACCTACAAGCCGGCCCGCGGATAGTACAGACGGCCAGCACATCAAGCTACCCGAAGCTGTCAAATTTTCCCAATCAACTTTGAACCTAATGCGCTAAAGTTAAAAAATTTGACAGACGTCTGTAACTACCTTAGATTAGTACCTACGCTACGTACGAAAATGATTAAATTAGATAAATTAAGTTTGATTCAGCTACTTGCATGATAAGAGATACTTGTTAGAAAGTAGGTACATACCTATCCATCGATTTTTGTCAACTACCCTCGGTGTTCACAGCTTCCACGTGAAAACAGACGCACGTTCTCTAGTCAGTGTAGGGCCTCGATGGTATTTCCAAAGGCAATACCGCAACAGTTAAACATGTACTTACGTATTCCCGCGATGAATACTGATAACCGACATCGTTCGGGAACGAGACCAAACAGCTAAAACACACTGGCTTACAAACACAATGTACTTAGTTACAGTAGTTACCTATCACCCAACACGAAACACAAACGCGCAATAAAAATTCACATGCACACTCGATGGCGCATAAAACCGAAATAATCATCAGCATCTGCCTAGCCTCTTCCCAGCTATGTTGGGGTCGGCTTCCAGTCTAACCGGATGCAGCTGAAAACCAGTATTTTACATGAAGCGACTGCCTAATTATCTGACCTCCACAACCCAGTTAGTACTGGGTAATACGGTACCCCTTGTAAATCATAACTAATATATTCTTAAAATTTAGAATTTTTACAAAATTTAACAAAGTTGGCAATGGACCACTTTACAACCTTAAGCAATAAGGATTAAAAGTAGTCAACCGTAAACTTTGTAGATGGGATGTGAGTATCGTTAGAGTTCGGTTTATCATTGCAATTTTATTGATAAAATTATTGTGTAAAAGTAGCTTTAGTAGTAAAGCAGCTAGTTAAAAAGTACTTGTGAAAACGTGAAGGTAGGTACCAACTTCTTAACAAAAAAATGAAGTCTTTCAGTCTCAGAACAGTTACTTTCTAAACAACATCAACGTTTATGCAACCGGGTTGTAGGCTTGTAGGTTTGGGGGTATGAAGACCAGGGTGTAAAGTTCTTCATCTCTTATAGATAAGGGAGGATCCTCCGACCAGACGGGTGTTATGTATGGTGGGCTACTGTCCTTTTTTATTGCTTATTTGCCCTGTCTGTGGTATGTATTATACGGCCATCCGCGTTCATAATTTTAAACGTTATCGCGACGGCTCGGCAGGGCGCGGTGGCTCGCAGCGCACCACGAAACCATATCATCTGCCTGTCATGATTGTGATAGCAACGTGGTCTTTGGGGGCTTCGCAAATTATCAATCTACTGACTACGAAGTAAATTTACGTGCCATTTACCAATAGCTAACCACGTTACAGGCTGTACTAGGTGTGTTAGTCTTGTTAAAATTCCGTATTTTCTTGCAATGTGATTGATTGCCGAAAAAGGGCAAGCGATTCTAAAAACATTACGTAAATTGTCTTTGAGTTTGTAGCTGTCTTAGTGACGTAACTAGTAAGAGTACTTGAAGAAAGACTTCTAAGGTGCAAGCACAATAATGATTTTTAACTAAAAAATGAAGTCGTTCAATCTCCGTTCGTTGCTAAAAATTTTAACAAAGGCGTTAATTATTGTTTGGTAAAATAAAGCCAAGTTTCATAAAAACCTGCTTTAATAATTATTTCAAGTAAGTTTAAAAACATGGGTGTTATTGGTATTAACTGATGGATGAAGGAATAAGATAAATTCTCAGCTAATTGTTTAGTTAGAGCGAATGTGCATCATAAGCGCCTGTGAAAAGACTCATCGCACACGTGTTTTTTTTACGAATTTTTCTTTGGGTTTCATGTTAACCGTCGAGCCATCAACGGCAGCAGTCGGACCGAGGATCTTATCGACGCTTCGCCACTGGTGTGCTGAACAAGTCGGAAGGCCGCGCCGTTTCTTTTCTACCTGTGACGTCACCGTACTGCCCAGCACTGAACTTCGGCCTACTTCCATCTCCGGCCAGCAGCGGGATTTCGCCTGCTACTACAGGAGAGTACCTGTCTCTGCAGAAGTGTCAAGAGACGTACAGACGCCTCTTGTCACGGAGGAACTCAAATATTTGTGAGTCATGGGTTACAGAAACCATCATCATCATCATCATCATCATCTCAGCCGAAAGACGTCCACTGCTGGACATAGGCCTCACCCAAGTGTCGCCACAATGACCGGCCCCGTGCGTCTCGCATCCAGCGGATCCCCGCAACCTTTACCAGGTCATCGGTCCACCTAGTGGGAGGCCTTCCAACGCATTGTCTTCCAGTTCGCGGTCGCCACTCCAGAACACAGAACACAGAACACAAATATTTGTGTTACTCTGGCTGAACCAGTTTGGTTTAATATTCATCATCATCTGCCTAGCCTTTTCCAACTATGTTGGGGTCGGCTTCCGGTCTAACCGGATGCAGCTGAATACCAGTATTTTACATGGAGCGACTGCCTATCTTACCTCCGCAACCCAGTTAGTACTGGGTAATACGATACCCCTTGGTAAGACTGGTTGTCAGACTTTTTGGGCCACTGACTACCTAACGACTGTCAAAGATCTACAAATGACATCCGGGACCAACGGCTTAACGTGCTTTCCGAGGCAGAGAGGTCAGACAGACAGTCGCTCCATATAAAATACTGGTATTCAGCTGCATCCGGTCAGACTGGAAGCCGACCCCAATATAGTTGGGAAAAGGCTAGGCAGATGATGAGGTAATATATGCTTAAGAGGATAGTTTACGACAGGAAATAATAAAATATGGCATTAACTACGTAGGTACTCAATCAGATCTATAACCGCGTTAGTTTTCGCAAATGCGATCATGCTCCTTATCTGTAAGAGTATACGGAACAATTTCGTATACAAGTATTTTTATATATTTGTAAACGCGATTGTGCTCCTTATAAAAAGGCACTGGCCAATTTCCTATGCAAGTATTTTTTCTTCCAATAGGGCTTGGAATAGAAGTAGGAAGTTTAATCGTCTTTTGGCAGAAAAATTTTGCCCTAAATTAAAAAAAAAAACCGAAAACTGATCTCAGAAAGCGCAGCCTAACTCGATCTTCACCATCGTTATTTTCCCATAAAATAACCTATATTGTTTGCGATAAAGAATAATAACACCCTCTTCTATTTCACGTATATTTTAGTTTCTAAAACACAACACCTCTTTTCCCTACTCTAACTACCGGGTGTGCTGCAATAATTTTCAATCGGCTCGGAATATTATGTTTATCAGGATACTTTCATGAATAAATAATATGAGCATTTTATATTTGACGCCGTGTTAAAGGAAAAGGTTTTTTCTATAGGTTTTATAGGAATCGTTTTATGTATCAGTTTCATAAAACTGTTTCGATTTATTTTGTCGTATACATTACAGATGGAAATAACAAAATTAAAGGGTTTTAGATGGTGTTATGGGGCGTGTGGCTAATCAAAAGTAGCTTCACGAGACGGTCTTCAAGATTAAGCAATGCTTACCAAAGCCACCCACCGTTGTCCGTGGATGGGTGACCATCCATCACATACCAAGTACCCTCCTTGTCTCAAGGAGCATGTGGTCCCGGCTAACTTCGTAGATCTTTGCCAGTCGTTAAGAACAGTCAAAAGCCCGAAAGTCAGACAAGCAGTCTTACCAAAGGGTATCTTATTACTATTGTAACTGGGCTGTAGAGGTCAGAAAGGCTCTATGATTAATACTGGTATTCAGTTGTAACTGGTTACACTGGAAGCTGACCTATAAATAGTAGAAGGGCTATCAAAGTTGTAAGCATAAGCATAATCAGCCTATTAATGTTCCCACTGCTGGGACGCAGGCCTCCTCTCTATGAGAGGGAATGGGCTATAATCCACCACGCGGGCCCAGTAGTAGTATCTTCGAATTTTTGGTTCTAGGACATGCCGGTTTCCTCACGATGTTTTCCTTTACCGTTTTGAGAGCAGTGGTGATGAAATAACTCACACAAAGTAATGCCTGGCTGGGTTCGAACCCACGACTTACTGCTCGTAAGTCGGGGTCTCCACCACTGGGCCACCGCTGCTCTCCAAACGTGTGTATCACCAAAGGTGTGTATTATGTAAAACTGGCACAATAACCAGTAATTATCTCTCGACCAGCCGTAAGGTGGAAGCGCCAGGGTAGCCTGCGAAATTCAAAATTTCTTACATCTTTTGCAATTTGGAGTTCTCTGTCAGGTTTTATGTTTTTGGAGGTATGAAGACCAGGGTGTAAAGTCCTTCATCTCCCATAGAAAAGGGAGGATCCTCCGACCAGACGGGTGTTATGTCTGGGGGGCTACTGCCCAATGTTCTTCTATATAGTCTTATGTCGCGGATAACTTGCGCGATGTAGGATTTAGGCGTATTTCTCAGTTTTAGTTCATTGTCTGTGTCATAGATGGCGCTGTAGTACTCTTTGTAGTGCCGCTACAAATGTTGATTAAAATATGATTGGCGACCGTAACAAATGTCGCTGGCTTTACAAAGTTATAATCATTAAATCATCAAGTCAAGTCAAATCTAAGTTCATTTAATCTATTTGCATGACTTTTTCATGAATGAGTAATATTTTAATCAACAACCTGACTTTTTTTTTTTTTTTCGGATGTGAAATCATCAAATGACCCCCCACTCTGGGCGAAGAGGAAGGCAGTATCAGACTTAAACTGAAGGGAGTACTGACTAAAACCTATCCATGTTCCTCTTTATCCACGGAATCTCTTTCGAACAGTCCCGCAGCCCTTGCAGGCATCGGTCCATGCGGACCCCTACTTATTTGCTGACACCTCTTTGAGGCGCACGTGGAACACGAACGCGCCGTCGACACGGCCTGTCGTCATAATACGGCCGGACGGCGAGTTAGCCCATAATTTGCCGTCCACAGGCCCACGCCTACGGTGGCCGGGAGCCACCACGTGACCCCCGACGCCCAGGGCGTCTCCCCCGGGCCTGACACTGACCTGTAAATTAAAAAATATATAAGAAAAGAATTTTGCGGGCTACCCTGGCGCATCCTTTTTAAGATAACTCCCTCATACCCGATAACGTTCCGTGCTCAGTCAATATTATCAATATTCTGCCTATCTGCATATCAAAATCCAAAATAACGCCGATAAAATATCCTTTACAACAAAAAGCAGCCACCTTCAATATAACGGGTAACTAGTCAAAGAGATCGTATCGCGGCTGATATCTATTATGATTACAATATGCACGGCTCAACACAC
This sequence comes from Noctua janthe, assembly GCA_910589295.1. Taxonomy (NCBI): domain Eukaryota; kingdom Metazoa; phylum Arthropoda; class Insecta; order Lepidoptera; family Noctuidae; genus Noctua; species Noctua janthe. Next base: position 13,916,708 of record OU342573.1, read on the forward strand.
ATTGGGTATAACAAAATGCCTTTTCAATATACCTCTGTAATCTTCTATTTATTTCGTTAGAGGTAGGTTTCTGAATATATCATTATGTTAATGTTGTTTATTATTAGAGGGCTCTCGGTTAAATAATAATAGCCGTACGAGTATAAAACCGGCCAAGTGCGAGTCGGACTCGTGCATGAAGTGTTCCGTTCCATCGTAGTAAACCCCTTTGTTTTTTTTATTATTTGTTGTTATAGCGAGGAGGTCGTGGCTAAGTAATAACAGCCGCCCGGATCGATCTTTAGGTTAAGCCGCGCTTGCCTAGGTTGGTCTGTGGATGGGTGACCACCCATTACATACCGAGTTTCCTCCGTGCCTCGGAAAGCACGTTAAGCCGTTGGTCTCGGGTGTCATTTGTAGATTTTGACAGTCGTTATAGGTATCAGTGGCCCAAAAAGTCTGACAACCAGTCTTACCAAGGGGTATCGTATTACCCAGTACTAACTGGGTTGTGGAGGTCAGATAATCAGTCGCTCCATGTAAAATACTGGTATTCAGCTGCATCCGGTTAGACTGGAAGCCGACCCCAACATAGTTGGGAAAAGGCTAGGCAGATGATGATGATGATTTGAACGATTTCAAGTGTCTACCTATTAAGGATTATGAGATACAGCCCGCTGACAGATGGACGGATGGACGGGCGGACAGCGGAGGCTTAGTAATAGGGTCCCGTTGGTTACCCTTCGGGCACGGACCTACAAATGCATTTTTTTTTGACAATCGCAAGCGCTCATCATGTTGGTTAAAACCTGGTGCCATTCATTGCATTCCAATGCAGTTTTTGGCATTACGATTATGGTCTCATAGAGAAAGTTGTTCAGGGTCTTAATGGAGAAGCTTGTAGCTAAATAATAACAGCCGCTCGGGTCGATCTACGGGTAAAGCTGCGCTTGCCTAGGTTGGTCCGTGGATGGGTGACCACCCATTACATTCCGAATTTCCTCTGTGCCTTGAAAAGCATGTCAAGCCTTTGGTCCCGGCTGTCATTTGTGGATCTTTGATAGTCGTTATAGTCAATGGCCCGAAAGTTTGACAACCAGTCTTACCAAGTGGTATCGTATTACCCAGTAATAACTGGGTTGTGGAGGTCAGATAGGCAATCGCTCCATGTAAAATACAGGTATTCACCTGCATTGGGTTTTAACTGGAAGTCTTAACTGGAAGCCGACCCCAACATAGTTGGGAAAAGGCTGCAGCAACATAGCTGGAAAGTTTAGGCAGTCGTGTTCGTATTATTCAGCTTTTGTATTAGAAAGGTGTTCTAATACAAAAGCTGAATAATATAACTATACTCATCGCACTTTACTGAAAATAATGACACTTAAAGTCGAATTTTATCTTCAAAGAAGGATTTAAGCCCTTTTATGACAAAATCAAAACACTCACGTACGTATCGTATTATTTTGGCACACGTGCGAGTCGCACTTGTGCACAGTGTTCCGTAGCACCAAACAATAAAGGGTAAAAGGGACATCGACGCATACGTGGAAATCCTTTATATAAAAAGTTTGAACCTCATTCATAATTATGGTAATATTTTACACTCAACAGTAAAAATTAATTTTGTTTTTCATAAGATGTTAATGAAAAACACTGTAACTGTACCGCAGTTTCACGAAAAAGTCCCATATCTCAAAAACTAAATATCAAATCTTATTCAAACCAATTTTTGTTGAAAGTTCTTTTTACTTTATAAAAACCCATATTTTTTTCTCTCTTCTTATTAAAAAAAAAATTTTAAAGTAAGAGAATGAAAATTATAATTTTACGGTTTTTTAAGCGAATATCTCATCAACCAGTGAAGAAAAAAAAATAGGAACCTCGACATCATTTTTGAAGAGCTGTCAGAGCACATAGTTAAACATTATAATATAAATTCAGGTAATTTACACCCATTGCCATTTATTACAATATAAACACACAAAAAACAACAAAACATTAAAATTCAGATAAAAATAAAACTAAATACAGTACGAATAGAATGGTCTCAAATACAAATACTGACTCAAATAGAAATTTATATGTAAATAATTTTTTTTCAACCCTCTGTGCCTCTATTTTTTTCTTAATTTCGCGTCTTTTTTGTGTTTTGGTTTATTTATTTAACACTTCATGCACAAAGTACAGAGGCGGACTTAATGCCATAGGCATTTTCTACCAGTCAACCTTTGGGTGAGGCAGAGACTAACAGTGGTAGGTGTATCTATCTGCAAAAAAATTGATTTATTACAAATATAAACTACAAGGAAATATAAAATACTATAACAATATATTAAAATACTATAAATATATATCAATATATATATGTAAATGGAAATTTACACGGATATACTAAAATAAAAACACAAACCATGGGGAAAACATTACCGTTGTGACGAAACTGCCAGCTTCTTCCGAATGTACTCACGAACTTTAATTTTAAAAGATAAGCGATTGGTTGCCATCCTGATTTCCTGGGGAAGCGCATTCCACAGAGAAATAGACTGGACGAAGAATGATCGGTGAACGAAGTTAGTGCGGTGAGAGGGACATTGAAGAATTCGGAGGTTCATAGAAGACACCAAATCTCAACACTGTGGTGCCAACGGTTTCGGAGTAAAATCGCTGTGATATACGGAAGGACAGCAAACACACAGAGGACGAATCTATAAGTGTTCTGTTTTTTTGCCATTTGTCCACGGAACCCTAAAAACCGGCCAAGTGTGTGTCAGATCACGCATAGTGAAGGGTGCCGTAGTGGGGTGAATATTTACGCATGCACAGCATTGACTCTATCGGAAAAAAATAAGAAACCCACACTTACTTCAAGAACTGAAATATCTCATCATCAGGCTAGCCTTTTCCCAACTATGTTGGGGTCGGCTTCCAGTCTAACCAGATGTAGCTGAATACCAGTATTTTACATGGAGCGACTGCCTATCTGACCTCCATAACCCAGTTAGTACTGGGTAATACGATACCCCTTGGTAAGACGGTTTAACGTGCTTCCGGAGGCACGGAGGAAACTCGGTATGTAATTGGTGGTAATCCATCCACAGACCAACCTAAGCAAGCACGGCTTAACCTAAAGATCGATCCGAGCGGCTGTTGTTATTTAGCCACGAGCTCCTCCCGAGGAACTGAAATATCTATACTAATATTATAAAGCTGAAGAGTTTGTTTGTTTCATTGAACGCGCTAATCTCAGGCGCTACTGGATCGAATTAAAAAATAACTTTTAGTGGTAGATTGTCCATTTATCGAGGAAGGCTATATAACACCACGCCACGTCCAATAGGAGCCGAGCAAAAAAAAAACAAAACAGAAGCGGCGAGTGAAATCGCGGGGCACAGCTAGTCTAAAATAAAGCTGGAAAATAATTTTTTTAACGTTTTCACATTTTTTTCCGTTTTTCCTATACTGCTACGGAACCCTAAAAATATTCCTATAAGCCGTTTGACGACAGTTTTGATCCCGTAAACTGTTCATAAATACCCATAAAATGCCTTCATTGAGTGCTATTAATCGTTAATTTATACCCTAACTTGAAAACAATGGCCATTTGATTTTCTGTTCTGGCTTGAGTGTATTGTTTCATAGTAATAAATAGGGCTATTGTTGTAAATACCTTCCTTTAATGGACAGATAGTATTGTGACTAGAATGTGGATGAGTTGTTTGTTTGCTATTGTCAAAGTGTCCTAAATTTCATGATTAAACCACATTAGTTTTAGTATATGCGAAACCTGAAACACGCGTCTAGTATTTTTATGTAAAGAATCTGTGTACAAAATTTCAAAACTGTATCATTAAAAATCACAAAGTTATATGCTTGTTCTGTGACCTGGTTGTCCGCAAAAAAACGTGGTTACCACGCGTATATCTCATGTACGCACACCGGTTGCGAGTACTATGCACCAGACCTTCCTGAAGAACCTCACCAATAAGGTCAGTTCAGTTCCTCCTCCGTCCCGGCGTTGCCACTCACGTCTGGCTTGTAAATACCTGTCGCCTTTCACTTGTGCTCTCCACATGACCAAACCATCTAAGCATACTTTTTTCCAATTAAAAGGTAAAATCAACTGATGTAAAACAATAAAATTAAAAAAAAATACCCTGTATTAACGTTGAAACTCGCATAAATAAATCCCATTGTTTGGTTCAAGCCATTACATTAAATTATCACTTGGAAACTAATTAAAAAGACAATAGAAAAGTTTGCAAAATAACTCTATCGTCTGTATTATTTAACTTACAGCAATATTGTACCTCTAATAGGAGTTTTCATTTATTTTTTCAGAAAAAAATCAACTTGTATTTAGGCCTTTAGTGTGGAACACAAAACAGGTAGTCAGTGGCCCGAAAGTCTGACAACCAGGCTTACCAATGAGTAGTAGTAGTATCACATCTTCTCATCATCTGCGACTGGAGAGAGCCTAAATATTTGCGAGCCGTTTGTGGAAACTATATTTGCGAGCCGTTTGGGGTTGAAACTCTGGGGCAAAGATATATTTAGTGGGTTATGGAGACCAGATCAATCGCTCCATGTAAAATACTGCCAGCTGCATCTAGTTAGATTGGAATATTAGGCAGATAATGATGATGACGGGGATATTCTCATATAACAGCCCGTAGCTTATCCTTAGCCCACTTAGAGGTCGTCTATGACTAGTGCGTGTTGCCAGTGATTACATACGGGACCGAAACGTGGTCGCTCACAATGGGCCTCATCAGAAGACTTAAAGTCACCCAAAGGGCAATGGAGAGGGCTATGCTCGGAGTTTACTTGCGTGATCAAATCATAAATGAGGAAATCCGTAAGAGAACCAAGGTTACCGACGTAGCCCGAAGAATAGCCAAACTTAAGTGGCAGTGGGCAGGGCATATTGCTCGCAGAACGGATGGCCGATGGGGCCGGCAAGTTCTGGAGTGGCGACCGCGAACTGGAAGACGTTGCGTTGGAAGGCCTCCCACTAGGTGGACCGATGACCTGGTAAAGGTTGCGGGGATCCGCTGGATGCGAGACACACGGGATCGGTCAATGTGGCGACACTTGGGGGAGGCCTATGTCCAGCAGTGGACGTCTTTCGGCTGAAATGATGATGACGACTTGGAGGTCGGAAATTATCCTCCACGAGTTTTACTACCTGGGTTAAAACCCAGGTATGAGACTATGCCTTTCTTCGTATTTTATAGGATTTGCACTTTTTAGTTTTGTTTTTTCTTGCTTTGTTTTATTTGAGTGTAAGTTAGCTAAGATTTATGTATGAGAGAGTGATTTAAAAGAAGATTGACTTTTTGGGGCTCTCTTAATTTCAGAAGCGTTCATCGAAGAAAGCGTGTACAATATTATTATTGTTCCCAGATTGCATGAAGCCCTGCCATTCTTCTTTAAGTATTACAAAATTATTTTAACCAATTTAATGTAAATATTTGAAGGTCGCTTCTAGCGGTGGATAAGCACTGAACCATGCAATTTAACAACTTTGAACCTGGCGTATCCTACAAATAAATGTCTTTGTCTATATGAAAATCCGTTCAGCCGGTAAGACGTGTAAGGTTACTGACAGACAGACTGACAGGTAGACCGATTGCAACTCTATAAACATGAACACAGAGTTTATATTGGTATGGGAACTCAATCATTAACATACTCATTGAATTATTGAAGTTTCGTAAAATCTGCTTTTCAAAATTTCTCTGTCCAAAATCCCAGTATATTATATCCGAGGAAAATGAAAACAAATATATCACCGGGCTGTTGTCGACATATGGGGGTGACACGGGTGAAAACAAACGGCCTCGATGATATCCACCGTCAGGTAGACGCGAAAAATAGCCATGTTTATTCATAATAGAAAGGTTCTGTCGAAGGCAAGGAGTTTTTATTATTATTATTGAGTTTAGATAGTTATTCGCTTTAGTATCTTGAACATGAAAAAATGCTGGAACAAAAAACACGAAGTATTTAGGCGTATAACAGGGTGTAAAGATCTTCTGTAAAAACTGGTTTTGTCGACGGAGGAATCGACAAAATGACAGATTTCTTTTGGTGATCTGCTATTTTGTCGATTCTTCCGTCGACAAAACCTGTTTCAACGGTGGTCATGCTACACGTGCAGATGGTTGTTGTGTCTGGTGTATAGTCTACTGCATAGCTTCTGTTGCGGATAAATATAACTGCGCGATTTAGGAATTTGATGTTAGTTCTTCATTTGTGTCCTAGATGGCGCTGTAGTACTTTTTTTACCGACTTTCTTCAAAAAAGTGGACGTACTCAATTCGGTTGTATTTTTTTATGTATGTTACCTCATAACTCCGTCATTTCTTAACCAAATTGAATTTTTTCTTTTCTTCATGTGAAAGTATATCCCAATCGAAATTTCATCAAAATTGGTTCAGTAATTTGTTTTTTTTCCTTACCTTAATTGCCACATCACGCGACGTCGCGTGATGGTGCCTTCCAATAAATATGTACGACCCATAAAATAGCGGCCGCAGAGTATTGGGTTCTGATATTTGTTTAGGCCACTAGGTATAGGTATTTTTTCTTTTTGGGCTGTGTTGATGACATTTTATGATGATATGATCTATTAATATGTAACTTCTAGTTACAATGTAAAAATTATTTTCTGTCAAGAATTTGTGTGGCATATTAAACTAAAAAGTGTAAAAATAAAAACTTTTTGAGAAAAAAAACCGACTTCCAAAATACACTAAAAAGTTTAAAATAACTTTACTTTCGGAAGTCGGTGGCAAAAAAGTCAATGAAACAAACAAAGTCACCGACTTCCGAACGTAAAGTTATTTTAAACATTTTAGTGTTCTTTGGAAGTCGTTTTTTTTCGCAGAAAGTTTTGTACTGCCGCTACAAGTAACTACCAGTGTAATACACGCCTATAATCCCACAAGGATTACGCAGAGATGTACCTGCGATAGATTCTACGATATCTACAAATAGTATACCCACCTTTTGCAAGTTATATTTGAATCTCAAGTAATAGGAGTGAGCCTATAGCTATTATCATCTGCCTTGACTTTTCCCAACTATGTTGGGGCGGCTTCCAGTCTAACTGGATACAGCTGTATACCAGAATTTTACATAGAGCGACTGATCTGTAACGACTGTCAAAGATCTACAAATGACAGCCGAGACCAATGGTTAAATGCCTAGCTCTATAGAAAAGAAAAGGCAAGAAACACCATTGGCACTTTTTTAATTAAAAATAATTGTAACGTGAGAGAAACTAGCGATAATACAACATTAGTTTTTAGTATATGCGAAACGTGAAACACGTTTCGAGTATTTTTATGTAAAGAATCTATGTACAAAATTGCAAAACTGTATCATGAAAAATCACAAAGTTATAAGCTTATTCTGTTACCTGGTTGTCCGCACAAAAGCGTGGTCAACACGCAACGCGCCCGCGCGCGGGCTTCCAGCATTGTCTCGAGCTCATTGATAAACATAATTTGGCAGTAGGTACCTAAATTATGGCGATAGATACTTAATGTCGCTCGGTGTTGAACTTGTAACTTTTTTAAATATTTTTGGGACAAAATTTAACATGGTTTTAAAATGATTGGAATCGATTCAGTTACTTATTCTGAACAAACTGTATTCAGGTTTCGCATATACTAAAAATGATGTTGTATACAATACGCGGGTGTCGCATTCCGCATCGTACACGAGCCGTAAAACTACTACAAACAAACATACTAACGTCCAAGTCAAACAAAAATACTAAAAATATAACCACTTTCTTTCCTCAAGAATCATTTATTTAACAGAGTGTCTGTTACCGGCTAACACAAACACCTGGAAACTAAAATGATACCAAAAGGGTTTACTTTGAGGCTAATGGCTAGACGATCGATTAGACAGGGCGCTGTCGGAGTTTGACACTGTTGGTTGTAGCTAAACGAGGGGTTGGGTCAATCGATTGTTAATTTACTTGACACTACTGTATTTTCCCAGCGATATCTGGAAACCGAATCATAGACAGCCTAGGTGAAGTTCAAACAGCGATCAAAATCACAGAAACTACCCAAATGTCGTTTATTTGGTACTTGCTTATGCCCGTGGCTTCGCCCGCGTGGAGCTCGGGATTTGCCCACGGGATCTTACTTCTAGGATAATAAGTATTCATCATCGTCTGCCTAGCCTTGTGCCCAACTTTGTTGGGGACGGCTTGCAGTCTAACCAGATGGAGCTGAATACCAGTATTTTACATGGAGCGACTGCTTATCTAACTTCCATAACCCAGTTAGTACTAGACAATACGATACCCCTTGGTAAAACTGGTTGTCAGACTTTCGGGCCACTGACTACCTGTAACTACTGCCAAAATTCTACAAATGACAGCCGGAATCAACGGCTTAATGTGCTTTCCGAGGCACGAAGGAAACTCGGACTGTGTAATGGGTGGTCACCCTTCCACGGACCAACTTACAAGCGCGGCTTAACCTGAAGATCGACCCGAGCGGCAGTTATTATTTAGCCACTAGCTTCTCCAGTAATAACATTGTAATCTCATAGGAAATCTCACGAAAACCACTCAATTAGCAACTACCAAGCAGGTGGCATAATTACAGAAACTTCATAGACTACCTTAAATATTTCGCTTAACTTATCTCTTGGGATAAAAAGACAGTCTACATTCATCACGAGAAGTTACACTCCGCCGTCAAATAAATACATTCTTAATTCATCACTGGGAACTTCAGATCTTTAGTCATTTTTTTTGTGACGAGAACTTTTCGACTCATGACGTCATGTGAAAAAAATAGCGACGCTCGCGAATTTTTTGATAAATTAATTCTGTTCAGGAACGAAGGTGGAAATGAGATATTTATACGAAATGTAGAATGAAGATTTTCGGGTGTGAGTAAACGTTGATTTTATATGAGAATCCAATGTCATATTGTCGACTTACTTATCATCATCATCATCAGCCTAGCCTGAAACCACCTATATTGGGATTAGCTTTCAGTCTAAGAGTCAGCTCACACCGAGATGCGACGTGACGTTGCGCGCACTTTCAAGCGCGGACGCGCGGCCGCTCGCGGCGCCGCAAGACGTCACGCGGCCCGAGTCTTTCAAACGATACTATTCATTTTCTAATGGAGATAAAGTATAAAATGGCTTGACTGTGCGCGCAGCGTCGCGTCTTGGTGTGAGCTGAGCCTAACTGCAGCTTGATAAAATTTTTGTATTTTACATCAAGCAACTGCCTATCTGATCTCTACAACTCAGTTAGTACTGAGTAATATCCCTCCTGGATAACACGATACACATTGGTAAGTCTGGTTGTTAGACTTTTGGATCTCGGACTACACGTAATAACTCTTATCGGGTGTAAGGAACAAACAAAGGGATGGGGTGAATTCAGTATATCATACTAAGATGACCGATACAAGAAATTATTTCAAGGATGTTATGGGAATCCAATAAATTTGATTTGTTTTATTTCCTTATACGCAATGTATCGTTACCGTGGTAAAGCGCACGCAGCGAACGACAAGCGCGACGACGAGTTCCATTAAGTCTGTAGCCAGGCAGGAAATGAACAGATATTTCATGCGTTGTTCGTTACAGTGTTTCAACATTGATTTTTTGATTTTTGGTTTTTGCCGTATTATTTACATAAATGAATGCGTACAGGGAATGTAATTTTACATTAACAATAAAATAGAATAGTAACTGGAAAAGAAAAAAAATCCGGAGAAAAATTCCGATAGAATATGATTTAAAATATGGAGCTTACTGCACCGTGTCAGTTTGAGCAGGGCTGTCCCTTACACCTTGTAAACATATATCTTGGTAAAAATGGATGGTCATTAACTTACGGATAGTCATCGGCAAGCGTTCCTGAACTTCGACCCTTGCGGCAGTTATTATGTTGACACAAGTTTGGTGAGGTTTTCTTAGTAACCTTCAAACAATCTTGATTAGACCTAATATTTATCTTTAATATAAAACCTTTAAGTTTAGCTTGGTTTACGAAACCTTGTTATTTTGCCTCCACTGTTTTGGAAGGATATATATTATGATAGATTTTGAAACGTTGCAGATGCTAAAATCTGGATGTGACTGGAAAAAAATGGAACAGTGAGATTCAGCTTATGGAATATTAGAATAGTTAGATAGAAAAACAAATTCCCTTAGTCCTTAACATATATTTATGTTCCTAGTCAACGAACCAGACAAAAAAAAAACGGTAAGCAAGCACAAAAAGAAAATCTAGCCAGAACAGAAAAAGGGTTAACGAGAAAAAATCTACACTTATTTAAAATAAAACAGAATGTAGCTACAAGCCGTTGTAACAAGGCTCCGTGGGATAGATTCAATTTTTACCAAACCATGTTGAATCTCTTCGGTTAGCAAACTGGGACAAAATGACGGTGCCAAGTGTGTACTAGAAAATGTAAGCAAAATACTAGTGCCGAGGAAAAGTTTTCCGAAGAAAATCTTGTTATTTCTTACAGTTTTTCTTTTATTTTATTGCGATTTTTCAATATCGTATGCAAATGCGGTAAGTAGGTAAAAGTTAGGTGTCACCACACCATACTCTTACCAACTTACCGAAAAAAAAAAAAATGGAACACTGTTGTATTACGATAAGCCGGAGGGCTAGTCGTAACACTACATCGCTATATTTAAATACTAATTTAAAATAACCCTCCTTTTGGGCTTCGTCGCAGTCGGGTAAATAAAAATGGTATAAAGAAATAAACTTAACGCTTTATTTCGCGCGACTCAGGACGCTCGGAGTCAGCAGTGCTCAGGATGCTTGGAGTCAGCAGCGCTCATGATATTCGGAGTTAGCAGCAGGATGTCTTGCATAGATGTGTCCCTCCCCGTACAGGAGTGGTCGGTTACGGTGTCATGTAGACCGTAGACCTACTCGTCAGAAGCCGGCCCTCTCACGCTGTCAGGAAGATCAGAGACCGCGATGAGAAAAGATAGATCACAAAACTCCTATTTTTCTAATATTGCTCTTTGCCTTAGCTAAGTAGATCTCGCCTTTTATAACATTAGTTCCTCAGTTTAGACAAACATGTGGTTGAATTGATAAATAATCTTAGATCTCTAGGCACTGTAGACAAAACCGAAAACAACTTTGATAAATCTGTACTATCTCTAACCATCGCAACTCAGGACGCTCGGAGTCAGCAGTGCTCAAGATGCTTGGAGTCAGCAGCCCTCAGGACACTCGGAGCCAGCAGCAGGATACAGCAGGATCCAGGTCATTTATGGATGATGTGTACCTCCGCATGTAACCGACCAATTTTGTAGGAGTGGTCGGTTACGGTGCCATGTAGACCGTAGACCTATTCGTCAGAGGTCTCCCTCTCACGCAGTCGGGAGGATCAGAGGCCGCGAAGTGAAAAGATTGATCACAAAACTCCTATTTTTCTTCAAAATCGGATCCAGCTTTGATAAATCAGTACTATATTTTACCATAAACTACTGAAACATCACAAACCTATACTTAAGGATTCCATAGGATATCTTCCGATCTGCAAGTGAGCGAAATCGGATGTAAAAGCTAGTTATCTAATAAAAGCTTTTATTCAAATGACTGATTGCTTCGTAGCTCCATTGGTCGTAAGCGCGACTGCACAACATGAGGCAGTAGTTCTGTTCAAATTAACAAATACTGATGAAATAATTAATAAACTTTGTCCGACCCAGGAGTTGAACCCAGGAGGGTTCAACTCCTGGGTCGGACAAAGTGATACAGGGTTTTTTTATCGGCATTTTTAATCAGTAGCAGCCGAGGAGTCTGGATTTGTGCCCTGTTAATGGCATTAGGCTCGCCCCCTATTACATAGAACTTTAACATAACTGGCGTAATCTGGTTGTACTATAATTGAGTGAACCTCTGCAGGGATTACAGGCATGATGTTATGTGATGTGGTGTAAATGAACTAGCCACAAAAAAGGAACATCTGCCTAGCCTTTTCCCAACTATGTTGGGGTCGGCTTCCAGTCTAACCGGATGCAGCTGAATACCAGTATTTTACATGGAGCGACTGCCTATCTGACCTCCACAACCCAGTTAGTACTGGGTAATACGATACCCCTTGGTAAGACTGGTTGTCAGACTTTTTTTGGACCACTGACTACCTATAACGACTGTCAAAGATCTACAAACGACACCCGGGACCAACGGCTTAACGTGCTTTCCGAGGCACGGAGGAAACTCGGTATGAAATGGGTGGTCACCCATCCACAGACCAACCTAGGCAAGCGCGGCTTAACCTAAAGATCGATCCGAGCGGCTGTTATTACTTAGCCACGAGCTCCACAAAAAAGGAACAATCGATTTAAATATAACTTTGCTAACTACCTTCTTCACTTTCAATCCTTTGGCGGCCACCTTTTGTAACGTTTATTTTTATTACTGTCGACTATCGGTTTGGTTCGTAAGGTTCCGTGCCAAGAAAGTCCGTGCCTTTATGATCCACCTGTGTAGGCACAGTGGAGCCATTAATTCCCTTGCCAAATGTCGTGGCAATCCTCGGGAAGCTCAAGTTTACTCAAAGATGCATTTGAAGAGATAGTGGCTCTACCTTTCAAATAGATTTAATAAATGTAGTCAAAGATTTAAGATACGATAACAACATGCCTGTAATCCCCGAAGGGTTAGGCAATGGTGTACCTGATAGTACACCCACATTTCGCCAGTTATGTTTAAGCCGTGGCTGCTTCTGAGAAATTCCTGATGGGAAAACCCAATAACATTACGCCCAGCCTGGGAATCAAACCCAGGACCTCATGCTCAGCAGTTGCACTTGCGACCACTAGACTAACGAGGCAGCCTTTACCAAGATTTAATTCGTTAGATTTATCCTATTGTCAAAAAATTATCACGTATCTGTTTCGTTAACATTTGAATATTGTTTTCTCGCTTACTCATTCTGAAAATCGTATCCATTGTTGAACGCGGAATGTCGACCACTGCCAGCTCACTGTCCTCAGTTTGCCCTTGATTTCAAGTCGTTTAGTTGTAGTTCGTCTAGCTAACATCACGTCAAAGCTAAGCTCCTATATGTTTATGACAGCCTGGTACTTCACAGGCATGAGTTACTTTCTAGACACGAGATAAACTCCTATATATGACATCTTGGTACTTCATCATCATCTTCCTTGCTTCCTGCTCGGGTGGAGATTCATTGATGACTCTGCCCTGGAGTGTAAATGTGCTGTTCCACAAACGATGTGACACCACAACAACACGTGTCCTGTTGTTTGTTCATTACAAGATCTGATGGATGCTACTAAACTCGTGGCTCAGTTCTGGGCCGACACAATTTAGATTGCCATCGATACGCCGAGAAGATCATCATTCTCTTGCCCATTATTGTCTATCTATAGAGTGTCTTATTTATATAATATTGTTATATTTTTTCTTTTGATACTTACTTCTCCATTTGGAACTGGTTCTCGAAGACCTGAAGGTTCTTTGTGAATCAACGATGCTGTGCAATCGCCTCGAGTTTTGCTATTGGGAAAAAATATGTCTTGTTTCTTTAAACCGGTACGGACAGATTGCGTTCCAACCGTAGACACCGGACACTTAAGCCCGGACTACACCAACGCGAAGAAGAGTGGATCGGTGCGGAGATGTTCTAGTTTTCACTAATGACAGGAGGGACGAGAGACGATGTAGATTTTAACCAACATGATTGGTCGATTCCCGCATATCTCCTCTGCGCTCTGATTTTCTTCACTTTGGTGCAGCCCAGGTCTGACAGATGCTTCAGTACATTATCTCTCTGAGTGGTCTGGGGACTGGAGTCGGGTCCACAGTTCGTTCGTTTGACTGAACATGAAAATTCATGTGAATTTTGGTTGTATTGATTGTGTCATGTTAGATTCTGTATTTCTATTTTTAATGTAAGTTCTTATAATGCAAAATAAATACTTGCCCATCTTTTTTTTTTCAGCGTTTTGTGATGATAAGATAATCAGTTCTCCTTATAAAACTTGAACTGACATTTACAGACACATTCTTATCAAAATAAAACATTGTAATGTTTTAAATTCATGTTAGATTTGAAACGTTAAGATACAATTAAATATTCATTTTATTTCAGTAGTGGTTGGTATAGAGTAAATTTCTGAGCATAGATCTCTTCTTTTTTTTGTATGACATTACAATCTAAAGCATGGTAAAAATCAAAATCAGCAAAACAGTTTTCCATTTTTTTATTAAACTCATATTTTTTTACAAAGAAACTATTCACATGAAAATCATTACAATTACCTTGATATTAACAGTTGACAAATAGATCCGATAAAAGATGTCAGACATCAGTTTCTATCACTAATTAATTCCAATATTTACAAAACTATTTACATATTTACAGTTGACAAAAGTAAATTCGACAAAGACGATTATGATATTTCATAAAATTGTATAAACTAAGAATTAATATTAGAGGCCAGAAAAAAAATAGAAAATAAATTGAATCAAAAACCTCAAGTCTTTTTAGATTATGTGTTTACATGTTCCAACATTTCTGGCAACGCATTGTATGCTACCATGTTACCAAAACCCTTAGGCTCTTTCTTGGTTACTATTGCAACAATTTCTTCTTCTGGTGGTGGGGGTGGGAACTCTGCATTAGGATCCACGGCCGCCGATATATCATCTACACTAAGAACTACTTCTCTATTGTCAATTTCGATTCTGTTCCGCTCTAAAGAACTATCTTCCATAATGCTGTACAGATTTTCTGACTTACTTTTACTATACATTTGTCAGGAATTCATGTAAAATGGATCGTTCATATTGACGCCATCATTGACTGTGTTTCCCTTTTGTGACCACTGTTTCTGTTGATGTTTTATCCTATATATAATTTCGTCGTGTATTACGCCGAAGCACATGGCTGTCAATGCTAAACCCGTTAATGTGTATGCAGAGCAAAACCATAGGGTAGTAGATTTGATAGTGTAGTACCTAACACCATTTATTGTTGTATAAGTCATACCAGGAACAATATTACCGAATCCAATAGTGCTCAACGCCATGAAACAGAAATAGAAACCATCTATGATACCCAAATTGTCTAATTTGAACAGAACTACTGCTCCGATAACTATGTATATAAATATTGCTGCTAAACATAAGAGTACAGGAGCTAGTATGCTTAAACCATGCATAGATAGCTTTGAGTCTGTGTCTGGCCAACTAATAACATCATCTTTGGCGGTACTCGTCGTTGGCCTTTCTGATAAGGACAAATCTTTCTGACTGTCAGGTTTTAACACGTAACATTCTTCGGTTGGTGTTTTGCTCGTGTTTTGGCTGTTGAGCATTTCTTCTTGTTGTCTCTTCATCTTCATTCTACGTTCCTTTTCTGCCATTCTTCGCTCATCGTAACAGCAGTAGCCACAATTGGAACAGAGGCAGCAGCAAAGGGCTCGACTGAAGACACTTCGCGCCATCTTGGAGAGCAGGGAACCGACACTCGATAGATAGACCAGGGTTAATGGAATGCCGATTAAAGCGTAGATTATGGTGACACCTTTACCGAGAATTGTTCTTGGTGCAATGTTACCGTAACCTGTGGAAAAAAAGAATAATACTTTACTTTAAAGGCAATGAAAAACAGTTTCAAGTTTTTTTTTTTAGGATTTTGAATGGCGTTGCAGCGGACATAATTGAGTTGACAAAAAAAAAACGCCAGCGATATCTATGATGTAAATTAAGAACAAACAATGGAGTATTGAGAAATAATACACCTTGTTCCTAACACCACTAAAGCACCATGGAAAATAAATGGTTTAATGAGTCAGCATCCTGTAGGATATAAGACGAAAAAAACGAAACGGGTGTAAAAAGACGAAAGCTGAAAGGTACTTGTTCTCCCTGACAAAGTGATAATTTTATTGTTTTGGACAAAACCACAACCACAACTTTCAACTTAACAACTTTCAACTTTTTCATACTTTTTTTAATACAACTTTTTAATTTTATATCTTAAAATTAAAAAGTTAAAGAGAGAGTTTAAGTTAAGATATAAAAACAATACTATTCAATTCATGGAGGTATGTGAAGTTAAGATATACTATTCAATGCATCCATCATTGACAACTTTTTTGCAAAAGGGAAATTGGAAATGTACATTTATTTACTAAAAGGTCTGGTGTTAAGAAGATTCCGATACAATGCCAGTAGTTTTAAATTATTTCAAACAATGACAGTAACACTCGTACAATGTAATGGCACAACATAACAGTAGTGTTGCTGACACTTTGTTCTGGCCATTCTCATACTGCAGAACACAGTAACCTAAAATTACTTTTACTATTTTAAAATATAGTGCGAAAAATTCTCACCTATCGTTGTTAAAACCGTGAGTGAGTAGAAAAACGCAAGCGCCAAATTCCATTCGTGCTCCTCATAATGGTTTGTGAGGTCACTCCCAAATTCACCAAGCGCCATCTCTCGGTAACTGACGCCATACTGCGACGCCATTTCGGTAGTAACTCTTTGTACAAGCTCGTTTTGAAACTTCAAAATCTCTTGTGCAGCCAACCGTGTCCAATTTTCTCTATACAAAATATTTAGAGACACAGTTATCTCCCAAATATTTTCAACCGCCCTGCTTCTAGCGTCCCAAAAGTAATTTGCTGACAGAGTTAGATTCCCGTAATCGTATTCGTCGTCTGTCTTTTTGTTCGTACTATTTGTATCTCTATGACTAAGTTTCTGTCTATCTGGAAGAATTCTGGGCCTAGCTGGGACTTCTGCGCCACCTTCTATTGCGAGAAAAATAAAGGATCCCAAAAACGTGTAGGCTAAAAGTACGACGAATATTACAACGTTGGTGAGGGAACCGATAATGAATTGTTTTCTTCTGTACTTAGTGGTTTTGAGGCAAAAACAGCAAACAACTTTTTGGCGTGATGTTTGTGCTCTTTTTCTGCTATTAGATACCATGGAGTCGCCATCTTGGCATCTGTCCAAAGGGATCCCCCCGTTTAGCGAGGGCTTTGCCAATGTGTACTGTTCGAACCGGCTGATTGCTTCTTTGTCCAACACTACTTGATCTATATCCATGTTGGTGTGTTCTAGATCCACGTTCTACCTTCGTGTGACGTCATTATATCGGTTCATCTGTAACAATAGAGAAAATGCGATTATGTATCAAGTTTGAGGTAAGGTACCTATTATTATCGAGGGTAAGATTAGGGGAGGAACGAAAAAATAAATTGTATATTCAAAAGTATCCTTTCGTCCTTATCCGAGTACCTTTCTATCTCATCAAAATCGGCTTAGTTGGTTTAGCCTTGGAAATCTTCTATACAGACAGGGAGATACAGTTTCAATTTTACGGTTGCTTCTATGTTAGGTGCAGGTTCAATGTTGTTAGTATAGTGGTCGCAAGCGTGACTGATAAGCCTGAGATCTTGGGTTCGATTCCCAGGTCGGGCAAAGTGTTATTGTATTTTTCCGTCAGGAATTTTTCAGTAGAACCTACGGAGTCTGGATTAGTGCCAGGTCAATGGCAATAGGCTTGCCTACTATTACATGGGACTTAAACATAACTGGCGAAATGTGGGTACCACCCAAGAACACCACAACCTAACCTAACCTAACCTAACGCTTCGGGGACTACTGGTATGATGTTATATTATGGTTCCATGTTTGTTGATCGTAAACGAAATTAATTAAACGTCTATCAATGTCAGATGATGATTGGCGTGAATAGGTACTATCAACTGCTATTAGGCACAGCTTGAGTGAGCAAACATGGTTTATGAGGAAGTATAAATATGCCTAAAATTATAAATTGAATATTGATAACATAAATACTTTGTATTTTATTGAATACAATTTGCATACATAAAAGTCTAGGTAAGACACAGGCTTCCTCTGCTTAGTTTGATTTTTACTTAGTTTTATGTACAGAAATCAGACAACCAGTTTTTCCAAGGGGTACCGTATTGTCCAGTACTAACTGGGTTGTAGTAGTCAGATAGGCAGTCGCTCCATGTAAAATACTGGGCAGCTGCATCCGGTTAGACTGGAAGCCGACCCCAACATGGTTGGGAAAA
This sequence comes from Noctua janthe, assembly GCA_910589295.1. Taxonomy (NCBI): domain Eukaryota; kingdom Metazoa; phylum Arthropoda; class Insecta; order Lepidoptera; family Noctuidae; genus Noctua; species Noctua janthe. Next base: position 13,934,804 of record OU342573.1, read on the forward strand.
GGCTTTTTTTTTCTGATGTAAAATCATCAAATGACCCCCTCTCTGGGCGGAGCGGAAGGGAGTGTCAGACTTGTACTGACTAAAACCCATCCATGTTCCTTCTTTGCCCTTTGTGTTCCAGGGCCACGGTATCTCTTTCGACCAGTCCCGCAGCCCTGGTTGGGAAAAGGCTAGGCCGATGATGATGATGTACTGAATGCTTGGTTGACGGCTTTGTGAGAATCGGTTTACTAAGTTCCGGAGTCCGGAGTCCGGAGTCCGGAGCTGCTTCCTCGACTTGTCCATATCGGTTTAACCTAACTTTACTCTTAATTTCAAAATCTAGTATTAAACCGAGGTTCAAAAATACACCCCTAACATTACATTAAAAAAAAATATTTAGTTACACAAATCTATTTCCACATCCCATAACTTTCCTATTTAATATTTCGCACCGCAATACGGGCCCATTTAAGCCGATAACTCCCCTCTACTCCTTAAGTGGGTAGTCATTTTTCAAAGTCTCTCAAAGGAGAGGGGGGGATAGGTGACAAATGAAGAAGTATAGACTTAAGAGCATGATTAATGACCGCTCGATATCCTCCTATGTGGGTATCTCGAAACAACTTATCTGATGTAATACGACGGATTTTTTGTAGGAAATTGGATTGATTGAATACGGTTTCGTGAGTTATTTTTGTATTGAATATTATTGAACAATCTTACAGAAATTTTAGATATGTTTTATTTTTATTTCTAAGCGATGATAAATTGGTTTGATATACAGAGTAGTCCAAACAGCAGCGTCATAAAAAAAGATTCCTCATGCCCAGTGGTATCTGAAAATACCCCATGTATGTTTCGCAATTCTTAATGATTGTCAAGTTTTTAGTTTATCGAAAATTGTATTGGAACTGCTTTATTTTTTTTCAAGGATTTTTGTTAGTCTTTGATGGTAATGAGATAAGTTAATGCCTCTAGTTAACGTTCAAGAACGTGAAAAACCGCGTAAAAATTCGATCTTTCTTTATTTTTTTTTTTTTTTATCTTTTTATTCTTTCTTTTATCATTAATTCTTTCTTTCTATTGTCGAAAAAAATTAAAACACATGACATTGATAACAAAAACCGATTCAAATAGGGCAGAAATATTTTTATAATAATTCCACGCGACAAAGGTCGCAGGCAACAGATAGTGCTATAATAATAAAGAAGCACCCCCCTTAAAAAGGCTCAGCATCAAAGATGTGGACATCCCCAAAATAAGCCCATTCGTGCTTAAAATAACGACGGACTTTGCAGACATCGTAAAACACGCTTCTGTCAAGAAAACTCAGAAATGAACCGGCGAAAGTAAATGAGACCAATTTTTGACACTTTAATTAGGTAGTATTTGACTTTCATAATTTCTTGCTGAGCCCTAATATTGACATTTTTATTCGGCTAGCTAGTCATTTTGTGTTTTTACCAGTCTTACCAAGGGGTATCGTATTACCCAGTACTAACTGGGTTGTGGAGGTCATATAGGCTGTCGCTCCATGTAAAATACTAGTATTCAGCTGCATCCGGTTAGACTGGAAGCCGACCCCAACGTAGTTGGGAAAAGGTTAGGCAGATGATGAGTCTTTTTGTGTTTAATTTCTGATGTTTTTTTGTTCTTTTGTAGTTTTTTTGCTTAATTTAAGGAACAGTTTTAATTGGGGTACATTATTATCTGCCTAGTCTTTTCTCAACGATGTTGGGGTCGGCTGCCAGTCTCATTGCATGCAGCTGAATACAATTATTTTACATGGAGCGACTGCCTATATGACCTCCACAACCCAGTTAGTACTGGGTAATACGATACCCCTTGGTAATACTGGATGTCAGACTTTCGGGCCATCGACTACCCCTAACACTGACAAAGATCAAGAAATGACAGCCGGGACCAACAGCTTAACATGCTTTCCGTGGCACAGAGGAAACACGGTATGTAATTGGATGATCACCCGTCCATGGACCAACCCAGGCAACCGCGGCTTTATCTAAAGATCGACCCGAGCGGCTATTATTTTTTAGTACATAATATATTATACAGGGTGTAAACAGACCCGTCACATAGCCGTCAACCAAGCATTCTGTACATCAAACTAAGTAACTTTACGCAAAAATTTTTGCTGGGAATCGACTTTTTTTTTTGGGGTAAAAAATCACGTTTTACGGGAGGACTCGATGGAAAGTACTCAAACCATTGTGCTGATGGATGGATTGAATAGTACGGAAGTCGTGGAGGTGTGTAAAGTAAAAATCTAACATTAAAAACAAGTATTTAAAAAAAAAACTTGTGAAAAAGTTGGATCTTTGACCCCCAATATCTCCGTAACTAGAAGGTTCCCAGGTATGGTCTAGAACAAAAAAAATATCACAATGACGGGGAAAACAAGTGCCTTTCGGATATGTTAAGGATCTATTTACACCTTTTATTATAGGCTACGGTGTCCGGTTATAGCTGTTACTGTTAGCCTGCGTAATCCCCCGGCTGCGCATGATTTACAGTTCTTTCGATCTAGTCTAACCTTACTTGATGTGAAAGATATGAAAGATGGGTATTGTTTCCTAGTTCTGCTTGAAATATAGTTTGCAGAGAAACCTGCGTATGACACACGTCATTGGTAGTAAAACTAGTATAAGCTGACCTCTTATTCTATTGAAATTCCATGTGATGCTAGGCCAGTTCAAGATGTTACCCATCGATTTGTGGTAAACTTTGTTAATTTGGATCTGAATCGCGATGAAACAATTATTAATAGTTAGCTAAAAAAAAAGCTGTTTTGAATGCTGTCTGAAAAATATTCCAATAAAGAAAATATTAAGAGTTCACAAGTCGTGTAAATCAAAGAACGACAAACAAAATACTTTTAACAGTCCAAGTTTAATATTGGACGACATTTTAGAAGGCAGGTCTGTTTAGAAAATATATTAAAATCATAGTCTCTCTTCCAAATTTCAAAGGTATAGTAACTAAACTTTTTCACTTACAGATGGTCGGGGTACGAAAATCTTTTGAAAGCTTTCGGCTTCCATTTTTAGAGAATGGTAAACTTTTTGGCGGAGCAATTGTTTTTTTCTGTTATTACATTTTTTATTTAAGATTTAAATTTTTGGGCATTTTCCTTTTTTTATTTGCTTTGTTTTTTCTTCTTTTTAATTTGTAATTTCTGGTAGTGATTTGGTATTTGCTACATCTCAGAATTCGTTTTTACTCCGATAGAATTCCACTCCTAAAATTTCAAATTTTGAGCACCCAAACCTTATCCATCGTCCAAGTCTAAGCCCCAACGTCAACCTACCCAGATGGCAAAGTAGAAAAATTCTACGATCTATTCAACAAAGCATGTGACGAACATCGAAGCACTTGGAACATCATTTTGAATGAAACATCATTTTAAACGCTAAAGTTGGCCTAAGGCAAGATCCAAACCACTCGAAAATCTTTTCTGAACATGTCTGCCGGATGACGGACCAACTGTGGGCCAATATAGTGCAAAAACTGGTGCCCTGAGACAGTGAGGTCGGGCCGGAGATAGCGGGACGGATTTGATAGGTTCCGTCAGATCTGAAAGGAGGACCCGTGGGTTCGTATGAAATAGGAAGAGCGGAGACGCCTTTAGCCAGGAGATAGAACAGGCTAGGGAAAAAAAAAAGATCCAGGTTTGTAATCAAAATAGGTGAGTATAATTAATTAAGTTTTATCAAAACAAGTCCGAAAATACTTGTGAAAGTAATAAATCATAAACTTTTAGTTCCCGAACAAACGTTTATCATTTTGTAAGTTAGTTATTATAACGTTAGGATTGGCTCTTTGGTCTTGGCAAGCGAGACTGCTGAACATAAGGTCCTGGGTATTTCCATCAGGAACTTCTCAGTAGCAGCCACGGAGTCTGAATTTGTGCCCGGTTGGATGGCAATAGACTCGCCCCCTATAACATGGGACTTAAACATTACTGGCGAAACGTGGGTGTACTATTAGATAAACCTCTGCTTAACCCTTCGTGGAGCTGTAATCCCCGAAGCGTTGAGATGTTATGTTGGGTTATTATAACAATTAGCGCAGATTTTATTTTTGCGTTATAGTTTATTTTTTTTAATACCTTTTCCGTTTTTCTTGCGTTTTCAAGTAAGGCTACAAAAAAGGTGAATGACAAAATTTTCACAACGCATTTTATCTAAAATGGCTGATACAGTCCCTCTTCATTGATATGCAGCTATCTACCTACCTAAATGGTATTACACAAGTACTTACCTACCTAGAATATAAATCGTTTATAAATGTCAAATTCTTTAAACAAAGGAGCCTGCCCGTCTAGCCGTGCAGAAAAACCAAAAAATATAAATAATAAAACATTCGATATTTTCGATCTCCATATATTTGATCCGAAGGTAAACGTATGCACATAATTCACATAAGTTTCAAACGTTTCTGTACTGATAGATGAAAACCTCAAGTTTTTGTTTATAATAAATTCGCTTTCAGGCCACGTACGTTACATTGGACGAGGGATATAAGGCGTAGGATACAGAGTCTTAAGCGTTGAGAAAACGGTGACTGGTGGAGTTGGGGCAAGCACGACTAGGCGACCACAGTTCATCGTGAATTGTTGTTGCAGGCAGTGTCCTAGGCTAGGTCTGCCTGTTATTACTAGCATTAGATGCCATTTAATGGAGGAGCTGGTGGCTAAATAATAACAGCCGCTCGGATCGATCTTTAGGTTAAGCCGTGCTTGCCTAGGTTGGTCTGTGGATGGGTGACCACCCATTACATACCGAGTTTCCTCCGTGCCTCGGAAAGCACGTTAAGCCGTTGGTCCCGGGTGTCATTTGTAGATCTTTGACAGTCGTTAGGTAGTCAGTGGCCCAAAAAGTCTGACAACCAGTCTTACCAAGGGGTATCGTATAACCCAGTACTAACTGGGTTGTGGAGGTCAGATAGGCAGTCGCTCCATGTAAAATACTGGTATTCAGCTGCATCGGGTTAGACTGGAAGCCGAAACCAATATAGTTGGGAAAAGGCTAGGCAGATGATGAGATGCCATTTAAATGTTATCGAAAATACGCTACCAATAGGTACGAGTACATTACACCTACCACTAAAAATCTATACTAATCAATACTTCTATTCTATTAAGAGGTAAAGTTTGCAAGTTTGTAAGATGTAAGAAATAAAGAAAAAATATTTATTTGTCGCAGGGACATGACGTGCATACAAAATAACAAAAAAAAAAAGATATAAACAATAAACATACTGCGCCTCACAAATATTTATAAATACAACAGGTCGAAACAAAAAAGTTGACATCTTGCACGTCGTGACTGCGACAAGCAGGTTACCACTCATCATGATGCTGTGCTATGGAGGGCCCATACCACAGCGCGGGTTATCAGTGGTCACCCGAGAAAAAACGTACCAAGACAGCATAAATATGATGGATGTACGGGATAATCGGAACTACTATCATTTATACTAAGGTACATGACCACATTGACCACTGAGTGTCAAAGGATATATTTAAAACGCTCCAGAGGTATATATATATCTCCGACCATTTCGCGAGCGATGCTACGGGCTAAAGCAAATTAAGACTAAAATTACGAAACTGATTCTCGGAAGCATAATTTTTAGGCAGTTTGCCTGTTACCAGCTTTCTAAGAACATTGTCAGACACCGAACTTGACCTAAAGAGGACCATCATAATCTGCCTAGCCTTTTCTCAACTATATTAGGGTCGGCTTGCAGTCTAACCGGATGCAGTTGTACACCAGTATTTTACATGTATTGACTGCCTATCTGACCTCCACAACCCATTTAGAACTGGGTTATAATATATCCCTTGGTAAGACTGGTTGTCAGACTTTCAGACCACTGACTAGGTACCTGTAACGGCTGTCAAAGATCTACAAAAATTACAGCTGGGACCAAAGGTTTAACGTCCTTTCCGAGGCACGGAGGAAACTCGGTATGTAATGGGTCACCCATCCACGGACCATGGCCTAAACAAGTGCGTCTTAACCTGAATATTGACCCGAGTGGCTGTTATTATTTAACCACGAGATTAGTAACAAAACCAGCACTGATGAAGCCCGCATCCCAGCACTGGGAACTTTTAAGGCTGGTTATGCCAATATGCTTATCCGCCTTAGCACCCGCTGAGTTTCTCACCCTGTACGAGGCCTTTGTGTTGCGTGAATTGGAACGGTTTCGCAAATAAAACGCATATGTGTGAGTGAGATGGATAGTGCTTCGATACACGACTTCAAATGTTTTGTGGGCGGTAGTGTTTTGTTTGTGACGTCACAAATTCATGACCACGACCAAGATGAAAACATTTGACTTGTATCAAAAGAACTGGCCATCATTAAAAAGTTAAGAATGTGAATTCTTAACTATGAAAGAGAGAGGCCATAAAACAAGTTTTTTAATTTGACTGGATTACCTAAAATCAATGTTGTTTCGTCGTGTAGGTACTCGTACTTAAGCGGGAATTGTCAGAGTAGCCCGCGAAATTTAAATTTTCTAACGGTTTTGCAATTTTCGGTTCATTGTCAGGTTGAATGTTTATTAAAATATGATTCACGACCGTAACAAATATGACTTAACCGAGTTATAATCTGTTATCTGAATATCGGTTTTGTTTTAACATCACACCTGTTTTCCCCGGACGGTTAAGACAGAGTTTTATTTTTTAACATTTCACCAATTATGCTTAAGTCCCAGGTAATACGGTGTGAGCTTATAGACATCATCAACCAGACACAGCAAATCTAAACTCTGGAGACTGCTATGAGAAATGCCTGATGGAAAAAAAAATTATAAAGAAAAGGTTGCCCCACACTAAGAATTTCTCCTGTATCGTGGGTGCGTTTACAAATATTTAAACTCACATACACAAACAGCCAGACCCAATTACACTTTTTCTGAGCTAAGAATTGAACCCAGGACCTACTGTTCAGCAGTAGCGCTTGCAACAACTTGACCAAAGAGACATCGTGTATCATAAAAGACAGGACTGAAAATACAATTAAAATGAGAATTTCCCTTCACTCATAGCATAACATAGCATAATCAGCCATTAATGTTCCCACTGCTGGGACGCAGGCCTCCTCTCTATGAGAGGGATTGGGCTATAATCCACCACGCAGGCCCAGTGCGGGTTGGTAGATGTCACATGTCTTCGAATTTTTGGTTCTAGGACATGCCGGTTTCCTCACGATGTTTTCCTTCACCGTTTTGAGACCAGTGGTCATGAAATAACTTACACAAAGTAATGCGCCTGACTGGGTTCGAACCCTATACTTACTGCTCGTAAGTCGGGGTCTCCACCACTAGGCCACCGCACCACCATCTTTCACTCAAGTAGGATTAAATGCATATTATGTTATGTACATTCAATACCGATTTATGCAAATATGAAAAAGATTTTTCATCCGGTTACACCCAACGATAGTCATAAAATACCTACGAACATAAATATTTAAACATTTTCCCCCTCAAGCTGTTTCACAAATTCTCACCTTATGAACAGGGGCTAAAATATTTGCGTATCGATGGGCTATCTCCACACAATATGGGGAAGTATCGCATCGATGCAGAGTGCGGAAAATATTCGTGTTTTCGTGTATCCGTATGATTAAGGCCGGATTTACTTATGGTGTCGCAAAGGATAAAGGAGCATTCTAATAAGACATAACATCACGTTAGGCAGAGGTGTACCTTATATTACTCCCACATTTCGCCAGTTATGTTTAAGTCCATGTAATAGGGGTAAGCTTATTGTCATCAACCGAGAACCGTTGCTACTGAGAAATTCTTGATGGAAAAACCCGATAAGACTTTACCGGTCGGGCAAAGTGTTATCGGGTTTTTCGAATCCAGGACTTCTTGCTCAGCTGTCGCGCTTGTGACCCCAGCCCGAGGTAGTCGAAGAGTACCGTGTCTGTACGACTCTGACAGACCTGTAACCTAGCAGGAGTAGGCACAAAGGAAAATATTTTCATTCGGCCCACAGCTGCACAGCATCAACCTTTTCAAGTACAATAGTTCTCATCGTAACTTCATCGTTGTCCATGATTAAAAAAATACAAAAACGGTTTTAACATTCACCCTGTAACCAATTCAGAAAGATTCATGTCATGGTATTTACGAGCAACATGAACATAAAAACTTTTTTTTCATTTACATGCAAAAACAAAAAAGAAATTCAATGTGAAACTTCCCAAACTATAACTATTAAAACAACAATTCAACCCGAACGGAAACTTCGGATTTCCAAATTGACAATAAAGATTTAACAGTGCGCAGGTGTAAAACTAGTTAAAACTGGTTTAAACTGGTGAAAACCTGTGAAATCCGGCGCGAACTGGTGTTTTAATAGCTGGCCGCGAGTGTGCAGTCAATTGTAGGCTGGGAACAATATGTGCGGCTCATTAAAGTCCAATATAGGCTAACGACGTGTTGGCACGGAACCCTGCAAACAGCCTATGGTCGCCGAAGTGATTGAAGTGATCTGATCGTTTTAATATTACCGGTAAATTTTTGACAGTCGTTACGGGTACACAGAAACACAAAAGTTTGACAGCCAGTCCTACCCAGAAATGAAATGAAATTTTTATTTGTTTGATTAAAATTTATAGTTCGTACATCGATCAATCAATCTATACAAAACCAGTTTATGCGGATCTCTCATTGTATGGGAAATCTATACAAAGCGAGGCCATGTTATACTGAAAATTTATAACTTGATGTGGCACCGTGTGTACATTATAATGGTCGTTTTTTTTACAGTTGCTCAAGGAACTTGCTAAAACTCGCATGCAAAACTATAGAATTCATTAGTAAAAATAAGTGAAGCTTGAATTGGTATGCTATAATAATAAGAATTTCAATGATTTGTCAATTATTAATAGGAAAATGTCAACGTGAAATCATTTTATTCTATGAAAGAGTTCATAGAATAAAATGATTAATTAGAGGAGCTCGTGGCTAAATAATAACAGCCGCTCGGATCGATCTTTAGGTTAAGCCGTGCTTGCCTAGGTTGGTCTGTGGATGGGTGACCACCCATTACATCCCGAGTTTCCTCCGTGCCTCGGAAAGCACGTTAAGCCGTTGGTCCCGGGTGTCATTTGTACATCTTTGACAGTCGTTAGGTAGTCAGTGGCACAAAAAGTCTGACACCCAGTCTTACTAAGGGGTATCGTATTACCCAGTACTAACTGGGTTATGGAGGTCAGATAGGCAGTCTCTCCATGTAAAATACTGGTATTCAGCTGCATCCGGTTAGACTGGAAGCCGACCCCAACATAGTTGGGAAAAGGCTAGGCAGATGATGAGAATAAAATTATTAATTGTCTATAAGCATGTAAAACATTGGTAATCAGCTGTATCTGATTAGACTGAAAGCCGAACACAGCCTAGTTGGAGAAAGATGAAACATGAATTTAGCCCAGATTCTATCTGATTCGACGACCGTCCACTACTTTTTAGGGTTCCGTACCCGAAGGGTAACCAACGAGACCCTATTACTAAGCCTCCGCTGTCCGTCCGTCTGTCTGTCAGCGGGCTGTATCTCATCATCATCGACTAAAACCTAACCGACTGTCAAAGATCTACACATGACACCCGGGACCAACGGCTTAACGTGCTTTCCGAGGCACGGAGGGAACTCGGTATGTAATGGGTGGTCACCCATCCACAGACCAACCTAGGCAAGCACGGCTTAGCCTAAAGATCGACCCGAGCGGCTGTTATTATTTAGCCACGGGCTCCTCCGCGGGCTGTATCTCATGGTCCGGAATAGGTAGACAGTTGTTTCACAGAATATGTATTTTTTTTTGCCTCTAAACGGTAAATAAACCGGTGTAACATATCCGAAAGGCACTTGTTCTCCCCGTCTTTCCGATAATTTTTTGTTCTAAACCATACCTGGGGACCTTCTAGTTACGGAGATATTGGAGGTCAAAGTTCCAACTTTTTCACATTTTTTTTTTAAAACACATGTTTTTAATGTAAGATTTTTACTTTACACACCTCCACGATCCCCGTACTATTCAATCCATCCATTAGCACAGTGCTTTGAGTGCTTTCTATCGAGTCCTACCGTAAAACGTGATTTTTCACCCCAAAAAAAAAGGCGAATCTCTGCAATATTTTTTAAGTAAAGTTACTTAGTTTGATGTACTGAATGCTTGGTTGACAGCTATGTGTAGGGTCTGTTTACACCCTGTATAACTACACATAATAAAAATTAAAGGGTTCCCCTACAGCGTTGGCAAGGAACTCTGCATGCGCGAGTACGACTCGCACTTGGCAGGTGTTTTATCTTAACAAAAATAGAAACATATCTCCAATATTTTCAACACCGAAAAGGCCGCTTGCAACTTAGATATTTTTGTGACAAAAAAAATCTTTGATATGTTGATATTACGTCTAGCGTTGTTCCCTTTCTACTCCTGTCGAAATCTTGAGAAGGGTCCACGATTATTAGGTTATTTACTACAGAAGCTTTTGCTAGTAATAAGTGGTAAATGGTATCAGCGCAGCTGGCAAATAAAATATTTGTATTTGTTTAAGAATATAGGGATTTACTGGGTTTTGCTTTGTTATCCTTGAATGCAGGGTTCCGTACCTCATAGGGTAACCAACGGGACCCCATTAATATGCCTCCGCTGTCCGTCAGTCCGTCTGTCTGTCAGCGGGCTGTATCTCAAGATCTGTAATAGGCAGACAGTTGAAATTTTCAGAGAATGTGTATTTCTGGGGCCGCTTTAACAACAAATAATAAAAAAATAAAGGAGACTCGTACTGCGATGGTACAGAACCCTTCATGCCCGAGTCCGACTCGTACTTGGCCGGTTTTTTTATACTGTATTTATTATCACTATCCGTGTTAATTTAGGTACCATGGGGCCCAGTGAAGTTACAATCGCTTTCAACCTATTTCTTAAGTCGGCCTCAGACGGTAAAAATCGTCCTTATAGCTGCCAAAATGTCACTTTGTCAAGGTCAAAAGAAATACTTTATGAAACTGAAAAACTGAAAATTCTGAAGACCATTTTAAGTTCAATATTTAATCTAGCCTTTTTCATTTTAAATTAATTGAAATTCAATCATTGTTTTTGACAGCTCTTCGATATAGACTAACTTATTTTTGTTACTGACAACGAAACATTAATTTTATTTATAGAATTCTAGAAACAAAATTCATTTCAAAAGTAATTTTAGTACAATTGTTGATGAGACTATTCCATAATACCTGAATAATGAATAAAGCGATTCTTATAATATGACATTACAACTACGGAAAAACCATTAACTAACTAACTTATCTTTTAAAAAATTATCTCCAAACTCATCTTCAAAAATATTTTTTATTTATTTTGCTAAAATAACAAAGTTACCACGTAAACTGTTATTTTTTAACAAGAATGAGAATGTTTAAATAAACTTTTATTTAACTTACACACACAACGAAATACAATTGTATAATTATCACTTGCTTCGGTGAAGGAAAACATCGTGGGGAAATCAGCATGCCTGAGAGATATTTCTCGACGGCATGTAAAGCCTAGTCAGAGGCCCATGCAACATAAAACTCTGACACAAGATTAGGCACTTAATACACGATAAAGAAAGAACGAACGAATTACGAACTAACAAATACAAAGTGAAGAAGCTATCAGAAATAAAGAGTGTCTGGCGTCCTTTAAGAGGTCTTTGTTTAAATTCCTTATAGATGATAGATGTTACTAATCCATCACTGAGTTTACTACTGATAAACAGAGGTACTATGACGATTCCGACTTGCCAATGAAACATTTATGATTTTATTTAATGATTAAGTATAAATGTGTTTATTTATCTAAAATTGTAATGACATGTTTACCTAACTGACATATTTTAAATTGACTGTTTTTTTTCTTGTTCTTAATGTAATCTATTGACATGCCACCTTATTTGTTAATTTTGTATGCCATAAATTGGCAAAACATAGTGCACATATTCTAGACAATATACTATCTGTTATCTCGTGAGGAGCTCGTGGCTAAATAATAACAGCCGCTCGGGTCGATCTTTAGGTTAAGCCGTGCTTGCCTAGGTTGGTCTGTGGATGGGTGACCGCCCATTACATACCGAGTTTCCTCGGTGCCTCGGAAAGCACGTTAAGCCGTTGGTCCCGGCTGTCATTTGTAGATCTTTGACAGTCGTTAGGCAGTCAGTGACCCAAAAAGTCTGACAATCAGTCTTACCAAGGGGTATCGTATTACCCAGTACTAACTGGGTTGTGGAGGTCAGATAGGCAGTCGGTCCATGTAAAATACTGGTATTCAGCTGCATCCGGTTAGACTGGAAGCCGACCCCAATATAGTTGGGAAAAGGCTAGGCAGATGATGATACTTTCTGTTATCTGTAACCATACCTATGTTTAACAAAATAAATGATTGATTGATTGAATGATAGATTTAATCATGAATTTGTATCAGCCATTTCAGCCTATTATCTCCCACTTTTCAATTTATTTTGTCATAGTTCTCCGTTCCCGGAGGAGGTCATGGCTAAATAATAATAGACACTCGGTTCGACCTTTAAGAGACCGTTAAGCCCGTCTTGCCTAGGTTGGTCTGTGGATCGGACCGAGTTTCCTCCGTGCCTCGGAGAGCACGTTAAATTGTTGGTCCCGGCTATAAATTGTAGATCTTTGATAGTCGTTACAGGTATTCAGTGGCCAAACAGTCTGACAACCAGTCTTACCAAGGGGTATCGTATTACCCAGTACCAACTGAGTTGTGGAGGTCCGATAAGCGGTCGCTCCATGTAAGATACTGGTATTTAGCTGCATCTAATTAGACTGGAACCCGAGTACCCGACCCCAACATATTTGGGAAAAAGCTAGACAGTTGATGATGACTTCTCCGTTCTACACGTCCCTCATCCATCTCCCTCAACTTTGAAGATATCGTCAACCCAATGCGCTTTTGGACGGCTGGTTTCTTTGGCTCAAACTTGGCCAAAAACATAAAAGAATACATTTCTTACTGGATGTAACAGTACTTGTTTTTTAAATACAATCGCAGGCTTTGGATGTAAGGTAAGTCACAGGTATAAATCATGTTTTATAGATTTTTACCTGCCTAGTTACTAAAACAAAATCGTACTACCGCGCTCACTGAGGGTCGACCTCTTTTCAACCTTATAACTCAGAGCATAAGGGTGTTATATGGTCGACCGTCAGTAAGCGCGGTAGTACAGTCACGAGCACCAATATGTAAACACTTCACCACTTTTATAAGTGTTTTTCTCCCACTCTTCTGATCAAAATATCATGTTGTTACGGACGTAGTATTCTGGAACTCATATTTTTATGAAAAAGGTCCTATTACCAAGTTACAATCGTTATTTATAGAAATATGCTTTTAAATTTAGGAAAGTGTATGTATACATATTGGTGCTCGTGACTGTACTTATAAAACGTAAATTAATTTCAACACAACGCATAGATACATTCCTGTTGTGTAAATGACAAATATCTTACATTAGCCGTTCTACTGAGTGCTCATCTTTTTGCCAACAAAAGGGATCCACTTAAGGACACATTTGGGTCTCCTTTGTACGCCGAGGTTAGGTTTAAAGCACTTGTATCAAATATTCGTCAGTTCTGGTCGTAGTTTGTTTGTGATATCATTTTACGGTGTGGTTTTGGTATGAAAAAAGAGTAAAATTACTTTACTATCGTATTCCTGGTTGGGTATGAATTTATTCGATGTTAACCTAAAGTTACCTTCCATCTTGTCAGGAGCGCGGTCTTGTTTTAACGGCATCCTAAGTATGTTGATACAGAAGTTCGACGCACCTTGGTTGTAGCACGCTGTGGAGGAGCCGGTCAGAAGACCCCACACCTAACAATTTTATTTTTGTTTTTGCTTGTGTTTGTTTACTAACAATAGTTTTTTAAGAACAATGTTACTGACAACTGGGCCTAGTTGCCATAAATAAACAAATATTTAATTTAATTTAAAGCCTCGACCACGGCCTCAGATAATGCGCTTTGGCCGAGCGACACGTGCGCGCGTCAACTGTTTACATCGCGATCCGCAAGTAGTTACAGTCGCAGTGACTTGTGGCTCACTGTAAACAAAAATTAACTACAACATAATTAATTTGTACGTTTAAAAGTTTACTACTAAAACGCAATAATTACTTGTTTGAAGCAATGAGTTATTCAGTCAGTTGTGTTTCCAGTCTTACCAAGGGGTATCGTATTACCCAGTACCAACTGGGTTGTGGAGGTCAGAAAGGCAGTCGCTCCATGTAAAATACTGGTATTCAGCTGCATCCGGTTAGACTGGAAGCCGACCCCAATATAGTTGGGAAAAGGCTAGGCAGATGATGATGATGATGAAGCAATGAGTTATTATCAAACAATTTTATACAGGGTGGACAGGACACCGACGCGAAAACGGTTACCACGTTCTGAATTAAAATCAGCTGTTTAATACAAAGGTGCAAAATCTTCACGGTCAAAATGTATGGAACAGCTATTGTTTTTTAATTACCTGTGAAATTTAAAAATTAAAACAAATTTATAACCAAGTTATTGTATTTTTTTTTATTGGCCTTGTATGTCCCACTGCTGGGCAAAAGCCTTCCCCATATCCTTCTAGGTACTTTTCTCCTGCGCCACCTCGAACCAGCCCTCGTGATGCGCGTCTAAATCATCTCGCCACCGTTTTCTGGGCCGGCCTTGGCGGCGCTGTCCATCCTCAGGCACCCAACGTGTTGAAGCCTTTGCCCAGCGGTCATCATCCATGCGGCTCAAGTGACCCGCCCAATCTCATTTCAGCCTGGCAGCTTTTTTGCCTACGTCTGTGATCCCTGTTTTTGAGCGCAGCGTAGTGTTCCGTATTTTATCAGCTCTCTTTACACCCAGAATGCTGCGCTCCATTGCCATTGTAAATACGAAAAAAAATATTCTAAAGACATGTGAGATCCACCAACCCGCACTGGGCCCGCGTGGTGGATTATAGCCCAGTCCCTCTCATAGAGAGGAGGCCTGTGTCCCAGCAGTGGGAACATTATAGGCTGATTATACTTATTATGCCTATGAAATTTTAGATGTTCAGAATGATGTATTATGTGCGTGTGCCTTCCATCCTGTATGCTACTTCAAAATCAAATCCACAAGAAAACAGACTACTAAATTACATATTAATAACGCCAAGCAAACCCAGGTGGATCACTAAACAAAGTTATATTAATATCAGCTAGCTCCCAAGTGCTGCCCGCCATTTATCATACGCGTGCAGTATTACACTTCATCTAATTTTATGCTAATTAAACGAAATTTGAATAAACCTGTAAGGTTCATTTAGCAAGTCGTAGATTTTTCGAAGTCGTGTTACGCGAGTTCGTATAAATTTTGGGTAATTTTGACAAGGGTTTGGTGACTCTTGTGTCTTTTTGGAGAGTGTCTTTCAAAATCGTGAGATATGAATGTTTTAAAAAAGGTAAAAAACATTCCGACGAATTGAGAACCTTCTCGTTTTAGGAAGACGGTTAAAAATATGTTTCTAATGTTGACTTCTAATGGTCTCTTTTCTCTACGTTTTCAGTTGAAATGTATGGAAGGACATGTTTTTCATCAAGATTTACGTTTGTTCTTGGTATTTATTTAATCTCGACTACGGAACCCTTCGTTGTGCGTGTCCCGACACGCTCTTTGCCGTTAATTAAAAAGAAATAGCAAATCATTTTTCCAGTAATTTCCTAACATTTACATTCTAACATTATTTTTCCCGCTTAGCAAACTAAAGCAACTCGACTCAAATCACCTAAACATGAACATTTTGAAACCAAAAACCAAACAAAGCAAGCACCCCAATCTCCGATCTCCCATTTTGCAAATGGCGTACAAAATGGCGGTAACAGGAAACCGGAAGCACGGCCATTGTATTGAAACGAAAATATATCGAGAATGATTGATGGATCAACAAATGGACTGTGGTTAATTATACGTAATTCGTTCAAATGGAGTCTTTGTGCGAAAATGGTGGTCGTATATCATAGTCGGACAATACAGCATGTGGATGGAGGTAGCCTTTCATATGAAATATTATGTTTACTTACTTTACTCATTATAAAGCCAAATCAAGGGTAATGTCTACGTAAATATTTAACTGTTCGTTCGTGTTCCACGCGCGCCTCAAAGAGATGCCTGCCTACGGGACTGTTCGAAAGATATACCGTGGCCCTGGAACACAAAGGGCAAAGAAGGAACATGGATAGGTTTTAGTCAGTAGAAGTCTGACACTCCCTTCTACTCTGCCCAGAGCGGGAGGTAATCATCATTTGATGATTTCCCACCCGAAAAAAAAAAATGGTAATGTCTATGTAAATATTTAACTAACCTAAGGGACAGAATGTAAAGTTAATTTCGGTTGATAAAAGGACTTCTGGATTCCGATAGCAGATGAAGATGTTCAGAAAACAGCTGTTATGACACCGTTTGGCCTGTTTGGATTGAAGTGCACGAAACGACGTTAGGTTTACGAAACGCTTGACAAAAGTTTCAGAGATCAATGCATCAAGTATTGCATGGCATAGACTACTGTTTATGTTACGCCGAAGATTTTTAATGGTATTTAGAGAATTAATAGACTCACGTCATCTTCGTCAAGTCCTGAAGTGCTTCAAGGAGTACAGTGTCATTTTGAAGGTTGAAAAGTGCGAATTTCCTCTGCTAGGTGTCAGGAAACGGCATCAAGCCCATTGAAGAGCGAACTGAAGCGATATCAAATTATCCGAAAGCTAAGACAATCACTGAATTACGACGCTTTCTTGGCATGCTCAATTTTTATCGCAGCTTTTTATCCAACAGAACCACACTGATAAAACACTACGGACACCAGAGGCAGATTGCTTTTTAAAAAGTGCCATCAAAGCATTCTAGAAGCCACAGACCTCATGCATTCTGTTCCCGGAAGCTCCCTTGCCTTGATGACGGACGAACGCTTCAGACTTCAGCCTAGGAGCAGTATTACAACAGAGAATAGACAACGTGTGGAGACCTCTCACTTATTTCTTAAAAGCGATGAGTGGAACGCAGCGTTGCTACAGCATATGCCGAACTATTAGCGCTTTATACGGCTGTCAAACGCTGAATTTGTCATTCTTTATCAATCGTCTGAAATGGTTTAAAACGACAATGTGTACAATGCTCTTCTCCTTTGACGTGTGGTTAGTGTATAACCTAATATCAGAGTTTTTATGCCGCCCATGGGCCTCTGACTTGGCTTTACATGTCATCGAGAAATATCTCTCAGGCATGCGGGTTAGGCTAATCCGGGGGTACCGCACGATCTCCGGCGAAGCGGCTAGCCTCCTTGCCGGATTGCCGCCATGGGATCTGGAGGCGATAGTCCTCGCACGCCTGCACGAATGGCGCGCGGAGGCACTACGTCGGGAGGAAACTCCGCTGCCGCGGCAAATTGCTGCTCAGCGGACAGACCTCCGGCGTGATCTCATGGCGACATGGAGAGAGCGACTGTCGCAACCCCGTGCAGGGCACGCCACCATAGTGGCGATAAGTCCCCTCTTTGAGGAGTGGCTAGAGAGGCGCCACGGCGCCCTCACCTACCGCCTGACGCAGGTCCTCACCGGACACGGTTGTTTCGGGAGGTTCCTGCACCGAATCGGGCGGGAGGAAACGCCCGGGTGTTTCCACTGCGAGGATCGTCCGGAGGATACGGTGGAGCACATCGTGGAGGTCTGCCCCGCTTGGGCGGAGCACCGCCGTGTCCTCGTAGCGGCGATTGGCGGCGGCGATCTCTCGCGTCCGGCCTTGGTTCAAGCCATGGTCCGGAGCGAGAGGGAATGGGAAGCCGTCACCTCCTTCTGCGAAGCAGTCATGCTAGTGAAGGAGGTGGCGGGACGTGAGAGGGAAAGAACCTCACGTCCCAGTCGCCGCGGGAGACGCCCTGGGCGTTGGGGGTCACGTGGTGGCTCCCGGCCACCGTGTGTGCGGGACTGTTCGAAAGAGATACCGTGGCCCTGGAACACAAAGGGCAAAGAAGGAACATGGATGGGTTTTAGTCAGTACAAGTCTGACACTCCCTTCCGCTCCGCCCAGAGTGGGGGGGGTCATTTAATGATTTCCCATCCGGAAAAAAAAAAAAAAAAAAAAGGCATGCGAGTTTCTCGCGATGTTTTCGTTCACCGAAGCAAGTGATAATTGTACAATACGCACATGAATCCAAAAAATCAGAGGTGCGTGGATTGGGTTAGAAATTGAGAAATCCATCCGGAAAAAAAGACCTATGTCTTGGCAGTTCGAAGGCCACAACAGCAGGCTATTACTGCTTGCAAAAGCACAATACAGTGTGTAACAGACCCTTCACGAAGCCGTCAACCAAGCATTATGTACATCCAACTAAGTAACTTTACGCAAAAAATATTGCTGGGAAACTACTTTCTTGTTTGGGGTGTAAAATCCCATTTTACGGTAGGACTCAATGTAACGCACTCAAAACATTGTGCTGATGGATGGAGTTTAAAGTAAAAATCTTACATTAAAAACATCAATTTGAAAAAAAAAAAAACTTAGAAAAAGTTAGAACCCCCGAAGTCTCCGTAACTAGAAGGTTCCCAGGTATGGTCTATAACAAAAAAAATAACGCAATGACGGGGAGAACAAGTGTCTTTCGGCTTCGTTATGGGTCTTTTTACACTCTTTATAACGTAGTCTGTCAATCCCCTTACTTTTCTCTGACTGTATAACAGTAGAATGAAGTTGCAGTTGTTGATTAAGTAACACCAAAGCTAAAGCTCACTCGGAGTAACTCGTAAACCGCTTGGGGACCATCGTAAAAGCAAGTCCTTATAGCTATTAAGTAAACTGTTATACCTTGGTGTACCTAAATTATATTGTTACACCCTTGCCAAGACAACATCGTTAAATCGCCAGTGTTGTTCTAAAATGTTTGTTTTCTTGGAGGTTATTTAAAAAAGAACTTAACGGTGGCCAACTTGTACGTGTACAACTTTTGTTTGCCGTCAGTTTGATATTTTGGAGCCTGATTTTGCTGTTGTTTGATATCAGTACATAGTATAAAACAAAGTCGTTTCCCGCTGTCTGTCCCTATGTATGCTTAGATCTTTAAAAGTACGCAACGGATTTTGATGCGGTTTTCAGTAACAGATAGAGTGATGCAGGAGGAAGGTTTATATAATAATATATATATAGGGTGTATGGTTAAACGTGGGTAATACTTTAAGGGAGTGAAGTACTCATAAATATAAGCAACTCTTACTATGGGGCTAACTATGAAATATTTAAAAAAAAAAACTGCTGTTACCTACATTTTTTCGAGTTACGCGACCAATAATGTGTGGAGCTGCTGATATATTTTCGCGATTTCATGGTCGGTCCAATAGTAAAAGTTGCTTATTTTCATGAGTACTACACGCTACTAAAGTATTGCCCACGTTTAAAAAAACACCCTGTATATTGCTCCCGTGCGAAACCAGGGCTAGCCCTTTATAAAGCTAAGTGCGGCTTAATCGGTATGGATCGATCGATCGAATGTTTTGGCTATTTAATTTTGTATTTTTTTTTACATTATTGCTCAAAAACAGAGTGTTATGTTTTGCGTTGACTGTGATCAGTATTTTGTTTTTTTTTTTCGTCTTATTTTGATCGCCAGAAAACGTCTTAGAACGATTTCTGTCGATCTTCTCCTGTATTATAATGGGTGTAAAATTATCCTTAACGAAGCCGAAAAGCACTTGGTCTCCTCGTCACTGAGATATTTTTTGTTCCATATACCATACCTGGAACCTTCTAGTTACGGAGATATTGGGGGTCAAAGTTCCAACTTATACCCAAGTTATAAAAAAAACACTAGTTTTACATGTTATAACTTTATTTTAAACTAGCTGTTGCCAGCAACCTTCGTCCGCGTCAAATTTATATAACCTTCCTCGATAAATAGGCTATCCAACACTAAAAGATTTTTTCAAATCGAACCAGTGGTTCCTGAGATTAGCGCGTTCAACCAAACAAACAAACTTTTCAGCTTTATAATATTGTAGTGTAGGAAGAAGGTACCTTCACGACCCCATACTATTCAATGCATCCATAACCACAATATTTTGAGTGCGCTACATTGATTGCTACCGTAAAACATGACTTTTCACATAAAAAAAGACGTTTCCCAGCAATAATTATTGCGGAGAGTTACTTAGTTTGATGTACAGAATGCTTGGGTGACGGCTTCATATAGGCTACGTTTACAGCACCCTGTGTATTCATGATTTGTGGCTGCGTTAAATAATACATAGGTATGTAACTCTCCTGCTCGGATAGCTAGACCAAGAACAACAATAACTGTCAAGCCATTTGTTTTATTGATATTTATTGGATCTCACTGATTAATACCTAGTACCTTACTATTTCGAAGGCGCCCGTCAGGACCTTAGAACCAAGAACAGTCATAAAGACGTTGGAAACGTCAAAAATATTATAAATACTAGATTGACCAGCGACGAAAACTATTAGTTAACGAAAAACAACTTTAACTCTTGTTGATATGTTTCAATTTGTTTTAGAAATACGAAACATTTTGAAACGACACTGCCACATGTCGAGGCCTAACTTGAAAACCACAAAAACTTGAGAACCACACGTTTGTCTATCATATTTCCTCTTACGAGAACCCCTTTTTGCAGCCCACAACCACCTCATATATAGCTAGCATATGTAGGGACTCCTACGTATGAGGCCTATCAAAAGGCAAATTTTCTTGGAAACTTTGTCAAACGTAGAAAATTTGCGGAATCCCAGTGTTGCGGTCAAAGTGCCAAAACTTGCAAACTGTTGGAGCAGTACGTTACGCTTTTACTAACTTTTAGGAGATCTACCGTTTATGTTAGTTCTGGGGCTGGAAAATGTGGGTTTGAAGAGTGAAATGGCTGAAATTTACAGGTGGAAACACTGGTGGATTGATATTCAGTATCTGAATGAAGTTTGGTATAAGCACATTAATTCATCATCATCAGCCTAGCTTTTCCCCAACTATGTTGGGGTCGGATGCAGCTGAATACCAGTATTTTACATGGAGCGACTGTCTATCTGACCTCCACAACCCATTTAGTACTAAGACTGGTCAGACATTAGGGCCCCTGACTGCCTGTAACGACTGTCAAAAATCTACAAATGACAGCCGGGACCAACGGTTTAACGTGCTTCCGAAGGCACGGAGGAAACTCGGTATGTAATTGGTGGTAATCCATCCACGGAACAACCTAGAGAAGCGCGGCTTAACCTGACGATTGAACCGGGCGGCTGTTATTATTTATCCACCAGCTCCTCAAGTCATCACATACAACGAAAATTGTACTTTACAATTTATTCACTCTTAGGGTGTTACCACACCAATCGATCGATGGTAGAAAAAACAAAGATCTATCAATTGGTGTATTAGAAACTGTCGATCGACGTCGACTTATCCATTCTACCATCGGTCGATGGCCTCGATCGACGATCGATCGATTGGTGTGGTAACACCTTTAGAATCATGCATTGATTACTAATCGATACTAATACTATAAAGCTGAAGAGTTTGTTTGTTTGGTTGAACGCG
The DNA here is from genome assembly GCA_910589295.1 of Noctua janthe. Classification (NCBI taxonomy): domain Eukaryota; kingdom Metazoa; phylum Arthropoda; class Insecta; order Lepidoptera; family Noctuidae; genus Noctua; species Noctua janthe. Next base: position 13,956,451 of record OU342573.1, read on the forward strand.
CTAATCTTAGGAACTACTAGTTCGATTTGAAAAATTATTTTAGTGTTGGATAGCCCTTTTATCGTGGCAGGTTATATCCATATGTATAGGCTATAAAATATCACACGGACGAAGGTCGCAGGCAATAGCTAATGTATCTATATTTTACACACTACAAAGACCAGCATGAAAGTAAACCAATAAAAGTCTTAATCTAGCCACGGCACTTTCCACCCACATTTTCTCCAAGAATAATTTTTAATTGGCCCCTTTTATTCCCCAGCATACTAGGAACCAAGTAAAAAAGCAAATTCATTTTTCTCCCAGGTATCGCTGCAAGTTTACTGGTAATAAAACTTCACGACGTTACGGGGTGAGCAGAATTTATGGCGCATCGTTTGTGCTGGTAGGTGCTTATAAATCATCGTATCGAAGGAAACAGTGTTGCCAGTGATAAACGGTTTGGTTTGAAGATGTTTGTGTTTCTCTTCGCAAGATACATGCAGTTGGTAAACTTTTTAGTATAATTTTTAATATTTTTATACGCAAACCCTGCGTAGGGAACTATAGCTGTTTTGAAATGGAAAGAAAAATTCTAGTGCGAGCAGGGTTTGAACCTGCGACCTTCCGATTCAGTACACCGGATGTCTTAACCAATTAAACCATCGCACCCTGCTCACAGCTCTCGAAAGCAGAGCTTTTTAGTATAATTTCATCATCATTTCAGCCGAAAGACGTCCATTGCTGGACAAAGGCCTTCCCCAAAGGGTAGGGGGATTTTGGAATTTGCCATAATCGCCACGCTTGGCAGGCGGGTTGGCGATCGCTGTGCGGTTGTTAAAAAAAAGTATAATTTATATGGCATAATTTCGAACCCACTCAATATTTTTTTTTTTCATTCCTCATTATCATCATCATCATCATTCGAGAGTTCCGAGTTTCCTCCGTGCCTCGGAAAGCACATTAAGACGTTGATCCCGGCTGTCATTTGTAAATCTTTGACAGTCGTTACAGATAGTCAGTGGCCCAAAAAGTCTGACAACCAGTCTTACCAAGAGGTATCGTTTTAACTAATACTAACTGGGTTGTGGAGGTCAGATAGGCAGTCGCTCCTTGTAAAATACTGGTATTCAGCTGCATTAGGTTAGACTGGAAGCCGACCCTAACATAATTGGCAAAAGGCTAGGCAGATGATCATCATAATCATTCTCCTGCCCTTATCCCAATTTATTTGGGGTCGGCGCAGCATGTCTTCTTCTTCCAAACTTCTCGAATACTCGTCATCTCAGCAGTCACCTCCTTTTTAGCCATATCATCCTTCACACAGTCCATCCATCGTTTCTTTGGTCTTCCTCTATTCCTTTAGCCATCTACATTCATACTCAATCTTTTTCTCATTCCTCCGCATCACATGTCCATAACCTGATAACCGATTACCATACAATTTTTCAGTCACCGGCGCCACTTTCAGTCTTCCTTTTATGTACTCATTCCTCATTTTGTCCATTCGCCTTACTCCACAAATGAGGGATGTGTGGAGTAAGACGCACTCAGTCACTGTTCCTTTTAAAACAACCAGGAAATAACGAAATTTTGTATTTAAATTCAACTTTCCTTCTCCATTATTTATCTTCTTCCCCAACTAAAATAAAACCACACTGGACTGCATAAAATGTAACAAATAACTAAGGATTTAATTAACTAATGTGATTCCGCTGTGGTGGAGGACGGGTGGGGTCACAGTGGCAGAGTGAATTTTAATTTGTGGCTTTTTATCTTGTGGCTGTTTTGTTGGTTTAGTGGTCGAAAACGTAAAGTGGTTGAGTAAGTACAGCCAGCAAAACTTGCAATTGACCACCGTAAAGACTATTCCTGCTTGCAGCGCTCGGCTGGTCTCTTCCTTGGTCCGTTTTTTGTTTTATTCCTGTTGGTTGAAAAAGGATGGTCAAACAGCTGTGACCAGTAACAGAGCTTTTTTTTTAGGATGGGAAATCATCAAAGGAACCCTCCCGCTATAGGCGGATTGGAAGGGAATGTCAGAAGTCGGGCCGCGGTGTCTCTTTCGAACAGTCCCGCAGTCCCGGCAGGCATCGGCCCATGCGGACACCTTCCTGGTGTCTGATATCTCTTTGAGGCGCACGTATAACACTAACGCGCCATCGACACGATCGTTTCGAGCGGCTGTTATTATTTAACCACGAGCATAACCCTGATAAAAATTCAAAAATTTTACCGATATAAAAAAAAATCGGTCATGCATTTTCAGTCACTGGAGCTACACCCCATGGCCGCGTAATATTTTAACTGTCTCCCACAATATATCACTTTAGCAAACTATGCACTGAACTGAGAGTTACATGAAAGTTTGAGTATCTGCTCATTTGATCATAATATCAATAAGAGTGAGAGTAGCATAATATGCTTTGATGAATGATTAGTGTTTCTTTAACACGTTGGTGATTAAAAATAAAGAGTGAGGTTAATGCATTCTGCATCTAGCTGTCATCTGCAATTAGCTGTATTTTTTTATATTTTATTTGCACTCATTATTGTAATTACATATTATATTTTTCTCACCACAATTCAACAGTTATGTTTGTTTAAGTCCAATGTAATAGGTGGCAAGGCTATTGCCATCAACTGGGCACAAATCTAGACTCCGTGACTGCTAATTGAAAAATCTAATAACAGTTCGCCCGACCCGGGAATCGAAACCAGGACCTCATGCTCAGCAGTTGCGCTTGCGACCACTAGACCGACGACCTGCCTGCCTTAGTCATAAGTTAAAATTTGTCATAAAAACCATACCATTATTTCAACGATTCGTTTTCATTCTTTTGCAACACGAAATATGATCGTCAGTCTCATTCAACCTTCGTAATTTTTCAAATATCAACAAATTTTTCAGTGTCAATACGAATACGTTCATAATAAAAACAAACAAATCACGAAAATTCAGTCTATTCAAATATTTTCACTCGCAGATCTCTACAACAAATCATCTAGAGAGGCCTCATTCAAATCTAGTAAAGAAAGAAAAAACCGGCCAAGTACGAGTTAAACTCGCGCACCGAAGGTTCCGTATAAACTTGTTAAGGTATTTTATTATTAAACTGCATATTTACGGTTTTTTTTTCCTTTTTATGTGCTGTAAGACATTGAGGAGCTCGTGGCTAAGTAATAACAGCCGCCCGGATCGATCTTTAGGTTAAGCCGCGCTTGCCTAGGTTGGTCTGTGGATGGGTGACCACCCATTACATACCGAGTTTCCTCCGTGCCTCGGAAAGCACGTTAAGCCGTTGGTCCCGGGTGTCATTTGTAGATCTTTGACAGTCGTTATAGGTAGTCAGTGGCCCAAATAATCTGACAACCAGTCTTACCAAGGGGTATCGTATTACCCAGTACTAACTGGGTTGTGGAGGTCAGATAGGCAGTCGCTCCATGTAAAATACTGGTATTCAGCTGCATCCGGTTAGACTGGAAGCCGACCCTAACATAGTTGGGAAAAAAAGGCTAGGCAGATGATGATGTGCTGTAAGACATTGTTTCTTGCCAAATTTCATGATTTACGTCAACGGGAAGTAACCTATAGGTTTTGATTCCCTTGTGAAATCGCAAAATATGCGACATAAACAGTCATTATCTTCTGTTCGCTTTACTTTACCAGTTTAATTTTTTCACTGCTCCAAGGGGTAACAGACTTGAGTATTTGACATTAATTTCAGCCTGATACCTCCACTGGCTCCTGAGAAAAAGGGTATTGACAGACAGACAGACGGTCAACAAAGTGATCTTATAAAGGTTCCGTTTTTGCAGACTGTATGGAACCCTGAAAAAAGAAATAAGCTTCTAAACACATTATCCTCAGTCATTTATAAAAGAAATAAACTACAATAGAAAAGATATAAGTTATACCGCAACTAGATACTGGAAGATACGTTTCTTTGTGAAAGATACTATTGTATATACGACAGTTACTAATTTGAAATTGTCGGAGGTTGAAAGTTAGGAGAAAATTCTCTATTGTTAAGTGCTTTCTTCTTTAATATTTTTTATACAATTACTGGAAGTTCAATCTCCGTCTAAAAAAGAGGGGGGAAAGGTGGAAGGAATGAATCTTATAAAAAACAGATCTCTTCAACCTTCACCAGGTCATCGGTCCACCTAGTGGGAGACCTTCCAACGCAACGTCTTCCGGTTTTTCGTTTCTTGCGTTGGATGCGAGTCGCACGGGACCGGTCAATGTGGCGACACTTGAGGGAGGCCTATGTCCAGCAGTGGACGTCTTTCGGCTGAAATGTTGATAATGATGATAAGATTGAAGTGTGCATCTGTGTGTCTGTGGCATCATAGCTCCTGACGGAAGACCCGATTTTGATGAAGTTTCTTTTTGTTTGAAAGGTGACTTAATCGAGAGTGTCCTTAGCTAAGTTTCAAAAAAATCTGCTCAGCCGTTTGAAGATCATCACGTTGATGAAAATATATTTTTAATTTGAAATCCTAACAATTTATTCTTGACTTGATGCGCAGCCATCACCAAGATGATACCCAGCCCGCCAGATGAAATCCTCAGCGGCGTATTGCATCTACCCTGTGTTTAGGCTCATACGAAGCGTTTTGACAAGCATATGCTAACAACAACAAGACGGGCGGTTAGGAGCTTAATATTTAGTAGGTTGACAGAATTTGAATAAAGTAAGTTGACAGAATTTGGAATTAGATAGGAAGATATAACCATGAAACGAATGACAGTCGTATTCGATAAATGTTTCACTACAACCTGGATTTTCACCAGCCCATGTGGTGATCACGGTGCACTTCTCAGAGAGGAAGCTTGTGTCCCAGGAGTGGTAATGATATAGCCTTTTTTTAAAATAAATTTGCCCCACACTACGAATTTCTCCTGAGTCGTCGTAGGTGCGTTTTAGTCCGGTCAAGTTAGCTCAAAAAATAGGGGTTAGGTTACAATGATTTGGGCTGCGGGACTGTTTGAAAGAGATAACGTGGCCCTGGAACACAAAGGGCAAAGAAGGAACATGGATGGGTTTTAGTCAGTACAAGTCTGACACTCCCCTCCGCTCCGCCCAGAGTGGGGGAGGGGTCATTCGATGATATCCCATCCGAAAAAAAAAAAGAGTTTAAAATGATTTGCGTAGAGCTAAAAATTTATACGAATGTTGAGAACACCATTACAAATGAAATGTGAAAAGTCCCCACCGATCTGCCATTTGCAAAAAAAAAAAGGTCAAAGTTCATTAAAAAAAACACGCCTAGTACTGAAACACGGTGATAAAAAATGTGAAAGGGAAAAAGTAAGCTATGTTTTATATACATCCCTATTTTCCTTCAAAATAGAGTTTTCTGAAATATAAATAAAGAAACAAAGATAAAAGCAGATTACGAACACACGGCGACACAAAGCTATATTAATGGCCAATATAAAATGACCTTGCTTTGTATAGATTTCCTGTGCAATGAGAGATCCGCTTCTACTGGTTTGTTATAGCTAGATTGCTCGATGTGCGTATAAATATTTTCTAGACGAATAAGACTTTACTTACGGAATCATTTATAATTCAATGCCAGTCAAGTATGATTTACGACTGGTAGATAGTTACTGGAATGGCAGATGCTTGGAGAAAGATGAACTACTCGAACGTAGGTACTAGGAGTGCATAATGAAATAAGAAACAATTGATTCAGACGTCTCTAGAAAGTGTAACTTATAGCTTTAGTGGTATTCATTCCTCCTAGTGATCATAGTTGCCTAGTACACACATAGAACATAACATAACTTCACGCATGTAATCCCAGAACGGTTAGGCAGAGGTGTGCCCAATAGTACTCCCACAATTCGCCAGTTATGTTTAAGTCCCATGTAATAGGGTCCGAGCTTATTGACATCAACCAGGCTCGAGTCAAATCTCCGTGCCTGTTACTGAGGAATTCTTGATGGAAAAATTCAATAACACTTTGCCCGACCTGGGAATCGAACCCAGGACCTCATCAGGCTCAGCAGTCGCGACCAGTAGACCAACGAAGCAACTGTAGTTTATATTGAACGAAAAAATATTTCTTCTTAAACCTAGAGTTGTTGTAGTTTATCAATGTCAATAAAAAAAACCAATAAAAAAGATTTTGAATCCCGGAACAAATAATTCTAAATCACCGTACATTTTCTGTATTTTAACCAAAAATAAACATTTCTAATCAAAACAAAACGGAGTGAAATCGTAAAAAACGCTTTGCGGGAACATTATTAAATTAAGTCGAGAATAACGCGTTCCCTACAAAAAATAAATAATGAATACGGAAAAATCGGTTGGATTCTGGGGTTTAAAAAAGTGGCTTCTGTGTGTTTTATATTGATGATATGGGCTAACTAGTGTTCGATTTTCAATTTATGAATGTTTGCCATGGATTTAGCTAGTTCAAAATTTCATGTTAAGATGTAAGATGTATAGAGGAGGTGACCTACACTCAGCATGGGGTCATATGGGTTGAAGAAGAGAGAGATAAAAACCTCTTTGCAACAAAAAAAGTAACCCTTTTTAGTTGTGGAATATATAAATATGGAATATCTGAAGCAAATCCTTGTGAAATATCAATTTATCGCTGTAACAAGAAAATATTAGCATATCATCCACATAGACGAAGAAGTTAAAATGCTTATTTTAGAGGATACCCCTGGAACACAAAGGGCAAAGAAGGAACATGAATGGGTTTTAGTCAGTAGAAGTCTGACACTCTTTTCCGCTCCGCCAAGAGTGGGGGGGGAGTCATTTGATGATTGCAATACGAAAAAAAAGAGAGGAAAAGGAGCTGGTGGAATACCTAACCACCAGATTTTTTCAGAAATTGGTTAAAATGTTTTTATTGAAAATCTCATACGAGACACAAAAATGCTTCTGCACCGTCCATAAAACACAGGCATCCACACCAAAGAATCAGAAAACAAAGAACAGAAACCGTAAAAGCACAGCTTTACAATAAAGGAGTACACAACAGAATAAAACGATTAATTACATTGGTCGCTCGTGTAAAGGACAATGAAAAAATGTATGTCTTGGTCGCGACATTTTGGTTGGTACAAATTTATCGCGGTTACCGAACAATGGTTGTTTGGTATGAGCTACACCTGCTTTTGTCGGCCAAATATTTTTGGCGTGACTTGTTTTGCTTTGTGACACTCTTTTTGGTGCGTAAAAATATGGCGCGCTTTTTTCGGAGTAGCCATTTTTTGAGTGCGTAAAATGGTTGTGTTGAATTGAATTTATGAACTATGGTTTTGTGGTCAGTTTTTTATGTTGGAAAACAGTTGGAGGTTTATACGTTGGAATTACGAGGGCGGGTCAATAAGTCCGTGACTTTTGGAATAAAACACAGATTTTTTGATAAAAAAATAATTTTATTTTTCAACGTAGTCTCCCTTGAGCTCTATACACTTTGTCCAACGCTTCTCCAATTTTTTATCCCTTCCAAAAAAAATGATTTGTCGAGGTCCTCAAAATAGGCCTTTGTTTGCGAGATGACTTCATCATTGGAGTCAAATCTTTTTCCACCAAGCCATTTCTTCAGGTTTGGGAACAAGAAGTAGTCGCTCGGAGCCAAATCTGGAGAATAGGGCGGATGAGGGAGCAATTCATAGCCCAATTCATGGATTTTTGCCATGGCAACTGCACATGTGTGCACCCTTGCATTGTCTTGGTGAAAAAGAACTTTTTTCTTGGCCAAATGAGGTCGGTTTTTTTTCAAATCGTCATTGAATCGGTCCAATAAGTTGGCATAATATTCCCCATTGATTGTTCTTCCCTTTTGAAGGTAGTCAATGTGGATTATCCCGCGTGCATCCCAAAAAACAGTCGCCATAACTTTATTGGCTGACAAACCCACCTTGGCCTTCTTTGGCGCCGATTCACCCTTAGAAACCCACTGTTTTGACTGTTGTTTGGTTTCTGGTGTGTTGTGATGGATCCATGTTTCGTCCACGGTTACAAAACGGCGCAAAAACTCCTCCATATTGCGATTAAACAACGCCAAAGCTTCCTGTGAAGTTGTTACACGATTGCGTTTGTGGTCGACTGTGAGCAAACGCGGCACCCATCTTGCGGAAAGCTTTCTCATGCCCAAGTGATCATTCAAAATTGAAACCACTGAGCCATGCGAGATCCCTACGGCTTCCACAATCTCTCGCACTTTCAATCTTCGGTCGGTCAACACCATATCGTGAATTTTTTCGATTGTTTCGGGTGTAGAGACCTCAACTGGGCGTCCAGGACGTTCGGCATCTTCAGTGCTTGTACGGCCACAACGAAATTCAGTAAACCACTTTTTTACCATTGAAATCGATGGTGCAGAGTCCCCATAGTATTTATCAAGCTTAGCCTTGGTCTCGGTAATGGTTTTTTTTCGCAAGAAATAATGCTTAATAAGCACACGAAATTCATTTTTTTCCATTTTCTCCTCAAATTAGTGAGTAGTCTGATAAAAATAGCTGTCAAACACAAACTAACTGACGCAGCAAGTTTAAATTTTGACAGGAGTCAACTGACAGATGCCTGTTGACAGGAGCAGTGTTGCTGTTTCAGTAAAGAGGTCAGAAATTCAAAAATTCACGGACTTATTGACCCGCCCTCGTACGTTACTGGTGCTTGCAGATATCTGAGAGCGTAGACAGGTGGCAAAATTTGCGGTTAAATATAAAATTATGTGCTGAAGTATCTGTCAAAGTCCTGGGTCTGCAACCAGCCTGGAATTCGGTTCATCCGGTTTGACTGATCCTTAACAGGTTCACTGGCCACAGACCACATACGGTCTGTAGAGAGACTTCCACATCAGTCCACAGACCGTATGTGGTATGTTCGCCCGTACAATTTCTAAGCCATCTGATACTGTGGACGTAGGAAGAAAGTCTCATATTTAATGCGGACTAGGCAGGACACATCATAAGGATAAAAACATAACTGGACTTATGAACCATTCCCACTCTGGAGCCTGGACAGTGAACCTGTTAAGCGGGTCATATTTCTGCGACTTTCAACAAGATTGAAATAAGAACGAGATTTTATATTTGATGTCTAGATGTAGGCGTTAAGACTTCATTAATAGGTGCCGTTTTTTGGTAGACCATTGAACGTATCAACAACCTCAAATGTCAAGATAAGACTCTTGGGGTGTGTTGTCAGAATTCCTCCTCGTGTGCCTGATGGCTGCCGGTCCCTCTCGATACGTCTGGAGGGAATAGCAGCTGCTGGGCCGGTGCACCCTGGGCGTGGGCAGTATCCTTCCCCGAGGAATGGGAAGAGATTCTTATTCTTCGGGGAATGCTAATATTCTGACATGGGGGGGCCCATTGTGGGCCTAGGGGGCGTTGTTCCGCGTGACCCTCTGAAAAGCAGAGGGCACAGCGGAGGAGCAAGGGCGGGCTCGGTGTGCACTTACCCTGCCTCCGAGCAGACCCCCGTCGATATCGTAATCCCTCCGTCGAAGTGTCGTGGAACACGTCTCGCGGCTTCGATTGGGACCGAGGGTCTTGGCTTAACCGCCCGGACCACGAGGTAGAAAACCTCTATAAAAAGTTACCCCCAATCTCAAGCGGCGGCGCACCGCGAGGAGATGTATGGCTGACGGGTTCCTATGGAAAATCAGTCGCTAGTGCGAACCACTGCCGGGCCTGGCTATGGCTTATCTGGGTACAGGGGGCACTGCCCAGATGGACTTTTTATTTCCCCCATACTCGTGGGAACAGTATGATAAAACACTTAACCCAAAATACGGCCGATAACGGCGAAGGAAGGAAGGCCAGATATGCGGGGCCTCCACCAGACGAAGTTGCCAAACTGCGGGCGGAGGTCGCTCGCCTGACGGTTGCTACGGAGCTTCTCCAAGAGGAGAACAGGAAGCTCCGAGCAGACCTGGCCGGTCAGCGCGAGTCCGGCTCTCGCGAGGCGCCCCAAAATGGGGGCCAGCAGCGACCAAGTCAGCCCGTGCCGGTGGAGAACCAGGTTCTGAACCTGGTTCGGCAGGAGCTGGCTGCCTTCCAGGCGCGGTTCTCCGTTCTGGAGGTCATTGTCCTGCGCCCCCCCCTGGCGGCAAACACGGCGGCCACATATGCGGCTGCTGCGGCCTCCGCACCGGAGCCGTCCAGCCAGCCCTCCGGCAGGGTTACGTCGGCCCCCGAAAAGCCGGCTCTGGCTAAACCGGCTCCAGTCGGGAGGGCGGCGGCCCTGAGGCAGAGCAAGGCGGTAGCCCAAAAGAAGGGCAAAGCGGCGTATGTACCGGCGCCAGCCGCGAGACAGCCGCCACCGCCGCCTCCCCCGCCCACTAAGCCTTCTGTGGCCAAGTCCGGGTGGCAGGTGGCCGGAGAAAGAGCGGGGGAGCGAAGGGCGGCAAAAAAGGCCAGGAAAAAGCGGAAGCGCCGACAAAAGGAGCGGAGCGTCGCGGCTGGGCTCAGTGCCCCGAAAACCGCAGCTGTGGTGATAACGCTACAGCCGGATGCAGAAAAGAGGGGCGTCACCTACCGCGACGTGCTCGCTAAAGCGAAGGCGACGGTGGATCTCAGAGAGCTCGGGATCGCCGGGGGCCTCCGGCTTAGAGTGACCGCAACAGGGGCTCGAGTGCTAGAGATCCCCGGCGAAACCCGTGGCTCGTCCGCTGACGCTCTGACCGAAAAGCTCAGAGCGTCCTTAAATGCAGACGAGGCCCGAGTGTCCAGGCCCGTCAGATGCGCAGACCTGCGCATCCTGGGTCTGGACGACTCGGTGACCGAGGAGGAGGTGGTGGCCGCCGTCACCAGGACCGGTGGGTGTCCTGCCGAGCAGGTCAAGGCAGGCACCTTACGTCCGGATCTGTCGGGCATGCGAACCGTAACGGTAAGCTGCCCTATGACAGCGGCGAAAGCCATTGTGGAGGGCCGAAGGCTCTTGGTGGGCTGGGTGTCAGCGCAGGTGAAGCTGCTGGAGCCCAGGCCTCTGTGGTGCTTCCGCTGTCATGTGGGGCACCACGTGTCGGTCCGGTGCACCTCGGAGGTGGACCGCAGTGGCCTGTGCTTCCGCTGCGGCCAGCCCGGTCACATGGCCGCGGCCTGCTCTGCCGCACCGCACTGCGCCGCATGTGCGGCAGCTGGCAAGCCAGCCGATCACCGGGCAGGGAGCAAGGCCTGCGGTACACCCGCCAAGGCCGGCAGCAAGGGAAGGCCCTCCGCCACCACCGCCAAAACCCCCACCGTCGCCACCACCGCAGCCGCCGCCACTGTTGCCGCCGCTACCGCTACTGCTGCAATTTCCGCAGCGGGGCCCTTGCAGAGGGCCCGGGAGGGGACTGAAATGGAGTGCCAGTAACGGCCCCATTGCGCCTTCTCCAGGCGAACATCAACCACTGCGCCTGTGCTCAGGATCTGTTGCTCCAGAGCATGGCGCAGTGGTCGATTAACATCGCCGTGGTCGCTGAGCCGTACTTTGTCCCGCCCAGGGATGACTGGGTGGAGGACCATAGCGGCTCAGTGACCATAATTGCGTCGGCCGCCGCCGGTACCCCGACCCTTGAGAGTGTCAGAAGGGTCAGGGGTGCGTAGCAGCACGGTTCGGGGAGATCGTTGTAGTGGGAGTCTACTTCTCCCCGAGCCGAACTCTCGCCGAGTTCCACAACTCCCTCACGGAGTTGAGTGTCGTCATCGGAAGCCATTCCCTCCCCGTGCTTGTACTCGGGGACTTCAATGCCAAGAACTTGGCTTGGGGTTCTCGTTACACGGACGTGCGGGGTAGGATGGTGGAGGATTGGGCTCTGGAGACAGGTCTAGTCGTAATAAATCGGGGTTCTGTCCCCACGTGCGTGCGGATGCGGGGCGAGTCGGTGGTGGACATCTCGTTCGCTAGCCCCGCTCTGTCACCGCGTGTCGTCGACTGGCGCGTCATGGAGGGGGTGGAGACCTATTCCGACCACCGGTACATCCGGTTCGACGTCTCCACTCAGACCTCAAGCGCACCGGTCCTACAGGCCCCGAGTGGTCCGCGATGGGCGTTGAAGCAGCTGGACCGGGAGCTCCTCCTGGAAGCCTCAATCGTGCAATCCTGGGTGTCATCACCGGTCAGGCCTGCCGACATCAACAACGAGGCAGCAATGCCCCGAGTTCGGCCAGGAAGCGCCCGGCGTCAGGTGTACTGGTGGTCGCAAGAGCTGACGTCTCTGCGCGAGGCGTGCGTTGCCGCGCGGCACCTGTACACCAGGCATCGCAGGCTCCGCATCCGCCCTCCGGATGCGGCAGCCATTGAGGCGGAGCTGTACGAGGGGTACAGAGCGGCAAAGACCGCCCTCCAAGAGGCTGTCCGGCGGGCCAAGCATTTGGCCCGCGAGGAGATGCTGGAGTCTCTGAACGGAGATCCGTGGGGGCGCCCTTACAAGATGGTGCGGGACAAACTCCGCACCCGGGTTCCCCGCTAACGCAGAGTCTCCGGCCTGAGCTCGTGGAGGACGTGGTGAGCGTTCTGTTCCCTTCGCGAGGGGAGCATCCTCCCCCGCCAATGGCTCCGTCACCACGTGCGGTGCCGGAAGCGGACCACACCGATGACGACGATGACGTTCCGGAGGTGACTGGAGTAGACCTGAGAGTGGCGGTACGCAGGCTGAAAGCCAGAAATACCGCCCCGGGACCCGATGGCTTGCCAGGCAAAGCCTGGGTCCTGGCCTCTGAGGCTCTCGGGCCCCGACTGGAAGGGCTCCTAAGCGCATGCTTGGAGAGAGGCCGGTTCCCGCTTCGTTGGAAGACGGGGAAGCTTGTCCTCATCCGGAAGCCAGGGCGCCCAGCGGACTCTCCATCCGCATACCGGCCCATCGTGTTGCTCGACGAGGTGGGCAAGCTCTTTGAAAGAGTCATTGCCAACCGCCTCGCCGGGCACCTTGCAGGGATGGGGCCGGATCTTGCGGAACACCAGTTTGGTTTCCGCAAGGGGCGCTCGACGGTGGACGCCATCATGCGCGTGAGAGCCCTCACGACGGGGGACGCGGTGTCCCGGGGCGGGGTTGTCTTGGCGGTGTCTCTTGACATCGCCAACGCCTTCAACTCCATGCCCTGGAGCTGCATTGCGGAGGCACTCCGGTATCACGGTATTACCTTAGTCTCTCCACCGCAGCATCAGCTCTACTATCGGTGTTCAGACTGCTTGGTATGTAGTGTAAGCCATCTACCATCTGAAGTAGGTACCTACCTTCTTTGCCTAAATACTTAATGCATAACTGTGACGTAATCTATACGAAATTATAAGCGTCTACTTTTTAGTGTAGTCGGTTACGACTGGGTACTGCGCGCCGACCTCCCTACCGGCGTCAGTGTAGTTTGCTGGCCTCGGAATGCGCCACCGGCGGGATCCCTACTGATGGCAGGAGGGGTTTCCATCGGCGTCGGGTCGACGTTGAAGTACCTAGGACTCGTCCTCGACAGTCGGTGGAACTTCGTGGAGCACTTCCGACGTTTGGCTCCTAAACTGGAACGGACAGGGGCTGCTTTCAAGCGGCTCTTGCCCAACCTGAGGGGTCCAAACGCCTCCTGCCAGAAGCTTTACGCGGGGGTCGTGCGGTCCATGGCCCTTTACGGGGCCCCGGTGTGGGCGCGTTCTTTGAGGCAGCAAGCCGCCCACTACCTGAACGCGCCCCAAAAGGTGATAGCCATAAGGCTAATCCGGGGGTACCGCACGATCTCCGGCGAGGCGGCTAGCCTCCTTGCCGGATTGCCGCCATGGGATCTGGAGGCGATAGTCCTCGCGCGCCTGCATGAATGGCGCGCGGAAGCACTATGTCGGGGGGAAACTCCGCTGCCGCGACAAATTACCGCTCAGCGGACAGACCTCCGGCGTGATCTCATGGCGACATGGAGAGAGCGACTGTCGCAACCCCGTGCAGGGCATGCCACCATAGTGGCGATAAGTCCCCTCTTTGAGGAGTGGCTAGAGAGGCACCACGGCGCCCTTACCTACCGTCTGACGCAGGTCCTCACCGGACACGGTTGTTTCGGGAGGTTCCTGCACCGAATCGGGCGGGAGGAAACGCCCGGGTGTTTCCACTGCGAGGATCGTCCGGAGGACACGGTGGAACACCACACCGTGGAGGTCTGCCCCGCTTGGACGGAGCACCGCCGTGTCCTCATAGCGGCGATTGGCGGCGGCGATCTCTCGCGTCCGGCCTCGGTTCAAGCCATGGTCCGGAGTGAGAGAGAATGGGAAGCCGTCACCTCCTTCTACGAAACAGTCATGCTAGTGAAGGAGGTGGCAGGACGTGAGAGGGAAAGAACCTCACGTCCCAGCCGCCGCGGGAGACGCCCTGGGCGTCGGGGGTCACGTGGTGGCTTCCGACCACCGTAGGTGCTGGCCTGTGGACGGCCAGTAACATCTTTTCAGTAGTGTCCGACCAAAGTTTCAGCTGCCATCGGCCCAAGGTTTTTAGCAAGTACCGAAATTTGACGAACTGTTGCAAATGCGCGATGGAAGCGACGACGCGTGGGGTGTAGAGGTCACACATTTTGAAGTGTTATTATTTTCTACAAGACAATTTTAATCTCTTTAAGTTGTTTATATTATTATTTACTTTTAGCCCATCTGGATCTGAATTTCTTACGGTTATTAAACCTTCGGATTCGGCTAGAAATAGACTCTGGTTGGAAACTACTTTTCAATCTATCCCCACCGTATAGTCAGACAGTGATGGATCCCTTTATAAATTTATCACCAACAACATAAAGCTTTCCTTGCTAAATAAAAAGATGTAGGATTCTAGATGAATAAGTATCACATAAAACAGTTACAGTTGAATGGACATCTCCTCTATATCCTTGGGTAAAGGCCAATCGTTAAATACAAATGTTGCTGTAACGATGTTCCCTTGTAAACTGTTTATCTGCGATAAAAACTTCCGACTGCCGTTTCTAGTATTTATATTGAGCTTTGCGATAGTTTGCTGTTTATTTCGTTTGTTGGTCTATTTTACCGTGAGTTTGAAATTGGATTGTTTATAATATAGTTCTCGATGCAGAATTAGTCTCGTCTCTTTTCTGGGCCGTCTGATTATGCTATCATGGTCAATCTCCGACACTTATCCCAATTTATTTGGTTGGCTGACAGCAATTTTTCTCTTCCAGGCTATAACTTGTCTGCTAATGCCATTTTGGTACTAATTTGCATTTTAAAACAAAGTTTAGTCTATTCTTAGCTTAGTTCTTTAATATCTCTCTTTCTCGCGTACTCTTGTCCACATGATGATCCACTATCTTCGCTTTTTCGCTCCACTTTTCCCAGCCTGTAATCTTCTTCTTAGCACGTTGATGACAATTTGAATTGAGCCAACCTATAATTTGACAACGAGTTTAGCACTTTCAGTAGCATCCATCAGCTCCTGTAATCCAGTAATAATAATAATATAAAATATATAATGCAAGAGCTTGTATTTTTTGCTCAATTCTGCATTTTTAGTTGTCAGTATGTTACTTTTCTGACCCCTCTGCTACTCAGACTAACTGTTCTGTTCTGTCCTTGGTTAAATGGTCTTCTGCTATCGTCTCCAAAAGTTGAGTATTAACCACAATATTAAATTATTTTTATAAAAATATAAAGAAAAACTCAAGTCCTGCCCACTATATTTCAACATGGCACATGACGAATGGACTACAAATTTTCTTCCTTATTGCAGTAAAGTTATTCTGGCAATATTCCAAAATTTGGACATTTGGAATAAGACACGTTATTAACGACCGCTTACTATAAAAGATATTATATTTAACTTTATGTAGTACTAAAGTTATTAATTTAATAATAGAAGGAACAGAGCTTCATAATTACTCATCATCATCTGCCTAGCCTCTTTCCAACTATGTGGGGACCGACACATTGTTGGAAAAAGGCCTTCCCTAACCCTTCAGGGATTACAGCCTTGATGTTATGTTGTGTCTTTATAATCCTAACGTTTTCCCAATAATGTTAGGGTCGGCTTCTTCTTAGCGTGTCGCTGGCAATTTCAATTATGTCGCCTCAGATTGAGCCACGAGTTTGCCACCTTTAGTAGTGTTCATCAGTTTTTTTATTGAACACGCGGTTCACGATATTAAGTGCCCCATCGTTTGTGGAACAGCACCACATTAACACTCCAGGGCAGAATCATCAATGAATCTCCACCTGATCAGGTGTGTCCTTGCTGCGGCCGACCTAGGTCCGGAGACTACTTCCAGACTTCCTCGTCAGCAATGGCAACTCATGTCCAGATGGAAGCTTCGTCTCTTGCCTATATAAAATCTGTTGATGCCTCCGCCCGACCGCATGGACGAGTGATGTCGCGGCAGAATCGCATGATCTCTAAGCTTACTTGTTATCTTAACTTGTAAATGACATTAAAAAAATACTCTAGGGGTCATCTATGATCACAACCAATGATTAAAAAATACAACAAAACATTCCCTACATAAATTCAGACCATATTACGTAAAAACGCAACATTTATTACATTTCTGATACCGAAACGATAAAAAATTTAAAGCGTTGCTGTGAGGCCGCCATAACCGGCGAACATTAAAAATATTATGTCGGTAACATTGTAAGGCGTAGCGCAGAAGGATGATTTGCATCACGATATAAGGATAAACTTTAAAGCTGGGATCTTATTGGCATTGTTACTACGTCATCATCATTCTCCTATCATTATCCCAATTTAGTTGGGGTTGTACAGCATGTCTTCTTCTTCCATACTTTCTTTTATTTAACGACCTACATCCTACCATTACAGCTAACCAAAGCGGTAAATGTGCCTTAATTAATCCTTAACTTAATTGTTACTTATAACTAATACCTATCTATAACAAATTACAAACAAAGCATCCCTTGTCAATTCACCCAGAGAACAACATAATAAGTCCGTTCACCTCGCTATGAGGATGAGCATGCGTCAGCGGCGCCTCCTTTAAAAATCTAGATCACTTCTCGTGTTCTTCTCGTGGTGTCTTATCAGTCATCTCCTTTCTTGCCATATCATCCTCCACATTCGTACTCAAATTTTCCTCACGATATTTTTCGTCATTCCTCCGCATCACATGCCCTTAGCAAGCAAACCGATAACCACACAACTTTTCAGTCATTAGCGCCACTTTCAGACATCCTCTTAAGTTCTTATTTCTTATTTTATCCATTCGTGTAACATCTGACACGTTTTCCTTAGCATTCTCAGGGTTGTTACTTTGTATTGAGGTGATAAGTAAAGTTCTTCAATCCCTCGCTCGGCTGAACTTACTGCATAGTTGGTCTAGTGATCGGAAGCGCGATTGCTGACCAAGAGAACCTGGGTTCGTTTCCCGGGTCTGGCAAAGTGTTATTTGGGCCATCAGGAATTTCTCAGTAGCAGCAACGGAGTCTGGATCTGTGCCTGATTGATGGCAATAGGCTCGCCGCCTATTATATAGGACTTTAACCATTAACCAGTCTAACGGGGTAACGTATTACTCAGTACTAACTGGGTTGTGGAGGTCAGATAGGCAGTCGCTCCATGTAAAATACAGGTGACATCCGGTTAGACTGGAAGCGGACCTCAAAATATATGAGAAAATGTAAGGCAGATGATGACTCGTGGAAGCCGTTTCACGTGTGTTAAGTAAAATAAATTTGGCTGATCTATTACAGCAAAACGTTATAGTAAAGCCTAGCATTTACAAGTTAGTGACAAGGCAACAATTGACGCGCAACACGTGACATCAACATGTTTGGCAACATTGCATAATTCCGCGCGACGTTGACAGATGGACCGCGACGTGACATGCTGACGTCACAGGTCACGCCCCAACACATGTGCTTATATAGTAGGAGAACCATTGATCTGCAACAGCAATATGACACGAAGGTTTGTTTCAGACGCCTGGTAAAGATTCATATTTGAAAGAGGTGAATAACTGCTGGCGAAGTGAAGAAGTAGTTCACGGATTTAATCAAATTCGATTAAAGCAATTATTTAAAGAACTTTTTTGAAAAAAAAGGGAAAAAAAGTTTTTTTTTATTGTATCCTTAGTTGTAGTATCCACAAATTCTTGTCATGAATTAATTATCACTGTAACTAGAAGTTATTTTGGGACCATCATGTCATCAACATAGTCCAAGAAGAAAAAATATTATCTAATATAAGGTCTTTCTTTTCATACACGAAATATTTTAAGAGTAACTTCTATAAGTCGTAAAGTCACCATAGCAATGAAAAAAAAAATTATCTGAGTGATTTTTTTTTACGAAATTATTATATTTCTAAATTTTTTTGAGACTTTTTGCATTAAACCTTTACTCCTTATTCAATGACAGTAGGTAAATACGACTTAGTGAACTAGAGTAATGGATGCTTAAAAATAAAGAGCCAGTATTTATTTTGTGGGTCAAGTAATTTTAAATTATTTATTTTTAATAAAAAAATATACTCAGATAAAAAAAATCCCTTGAAATGGTTTTGTTATAACCGTTAGATGATTCCTGAAAATATTTCGTGTATGAATAGTTAGACCTTATATACCACTCAAGCAAAGTTAATAAAATTTATATGTGGTAATATTCAAATTTTATTAACTTTGCATTTATCCACCGCATAGGCTTCCTGTACCAAATGAAAAAAAAAAAAAAAATCGGTCCATAATTGACGGAAATATCGATTAAAATATTAAAAAAATACATCGTTTCAATCAATCAGCGTTTAAAAAAATGTCAATAACAAGTAAAAGTCTTTGTAATCCCCGGATGCATAAACCAACAGAATTTACTTATACTGAATACATTATACGAAATATCCGAATCGGATTTGACAACCGTTCGACACATTCAAACGCTATGTTGACAGAAATATCGACAAAAAAAACGTTGACAAACACGAATGATTTCAATGAAAATGGATTTTTTTTAATGGATTTTCTCGCTTTGGTGCGGGGTGTTAAATTTATTTTGTTTGTTTAAGTAAGCGTTTAGTTTTGTTTGTATGTAAAATCACGTATAACGAAATGGTTTAATTTTTAATAACTAACACGCCGTTGTCAGATCAATAAACATGGACATTTTTGAATATGAATTTTTCACGACATTAGGTATACTTTAGGAGGAGCTCGTGACTAAATAATAACAGAGGATCGTATCGATCTTTACGTTAAGCCGTGCTTGCCTAGGTTGTTCTGTGGATAGGTGACCACCCATTACATACCGAGTTTCCTCCGTGCCTCAGAAAGCACGTTAAGCCGTTGTTCCCCGCTGTCATTTATAGATCTTTGACAGTTGTTACAGGTAGTCAGTGGCTCAAAGTCTGACAACCAGTCTTATAAAGGGGTACCGTATTACCCAGTACTAACTGGGTTGTGGAGGTCAGATAGGCAGTCGCTCCATGTAAAATACTGGTATTCAGCTGCATCCGGTTAGACTGGAAGCCGACCCCAACATAGTTGGGAAAAGGCTAGGCAGATGATGATGATGATTGGGTATACTTAACTTAACTACCGTTTTACTATATTGACCTATAGTATGATATATAGAGCGCTGCTATATGAGAACAGCGGTGGCACAGTGGTGGAGACCCCGACTTACGAGCAGTAAGTCGTGGTTTCGAACCCAGCCAGGCGCATTACTTTGTGTAAGTTATTTCATCACCAATGCTCTCAAAACGGTGAAGGAAAACATCGTGAAGAAACCTAGAACCAAAAATTGGAAGACATGTGACATCTACCAACCCGCAATGGGCCCGCGTGGTGGATTATAGCCCATTCCCTCTCATAGAGAGGAGGCCTGCGTCCCAGCAGTGGGAACATTAATAGGCTGATTATGCTTATGCTTATGCTATATTTAATTTTTCTCTTTCTTTTTTTTGAGGATCTCGTGACTAAATAAAAACAGCCGCTCGGGTCGATCTTTAGGTTAAGCCGTACTTAACTAGGTTGGTCCGTGGATGGGTTATCACCCATTACATACCGAGTTTCCTCCGTCCCTCGGAAAGCACGTTAAGCCGTTGGACCCGGCTGTCATTTGTAGATCTTTCACATTCTGAATGTATACTTATAGACAATCTTTATTTTTATATAACGTGCTCGTATCACCTCTTTTATCAAATACTTAACACACTTTTGATTGCTTAAATAAACTGTCAACGACCATTTTGTCAACTGTACATTGGTTTTTAATTCTAGCTATTTTTCCAACTATGTTGAGGTCGACGAAATACGGTTAAATCTACATTACAAGTGCAAAAATTTCAAGTACCAAAAGTTCTTCGCATTTAACTTTTTCATTGCGTTTTAAAAAAAAATACTTGTAGCAAAATAAAATAGAACAAAAAGTTAGAAGTTTTGAAGCGCCTGGCTACAACTTTGTCTCTGCATTTGTGACATACTGCTGTTGTGTTTGTGGTGAATATTTGTTATGCTGGCAATTTTTACTTTGTTTGTTAGTACTTTAGCCACTTTTATGTTGTTGTTTGGAAATGTGGTCGTTAGCATTATTTTATGTGAAAGTGGCCGAAATTTTCATAAGACATGCATACCTGTTTTTACAGGCTTTTATTTAACTTGCAATGTTTGTTTGTTTGTTTAACGTCTTTTCTTGCAACTGAATTTTAAAACAGTTATCCCCAACCGATTGAGCTGCAATTTTGCATACACGGATAGTTTGGATGCAATTGTTAGCTAAGTGACGTCGTACTAAATTAAATATGGCGGATTCCCAAACATGGCGGAGTAGTTATTTTTTATGAAGCTACATGCTAAGGGTATCAATCAAAAGGGTATGCAATACGAAAAAATTACAAAAGTTTGTTTACCAGTTATCGCTATTTGGTGCCAAAAATGGAAATACTACAAAAACACAAATAGTACTTACAAAGACACAATACACACAATAACAACACACACAGACACACACAAAACACACATAGTATTTAAAATATGCACAGGAATGTGGATAAAAAACACAGGTTTATACCCAGTAAATTCAGGTTGAAGAAGACGATAATGAGTAAAACTTACTCGGCAATCTAAAATATAAAAATAAATAACTGCACACCAAATCATTACAACTCCACACTGTAATCCAGCATCTAAAAAGCTCGTTTTGTCACGTCCACTCGAATCAAATGAAAGGACAGATCCCGGAGTCACGTTACGTCCACCGTCAGCCTGTGAGCGGACTAGCTAAACCGATTTGTTGCAGTGACTGGACGCTCAAAGCCAAAGAAGCCTTCGGAAACCGGACGTGTTAAAATCTGTTTACGTTAGGAACTAGGATTTGATGCGACTGTGTGTGTACGGCTTAGGTAACCGACAGACGTGCAATGCAATTATTTGTGTGTTAGTTAGCTCTGATAGTGGGTTTTGTTTGATCTTTGAGATTAGTGTGGGGAACTATGTGAATTCAGTGTTGTCCAGGGAACCTAAAGGGAAATTGGATGGATTTAGGAGGACTCTGCCCTGCAGTGGGACAATGTAGGGTTCCAATAAACCTGGATCCTACTTAATGTTATAAATGTGAAAGTTTGTTAGAATGGATGGATGGAAGTTTGTTACTCTCTCACGCAAAAACTACTGAATGGATTTGGATGTTTAGCACGCAGATAGTTTATAACCTGAATTAACACAGGATACTTTTTATCCCGGTAGTATGATCCCGTAGGACAATTATCGAACTTCACGCGGGCGAAACCACGGGCATAAGCTAGTAATAAACAAATAAGTTAGAATCACCCTTGACTTAAAATTGATCGTCAAAATCATAGACAAACTATCGAACAGTATGTCCCCCGCCATAAATGTATCGTCACAAAGAACTGCTGGACCGAAGTCCGTCTGATTGGTGGGTAAGTGGAAAACTTATCCGATGGTACAGAGCAGTCGCGTTCAAACGAGTTCTGGACAGCCGTGGCTGGAACGACTTCCAGCCAAGTCATTGAAAAAACAAATAAGCGACCGTTTTTTAATGTCTATCTGGAAAAAAAGATGTTTGGTGATTCTTAATTTCTGATACTGGAATTATTTTCGTTTTTTTCTTGGTTATATAACATTTCATATTACGAATTCAATTAACTTGGTTTTGTATTTAATTTGTATAGTCAGTTAGTTAAATAACGACTTAAAAAAAAATCGCATAGAAAAAATTTTTATGTAGTCTCAAATTATTGGAAATCAAATAAAAAAAAGTGAGTTAAGAAATAATTTCAGCACAAACCTATCCTAAAGGTTTTTCATCTAATTGATGAGAAAAAAGATGAGGTATTCAGCAATATTTTTAATACTAAAAGATTTTTAAGCATTAATGACTACCTCAATTCCACTTTAGCCACAATACATTTCAGTAAATACTGTCCAAATAATTTCGTCTACCATTAAAGCAGTAAAAAACAAAATACCTTTTTAAAAATGGAATCCCACCGAATTCATTCTACAAGATAAAATAATGGTACATTAATTTGACTTGATATACTGCCGAGCTTCGTAGTTTCAGAGATTACTACAAATAAGACCGTTGAAGTTTATTTCAGTGATATTTCTTATACCTTTAATTGAATACTTTATTTGCAATTTTTTGTTATTTCTGCAATCATTGTCTGAATTAATAAAATTTATGGAACACTAAACCGACGCAAAAGTATGTGGTGAAAGACTATTATTTTTATTGTTCTTTTTGCCACTAGAGGTGTAAACTAACCGACTTTTAAAAATGAAGGAGGTTATGTATTTCACCAGGAGGTTATGTACACCGATTTAAGAGATTCTTTTTTATTCGTAAGAAGAAACTCGCGTGGTAGTTATAATGTATACATTTTATTAACTTTGTTTCAGTACTTTTATTCTTTTGATTGCATGAATAGGCAATACTTTTACTGAGTAATGGCATGGCATGGCATGGCATGGCTGGTAATGGGTGAGTATCATCATCTGGCTAATATTTTCCCAAATACGTTGGAGTCCGCTTCCAGTCTAACAGTATGCAGCTAAATATCAGTATTTTACATGGAGTTACTGTCTATCTGACCTCCACAACCCAATTAGTGCTTGTTAAGACTAGTTTTCACACTTTCGGCCCACTGACTACCTCTAACCCAACTCAGACCAACGGCTTAACGTGCTTTCCGAGGTACGGAGGAAACTCGGTATGTAATGGGTCACCCATTCGCGGATCAACCTAGGAAAGCACGGCTTAACCTGAAGATCGACCCAAGTGTCTGTTATTATTTAGCCACGAGCTCTTCCATGCTCCAGCTCCCCAAAGAAAGCAAAACATAAGCTAAAAATAAATGAAGCAGCTGACCCGACCCTGGTAGTCAACTGTTACAACATTACACCTACACACAAGGCTGATTTACATCCCAAAAACCACTACCAAATTGTAATAGAAAAAGTACCAGCACTAAACAACACACTACCCCATCCACCACCAATTCTTTCCGCCCATAGCAATGTATCACATGACATATTAAATGTTGCGACTAACGAAACATCTCGAATGTTTCGTAGCCATCGCTCAGAGAGCCTTTGTACTTGTAATACAACGTTGAAAAAGAATAATGACTGGGGAAATGGAGTTGTGAAACTGTTACACCAATTTCCAACCTATGACTTTAACGCTAGGGGATAGTTTGGCATGAAAGGTAAAGGCGTTAAATAAACTTATAGCGCGAAGGGTGTATATTTTGTTGGCGATCTTCTAGATATATCGTGGGGGCTTATTGCAATTTTTATTCATGTTCTAATATACGATTTTGAAGGCTTTTTTGTTATTAAACTGTGGCGTTTTATGTGAATTTATTGAGGTTTGAATTTACTGCAGTGTCTGGTTCCAAATTGTAATATGCCGTAAAATATTTCGTTGTGCTAATGCTAAGTGACTTGGGTATGTTCAACATTTGTGATACTTTATTTTGCTCTTCTATCTTTTATCGTTGATATTATTATACAAGGTGGACGAGACACCGACGCACAAATGTTTACCACCTATTCAGTACACAATTGTGAATCCCCCATGGAACCCCTACATAGAAATTGTTCACCGGTTTGTTTATTTTTTATTCCATTTAAAGAAGAAAATACTACTTTGCTTGATCCAGAAGTCAAACCATAGCTATGATATAAAACCAGTCCACTAAAGATGCTAGAAGATGAAAATGTTTACATAACAAAATACTAATCACAATACTAATCAAAATTAAATAGTTTAAACTGCAACTAAGCAAACAACAACATCGTCCAGATAAACAAGATAAAACAGACAACAAGACGTAACACTTGTTGCAGTAGCAGCAGTTTGTGCTATATATCTCTCCGTCACGGGATCCTGCAATAACTTACTGTAGACACACTCATGTAGGTACAATGTACACACAACTGGGGCTAGGCTATCCATTCTCCTACTAGTATTTGGTGGTATCCAATACCTAGATCCATTCATCGTAGATATGGGTCTTAAGATGCAATACCTTATTTGGACATCATCATCTTTAGGTCGTTTTAATTATCATGGCTAGAGGATAAGCGTTGCCATACAACATGGCAACGCCGCCAGTCTCCTGAGGACATTACCATTTTTTAGTTAATTGTTAAGTAACTCGTAGTTTCGGTTTAAAAATATCGGCCGTAACATAATCTTAATTATAAGCCAGTATTTTTCTCCCTAGGTTTATCTTTTTGAAGTTTTTTATTATATTTTCTAAAACTAGACAGATTTAAAGTTGAATTAGTTTATCATTATCATCGCCCTCAAACTAACTATCATCACAATAATTAAATCTTCAAAGCTATTAATATTTTTCTCTCTTTTTTTTGATGTCCTAGGTCATCCGAAAGTTACGAAGAATACGTCAGACTATCCAATAAATTTCTATTTCAATCAAGATCAAATACGTCGATAGCTAACACACACCGCCGCACAATCGAAAGGCTAAAATTTTTCCATGAATATTTTACTTTTCCTTTTTCAGGTCGACATATTCAATATTTAGATTTATATCGCGGGAAGCATTCAGATTACCTATTTGATTTATGGTAATAAATCCTGTTAAACCCTTTATTCTTGAGGTCATGGTCAATGGTTGGGTAGGAACGGAATGGTATTAAAATTGGCAGCTACGTGCTGGATTTGGAAATTATCATAAATTATTGCTTCTGTGTGATTTAATAAATTTTTGGCTCCGTTTAATGTATTGACACATGCATTACCTGTGTTGGTATTCTTAATTAAGGTGTAATTATGTTAAGGTGTTATTATATATATAATCATTATCCTTATCAACTTCTTCTCATTATCTAAAATTTAGCGATGGCGCAGCTTACTTTTTACTTTCAAATCATCATCTTCTTCCATACTTCTGTATTACTCATCAAACACCTCCTTTTTGTTTTTCCTTCATATAACCTTCTTAATCTTTTTTTCTTTTTTTAGAAGTTGTCTGATGAGATGACGAGTATCAGAGATGTATGGAAGAAGACGACATTTAGCGCCGACCCCAAATGAATTGGGACAATGACAAGAGAATGATGATCCTTATCAGCCATTTATTCATTCTCACAATCCACCCATTATCATGTTTTTATTAAAATATATTACTATACTTTTTGCCATCCCCATTAAACTTATAAAGGGTGTAAATAGACCCTTAACATGACCGAATGGCACTTGTTTTCCCCGTCTTTGCGATCATTTTTTTTCTTGAGGACCATACCTGGGAACCTTCTAGTTACGGAGACATTGGGAGTCAAAGTTTCAACTTTTTCACAAGCTTTTTTTTAAATACAAATGTTTTTCATGTAAGATTTTTACTTTACACACCTCCACGACCGTCGTAATATTCAATCTGCACAATGCTTTGAGTGCTTTGCATCGAGTCCGACCTTAAAACGTGATTTTTCACCCCAAAAAAAAGTCGATTCCTAGCAATATTTTTTTCGTAAATTTACTTAGTTCGATGTACATATTGATTGGTTGACGGCTATGTAAAGGGTCTGTTTACACCCTGTATTCTTATACTTTTTGCCATCCCCATTAAACTTAAAACTTTTAAATCCATCAGTGTAAGTAATAACATTGAACAACGGTAGTAATTGTTTATAAACCCACGAAGCACTTGGACCGGGAGTGCTTAATACCCTAGTTTTAGACAATGAGAACGCCAAGAAGGTAAACTTTCGCTCCCAAACTGAACTCAAAGTTTACACGGACGACATTCGGAGGAAAGTCGTCTCCAAAAGAAACCTCATGCAATGCAAATACACAAACTTAATTCACAGTGTTCACAACTTATTCAGTACATTAGGAACCTTGCAACACTGAACAAAGGTAGGAGCTGAAACATTCCGAGTGTTGCCAACTACGTCTTTCTTCCACATAATTGGTTTTCAAACTCAGTACAAAATTGATGGATTGGCACCAAACTTGGTCTTGCAAATTGTTAATTATGAAAATTCCTTCGTCTTCAATTTAATGGCAGCTGAACAAAAGTTACCTGTTCGGGACAAATTTGTTTTGTGGCGTTTTTTAAAGTTGTTTAACAAGGTTTAAAGGAATGGCCTTTTAGAATTCGTTTTTGCGAATAATGTTTTTTGACTATTTGCTGTTGACGGGTAAGGAGTTTTATAATGAATTCGCAGCGGGTTTATTAATAGCAGAGTTTTTGGATTTGTGAGGACCGAGTTTTGTTTGATGAACATTTTAGGAACTTTTGTTTTGAAGTCTGTGATGCTATTAATATAATTTTGAATACATCCTATATACCTATTAGATTCTGACTAACTCGTTGGTCTAGTGTTGCAAGCGCGACTGTTGAGCATGAGGTCCTAAGTTCGATTCCTGGGTCAGGTAAAACGTTAATAGATTTAAACATCAGGAATTTCTCAATAGCAGCCATAGAGCCTGGATTTGTGCCCGGTTGATGGCAATAGGCTCGAATCCTATTACAAAGGACGTAAAACATAACTGACGAAATGTGGGTGTACTATTAGGTGCACCACTGCCTAACCCTTCGGGGATTACAGGCGTGATGCTATGACGTTATGTTATTGTTTCTTTAGTAGAAATCCAATAACATTTACAACGGTAATGTTTTTCCCATTGTTTGTTTTTTGATTTTAGTATATCCCTGTAAATGTATATTTACATTAATATATATTTATAGTATTTTATATATCCCTGTACTTTACCTTAGTATTAATTAGAATTATTTTCAGATATACACCTACCACTGCTTGTTTCTGCATCACTCAAAGGTTGACTAGTTGAAAATGTATATGGCATTAAGTCCGCCTCTGTAATTTGTGCTTGAAGTGTTAATTAAATAAATAAATACATAAATTAACTCAAAGGAACTTTAAGTTATATTCTCCATTTACTCTTCTTCTGTACTTATCCCATCTTTATTTGGGGTCGGCTCTCCTAATCATTCTTCTCCAAATACAGGGCCGAACTCGTCGTCGCGCTTGCCGTTCGCTACGTGCGTTTTGCCACGATAACGATACATTGCGTATGAGGAATAAAAGAAATCAAATTTATTTGATTCCTATAACATTTCTGAAATAATTTCTTGTACCGGTCATCTTAGTATGATGTACTGAATTCACCCCATCAATTTGTGGAGGGCTGTCCCTTACATCCTGTATATCTTTTCTGGGTCATCATTGGGTCAATATCGCTATTATTGCTATTGTCTTTAATTTATTATTCATCATTTACTCAGGTAGGATTAAATATCCTGATTACCCTGAAATCATTATAACTCCTATAAGCTTCATTTTTCCAATCCAACGAACAGGTAAAAGCTCCATGATTACTTTATGATAACAAAATGTTCAACTTTTTATATCGTTTAAGGCTACTTTTTTATTCTGAACAATTTCTTTCTTCAACGATTACAATATAAATAAAATATTACTCAGTTTATGAATATAGAGGGGCTAGAAGAGATATTGTAATGTTTTTCTAAATTTATTTATTTATTTGATTTCGGAAAAAAAAAACAGTAACAGTAACAAGAACAAGCGCTCTTAATATACATTAAGAGCGCTTGTTAAGAAAGTCGGCAACGTCGCAAATAACTGTCAAATATTTCGCTGTTTTGATTAATTTGCAATATTACTGTATTCCTTCAGTTGTGCCGGCCATATTGCGCGTCATCACAAGTCTGTGTGAGGCCATTTTTGGGTGGTCGCGCGCGTCTGATTAAAACGACAATATCTCTCTTTTGCTGGTTACAATATCAAATTCATTTAGTTCATTATTAATATTCTAGTTCACTAGTTAGCCATATTTCCTATTTCCATACAGTTATATTGCCAAATTAAATAAAACAGGTAAATATTTGACAGCTATTTGTAATTTTCTAAATTGATAGAAATAAATAATGATTAGTATTATAAACGTTCAACACAATCTTTTAGATTTGAAAAAGGAGATCCGTTTACATTACAGTATAATTATGCAGTACTGGTTGACATACATTTAAAATAATAATAATAATAATGAAGTAGTAGTAGTCAGTAATAGAGAAGTATGGACGAGAAGACATGCTGCGCCGACCCCAAATAAGTTGGGATAAAGGCAGGAGAATGAGGAAGATGATGGTGGACAGACATTTAGGTGCCATCGCTAGCGAACCATACACAGCACACAGCCTGTTTAAGGAAATTTCTAAACGCCTTGTTGATTCTTCATGTGACCGTAGTTCTGGCCTTTACAATGTGGCAACGCCGCCGGTCTCTTGGTACACTTACTTTAGTTTATTTTATCGTTTTCTGTTGTCAATGTACTTTAGTGTACTTATGAGGATCTCATGTCTCAATGACGTCTTAAATCAAAATGCCAACACGTGAAACTTGTACCGAAAGGAAGCAATAAGCTCTTGCAGGTAGAAAACATTTTTCAAATTCAAATTCATTTATTATTATATTTTTGTTCCCGTCGGCCCGTGTACCGTAAATGCCTGAAAGCGTCTCAAATTATACATGTAATAAAATCAACTTAACGTCTCTTCCAGCATCCTTACATCTGCAGATGGCAGTAAATAAGAGTACCCCATCCCGATAACACGGGAGACGGCAGATATTAATCATCCCCTTAGCTTTGGATTTATTATTATTTTTTCTTTACCCTTTGCACGAAATATCATTGAATTTAATCGCGAAGATATTCTTTTTTCCCTTTACTGTTTATTCTTATTGCTTATTGATTCCTTTTGGTGTCTTTTATTAACGTTTAGGTCGTAAGAACTACTTTCATATTTTTCTGGATAAAATGATGTGTTAGTCTTATTTTTTTGTTGATTTCCTATTCATCTTTCATCATAATTATCATCGTAACCAATTTCATAAATTAATGATGTCTCCTAAAACATCTAAAATAACTAATAAATACAATCATAATAATGTTTTTATCACCAAATTAAAAATAAATATTAAAAGTACTTATAAGCCAGAAAGCGTCGCGGCAGACCTCGTAGAAGCGTGAAGAGCTGGACAACACCAGACAAATGAAAAATGAAATGAAATGAAATTGGTCCTAGTTCGAAACAAATGAAAGTCACGGGGAGTGGACTATGCCCAGCCGTAGGATGGCGCAGGCTTACAGAATCAGTATTAAAAGTACTTTTTCCGCTCCATATTTCAACAAAGACAAATCTTAAAACTAAAAATACTCCAGGTAAAAATATCCGGAGTCTCTAAATCTCAACCGTTAGCAATCCTCAATAGGAAGGTATAATTTACTGTCGCGGAAAGCAGTTTGTTATAGGAAAAATAAAGTTTTCTCCATCAATAATAAGTTTCCAGTTTGTTGAGACTGTTTTCGTTGTTGAAACCTATTTAGGTAGGGATGATAATGTTGGATCTTTTCACACCTTTTCGTGTTTATTTTTTGTGGGAAGTTTTTAAGTTTTCTATAGAGAATAGATTCGAAGAAAACTAGTGTACTGTCTAATTATAGGTGTAATACCACAATTAAAATAGTACAACGTGTGAAGATCGCACAAAGAAATGCCCGGAGAGATCGACGTCTGTGAGCTCAGTGTGTGGCAGGGTGTGCAGCGGGCGGCGCTCGCGCACGTGGGCTCGGTACCCCGAGCCTCGCGCCCTCCCCGTGGTTGTCCACGCATATGTGAGGTGCCGACAATAGTTATGGTTTTAAGGCTGAGCTGTCAAAAATTTCGCTGTTTTACTCATTTTATTAATATTAACTACATAGAAATGATTGTTAAATTATTTTGATTGGCATGAAAATGGTGTTTATGAATTACAATACTAATGCGTCTTAAATACAAAGTAAGTTGATGTATTCCCGTCCCAATTGCCAAAGCTGTATAAATAAAATAAATTCTTTATTTCACCAAAAGACATTACAATATCCAAAAGACTAAGAACATTATAAAACTTTTTACAAGGTCACAATAATTTGTATACTCTGATTCTTAGACTAGGTGTATACGTGCCTGTTTCTTGGGGGTCAGTGATATTCCGTATCCAACAAAGCCATATTCTATTAAATCGGGACGTTACAACAATAATTAAATGGTGTAAAAGATTCTACCTATGGATTATTACTCTATTCAAAAACAAGGAATTCTTGAGCGTTCATCACCATAGGAATCACTTTGCTTTTAATTAATTATTGCAAACATACCATTTACTATAATTATAATTGCATGAACACTGAACAGGTAATACTTTTACTGAGTAATAGGTATCAAATAACTACAACAATAAATAAAATTGAAGCAAAACTTCAGGAAAAATAATAATTACAATCCACCAAGTCATAGGTCTCGAGTTCGAAGCCAAGACGCGCTCCTCTAATTTCTCCAATTCACATGCGTATTGTATAAATTATCACT
Organism: Noctua janthe; assembly: GCA_910589295.1. Taxonomy (NCBI): domain Eukaryota; kingdom Metazoa; phylum Arthropoda; class Insecta; order Lepidoptera; family Noctuidae; genus Noctua; species Noctua janthe. The sequence continues at coordinate 13,987,264 of OU342573.1, forward strand.
TGCTTTGGGCAAGAAAAATATCGTGAGGAAACCAGCATGCCTGAGAGATATTTCTCGACTGCATGTAAAGCCAATTCAGTGGCCCATGGGCGGCATATAACTCTGACACCAGGTTAAACACTAACCACACGATAAAGAAAGAAGATACAGCGCCTGCTCATTTCTAACTTTTATTACCCAGTTACAATTATATAAAAATATCAAAAATGGTAATTAAATCAAAAACGAAACGTAAATTATTTTCTTGTAGACGAAAATAACCTTCCAAAAATAAAAGTACTTAAATAAAATTATTCCAAGCTTCATTCAGTAACAAGAACTCAAGTCCATTGAGTCAAGGATATTAAAATTTTATTTCTCATTTTATTTTTACGTAATATTGAGTACTATGTCTCCAAAAAAGATAATTTTTGTCCTGAATTAAGTACTTAAGTACCTAAAACTGTCTTGGACAGAATAAATTAAAATACTGTTTTTAACACACCTAAAGAAAGGTATAATAAGTTCTAATTTTAATCATATTGCGCAGCAGTCACCTCCTTTCAAGCCATATCATCCTTCACACAATCCATCCATCGTTTCTTTGGTCTTCCTCCAATTTTCTAGCCATCGATATTCATACTTAAAACTTTCGTTACGACATTTTCCTCATTCCTCCGGATCACATGTCTATAACACCGATAACAGACTACTTACAAAAATTACATCGAAATTCTACAAACAAAATCTTTAAAACCATCAAAGCTTTCGGCCAGAAATATTTAAAATAGATAAGCCATAGTAGGTAGGTATCAGGTAGGTACTAGGTAGGTAGCAGGTAGGTAGTAGGTAGGTAGCAGGTAGGTAGTAGGTAGGTAGCAGGTAGGTAGTAGGTAGGTAGCAGGTAGGTAATAGGTAGGTAGCGGGTGGGTAGTAGGTAGGTAGCCGGTAGGTAGTAGGTAGGTAGCAGGTAGGTAGTAGGTAGGTAGCGGGTAGGTAGTAGGTAGGTGGTAGGTAGTAGGAAAAGGTGCATTGCAAAGCATGCTGGGAACAACTAGTTACCAATAAAAAGCAAACGGAGTAAGTAAGGATCGTAACATCCTTACTTACTCCGTTTGCTTTTATCGGTGGCTTTGTGTAATTTGTGCCTAGCCACAATGGAAAATAGGGGGTTTTATGTACAGTCACGAGCATTAATATGTATCCTGTAGCGCCAACACGTAGCAACTTTTAAAAGTAACTAAATCCGCTAAACGTTTTCAAAACATAATTCTGTCTCTGTCGTCTTCAAAATGTTCGTCTTTGATAGCATAGTTTGAAGGCAATCGTGTAGCTCATCAAACTGATTTCTCGGCCGATACCGAAGAGTTGTAAAATGCGGACTAGCATGCATGTTCATACTGATTAAGAGCCCGACTAAACTATCGGCCTATAGAAAGTCTGCAGTCTGCGTGGAGCCTAAAAGTTGAATAGTCAGATTAACATGAGGTACTCATTTGTTTCTTTGTTGGTTTTTTGAAGTTCTTCGAGTACCTCATCTAACAAAATTACTTCACCTTGTAACTGAGCTCTACGAAATATAAAAATAATATTTTTTATTATGAATACCATGTCAGTGACACGTACCGTATCATTTTCAGGAAATTAATTTAACATCCTGGAGAAATTGAGATGATTTTTTCTTTGAATTTCAGAAGCTTATGACGGAGGGATTTTTTGAAGTGCGAGTGTGTATTTTTCAAAGCAAGAAGTAATGAGAATGTTATTGAGTACGGTGATAACGCACTGGGCTCATGTGGTGGATAATGAAAAAGATGCTTGTGTCCCAGCAGTGGGAACAATATAGGCTGATTATGCTAATGCTATGAAAACATATTCGAGATGGCGCTGCCGTCGCGTAAACACTGATTTCCTTACCGAAAGTTTTTTGATAAATTGATTTAATTATAAATACCAAATTACTAATAACGTATTGTGAGTTAAAGTGAACATTAACCGATAAATATATCGTACAAGTGTTATCTTGAAGAACAATGTCAGTGTAGATGTAAACAAACGTTATAAACAAAGTGACAGTGCATAAACAGTTAAAAGTATTAAATAAGTACAATTCTACCAAATATTACCACGAAAAATTCTACGTCGCATCAGTAAAGTTCTGTTCATCGTTAAGCAGTGACATTACATACTTTTTATTGTGATAAAACTATGGTGAACAAAAAGGGATGACGGTTTTTTCTTTCTACAATTTAAACTTCATGTCAGCGCTTCAAGCGGACAGTAGCTGAACTAAAGCCTAAACTGTTTTATCGGCTTCGGTTAAGAGACATCTAGCGACAAAAAGCTGAACTATGAGTGGAACCAAAAACGTCACCATGAGACGCGCACGCGCGCGTTCGACCTCCGATCTGAACTTGGATGACAGTATTGCAAATTTCACTCTAGATGGCACTGCTTGCAGTATGCCAGATTTGTCGGATGATGATATTGATTTAGTTACTCAATTACAGAAACAAATTGAGGAGCTCACAATGCAATTATGTGGTGCAAATGGAGAAATAGACGCATTAAGCCTTGAAAACGCAAACCTAAAGAAGGAAATTGGAGATCTAAGTCGGAAGAATTCCCTCTATAAACAAATAGCTAGTACAAGTACATCTAAATCTCCAACACCTAAAAAAATGGTGAAAAAACAATCCAAAAAAGCGGGGTGTAATAATAAAGAAACGCAAACGGATTCGGACTTGTCAATGACAGAAAAAGTGACTAAAAGTAATGATGGACGGCAAAATATTAGTACACATTCCAGCCCACAGATGGCGACGAAAGCTGCGAATTTGCAGGGGACAAAGCAGAATACACAAACAAACAACAATAAATTGAAAAATAACTTATGTATTTTTAGTACTAATAAAACTAATAAGAATATATTAAGTTTAGCAGAAGATTATTTTCAGGACAGATATCAAATATGTCATTATCTTTCACCCGGCGCAAGTATTATGCATCTTTTACGTGATATTCAGTCAAAACTCAGATATTATACTAAGAATGATTTCTGTGTAATTATGATCGGTGAGGAAGAGTTCAAAAGTACAAAATGTTACTTTGATATAATAACATACATGAAAAACACATTCCTGGATATAAATAACACTAATATAATTATTACATTGCCAACTTTTAAATTTAACAATAACTTCAATATTTTATATAATTCACGACTAGAAATTTTCAATAACATGCTATGTTTAGACAATTTTACGCATCAATACGCATATATCCTGGACTCCAATTTGAACCTAAGCTATCATCATTCTACGTATACAAGATCGGGAGCTTTAAAAGACTACGCCATAAAAACTATTTTTGAGGACTTGTACAACCTCCAACTGGAAATTTTAGAGGAAAATACGCTTAATACAGTAAATGAGCCGAAGGAATTGTTTTTTCTCTAATAAATTTATTAACATTTTACATCAAAATATTGCAGGTTTGTTAAATAAATCCGATGCACTTACGGTATGCTTAAATGAACTTTGTGATAAAAATATAAATGTGGATGTAGTATGTATTACCGAGCATTTCATCATGAAAGGACTCGAAAAACAACTATGCATACCAAACTACAGTTTGGCTGCATGTTATAGTAGACAGGATAAAAAGAGAGGGGGAGCGTGTATTATTGTTAATAATTGTCACCAATGGAATGAAATACCGCAAATAGCTAGATTGTCATCTTCGGGGGTTTTTGAGTGTTGTGCTGTTGAGCTAATTAATTATAAATTGATAGTCATATGTCTCTATAGAGTACCAAATACTAAGAATATAACTGCATGTTTTAATAAACTTGAATTGTTACTCAAAGATGTATCCAACCGGCTTAATAAGAATATTGTTGTTGCAGGCGATTTTAATATCGATATTTTAAAACCGAATGGAAATTCAGTTGCACTGGAATGTATGTTACTTAATTACAACTTAAAACTTGCTCTTAAACAACCGACTCGAATGGCGAGTAAGACATGTATAGATAATTTTGCGCATAACTTTAAAAAATCTGTGAAAACTGACGTCTTGGAATTTGCATTGTCAGACCATACAGCTCAGCTGCTTCAATGTCCAGTACCCACTGTATGTAGAATAAAATACTGGCATATAACTAGAAGGGATTACTGCAACGAAAATATGGCGAAATTTAAAAACTATATAAACAGTCTCAAATTCTCGGAGATATATCTAACTGAAGAACCTAATTTGGCTTATAATGAGTTTATTGACACGTTTAAATTGTTCTACGATTTATGCTTCCCGTTCAAGGAAATCAAAATCAACACATTTAATAAACCCAAATGGTTATCAAATGGTGTTAAATTGTGCAGTAAGAAAAAAACAAAACTCTTATGGCAATTTAGATTGAAGCCAAACCACGAAAATAAAAAGAAATTTGCTACTTATTCTAAATTGTATAGTAAAATTATTAATCTGACACAGAAAGCACAGAATAATTACAAAATACAACAATCAAAAAATAAATCACAGACTACTTGGCAAATAATTAATCGGACAAATAACAATATCCCTAAACAGCAAATTGAAAAACTAAGAATTGGTAATCGAACTATTCACAAACCTTTGGATATCGCTAATGCTTTTAATGACTTTTTTGTTGATAAAATTGATCCAAAATTAGAAGCTGAATATAAACCAAACGCATCAATTACATCAAGAAGTGCTAAATCAATGTTTATGGCTCCCAGCACACCACACGACATACATAAAATAATAATGTCATTAAAAAACACTGGTAGTGTAGGTTTTGATGGGATCGCCACTAAAATAATAAAGTCTGTATCAGTCGAGATATGCAGTCATCTGAGTCACTTAATCAACCTCAGTATATGTACGGGTGTATATCCAGCAGCATTAAAAATATCTATAATTAAACCTCTATTTAAGAAAGTAGATAAGGAATTGATGGAATGTTATAGACCCATCTCACTCATACCAGTCATCTCAAAGGTATTCGAAAAGTACATTTACAAACAGTTAGCTAATTTCATTGAAAAGAATAACATATTATGTGAAGAACAAAAAGGATTTAGGCAGCATAGAACCATTGATATGGCAATTTATGACTTTTTGTTTCCGATTATTAGAAATGTGGATAAACGATTCCCAATTTGTGCCATATTTTGTGATATGACGCAGGCTTTTGATTATGTCCATTACAATACATTGTTAAATAAGTTAGAAGCCTACGGCATAAGAGGCAACGTGCACGAACTAATTAAATCGTATTTAGAAAACAGAACACAGATAACCGAAATTAGTCGCATCAATGTAATTAATAAACATGAAGAGACATCCCGGTCACGAGAACGCAAAATTACATTCGGTGTTCCACAGGGAAGCGTTGTGGGCCCGTTTGGATTTATATTATATATTAATGATATGCCCACGTCCATTGAACATCCCTTAACTATGTTTGCTGATGATAGTACCATTACGATCCCGTGTAAAAACGTAAATACATATGAAACGGACATAAATAATTCTCTTGACAATTTGATTAGATGGCTAGATAAAAATAATTTGAATATAAATTTAAGCAAGACTAAGATAATGCACTTCAGACAACGTATGCCTCGTGTACCAAACCTTCACATACACCACAAAAATAACAACATTGATGAAGTAACTGATATTAAATTTTTAGGATTACAAATAGACTGCAGTTTAAACTGGAAAGCACATATCGACATGTTGTGTAAAAAATTGAGTTCGTCTGCATTTGCGTTACATAGATTATCCTCAGTAGTAGATACAAAAGCACTTCTTTCGGCTTACTACGGTATAGTTGAATCTTACTTACGCTACGGTGTCATTTTCTGGGCGAACTCCACCGACAAAGAGACAGCATTTAAGGCTCAAAAAAGATGCATCCGGTCAATGTTTAAAGTAAAAACCACCGACAGTTGCAAGCCATATTTCAAGCAGTACAACATATTGACCCTTCCTTCTATCTATATTCTTGAAGTGGCTATGTTTGTGAAGAACAATCCAAATCGTTTTGAACGTTTGGCCGATGTATACCCAAGAAACAGACGTGACAATTCAAAATTAAATAATGTACCGTGTCAAACCACTATGATGCGCAAAAGTATTTATTGCATGGCCCCAGCTGTTTATAATAAATTGCCAAGTGCTTGGAAAGACTTGAAAACGGTGCAATTCAAAAGTACACTTCGTAAATTATTAATAGATAAAACGTATTACAGTGTAACTGAGTTTTTAACGGACAATTTTTATCAAACTACCTCGAATTGTTAATTGATTAATTTATTTAGTACGGAATAATTATGGTGTATTGTCTATGACCTGGAATTTTAATATTTGTTTGTTTATTTATCTTCGGACCACGATTTTGTATTTCTTGTTGACCTACTGTTACTGACAATTTTTGAGGTTTAATGTAATAATTAAGTTTTTTTTTTTTAATGAATATTTGAATTTTAATAATTTTATTTAATGAGAATGACATAACTAATTCAATGTTCCAATAAGAATTTAAATTTTAACAATTTTATATAATAAAAATGTTTGCATGCCGAATGGTGAAATATGGCAGAACTCTGATGTAAACCTACTACTACCTAATTATGTACAACCCATATTTGCAAATAAATGCTATTCTATTCTATTCTATTCTATTCTATTCTATTCTATTCTATTCTATTCTATTCTAACACAACAATCAGCATAGCTGAAGAGTGTTCAATGACTATCAAAGTCAATAATCCATATACAATAATAAACTAAGACATCTACTTATAGTAAGCTACCTATAGAACTATCTCCACTAAACTATTTATTTATTTAGGATCTTCAACAAAGGATGTAAGTACACAAACTCACGAAATAAATAACCGACGTCAAAAGTATCACGTAGGTGATCCTTCACTTACAGGAGACCACAGCATGCATAATAAAATGTATATCTGAGCTAACAAAGTTATGGCAGCATTTAAAAAATAAAATCAAAACACATTAAAACTTGGTAATGAAATAAAATTAGAAAAATAAAATTTAAAAAAAATAAAATTAACAAAGTCATAGTAGCAATTAAAAAATCAAAACACATTTGGTAATAAAATTGGAAAAATAAAATTAAAATAGTAATTATCAAAGATTTATTTTCTAATTTGAATAAACTAGCTAAATACATTATTAATTAAAAACTATTAAATAACCTAAAATAAATAAACTAACAACAAACTACAAAAGGGCATCAAAAAACTCCTCCTCAACGCTGTCAGCTGGTAATGTGCCCAAGAGACTGGCGGCGTTGCCACGTTGTATGGCAACACTTAGCCTCTGGCCAAAGTAAAAGCCAGACCTTGGGTCACGGGAAGCGTTAACTAGGCGTTTCGAAATTTCCTTAAACAGGCTATGAGCACTCGGACCCCAGAGTTTCAACCCCAAACGGCTCGAAAATATAGTTACCACAAACGTTTCTATAAAATTATCAAATAGATAATTTTTTGAGGCATTTTTTTATAATTTGCGAGTGATTCACAGATGTCAAAATTGGTGGTATTAGCTAGTGTGTTATATTGCCTACAAAGTCTATAACTATAAAAAAAAACCCGTTAAAATTCTACCCCTTAAAAAGTATGTCATCTTAAACACACTTAAATATGGAAGCTACCACTTCGAAATTGACGACGGAAAACATCTCGACAACTGTCAATCTGGTGTAAATATAGGAAGGGATTCGATTAGGTTGTCAATAACATAAGTGGGCATATATTTGAACATTCGCCGTCGCCATCTTGGATTTCCGTTTTTATTGACAGCAGTTTTTTCCGGATTTCTTGGAAAATTGAAAGTGATATGAAAATGGAACATACACACCTTTGTTTTTATTCAATTTGAAAAACAAAATTGGAAAGCAAGCCTGGAGATGTTTCGGTTTGTTTTTGTAATATGAAGACTTCTATATCAGACTAGAATTTGGTTGGGTAACAATATAGAAATAAAAAACGAAAACAATCTTCTGAAGAAATAACATAATTTTGAACTGCAATAAAAATAAATGGGTTCTTCTTGTTTCTGATTAAAATGACAAACAAATGACATAATATCGACGTCATGTGGATGTCATTTGTTCGTCATTTTAACTGACGTTTGTCGTTCGCGATAACTGTGTTTAAAGGTCAATTCAGTCTGCCAGGGCTGCGGGACAGTTCGAAAGAGATACCGTGGCCCTGGAACACAAAGGGCAAAGAAGGAACATGGATGGGTTTTAGTCAGTAGCAGTCTGACACTCCCTTCCGCCCCAGAGCGGGCATTTGACGATTTTCCATCCGAAAAAAAAAGGTCAATTTAGTACAAAATAACAGTAAACCACATAAAATGTCATAAGTTTAATAGTTATGTGTGGGACGCAATATTTGTTGACACTCTTGCGCCATCCCTTCTCTTCCTAGCTCATCGTGCTGTGCTGCGGAAAATCTCAAGCGGCGTAAATATAGTAACTTTATTGGTAACTATCTAATCTAAAAATCTGAACGATGTGATAATGTTGTCACTTAGGCCTACGTCCTGCAATTGAAATATTTCAGCTGATCTGATGACTACGATGCTACAAAACTAGACCAAAGACAATCACTAATAATACCTTATTGGTAACTATCTAATCTAAAAATCTGAACGATGTGACAATATTGTCACCTACGTCCTGCAATTGACATATTTCAGCTGATCTGATGACTACGATGCTACAAAACTAGACCAAAGACAATCACTAAGAACAAAACACACACGAAAGCACGCTATCTCATCAAGCGACAAAGACAAGATAAAGGCTAAAGTGTCATTCGACTTACAGAACACACCGACATTGAACACATAAATTCTCGACATTCTTCTATGGAAATTAAATCCCTTAAATTAAATCTTTAATCTCCCCGGTAAGCATACCTTTCTCAACCCTTGTCAAGAGGGGTTAAACGTCCGGGGAAACGCGGCCACTGCATTCTTGCAGTGGTTTAATAATTTATTATTCTGAGTAAAGTATTATTGGAATGCCATTAGGACCCATCTGTATGTGGTTAAGCTGTGAACATGTGTAATTACTTCGCTATTCATTTTTCTTTAGAAACATAATAGAATTTAATTTTTTAGCTTTCGAGGTAGGTGTGGTGCAATTTGAATGATAGTCGAGGTATGATTTATTTTGATAAGTCGACGTTGAGGCTTAAAATAATTTGTAGAGATAAATAAGACATTGCTTCTTTAAAATTTAAATAAATTAAATTTCATGCATCTTCGTCGGGTCTTCTAGTCGCGTATTGCACAGAGTCTAAAGACTAAGGTCTTCCACCAGTGCGTTCTGCCTGTTATGACTTACGGGGCAGAAACGTGGACACTCAAGGTACGGCTGGTCCATAAATTCAAGGAACGGAGCTCTAAAAAATTAAAAAAAAATATATTATATGGTTTGGTCATGTTGAGAGAATGTATGAAAGGCGACTACCAAAACAAAAGGTTTATAATTCAGATGTGGGTTTTTATACAGAGTAGAGACGCCATAGAAGGACATACCTTATTCGTGACTAACGACCCGCCCTTGCTTCTCACAGTGCCACCTATCGGGTCCAAAACTATATCTAATGTAGTCTATATTTTAAGTAGTATTTTTAGAATTTTTGACTGTCTGTCTGTTTGTTCCGGCAAATATCCGAAACGGCTGGACTGATTTTGGCGGGTCTTTTAGTGGCAGATAGCTGATGTTATACAGAGTCACTTTTATTTTAGAAAAAGATTAGGGATCCCTGCAAAAAAACTAAAACCCTTGAAATTGTTAACAATTTCACGTGAACGAAGGTCGTGGGAACAGCTAGTAAGTATAATAATAAGCCTTGATTACAGTGAAAACTAAAGTAAAACTTACCTACCTAAAGATTTAATTAAAAGCGTTCATTAGACACGTTTCAAATGTGTAGTAAAAGCAAACATTGCCTACCGCTTATGCACGCCTGGTACGACAGCTGACTAAATACAATTAACACTAAAAGTACTTATTTGAGTGCTTCGTTGATCTAGTGGTTGCATGCGCGACTGCTGAGCACTGGGCCTTGGGTTTGATGCCTAGTGTTATTAGGTTTTTCCTTCAGGAATTTCTCAGTAGAGCAGCCACGGAGTCTGGTGACTTGTACCCGGTTGATGGCAAGAGGCTGGCCTCCTATTACATCGTACTTCAACAAAATGTTTGTTGTGGTGAAATGGTAATGTATTAATGAGTACACCTCTGCCTAACCGTTCGGGCATTACAGGCCTGATGTAATGTAGTTATTTAAAAGATAAGTATGTAGTACAAATTCTATTTATTTTCTATTAAAATCTCGACAGCGCGGTTGGTGCAGTGGCTGAGCGATTGACTGCTGCGCTGCGTGTCGCTTGTTCGATTCCCGCACGGAACAAAAATTTGTATGGCCTACAGGTCGTTGTTCCGGGTCTGGCTGTTTGTGTATGTGAGTTTAAATGTTTGTAAAACGCACCCACGATACAGGAGAAATTCTAGTGTGGGGCAATGTTTAAAAAAAAAAAATAGTTTATTAGTAATCTAGAAGTTTGTTGATAACACTATATTTCACTAAATGTAATTAAAATATGGATCAAAACTAAAAAAGACTTTTTTTTTTTGAAAATTACCAATATATGATTGAGAAATAGTGAAACTACTATCTTCCTGCTACTATTTCTTTTCTCTAAATTATGGTAAAAACCGTATCAAATCTATTGTGAAGTCAATAATATCAAAGAAATCACACAAACAGACAAACACGAAAAGAAACTTCAATTTCAGATTTTTTCATAAATAAAGAAGACACTTTGACCGTTTTCGAAGCAAAAAATAATAATTTTACTGTATCGATATTAAACATTCTTTCACTAATAGAATCTAAATTTGGATATTAATATAAACAAGGAATTTTTCGTTCAAAAATAGAGGGTGGGCAGGGCAACTTAAAAGTCAATAATAATGATTGTAAATAATTGAATGAGACATACTTGGGACTGCCTCGTCGATCTAGGGTCGCAACTGCGAGTGAGCACGAGGTACTGGGTTCGATTCCCAGGTGGAGCAAAGTTATATTGGGTTTTTCTATCAGGAATTTCGCCTGAATCGGGATTTTCCTCGGAATTTGGCTCGCCCCCTATTACATGGGTCTTAAACATAACTGGCGAAATGCGGGTGCACTATTAGGTACACCTTTGCCTAACCCTTCGGGGATTACATGCCTGATGTCATGTTGTCTTATTGGAATTTCAACCCTCAGCACAGAGACAAGCGTTTAATTTTCAATTCAACAGTGTATTTTTTTTCGGTATTCATTTAGATGTTGCCCAAGTATTAAGGGTGATTTCCACCAATCGGCTCACATCGCATCGAATCGGAACGGATTTTACAATCTTTAAACGATATTAAATCGTATACACAGTAAGTAAAGTCTAAATTACCAAGCCACGCAAAGCAGCTTAACCGCGTGCGACTTCCGCGACACGCGATCGTAGCCGAAAGTATGCAGCGACGCACGATCGGCACTGTTCGCCTGTCGTTTCCGATCGGATCCTTTCGGCTGTCGGCACAGTAGGAATGATACTATTAGGCTCAGTGATTGTATCCTGACGGACGCAATCGGTTGACGCCGCATCGCATCCGTTCATATTATTTCTGATAGATGCGATGCGAGCCATTTGGTGGAGACCATCCTTTAAGGAACGGTCATTAGCTTTGAATAAGATAGAAGTTGGAGTGAGGTATCATTAGTTAATGTCTAGGCCTTGTCTACGACGTCTACGCACCTGTCTCTTATTTACTAAATGATTAGGAGATAAATGGTTTAGTTTTTATATCAGTAAGAGTTTAATGACTTAGCCTCATCACCAACTTATGATGAGAGGTCAAATAGGTCAATGAAAGTTGAGCTATTTCAATAAATATTGGGTGTAAAATACCCTTAACGCAGCCGAAAGCCACTTGTTTTCCCCTTCATTGCGATAATTTTTAGGATTCCGTACCTCAGTCGGCAGTTATCATCATCTGCCTAGCCTTTACCCAACTATGTTGTGGTCGGCTTTCAGCCTAACCGGATGGAGCTAAATTACAGTATTTTACATGGAGCGATTGCCTATCTGACCTCCACAACCCAGTTAATACTGGGTAATACGATACCCCTTGGAAAGCCTGGTTGTCAGACTTTTCGGGCCACTGACTACCTAACGACTGTCAAAGATCTACAAATGACACCAGGGACCAACGGCTTAACGTGCTTTCCGAGGCACAGAGGAATCTCGGTAAGTAATGGGTGGTCAACCATCCACAGAACAACCTAGGCAAGCACGGCTTAACCTAAAGATCGACCCGAGCGGCTGTTATTATTTAGCCACGAGCTTCGTACCTCAGTCGGCAGTATCAATCTGAAATTAATTTCAAATACTCAAAGCTGCTATCCCTTGGAGCAATAAAAATCAAACTTGTAAATCAACGCGATCAAAAGATATAACCGTTTACGTCGCATATTTTGCGATTTCACAAGGGAATCAAAACCTATAGGGTACTTGCCGTTGACCTAGAACATGAAGTTTGGCAAGAAGCAATGTCTTACAGTACATGTAAAAAAAAAAATCTGAGAACCGTAAATAAGTAGCTTATTAACAAAATACCTACAAGTTTAGGTGCCCTAACGCTTTCTCCTTAAACTAATGCAAAATATAAATCAGCCAATGGAAGACCAAAAACTCATGTGCATAATATTACTGGAAGCTGAAGTTTTGAAAATGGAACGTAGCGTTGGTTGACGGCAGAATTAAAGATGGCGTAATACTTTCACCACAGACAAGCTCTTATAGTACCTATGATTCAAGGAGCTCGTACTACTAAAATATGGACATTCTAATAATCAATAAATGAAATCTTTTGTTCAGAAATCGTTGAAATTGCTAACAAGCTCACTGGGGAACGAATTCAATACGAGCCAACGTCGAAATATGAACGAACGAATGAATGGTTCTCTTACTGAAGGTACATTTAATATTGATGAATGAAATGTATCGGTTATTCTGGGAATTCGTTAGCCAATTGTGGGAATTGGATTTCCAAACTTCAATATTTTGATATAGTTTCGTTTCAACGAAAAATTGGGGTGAATATAGAAAGTAAAGATGAACTTGTAAATTGGTTTTGTTGAAAGAATTAAAGTCGGGCTGTCAAAAGGTGAGACAAAGTCAATAACTAAGGCAAATATTGATGGAAAGGTGGAAAATTTGTGAATATTCCGAGAAGAAACCTTGTCAAAAAGAATCATAATTATATTTCTGAAATCTCTTCAAAGAAAAATTCATAATTATTTATCTCTATAAAAAAAAACTGCTTTCACCCTCTCAAAGATAGCCAATTAACATACATAACATCACGCCTGTAATCCCCGAAGTTTTAAGCAGAGTACAGCAACATTTCGCCAGTTATGTTTATAAGTCCCATGTAATAGGGGGCGAGCCCGTTGCCATCAACCGGGCACCAATTCAAACTCCGCGGCTGCTACTGAGAAATTCAATTATTCAATAGCACTTTGCTCGTACCGGGAATCGAACCCAGGACCAGCAGTGGCGCTTGCGAACACTCGACCAACGAGAGATTATTAACTCTGGCAGGATGGACGCCTGTTTGCTTGCAAAGGGAACGATGTAGGATGACTATCAACACGGGATCAACTACAGGTGCTCACGGATGGGTTCAGCAACTGTAGTAACTTGTACGAGGAGGTTTTGTGTAAAATTAGGGACCGAGAGGATGAATTAATTAATACTAATGTTAAACTTTTAAATGTGAAAAAAGAAAAGGATCACACTCAGGCTATAGAAACTCGTCCGGAGGACACGGTGGAGCACACCGTAGAGGTCTGCCCCGCTTGGGCGGAGCACCGCCGTGTCCTTGTAGCGGCGATTGGCGGCGGCGATCTCTCGCGTCCGGCCCTGGTTCAAGCCATGGTCCGGAGCGAGAGGGAATGGGAAGCCGTCACCACCTTCTGTGAAGCAGTCATGCTAGTGAAGGAGGTGGCGGGACGTGAGAGTGAAAGAACCTCACGTCCCAGCCGCCGCGGGAGACGCCCTGGGCGTCGGGGGTCACGTGGTGGCTCCCGGCCACCGTAGGCGCGGGCCTGTGGACGGCGAGTTATGGCTCGCCGTCCGGCCGTCTTATGACGACAGGCCGTGTCGACGGCGCGTTCGTGTTCCACGCGCGCCTCAAAGAGATGTCAGCAACCGAGTAGGGGTCCGCATGGGCCGATGCCTGCCAGAGCTGCGGGACTGTTCGAAAGAGACACCGTGGCCCTGGAACACAAAGGGCAAAGAAGGAACATGGATGGGTTTTAGTCAGTACAAGTCTGACACTCCCTTCCGCTCCGCCCAGAGTGGGGGGGGGGTCATTTGATGATTTCCCATCCAAAAAAAAAAAAAAAAAGGCTATAGAAACTGATCATTTGTACAATGAATTAGTAAATACAAATTGTAACCCTCATTCTATTATAACAATAGACGTTACAGAGGACTCCATAATCAACCATAACTACAGCCATAAAATTAGTAAAAATAAAATTAAGAAATATGCAAGATTGAATAAATTCATTAAAAAATGTAATTACAAGAAACAACAAAAGCACTATTCCAAAAATATTCAATTAAGGAAAGAACGTGTTTCTCTTATTAATTGGTTAAATAACTATCAGATTAAATTGGAAGATAGTATAAATATTTATGAAATAGACACTCAGCGCTTGCAATCTGAAATTCAGGCTCTAAATATGTCACTAAAGTCTTTATATATAATAAATAAGATAGATATAAAAATACTATGTCATACATACATGACAAACCATTGTGGTGACCTCATAAGGTACGCACAAGTAATTACTGGTGACTTCAGGCAATTGGTGACAAGGCAGCGTGAGGCGTATCATCCTGATTACCTACTCGTATTTGAGTAGGTAGGAAATCTGAGTTATTGATAGGCATGGGGCGTAATGGGGTTATGTGGACAAATAAGATTTTGGAGTTCATTCGATGCGATCGTCAAGATATAGGAGTATCGTAAGACTGCCTAGTTGGCCCGAGGTCCAGGGTACGATTCCAGAGTCGGGCAAAGTGTTATTGAATTTTCCCATCACGAAATTCTTAGCAGCAGCCACGGAATCTGGATTTGTGCCCGGTTGATGGCCATAGGCTCGCCCCATCTTCCATGGGACTTAAACATAACTGGCGAAATGTGGATGTACTATTAGTCTATTAGGTACACCTATGCCTATCCCTTCGGGGATTACAGGCGTGATGTTATGTGATGTTAGTTATAGGTACAAAAGTAAAAAGCAACAACCTATATTTGCCTAAATTCTCTTCATGCGCTAAAAGCGTAGTAATGTGTCGGTCACACGGTCCGCCAATCCGACTTTATAATTACATATGCAAATCCGCATTTTTTATTGGTGGAGCATATGCAAATACGGATTTTATATTGGTGGTAGACCGGCTAAAGCCAAACGGTTAAAATCACAGAGTTCATGTTAAAATGTTAGGGGACATTTTAGATTTTTTCCGTATTATTTTATTTTTATTTTGTTAGCAAAATGTTAATTGATTTTTGTTATGTTTATTAAGTGACAAATAGGACTTAATTTTAATTAAGTTTAAGGTAAGCTCCAGGATAGCCTGCGAAATTCAAATTTTCTTGCGACCTGGGGCCCAAGTCTGATATTTTATGAATTCGTCATTTATTTATTTATTTATTTATTTAACACTTCAAGCACATAAGTACAGAGGCGGACTTAATGCCATAGGCATTTTCTACCAGTCAACCTTTGGGTGATGCAGAGACAAGCAGTGGTAGGTGTAAATCTGAAAATAATTTTAAATAATAATAAGATTAACTACAAGGATATATAAAATACTATAAATATATATCAAATACTATAAATATATATCAAAATTTAAATTAATGTAAATAAACATTTCCACGAATATACCAAAATAAAAACACAAACCATGGGGAAAACATTACCGTTGTGACGAAACTGCCAGCTTCTTCCGAATGTACTCACGAACTTTAATTTTAAAAGATAAGCGATTGGTTGCCATCCTGATTTCCTGGGGAAGCGCATTCCACAGAGAAATAGACTGGACAAAGAAAGATCGGTGAATGAAATCAGTGCGGTGAGAGGGACATTGAAGCATACGGTTTTGCGATGATCGCAGGCTCCTATTATGGTTGGCACAAATATACTGAAAGTGGGGAGCAAGGTAACTAGGGGAAGTGGGAGAAACAAGAAAAGAAAACAAGGTGGTAAGCGCCCTTTGCTCCCTACGCTGACGTATGGGCAACCACTTAAGAAGAGTCCGGTGTTCGGAGACATGATCATATTTACGCAAATTGAAAACGAATCGAATGCAGTTATTTAGAAGACGGTCAAGTTTGTCGAGGAGATCCGCATTCAGGTCAAAGTAGCACACGTCACCGTAATCGATGATAGGAAAAATTAAGGACTGTACAAGCATTGTTTTCGTATTTGAGGGTAAAAAGTTTCTCAAGCGGTACAAAGCCCGCAACGAACCAGTAACCTTCTGACTGACACGAGCAACTTGAGTATGCCATTTCATAGAGCTATCGATATGCAAGCCAAGATCCTTGACCTCAGCACTAAAAGGAACGACCGTACCGTCGAAAAGAACTGGTGGCAAGGTTGTACCATTCAACTTGCATAGACTGCGAGAGCTGCCAATGATGATCGCCTGACATTTATTAGGATTTACTGCCACACCAAATTTATCGGACCAGGTATTTATTGCTATCAGGTCCCGATTTAAATTGTCATTCCAACACGATCCTATTGTAATGCTAAAAGTTCGTAATCTACTAAATTCATAATGGTCGATCATTGGTCGGTCAATGGTCTCGTAATAATGACATTGTCGTATTGCCATTATTATAAAACCCGTTAGTAGAAATGATTTTCGAAAAACTACTACTACAGAACATTGATTCATGCCAGATTGCATTTATATATATTTTTACATATTATTTATCAGATTACCATTCTATGCCATTTCTTTCAATGGAGTGTCAGTGGTTGACCATTGGAAAGTCATAATGACGCCATTATATTAGTAGATTACCAAACTAGTCAAAATCAACAATTATGAAATCAATGATAGACCATTCTGCATAAGCATATAAGCACAATCAGCCTATTAATGTTCCCACTGCTGAGACGCAAGCCTCCTCTCTATGAATGAGAGAGAGAGTGAATGGGCTATAATCCAACACGCGGGCCCTGTGCGAGTTGGTAGATGTCACATGTCTTCGAATTGTTGGTTCTAGGACATGCCGGTTTCTTCACGATCTTTTCCTTCACCGTTTTGAGAGCAGTTGTGATGAAATAACTTACACAAAGTAACATTCTGACACAATTGTAATAGCAGACTTGAGGCCCGGTACGGCTGTTATTATTTAGCCACGAGTTCCTCGAAGTAACTAAAAAGTAATATATACCAAAATCTATTTACAACTTCATCCAAGCGGAAACATAAATCGTTTCAACTCGTATTTCATACCCAAATCATCGTTAACAGAGAAAAACGTTTTCAAAATTCAGTAAAACACATATATCTTGTTGGGAAACCATTTTCCAGATTAAAGAAGTGTATTTTTACGACTTTCTACGTAGTTAAAACGGACTGAAATGAAAGATCTATTATGGAGCGATAAAAATTCGATTGGAAAGCGGAAAATGCAATCGAGTTTATATGAGATGTTCGAATAAAATGGGTTTTTATATCAAATGAACGGCTTTTTCGGGATTAAGATTGGGCTGTATATGCTGTTTCAGCTGTTTGTGATATTTAGGTGGAGTTACTGGACCAGAAGAGATATTAATCTATTTTGGTTTGGTTTAGTTTTTATTCTTTAGGTATTCGTTTAGGGATGATTTATTTGACACAAATGAAATCAATGTTTCACGTATGTAATAATATTGTAAAAGTGATATTGACAGAAATGAATTCTTTAAAAGGATTCTAAAATAATCTTCATTTATTTTTATACAAATCTAGAAATATTTCTTAAACTAAAAACAAAATAAAAAACATTTAAAAAATAAAAAATTGTAGCCCACCGGTATCGGGAACAGGGTCCAAGCTACCAGTTTAGGGCTCCAGAGAGAGGAACCTCCTAACAATACGAGCCGTGTCCAGGAGTACCGCTTTCTGAATCAAGCCCTTGATCCAGCTGCCTAACGAGAGCCTCCTCAGGTATTGGTCGAGGCTCTTGGCAATTAAGCCATGGGCTGATACAACTATCGGCACAATGATCGCTGAGTCCACATCCCACATGTCGACAACCTCGCGAGCCAAGTCAAGATACTTGATTTTCTTATCTTTCTCGGCTTTCACGAGGTTCTCATCATGTGGGACCGTTATGTCAACAATCATTACGCGCCACTCTGATCGATCCACCACCACTATATCAGGCTTATTGGCTACAATAGTCCTGTCAGTGATGATGGATCGATCCCAGTACAATGTGATACTGCCATTTTTGAGAACTGGGTCGGGCACATACTTATAGTACGGCACTTCCGATTCCACAAGGTTGTATTTTAGAGCAAGTTGCTGATGGATAATCCTGGCTACAAGGTTGTGTCTATGCAAGTACTCTCCGTGAACCAGACGAGAACACCCAGAGATATTGTGACGGATTGATTCGCCTGGACGGTGGCATGCCCGACATATGTCAACCGTACCGTCCTTCACAATAAATCTCCGGTAGTTATTCGTATTATTATTAATTCTTAGCGTGTCTATGGCAAAAAGTTCAAATGTTATGTTAGACTAAAGCTCAACCACGCGGACGCCACCCACTGATGCCGATCTGATGCAGATCATCAAGTGCGCAGGTGATAGGGGCATGTGGTGCAAGATGGAAGGTGGGCCATTTATCATACATTAAAAGCATTTATATTCAAATATTTAAGCCCACTGCGTTACTCTATTTAAAACTACGTTTATGCCTGTCAATTAAACTGTGATAGATCTATAAACAACGCATTAGTCGTGTTATCTTAACTAATATTATAATTATAATTATTATGCGAAAGTAAGTTTGTTTGTTACCTTTTCACGCCTAAACCCCTGAACACATCCTGAAATTTTGCATTATATACGTTGTCAGTTGTACAGAAACGGACATAGGGTTTTTCGGGATGAGTAACGTTCTTTTGATAATAGATGGCGCCACGTGTCTTCCGAATCTTGATTGAATTATAATTATTATAGAAACTTTAGTAGTGTAATATGACAATTAAACTCTTAATGAGTATAATTGACATATTAAACTCTTAATGAGTTTAATTTTATTGTCATATTCTAAAATAACGCGAGCAAAGCCGCGGGCAAAAGCTAGTTTTACATAATTACTAAGCATATAGATAATGGATTAATACAATCAACTCCTTACCAATCATATCAAATTAAATAATACACCAACCACAATCCAATCAGAATCAATCCAGCGGTTCCCCGGCTCACCCCACACAAACACACATACATACCTACAAAGGCATGTTAAAATCTGTTATCTCCTCAAAACAATGTTTGTTCGTGAGGTTTGCGCAATTTCGCGGTTTCATTTCGGCATCCTTTTGATCTTAATCTTGAAGGTTTAATAAGGGGATCTAACTTGAAATTGTACTTTGAGTGTGTGGCACGGAATACGTTAATTTCTATCGCTTTGTGTTATTTCTTGTAACATGATGGTTGTTTGAATTGTATGGTTCGATGGTTGTGTCGTTTTGGCAATGCATTTGT
Source organism: Noctua janthe (assembly GCA_910589295.1). Classification (NCBI taxonomy): domain Eukaryota; kingdom Metazoa; phylum Arthropoda; class Insecta; order Lepidoptera; family Noctuidae; genus Noctua; species Noctua janthe. The sequence goes on from OU342573.1 coordinate 14,007,163, forward strand.
AAAAATATTCTTATTTAACTTTTTGACCGCCGTTGTCATATATACATCACAAACAAGCCCGTGCCCTGTACGCCAAAGGACAGAAATATGTGATAAAATGGTATAGGTGAAATTGTGGCTTGGTGTGGAGGGCACACGTGTGTCTTTATGCTCTGGCAGTCAAAAGGTTTAAAGAGTGTCCATGGAGATTTTTGCCCGTTCTTCTGCATAGAGATCGACGCTAATGAATGGGCAACTACAGTACTTTCACAGTTTTCTGGTTAGAAATCTATACTAATATTATAAAGCTGAAGAGTTTGTTTGTTAGGTTGAACGCGCTAATCTCAGGAACTACTGGTTCAAATTGAAATATTTTTTTAGTGTTGGATAGTCCATTTATCGAGGAAGGCTATAGGCTATATAACATCATGCTACGACCAATAGGGGCCGAGCAGAAATAAAAAAGTCAGAAGCGGCGGGTAAAACCGCGGGGCACAGCTAGTACCACAAAAGACTAAAATATTTTCATTGAAATGATTAATAAAACGATTTTCGTTATTATTATTTTTATTTTTTTCACTGAAGCACAATAAAATAACGAAAAAAAAAATTAATAGTAATTGCATTGTTTTATTTTTAACTCTGAATATTACAACTTAATAACTGGCAAAATGTAGTGCCGTATGCCTAATAACATTACATCATTAAGTCACAAATATTATAAGCCGGGCTCCTAATACTATAACCAAGATATTTTATTTCCAGAGAAAAATATCAGTAGGTTGAACGTACTAACATCCTAGTCGAAAAAAAAAGGAAATTCTATACCCACCGAAATTCAAAGTAAAGTTATATTCCCCCACATTCGTCTTCTGCCTAGCCTTTTTTCAACATATTGGGGTCGGCTTCCAGTCTAACTGGATGCAGCCGAATACCAGATTAAATGGAGCGTCTGCCCATCTAGCCTCCACAACCCAGTCACTGGGTAATACGATACCCCTTGGTGAGACTGGATGTCAGAATGTCGGGCCACTGACTACCTATAACGACTGTCAAAGATCGACAAATAACAGCCGGGACCAACGCCTTAACGTGCTTACCAAGGCACGGAGGAAACACGGTATATAATTAGTGGTCAACCATCCACAGACTTACCTAGGCAAGCGTGGCTTAACCTGAAGATTGACCCGAGGCTGTTATTATTTAGCCACGAGCTCCTATATTCCCACATTATCCAACCAAAATATTCGTGTTTTTTTTATTTTATTTTTTTCCGGATGGGAAGTCATCAAATGACCCCCCCCCACTCTAGGCGGAGCGGAGGGGAGTGTAAGACTTGTACTGACTAAAACCCATCCATGTTCCTTCTTTGCCCTTTGTGTTCCAGGGCCACGGTATCTCTTTCGAACAGTCCCGCAGCCTGAAATATCCGTGTTGACCCTTCATAATACATGCATAAAGTGTAAATATTTATGGATATTAATGGTGTAGTTAATTCATTTAACACATCCGTGTACGAGAATTTAGTCTCGTGCGCCAGACAAGCTCTGGTTATTTCCACAATGCATAGAGTTAGGAACAGACAGAGTTGTCTGGTTTTATAGTTACCTAGAACTCGAAAAACAATTGGATTGAGTCCACATCCTTACAAATAAATAAAATTGAAGTGTCTGTTTGTAATTTCAAAATAACAACTTTTAAATGACAGCATATGAATACAGGGTGTAAACAGACCCTTCACATAGCCGTCAACCAAGCAATCTGTACAACAAACTAAGTGACTTTACTCAAAAATTATTGCTGAGAATCGACTTTTTTTTTGGGGTGAAAAATCACGTTTTACGGTAGGACTCGATGTAAAGCACTCAAAGCATTGTGCTGATGGATGGATTGAATAGTACGGGGGTCGTGGAGGTGTGTACAGTAAAAATCTTACAAAAAAATATGTATTTAAAAAAAAAGTTGGAAGTTTGACCCCCAATATCTCTGTAACTAGAAGGTTCCCAGGTATGGTCAAGAACAAAAAAATTATCCCAAAGACGGAGAAAATAAGTACCTTTCGGATATGTTAAGGGTTTATTTACACCCTTTATGTATATGCAGGGTGTAAAGGACCCTTCACGAAGCCGTTAATCAAGTATTCTGTACATCAAATTAAGTAACTCTACGCAAAAAATCGTAATTTTTCACACCTAAAAATCTTTTTTTTAGTGGTAAAAAACCACGACGTTCCAAACTCCACGTGGGCAAAGCTAGTGCTACATAGTGACAAATCAATGGCAGGTAGCATATTAATCAGTAAATGGGATGTGTATGTGAGATAGCCAGTCAGCCCGTGTAAAATACTGGTATTCAGCCACATGAATGAAGCCCAATACAGTTGGACTGGTCACAAAAAATTGCCATAAATGAGTAGAGGTGCTTTTCATTATCATTCTCTTTCTTTCATCATTCATAATCATCATCATTCTGCTGACCTTATGCTCCATACTTCTCTTTTACTCGTCATCTTATCAGTCACCTTCTTTTCAGCCATATCATCTTTCACACAGTCCATCCATTCGTCCTTTTTTTTTTTAAAAAACGTTCATGTGTACAAAAAAAGGACAACAAAAACGATCTTGTTTTAAAATATCAGAATACCCCTGTCCATTCTATCCTAGCTCTATGACCGGCTATCAGGGTAGCAATTTGCCAGGGGCGGCCGCGGTCCGTCCTTTGACAAGTAAATTGCGACTTAGACTTGCAGATTAAACGCAGATTACATTTGTTGGCTAGATATGAACTGGACGTTTTGAGGAAATAACTTTTTTTGAGGTGTGAATTTTCGGTTGGATGGAATTTGTTATTCAGTGCGGTGTTTTAGCCTGCTGAAAAGTTAATAGCTTGGTCATGAGGTACACGCTCAAACGACACGTGTAGTAGGACAAGGACAGCGGAGAAAACACATGAATTAAACACTGTTTTAATCACAGCCATTATACTCCGAGGCTGTTGATACCACACAGTTGAAATTTGGACAGCGGATGTCTTCTGTGAACCGAGAGAAGTGAAATTACGAATACACTGTCACTTACGATAAATCTTCCGTGATTATCAATTATTTCGTAACCTTTCAGAATAAATGATAATAACGAAAGATATCCCGTAAGTGACAGAGTAAGTTAAAAAATAAAATATAAATTATGTCACAGGAAAAAATACCTACATTAAAGATTTCAATCGGCGATAATAACATAATCGTAGTTTCTTTATAACAAAACGGCGTAACACTGACTGCCTCGTTGGTTTAGTGTAAGCAAGCAAGCGCGACTGCTGAGCATAAGGTTCTGGATTCAATTCCTAGGTCAGGCAAAGTGTGATTGGGTTTTTTCATAAGGAATTTCTCAGTAGCTGCCACGGAGCCTGGATTTGTGCCCGGTTGATGGCAATAGGCTCACCCCTTTTTACATGGGACTTAAACATAAGGGGCGATATGTGGGCGTACTATTAGGTACAGCTCTGCCTTACCCTTCGGGGATTACAGGCGTGATGTTAAAACAGCGTATCATTCAAAAAGCTTTCTAAAACCCAAAATTGAAACATCAGCGATCCTTCCAAAACAGCTAATAAGGAAACATTGCAAAGAAAAAAAACCGGTTTATTGATTGTAGAAACACAAGGTCATTATGAGTCGACGTTTTTCCCGGCCCTTTAATATCCTGGTCTTAATATCCCGGTTCTGGGTACCCGGTTTTTATGAAAGACTTTGCTAATCGAGTATTTATAAATCGTTATACTGTTTTTCTTTGTGTTGCAGGACGGTTTTAGACAGTATCGTGTGTTGTTTGGACTTTCAACGAAACAGGCTTTAAAAAAATCTTTTTGATTTATTAATAGACATCATCCATACTTTTCTCTATTTTCTTCCAAGCATTACAAATGATGAATATATAATATATAATCGGCCGAAAAAATACTTGCAATAATAAGAAAAGCAGTTTTTTTTCATTTTTTTTATCTTTTTAAATGTTTTTATATTGTTTTTTGTAAGGAATATTTAAAAATATAATTAATTTGTATAGAAATAAATAAAAGAAAAGCAAAACCTAACATTTCTATTAGTTTAAATATTGTCTGTTTTGTTTAATAAAGACTGCCTCGTTGGTATAGTGGTCGCAACTGCAACAGTTGAGCATGAGGTCCTGGCTTCGATTCCCAGGTCGGGCAGTGTTAATGGGGTTTTCCATCAGAAATTTTGCAGTAGCAGCCTCGGAGTCTGTCAGAAAAGAATCTGGATTCGAGCCCGGTTGATGGCATTAGTCTCGCCCCTGTTACAAACTAGCGAAATGTGGATATACGATTAGGTACACCTCTGCCTAACCCTTCGGAGATTACAGGCGTGATGTTCTGTTTACGTTTTGTAAACATGAATCTGCAAGTCTTTTTTTTATCCAGCGAAACGACCCCTACAGTTAATCGATTTTCTTGGCATCAAATAACTTTTTTTACTAAATATTTACCTAGACCAAAAATATAATTGTTAAAGTATAAACACTTTTAATCATGTATTTAGAAATCTGTCTTACATGCTCTCAAAAATTATCCATTACAACAACAAACAAAAATATCATTAATTCACAAACAAACTATCCCAATAAATGAATCCAATTCATTAATATTATACCATTTAAAGTCAGACGCGGCTGTGGGCGACAACAGGTTATAAAATAACACCCGTTTGCGGTGTCAGGGGGCTCAACTGACCACAGAGTTAACAGGAATGAGATTTAAATCAAATGCTCAACACTTTCGAATTGGTAGTTTATGAGTAAGTAGGTGTGATTTGTTGGTCAGCGTACAAGTTATAAGTTACTTCATAAAAATAATATAAAGGGTGTAAACGAACAAATGCAAAAACAAATAAAAATGCAAATAAAACAAAAAAACAAATGCTTCCTCTCTCCTAACTCACTTATTTGCTGTGCCCAACAGGGTCCACATAATCTAATTATAAGTCTACCATCTAAGAATAGCATGTGGAATGCAATAAAAGTATTAAGTATTGAACCCTTCACGAAGCATTCAACCAAACCTTCTGTACATCAAATTAAGTAACTGAACGCAAAAATCATTGCTAGGAAATTACTTTTTTTTGGTTGAAAAATCACGTTATACGGTATGACTCTATGTAACTCACTCAAAACATTGTGCTGATGGACGCATTAAATAGGGGCTCGAGGAGGTATGTATTCAAAATAAAGTTATAACATTAAAACCTTGTATTAAAAAAATACTTGTGAAAAAACTATTACCCCCAACATTTCCGTAACTGGAAGGTTCCCAGGTATGTTCTAGAACAAAAAAAGATTGCAAAGACGGGGAGAAGAATAGTTATTTCTGGCTTCGGTAAGGTTATTTTCATACTTATTATAACATAACACAGCGATGCTTATAATCTCCGACGTACACCCACATTTCGTTAGTCACTGCACACTTCGCCAGTTAATCGGTTTCCTCATAGGGTGCGATCCTATTACCATTAACTGGGCACAAATGCTAGCCATCATAAATTCCAATAAAAACTTACCAGCTAGGCAAAAGTCCAATCAGTTTATAGACTAACTAGTAATCAACCGCGGACCTTCTCACGTGACCAACAAAACCTTAGAAATTTTGAACCCAACATCACTGAAAAGTTTTACAAAACCCATAACTTAACAGGTTGTGATTTAAACCTGTTAGGATATTTTAAATTGTTTTCCAGAACTATTAAAATACTACCTTGAATTCATGCCAGCCTAGTCCTTTTTGCTAGGTGAAACTATTAATCGAAAAGACGATTTAAAAAAATAGAAGTATCATCAATTTTGGCAGTGTCGTCGTTGGGGATGAAGATAATAATATGTTCTCTAGTTTACAAAACTTTTTAAATGTTCCTTACCTACCTACCTTATAATAAAAATGAATTATGTAGTTTGTTCACTTGACTATACTTTATCATCGATGACGAATCGGTACTATGAAAACAATTTTTTTTGAAACAGTTGTGAATCGCGATGTTTTGTTTTTCTATGACGAGTTGGAACAGTGACGAGTCAGGCATAAGCCTACAGAACCAAGTTGATTTCCATCAATTTTAAATCACAAAACTTTCCTCATATGTAACAAAGGCATACCCTCTATCAGAAGAACAAAACTAAGAGAATATAATGTAGATAAGTAAATAACTCTCACACACACACACGCATACACAAAACACAACGTAAGCGAAGCGAAGTTCCAAGAAAACGACCATCGAAGGACAAGCTTCTTCATATCGAGACACAGTACTCGTATTATTGTGTGTCCCAGATGTTCCCCGCATTATCGTGGTTATGAGTTAAATGTGCCGACTCGAGACACGGTGCCACCTAATTGGAAAACTTGAAAAGGTGCGAACACCGCGAACAATTGAATTTTCCCTTTCGTCGGGTTTGTTGTGTTTGTGTAAATGTTTTGGGGAGGTACTTGGGTACTTTTGAGTTTGTGGCGTGATTTGATACTGATAAAACGGGGAAACAGTACACGGCTGTCTTTTGACGCATAGATTTTCACAAGATCTACTTACATACGATTACTAAACTACTGAGGATCTTCTTAAAACTTTAAGATAACAAAAAAAATGAAAAGCCAAACTCTATTAGACCCGTCCGTCCATACAATCACTACACACACGACACAACACACTCACCCACAATACAACACAACACACCAACTTTTTGGAAATTTATTCTTATTATTTCTGTATATAAAAAGCGATTAACTGAAATGTCCAACCATTGCTAATACCGCTCGTAACTCTAGGAAGAGAACTGTAATACAGGCTCAGCCTAGCTCAGGCGCAGCTGCTAGAGTTTATGCTTTGTGCTTAATTCTAACTGTATTTAATTACTGTTCAACATGGTATATTAAAAAAAATGCATTAGTTACGGAGGAACAGCATACAGTGTGTAAACAGACCCTTCACGAAGCCGTCAACCAAGCATTCTGTACATCAAACTAAGTAACTTTATGCAAAAGTTATTGCTGGGAAACGACTTATTTTTTGGGATGAAACGCGATATCACGTTTTACGGTAGGACTCGATGGAACGCACTCATAGCATTGTGCTGATGGATGAATTGAATAGTGCGGGGGTCGTGGAGGTATATAAAGTAAAAATCTTTTCATCAAAAACATGTATTTAAAAAAAAAAAACTTGTGATAAAGTTGGAACTTTGACCCCCAAAATCTCCGTAACTATAAGGTTCCCAGGTATGGTCTAGAACAAAAAAATGATCTCAAAGACGGGGAGAACAAATACTTTTCGGCTTCGTTAAGGGTCTATTTACACCCTTTAATGATAAGGCGAACGTTTTAAGAACTCGATGTGCCATATTTACGGCAGTCTTGCTAAGAGGTACCATGTTCCTGAAGTACCTAATTTTTTCCTGGGTTATGGAGGTTTTTGTGATTCCAATTTTGTTGTAATAAGGTTAGGCAGATGTTGATATGCCATATTTACGGCATTAGAAAGTACTGTGTATGTTGAAAGACGTATGGGGCTGGTGACCGTGTATTGACAAGCGTAGCGTGGGATGCTAGGTGCACTAACGACCTTGAAAAGGTGACTGGGACAGGTTGGATGGAGCAGACGAAGGATTGGGTATTGTGGTGCAGCTTGTGTGAGGCCTGTGTCCAGCTACTGACGACTGGCGCGACTGCGACCGGTTGACATTACATCATTAACGTTTTCAGCATACCTCGTTAAGTTCAACAAAAAAAAAAACTAATTCCCTGAACTTCACGTTGCCCGAGGAATAGATTACCATACAAACAAAACTTCAAGGTTCATACAAAATCCGAGACTGCAATCATACTTTATAAAAAACTTAAGCCAAGTCTGCATTTCATACTCTTTGAGATGTTCGCCGAGTTTTCGAATAATTTATTTTTATACCAAAGGCTGGTCTGAACTTGGTGAGTTTATTCGAGTCGTCCATTCACTAGAAAGTTTCCGTCAAACGGGGTATGATAAATAAACAAAAAAAGTATGATTTCTTAAACTACCCGCTTGTTCTTTGACTAGGGTTTTGAAAGAAATAAAATATGCAGAACTAGAAGATTAAATGGCAAACTTGTAGTCTGGCTCATTGACTATTTGGTTCGTTTTGTTTCCCCTAGATTTTCGTAGTTTATTTCTTGTTTATTTTGTTGTTAATTTAAAGAAGTAATCAAGGCCCTGGGCTGGTTGTACCCTGGAACTTGACAAATCACTAGAACTTCACTGATATTTTACGAAATAACTGTTGATTTAGTGACCTATTTTTACGTCTGAATTTCATTCATTATAAGTTGAGATCGAACTTAGTAGATCAGTAAACATTTCATTTATTGACAGCACGGTTGGCGTAGTAGTGTAAAATACTGGTATTCAGCTGCATCCGGTTAGACTGGAAGCCGACCCCAATATAGTTGGGAAAAGGCTAGGCAGATGATGATGGTTGGCGCAGTAGCTGAGCGATTCTCGATTCCCGCACGGAACAAATATTTGTAATAAAAAACAAATATAAAAAACCACTAATATTTTATAGTCACTTTCCTAAATCAAGGCAACACTTAAACACTGTTTTAAGCTTTCACGGTTTACAACTAAACTTAAAGTGTCACTTACGGGATATCTTCCCGTTTGTTTTTCGTAATAAGGACTCCACAAAACCTGACGGTACTGTCAGTGTGTTTTGCCGTGACTGATAGTGTCGAGTTCCAGTAGTGCGCGTAGCTAAAGACAAAGAAAGAGGGTAGATAGATTTGTCTGCTCTTAACAATTTATTTCCCATCCACCCGCATTCTCCAGTCAACCGACGATCATGGCGCTTGCAACAGAGTCGAAATATCGGGAGCTCAAAATAATGAACAATCACGGAAGATATCCCGTAAGTGACAGTATAAGTTTACTTAACACTTAAGTCTCAAAATAAACAACCACTAACCAACAGTATTGATTTAAAAAAAGCATCGATAAATAAATCAACTCGATTAAAAACAGGAATCGAATAGAATGAATCCCTGATAAGATTGATGTCCAGATTCCGAATGGTTCATTATCCTCATCGGGTGCGGACTGACGTAACTGATGGTGTCTTTGGAATCTTCCGAGCATCTTGATTGTGAAGTTCAATATTAGTAAAGGTAAGGACCCATTGAGAGCTACTGGCTATTAGATAGTGAACTATTCACTAATACAAGATGTAAACAGGCCCTTCACGAAGTCGTCAACCAAGCATTCTGTACACTACGTGACCCTACGCAATAATTATTGCTGGTAAAAGACTTTTTTTTGGGTGAAAAATCACGTTTCACGGTAAACTATTATATTGAATTTTCGGTCTAACCTTTTAGATCAGATCCAGTTTAGTTCTTTTTGGACATCAAAATATCTCCTAGCTAGTAAGTAATAGTTGCCAATGGGCCCGCACCCTTATTTTGGGGACAGGAGACCCCTTAAACGAAGGGAAATTCAAAACTAACTCTTTTGAAATGAGATGACCTCTTTAACCACCAAATATTGCGGAATTTAAACGGTGTTGAGGGTTGATTCTCGTTGGTTTATTTTGGAAACTAATAAATAGTTTCTCCTAGAGTGCCTCGTTGGTCTAGTGGTCGCAAGCCTGACTGCTGAGCATGAGGTCCTAGGTTCAATTCTCAAGTCGGGCAAAGTGTTATTGGATTTTTACATTAGGAATTTCTCAGTAGCAGCCACGGAGTCTGGATTTGAGCCCGGTTGATGGCAATAGGCTCGCCCCTTATAACATAGAACTAAAACATAACTGGCGATATGTGAGTGTACTATTAGGTACACCTCTGCCTAACCCTACGGAGATTACAGGCGTGAAGTTACGTTATATAATAAGTAGTTTACTGTGGCGACTGGCCAAACGAACGGTTACGAAGAGTGATTTTCGATTGTTTACTTAAAATGGTTCGTTTTCGGATTTATAGTATGCGGTCATTTAAGTGAGTTTGGAAGTGAGCTTCACGGAATAGGACAACTTTATCGTAAAATATATTGTTATAGCCAGCCACTCAGCTAAATGTCAGACAGGTAATGTCATGAAGTGCAACGCGACCGTTGTCTTGCTGGAAATATAGTTCACAAATCAAATTTACCAGACAATTTATGACCTCAGTTACATAGAAGTCAGAGAAACCACTGCGAAATTATTTCCGACGTAGCTACAGACCAGACACTGACAGATAGGTCGTCACCTGTCTAGCTTTTTACCGAACTATGTCGGGGTCGGCTTCCAGTCTCACCGGATGCAGCTGAATACCACCCGTACATTACATGGAGCGACTGCCTATCTGACCTCCACAACCAAGTTAGTACTGTGTAACACAATAGCCCTTGGTCAGAGTTTCGGGCCACTGACTTCCTGTAACGACGGTCAAAGATCTAAAAATGACAGCCGGGACCAACGGCTTAACGTGATTTCCGATACACAGAAGAAACTCAGTATGTAATGGGTGGTCACCCATCCACAGACCGTAGCATAGAAGCATAGCTTAACGTGAAGATTGATCTGAGCAGCTGTTATTATGTAGCCACGAGCTTCTCTATACTGACAGATAGCTACTGAGCTGAAGTATCTGTCAGAGTATCAAAAAATCAACAGATCAACGACACAAGTTCAAGGTGGCGCTGCTTGTCAAAAAAAATGTCATCAGTATTGACATCATTGGTACGTTAATTTTAGTTCTGTGTTTTCCCGCTTGCACAGATAAGTTGGCTCAACTGTAAAAGTGGAAAAAACAATTTTCATTTCTCATGGCAGTGTTTTCAGCATGAATCAACGGTTGCACCACAGTTTTCCGTTGTTTTACCGCCAACCTGATTCGATTTATGAACACAACAACTTGATTGTAAAACGTGCGAACACTGCGATATTTTTTTTAAGTAAAATCTTTTTTTTTTCGTAGCTGTCATTTGTGTACATTTTTAGGGTTCCTTATTCAATCACGAGTCGTCTCTAGTTCTAATTTGGGCAGGCGCGTTATTTTGTGTAATTCATTTCATCACCACTGTTGCCGGAACAGTGAAGAAAAACATCTTGAGGATACCGGTGCCCCTAGTACCCAAAAATCAAATTCAAGTTACAGTTACCAATCACCACTGGCCTCTTATATTGAGGAAGCCTGCCTCAGGAGTGGGAATATTATAGGCTCAAAGGATCCGTATTACTGAGCCAAGGCCGTCTGTCAATCTGTCTGTTAGATGGCCATATATAGTATTTTAACCGCAATCAGTACTTTATACCGGAATCCAACATGTAATAGCACCAAAAATTCGAATGCAAGTGACAATTTTTTTTTAAATGCTACAACACAATGCTGAGATACACACAATGCCTTTTGGCCTCGTATAAGACCAGTTTGGTTTAAGTCCTTATGTCTTATTTTTTATGTTTAGTTTTTTTCTTTTATTTAATTTTGTATTATTGTTTTGTCTGCTGATTATGCTAAGAACCAAATATATAGATAACGTGTTACTGTAGCTTCAATCATAGCCAGTTATAATTGAATGTATAATAGTATGGAACCCTTGTGCGCGAGTTCAACTGAACCTCGGCCTGTTTTTAAATAAAAACATTTGCATAATATTTTTTTCGGAAATGTCAATGGTTCCGCGGGTGTTTGTTATCCCTTGTTGACATACGGCCATAGAGTTCATTGATTTTAAATATTCATAGTTTACAAGCGATAAAACGGATGGCAGCATTTTAATGGGTTTCTGATGGATTGGTCAAAAATTGAATTTTTATTTCGAAAGTGGATTGAAAATCGGGGCTTCGTAACATTTTGAAGAATACAAATGTAACAAAAATAAAAAATAAATATTAAGTTTTTCTAGTGAATCGTTAAGTTTAGCAATATTTTATTTTCCCGAATCGCATGTTTATTCTAATTAAAATTTAAAAAAAATTATAGAAAATGTCATTTTAATGACATTGGCCAAATTTTGGGAAATAATATTTTAGAAATATATTTTCAGCCTAGGTTGATAAACTTAATTGTGTTGTTATGATTTCCACAACTTTTCAAAAAACAAATTGAATAATTATAGATTCTAAATCATCTCTAATTTGACTGGTCTTTGAAGATTAAAAGACTCTGCCCCCTTCACCGTACCATACCATAACCGTGCTATGAACGGAGACGACACACTGACCAAATCCCCAACACCCACTCGATCCAAATGTAAAAAAAATCTGCTGTCCCACAGCTGATTGTTTTCGCGATTTCATTGCCGTCGCATGAAGAAAGTAGTTCAATTATTATGGTCTGAATTTCACCCTGAAATATACACATTTCCGGAACACACTGTATACTTCATCATTGTCATCTGCCTAGTCTTTTCCCAACTATGTTGGGGTCGGCTTCCGGTCTAACCGAATGCAGCTGAATACCAGTATTTTACATGAAGCGACTGCCTATCTGACCTCCAGAACCCAGTTAGTACTGGGTAATACGATATCCCTTGGTAAGACTGGTTATCAGACTTTTTGGGCCACTGACTACCTAACGACTGTCAAAGATCTACAAATGACACCCGGGGACCAACGGCTTAAGGTGCTTTCCGAGGCACGGACGAAACTCGGTATGTAATGCGTGGTCACCCATCCACAGACCAATCTAGGCAAGAACGGCTTAACCTAAAGATCGACCCGAGCGGCTGTTATTATGTAGCCACAAGCTCCGTATACTTCTCTGTAAATTTATTGGTTACAATAAAATAACGTAATCACTTGTACACAGTATCCTTACAATAAACTCCAAATAACTCACTCATTCCACAAAATTATGTACGAGATTACACAACTTTACCCCCACGGTAAAGTTGAGAAGTATTGCCCTCCATAATGACGAAATATTGAAAATACCGTTGCGAAAAAAAGTTGCGAACTTGCGAGTGCAAAATCTGAGATCTTTGCTCACTTCGTCAAGAGTTTGTCACTGATTTGAATAACAAGAGAAACCTTTTTCTTTCGCCCTCATTCCTACCCTGCTTAAGGTTGTATTATGAAGTGCATATCAGTAGGTATAAGTACGAGCCGGCCTTGAGCGGCGATTGTAGGGATGGGTTTTTTTTTTTACTGAAGTAATTATTTTAATCAGCAACCTGTATAATGTTTTTAAACTGATATGTCACCAAAACTATTATAAAATATTAATATAATAAGTAAATGTGACTGAATTGGACTGGGCGGGTCACATTTCCAGGATGGGTCAGGACAGATGGGCCAGAATCGCACAGTGCACGCCTGAAGACGGTCGTCGTCACCGAGGCAGGCCCAAGAAACGCTGGCGTGACGATTTGGACTTGTCCCTGACTGATTGGCCGGAGGAGGCAAAACACCGGGAGAGTTAGAAAGGAATCCGCTTTTGCCGACAGTGGGACAGAACAGGGTAATTAAAAAAAAAAGAAAATGAATTGAAATATAAAATACTTAATAGGGTATAAAATAATTCAAACTTAACAACAAGGAAAAGTAAAAAAGTGCTCTCACCCCATGATTGTTTCTATTTTTTTTTATTTACCATCTGTAAGTGTTGCTATTACGGATATAGCAATAAATGATTTCAGATTTGACTATGATTAACACTTAAAACAGGATATTTATAACATGACTATCGAAATGTGGGTGCACTATTAGATATGTACTCTTCTGCGTAACCTTTTGGGGATTAAATAAACAATAAACTCAAAACCATTTTATTGGTTTTATAAATACTGTAAACAGTGAAATTAATGTTCATTGTAAACGAAATCTGTTTGTGCTAACAAATTGTTCCAGTAATTTATTTAATAGATTTCTTGGGGATTATTTATGAGCTATTTATTCTTAATGATGTCAAATAAATTGGGTTACTAAGCGCGCGTTGTATCGTCGAGCCGCTTTCTTGAACATTAGGACGGCAGGAGAAATTAAATATAATTATGTTGGAATACGATTTTGCTATATTTATTTAGTGGTAACAAGCGCGACTGCTGAGCATGAGGTCTTGGGTTCGATTCCCAGGTCGGGCAAAGTGTTATTGGGTTTTTCCATCAGGAATTTCTCAGTAGCAGCCACGGAGTCTGGATTTGTACCCGGTTGATGGCAATAGTCTCGCTCTATCGCCTCGCCTATTACATGGGACTCAAACATTACTGGCGAAAAGTGGGTGTATTATTGGGTACACCTCTGCCTAAGCCTTCAGAGATTACAAGTATAATGTATGTATGTATAATTATGTACACTCAAAACACTTCATATATGAAATAACTTAAAGATAGAAGAGCTTAAAGTCATGCTTATTTAATTAGTAATTTCTTTCATCAGACCTGCGACAGCGTAATTGGATTTTATTTTCTGAAAAGATTGAAAAAAACAAAATGGAGGCGCGGCGTTTGTCCAAAATTCAACCACGCACCAAAAACATCGTCGTGAAACTATGTATAGTCACTGACATCATTATTAGTATTTTTTTTTTGTAATTGGATACTGTATCAGTCTGTAATAAAAATTAACAGTATTTTTCATGTTACATGGTTGCCATGCTACATTTCATACATGCTACATTATTGTGTCCACCAAATATTTTGTTTTAACCTGATCTTTATTTAATTTATTTCTTGTTTTTCTTTTGTTACTTCTTATTTCTTTTATTTTATTTTTATCTTAATTAGCATGTAAAAACTTGTGCATAATTTGTAATTTTATGGGTGCTAATGCCTGAAATAAACGATTATTATTATTATTATTTCGTCGTTCTACGTAAGTAAATTTTTGGCAGTTTTGACATTTTGTTTTTTGATGCGATTTGCTACAGAATCCCGAAACAACGTTTCTATTTAATTCGAAGTGAACACAAAATATAAAATGGTATTTAACAATTATGCAATTTTCACTTTTCTACAAAGTCGCTATTTTTGACTTACAATTTGCTAAAACTTCAACGACGATTTACAAAAAAACAAAGATTTTTCTCGACCCTCTTAAATGGACCCCCTTAGTGGGAGAACCTGAAATAATGGATTTTATTTTATTTAAACTTGAACTAACCGATCATTCCCCGTACCCAGAAGAAAAATCTTTCACCCACTAAGAACCACAACTAAAAATCATTAATTTCACTTCATTCAAACCGAATTCACAATCAAAATTAAACCAAAAAAGGGGTCTTTTTATCCGCGAGGGACCTCAAAGTTGATCAACCCTTTTTAAGTTGGTCGAAAAAAAATGGCCGCCAATCGCCCTTGACTGGTGACGGTAAGGGGTTGTCAGATAAGGATACTGCAATCGATACTGTTATTTTTGGGACCCAGACAAAAGGGATGAAAGTTTTCCTTACCCCTTTAAAGGTTCGTCCTCGACCTGAAACAAATATAAATGGAATATTAGTTTAATGTGGTAAGCCGGTGAAGTGTGGTGTCGAAGTCTCTGTGGGAGTGGTCAGTAGGTACTATGATTATCTAGTGTTGTATACTCTTGTGCACAAATGTTTTCGATACGAATTTTATTACAGTTTTCGCTGACACTAGAAAACACGTTACTTATACAGGGTGTAACAGAAAGGGGTCATATGAAAGGATAATATGCTGTAGATCATCAAACTGAACAACTTTCTGCTTGGGTCCAATATTTCTTTCATAATACAATACAGAGAACAACCAACCCCTTTCTTTTACACCCTGTATAGTTCTTAAAATTTAACATGACTAAAATGACAGCTGTCAGGATGAAAATAATAAAGCCAATAATATAATTCAGACTATGTTTTATAGTTTAATTTAACATACATAAATAGCATAAAATACTGACCGCATAAAATTTAATTCGATTGTTTTAAATTAAAATGTTCTTATAAGTTTGGCAGCTGTCATTTTGTTCAAGTTAGATTTAATGGACAATAATATTTTTAACTTGTGGTGCAGTCAAACAGTCAAATTTAAAAAATCAATTGTGTATTTTTATTTAATTAGATGGTTATCAAAGAATGTAAATTGAGTAGCTGTCAACATAATTATAAACGGTGGTTATGTACAAGGTTTATTAATCAAATGAACATAGCAATTTAATCAAATTGAGACTTCAAAGAAAACTCACAAATGAGAGCTATACATTAGATTTTGATATGAAAGAGTACATTAATTTTATTTGTAATAGAACACGAATTTTCTGAAGTAGAACCTTCAGACCTCAGAAAGCGGTATAATTAAATTAACCCACATAAATATCCACACTAATTACGTAGTATTTACAAATGCGAAAGCCACTCTGCCTGTCTGTCTGTTCATTACTTTTTCATGTCTTAACGGCTTAACAGATTTACATAAAGTGGTTGGATATTTTTATGAAGTGTGGCCTGCCCAACTCCCGCCATTTTTTTTATTTTCAAAATAACGGCCACGCATAAAACCTGTCTCAATCAACAGTTGGCAATAACACAAAAAAGTTTTGTATAGGAAAAAAGCTTCTAAATCGTCACATTTTTTAAATATATTTAGACTAGGAGTTAGAATTTTAACCACTTTTTTTATCCTGGGAGTCCGGTCCCGTGGGACTTTCAACCTAAACGTGGTTGGAGCACTTGTTTGTAATTTAAAAATGACAGCTTTTTACGGAATGCCTACGAAAGTATATACAGTAAGTTTAACAAAAAAACAATATGTCAGTCTGTCTGTCAGTCTGCCTGTCAGTTTTTCAGTCTGTTAATCTGTCAGTCTGTCAATCTGTGAGTCTGTCAGCCTGTCAGTCTGTCTGACAGTTTTTCACTCTGTCAGTCTGCCAGGCTGCCAGTTTGCCAGGTCTGTCAGTCTGTCAGTCTGTCAGACTGTCAGTCTGTCAGTCTGTCAGTCTAACAGTCAGTCAGTCTGTCAATCTATCAGTCGGACTTTTATTTTAGAAAAATGATTAGGAATCCGTGCAAAAAATGAAAACCCTTGATATTGTTAATTAAATCTGATTCTGATTTGATTAAGAAAGTAGGTAATACTTTTATAATAATTTACGTAGGTGATTAGACGTAAGTCGTGGGCAACAGTTAGTAAATAATAAAGAACCTAAGTCTCAGAAAATTAACATACAGAATAACTCGCAGCAAGAAATTCTCCACATAATAATATCGTCAACCCAAAAAACAGTGGACACATACTTGCCGACAAAAAGCAGACACAAAAAAGGGTCAAAACATAGTCCTCACAGCTCACTCAATTTCACCAGGGTCTAAGGGCTGAACACATTTGTACAGTAGGTTGGAATAAATAAATGTATGCAGATAAACATACATTCAGGAAGAATCCACTCAGCTTAGCTTGAATTGTGCCTATAGTCAAATCGCTTAAACTACGCAAAACAAATGAATGTGAACTTGTACCAAAAACTCGCAATTGAAAACGATAGCTGTCGCTACCCATACTAACCGTCGCAAAGTGTCATATCGCATGCGTGTCAAGAAGTCGTGGCTAAATAATAACAGACGCTCGGGTCGATTTTCAGGTTAAGCCACGGTTTCCTAGGTCAGTCCGTGGATGGGTGACCTCTCATTGCGTACCAAATTTCCTCCGTGCCTCGGAAAGCACATTAAGCCGTTGGTCCTGGTTGTCATTTGTAGATCTTTGACAGTCGTTATAGGTAGTCAGTGCCCCGAAAGTCTGACAACCAGTCTTACCAAGAAGTATCCAGTCTTATCAAGGGGTAACTACTCATAAAGATTGTCAACGACCAACAAATGCCAGCTGGGACCAAAGGTTAAGCCTTTGATCCCAGCTGGCATTTGTAGGTGCTTTCTGAGGCATGGAGGAAACACGCTAATGTCACCCATCCACGGACCGACCTCACCAAGCACTGCTTAACCTTGAAGTTTGATCCGTGTGGCAGTGATTGTTTAGCCCCCTAACACCCCCTCACACTTGTAGACTCGCAAAAGTGTGTAATACTTATTTTGAGATTGTCTCAGATAACCTCTGGAACACAATGAAACAGATGGATCGTAGCAAATTGTTTTTGTATTCACAGACGCGATATGGAAACGAAGGAATAAAAATAATCGAATGGAGATTTATTTTGCGGTCGGTTGATTTTGAAGGTTTTCAAGCTCTGTTTGGGTAGGCATTAGACGAAATGCTTTGATTTTCAGCTGGCTACATAGTAATTGTAAGATCATTTTTTTTCTGTTAGGTAGTAAGTAATAAAGAAAATTGTTAATAAAAGAAAATTTATTATGAAAGGCGGTTGCCTTTGGGGGACACGTGTCGAGTACAGGTTTGAGAGCATGGCATGCTAATTATTATTGGTTTTCTTGCATGTGCATATTTTTTCGTTCAAAAATTGAATAGGCAGGTAATGTTTGTACGTTGAGTGTAGGAGAAAATCTCCGAAATTAGACATCCGATTACGATTTTTTTTTTCACTGATAAAAAGATGATTTAGCGAGTGTGAATATGTTTCTTTGAATCGGATAATGTCGTGGGTAGAAGCTAGTAGTATCTTCTAGCCAAAGTAAGTCTGTCTTTTTTTGTCCGTTGCCTTTTCGCGAACCAAAATTGGATGAAATTCAGTACGCGTATAAACTTCGACTGGGTTAGAACATAGGGTAAATTGTATCCTGGTAGTACGATCCTGTGGGATAATTTCCGTCCACCACAACGGGTGATTGCTATTCATCATCTGCCTAGCCTTTTCTCAACTATGTTCGGCTTCCAGTTTTACCAGATTCAGCTGAATACCAATATTTTACATGGAGCGACAGCCGAACTGACCTCCACAGCCCAGTTAGTACTGGGTAATACGATACACCTTCGTAATTCTGGTTCTCAGACTTTCGGCCCACTGACTACTACCTGTTACGACTGTCAAAGATCTATAAATGACAACCGGGTCCAACGGCTTAATGTGCTTTCCGTGACACGGAGGAAACTCAGTATTTAGTGGATGGTCACCCATCGACGGACCAACCCAGGCAGGTGGACCGGGTGATCACTATTAGCATAAGCATAAGCATAATCAGCCTATTAATGTTCCCACTGCTGGGACGCAGGCCTCCTCTCTATGAGAGGGAATGGGCTATAATCCACCACGCGGGCCCAGTGCGGGTTGGTAGATGTCACATGTCTTCGAATTTTTGGTTCTAGGACATGCCGGTTTCCTCACGATGTTTTCCTTCACCGTTTTGAGAGCAGTGGTGATGAAATAACTTACACAAAGTAATGCGCCTGGCTGGGTTCGAACCCACGACTTACTATTACTCACTATTACTGAGTACAAAATCACCTCTCTTGTCTGTCAAAATCTTGATTTGAATACACTTTCACTTTGATCCTACCATTTCAGGAAATTTCCAACATTATTTTCACATTATAAGAAATATCTAGACTATAAAAGACGCCGTGACCTTTAGAGCTTAATTCGTTAATAAGAAATTCTTATAAAAAATAATCAGATAGTAAACATCGGTGACGTGACAAGAATATTCAATTTTGAGAATAAATTTTTTACATAATTATAGCTACGAACTTTCTGACTGAAGATCTGTTAATTACATTCTGTCATAGAAATACTCCTGAAACATCTGTTATAACGTCACTTGTGCTTCGTTTACACTTAGCAACACTTAAAATATGTATCTTGCATCAATCAGGATTTACTGCGTTAGGCTTGTACATGTGTGTACTGTTTCTAGTAAAACTAACGAATTACTTGAGATTACAACTTATCACGGGACACAATGAATACAGTTACGGGTACAGTTCCAAGACGTCTCAACTCCACCGCGATCATACATTGAATGTTGCCCTCGCCTCGAGCTGAACATCAGGGCTCTGTAGAAGCACGCTGTAGTGTGGGTAGACTGGCAAGTAGGTCGTGACATGTCACCAGTGCCCACTGGCGTGTTAACCGATTCATTTTATGTCGGTACTATTGACCGGATCCGACATGTACATTATTTACAAACTACAAATAGATCTAAAATAATAAGAATAATATGCAGATGTGTCAAAATGAAAAAAGTATTACAGGATGTCAAAAAGTTCTTGTATAACGCTGCCAATAGGAAAAGTGCACAGAAGGCTGGCAGCATTGCCACGTTGGATGGCAATTCTGATTCTTTGGCCAAAAAAAGCCAGCCCTTTGGTCACGTGAAGAGTTGATCAACCGCTTGGCGATTTCCCGAAATACTAGGTAGGCACTCGTAGCCCATGGCCCTAGTGTGTCAACCCCAAACGGCTGAAAATGCGGTCGGTTTTTCTCCTACTGTATTAATTTTAGTTGTATGTTTGTATATACAAATAATTTTCATACTTTAGTACCCACGATAATAAAAAATAAGTATTATCTAGAAGTTGCAATCGTTGAAACCACGAAACAATCGCCTGTCCATAACATCAGCCGTTTAAGTCCCATTTAATAAGGGGCGAGCCCATTGCCATCAACCAGACACAAATCCTGACTTGGTAGTTGCTACTGGGGTATGCTCCTGATGGACAAACCCAATAACAGTTTGTGGGTCCTGGTAATAGTACACCCACATTTCGCTAGTTTTGTTTCAGTCCCGTGTAAAAGTGCAATCAACGACAAAAATCCAGACTCCGTGGCTGCTACTGAGAAATTCGTTATGGAAAAACCTAATAATACTTTGCCCGACCTGGGAATCAACCCAGATCCTCATGCTCAGCAGTCACGCTTACATCTACTAGACCAATGAAGCAGTCATGTATAAGACCATGGATAGTTTAAAGACAAATAATTCGCCATCAATTCTTTGAGTTACACTTTAGCTTCAATATCAAAGGAAGTAACAACCGCAAGAAAATTTAATAAAAAAAGGGGAAAAAAATAAATGAACACAATTTCAAAGTTGCCCTTTCTAAAATGAACTCTAAATAACGAAGTTTGATCACCCCCATATCTAGTTACGTTGCAACGTTTTTTTTTTTTTTTTTTATGAATAATTTACAACGCGGAAAGATGAGAAAATGTAGCTGGAAATCATTTTGCATTTGATCTTGAGGAAAAGGTTGACCATGCTTAGTTCTGCTGCTTTTAACATAACATCATGCCTGTAACCCCCGAAGGGTTAGGCAGAGATGTACCTAAATAGTACACCCATATTTCGCCAGTTATGTTAAGTTTCATGTAATAGCGGGCGAACCGGTTGCCAGTAACCGCGCACAAATGCAGACTCCAAAAAATTCTTGATGGAAAAACCCAATAACACTTTGCCCGACCTGGGTATCGAACCCAGGACCTCATGCTCAACAGTCGCGCTTGCGACCACTAGACTAACGAAGCAGTCTTCTCTGCTGCTTTTATGCTGCTAAAATTACTAAACCTTCAGGCATAGTCATTTTTGTAACTGATTTTTCAACAATTATTGTGGACCAGTGGTAGCTTCTACTAAGGAGTTATAGGTCGCAGGCTTGGACACTTTCTCTTTGTCTTTTATTTCTGCATCACTGATCTCCAAAACGGCGAAGGAAAACATCCAGAGGAAACCGGCATGTCCTACAACCTCAAATTCGTAGGCACTTAAATTCTTTAACCTGCACTGGACCTGTGATCCAGCAATGGGAACATTATAGGCTGATAATGCTTTGCTTGCACTTTTGCTTGTCCCGAATTCTCATCATCTGCCTAGCCTATTCCCAACTATGTTGGGGTTTGCTTATAGTCTAACTAGACACAGCTGAATACCAGTATTTTAAACGTAGCGACTGCCTATCTGATCTCCATAACACAGTTAGTACTGTAAAAAGTTACTCCTTGGTAAGACTGGTTGTTCGACTTTCAGGCCACCGGAACCAACGGCTTAACGTGCTTTCTGAGGCACGGAGGAGACTCGGTATGTCAATTATTTATTTATTTTAATTGAACGGCCGAAGCCAGTCATGGGCACACCCATCCCCGGACTAACCTAGGCGAGCGCGGCTTAAAGTGAAGATCGACCTGAGTCGCTGTTATTATTAAGCCACGAGCTCCTCGGCCTCGGACCCGTCCCAAATTCTATTATTACTCAATAATTCCTATTTTACCTAACAAGGAATTCCTAAATTCAAAAATGATCCTTTTGGTAAGCTCACTTCTAAACAAATAAAAAACAAGACAGGCGCCTTTCGAACAGTATAATACAGCATCTTGTAAGAGGGAACTATAAGAGAAATGAAAAACAATTTGCGAAAATTAATCTGAGGAAAAATACTTTTGTAAAAATATACAGCCGTTCCTCTGGTGTCCAAGTGACGAGTATTTGGCGATTATAATTTTTTTTGCTACCGAAATAAACCGATTTATATATCTTAAAATTATATTTATATTAATTACAACCTATGTTTTGGACATTATTTTGAACTACAGAATCTTATCATGTGAAGTTGTAATACAGGATGGAATGGACACCGACGCACGAACGCTACGACATATTCAGTACATAATTCTGAACACCCCCTTATAAAAATAATGATATCATCGGTAATTAAAAATAAAAACGCTGTTTCCTACAAATGTGCAATACCTACACGATCAAAATGTATGGAACATATATATTCTTTTTTTTATATAAATAAAAGTATAATTTCTTTTATTTATTTTTATACAAATCTTCTACATTTTTAAATATTTCATAAACTAAAAACAATATAAAAAACATTTAAAAATATAAAAAAATTGTAGCCCACCGGTATCGGGAACAGGGTCCAAGCTACCGGCGGTCAGGGCTCCAGAGAGAGGAACCTCCTAACAATACGAGCCGTGTCCAGGAGTACCGCTTTCTGAATCAAACCCTTGATCCAGCTGCCTAACGAGAGCCTCCTCAGGTATTGGTCGAGGCTCTTGGCAACAACTATCGGCACAATGATCGCTGAGTCCACATCCCACATGTCGACAATATCGTGAGGCAAGTCAAGATACTTGATTTGCTTATCTTTCTCGGCTTTCACGAGGTTCTCATCATGTATAATAATTATTATTATTTTATTATAGCATTTGTTTTGGGCTACGCTCATAGGGTTTGTAACAATGATCTTAAATACTAGTGTTAGTAGACATACATGTTTTATGTAGTGTGGAGCTTCATCCAATGTTGCAGCATTGGAGACTCCCATCTATCTGCGAATGAACTCAAGATACTGTTGGTACTGCCACGATGACGAGCAAGCAAAGAAGCGCTTCTCTTCCGTATGATGGCCGCAATACCATCTTTATGCCTTTCCGCAAACATCTTTGACGCGCTACATTTTTTTTTTTTATTATTAAAAAAACGTTGCCCCACACTAGGAATTTCTCCTGTATCGTGGGTGCGTTTACAAACATTTAAATTCACATACACAAACAGCCAGACCCGGAACAACTATCTGTAGGCCATACAAATATTTGTTCCGAGCGGGCATCGAACCCGCGACTCGAAGCGCAGCAGTCAATCGCTCAGCCACTGCGCCAACCGTGCCGTCGAACATTGCCATGACAGCCTCAACAATAGTAGTAAAAATACCAGCCTACAAATATCTACTTCTATTAAGTAACAGTCCAGGTTTTCTCACGAAGTTTTTCTTGTGACGAAGCGAATTATTACTAACTTTTACCCGAGGATGGCGTAGGGATCAGACATTATCCTACTGGTACGTCCTACCTGAAAAAAAAATTCTATATTCTGACCTATGTTTTTGTTTTTTTTTTTAAATCATTTTCTATCGATATGCCAAATTTCATCGCAATCCGTGTAGCCGTTAAAGCCATACAAACCAACAAACTTTTACTGTGTTAACTTATTATTTGTTAGGGCTGCGATAATTCAGTTTGCCTCACCATTTTTTCTTTCAGCAATGTTAGTGACTAAGCAAATATTTTTTTATAAAACATCGCCTATGGCTTAAGCACCCAACCCTCCCCAGATTTTCCGGAACACGAAATCCGGCCCAAGACGGCTTGTCAACACGCTCGTCCGTCCAACCGTCGGAACTAAGATTTTTTAAATTATACCAAAAATAAATGTTACATCTTAAAATTGTTCCATTCTGCTGTTTTATTTGATGGTCTTACAGAAGCGTAAGGGTCTTATTATTTTTACTTCAATATTTGAGCAGTTTTTCAGAGAAAATGGTTTTTCGGGTCATTGGCTTTCTGAAACTAATCCTACATCTGAGTCTAGAAAGAATAATTAATTATTTTCTGAAAATATTGTAAGCACCTGTGTAATCCACGTTATATTCCCAGGTACAGTCTACCCACTCCAGTACTTAGTAACTTTCACTTTGAGCTGGCTTAGCGCAGTACAGAGTTCCAATAGAATACGAGACCAGCTTACGATGGTCTTGACACCAATGTCGCGTGGTCGTCTGTACCTAACCTTTTTCGTAAAATAGCCAAAGTACTTTATGAAACTTCTAAGTACCTATTTAGTTTGAAACTGTTACGAGGATTACAAGAAAAATAGACGTTTCAGGTTTTAGGCAGGCTTTACCTACTTTATCACTTAAAGTTTTCAGCTAAAACACTTTGGAGTGAATAATTGACATGAAATAATTTCTATTACCATTATTGAAATAGTGTATACTAGAGAGTGTAATTATAATATATACTTTTGTTTTTACACACATTTTTCAGAATTTGCCTCTCACTACTTTCATGACTTTTGAAGCGAATATGTCGTCATTGATTGAAGAAAAAAAGTATTTGGAAACCTCTATGTCATTTTTAAGACCTGTCAATAGACGCAGTCATAGTTTTATACGTAGTTTTTACAACTTCTGCGGTCACTCAAAAGCCCCATACCTCAATAACTAAATATTACTCCATAGTTCTTTTCTACATTCTAGAAACACACATTTTTTTCTGAATTTTCCTCCTCTTACTATAAAAATTTGAGGAACACCGCGGCAATTGTGGCAGGGTTCAGTGTGAGGAGATACATCTAAATTCCCTTTAAAATAAGTAACAATATTTAACTTATTAATAAATACATTGGTGGGTAACACAACAAGCTATCTTATCCAAAATAGTGAGACAAGCCCTACCGAAGCCCTAGGCACACCATACACTGTGAGACAATAATGAGAATCACTAATGACGCCAACACTATGTTCGAACAATGAAGGAGCTAATCCGATCTCAGCAAGAAGCGGGACAAACGTGACCGACATAAGCCTGATACACCACGGTAATAATATCTACAGTACTGTATCTTCATGCAAACGGTCGGAACGCGAGTCATACCTACGCCCCTCGAGTTTGGTACCCACTCGGTACCCAAGAAGTCACGAATGCGCCGCACTGACGAACGAACGTTGTGATGGTTTTGTAAGCAGTAAGCGTGCGATTTGTGAATATTTGATTGAAATAAGAACAACTATTTACTAAATATGGCAAAGAGTTATTATTGATGATTTAGGTACCTACGCTCGCGTTAAAAAAGTCTCAAATTTAAAATTTTTATTAAATCTACTAATCAAAAGACAACTTCTATTTTGTATTGAACACTTCTTATTTCATTCAAAACTATCTTCATTTTTTTAAATAAAAAAATATAATATTACAATCACAAAACTAAAAAGAAACTCAACTACGTAGATGAAATTAAAATACTGTAAGCGCGGCAGCCCTGTCGTTTGCGAGCGTACCGCCCGGCTGTAGGTAATTATTTCAAGGACGGGGCCGAGTCACAATACTTTATATATTTAAACTGTGGTTATTCCCTTTTGAGATACTAAGCTCCTGGTACTACTTCTAAATACGTAATATCAGTAACCTATTGATAATGCGGACACATGTTACAAAACGGATATTACTTCTTCTATATTAATTTCCCTATCCGAAAACCGACCTTACTTATACCATTTTCTCTCTCATACGATTAAAATTCGGAAATTCATTTCTTTGAGGGTTTTTTATACGCGTGAGTTGGTGCTTAAAGGAGATTGGATATCATACGCATGCTTTTTGTTACCATAAACATTGTGAAATAGAGGACAATTCGGTTGTTAGAAGCTTATTTTGCGAGATAGTTGGAAAAATCGTATTGTTTCAAAAATCTTTGGTTCAAAAGTAATGTTAAAAAAAATATTTGCTAATCATTTAGTTTATCCAACGATACCAATTAATTGTGTTATAGTTATTATTTAGTGGGACTGGGCTGGCCATGCCTGCTGCATGCCTGACGAGTTGTGGGCCAAAATAACCACGATGTGGAGCCCTGACACAACCAGAAGACGACGCGGTAGACCTCGCAGGAGATGGCGGGACGAGCTGGACAAAACTAACGACCAGTGGATCACATTGGCCCTGGATCGAAGAATTTGGGAGTCATGGAGAGAGGCCTCTGCCCAGCAGTGGGATGACACTGGCTAACAGTATCAGTATTAGTCTAGTTATTATTTACATAATTTTAAGCATCAAGTCTAAGTACATACTAATTATTCGCCCTATCGTATTATTAGTATTGTTTGTTTATTTATTTTGTATATTTTTAAGGGTGTTTTTAATGCCAAATAAACACAATTTTCTCTCTTTCTTCTTCCACGCATTCATAGACTTGAACAATGCAATTACCCAACTATTGAGTGTTATTACGCTCAATAGTTGGGTGGTTGGTTTTAAATTAAAATATTTCAGAAAGGGCACGCCTGAAATCTAATTTCCTTTCCGAAGATGAGGTGCTTTATAATCTGTCTCTGTAATTTTATCGAATTTCTTGTGATCGGGAGGAGTTCGTTGTTCCCATGGTAACAAACAGGAAGTATATGTATATGGTTTGTTTCTAAAGATTTTAATGGAGAACAACGTTGTGATGAGTCGTGAATTGCGATAACGATTTCAAAAGTTATATGTCTTTCTAATTTTCATTTAAAGCTCTGAAGTTATACAAGGTGTAAACAGACCCTTCCCGAAGTCATCAACCAAGCATTATACACAAACTACTCAAAAAAAATTGCTAGAAATCGACTTTTTTTTTGGAGTGAAAAATCACGTTTTACGGTAGGACTCAATGTAACGCACTCAGAACATTGTGCTGGTGGATGCAATGAATAGTACGGGGATAGCGAAGGTATTTAAGTAAAATTATAACATAAAAACTTACATTAAAAAAAACAACTTGTGAAAAGTGGGTACTTTTCCCCCACTATCTCCCTAACTAGAAGGTTCCCAAGTATGGTCTAGAACAAAAAAAATATCGCAATCACGGGGAGAACAAGTAGCTTAAGGATATTTTTACACCTATTATAGTAATCATCATATGGCTAGCCTTTTTCAACATGCTAAGGTCGGCTTTCAGTCTAATCGGATGCAGCTGAATCCAGTATTGTACATGGAGTGACTGCCTATCTGACCTCTACGACACAATAACTGGGTCCTTCTTCCAGACTGGTGGTCAGACTCTCGGACTTCTGGCTATCCTTAACGACTGCAATTCAAATACAAATGACAGCCGGGACCAAGTCCTTAACGATTGACGAAACGATGATTGGTCATCCATCTACGGATCGATCTCTGCAAGCTGTTGCTGAACCTTGAAGATCGATCAGTACGGCTGTTCTTATTTCACCAAGCCCTTATTACCAACAATAACATATGACCCCACATTCACACTAGTAATTGACTGTGAACTGTTTTATGTCCGCACATCACCATCTCAGGTCCAGTTGAAAACCAGCGTCGGGCACTAGCTGCTCGGCAGTTTGCTGAACTGGGCCTATTTGGCGTAGCCGTGAGACACACAATAATATCTCCTTTTTTTTTTTATTTTGTTGTTTTGTTTTAAAATTTTTATTGTATATATTTAAGATTTTTTAATTTTTTAAATATGTTTTTTGTGCTTGTTGTGTGCACTTGTGGCATGGGCCAAATAAATATATTTTCTTTCTTTCTTCTTTCTTTAATTCCTGAAGGGTTTGGCAGAGGTATACCTAGCAGTACACCCACATTTCGCCAGTTATGTTTAAGTCCCAAGTATTCAGAAGTGATCCTATTGCCATCATCATTGCTGGGTATAGGCCTCTCTTTGCTTGTGCCAAGCTCCACATTCTTGTGCTAGCCTCATACAGGCCAGCCATCAACCGGGAACAAATACAGCATCCGTGACTGCTACTCAGAGTTATTAAATCAAATCAAATCATTTATTTTGCTTGAATATGGGTACACATAAGTATGAAACACAACAATATAGCTCAGGACCATATCCTACCCTAAAAAATAAAAAAAAATGCACATATTATAATTTAAATTTAAAAAATCATGTGGAATTGAAGTGTCACAAATTAAAACAAACGAAACATTACATAAGTACATAACATTACATTATGAGGTTGCAGGGATCCGCTGGATGCGAGTCGCACGGGACCGGTCAATGTGGCGACACTTGGGGGAGGCCTATGTCCAGCAGTGGACGTCTTTCGGCTGAAGTGATGATGATGATGAGGTCAGAAATTAAATTAATTACATTTATCATTTAAGTAGGAATACAGAGATGTCACCAGCCAGTCTTGATTAACAGAACCTTAATAAACATTAAATAAATACCAGCTGTTATTCGAAGAAAATCTGCGATAATATCTGACTTTGTTCACAGAACTTACTACGTTAGCATAATAAAAAACCGGTTCAGTCTCACTTAAGGAATTAAGAGATATCCGGCGAGCTTGATTTTTAAACTTTTTTTAAATGTCTTAAAATTTACTGAATAGGCGCTTAAACGGTTTATGTTGGCTTCACGGCATTACGCAAGGAGGTAGGTAGGGGATCTAATACATCTGGCAGTTAAGTATTTAATTTCTTTCAGACATTTTAAAGATGCCTTTTTTAAAGATCTCTTTTCAATTTGTGTGGTCGGCCAAGAGTGAATATCAAA
Source organism: Noctua janthe (assembly GCA_910589295.1). Lineage (NCBI taxonomy): Eukaryota > Metazoa > Arthropoda > Insecta > Lepidoptera > Noctuidae > Noctua > Noctua janthe. The sequence goes on from OU342573.1 coordinate 14,036,020, forward strand.
TGAAAACCTTTATTGATTGTAATCTTTTATGAAGAGCACATTTATCTCGTTTTAGACGATTGTGTGTGGTCATTAAAATAATGATTATGGTCGAACAAGAATTATAAGAAAAAGAGCATCAAAAAAGTAGGTGCCTACATTTATTCAGTATTTCAGTAATTTTTATCAAACAATTTTCCTAGAAAACACAGTAAAAAAATATAAAAAATATTGTAAACTAAAAAAATAATTCATATAGAGAGATGCGCTTCTCTGCTACGCCGTTTTTGCGCCAGCCCCACTCTTAGAACGTTGGCTGATAGGTGGGACTTCCCGATCTTGGGGCGGTGGATACGACTGCACGCAGTCAAGTAGACATTCCCCAGGATCGGCGTGCCTCACGCAGCTTAGAGTAAATATTACTAACACTAGGGTATAAGTTTTCATTATCACTAACAAATATGGAAGGGATTCTGAAATAAATGTTTATTATTCTAATTATATTGAACTGAGAAAAAACTGCATTTTAACAATCACAATCACAATTTTTTCACATCATTATTTTTTACAACATTCAACCGTCATAAAAGGAATTGTACTGTACCCAACAAATAAATTCAGCTTTTCCACTGTTGAGCTTTTCACGTTATTAATCATTTTATTAAAATATCATAAACAGACGATTTTATCGGACAGACAAATAGCCTGAGAGAGCCTTTTATATTATGTTCGTTTTGTTTCCAACCGATTTATTATTGTGAAGCTTTCAATATCTGCCTTTTATTTGTAATTTTCGCAGTAAATATTCGGAGGTACTTACTCATTAATTATTCTGTCTCACGTTGAGATATAAGTTGTACTGCTACTGAGAAAATACTGATGGTAAAGCCCAATAACACTTTGCCCAACCCGGGAATCAAACGCAATCAGTCTGTCTGTCAGTCTATCAGTGTGTCAATCTATCTATCAGTCAGTCTGTCAGTCAGTCCGTCAGTCTATCAGTCTGCCAGTGGCCTGTCTGTCAGTCGGTCTGTCAGTCGGTCTGTCAGTCGGTCTGTCAGTCGGTATGTCAGTGGGTCTGTCAATCGGTTTGTCAGTCGGTCTGTCAGTAGGTCTGTCAGTCAGTCGGTCTGTCTGTCTGTTAGTCTGTATGTCAGTCTATCTGTCAGTGTCAGCCACAATTAAATTTCAAAGTTACGTTACTTTGAAATTCCATGGTGGCTGACACAATCAACTTGTTAAAATCTTAATTAGATTATCTAATTATCTTTAAATACTCCAACGTGACACGTTAAGATAGTATTAGTTTAAGAGCCAGTCACTCCGATCCAAAGCCACAGGATTACGCGGTTTAGCTGCGACCTAGTTTAGGAGCTCGAGGTCAAAAATGCGACGGAAAAGACGGTTTGTGTTTTTTTTAAGCAGAGGAAAGCAAAAGTAAGATGTCTGCTTTGTAAGACGTTTATGAACAAGCAAAAAAAAAACATTTTTAAACATAGGTGTGGCTTATTTTTAGTATTCTTCTCTGCAAACCATTTTAATTGGTCTAATTTATTACAATATGATATTATACAACATTATTTTTAGTATATGCGAAACCTGAATATAGTTTGTTCAGAATAAGTAACTGAATCGATTCCAATCATTTTTAAACCATGTTATAATTTTTCCCAAAAATATTTTTAAGAAGTTACAAGTTGGACACCGAGCGACATTAAGTACTCGTACCTATCGCAAAAATTTAGGTACCTACTGCCAATTTATTATTATCAATGAGCTCAAGATGACGCTGGAAGCGTGCTGCGCGCATGCGTGCGCGCGCTGCTTGGTTAACACGTTTTTGCGCGGACAATCAGGTAACAGAACAAGCTTATAACTTTGTGATTTTTCATGATACAGTTTTGAAATTTTGTACACAGATTCTTTACATAAAAATACTCTAGACACGCGTTTCAGGTTTCGCATATACTAAAACTAAGGTTGTATAAGAATATTAAATAGGCACACAAATTTAATTTACTTTTTCTTTTTCTTTTATATACGTATTTAAAAATCCAGTTATTAGTTCCAGGATAATGACCGTTGTATAGGTATTGTATTTGTGTTGTTACTAGCTAGTTTTAATTTTTTTTAATTGTAATCTGTGGAGAACGTAGTTGGTAGCATAATTGTTTTAAAATGTTATATTTATGATATTGTGACTTATTTTTATTGTGCTACTGTTTGTTTTTCCTTAAATAAATAAATTATACCCCACATCACAGCGGTGCATAATAAATAACTAGTCCGCCATCTTTAGGAGTCCGCCATTTTGAATTAAGAATGACGTTACGCAGCTAACCATGCATTGTCATTAAAACTAAACGTGTATGCAAAAATTCAGCTCAATTAGTTGAGGATGAGGATTACTGTTTTAAGCTGTAAGATTTGACCAAAACACACATTGCAAGTTAAATATGATGAACTGATAAATCTATTCACATTAGTGTTGGGTAATACTCCTTGGTAAGACTGGTTGTAAGACTTTCGGGCTGACTACCTGTAACTACTGTCAGAGATCTACAAATGACAGCCGGAACCAATAGTTTAGCATGCTTTCCGAGGCACGGACGAAACTTGTTATGTGGTGGTCACCCATCCACAGACCAACCTAGTTAGGCGCGGCTTAACCTGAAGATTGAGCCGAGCGGCTGTTATTATTTGGCTATGAGCCCCTCCTGGAGTAGGACATAGGAAATAATATTTAATCCAGGTCATAAGTACACGTGGAATAATTTTCTAGCTCCAGCAGCTGGTTCTACATCTTCGTATCGTATACCTACCCCCCCTGTATTCTGCTCCAACTTGTAACACATACCTCATTATAAAGCTTCATCCCCCGCGCAAGCATCAAACACAAAATCAAATCACCAATCCAATTTGTATCTTATATCCGCGTAATAAGATTTATTATTATACGCTCAAGAACATTGTTGCAAGTGGCAACTAAGCTTGTGGAAAATGAACGTAAGAGACTGGTTTCATCCAATAAATATTGTGCCTTGAGACGTAAATGTAAGGTACTTTTCAGATTGATGAAGTTTTAATGCAAGCGGAATGGAAGATTCCAGAATAAACTGAAGGGTTTAGGAAGTTTACAGTTTAAATGTTGTTGCTTATTATTTTAGAAGCTCGGTAAGATCAAAGATGATATTTTATCTCAAAGTTATTATTTTTGATGAGACAGGTTCAGTTAAAATGTTTGCTTCATTTTAAACACCTCCTGAAGTTACTGAATGACAGTTAGTGAATAATGAATGAACTTTTAACAGCTCGCTGTCGTTCCAGTTTTGTCTTCCTGAAATATGTAAGTCATATTGCTGGTGTAGAAAATTGTATGGTGGGTGTACAGAATTGTACCACTGGATACAGAACATGATTCTAAACCCACTGGTAAAGTATTCCTTCCATCCTGACTTGATCCTTGACTAATGACCTGAAGTCCTAACTCAAGGTTTGCGATCAAATAAGGACAACACCATATTATTATGATACTGCACTCTAGAGCTCAAATTGTTGACGTAGCTTATAGAGCTGCAAAACTAAAATGGGGCTGGGCTGGCCATATCTGCCAGAGCAAAGCTGTAATTCCGTATATCGCAAAACTGGAGCCCTGAGACAGCTAGACGAGGTTGCGGCAGACCGAGGAGAAGACGGCGGGACGCCTTAGATGGCATTATTATTAGAAGGAATGGGGGAGGCCTATGCCCGGGAATGGGACTGGTGAGGCTAACAAAAAAAAAAATGTTTCTGCTCATTATTGCATAATAGTACAGCTCAGACGCCGTGTAGTTTCATTTAAGTTTTATTAGTGAATAGTTCGGAGTGAGATTTATAATGAAAAGTATGGTTAATAGTTATCGTTTTGGATCCGTTATTGTTTAAATTATCCAAATACTAGACCACCCGGTACTGACACAATTTTTTTTCCAATAAGTGCTACAACTGTTAGAACATTATTCGTTAAAAATGCTGACAGTTTTCTTACGACACCCAAGAGAACACTACAAAAAAAATAAGTCCCTTAAAAAACCCTTAAATCATTAAGGCCTAACTGCTGGTGATTAAAAAGAAGCGAGTAGGTTCTCGACATCATCATCATTTTCTTGTCCTTATCCCAATTTATTTAGGGGCGGCGCAGCATGTCTTCTTCTTCCATACTCCTCTATTACTAGTCATCTCAGCAGTCACCTTCTTTCTAGCCATATGACCCGTCATACAGTCCATTTATCGTTTAGGTTTAGGTTGTTGACATCAATCTTTGTAATACTGGGATTTGTAAATTGAATAGAATTATTTTCAAAATTCGCGCAGTCAAAGATATCCTTGATTAGAAAAACTCGACGAGAACTGTTCGGTCGGAAGATCCTCCCTTATCTGTGGGGGATGCAGGACTTTACACCCTGTTCTTCATACACCTAGACCATAAATTTTTGTTGCTTGAGCACAGTTGATAAGTTAGTCGCTCACTCGTTGGCGGTGGGATAAGTGCTTGGGGAACAATATTCTCGACAAGAGACAAAGTATTAAAACAAAGTACAAAGTATTAAACAAGTATCAATAAATACTCAACGAAACCTACCAGTAAATTTCGTAACCCAACAATTAAAATCTGATTTTCATTTAAATTCAACGACATTTTAATCTCCACTGATTTCCAGTGGATTACATTTATTTAAATGAATGTCATATTTTGCAGAAAGATGTGCTACAATTTGAGTTTTATTCATTTTGGTTATACAACATTATTTTGAGTATATGCGAAACCTGAATATAGTTTGTTCAGAATAAGTAACTGAATCGATTCCAATAATTTTTAAACCATGTTATATTTTGTCCCAAACATATTTAAAAAAAGTTACAAGTCGTTCAAATGATTGCGATAGGTTTAGGTACCTAATGCCAAATTAGTATTATCAATGAGCTCGAGACGACGCTGGAGGCGCGCACGCATCGTCGCCGCGTGGTAACCACGTTTTTGTGCGGACAACCAGGTAACAGAACAAGCTTATAACTCTGTGATTTTTCATGATACAGTTTTGAAATTTTGTACATAGATTCTTTACATAAAAATACTAGACACGTATTTCAGATTTCGCATTTACTAAAATTAATGTTGTATAGAACCAACTTTAGCGTGTACGTAATAATTTATACCGAAAATTAAATAAATAACTGTATATTAATTTATTTAATAACTCAAAATGTCGACTCCTATTCACATCTGATTTCATACTAAAACTATGATTTGATTTTTCGGCGGTAAAACCGATCATTCAAACTTGCATACGCTATGAATTTCCAAAGGTCCTTTATTAGTGCATCCTCTTGCCAAGGAAAAACCAGCCCTTGGGTCGCGGGAAGTGTTCATTAAGCGTTTTGAAATTTCCTTGAAAAGGCTGTGAACAGCAAATGAACGTTAAGATTCGTACACAGTAATCTTCCCTTTTAAATTCTGGGCAAAGACACTCTGCAACCTTCGAATCAGCAAAAAAAAACCGGCCAAGTGCGAGTTGGACCGAGGGTTCCGTACACTTGTAGGTATTTTGTTATTAAACTTCATATTTACGGTTTTCAGATTCTAGGTCAATGTGAGGTGTGGTTTTGATCCCCTTGTGAAATCACAAAATATGCGACATAAACGGACATATCTTTTAGTCGCTTTGACTTACAAGTTTCACTGCTCCAAGGGGCAGACTTGAGTATTAGATGTTAATTTCAGCTTGATACCTCTCCGCGTTCCTGAGAAATAGGGTCTTGGCAGACAGACGGACAACAAAGTGATCCTAAAAGGGTTCGGTTTTTGCCAACTGAGGTACAGAACCCTAAAAAACGCAACTGCCAACGTCTTCCAAGATATTAGTAGCCACAAGTAGCCCTAAAATTAGCTAGTCAGACCACGAACAGGATTTAATCGTTTGGTTCGTACCCACCCTCATCGTTTGCGGAGTTTAATTGCTAATCGACTGAAAACGATAGAATACCTGATTAAGTTATACCTTTGTTCATATTATGAGGCTTGGTGACTAGAGTTCGGAGAAGACGCTGTTTGTAAAGGTCAGGGAAATTCACGGGCGATACTGGTGCGGGTCGGCCAGTGTAGTAATAAAGATGAATAGTCCGACGTGGTGTCAAGTCAGGAACACTTTGTGTTTGTTTGATCACTCCCTACGGGCCGGACTCCACCGAAACGGGGACGGAGAAGATGTGTTGTACACTTCTCGTCTCCGATTAGCTTTAGTGGAAACGGCTAAGCAGATAGCAGAGGAGATGTCTCGTATTTGTTTAGACCAGCGGAGGCGAGATGAGGTGTGAGCGGCGTGCTGTGAGCTGTGTGCTGTGAGCGGCGTGCGGTGAGCGGTGCGGTGTGAGCGGTGTGCCGCTTTACACCTCTCCTCTCCACTTCGCACATCTCCGCTTGTTTTGGCTTTGGTGGAGTTTGGGCCTTAGGCGGCACAAAACAGGTCCCTATGCTAGTTGAATTTAGTCCAATAAACTTTTTCACGGTGAGTTCTAAATCTACTAAGAAATACTTTCACAGACAAGTTCTACATTACTTTTTCTATTGAAATAAGTACAGAGGAAGTTTTCTACATTTACGATTATAAACTATGCATGATGTCACGAAGATTGCGACTGCATGGCTTGTAGTTTTCATGCCGCTGCATTTAAAGAGATTTATTTTCTAGAACGTTCTCGTAATGTTTTAGTGGGAGGGAAAATAGGCACTGAAATTAAATTGTGGTTTTTGTTGAAGTCCGTTTTGTTTACAGGAACATGAAATTTTCACTTACTTTTGATATTAGCTTTAACAATAGATGAGAAACCGACCTTTATACTACTCGTAATATTAATATGATTTCGGAAAAACGAAAATGTTATCAGCCTAGGCTAATTTATGAACAGTCACATTATGGTGCCGTTTAGATATGTCGGATATGTCAGGATTTTTTCCGTTAGGCTTGTGTATCATGTGGGCAGAAGATGAATTTCGTGGAATGAAAGCACACTGGGTGCGATACACTGTTTCTAGCAAAACTAACACCTTGATATTACAACTTAACACAATAAACACGGGCCGCAAACGAATCGGGTACAGTTCCAAGATCAGGTTCCGCCGCGATCAGAAATTGAATGTCACCTTCGCCTCGAGCTGACCAGGCCATCAGGGCTCTGTAGAAGCACGCTGTGGTGTGGGTAAACTTGTAAGTATGTCGCGTGACGTCACCACCGGCGCTATTGCGATTAATTTTTGTCCAAACTAACGACTAGATCCGACAGATATTATAGTATTTAGACAGTCAGATTATTTTTAAGCTCACTGCTTTGTTGTTGTAGTACTTACAAGCGCGACTGATGAGCATGAGGTCCTGTATTAAATTCCCAGGTCGGCCAAAGTGTTATTGGGTTTTTTCATAAGGAATTTCTTAGTAGCAGCCAAGAAGTTGAATTTGCATCCAATTGATGGCAATAGGTTCGCCCCGAAATGTGGGTGAACTATTATGTAAACTTCTGCCTAACGTAACCTTCCCAAAATAATATTATAGATTAACAGATTAAATATTCTCATTTCGAGACAGACGAAGAAAATGTATAGCTAACATAGCTTAGTACAAATAATTCCTGTAACGACATAATTATATTTTTTTGACTCTAACAATATTTTGCGGAGAATTTCCCCAAAAATAAATTACTACGAAATACATTCAACCAATTCGTTGTAGGAATTCATGAATCTTACTAATATTATAAATGCGAAAGTTTGTGCGAATGGATGGATAGATGGATGTTTGTTACTCTTTCACGCGAAAACTACTGAACGGATTTCGATGAAATTTGGCACTCAGATAGTTTATAACCTGGATTAAGAAATAGGATACTTTTTATCCCGGTAGTAAGATCTCGTGGGACAATTAACGAACTCCACGCGAGCGAAGACGAGGGCATTGGCTAGTTTTGTATAATTTTGTATTGTCAACCATCTAAAAATAGACTAGAACTGGCAACATAGACTAGCAAGTAATAAACAAAACATTTTTGGAACCGAACTCTGTGAGGTCACTTCGTAGCAATGACGTAGCACTTACAAGATTTTAATGAAAAAACTTTGCTGTCGTCATATTTTCATATCTTTGTCTTTTATAGGATGGGTTCACGGTCTTCTTATTATTAAAACCGAAAAAAAAAGACAATTAATAAAGACAGTTTATTCTATCAAATGCTTACGTTGTGGTTTAGTAAAAAGGGTAAGTATCTATTTTCTAGTCTAGCTGTAGCCCGCGACCTTCGTCCATGTGAAATTATTATAATAAAATATTACTTTCCTATTTAATTTAATTTTGTTAACAATTTTATGGGTTTTCATTTTTTGCATGGAATCCTTTTTCCATAATAACAGTAGCCTAATTGCCAGTCAGCCAACTCCTTATAACATAAGCTATTTGCCAGAGAAAGTCCCGTCAAAATCGGTCCACTCATTTCGGAGACTATCCGGAACAAACAAACAGAAAGACGGACAAATAAAAATATAAAGAAAATGTTTTTTTTTTGTTATGTGTACCATAATATACATGTATACTTTCATCTGCAATCAGTAAAAAGCTGTTATTTTAAAATTACAGACCGACACATCAATTTTAATTAATTGTAGGTATGTTTAGAAGATAATATGTGAAGAAAAAAAAAATAAGATATTTCGAGAGCTGTGAGCAGGGTGCGATGGTCTAATTGGTTAAGACGTCCGGTGTACAGAATCGGAAGGTCGCAGGTTCAAACCCAGCTCGCACTCGAATTTTTCTTTCCATGTCAAAAGCAATATGTATAGATTTGACATAACACATTGTTACACTTGATACGGATCACTCTAATTGACCAGCACCAGAAGCCAATAGTCATTGTTTTTTCTGAAACCAGTATTTCAGAAAACCTTCCTAGTAAAACAGCTTGAATTTTACTCAGCCATAAGTAATAAAGTTTAAAGATAACAATATTCCTGCCGAACATAAAATGGCGGATCGAAGCTAAACTGGCAAAAAAGGAACAAAAGATATGCGAGTTCACCCTTGCCATTCGATTTGGCATACACCCAATATACATTAGTGGCACTATATTCAGTTAAATTTAAAATTTTCGAAGGAATATAGCAGGAATAGTAGCTTAGCATATGGCTTTACCCGTTTCTATCAAATTATTTTCAATCGTTTTTCATTTTAATGGCATTTTGCGGTTGTTTAAATTATTTCGTTCTTTGGACGAACTTGGAAGACATAGATTGTAGCAGCTAGCTTGTATCCTCGTACGGTTGTTATCCACCATAAGGATGGGAAGTTGGCCATCAGTGAATTTCACATGTCTTTAAAAACAGATTTTAATTAAGGCTCAACATTAAAAAATAATGAAACACATAATATAATATCACCACCTGTAATCCCGGCAGGGTTAGGCAGAGGTCTTCCTAATAGTACACCCACATTTTGCCAGTTATGTTTAAGACCCATGTTTTAAGGGGCGAGCCTATTGCCATCCAAACCGGACACGAATCCAGACTCCGTGGCTGCTACTGAGAATTTCCTGATAAAAAAAACCCAATAACACTTTTCCCTACCTGGGAATCGAACCCAGGATCTCATGCTCAGCAGTCGCGCTTGCGAACACTCGACCAACGAAGCAGTAAATAAATAATCAAAATATCTAATAATGAAATTACCTTGCCTCGCCTACAGACCATCTGCATGCCGTAAACTAAATAACTGAAAATTACCAAGAGTTCAATATGCCGATATATCTGGCCTTCATTGACTATTCTCAAGCTTTTGATAGTTTGACACACAATGCAAAATTTACCTTATTGAACAACCAAGAAATCGATTCCACCTACATGAACCTACTTCGCAATCAACCTACCTGGCAACGTATATCTGAACACTGCCTCAATTAAATTACAAACAGCCGGACCACGGTTCTTCATAGAAAAAAAACGTAGGAACCCGCTTTCACGCTAAGCAAAGCTAACATCTAGTTGGAGAGAAACGGTATTGATATCGGCGAGGCATGGTTAACAAATCTCCGCTTCGCTGACGATATTATCGTATTCTCCACAACAGTGGCAAAATTAGACCTAATGTTAAACTAGCTGAGTGATGCAAGCCTTATTTTTTTTTTTAGAATGAGAAATCATCAAATGACCTCGCCCCCCTCCTGCTCTGGGCGGAGCGCAGCGGGTGGAGCGGAGCGGGCGGTGTGGAGCGGGCGGTGTGGAGCGGGGCGGGTGTAGCGGAGCGGGATTGTCAGTCTTGTACTGACTAAAACCCATCCATGGTCCTTCTTTGCCCTTTGTGCTCCAGGGCCGCGGTATCTCTTTCGAACAGCCCAGCAGTCCCGGCAGGCATCGGCCCTTGCGGACCCCTTCCTTGTTGCTGACATCTCTTTGAGGCGCGCGTGGATCACGAACGCGCCGTCGATACGGCCTGTCGTTAGAATACGGCCGGACGGCGAGCTAGCCCATTACTCACCATACACAGGCCCGCGTCTACGGTGGCCGGAGGCCACCACGTGGCCCCCGACTCCCGTGGGGGCTGGGACCGGAAGTTCTTTCCCTCAGTGATGCAAACCTTTAGGTTGGACTCGCAATTGACCCTAAGCATTGAATAAAAAAAAAGAATGGTGAAGAATTGAAATATGTTCATGAATACATCTACTTGGGCCAGTTAGTCTCTTTCCAGTTCAGACAAAGAAGATAACTACGTTATAAGACAAGACGAAAATGCCCGAAGGAGCTACTGGTCCATGAAAGAGCTTATGAAGGGAGAAGGAAAACCTTTATAAGCTCAAGGCAAAGTAACGGTGGCTGGTCCTGGCCTTTGTCCAGCAGTGGGTAGACGCAAAATAACAGTAACAGTAATAAAATAACATGGATCTTAAGAACAACACAACATGGAGTTAAGACACAAATGAAACAGAATTTGATTAAAATTCGTCAGTTGAGACAATAAGATATAATCCAATGGTGGCCAAACAGGCTTTAAACAAAAATAAAATGTGTGGTCCAAAATAATAATGTTAATGTAATTTTTGACTTTTTCATTAAATTAGTTCGGCATCAGTAATAAAATTATTACTGTTGCCATATTCGAAAAATAACGAATTTTGGTAAACCTGCTGGAAAACCGTTCGTATTAACTCACACCCCATTTCATTTTAATCCCTTTAATTAATATTGTAAATATTAAATTATTGAAAATCAACATAAAAGTTAAAACCGAGTTCTATGGAAATATTAAAAATAAAGAACACTTTGATTGTGACAAGGAAAGAGCAACCTTATCGTAATGGAAATAAAGATCAGGGGTCAAAGGTTGTGGAGGTAAGATAGGTAAGCATCACCATCTTCCTGCCCTTGTCCCATGTTACTTGGGGTCGGCGCAACACTTTCGTTTCATCCATTCTCCTCTGTCAACTGTCACGCTATCATTAACTCCTTTTTCTTTCATATCATTCCTCACACAATGCATCCACCGTTTCCTTGGTCTTCCTCTCCCTCTCCATCCATCAACGTTTATATTCATCACTCTTTTAGTCACATACAATTCGTCCCTCCTCATCACATGCCCATACCATGACAGTCGATTCCCTAACTTTTCTGTCGCTCTATGAAAAGTATGGTTTTCAGCTGTATTCGGTTAGATTTGCAGCCGAACCCTGCTTGGAAACGACTTTATTTTTGAGTCAAAATCACGTTTTACGGTAGGACTCAAAGTAACTCACTCAAATTTTGTGCTAAAGTAAAGTTAAGTATCACAGTAAACACTTGTTATTAAAAGGAAACTTGTGAAAAAGTTGGAACTTTGACCCCCAATATCTCCATAACTAGAAGGTTCCCAAGTGTGGTCCAAAAAAAAAAAATCGCAATGATGGGACGAACAAGTGCCTTTCGGTTTCTTTAAGGGTTTATTTACACCCATAATGATCTCACTTTACCCAGGAGTGGGACAATACGGGTTGACTAAAAAACAAAATGATTTCATTTTTCCGATATTTTCTGATCTCAGGATTAGAATTCTAAAGCAAGATTTAAAAATATAAGCTTACACAAAGTACCTTATACTTCTAAAACAAATCTTGAAGGCGTTAGATTAAAAGACGTTTCACTTTAACAGCCAGAACGAAGGAGATTACATTTGGTTTTATTTCTCTTTCGCTTGTAACGTCCATTTTGTTAATGGTTTTTGTATTAACTAAACATTTGAGAGGGAATTGCGTGTTTTAGATTTTGCTGTTTGTGTTAACAGAGTTACTGGTATAGATAAATTGGATTCAGTATGGAAGTTCCAGATGCAATGACAAGTGAAAGAGAAAAAAACACATAAACATGACAAAATGGGGTATTCCTCAAAGCGCAACTATTTTCAAGCGCAACCAACTAAGCGCAACTAAATTATTCCTCGAAGCGCAACCTAATAATGGGAATGGTTCCGCTTCGAAGAAAAATTTAGTTGCGCTTAGTTGGTTGAGCTTAAAAGTAGTTGCGGTTTGAAGAATACCCCGACAAAATAGGCATAAAAATAACAATTAGGTAGTTTGAAAATGCTTTGCAGCCATTCAGCCCTACTTTTAGTATAGTTTCCTTTATTCATTTATCTTATAACGGGTATAAAAGTACCTTAATGAAGCCGAAAGTCACATCTTTTCCCCGTCGTTGCGATTTTTCGTTTGTTCTAGACCATACCTGGGAACCTTCTAGTTATGGAGATATTGGTATCAAAACTCCGACTTGTTTTTTTTTTTTTAATATTGTATTAGTGTTATAACTTCACTTTAATTACCTCCACGACCACCGAACTATTCAATGCATCCATCAGCACAGTATTTTGAGTGTGTTACATTGAGTCCTACCGTAAAACGTGATTAATCACCCAAAAAAAAATCGTTTCCCAACAATAATTTTTGCGTAGGATTACTAGTTTGATGTACATAAACATTGGTTGCCGGGTTCGTGAAGGGTCCGTTTACACCTTGTGATCGGTGATCAGGGCTCTATGGATAGGAACCTCCTAACTATGCTGTCGTTTTCGTATACTGAATTCTGATACAAGAATTTCATTAAAAGTAATAATTAATGCCGGTTTTTATCCAGTCACACTATGTTTGAAAGATATTTTTTATTTGTTTGTCAGAACTGGGCATAGGCCTTCCTGCACTCCTTCCAAAGATCACGCTTCTGTGCTACTTCTTTCCAATTCTCAAGGAAAATACCCAGTTCGTCCCGCCATCTCCTTCGTGGTCTGTTTCAGGGCACGGAGGCCTTTGCCCAGCAGTGGGACAATGTGGGCTAGCAATAATAACATAATACTTGTCAGAACTGCGGAATAAGAGACATGGTCTAATTGAAAAATCATACAGGTAAGTTTAAATACTGGAAGGCGGGTAGTTTGGGACTCGGGTCTTCCAGCAGTCACATAATATAGTATTTGCTATGACCTACATTTGCCTCAACTCCACCATTCACCCAAAAACCGCAACTCCAACATTTAACTTAAACTCCCCCAAAAAATAGCCTACCCCAAAAAAACAACAAAAGAGCCTAACTAACAAAAAAAGACTCCCATTAACCGTCACGCGATTCTCGCCTTTAACGACAACACAATGGTGCACATATTCGTAACAACGGTACATCTGTAAGTTGTATGAATAGATTTGTACAAAAGAAAGGCGTATTCTCTTTCAGGTGTATAAGGCATTCTGTTATATAAACCAGGGCAACGCATTGTTGGGAAACAATGGTAGTTTAACAGAATGTTGGTTTGTTTCTTTATCTAATTTCTGTTGTGTACGTCCGTAGGTTTACGGGCTAAGCAGTGGTAGCGGGTTCGAGACCGTTCAGATTTGAAAATATACTTGTTGGATCCGGTCTGTACTAACGTACAGACATAAAATGAATTGGAAAGCACGCCTGTGTGCAGTGGTGACATCACGCGACCTACTTACCAGTCTACCCGCAACACAGCGTGCTTCTACAGAGCCCTGATGTTCTATTCGAGAGAGGGCGACAGTCAATGTCTGATCGCGGCGGAGTTGAGACGTCTTGGCACTGTATCCGATTCATTATGCCCCGTGTTATTGTGTTAAGTTGTAATTTTAAGTAATTCGTTCAAAATCAAAATCAAACAAAATCAAAACATTTATTTCAAGTAGGCCAGTTACAGGCACTTTTGAATTGTCGAAACAAAGATAACAGTAAAATATAGCTACAGTCCCAGTCACAAGGCACAAAAACTGTGAATATAGTATATATATTACTGTCTTTATTTTGCCCTTTCGAGTTTTTTTAGCAAATGAGAAAGTTGTCTAAGTACATTATTTCCAGTGCATCTAAGTTACCTATTTTTTGGAAGGGTGTAGTGGCATGTAATTTACACATATTTGGCAATTGACTGACGCCGTTTTACCGACATCAACACGTTATTGGAGATATTAACCACAAACTTATGGTATAAAACAGCTGCCGCGACATATTTTTCATAATAAAATCGAATGTTGATAGTTCACGAAAATTCTTGAAATTCATGACAATTCGCATCACCCCGCCGATTCAGCTGGTGTGTCATGTGTCAAAATCTTGTCGAGCATAGTGGTTAAACTATATTTATCACTACCCGTACTAACTGTCTCTAACTATCATATTATGTATATCTCATGCATATTACAATAGGAGGACAGGAGCTGTGTATTAAGATACGCGTGCGATATGATATTTAGCGACAGTTAGTATGACCAGCGGTAGCTGTCTTTTACAATTGTGAGTTTTTGGTACAAGTTCACATTCAATTGTTTTGCTAGATTCTACCATAGTGCCTCAATTACTTTATTTTCGAGTAAAACTTTCAAAAGTTAAATTACTAACCACATTTCCACTTTAATTCCATGAATCAACAGTATCAAGTTTTCTGAAATTATTGTGCTCCTGAAAATTTTTAATACATACACGATCAGCGAATTAATTAATTGCATTCCAATCATTGCGAGTGTTTGATATTCCATTTATCTCTGATTCGACGGTGAAGACTTCGGGCATACGAATTAATTTTAAATGTAAGCATTTTTGTTGTTATTTAATGGAGTAATTATCCATTTCATTTTGTGTAATTTAAACGAGATAGTTTATAGTAAGAATGATCATAATTACTGATGGCATTTTCATCATTAAAGTACGAAAAAAAATTAAAACTAGATAATTAGTCCGTTGATGATGATGATGATGATGATGAATTAGTCCGTATAGTAGAGAATCTTCACTGTAAGTTCTGTTTAATGGATGAAAACTATTTTATATCACACTACCTGTTGCCCGCGACCTTCATCCTTGAAAATTTTTTATAGCCTATAACCTTCTTCAATAAATGGGCTATCCAACACTAAAATAATTTTTCAAATCGAACCAGTAGTTCCTGAGATTAGCCCGTTCAACCAAACAAACAAACTCTTCAGCTTTTTTAATATTACCTAGTATAGAAGTATAGATTTAGTATGTTAAAAAATATGGCGCGAGTGAGTTGGCTAAAAAATTTCTGGGCAAACTATTATTAATTAGTAGTCACGGAGCCTTATGCCATCCCCCTATTCGCCATTAAATAAATTAAATTTTAATTAATTAATTAATCTGCCGGGCGTTTTCCCAACTATGTTGAGGTCGGCTTCCATTCTTAACTGAATGCAGCTGATACCAGTATTTTCCATTGAGCGCCTATCTGATCTCCACAACCCAGTTTTTACTGAGAAATACCATACCCTTTAGTGTGACTGTTGTCTGACTTTCAGGCCACTGACTAGCTGTAACGACTGTCAAAGATCTACAAATGTTAGCCGGGACTAAGACCTACCGTTTTTCTGGGACACGTATGAAATTAGGTATGCAATGTTCTAGGTATTATAGTCTGGATCTCTTCAAAGTTTGAGTGAATCGGTTTCTTCGAGGAAAGCGTGCTTCACATCAGGCGAGATGCGGCTAAAAGCTAGCTTATTTAGCGTAAAAAAACACCTCACTAAAAGCTTAAAAGTTATTTCAAAAATCAAAACTAATCTTCGAATGGCTTGGCACTAAATCTAAAAGCTTTTATCGGCTTTGGATGACATGTAAAACTAAAACAAACACTTCAGGAACTTGAAGTTAAAATGAGGTTTTATTCGAATAGTTCCCCATGTTCTTCATAACACTTATGTAAGTCGTTAAAAGTGACATTAAGGTGGTACTAAGATGGTACTTTAGTGTTTTAGTGGGACTAAAGATTGTGATGTTGACGGTACTGATAGTGGCATTTATGTGGAGTTTGTTTGGAAGTTCTGAAGAAGATTTTAGATCGTAATTCCTTTAATGCCGGTTTTCAGTAACCTCACACAGAGCGACGTATGCAGAGAACCTAGCGAACATCTCTTGTTTCATCATTTGATTCTCATGTTTCTTTTATCCTATTTTGCTTTTAAATCGTGATTTTTACCCAAGTTTAGTATTTAATTTAATTACAACTATTTTTTTTTACTGCCTCGTTGATCTAGTGGTCGTAAGCGCGACTGCTAAGCAAATGATCCTGGGTTCGATTCCCAGGTCGAGCAAAGTGTTATTGGGTTTTTCCATCAGGAATTTGAATTTGGAAGTTTAGATTTGTGCCACGTTGACAGCAATAGGCTCGCGCCCTATTACATGGAATATTAAAAGATAACTGGCAGAATTGTGGGTGTACTATAAGTTACACCTCTGCCTAATCCTTCGGGGATTACAGGCGTGATGTTATGTATGAAGTATTTGTCATTGTCCATTGTCAGTCAGTCTGCATTTTATTTGTACCGTTTTAACTGAACCTATTGAACTGCTGTATACACTGATCATGCCTCGTTTACACTAACAGTTTTATTTCACCAAAAATTCACCGTAATCATGAACCACCAAAAAACACATCTTTAAAAACTAACGAATGTTTAATAAATCCCCAGATACTCCAGTAAACAAATCGGGCAGTTAATCTCTGGTTAAATGTATCGTTGCGATCAGTGAATAGGTCCGAACAAATGGCACGGAAAAAGGGTTCGGCCGATGGCAACAAATAACAGACAAATGGTGTCGCCTAAGCGGTTGACGGTAGACGGGCAACTTTTTTGTGGTGCGGATGTTGAAGGCGATGGTTGGGCAACTATTTGGTAACTTTTTTTGATGTTTAATTAGATAAAAATAAGTCTAAATAGTTTACCAAGAAGAATTGGAGTTAAGTTTGTTCGTAATCAATATGTTGTATTTTTGTTAGCTTATGTAAGTTATTGTATCTTGGTGGTGGTAACATCGCATTGGCGTTATAGCTGTAAAGGTAATAATTTTAAATAAATAAATGTTACTGTGCCCAATACTGGGGCACAAGCTTTCTTTGTGTGGGATCCAGTGGGACAATCCACTACACGGATCCATTACGGGTTGGTGGTTATCACATCTTCGGATTTTTGCTTTTAGGACATGTCGACCATAAGTAAATAGTCTCGTCCTTGGGTAAGTACTTTTCTTTTTCATAAAAAAATGCAACTTTTTTTTACAATTAAGTACGTATTTTTTTTGCGACGTTCTTCGGTGACCAATTTAAGACCTAACATTTTTGATTGACCGATTCTTAACTTTTCATTGTTATCAGCTGCTTTTCCTATATACAGAATGAATCATTTTGAATATTTTCAGAATGGTGTATTAATACAGTTTGTGTTTTTTTTCCGAAATCAATGGGTCCGATTCCTGGCTAGGAATATTGATTTTTCAAAAATCTAATGATGTAGTTTTAGTTTTCATCAAAATCGGGCTCGAGACTTCTTTGAGTATTTTCCGCTATTCCTCATAGTTTCGGATTTGGCCGTCCACGCCCACGTGAAAAATTAAAGAAAGGTTTTTTTGATAAACAACATTTTGCAGCCCGTCTGCACAAAACCTTTTTGTGAAAATTCTAATTACGAACGCAGAACGGCATCTAGGCACCTAAAACGTAATAAATAAGACCATCTAAATAGGCCCCAGATCCTATGTTTCTATTTGTTCCGGGATATTTATAGCTCCTATTTCCAGAATTAGGTCCTTTTCTTAATCCTTCCCCTTTTTCCTTATCAAAGACGGTTTTACTTTGGGTAACTTTTGAGGCGACGTTTAGTGATATTAATTATGAACGGTGTCTTGACTATTTACTGGCTATTTGTTAACGTGGAACCGCCAGGGTAGCCCGCAAAATTCAAATTCTCTTACGGTTTTAGAAATTTACAGGCCAGTGTCGGATTGTGTTTTGATTAAGCCCGGCTTTAGAGAGGTATAGTCATTAAATTCAATTAATGATTATAATTCTGTAACGACATACGTGTTACGGTTACAAATCATATTTTGTTTCAGGTATAGCCTGAAATTGAGAGCACGGCATAAACTGAAGATCGATCCGAGCGTCTGTTATTATTTAGCCACGAGCTCCTCACAAAATTGTCACAGTAATAATTGTGAAACAGAAGACAATCGGTGGAACCATTGAGAATCCCATGGCATTATTCCGAACCCAGTTTTACGATGTCCGTGGTAAATAATTGGGTAGTTCTATTGGGCAGGGACCGCAGAATGTAACGAGTCGTTAATTTTAACTGTGGTTTGTGTTACTGAATTTGACTTGATACTTTTAAGGGGCTTTGCAGTAATAGAGCCAAGTTTTCTGGAGAAAATTTTGTTATAAGTTTTTAAACTATCATCAAGGGCAAGAGAATGGTGATGGTCACTAACATTGTGATTAACACTAGAAACGGGATATTTATTTATTTATTTTGCAAACATGTAAAAAACTGGTTAGTAGGCATGCATTCAAATTTCAAGTCACAGTATTAAGACATGCACCCTGTTGGACACTGCAAATTTTATATATCATATTATCAAATTACATAATTATGTATTTACTCTAATTATTTCAATTAATTATACTAAACATAATATACCATAATATGATATGCCATGATATTTGCCATGTTTACTGGTTGTTTTGTTTTGTTTGAAATATCGGGGACTCAAAAGAATCAGTAAACATGCTAAATATCCCGTTTCTAGTGTTAATGATAACAGCAATATTTTTGTTTTCTTGTAATGTGAAATACAGATTGTCTAATACATAACATCACGACTGTAATCCTAGAAGGGTTAGGCAGAGGTATACCTAATAGTACACAAACATTTCGCCACAGATGTTTTTTTGTAAGTCTCTTGTAATACGGGCGAATCGGGCACAAATCCAGACTGAGTGGCTGTTACTGAGAAATTAGTGATGAAAAAAATTAATAAAACTTTGCCTGACCTGGAATCGAATCCAGGACCTTATACTCAGCGGTCGCACTACCGACCACTAGGCCAACGAGGCTGTCCAATTGCTACATTTGTTATGGAATTAAGTTCACTTTAGTACCATTTATGTACATTATAAACACATAACATTACATCACGCCTGTTATTTCTGAATGGTTAAACATAGATGCATCAATAATTTACTCACAATTTGCCAGTTTTGTTTAAGTTCTAAGAGTAATAAGGGGCGCGCCTATTGTCATCAATCGGGAATAAGTCTTGACTCCGAAATTTTCCTAATAGAACTAAACTTTAAACTCAGCAGTAGCGTTTGTGACCCCTGACTACTGGACCACGAGTTAAATGCAGCAGCACCATAACAGCCTTATAGTACCATAGCAACTTTGATTGGCTGACTTGATTGACGATACTCCTCGGTAAGACTTGTTGTCAGACTTTTCGTCATATGCCTACCCTTTTCCCAACTATGCTGGGGTCAGCTTCCAGGCTAACCAGATGCTAAGTAAAGTAGTGCTAGTAGTAAATACTAGTATTTTACATGGAGCGAATGCTTATCTGGCCTCCACAACTCAGTTAGTACTGGGTAATACACAGTCTTCGTTCGTCGCCCGTTCGGAGCAGTCGTGTTAATTTTATTCTCAAAATACTTAAACTGTTGCTCTTCAAATATAACTAATAGTGACAAAAAGATAGAACTCAAACTGCAAAACCAATTAAATTGTAATTGCGCCGTTTTCGTTCCTGTGTCCTGCGCCTCAAGAACAATAAGCCATCCACGGACGTGCCCGCGCAAGCGCGCCTCACCTCTGCGTGAGTAGAACAGTTGCTATTTTTTAACTCTCTCGCACAGTGACTCGCGCGTCAAACCAACTAAATCACCGATAAGTACACGTGCCCTCATCATTGAAGTTGAGTTTGCATTGAATACTGTCTCACTATTATGAATGTTGTGGAAAGATCGCCACCGCGCGGCGCGGGCGGCGGATCGCAACCCGATTTATCAAAGATTAGCTCGTTAGCAGTGGACCCGCAAATTACCTTTCGAAATAAAAGGAAACACGAATGTGAATGCGCCACCGAATTTAAAGAAATGCGGTCGGAATTGTCCCGTATCGGTTCGTTGCTAGAAAAATACGTTGGATCTAATGAGCAGATTATTATTAAAATGCAGGAAAGTATAGCAGAGGTCAAAGCTGAGGTCACTGAATTGAAGTCATGTAACGAGCAAACAGCAGACTTGATTCGCGGAAATACAGCGCAGATTAATGAGATTAAATCATCGACATCCAGCATGATAACTGAACATAAACAATTAAAAACAACTGTATCACAATTGGAGAAACAATTATCGTTGGGGGAACATAAAATAAAATCCTTTGAGTCAGAGCTTCACACGTTTAAACCCACCTCCGAATCTTCGACTTCAAACTTTCAAAATCAGCTATGTCTGAACGAACAAATAATTAAGGAGGTAGCAAATCGAAATAGCAGAGAAAAAAACATTATTGTTGTGGGCCTGACCGAACAGTCCGCTGCAAGCGCCGAAGAACGAAAATCCCAAGATACCGCCGATATTTTAAAAATTACTCTAATAGTGAGCGAAGACCTCCCGAAACCGATTAAAATCTTTAGAATAGGCAAATACTCACCAGGAAAAAGCCGCAGAATAAAAGTATGTTATGACACTTCTGCACCCGCAAAGCATCTCCTACGCAATAAAGAAAAGTTGCCAGAAAACATTAAAATATTTTCAGACCAAACCCCAGCTCAGCAAAAATACTTTAAAGATCTAAAGGAAGAACTAACACGTCGTCAAAATAATGGAGAGAATAAACTGACTATAAAGTATATTAATGGCACACCTACAATAATAAACAACCCTGCAAAAAACTACGAACAATAATTGCAACCATACCTACGACAATGGCTAGCAATACCTACCAAGTTATTAACAATTACCAAAACATAGAAACCAACAAATCACGGCTCAGATTTTTCTACCTCAATGCTCGAAGTATACGCAAAAAAGGAAAATTTGACGAACTAAAATGCATTCTACAATCGCTTCCTAACACGATACATGTTATTTTAGTGACTGAAACTTGGATAAGAACTGAAACACAAGCCTTGGAACTACAAATAAACAACTACTCACACTACTACAACTACAGAACCGATTCAAGAGGAGGTGGAGTTTCTGCATATGTCCACAATGACCTCAAACATAGCTTATCAGATTCTAAGTACACAGGAGGAAACAACTATCTATGGATACGACTAGAGCGATATGCACTGGAAGTAGGAGTCGTATACAACCCCGGCGATACCAACTACACAGATTTTCTTGAGGTTTACGAGTCTCAACTACAACAAAAAAACAGAGCAATAGTGTTCGGAGATTTTAACATTGATCTTCTAAACAAAGACAAAAAGACTAAACAATATCATGAACTTTTGAAGGGAACTGGGCATACATTACTAAATAAAATCACTAAGAAATATTGTACAAGGGAATCGAGTACCAGAAAATCTATTTTGGACCATGTTTGTTCTAATCTGAAAGACGATCACTTTCACATGGCAATAGCTGACTCTTCAATGTCAGATCACAAACAAATATATGTTGAACTCAAAAAAACTAAATCCCCTCGAAAAATACGGACCCAATACGAAGGCATTGATTTTACGAAACTACATGATATGCTAGAAACAACAAACCTTGCAGAATTAGATGGTGATTACGCAGTACTAGAAAACAAAATAAAATCAATAATTGACAAAAGTAAAACAACAAAAACCAAAATTCTAAACCTACCTCAAAACGACTGGATAAATAGAAACATAATTCATGATATCAACCAAAGAAACGCATTGTGGACAGAACTAAAGAAGAATTCAAAGAATACCACCCTGGAAGCAGAATTTATCACAAAGAGAAAACATGTTGCCAAACTCATGCAAGATACAAAGAATATTTTCTATTATAAAAAGTTCAGCGATTGTATTAATAAACCCAAGAAAATGTGGAATCTGGTAAACATTCTAGCAAACAATAAAACTAAACTAAATTGTGCTCCTTCAAAACTATTGATGGATTCGAAACACATTACGAACCCAAACGAAATTTGCCAGATTTTCAACGATTACTTTGCCACTATCGGACCCCTTTTAGCGAATGAAATACCTAGATCATTTCATGATGATCATACACATGCTTTACCAAAAACTCCTTCTGAATACACTCCAGTGTTATCAACTCTCGATCCGTGTTCTGCAACTGAAATCACAAAAATCATATCAAATCTCGACCCTAACTGTAGTACTGGATTAGATGGAATTAGTACCAAAGCAATAAAATGCATACAAAACTTAATTGCGAGCAACCTGAGCAAATGCTTCAACAAATTGCTGGTTGAAGGTAATTTTCCCGATACTCTAAAAATGGCGAAGGTCACTCCCATACACAAATCGGGTTCAAAAATGGACCCAGGTAACTACCGACCTATTTCAGTGTTGCCTGTATTGTCAAAAATATTAGAAAAAATCCTACACAACCGATTGGATAAACATTTAACTTCTATCAACTTTCTTTCAGACAGACAATACGGGTTTCGACCAAAAAGCAACACACTAACGGCTACAGTCGACCTCGTTACTAAAATTAAGCAAAATGTAGATGGAAAAAACATAGTCCTTGGTATCTTTATTGATCTCAAAAAAGCGTTCGACACCGTTAGTCATGAATTGCTACTTAAAAAGCTAGAAACCATTAAAATTACCGGCAGTGCCCTAAAAATGTTCCATTCCTATCTAAAAAACAGGTCGCAGTTAGTTAGAACGGATAATAATTATCAAAGTGGTACATTACCTATAACTTGTGGCGTTCCCCAGGGATCAATTTTGGGGCCCCTGCTCTTTTTGATCTACATAAATAATATTCAGGAAATTCAACTACATGGCCATCTTACTCTATACGCAGATGACACCTGTTTATTTTATTTCGGACCTTCCATTCATGATTTAGTTTCCCAGGCTCAAGACGATTTAAACACCCTTTTTTCATGGTTTCAATATAACTTATTAACAATAAATATCTCTAAAACGTGCTATATCTTGTTTAAAGCAAAAAATAAAATAATACCTCCACATAATCCATTAGTAATTAACAATATACCCTTACAGCAAAAATCTTGTGAAAAATATCTTGGCTTGAGAATGGATAGTTCTTTATCGTGGACTGTACACTTGGATCATATAAAAACAAAGCTTACGTCACTACTTGGATCCCTCCGAAACATAGTTCGATGTATCCCACATAGATTGCGTCACACCATCTATAATGCCTTAGTTAAACCACACCTACTATATCTGGTTGAAATTTGGGGCAGTGCGGCCAAGACGAAGCTAGCAAGTATCCAAGTTGCGCAGAACAAAATAATAAAAATGATATTTAACTACCCCTATTTAACATCAACTAGAAAAATTTATGAAGAAACCAAAATAATGAACATTAGACAGTTATATATTTACAATACATGTATTTTTATTCGTAAGGCACTCAACAAAAGCATACAGACTAATTTATCGTTTATGAAAGTGAAACAAGTAACCCAACGTAGCACTCGCCGAGCTAGTTTTTTGATTTTGCCGAAGATGAGAACTAAGTTTGGCAAAAAAATGTTAACATTTGAAGGAGCACAATTTTACAACAAAATACCCTCATGTATTAAAAGGTTACACTCATTCAATGCATTCAAAACTCTGTTAGCGGAACATTTGATCACAAATCCTAAAATCTGAATTCATTGGATGGGTGTAATAAATTATAATATAATAAGTGCTACCGGGACGTCTGTGACGAACTTTAAATATAAGTTATATTAAGCATTGTTCTCATGTAAGTGACTTTGTGTCTTTTTTGAGAATAAATATCTTTAAACCTAATACGATACCCCTTTGTAAGACTGGTTGTCAGACTTTCGTGACCAACGGCTTAACGTGCTTACCGAGGCACGGAGGAAACTTGGTATGCTATGAGTCGTCCCCTATCCACGTATCAACCTAGGCAAGCGCAACTTAACCTGAAGATCGACCTGAGCGGCTACTATTATTTAGACACGAGCTCCTGACGAAGGAAGGAGAGAGGAAGGAAGGAAGGAGTTGGTACATGTAAAATTGCCAGAATTTTTAGTCCCATCCGCTTAAACTGGAAACCGATTCCAATATAGTTTGGAAATGGCTAAAGTCCTGTCACTAATCAATTAACCGAGGCACTATTTTACTTAAAAACACAAATAATTGATGTAAAAGTAAACTTAATGAAGCTGAAAGGCACTTGTACTCGCCGTCATTGCGATCATATTTGTGTTCTATACCATACCTGGGAACCTTCTAGTTTCGGAGATATTGGGGGTCAAAGTTTCAAGTTTCTCACAAGTTTTTTTATTTTTTAATGTTATAACTTTATTTTAAATACCTTCACGACCCTTGTACTATTCAATGCATCCATAAGTACAATGTTTTAAGTGCGTTACAATGAGTGCTACGGTAAAACGTGATTTTTCACCCCAAAAAAAAGTTTTTTCGCAGCTATATTTTTTTTTTGCGTAGAGCTACTCAGTTTGTTGAATAGAATTCTTGGTTGACGGCTTCGTGAAGGGTCTGTTTAATCCTTTTAATTATTGTAACGACACTTAAGTAACATTACATAGTGCACATAGCACACGCGACATAAACAAATACTCACTCACGAACTTATTTATTTAAGACAGAAACACATTGTTTTCTATTCAATTCAACTGTCTTCCCAGCAAGACAGCTATGCAAATTTCACTTCAGTTAGTCGGATTACATTCTGTGTCATTTTGTCCTGTACCAAGCAGGGTTGCTAGCTCGAGCTTCGCATTTGTCCTCATATTCGATCTTTTTGCAACTTTTCTTCCTGTTCTATTTTTCAATCAGGATTGAAACAAACAGTGAGATGTAAAACTCCTAGTTTCCGACCGCGGCTTTGCTCCCGAAAATTAAGTCTTTTTTTACACATTTTCTTTATAAATTATAGCCCACACAGGCTATAATTTATAAAGAAAATGTGTAAAAAAACTTTCTTCTTTTTTGATGTAAAAGCAACGTTATCGAAATTTTATCAAAATTGGTTCAGTGGTTTTTGCGTGAAAGAGTACCAAACATCCATCCATCTTTGCGTTTATAATAATTAGTAAGATAAGAAGTAAGATTCACTAAAGGTACCACTAAGTGTCGAATTTTGTGTCTGTGTAATGTATTATCCGATCCCGTGCATGCTCGACACTAAACAATAGCAATCAGCGTATTATTCCCAAGTTATTATTACAAACAACTAATTCAGCTGTCAATTAATGGCTCTAGATTTAATGAATTTTACCTAATTTTTTAGTGTTGTTCTATTAGTCCTTGGATAAATAATTATCCCTAAGAATTAAATTTGCCCTAAAAAGTTTTTTTCCCACAAAATGGGGAATAATCCCCAATCTACCAACACTGGTAACAGCGAACCCTACTTGGTTTGCTGCGACTAAAGTAACAAGTTTTCAATTGTGTGATGTCAAAATGGGTTTTATCTCGTGAGGTATTAGTTTATTTCTTGGCCATGTTTTTAACCGTAATTTGCAGCAGATTTTGCGCTTGGTTTGTGAAAATGTGGTATTAAACTTTAGCTAAGAGTTTATTTTATTTCATCACGATTTATGTACAGATACCAGCACATCAAGCTACTTCAATCTGTCAAATTTCTTTAATAGATTTTCAACTTTATCGCTAAAGCACTAGGTTCAAGGTTGATTGGGAAAATTTGACAGTTTCAGGTAGCTTGATCTTGGCGTACAAAGTAATTCGTTATTGCAGACTGTATGCGTGATAGAAATAGGAGCTCGTGGCTAAATAATAACAGCCGCTCGGGTAGATCTTTAAGGTAAGCCGTGCTTGCCCAACCTAGGTCCATGGATGGGTGACCACCCATTACATATTGACTTTACTCCGAGCCTCAGAAAGCACGTTAAGCCGTTGGTCCCGGCTGTCATTTATGACAGATCAGATTAGATCTTTGAAAAAAAAAGAAAATGAAAGGTAGGCAGAAAGGCAGTCGCTTTAAATAAAGTACATGGTATTCAGCTGCATCTGGTAAGACTGGACGACGACATACATAGCTGGGAAAAGGCTAGGCAGATGGCTGCAGCGACAGCCCAGTTACTGGGTACCATTTCCTTATACGGTTTCCAAAAATAAAGCTTGGAATAGACGACACAACCTTGAAAAGAATCCAATCTATATCTCATACACTACATCGTCGGTATAAACAGATTGAAACTGCAAAAAAGCCGGATAAAACTGCGTCATCTCTTTGTTCCCAGCGGTTCAGGATTTAATCGTGTTTGTCCCGCAAATATAGGTTTTTCTGCCGTCCGCATCTGTCTGTCTGGACCTTATTTGTTTTGGTTTACGCTACCTTTTTCATTATGGCGTAAATGGATAGTTGGACGGAATGGCCGAGGCGGTGGAGTGCGAGGTTTTGGAGACAGCAGCTGCTTATTGATTATATTTAACATAATATAACAGCACGCTTGTTGTCCTCGAAGGGTTTGGCAGAGGTGTATCTATTAGTACCTTCACCCACATTGCGCCAGTTGTGTTTAAAACTTCTGTTTTTTTTTTTAAGTTTCGGGCAACAGCTATGTAGTAAATTAATACTTAAAAAAATACAATGATCAAGTTTTGGAACATAAGCATAAGCATATGCATAATCAGCCTATTAATGTTCCCACTGCTGGGACGCAGGCCTCCTCTCTATGAGAGGGAATGGGCTATAATCCACCACGCGGGCCCAGTGCGGGTTGGTAGATGTCACATGTCTTTGAATTTTTTTTTTTTTTGGTTCTAGGACATGCCGGTTTCCTCACGATGTTTTCCTTTACCGTTTTGAGAGCAGTGGTGATGAGTTTTGGAACGACAAACCAAATTTCATTCACAGAGTTTAAATTATTCATCGATAAAATATTGGTACCTTTTTTATTATTAACGGGCACTTTATAACCAGCCCTTTTAACCAGCCCTTGCAGCAGCCTTTTGCCCTTCTACCTTTTTTTCCTTTTTACCCAGTACTATCTGGGTCGTGGAGGTCTGTTAGGCAGTCGCTCCATGTAAAATACTAGTATTCAGCTGCATCCGGTTAGACTGGAAGCCGACCCCAACATAGTTGGGAAAAGGCTAGGCAAATGATGATGGGCACTTTATAACCAACTTACTGCATCCCGCTAAAAAAGATAGAGTGTTGACGGAAAGTAATTTATCTGAAAATAGAAATACAATACTAAGATTTCCCGTTTAGATAAAAGAAAATTGATGTTTATTTACAAGCAAAAATCCTAAGCATACGCCAAAAAACACTTCAACAAAAGGATAAATGGGTCCATATAAAAATAAATGAACGATCACTCAAACTAGAATAGACCAATATCCACATTGAAAATGTCGCCCCGACCTTCATAAACATTCCGATTATAACCCTCCCTCGGCAAGTTCATATACATGAATGATTTATCAAACATATGCCATTATTGTAATGCAGAAGTTTCGCCAAGTTCGACAAATAAATTATCGAACTTGAATTTGATATAACTGCCTTTCAGAATTGTGGATCGGATCGTGTGTATTGGGACAGCGTTTTGCTAAAGTCAGCTGTATAAGGATTACTATCTTTAGGACAGTTTTGATAATGAATATAGATATTTAAGAGAAGAGGAAGATCAAGAGAAACGATTATGTGACTGTGTGAAAGGTGATACGGCAGGAAAGAAAGAAAGAAAGAAAACATATTTATTTGGCCCATGCCACAAGTGCACACAACAAGCACAAAAAAAAAGGAGGTGGTAACACATGAGGCGACGTCACATCACCCGCCTTGTCGTTTCCCAGCTATGTTGGGGTCGACTTCCAGTCTAACCGGATACAGCTGAATATGCTGCAGTATTTTACATGAAGCCATCCTCCAGAACCCAATTAGTAATGAGCAATACGATACCATTTGGTAAGACTATTTGTCAGACTTTCGGGATACTGACTACCTGTAACGACTGTCAAAGATCTACAAATGACAGCCAGGTCCAATGGCTTAACGACTTAACCATGAGACCACGACTAATAGAGAAGTAAAGAAGAAGAAGGTCTGCTGCCGCCCCAAATAAATTGGGATAGGGACAGGAGAATGAATTAATGATGTTGCTCTCTTGATTCGGACTCAAAATAGTTGAGATAAGGGGAGGCAGATGACGTTTCAGTACTACAAGGCCTGGACAAGTGACAAACGCTTTCAAATAATTTACAACTACGTTGAACAAGGTTTTGTTAGTAGACTGCCTTGATGGTTTAGTGGTTGCAAGCTTGACTGCTGAGCATGAGGTCCTGGGTTCGATTTCCGGGTAAGGCAAAGTTGGGTGTTTTCCATTAGGAATTTCTCAGTAGCAGTCACGGAGTCTTGATTTATGCCCGGTTGCCTGGCAAGCCTATTACATGGGACTTAAACGTGACTGCCAAAATGTGAGTGTACTATTAGGTACACCTCTGCCTAACCCTTCGGGGATTACAGGCGTGAGTTATGTTATGTTATGTTATGAACAGGGTTGACCCATCCATCGTAGGCGCTGAAAGAATAAGTAGTTTTGCACCGTGAATAGTTAACTATGTCAATTTTTACTCGATGCCCGATTTTAAACCGCCGTCTCGCCATATCGAAATGAAAATAGACGCGGCCATCTTTACTCTCTCGAATTTCCCGCGCTATTCCTGTTTGACGTTCGCCTTATTGATTTTGTTTGTTTTCTTATTATTTGTTCGTTTAATCTGTTTGTTCAGGGAAGTGTCATTTCTTTTGAGTCTTGTTTTTCAGTGACGTTATTTTAATCTTTATCTATTATTGCGATTATTGTAGGATCGTAAGTAGCAATGTGTGTGAGAAAACTCACATTACACAGTTGATTCAACATTGAAATAACCGTTTGGTTTTAAAATAAACGTGTTTTTGAATGTGAATTTCGTGGAAAAAATGAGTCTTTCAATTCATTTAATAAACATCACAAAGCATGCATAATCAGAGTAATATGTTCCCATTACTGGGACATAGGCAGGCTAGTTGACATCACATCATCATCATCATCTGCCTAGCCTTTTCCCAACTATTTTGGGGTTGGCTTCCAGTTTAACCGGATGCAGCTGAATACCAGTACTTTTAAATGGAGCGACTGCCTATCTGATCTCCACAACCCAGTTAGTACTCGGTAATACGATACCCCTTGGTAAGACTGGTTGTCAGACTTTTTTCTGGTTGACGTCACATGTCTTAGAATTTTGATTTTTTTGGTTCTAGGACACGTCGGTTTCTTCACGATGTTTTCCTTCACCGTTTTGAGAGCATTGATGATAAAATAAATTATAACATGTTGTTATAATTTAAATTTAAAACTTAAGTCTCTCGCTGTAACCAAAGAGATTATAAACCTACTCGTTAAGCTACGGGGAGCCCTCAGCACAGCGCTGGTTTTCAGTGGTCACCTGAGAATCATATTTATTTGAAATTCATTTAATATAAGAAAGAGAGCGAGAGAGAACAGAGCATCAGATTTTATTTCCAGATTTTCCAATTAGAAATAAAAATGAAATAACGGGTCCCACACAAATCAGAGTACCATTGTGTAATAAAAAACAAAATATTGTCCGATAAAAATGACAATGTCAGGACATGTGAATGATTTCCAAGCGGACTGAAAGACAATAAAAATTAATTCTGAAAAAAATCTGGTTGGAAATATTTTTTAGGCTATTGTGTTTTGATGATTGAAATTCCTGGGTTGTGGACGACAATAGGCATATAATAGGCCTCAGTAGGCCGAAAAGTTCTGAAGTGGGGACTACAACCTGGATCAATGACCTGATGAAGGTCACGGGGATACAAGAATCGCAGAACTGGTGGATGTGGCGTTGTTTGGGGAAAGGCTTGGTTTCAGTAGTGGTCTTTTAACCAAGGATGGTGATGATCTGCCTTAAAATCTCTTAGGCTAAAGATACATAGACAAGGCGACGTTTTGTTACCACAGTTGGTGAGTATAAGGGGTCAAAAAATATTTGTTCGTTCTCCGAACATAATAAATAAAAAATGTGTAGATGTGGCGAGTCTGTGTATGTTTGATTGTGGTAGAATCACGTAAAAATGTTAAATTGAATGTTTACTTCCTGCTAGACCAGTGATATCTCAAAATAAAAAACTTTTTTTGAGTTTCAATAAAGAAAAAGCAGTTCTGCAGCGTGGTACCAAAAGCCAGGCCATTGCAACTAGTAAACTCATACGATACATTTTGACCTCAAGCGACACGCTCAAACGACAAGCGTTTGTGAAAAATGTTATGAAAGAAAAAACATATCTTTCCTGTTGTGTTAATTAATTAAGATTTTTTTTTTAATTTAATTTGTTAGCTTAGTTGTTTATTTATTTTATTGTGCATGCTGTGGTCTCCCGTAAGTGAGACGACTACACACACTTTATGTTGTCCAATTTATCTATATTTAATGTTTTGTGTATAACTTTTGTTGGAGACTGTAAAATAAATAAATAAATGAAGCGTGTGCTTGTGACGTGCTCAAGGAAATAATGATGATCGTGAAAAGTAAATATAAATAACATAAAAATGTGGCCAGCTTCAAAATGACAGACAGTAAAAGTTAAAAACCTTTGTTTACTTGACCACTCAAAATGCACGCACACATTTTATGAACAACGCGCTCTCGCATTATCCGTTCAGCAAACAAAACAAAATGGCGGTCGCTGGGAAACGTTTAAAAAAATGACGTAAGCATAATAAAATCAGTTTTATACGTAGCGTGGATTTTAGCTATAAAGCTCTGTTGTTCACATGCAGTAAAATAAAAATGAACGTAATATACTGCTCGTCAAATGCATAAAATATTTTGAGTTTTCGGTATTTGAGATTTTTTGTTTTTTTTTTCTATGCAATCATCTATCTGCCTAGCCTTTTTTCCAACTGTCTTGAGATCGGCTTCTAATTTAACCTGATGCAGCTGAATACCAGTAATTTACGTGGAGCGACTGCCAATCTGACTTCCACAACCCAGTTTGTACTGGTTGCCCTGGCTGGAGGCCTTACACTCAAGGCACCCACAGGATTGTTCGGTTGAGCAGACGACAACTTCCTAGATTGACCTGCGAGATGCCATTTCGAAAAAAAAAAAAAGGTTTGTACTGGTTAATACGATACCCCTTAGTAAGACCGGCTATCAGACTTTCGACTCCTGTATACCTTATAGAAAGACAACAAACTGACTATCTTTAACGACTGTCAAAGATCTACAAATGACAGCCGGGGCCAACAGCTTAACGTGCTTTCCGTGGCACAGAGGAAACTCGGTATGTAATGGGTGGTCACCCATCCACGGACCAACCTAGGCAAGCGCGGTTTAGCCTGAAGATCGACCCAGCTGTTAGTATTGAGCCACGATTTCTTGACGCAAAGGACCAAAATCTTTATGTCATAAGACTGATGACTGATGACACGCATGCGATATATAATTATGACACTTAGCGACAGTTAGTAAGGATATCGATAGCTATAGTTTTTAATTGCGATATTTTGGTACACGTTCACATTCATTTTTTTTTGCGGATTTAACCTTTTGAACGCCATTGTCACATATACGTGACAAACAAGCGCGTGCCCTGTACGCCAACGACACAAATATGTGACAAAAATACGCGGTGCACTATAACACGAAATAAACACTTAAATAGTTTGGAATACCTATTCTTTCTGTTGCGATGAAATTGTGGTTTGGCGTGGAGGGCACGCGCGTGCATTTATGCTTTGCATTACTAACTTATGCCCGCGGCTTCGCTGCGTAGAGTTCTGGATTTGCCCACGGGATCTTACTTCTGGGACAATAAGTAATCTAAACACTAGGTTTTTATGTAATCGATACACATGTCTCATAATTTTAATTAAGAGTGTGTCCACCAATTTTCGAGTCAATCGACCCAGAAAATATGACACCATTTCACCCTCTTAGGGGTGACGTTCAGGGGTGCGTTGTCAGAATTCCTCCTCGTGTGCCTGATGGCTGCCGGTCCCTCTCGATACGTCTGGAGGGAATAGCAGCTGCTGGGCCGGTGCACCCTGGGCGTGGGCAGTATCCTTCCCCGAGGAATGGGAAGAGATTCTTATTCCTCGGGGAATGTTACTGTCCATGGCTAATATTCTGACATGGGCGGGTCCCTCATGGACCAAGGGGGCGTTGCTCCGCGTGACCCTCTGAAAAGCAGAGGGCACAGCGGAGGAGCAAGGGCGGGCTCGGTGTGCACTTACCCTGCCTCCGAGCAGACAGTGAAGGACGTGCGTTCCTCACTGTCTCCGTCGATATCGTAATCCCACCGTCGAAGTGTCGTGGAACACGTCTCGCGGCTTCGATTGGGACCGAGGGTCTGGGCTTAACCGCCCGGACCACGAGGTAGAAAACCTCTATAAAAAGTTACCCCGAATCTCAAGCGGCGGCGCACCGCGAGGAGATGTATGGCTGACGGGTTCCTTTGGAAAATCAGTCTCTAGTGCGAACCACTGCCGGGCCTGGCTATGGCTTATCTGGGCACAGGGGGCACTGCCCAGATGGACTTTTTATTTCCCCCATACTCGTGGGAACAGTATGGAAACGAATACAACCCAAAACACGGCCGATATCGGCGAAGGAAGGGAGGAGAGGGATGCGGTGTCGGAGTCCGGCGCCGCATCCAGCGAGGTGAGCGCGGGAGGCTCAGTGAGCTCCCAGCGCGGGAGGCCCGGGGCGGCTGCGGGGAACAGGGAGTTCCTACGCAAGCGGTCCAGGCCGGTAGGCGACCGAGAGTCGTCGTCAGATGGGGAGCTGGCTTCGGCTTGTAAGATCCCCACCAGCAAGCGCGGCGGGATCCGTGGCAAGGGGAGAGGCCTCTCTGCCACCGAGAGGTCGGCGCGGCTTGCCGAGGAGGGGCGCCATCCGGGGGTGGCCACCGGTCACGGGGTAACCCGTTCGGGCTCCTCTGGCGACGAAGCGGGTGCAGATGGCGGCTCCGATGCGGAGCGTAAGGCCGGACTCGCGAAGGAGGTGGAGGCGGCGCTGAGGGCTGTCTCTTTGAAACAAAAGCCCTCCACCAGGCAAAGGGCTATACCTGCAGCGGTCGCCTCCATTATGGCGGCAGCGGAGGCCAGATTTGCGGGGCCCCCGCCAGACGGCGTGGCCATTCTGAGGGCGGAGGTCGCTCGCCTGACGGCCGCCACGGAGCTTCTCAAAGAGGAGAACATGAAGCTCCGAGCAGACCTGGCCAGTTTGCGCGAGTCCGGCTCTCGCGAGGCGCCCCAAAATGGGGGCCAGAAGCATCCAAGCCAGTCCGTGCCGGTGGAGAACCAGGTTCTGAATCTGGTTCGGCAGGAGCTGGCTGCCTTCCAGGCGCGGTTCTCCGTCCTGGAGGGCATTGTCCTGCGCCCCCCCCTAGCGGCAAACAAGGCGCCCGCGGGCCCGACGGCGGCCTCATATGCGTCTGCTGCGGCCTCCGTACCGGGGCCGTCCAGCCAGCCCCCCGGCAGGGTTATGTCGGCCCCGACGAAACCGGCCCCGGTTAGGAAGGCGGCGGCCCTGAAACAGGGCAAGGCGGCGGCCCTGAATCAGGGCAAGGCGGCGGCCCAAAAGAAGGGCAAGGCGGCGAATATGCCAGCGCCAGCCGCGAGACAGCCGCTATCGCCGCCCCCCCCGCCCCCTAAGCCTTCCGCGGCCGAGACCGGGTGGCAGGTGGCCGGAGAAAAAGCGAGGGAGCGATCGGCGGCCAAAAAGGCCAGGAGGCAGGAGCAGAAACGCCGGCAAAAGGAGCGGGGCGTCGCGGTTAGGCTCAGCACCCCAAAGACCGCAGCTGTAGTGATTACACTACAGCCGGACGCGGAAAAGAGGGGCGTGACCTACCGCGACGTGCTCGCTAAGGCGAAAGCGACGGTGGATCTCGGAGAGCTCGGGATCACCGGGGGCCTCCGGCTTAGAGTCACCGCAACAGGGGCTCGAGTGCTGGAGATCCCTGGCGAAACCCGTGGCTCGTCCGCCGACGCTCTGGCTGAAAAGCTTAGAGCGTCCCTAAATGCGGACGAGGCCCGAGTGTCCAGGCCCGTCAAATGCGCAGACCTGCGCATACTGGGTCTGGACGACTCGGTGACCGAGAAGGAGGTGGTGGCCGCCGTCACCAGGACCGGTGGGTGCCCTGCCGAGCAAGTCAAGGCAGGCACCTTACGTCCGGACCTGTCGGGCATGCGAACCATAACGGTAAGCTGCCCTGTGACAGCGGCGAAAGTTATTGTGGAGGGCCGAAGGCTCTTGGTGGGCTGGGTTTCGGCGCAGGTGAAGCTGCTGGAACCCAGACCTCTGAGGTGCTTCCGCTGCCATGTGGGGCACCACGTGTCGGTCCGGTGCACCTCGGAGGTGGACCGCAGCGGCCTGTGCTTCCGCTGCGGCCAGCCTGGTCACATGGCCGCGGCTTGCTCCGCCGCGCCGCGCTGCGCCGCATGTGCGGCAGCTGGCAAGCCGGCCGATCACCGGGCAGGGAGCAAGTCCTGCGGTACTCCCGCCAAGGCCAGGGGCAAGGGAAGGCCCTCCGCCACCACCACCAAAACCCCCACCGTCGCCACCACCGCAGCCGCCGCCACTGTCGCTGCCGCTGCCGCTACTGCTGCAACTTCCGCAGCGGGGCCCTCGCAGGGGGCCCGGGAGGGGGCTGAAATGGAGTGCCAGTAACGGCCCCATTACGCCTTCTCCAGGCGAACATCAACCACTGCGCCTGCGCTCAGGATCTGTTGCTCCAGAGCATGGCGCAGTGGTCGATTAACATCGCCGTGGTCGCTGAGCCGTACTTTGTCCCGCCCAGGGATGACTGGGTTGAGGACCTTAGCGGCTCAGTGACCATAATTACGTCGGTCGCCGCCGGTACCCCGACCCTTGAGAGTGTCAGGAAGGGTCAGGGGTGCGTAGCAGCACGGTTCGGGGAGATCGTTGTAGTGGGAGTCTACTTCTCCCCGAGCCGAACTCTCGCCGAGTTCCACAACTCCCTCACGGAGTTGAGTGTCGTCATCGGAAGCCATTCCCTCCCCGTGCTTGTGCTCGGGGACTTCAATGCCAAGAACTTGGCTTGGGGTTCTCGTTACACGGACGTGCGGGGTAGAATGGTGGAGGACTGGGCTCTGGAGACAGGCCTGGTCGTCCTAAATCGGGGTTCTGTCCCCACGTGCGTGCGGATGCGGGGCGAGTCGGTGGTGGACATCTCGTTCGCCAGCCCCGCTCTGTCGCCGCGTGTCGTTGACTGGTGCGTCATGGAGGGGGTGGAGACCTATTCCGACCACCGGTACATCCGGTTCGACGTCTCCACCCAGTCCTCAAGCGTGCCGGTCCTACAGGCCCCGAGTGGTCCGCGATGGGCGCTGAAGCAGCTGGACCGGGAGCTCCT
The DNA here is from genome assembly GCA_910589295.1 of Noctua janthe. NCBI lineage: Eukaryota > Metazoa > Arthropoda > Insecta > Lepidoptera > Noctuidae > Noctua > Noctua janthe. The sequence continues at coordinate 14,071,929 of OU342573.1, forward strand.
CCTGGAAGCCTCGATCGTGCAGGCCTGGGTGTCATCACCAGTCAGGCCTGCCGACATCAACAACGAGGCGGGTTGGTTCCAGGAGGCCATGTCCGAGATTTGCGACGTGGCAATGCCCCGAGTTCGGCCAGGAAGCGCCCGGCGTCAGGTGTACTGGTGGTCGCGAGAGCTGACGTCTTTGCGCAAGGCGTGCGTTGCCACGCGGCGCCTGTACGCCAGGCATCGCAGGCTCCGCATCCGCCCTCCGGATGCGGCAGCCATTGAGGCGGAGCTGTACGAGGGGTACAGAGCGGCGAAGACCGCCCTCCAAGAGGCTGTCCGGCGGGCCAAGAACTTGGCCCGCGAGGAGATGCTGGAGTCTCTGAACGGAGATCCGTGGGGGCGCCCTTACAAGATGGTGCGGGACAAACTCCGCACCCGGGCCCCCCCGCTAACGCAGAGTCTCCGGCCTGAGCTCGTGGAGGACGTGGTGAGCGCTCTGTTCCCTTCGCGAGGGGAGCATCCTCCCCCGCCTATGGCTCCGCCGCCGCGTGCGGTGCCGGAAGCGGACCACTCCGATGACGATGACGACGTTCCGGAGGTGACTGGGGTAGACCTGAGAGTGGCGGTACGCAGGCTGAAAACCAGAAACACCGCCCCGGGACCCGATGGCTTGCCTGGCAAAGCCTGGATCCTGGCCTCTGAGGCTCTCGGGCCCCGACTGGAAGGGCTCCTAAGCGCATGCTTGGAGAGAGGCCAGTTTCCGCTTCGTTGGAAGACGGGGAAGCTGGTCCTCATCCGGAAACCAGGGCGCCCTGCGGACTCTCCGTCCGCATACCGGCCCATCGTGCTGCTCGACGAGGTGGGCAAGCTCTTTGAAAGAGTCATTGCCAACCGCCTCGCCGGGCACCTTGCGGGGATGGGGCCGGATCTTGCGGAACACCAGTTTGGTTTCCGCAAGGGGCGCTCGACGGTGGACGCCATCATGCGCGTGAGAGCCCTCACGACGGGGGACGCGGTGTCCCGGGGCGGGGTCGTCTTGGCGGTGTCTCTTGACATCGCCAACGCCTTCAACTCCATGCCCTGGAGCTGTATTAGGGAGGCACTCCGGTATCACCGGGTGCCGACCTACCTTCGTCGTGTGGTCGGGGACTACCTGACGGATAGAGCCGTCATCTACCCTGGTCGAAGCGGAGAATGGAACTGGCGAGAGATGTCGTGCGGTGTTCCACAGGGATCGGTTCTGGGGCCGGCCTTGTGGAACATCGGTTACGACTGGGTGCTGCGCGCCGACCTCCCTACCGGCGTCAGCATAGTTTGCTACGCTGACGACACGCTGGTACTGGCACAAGGGAGGTCGCACGAGGCGGCGGCCGAAAACATGACACGCGGGGTTGCGATAGTCGTGGAGAGGATCCGGCAATTGGGTCTCGAGGTGGCACTGCACAAGTCCGAGGCCATGTGTTTTCATGGGCCTCGGAATGCGCCACCGTCGGGATCCCTACTGACGGCAGGAGGGGTTTCCATCGGCGTCGGGTCGACGTTGAAGTACCTAGGACTCGTCCTCGACAGCCGGTGGAACTTCGTGGAGCACTTCCGACGTTTGGCTCCCAAACTGGAACGGACAGGGGCTGCCTTCAAGCGGCTCTTGCCCAACCTGAGGGGTCCAAACGCCTCCTGCCGGAGGCTATACGCGGGGGTCGTGCGGTCCATGGCCCTTTACGGGGCCCCGGTGTGGGCGCGTTCTTTGAGGCGGCAAGCCGCCCACTACCTGAACGCGCCCCAAAAGGTAATAGCCATAAGGCTAATCCGGGGGTACCGCACGATCTCCGGCGAAGCGGCTAGCCTCCTTGCCGGATTGCCGCCATGGGATCTGGAGGCGATAGTCCTCGCACGCCTGCACGAATGGCGCGCGGAGGCACTACGTCGGAGGGAAACTCCGCTGCCGCGGCAAATTGCCGCTCAGCGGACAGACCTCCGGAGTGATCTCATGGCGACATGGAGAGAGCGACTGTCGCAACCCCGTGCAGGGCACGCCACCATAGTGGCGATAAGTCCCCTCTTTGAGGAGTGGCTAGAGAGGCGCCACGGCGCCCTCACCTACCGCCTGACGCAGGTCCTCACCGGACACGGTTGTTTCGGGAGGTTCCTGCACCGAATCGGGCGGGAGGAAACGCCCGGGTGTTTCCACTGCGAGGATCGTCCGGAGGACACGGTGGAGCACACCGTGGAGGTCTGCCCCGCTTGGGCGGAGCACCGCCGTGTCCTTGTAGCGGCGATTGGCGGCGGCGATCTCTCGCGTCCGGCCCTGGTTCAAGCCATGGTCCGGAGCGAGAGGGAATGGGAAGCCGTCACCACCTTCTGTGAAGCAGTCATGCTAGTGAAGGAGGTGGCGGGACGTGAGAGGGAAAGAACCTCACGTCCCAGCCGCCGCGGGAGACGCCCTGGGCGTCGGGGGTCACGTGGTGGCTCCCGGCCACCGTAGGCGCGGGCCTGTGGACGGCAAGTTATGGGCTAGCTCGCCGTCCGGCCGTCTTATGACGACAGGCCGTGTCGACGGCGCGTTCGTGTTCCACGTGCGCCTCAAAGAGATGTCAGCAAATAAGTAGGGGTCCGCAAGGGCCGATGCCTACCAGGGCTGCGGGACTGTTCGAAAGAGATACCGTGGCCCTGGAACACAAAGGGCAAAGAAGGAACATGGATGGGTTTTAGTCAGTACAAGTCTGACACTCCCTTCCGCTCCGCCCAGAGTGGGGGGGGTCATTGGATGATTTCCCATCCGGAAAAAAAAAAAAAAAAAAAAAAAAAAAAAGGGGTGACGTTCAACTATAGGCATAATTCAAGCTAAGCTGAGTGGGTCACGTTGCAGTTACCATAACGATACACGTACTAATAGCAAGCATAACAATTCATCATCGGTCATATCCTATACAGGAACGAATTTACCTGTCTGAAATTACTCTCGTACATTTGTCGCACCGTGGGAACACGGCCATACCGCTACATATACCGTTAAAAGGTCCATTTGTCACTGGTGTAAAAAGCTCTAAGTCGTTACAGCACTTTGTGGGTGTCGATAAATATGTTTGTTTCTCGCTTGCCTATGTATTACAGCTAGAGAAGGAGAGGGAAAACCACTTTTTATCCTGTTTTTTTTTAAGTGACCGTGGAGTATTTTAGCTGTTTATGAGATTGTTGGATTTTCAGGTGGAAAAAAGGCGATTATTAGCGAACAAACAGAACCTGATATATGAAAACAGAGTATGATGTCGAAAGGGTCCAGCTCTTATGAATTTACTAAGTGATTTCCCGGCATTTATGTCCGAGGCTAGAACTAGAAAATTTGGAAGAATGCATGCAGTGGGGATATTATAGGCTGATTAACATAACATGACATCACGCTTGTAATGTCCAAATGGTAAGGCAGACACCCACATTTTGCCATTTATGTTTCAGTCCTATAATGTAATAAGGGGCGAGCCTTCTGCCATCAACTGGACACAAATCCCAAGTCCGTGGCTGCTACTGAGAACTCCTGATAAAAAAATTCAATAACACTGCCCGACCTGGGAACCGAACTCAAGACCTCATGTTCAGTAGTCCCGATTGCGACCACTAGACCTAGACTGAATAATTACCCCATATTTAAGAAAGATGCTGTGTGTGAGCCCCGTTTAAGTCTAACAGAGTTTGTAATTTTGATCAAGATCAGACTCACGCTCAGTTTAAAACTTTTCCTTTGACGTCAGGTTTGTTGCGAAATTCGTACCACGCTGAGTAGTTTTCAGTTAAAATACTCCACAATTAATCAAGAACTGTACTAGACGGGCGCTGTTTTTATAAGTAGTTGCGTATTCGCCTGTGATGAAACGTTTCGAGACTGTTCTCAACCGGCATAAAATACCTTCAAAACTATTAACAATAGAAAGCACTCGATAACAAAATACAAACACACGGTATTCACGGGGTTATGCCCGACTCGTCACTGTTCCAACTCGTCATCGAAAAACATAAGATCGCGAATCACAACTGTTTCAAAAATTTTTGTTTTCTTAGTACCGATTCGTCATCGATGCTAAAGTATCGTCAAGTGAACAAACTATAAAGGGTGTAAATAGACTCTTAACATAACTGAAATACATTTGTTCTCCCCGTTTTTGCGATAATATTTTTGTTCTAGACCATACCTGGGAACCTTCTAGTTACGGAGATATTTGGGATCAAAGTTCCAACTTTTTCACAAGTTTTTTTTTAAATACATGTTTTAAATGTAAGATTTTTACTTTACGCACCTCCACGACCCCCGTACTATTCAATCCATCCATCAGCTCAATGATTTGAGTGCTTTCCATCGAGTCCTACCGCAAAACGTAATTTTTCACCCCAAAAAAAAAGTCGATTCCCAGCAATAATTTTTGCGTAAATTTACTTAGTTTGATGTACAAAACGCTTGGTTGACGGCTATGTGAAGGGTCTGTTAACACCCTGTATAATTCATTTTTATTATAAGGTAGGTAGGTAGGTAAGGAACATTTACAAAAGTTTTGTAAACTAGACAACATTTATTATTATCTGGATCCCCAACGACAACACTGTCATCACGTACTTTCTCCATTGTTTTTTCTTTAAAGAACCATGTTAAAAACCGAAATAAAAACCTCACTATTCTTCCCCATATTTTATGTAGAAAAACACTAGCACCATAAGCACATGTAACATTATTTTTCATCCCCATATATAAAAGAGAATTAATAGTGTCAGTCCTATAGATATCGTTATCTTAAACCGTCAGTGTTTTTGCCAGAAAAGTGTTCCGTAGACAGCGGGAAATGTTTTACTGAAGACGAATGGTTTTAGGAAGTGTATAACGTACATGAGACTAGAAGATACTAGGAGTATAATTTACATGCATCATATTTTCATAAATAACATAACATCACGCCTGTAATCCGCGAAGGGTAGAGTTGTACCTAATAGTACACCCACATTTTGCCAGTTATATTTTTGAGTCTCATTTAATCGGGGGTGAGCCTAATGCCGTCTGCTACTGAGATATTCCTGGTAGAAAAACCTGTACCTGTCCTTGTAACTTGTCTGTAAAGAAAAGTCAAGAAAAAATGACAAATGACATTAAAAATAGAAAAAGAAAATTTTAAGAATGAAAATAAAAAAAATAGTCCCCAAAATTACCGCTGAATAGATAAGTTTGTGACGTAATATAATTTTAAACAGCCGGCAGACAGACTAAAAAAGTCATAAAACAGAAAACATAAAACCTCTCGTCTGTCCAAAGACTTAATTATGTCATTCAAAATTTCTAATGCGTAATTGATGCAAATTTGAAAGGGTGTAGCGTTATAAAGGTTGGAGCAGGTAAAATATTTAGTCGAAAGCCTTACCCAAAGTTGTGCTGATATTATAAATTCTGTAACTTCATGCGAGTTGAGATTATTTCGTTAGGTACGGCGTAATGAAGTGTGAGGTTTTGGGTCTTCCTGTCTAAAGTACTTTTGGTTAATGTACTTACTTCGCTGGTTTTGTACTTGTCTGGTGAGTGTACACCAGTAGCGAAGGATCAATTTTTGTAAGAGGTAAACCGGAGTACATATATTTAATTTGATTATATTATTTGTCTATTTGCCATTTTTTAAAGAGAAGCCGGTAGCACGCGTAGCATGACCACCATAGACAAGGATTTCGTTGACGGAAGAATCGACAAAATGAAGGATAGTGAACATAAATCTGTCATTGTGTCGACACAATCTGTCATTTTATCGATTCTTCTGTCTAAAAAACCCGTTTCTACGGTGGTCATGCTACGCGGGCAGGATTCGAGTTCTATGGAACCTTCGCCACTGGTGTACACACAGAATGACGTAGGTCTTCGGGCTGAGTGTAATGCTGTGAGGAAGTTATTGTACACTATGATGGTTTTCTTACGAGCACACAAGCAAGTTACCCGTTGGCTGAACCGGTCTCAGATTGAGAAAAGACTGATTACAAAGATGTGCCAGTAAATGACTACACCCATAGTTTAAATTAGAGCGCAGTAATAAAAAAAAATGTGTTTTATTTCAGTCAAAACGGTGAAGAAAAACGTGAGGAAACCGGCATGTCCTAGAACCGAAAGTTCGAAGACATGTGACATCTACCAACCTGCACTGGGCCCGCGTGGTGGATTATAGCCCATTCCCTCGTATAGAGAGGAGGATGTGTCCCAGCAGTGGGAACATTATAGGCTGATTATGCTATGCTATGCTATTTCAGGCAAAATGTTTATACAACAAAAAATAATAATATTATCGAAAGAAACAGTAAAAAAAATCATTAGAACGTCAATAAAAATCATATAAATGTTAGTAGCCATTGCTCAGCTACTGTCGTCAAGAGCCATGCGCGCGCGTCACAGTCATGTTTTTCTTGCGTAACTAAGGTTTTGCGTGAGTGACTCGCTAGAGAAGTTTCATGATGTTCATAACACTTTATTTTACGAAATGGAATTTTATTTAAAAATAAAAATTAAAAAATCTGTGTTTTTATTTTTATTAATTTCACCTTGAACGACTTATTTTAAGTCGTTTAAGGTGAATTTTAATAAGGTGGTGATTAATACTTAAAAGTCAAGCTATAATATCTTGCCGTGTCGACGGTGCGTTCGTGTTCCACGCGCGCCTCAAAGAGATGTCAGCAATCAAGTAGGGGTCCGCATGGGCCGATGCCTGCCAGGGCTGCGGGACTGTTCGAAAGAGATACCGTGGCCCTGGAACACAAAGGGCAAAGAAGGAACATGGATGGGTTTTAGTCAGTACAAGTCTAACACTCCCCTCCGCTCCGCCCAGAGTGGGGGGGGTCATTTGATGATTTCCCATCCGGAAAAAAAAATAAAAAATAAAAAAAAGCTATAATATCTCAAGAAGTCCAATCAAAAACTATTCTCATCTAACACTACAGTACTTTTAAACTCAAGATACCAACTTTTGTTCACACAAAGCAACAGAACATTTTGTAATATTAATAACAACATTTAAGTCAACAGAGTGCTGGCTATCTCTCCTAAGTCCTAAGTTAAGGCGGTGTTACAGTGGCTTTTAAAACTTTGGAGTAACTTGTATGGGAGTTGGTGGAGCAATGTTTTGTAATGCTTACGGTTAAGGGTTTTGATGATAATACAAAACAGATATAGATAGATAATATACAACATTATTTTTAGTATATGCGAAACCTGAATATAATTTGTTCGGAATCAGTAACTGAATCGATTCCAATAATTTTTAAACCACGTTATATTTTTTCCCAACAATATTTAAATAAGGCTACAAGTTGGACACCAAGCGAGTACCTATCGCAAACATTTAAGTACCTACCTATTATTATCAATGAGCTCAAGACGACGCTGGAGGCGCGCGCTCCTTGGTGAACACGTTTATGCGCGGACAACCAAGTAACAGAACAAGCTTATAACTTTGTGATTTTTCATGATACAGTTTTGCAATTTTGTACATAGATTCTTCACATAAAAATACTAGACACGTGTTTCAAGTTTCTAATGTTGTATACCTAGATAACGCAAGAGCACCTACTTCGCGTCCCCGGCTTGAGCATTTTATGCTTAACGTGGTTACTGTCGCAGTAGTAACTTGTTTGTATATTAACGAAATTGTGCTTATGACGTAATACTAAGGAGTATAAAAATGGCAAACTTCGTTTTCATACGGATCGTAATACTTGCGTTGCGTCTAATCTATATCAGTGATGTAAACGCTGTGAATAACACCCTGTTTACAAAATCAAGCGTTACGATTTTCGTCAAACGCACCCGCGTTTGACACTCGTATAATTTGTGTGAGTTCCATCGCATACCAAGTCGCGTCGTGTAGCCCGTGGGCAGGTTATTAGTTAAGTATTTTGGGGAATATTGCCTGTTTTAAATAAAAATAAGTTGTAATAATATACACATAACAAGCCTATAATAATCGCCGAAAGGTTAGACAGATGTGTACCTCATGTAAGCATTCAGACGAATTGAACACCTCCTCCTTTTGGAAATCGTTTAAAAAAATAAAACACTATCGCTTACGTTATTAAAAGCTAAACAAACTTAACCAACTAGCCAGCTTGCTAAGAAGCTAAAACGAGCTTGAAGAAAACCGCTCAGAAACTGCACATCCCAAAATTGACTACGTGGCTCGTGGCTACGTGGCTAGCTGAAAATTTAGCCACCACCACATAATCTTTTATTTACCGCCCGAGTGCCTGAATACGATGCAGGTGATATTAGAGGCGTACAGCGACGAACACTTACATGGCGTGTAGTTTGGTAGCTACTTTACTACTGATTTTCTTCTACTGCATTGATTTTAATTTTATTTATCTGAATTAAGTTTTATATGTATTTAATAAATGTTGATGCATAAATGGGGAGATGAGTAGCTCGTGGCTAAATAATAACAGCCGCTCGGATCGATCTTTAGGTTAAGACGTGCTTGCCTAGGTTGGTCTGTGGATGGGTAACCACCCATTACATACCGAGTTTCCTCCGTGCCTCGGAAAGCACGTTAAGCCGTTGGTCCCGGGTGTCATTTGTTGTGTAGATCTTTGGCAGTCGTTAGGTAGTCAGTGGCCCAAAAAGTCTGACAACCAGTCTTTCCAAGGGGTATCGTATAACCCAGTACTAACTGGGTTGTGGAGGTCAGATAGACAGTCGCTCCATGTAAAATACTGGTATTCAGCTGCATCCGGTTAGACTGGAAGCCGACCCCAATATAGTTGGGAAAAGGCTAGGCAGATGATGATGCATAAATGGGGAGATGAAAACCTAAGACACGATGGACGGATTTACTTGCACGTTTTATTTCAAACCAAATTTTAATCTCAAAAAGTCATAAAAACGAATATAAAATAGTCCTCGGGACGGGGTTGGGGCAGTGACAGTCAATCAAACATGTTCCGGATTGACAAATTACACTCATCATCAGTCATGCGTGACACTCCTGGATAGTTCTTAGTTATAGTTAGACACGGTAGGTGGCGCTGTGGTCGACATCCAGAAAAGAACTGGACAGCGACTGTCGCCACGTCGGGTCAGATAATAATATGAAATAGGACCAATATCTAAATTGTTTTTACTCTTGACTGTACCTGAATGCAATGCAGTCTAGAGTAAGGCTGCCATAATCCCCGGTACACCGGGACAAGTCCCCGTGTGGAAAGTTGTGTCAATAAGTCGGTTGTCCCGGTCCTTTTTGTTGGCCTATCAGAACAGAATCGTGAAATTTCGGGTTTGCTCCGCCTGTGTTATGTGTCTCGAGAAATGTCTTAACTGCAGTTCAAAACGTGGATGTCTTCTAGCTAATTAGTCCCAGGCTGGCACTTATCATCCTCTTGTCACTCAAATATAGATCCTGGTTCACACGCCTCTGCTAAGTAGATATTAAAGTTGACTTGTGTTTGTGCCAAAAATTTAACGAGTAAAATTCTCTCTTCTGAATTCACACACCTCTACGAAAAAATCTCTTCATAAATCTAAAATCCTTCGAAAAATGTATCTTGCCCATTTCATCATCCATGGTTTACCTTACTTCTATTATAAAAGTCCCGATCGGCGTTTCAGCATTTATGGCAGCACTAGGCTAGAGGCATATACGAGGTTTAGCTTGAGAGAAAATTACGTGGAAAAATATGGTAAGAGCAACTTATGTTTATGCAAGTGGTTTCCTATAGTTTCTCGTAAGCGTTTGGTTCTGAGATAGTCAAGCTTATTGGTTTTAAAGGGTATTTGTTGATCGAAAAACTCATACTGCCTAGTATGAGTTTTTCGATTTTGCTTTGGAAGAATGAAAAGATTCTGACCCAGTTTTTTTTTTTTTGTTTCTTTAACTTGGCGATCTGTGTCTACACAGTAGGTCGTATCGTTTGGTATTAATATTTTGTGATCAATGACATCATTCGCAGGATTTTTTTTTTTATTATTTGAATCACGCGGTTAGCGAAGGGACTCCATGCCATTTCAATCGACTGTGGGAGGTACTTCCTCCACCCTGAAGCTTTGAGGCCAGTTGATTGACGTGAGTTAATATTTTTTTCTAGTAGCTTTTACTGTGTTTAGTGATCTCCTTTTTGACGGAACTGATAATTAGGTCTTCATGTATATGTATATTTGTTGCCTCTTGCCAAGTGCCTTGAAAATGATTATGTGACGAGTTTATATTTTTTTTCTGGCTTGGGTCACGGCCGACACAGCCACTTACTGGGCCCAAGAATTTTGTGAAGTCCTATCGTCTATGCGAAGGAAAAATAAAACATATTAAGTGAATATGATACTTATATTTTTTATTTTATTTTATATACATACGTCATAATTTATACATAATAATTAAAGTTATAAAATGTTGTGCACCAATACAAGTTAGAAAATGGCCTCTAATAGTCATTAAATAACGAAATTTTAACTCACAGACTGTATGCTAATGGTTTCAATTACTATGATTCTATATATTCTTACTTATTCAGGATATAAATCATATTTCGAACCCCATGCAACCTTCAATTGGTGCTTCGACCGTAATATCCTTTCAAAATCAATACACAATGCAAAACCCCGCAGTTTGCAGTCACTTACTAGCAAACTATTTGGTCCACTAAGTGCCTAAAACAGAGCACTATGCAAATTCCGAATAGCCAAAGCGACGTCGGTCGCAGTAATCTTTTATTTACAGCTTGAACACCTGAATGCATGCAGCAGGTAATATTGGAGCATATGTGCAGGTAGAACTTTAGTGTTTAGCCACACGCCACACACTCAAGAAGCAGACGTGTTGTTGTAATAGCAATTGCGGAGTAAGCAAATGAAATAAATTGCTAAGAGTAAGGCCCGGTCTCGACTAAATTGGAGACGAGACGAGAGGAGAGATGTGTTGCAAACCACTAATGAAATTGTTGTTTACACTTCTCATCTTCACTTAGCTTTAGTGGAAACGATTGCGCAGAGAGGAGAGGACAAGTCTCATATACGTTTAGGCCAGTCTTCTGCTTCGTTTAGGCTGCCAAGCAGGCAGAAGATACGTGAGCGCCGTGCGGTGAGCGGCGTGCGGCGGACACACCCTAACTCCTGAACGTCTACGCTCCGCTCCGCTTTTCAAATCTCCGCACAGCAAAAACATTAAATATCTCCTGTCCTCCCTGCTTTGGACCTCTTCGCACGTCTCCGGTTTAGTTGGTTACAGCCCTTTTTTTTTTCGGATAGTAATCATCAAATGACCCCCGCGCCCCCGCTGGGCGTGTCAGACTTCTAATGACTAAAACCCATCCATGTTCCTTCTTTACGGTATCTCTTTCGAACAGTCCCGCAGCCCTGGCAAGCATCAGCCAAGCGGATCCTTACATGGTTGCTGACATCTCTTTGAGGTGCGCGTGGAACACGAACGCGCCGTACGGTGAGCTAGCCCATAACTCGCCGTCCACAGGCCTGCGCCTACGGTGGCCGGGACCCACCACATGACCCCCGACGCCCAGGGCGTCTCCCGCGGCGGCTGGGACGTGAGGCTCTTTTTCTCTCACGTCCCGCCACCTCCTTCACTAGTAGTTACAGCCCTAAGCCACTAGTCACCGCGACTTGACACACGCACGTGTCGCTTGACGCAAGTTGCAACGCCCGAGGACGTGGACGAAGCGACTGACTCAGCTTTTGCCAGTTTAAGGACTCAATTTATAGTTATGTTTCCTTTGAGGAAGTGTTGCAATAAAGTAAGAGGTCAGTCCGGAGTATTTGATGCTATTTGCTCAAGTTGATTACCTAAGTAAGTGACTCTTACTTAATGTAGTATGAAACATAGTTATTTATTTGTATAGACGTGTGTGACCAGATGGGATTTCATCCGTAAAAATGGTGCAGTGCCATACAAACTTTCATCCCCTATTTAATCATAAAAAATTAAACATAAAATCACGCCTGTAATCTCCGTACGGTTTGGCAGAGGTGTACCTAATAGTGCACCCATATTTTGTAATAGGGCGAGCCTATTGCCATCAACCAGGCACAAATCCAGACTCCGTGGCTGATACTGAGAAATTTCACCATCATCATTCGCAAATACCTTGAGACAGTGCCATGGTTGTCTTAGTATAAAATATATTCATAATTACCTCAGATAAATAACGTCACATTAATAACCTGTATCCTTGCAAAGATGGGGTCGCTTGTAAAGGAAGACACATGGTTTTCATTAAGAGGGATTAAAGTAAATACCACGTTTTTGCTCTTACAGCTAACTGGTCGTTATCTTAAGTATTATGATGGTGAATATTAAGTTTTGCCATCACAAATGACAAGAAAATATAGACGTAAGTAAGTGGGTCTACACAAATGTTCGGTCAGGTCGTGTGAGGACCATGCAAATTTGTGATTGAGAAAACAATAAAAAAATCATACAAATTTTATCCCTTACCCCACTAAGGAATGATTCCTTAAAGAATCCTGTCACATAACATAACATTACGCTTGTTATCCCCGAAGGGTTGGGCAGAGGTGTATTTATTAGTACACCCACATGTCGCCACGTATGTTTGTCCCATGTAATAGGGGCCGAGCCTATAATCAACCCATCAAACGGGCAGAAATCCAGACTCCAAATTCTTGAAGGAAAAACCTAAAAACAACCCTTTGCCCGGCCTAGGAATCGAACCCAGGACCACATGCTCACCAACGAGACATTCAAAATCCTGTCACCTTTGTTATGAAAGAAACTCTGTGCCAAAAAACCCAGTGGCTTCGGCTGGGCGTGGTCAGTGGGAGAAGGGTAAATAGAAAGAAAGAAAGAAGAAAGAAGAAAGAAAGAAAGAAAAAATATTTATTTGTCGCAGGGACGTGACGTGCATCACACAAAATTACAAAAAATAAACAATAAATTCAACAGGATGTAACGAAAAAAAAGAAAAAACCATAAAACGAACGTTGTTGTTTCGTGGGCAAGTTATTTTAATCACTAGCTAGATAAATGGCTTAAAGTCACCCAAAGGGCAATGGAGAGGGCTATGCTCAGAGTATCCTTGCATGATCCAAGAAGAAATGAGGACATCCGCAAAGAACCAAGGTTACCGACGTAGCCCGAAGAATTGCCAAACTTAAGTGGCAGTGGGCAGGGCACATTTCTAGCAGAATGGATGGCCGATGGGGCTGAAAAGTTCTGGAGTGGCGACTGCAAACCGGAAGACGTTGCGTTGAAAGGCCTCTCAAAAAAAGAAGGTTGCAGGGATACGCTGGATGTGAGTTGCACGGGACCGGTCAATATGGCGACACTTGGGGGAGGCCTATGTCCAGCAGTGGACGTCTTTCGGCTGAAATGATGATGATGATGACTAGCTAGATGTAAATAATTATAGCGATTAAAATAAATGTATTCTTATCTATTGTACTTATTCTTGGGGGAGAAAATATTCGATAGCTACAAATACGATTAGTCGCTTTCTCTTCGGTGATGGGCCGGGTTCCTAAGCAAAGCTTGAATCTACAGTTAATTTTCCTGGTTAATTAGTGCTTTGAGCTAGTTTTCGTTTTACTTTAGATAGCCGATGCTCGCTTGTTTTGTTAGGAAATGGTTTTAGTAGCTAATTAGAGTGAGGTCTTGAGGTTGCGCGGACTGTTTTGTTTTATGTTTGTTTGAATTCGTTTGTTGGAGGTACTACCGAGTGCAGAGTGTCTGCTGGTTTCACCCTTATGCCGTAAATAATAAGGTTGAAAATGTGGTCGATCGTCAGTGAGAGCCGAAGATTTCAAAGGTTCGAGAACTGCTGGTAGGAGATGATGAGAAAACTACCGCCAATTAATTAAAAACCAATTATTTTAATGCATAACAATCATAATTTTATTCGAAGCGAGCTCACGTTTTTTTTATGACTTTTACATGAAAAAGCACTTAAATTATTAAGTTAATTTAACATCTTTTTTGATGTTTTTGACATGGAAAGAAAAAATCCAGTGCGAGCAGGGTTTGAACCTGCGACCTTCCGATTCAGTACACCGGATGTCTTTCCATGTCAAAAACAGCTATGTTCCCTACGCAGGGTTTGCGTATAAAATATTAAAAATCTTTTTTGATATTGAACATAAAATTCAAAGTACAAAATTAATTATATTCACTCAAAAAGAGTAAATAATATTACATAACATAACATCACGCCTGTAATCCCCGAAGGGTTAGGCAGAGGTGTACCTAATAGTACACTCACATTTCGCCAGTTATGTTTAAGTCCCATGTAATAGGGGGCGAGCCTATAGCCATCAACTCCCTGGCTGCTACTAAGAAGTTTCTAACTGAAAAAATAGATTTTTTTTTTCGTTCCGATGCTAATTATCATTAAAATGTGAACTACACCAAAGTCAATTTCACTGAAGTGTCTCTGTCCAATCATTAATGTCAACAATTGAACTGACCATTGAACACAATCCTTGTTCTATAACAGTTGGCATTTCGTTCCGAAATTTAGGTCTGTCAGGCAATTTATAGACCACAATGTCTAACATCCCGAATATCGTAAAACGGTTGACCAGACATGACTGTCTTACTATGAGTATGCATAAGACAATCTAAAGGGTGTAAATAGACCCTTAACATAAACGAAAGGCACTTGTTCTCCCCATCACTGCGATCATTTTTTTGTTCTAGACCATACCTGGGAATCTTCTAGTTACGGAGATATTGGGGGTCAAAGTTCCAACTTTTTCACAAGTTTTTTTTAAATAGGTACATGTTTTTAAGGTAAGATTTTTACTTTACACAAATCCACGACGCTCGTACTATTCAATCCATTCATCAGCACAATGTTATAAGTGCTTTCCATCGAGTTCTTCTGTCCGTAAAACGTGATTTTTCACCCCAAAAAAAAAAGTCGATTCCCAGCTATAATTTTTGCATAAAGTTACTTAGTTTGATGTACAGAATGCTTGGTTGACGGAGATGTGAAGGGTCTGTTTACACCCGGTATAAAAGCACTGCGTCATAATCAAAACCTGTCCTTTAACAATGTTTGATTATACTGAGTTTTGTTCATAGATGAACAATGCAATGAAACGGCACGGTTGACGCAGTGGCTGAACGATTGACTCCTGTGCCGCGTGTAGCGGGTTCGATCCTCGCACGGAACAAATATTTGTTTGGCCTGCAGATAGTTGTTCCAGGTCTGGCTGTTTTTTGTATGTGAGTTTAAATGTTTGTAAACGCACCCACGGTACAGGAGAAATTGATAGTGTGGGGTAACTTTTTTTTTTGTATAAAGAGAAAAGAGAATATTAAATAATTCCAAAATCTCTGCGACCTGTTTGTCTCGTTCATACGCAGACGTTGGTTCTACGGTCGAGACGCTTGCAGGAAATGGCGGCGAGCGTAGGAAATGGACGGACAGACGGACGAGCCCAATAATGTATTGTAAAACTTATATTAATTCTGAGGGAGGCTTGAGAAAGGGATTTTTTGAGTGCTGCTGCTAGAAGGACTATGGAGGGATATTGTGATAAAGCTGGGATATAATGTACAATGTATTTTTTTACACAATACTAAAATTTTGCACAAGAAGGAGCTCGTGGCTAAATAATAACAGCCACTTGGGTCGATCTTGCTCAGGCCATATGCGTAGTACTCACAATCGGCGTGCGTGTTTGACCAGATGTATGAACGTGATCGAATAAAAAAACTCAAACAAAATCAGTTCATGTGTCCAGGAGCTATGATGCCACAGATAGACACACCGATACACACTTCAAACTTATATCACTCCTCTTTTTTGGTCGGGGGTTAAAAAGGAGTGTGTGGGGGGGGATTGTAGTAAGTGACGTTCTGCAGGTTCTGCCTACCCCAATGAGAAAAAGGCGTGTGTTTATATATGTGTCGGATCCGGTCGCTAGTATTGACATAAAATTAATCGCAGCCGGTGTAGCCGGTGGTGACATCACGCGACCTACTTACAAGACTACCCAAACCACAGCGTGCTTCTACAGAGCTCTGATGTTCAGCCCAAGGCGAGGGCGAGATTCAATGTCTGATCGCGGCGGAGTTGAGACATCTTGGAACTGTACCCGATTCATTGTGCCCCGTGTTATTGTGTTAAGTTGTAAACTCAAGTAATTCGTAAGTTTTGCTAGAAACAGTGTATCGCACCCAGTGTGTTTTCATAGCACGAAACCAATCGACTGCCCACATGGTGTACGAGCATAACGGCATAAATCCTGACCGGAACTGATCTAAGTCTAAGCACGAGCTAAGTCATCTTGATTACCCGACTGCGGTGACGCCCAAAAGGAGGGTTATGTGATCTAGATTTTGTGGAACACCCTCTGGGCTCCCCTAGTAAAAAGTGTGCTATGGGCTGAATCAAAGCACCTAGTTATGTGGCTTTGACCTTAAAATATTTAAATTTTATTAATATAAATGAATTTATTCACTAACTTATTTTATACTAGCTTTTGCCTGCGACTTTGATCACGTTAATTTAGAATTTAACAATCAATTCGGGTTGTACTCTGCTGCTTGTAATAATATTATTCAATCATGATTCCAAAGACACGTGGCGCTATCTATTATCATAAGAACGTCATAGCACCATATTAGCGCTATATATTGTGGTTTTCCTCGGGAACAGATTTTTTTTCTGGATGAAAGGTACCCTATAGCCATTTCTGTACACCTGACAACGTATATGCAAAATTTCAGGATAATCATTTCAGTGGTTTAGGCGTGAAAAGGTAACAAACAAACAAACTTACTTTCGCATTTATAATATTAGTTAAGATTAGGATTTATTTTTCAGTGGGTGGGCAACGAGCGAATCTCATTCCACTTGCTTACTGAAAAATAACAAAGTTGTGTTGTTAGGCTTACCAGCTCAAGTATAAAAATAAAACCAGCCAAGTGCGAGGCGGATTCACACAAAATAATGTTTCGTGGCCCCAAACCATACAATAATTAAAAATAAACAATATTAAACTTCATTAATAATAATTATGTCAATTTACACTCGACAGCATCACTGAAAAAACTTATTCAAAACAATTTCCGTTGAAAGTTTTTTTACTTTGTACATTTTTTCCAGAATGTTCCGCCTCAAACGTTAAAAAATTGAGGGCATAATTTGTACAAACTTTAGGAGCGACTATCTCATCAACCATTAACTTAAGAAAAAAAAAATTGAATCCTTGATATAATTTTCCAAGAGCTGTCAACAACCCACACAGTTACTTACGTAGAATACTCAGTTACATACATGTATTTTATATTCATTATATTATGCATTTTTTTCATAATTTTTGAACATAACTTTTTTGTAGCTTTTCGTAGTAGATAAATACTCTCTATACACTCTTTTAAGCTTTCACGGTTTACAACTAAACTTGTACTGTCACTTACGGGATATCTTCCGTGATTGTTCTTTATTTTCTATCCACCCGCATTCTCCAGTGAACCCACGATCATGGCGCTTGTAACAGCGCCGAAAGGAGGGAGCTCAAAATAAGGAACAATCACGGAAGATATCCCGTAAGTGACAGTACAAGTTTAACTACCCTCTAAATTTAAACTGTGTAGCTCGAATAGTTTTGGATCAAAATGGCCGTAACCTTCTGACAGACAGAAGGACAGGACGAATCTATAAGGGTTCCGTTTTTTTCTATTTGGCTACAGAACCCTAAGACATCAAACAGAATACATACAAAACATCAAACATTTTCATTACCAAGAAATGTAGAATTTTCTTTATCAGAATAAAATTACTTCTCCTTAGTAAATCAAACTTTTCTTCGAACTCGAAGATTACAGTTTCCAATCAAACTAATCAGAGAAATGAGTAGAAGTGGAGAAAGTGGATAAATCCTAATACATTTCGGCCCATTGTTCCGATGAAGCATTGATCTCCTGTCCTACAACTCAATTCCGTGTTTTAATCAAGACTAGGGGAGGTCGGGCAAAAATGGCTACGTCTCGTTAACCCGGCCTTATGGCAGTATTCCGATTAGACGGGTTTGTGGCGCGTATATGTACAGACTTAGAGGAGAGTGGGGTTGTTAGTGTTCAAGTTAGAGGTTAAGTAATTTTCTTGATAGTTTTGGTTGTAGACTCATGAAAGGATTTACGCTTCGCGAGAAAAAAAACGGTGCCTAAACCTTATGTTCGCGGATTTTTCAAGTATATTTTTCTAAATGTTACCTACTTATTAGCAGGCACTTGTCCGATTTTTTTATTTTAAAAAAACAACAGTCCCTCTAGTAAAGTCTGCAGGTACTTAGTTATATCACGTGCCGGCGTGGCGTTTTCAATGTATAACAATTTAAGGTATGGTCATACTTACCTCACCGGACCCCGGACTGGCTGCAGACTTTAGCGGATATTTCAATACGTTTAGTTTAATCGTTTTGACTGCACCTTCAAATGTAACTAACTAGTTACTCTGCACAAATAATTACTACGATAAAAAACTTATACTGTCAGTTACGGGATATCTTCCGTGATTGTTCATTATTTTGAGCTCCCGAAATTTCGGCTTTATTGCAAGTGCCATGATCACGGGTTGACTGAGACTGAGAATGCGGGTGGATGGAAAATAAATTGTTAAGAGCAGACAAATCTTTCTACCATCTTTCTTTGTCTTTTGCTACGCGCACTACTGGAACTCTAATATCGGCAGCTCAAAATAATGAACAATCACGGAAGATATCCCGTAAGTGACAGTATAAGTTTAGTTGTAAACCGTGAACGCTTAAAACAGTGTTTAAATTTCTACGATACATTAATTTTCAAGAAAAAAAAATATCTCGTGACTTTGTTTGTGGAGCAAATATTACTCATAATCATTATTCAATTAACTGCAATAAGGATAAAAAAAAATCACCAGAATTAAACAAATTAAAGGATTGAAAATCCCGCCAACTCCGTACACACACGCGGCACGCCTCCAGACGTTCATTAATCCTTGCGTCTAATAGATAAGTAAGGCGGGGCGCACACTCGCGATTAACTCCTGTGACGACCTAACGATGACTTACTGTCAGAACTAAGTTTGATTAAAGAGATAAGAGGAAGGTCAAGGTCACATTTACTCAAAGATTTGCTACAACGAAGCCGACGTAAAGGCTACGAAGCCACGGCAGCGTACTAACCAAGTTGCTTGCAACATCAACCAAGTAAAATAAAAGCTTGTTAGAACTGTAGACTGTAATGAATCCATCTAGTCTTACTTTGCAGGCAAAGCCGTGCTATTTACTTACTTAAGTGACTAAGTCAGTCTATGTTGAAAATGACGTAATAGCACGTCGTCAAAAAAAAACATCGTTGCACACAAATACCAGTTTTGAGATATTATACGGATTTTGAAGGTTTTTGTGTCGCTGTAGTGCCATTCGGTGACTTTTTTTTCAGTACACTTGAGGTTGTTTTACTTCAATTTTAGAGCAAGGATAATTGAAGTTCAGTGGGGTACTATCTAAAAACCTAATATTTTTGTGGTATGACAGTTATGTACACACGGCGACATATAATATATTTATATCTATAAATTTCCAGTATAACATGGCCTCGCTTTGTATAGATTTCCCTTACAATGAGAGATCCGTATAAACTGGTATTGTATAGCTTGATTGGTCGGCGTGCGTACCAACTAGTAGACCGAGTTCCAGACGTCGAAATTCGGAGACGTACGTTGGTCTTCGATATTGGAAATCGCGTTATGAAACTCAAATCGAGTTGAGCAGGACACCTAGCAAGACACGGTGATGGCAGGTGGAGTAAAGCTGTGACTGAGTGGCGTCCAAGAACTGAAAAGAGAAGTGTTGGTCGTCCGGCGGCGAGATAGGCGGATGACATTGTTGCCATCACGGTAATATTCTGGATGAGGCTGGCACAAGAGCGTCGAGCTTGACACAAGCAAAGAGAGATCTATACCCAGAAGTTCATGCAGTCGGGCTGTGGATGATGATGATGACAGTTTTTTAGAGAACATGCGATAATACAACAGGTAAAATGCTGACACATTGAAATGAAAACTGTGCTGTTCTTACACTATACAACATTCTAACCAAACTTTGGTCTCAAAACTCAGAAGAAGCAGTAACACATTAGCCACATTAGCATTAATAAAAACATTCCAACAATAATTAATCTGATACAAATTTCACTTAAATTCTGTACAGTTCTTTAAACTTTTTGGTTAGAATAAATTAATTAATTAAGGCCTTTATTAAAAGGGATTATACCGACTACAGTAAAGTTTACGATTAACTTTTGTTCCGATCTTTTCAATAAATGATTAATCATTCTGAATTACTGATCCTATTATACCCATTTTCCCCTTAAGGCTATTTTCTACAACTTGATAGAAATAACGGCTTTTATTTGAAACCTCAGAAAGCTTACTATAACAGGCTTATTACGAATAGGTCAGCCCAAATTAAAACTTTTGAAATAGGTTTCACAAAATTAAATCCTTTATTAGTGAGATATTTAATCATTTTAATTAGTTACTGAAATATGGTTAAAATGTTAAGTTCTAATCCAATTTAAATATTAGAAATTATGAATGAAGGGGTCATCCACCTTTAGCAAAATTCAAATAATGGAATTAATTCAAACTAAATTAATTCCATTGTCTTCGGTAATGTAGAAACTATATATTAATAATTCAGTTAATGAAAATTAATTTCAGTACAATTAATATCGTGTTTCTTTTGTGATAAATATTAGATTTGAAAGGTATTGTTTGTAGTTTGGAATTATATTATTATTTACGTATTTTCATGTTACCAAAAACCTACTTTACCTTTGTTCTGATGTATTTTTAGATCATTCACGAAAGAAGGCGTCGCGGCAGGCCTCGTAGAAGATGGCGGGACGAGCTGGACAAAACAAACGACCAGTGGCCCACATTAGCCCTGGATCGTAGCAACTGGAAATCATGGGGGGAGGCCTTTGCCCAGCAGTGGGATGTCGCAGGCTAGCAGTATCAGTATCACGAACGTGTACGTTCCACAAACTCCAGCGCCAATGTTCCATCATCTCTACAAAAGAAAGCTGATCAATTGTTTCTTTTACAAAATAATGACTCCATTCAATCGCTCCAAAGCGTTAAATTAAGCCGTGCCTTTTTATAAAACCAACGCGCAGTTTTCAAATTGTGCGGTTTTTACGTCCCGGATCGGCGAAAATTTCGTATTTTTTCGGCGAAATCCGCTGCAAGCGAAAATTTTCGGGTAAATGCTTATGACTGCAAATTGTTGTTTTTGCTGCAAAATGGTGAATTTAAAGCTTTCCTTTTGTTGTAAGATAATGGTTTTGTAAGTGTTTTTGGCCTGATTTTGGCTCAGATTGGTCGAACATTTTCTGATAGTCAAGACTGTTATGGCACGTTATTTTGTCAGCCAAAATTATAATTTAAATTGCGTCCTCCAAATTATCTACTAAACAAGATAATCGCAAATCCATATCTTGTTAGCTTTCATTAAAACTGAAGTAAGCAGTGAGCAATTACCCGTTAAGTTAACAGGGTCTGCAAGGAATTAGAAAAATAGATATTTGAAGAAACTATTTCCGTAACGCTGCGTCAAGCTGCAGATCAGACCGATTATATGACAAAAAAAATATTCCTATCTTTTATAGTAGCTTCACGTCCAAAGTCCATTTTAGTTGAAATAAATAGCCTGTCTGTGACTTGAATTTAAATTTTTCGCAAGTCATGGAACTCCATTTTTTTAGTTCATTGGTTTTAAAGTTACATGTAAGTACATGTTTGATCAGCGGACAGACCTCCGGCGTGATATCATGGCGACATGGAGAGAGCGACTGTTGCAACCCCGTGCAGGGCACGCTACCATAGTGGCGATAAGTCCCCTCTTTGAGGAGTGGCTAGAGAGGCGCCACGGCGCCCTCACCTACCGCCTGACGCAGATCCTCACCGGACACGGTTGTTTCGGGAGGTTCTTGCACCGAATCGGGCGGGAGGAAACGCCCGGGTGTTTCCACTGCGAGGATCGCCCGGAGGACACGGTGGAGCACACCGTAGAGGTCTGCCCCGCTTGGGCGGAGCACCGCCGTGTCCTTGTAGCGGCGATTGGCGGCGGCGATCTCTCGCGTCCGGCCCTGGTTCAAGCCATGGTCCGGAGCGAGAGGGAATGGGAAGCCGTCACCTCCTTCTGTGAAGCAGTCATGCTAGTGAAGGAGGTGGCGGGACGTGAGAGGGAAAGAACCTCACGTCCCAGCCGCCGCGGGAGACGCCCTGGGCGTCGGGGGTCACGTGGTGGCTCCCGGCCACCGTAGGCGCGGGCCTGTGGACGGCGAGTTATGGGCTAGCTCGCCGTCCGGCCGTCTTATGACGACAGGCCGTGTCGACGGCGCGTTCGTGTTCCACGCGCGCCTCAAAGAGATGTCAGCAACCGAGTAGGGGTCCGCATGGGCCGATGCCTGCCAGAGCTGCGGGATTGTTCGAAAGAGACACCGTGGCCCTGGAACACAAAGGGCAAAGAAGGAACATGGATGGGTTTTAGTCAGTACAAGTCTGACACTCCCTTCCGCTCCGCCCAGAGTGGGGGGGGTCATTTGATGATTTCCCATCCAAAAAAAAAAAAAAAAAAAAAAAGTACATGTTTGACATAAATCGGTACTACCAACCTGCAGACTATTCAAATTGTATCGACCAATCGAGAACAGTTGTTAATTGGATTAAACAAACCCCTTGTTGGCTCATTCGTTACTTCACTGTAACTTAGTTAGTGTCGTGTGGTTTCGTGGAGTTTAATACATTCCTGTATTGAACGGATCTTTATACCTACTCCACGCTTATTCGGGTCGGCTGTCTGTTAAAAAAAAATCCGACACAGAAGAATTGTTATAAAACCAAAATTTACACTGTCACTTACAGGATATCTTCCGTGATTTTTAATTATTGTGATGTGAGCTCCTAATATTTCCTTCTACCAATAAAAAAAAAAAATTAAGGTGATGAAATAAAAAAATATGAAGGTAACGGTGGTGGTGGTAGTGTTGATGATGATGGATAAAATGATTGATTGATTGATTGATTGAATACTAGTATTTTACATGATCCGACTGCCTACAGACCTCCACAAACCAGTTAGTAGGTACTGGGAAATACGATACCCCTTGGTAAGACTGATTGTTTGCACTGACTACCTGTCACAAAGGTCAAAAATCTAAAAATGACAGCCGGGATCAACGGCTTAACGTGCTTTCCGAGCACGGAGGAAACTCGGCATGTAATAAATGGCCATTGCACGGACCGGCAATCTAGACAAGCGCGGTTTAACGTGGAAGACCGACCTGTCCGACAGTTATTATTTTAGCCCAGAGCTCCTCCTGTGTTATAGAGAGAACTTGGCTTGACACGCTACCGCGTGTCTAGATGGTACTATTCGGACTAGTAACTAACTATGTACCAGCCACAATGAGAACTTAATTACGTTTAATTACACGTAATCTCATCAAGTTTGCGGTAATCAAGCCGCCGTATGCAGATGAGGTGAACGAAACGATCCGGGTATGTTCACGCCTTTTATTTGGGGAGGGTCTGTGGGACTGGAACATGGATGGGATTTAGTTAGTATAAGTCTGACACTCCCTTCCCCTCCGCCCAGAGCCGGACCTCGGTGATTAGATGATCCCCATCCAAAAAAAAAAAAAAGTGTCTAAAATCTCATTTATTATTTTTTATCATGTTACAATAACAGAAATACTCTCAGAAATCACAACTATAATAAAACAAATGAACCACAAGAAAATCTTCTTAACAGACCCAGAAAGCAATAAAAAGCAGTGACTTTAATACCCGTAACAAATTATACGTCTTAAAACACTATTAACTTAAGTTTGTACAGTGACGAACATAAAATATACCTAACTCAAGATTCAAAAGTAAATTACTCCTAAATTCATCATCTCCTGGGTTCAATTCTCAGGTCGGGTAAAGTGTTA
This sequence comes from Noctua janthe, assembly GCA_910589295.1. Classification (NCBI taxonomy): domain Eukaryota; kingdom Metazoa; phylum Arthropoda; class Insecta; order Lepidoptera; family Noctuidae; genus Noctua; species Noctua janthe. The sequence continues at coordinate 14,095,865 of OU342573.1, forward strand.
TTATGTTATTCCATCAGGGCTGTTCAGTAGCATTTACGAAGTAAGCCAATTTAGCTAGGCTGAAATCATCTGCCTAGCCTTTTCCCAGCTATGTTGGGTCGGCTTCCAGTCTAACCAGATGCAGCTGAATACCAGTATTCTTATGCAGTGCTTGTGACTGCCTATCTGACTTCAAGAACCCAGTTGCTGGGTAATAACTGGACAAACCAAGGGGTACCGCCTTGGTTTGACTGGTTTTCAGACTTTCGGGCCACTGGTTACATGTAACGACTGACAAAAATCTACAAATAAAAGCCGGTTACTCCTGAAGTATTGATCGAAATTTTATGGTTTAACGAACATAGAATATTTAGCGTTTAGACTAACATGGTCACTAACATTATCATTAATACAACACACACATTGTCACTTCATTCATCATTTCTTTATTTTTCATTATTTGTTTATTTATTTGTTTATGGCACTCCAACGACTTATTCACTAATACAATTTTAGGGTAATGTAACAATGAAACTTAAAATCTAGGGTGAATATGTCACTTACAGGTGTGCACAGTACTTGCATAAGTATTTCAAGTTTTATAGTATTCCAAAAAGTACAATAGGCTTAAAAAAAAAAAAAATATTACATGAAAACAAAATTAAAAATAAAGAAAATAAAATAACTAAATCTATTTTGTTGCTCTAAAGAATGACACACTTAATGACAAATAATAAATAAATAAATAAGTAAATTATCATTTTCTATTTGTTTTTTTTTATATCCCGTTTCAAGTGTTAATGATAATTATAGCATATTAACGTCACACTATTATAGAAATGGTTTGCAATCGCTCTTTCATAAGAAAATCTTATTTTTAATTTTGCACAAGTTTTAGGTCGTGACTGTACCTCGGTTTGTTAACTCGACAGAGCTGTTAATTTTATTAGTAATTAATTTAAACTGAAGCATTGAGGTGTTCAGTGATATATATTTCACAGGTTTATTTGTAATTGTAACATTCATTTATGGGTAAAATTTTAAACAGATGTTTATTTGGTGAGGAATGACTTTGTAGCGTATTTAATTTTTGTTTTATCTTTCACTAGCTGTTGCCCGCGACATTCGTCCGCGTGAAATTCATAGCCTTTAACCTTCCTCGATAAATAGGCTAAAAGGATTTTTCAAATCGAACCAGTAGTTCCTGAGATTAGCGCGTTCAACCAAACAAACAAACTGTTCAGCTTTATAATATTAGTATAGAATAATAGTTGTCTAAACGAGCTCATGTTTTATCTTTCTTCCTGCCTGGACTGCCTCGTTGGTCTAGTGGTCGCAATCGCGACTGCTGAGCAGGACATCCCGGGTTCGATTCTCGGGTCGAACCAATTGTTATTGGGTTTTTTCTATCAGGAATATCTCTGGATTTGTGCCCGGTTGTTGTCAAAAGGCTCGCTCCTTAACAAGGAAGCTCCTTACAAGCTCCTTACAAGGGACTTAAACAAAACTCGCAGAAATTTCGGTGTACTATTAGGTTACCTCAGCTTTACCCATCGGGGATTACAGGCGTGATGTTATTACACAAGTCCGGTCTGCCATATAAATAACCGCCAAATTTTAACATGTATCGTCTCTGAAATATCATTATTTAAACTGGCAAGCTCACAGTATCAAAAAACGTGAAAATTAGGCTTTTCCGACATCACGTAGGCATGTGTTAAAACAAAATCTTGAATATTATTCGACGTAACATTTTCATCTGTGAATACCAACACATGTTAGCAAGCAAACTACTTAAAAACAGCTCAACTTCTTCTAAAAATAATACAAAACTAAGCGTAGGTATATTTACAGAATGTAAAACTATACGCGAACTTAGCTCCCTGCAAGAAGTGTAAAGTGTTATTCTATAAAATTTTCAATGTTACTATCTTAGGAGTATTATGCTGGTTTAACACGAAAGCAGAACAGTGAGGCAGAACAGTGAGCAGACAGAACGCACAGAAAAAAACAGTACTGTCTTGACAGTAACCAAGCCATAGCTCGCCGGTCTATTTTTTGGGGCCGTTTGCTCCCCACACCACCTTTCTCGCTCGTCTGTCTTGTGGCTGGACTCGTGTGAAGGCGAGGGCAGTGTAGTGCAAAGAGCATGACAGTGTGAGTGCGCGCGTCCTGACTTGTTTTAAGTTTTTCTTCCCTATTTATTCCGTTGTTTTTTAATTTTAATTAGCTCATCCAAAGCAATTTGTGCTGCGATTTTAAGTAAGTGGCGTAAATGTTGCCGCTGTCGTCGTCGGCGCTCCGTCGTCATCACTCGCGGACTGTCCTATATTTAAACGCCACTGTCCTTCCAAACTGCTCTGTCTCACTGTTCTGCCCTCGTGTGAAACCAGCATTATCGACACAGCACTTTCTTTAGTATGTGGTTTAGATCGCTTTTGTCTAAAATATGAGCTGGGGATCGCCATATTTTAAAAAATGGGTTAGTTGTAAGATAGTCGAAGTTTAAAGTTATTTTGGAAGTGATATGTTTTAACATCAATTGACAGATTTTTGTGGTAAGTGATTTTCAGGTTTTTTCTTTACTACTGAAACTACCAACAGTTTAACTGGTAACTACTTGTGGTGATTTGAAAATACATCAAGATTATGATTTGAGCGCAACTGCTGAGCATGATGTCATGGGTTCGATTCTCAGGTCGGGGAAAATGTTATTGGGTTTTTCTATCAGGACTGGTCAGTAGCAGCTTCGGAGTAAGCCAATTTAGCTCCGTAAGCTGATATCATCTGCCTAGCCTTTTCCCAACTATGTTGGGGTCGGCTTTCAGTCTACCCGGATGCAGCTGAATACCCTATAAATATGCCTATCTGACCTCCTCAACCCAGTTAGTACTGAGTAATACGATACCCCTTGGAAAGACTAGGTGTCAGACTTTCGAGCCACTGACTACCTGTAACAACTGGCAAAGATCTATAAATTTCAGCCGGGACCAGCGGTTTAACGTGCTTATCTAGGCACTGAGGTAACTCAGTTTGTAATGGGTGGTCACCCTTCCACGGACCAACCTAGGCAAGCGCAGCTTAACCTAAAGATCGACCCAAACGGCTGTTATTATTTAGCCACGAGCTTCCTACGTAAGCTGATCTATGCGATTAAAATGATGGCTTATTATGTAAAATTTAGACTGGAAGCCGACCCCAACATAGTTGGGAAAAGGCTAGGCAGATGATATTATGTAAAATTATGAAAATGGTGAATTTTATAAATTTTATGAAATTCAGTTGTAAAACCATAAATTATTTAAAAATTACGCATGGTGCACATTTAACTGTCTAAACTGGTTCATTCTATAAAAATAATGGTAATAATAGTAGTAATGAGTATTTTCTCAAACTAAATACTCTATTTTTTTTTTTAATAATATTCATTAGCATTAAATGCATCGCTTCATCACACCTCTCTTCTCAAACAAAAGATTACAGGATAATAATATAAACAAATCCCATTTTTAATGTTTTCCGCGTTATTTTCCCAGCACGACCTAATAATATACCGATGTTTTTTTATGAAAAAAAAACTTTCTCATAATTCATTACTTTTTCATTGTATTCCAAAACATCTAGAGCATGCAAAGTCTCAACATTATTCATAAAAAAAAAGAAAAAAAAAACTTATAAACAACAAAAAAGAAACTGACGAAGTTTGTAATGTTAGCCATAATATGCTTCGAAACAGATCAAGATTAATGATCAGCGTACACTGTGTGAGAGTAGGAGTGAAAGCGAGGGAATGTATCAAGATTATTATTCAAGATTGCGACCGTATTGTATCGAGTTAGGTGCCATATTTATATAACAAGGGGAAAATGGGGAATAAATATGAAATGAACTTGCCTATACATTTATTGTATTATTATACAACGTGTTTTTTTTTTAATTAAAAATTCTATAACTTTTCTTGTAGAAATAATACAAAAAGTCCTAGAATATGTGTCCTAAAAATGCATAGTTTCGAAGAAATCATCAATCATGGGGTATTTAAGTTTCATTGATAAATACGAGTATTAATTTTTTCATTCAAACCAAGCATATAACAACGTCGTATTATTTTAGCTTTAAATATTATTTAAAGCTAAGAAAATACTATGTTGTCATATTTCACAGAAGGGTGTTTTACATTGATAATCGTGAACTTGTCGAATTATTTTGTATGACAAATTAAAACAAAAAAATTATAATTGAAAAATAATTCATACGCCAGTTGATTTTTTGATATGGCCTCATTGATACCCTAGTTTTATGGGATATTAAAAAAACACCTTATGTATTTATTTATTCATTAATAATTATTTATTTTTTTATTCATTTTATTATTCATTGTTGTATATTATGGGTATTTTTCCTGAGATGAAACAAAATTTATTTTATTTTATGTTTATACATTTTTTACTAAAATTTGTCAAATTTCTTTAATTAATTTTCAACTTTATCGCTAAAGCATTAGGTTCAAGATTAATTGGGAAAATTTGACAGTTTCTGGTAGCTTGATGTGCTGGCGTCTGTACAAAAAAGTTAGAAAATCAAAAAATTTGCTTGTTTTAACAGATTTCCGCACCAAAATCCCGTTAAATCAATTTATTTTTTGTCGTTTCTGTCCTATTATAATTAACGTCCATTTATCTTTCACTACAAAAAGATAATACTTAGATTATTTTTGACTACTGACTATGGGAATGTCAACAATAACTAATTTTACGACACAAAGGTTACGTCTATCCTAACAGGCGAACATGTGAAGAAAAAAACATTCCAGCACTAGGTAAATAATATTCAATTGCCAATAACAATATATTTATAAGCGCCATTCTGATCGCAAAGGAAATATGTTTTCCCCATCTTTTTCACATCACTGAACGCTAAAACAACCTCTTTGTCCTTTTTCGTATGCTAGAAAGAGACAGCTATGTTTGCGTCACTTGATTCGTATTTTATACACAAACACATTTTGAATTTCGAGCAGTGATATATTAGCGGCAATCGGATTTATGCTGCTCTTTTGTTCTCATTTTGAATTTAAATAAAGTCACAAAAAGTGGCCTGACAACGCAACCACCTTTTTTTTAAAATAAATAGTAACACCTAAGAATTTGAAAGCGTTCATGTAAATTCAGAACTATTACAAAAATAGTATACAAATCACAAAAAATACGTTTAGGTGTAATTTAGCTAAAATGGGCCGACCTACAATCTCTTATTAATTCAATTTAATAACTCAAACTCATTCAAAATTGTAAATATGGTATATTAGTATTCAGTAAACCCATAACAATATATCAGTTAAAGAATGTGTTTTTAAAAGAATTAATAACACATTCTGTTTTAAATGTCATGTAAAATATTTAGTCATAATTCCGCGAAAAAGATCCAAGCCTGGATGCACCACCGCTTTTAAAAATAAGCACATGCTTCAAAAGCAATGATCAAGGAATCTTCTGCAGGTACGCTGCAGAAGATGATCGCCGACAAGAGGCTCCTCCACAAGCAGTAGCAGCAGCTTAGATGCCCCCACTCTCAAGACCAAACTAAATCGTCTTGCGGAGAACACCGTACATTAAATTACCCGCAAAGGAATGAGTTTTGAAAATATCTCTATAAAGGGGTTGAATAAACAAATAATAATACCAGCATATTAATGTCCCACAGGGGACGAAAATTACGGAAATTCGAAATTATTGAATTTGCACAGAAAAAATGATTACGTGTTACGTTTTTCTAAATCAATTTGATGGTGTTAAACAGTAGTATTCTCGAAACCATAGTTATATAGTATAGGTTTTTTTCCAAAGTTGCAATCGTTATTTCACGAGCATATTGGTTTTAAATATTAACAAAGAGATACATATTTGCTTATGACTGTACCTGAATATTGTTCAAAAGCGTAGGATTGCTGTATAACGTATCAGTTGTTTTTTTTAATCTCATTCAGAAGGGTTCTTTATGTGTTGCCGATGGTAAATCCTATCAGGCACATCTTGCAAGGGATAAACGTTGACTCAAGGGAAACAAATTACTACTTTAGAAAAAAAAAAGGAAAGAAAAAGTATTTATTAGACTCACAAAGGACAAAACAGGAGGAGCTCGTGGCTAAATAATAACAGCCGCTCGGGTCGATCTTTAGGTTAAGCCGTGCTTACCTAGGTTGGTCTGTGGATGGGTGACCGCCCATTACATACCGAGTTTTCTCCGTGCCTCGGAAAGCACGTTAAGCCGTTGGTCCCGGCTGTCATCTGTAGATCTTTGACAGTCGTTATAGGTAGTCAGTGGCCCAAAAAGTCTGACAACCAGTCTTACCAAGGGGTATCGTATTACCCAGTACTAACTGGGTTGTGGAGGTCAGATAGGCAGTCGCTCCATGTAAAATACTGGTATTCAGCTGAATCCGGTTAGACTGGAAGCCGACCCCAACATAGTTGGGAAAAAGGCTAGGCAGATGATGATGACAAAGGACAAAACAAAAAAAAATGGATGAGATTACAATAATACAAAAATTATATAAAAAATAAACATAAAAAAGATCCCTAGGGATCTAACTGAGTTTGGGTGCATTTTATGTGTAGTTTATAAATAAAACGCCTTTTGACGATTAAATTCAGATAATTATTATCATAGAAAAATATTTTTACGTGGTCATCACTTTGATGGACGCCTAGCTGTCCCTCAACTTTTCATAATCTTCTAATTACGAATTGTACCGTTTATCTCCTTGGCTTAACAACGTGCCAGAATTTCTACTGATGAGATGTATGATACTGTAGTACTGTCTTCACACTGTTGTTGGACATTTTTAATATTAAACAGTAGAAATTTCTGTTTCATTATCTGTTCAATGATACCTTTGGACATTGACTCAGCATTCGGCCCGGCACACGCGCGGCTCAGCTAAACCAAATCATTATTTTAACGATCTCAATACATTTATTGGTGGTTTTCTTCTAGTTTGTGGTGTATACTTTTGTGCGCATTTTATATTGCACATTATGAATGCAATTATCTTCATCTAGGCATTTATGGTCCATATCGATGATCGCTTCAGTGCTCTGTGTTTTCTTAACCCTTTTGCAAAAACAGATTAAATTCTACTTCTAATAATAAATTGTTTGTCTTAGTCTTAGAGGTCGTGAAAGTTGTAGTCGTAGGGGCTTTCGTAGTATTAGTGTTCGTCGTAGTGGTCGTCTTAGTCGTAGTGGCTGTTGTAGTCGTCGTATTAAAAACAACTACATGACTACAATTAATTATATAGCCTTTCGTTGACTTTCCTCCATCTTTTATTTTGCCATACGATCCTCTACAGATTGGCTCTGTACTTTTTTCGACATGCTTCGAATGAGACCGGGCCTTATGATGCCGTTTTCGAGACCGAGTGTTGAACTCCAGTTCGTCAAAATCAGCATCGGTTATTTTGCCACATATAAATTCATTCATTTTACTCGCTTGCGTTTCCGTTGAATTGTTAACATGTTCTGTATTTTTCCTGTGGCATAATTGGATACCATTTGACATTTTAAAACAATTGACTAAATAAAAAGATTTGTTGGACATTACCTCAGATAAAATTAATACTTTGTCCAAGCTCGTTAAATTTTTAATTCTAATTGTTTCACAAACATGGATGTTATTTTTAGTTTCATTTGTAAAGCAGGCAAATAATGTCAGATTGGGTGCAAATAGGTCAGTCATAGAGATAGATGTAACCCGTAAACATTTGTCTGTAGCAGAACAGTTAAAATACCAGGTTTTATTTTGGAGGATATTAGTATCAGGAACCATTGTTTTGGTTTCTTCCACTGTAATGTTAACAAGTTCTTTGCCCTGAAACAATGCATGAATTGGATTATGTACAAGGTGTAAACAGACTCTTCACGAAGCCAGCAACCAAGCATTCTGTATATACAGCAAACTATGTAACCCTACGCAAACATTATTGCTGAAAACGACTTTTTTGGGGTGCCAATTCACGATTTACGGTATGGCTCAATGTACCGCACTCAAAACGTTGTGCTGTTGAATGCATGACATGCAGCAATGGCGGGATTTAAAGGAGTGAGAGGAGAGGATTTAGAAGTGTTTTTTTATGTTTTACAACATTAGTTATAAGTAGGGTAGGTATAGTCCACAACAATATATCGCAATGACGGGATGCCTCGGGGTGACGAGAAGCCTTTCGGCTTTTTTAAGGATACTTTTATATTTATTATATCTTTACTTCTATTACTAAAATTTCAACGCGAATGAAGTTGCGGGTCACACACAACAACAACAACAATACTATATAGGGTCTAACTATTCATACACGAAATATTTTCAGGAAATCATCTAACGGCTATAATATAGCCATTTCAAGGGATTTTTTTTATCTGAGTATATTTTTTTATAAGAAATAAATAATTTAAAATTACTAGACACACAATAAATACTGGCTCATCCATTAAGGTAGTTTACTACGTCGTATTTACCAACTGTCATTGTTAGAATATGGGAGTAAAGGTTTTATGCAAAAAGTCTCAAGAAATTTTAGAATTATAATAATTTTGTAAAAAAAAACACACAAATAATTTTTTTTTTCGTTGCTATGTCGACTTTACGACTTATAGAAGTTACTCTTAAAATATTTCGTGTATGAAAAGATAGACCTTATATATTACAGTACAAGTTGACAACCCTAGTACTTATCCCTAAAACTGTTTTTTTTTTTGTTAAACAAATTTTAATGCTCTGTGATAAAATGGGACAATTTTTTTTTTTATATAAATAGTTTTCTATTCATTTCATATTTTTTTCATTTAGGGACTTAAGAATACCTTTACTGAACTGAATATGATAGTTACTGCCTTAAAAGCTATCCAAATGATATTACCGCATTAAAAAAAAAAAACACAAATTCATTGTTCGAACAACGACCGGGTTAAATATGAAGGTAGACCGCAAGGCATAAAGTTTGGGCTGCGGGACTGTTCGAAAGAGATACCGTGGCCCTGAAACACAAAGGGCAAAGAAGGAACATGGGTGGGTTTCAGTCAGTAGAAGTCTGACATTCCCGCCTCTCCGCCCAGAGTAGGGGCGGAGGGGGCGGTCATAAGATGATTTCCCATCCGACAAAAAAAAAAACAGCATAAAGTTTGTTAATTTAGTTAGTAAATGCGTGTAGTCTTGTTCTCTTCTATAATAATAAACAGGTTTACGATAACATAAACTGTTTTTATAAGGAACGGTTCCGATCCCCATCTTAAATGCATGATACATTAGGGTAGCATTATTACCAGCAAATGGATATTAGATTTCAAACAGAAATAATGGCAAAAAATACTTTCTTTTTTTAAACGGGGCAACATTAAAAAAAAAACTTTTTACTCTGTTTTAAAGGAATTTCTCCTGTATCGTGGGTGCGTTTACAAATATTAAAAACTCACATACACAAACAGCCAGACCCGGAACAACTACCTGTGGATCATGCAAATATTTGTTCCGTGCGGGGATCGAACCCGCAGCGCAGCAGCCAATTGCGCAGCCACTGCGCCAACCGTGTCGTCAGTTTATGCATTCTAGCCGCCCAAAATATAACTTAAAACTTTCATAGTTACCTGAGCCGATATACATGTCATATTCTCAGTATACACCTGGAAAATAACAACACATCGTTATTTAAATAAAGGGTGTAAATAGACCCTTAACATAGCCGAAGGGCACTTGTTTTCCTCATCTTTGCGATCATTTTTTTGTTCTAGACCATACCTGGAAACCTAGTTACGGAGATATTGGGGGTCAAAGTTCCAACTTTTTCACAATTTTTTTTTTAAATACATGTTTTTAATGTAAGATTTTTACTTAACACACCTTCACGACCCCTGTACTATTCAATCCATCCATCAGCACAATGCTTTGAGTGCTTTCCATCGAGTCTTACCGTAAAACGTGATTTTTTACCCCAAAAAAAAAGTCGATTCCCAGCAATAATTTTTGCGTAAAGTTTGATGTACAGAATGTTTGGTTGACGGCTATGTGAAGGGTCTGTTTACACCCTGTATAACAACAAACTCAAATATATTATACATTTTTATTTATTTAGGTAACCATCCATAAAATTATTTTACAAAATATACGTGTTACAGTTAATATGGCCAATTATAGGTTTCCCTGTATAACTGGGATATTTGTATAATTTTGTGGTGTGTGCTGTACTTACTGTTTTTAAGCAGATTGAAAATAAATGCGCGAAGAAAATAATGTATGAAAAATACATGATTCGAGTCAAGTTGATCTCTGTAAGCAGTAACAACAAAAAATTTAATATCTAACAATCAGCCGTATTTATAGTAAGTTGAGCCATCGGTTAACTGTGCCGCGGTCCATTGCACCTTAATGGAAAAATAAATTGGAAACGTCTTGACATCAAATTGAGCCGGAAAAGTTTTTAACTAACATAAGGACTGGCACATGCTCAATTGATAGCAAATTCTATTGCTGAGCACGAGGTTTTGGGTTTGATTCCCGGATAGGGTAAACTCCTATTAGTTACAGTTCTGATGACACTAATACTGCCGTTTTGTTTAAATACCTAGCTGGACAGCGATGTGGATAATATTAAATTGAAGTTTCAGTTCATATTTTTTATAGCTATTTTTCACTGCGTCGAAAAAACTGGAATTCATGGGGGAGAACCGTTTGCCCAACAGTGGGATGAGGCAAGCTAGCAGTAACAGTTTTCCACTCATTGCTTGATTGACTAAAATCATGAAAATTTAATCTACAAATTTGAAAGGATTATGGGCAAATTAGGTGCAGGATCAACAGAATTAATATCAAATAGTAGCACGTAATTAGAACATCACTTTATACTGTGAAGAATAAAAATAGAACCTAACAGCTCCAGTCAAATTCACCCCACAAAGGGGTTGAAATGAAAGTTGAAATGGAAGTTCGTCATTTGTGGAGTTGGTATGGTCGTAACCGTACATCATCATCTGCCTAGCCTTTTCCCAACTATGTTGGTGTCGGCTTCCAGTCTAACCGGATGCAGCTGAATACCAATATTTTACATGGAGCGATTGCCTATCTGACCTCCGCAACCCAGTTAGTACTGGGTGATATGAAACCCCTTGGTAAGACTGGTTGTCAGACTTTTTGGGCCACTGACTGCCTAACGACTGTCAAAGATCTACAAATGACACCCGGGACCAACGACTTTCCGAGGCACGGAGGAAACTCGGTATGTAACGGGAGGTCACCCATCCACAGACCAACCTAGGCAAGCACGGCTTAACCTAAAGATCGACCCGAGCGGCTGCTATTATTTAGTCACGAGCTCCTCGTGGTCGTAACCATACAAACTTCAAAAATACGCGTGTATTTTTAAAACAAACGAACGACACGAAGCTGTCTTCTTTGTAAGTTAACTTTGTTGGGGAATTCTTCCAGTCTCATCGGGTGCAGCTAAATACCAGCATTTGGCAAGGCTGACCGCCTATATGACCTCCACAACCAAGTTAATACTGGGTTATACCCCTTGGTAAGACTTATTGCAATTGCCTTCTTCAAGAGTAGGTATTAAAAAAGTTGTATTCTCGAAAACATAACAAGCATAGTGGAATATAATGCAAAAGGTTTTTTTTCAAAGTAGGAAACATTACTTCAGTTTGATTCCGATGTGAATAATAAGGATTTGATACGATTATTGCGAATTAGATTTTAATTTAATTTATTTTTTGTAATCGATTATTTATTGCAATCGACTAAATGTGCTCGCAACACCAACGTTCGAATTTTTGTGATTATCTGTGGTAAAAACTGGACTAAAAAAAAAGTCCAGCGTCACTGACTCATAGAATAAACAATTACACACACATACATACAGTCACATTACATACACAACATTACTAATTCAATTCAATCCAATTCACATCGATTTAATTTACTTAATTCAATTAATTAGTACTGACTAACTGTTTATAAGTATTAGATGTAGGTGGCATTTTCCTTTGGAATCTCATCCAATAAGGTTATTTAGATATTGCCGCTGGGAAATCCTAAAAATAGATTAATATAACATCACACCTGTAATCCCCGAAGGGTTAAGCAGAGGTGTACCTAATAGTACACCCACATTTCGCCAATTATGTTTAAGGCCCATATAATAGGGGGGGAGTCTATTGCCATCAACGGGGCACAACTCTATGCTCCGTGGCTGCTACTGAGAAATTCCAGATAGATAAACCAATAACACTTGGCCTGACCTGGGAATCGAACCCAGAACCCTCATGCTCAGCAGTCGCGCTTCCGACCACTATACCAACGATTCATTCGAAATAATTAAAAGAAAGATTAAGTTCGTCGAATCAAGGAATTAGTCTCATTCAATTACACACGTGGGCGTTTCTAATAGCAAATTGTACTACATGCGTCTGCGCACATGACCGTTATATTAACTTCAATACTACGGTTGGTTACCTATCTTAATTGTTTCACTTATTAAACTAGACATATTGATTTAAGATCATAAGAGAAAATAAATATTTAAGGTCAATGCACACTTACAAGCATCAGCTTTGTAAGTATTCACTGACCTTAAATATTTATTTTACTTTTTACTTTTATTATTATTTTAATACTAGATGATGATTCATCTAGTATTAGGTGTAAAAACTTGACAAACAAACTTACTTTCGCATTTATAATATTAGTTAGGAAGTTGGGATTAGGATACCCGAAAAATAACTTTAGAGATCGAATTGTTCAAATCTGCTTCACAGAATATCAGATTCCGCACTAGAAACCCAGAAATGTAAGTTAGAAAGAAAGAAAAAGGTATGTATTTGTCGTATAACTTAACAATAATCATACAATGCATACCAAATTAATATTATAAATACAAAAGGAAAGAAACAAAAAAAAAAACAAAAACAGCTTGCACGTCGTGACTGCGACAAGCAGGTTACTACTCAGCATGATGCTGTGCTATGAGGGGCTCACAGCACAGCGCTGGTTTTCAGTGGTCATCATCATTCTCTTGCCCTTATCCCAATTCATTTGGGGTCGGCGCAGCATGTCTTCTTCTTCCATACTTCTCTATTACTCGTCATCTCGCCAGACACCTCCTTTCTTGCCATATCATTCTTTACACAGTCCATCCATCGTTTCTTTGGTCTTCCTCTACTCATATACTCATTCACATTCATACTCAAAACTTTCCTCACAACATTTCCCTCATTCCTCCGCATCACATGCCCATACCACGACAACCGATTACCACACAACTTTTCAGTCACCGGCGCCACTTTCAAACTTCCTCTCATATACTCATTTCTTATTTTATCCATTCGCGTAACACCACACATCCCCCTTAGCATTCTCATCTCCGCCACATGCAAATGCCTTTCATTCATCCCTTTTGTGGCCCAACATTCTGATCCATACAAGACAGCAGGTCTAACCATTGTTTTATAAATTTTCCCCTTAAGTTTAAGGGGAATGCGGGAGTCGCAGATTGTTCCCGTGACCTGCCGCCATTTCATCCATCCTGTGTTAATTCTGTGCTTTACACGACGATCTATTTCGCCATCGCTTTGCACGAGTGAACCGAGATACCGAAAGTCGGAGCAGATAGGAAGAAACGCGCCATTTAGCGCTATGGCTCCAGAACTGGAGAGACCGCCGAAATCGCAGAACATGTATTCCGTTTTAGTTCTGCTGGTTTTCAGTGGTCATCCGTGAAGAAAGTTAGTGGTGTAAATAAGTCAATTCTCATCAAAACAAAATCACATAAACATCAACCTATGCACACATAACAATACAAAACTTACACCGTTGACCTAAAAACAGCGTGTCCTAAACAAACAGCCAAAAATAGTGGCAAAAAAAGTTAAATTTAATCGCTTCAAATACGGGTTAGACAACTTTTCATACGTCAACATTGACACGTCTGCTGGCACGAAATTTAAATCCCAACGCGGGGAGTTGTAGGAGAGGAAAGATGCAGAAAGTCAACATTATTGTGTTTCGCTTTGCTGACAACGATTATGGGACCGTTTCTTGCTGTCAAAATTCACTGTAAAGCAAACTTTATACGGGGTAAAAAGGATACCGACTTTAAAACGGTTACCACGTATTCAGTACATCATTTTGTGTTGTGTATCAATTGTTTCTATTTTTTTTTATTTACCACCTGTAAGTCGCCTGTGAGTCGCTCCATGTAAAATACTGGTATTCAGCTGCATCCGGTTAGACTGGAAGCCGACCCCAATATAGTTGGGAAAAGGCTAGGCAGATGATGATGACCACATGTAAGTGTACATTATGGATATAGCAATAAACGATTTGACTTAATCATTCATGAAAGAAAACATCTCACATAAGGTGATACTCTGCTGAGGATGCTCTTAGAGCTAAAAGCGATCATATAACTAAGTACATAATTTATATAAGGTCTATCTTTTCATACACGAAATATTTTAAGAGTAACTTCTATAAGTCGTAAACTCGCCATAGCAACGAAAAAAATAAATTATCTGAGTGTTTTTTTTTTACAAAATTATTATAATTCTAAAATTTTTTGAGACTTTTTCTTTAAAGCTTTATTCACATATTTTAACTATGACAGTATGTAAATACGACGTAGTAAACTAGCGTAATGGATGCTTAAAAATAAGGAGCCAGTATTTATTTTGTGGGTCAAGTAATTTTAAATTATTTATTTTTTATAAAAAAATATACTCTTTATATATAAGAAAATCTCTTGAAATGGCTTTGTTATAGCCGTTAGATGACACCCTGAAAATATTTCGTGTATGAATAGTTAGACCCTATTGTATATTATTTTCCTAAATAAAAATAAATACTTGTATCGTTTGTTATTAAATTTGTATTTTATGGGTGTCCGATAATAAAAGTTGTTCACAATGACGAGTATCCGAATTCAGAAGAAAAAAAATCCCTCTGTTTATCTCCATATTTTGTCGAATAAAGCGAACATGTCGTTTTATGGCTTTTCTTCTTATATAAATACACCTGATGGTATTATAATATGCACCATCAAGTTTTTAAATATCCATCAAACGAATGTGGCTACAATTATCAAAAGTTTATTTAACATCACGCCAGTAATCCCCGAAGGGTTTGGCAGACGTCTACCTAATAGTACACCCAGATTTCGCTAGTTATGTTTAAGTCTCATATAATAGAGAGCGAGCCTGTTGCCATCAACTGAGCACAAATCCAGACTCCGTAGCTGCTATTGAGAAATTCCTGATGGAAAAACCTGTCTTGCTAGTCTAGTGGTCGCAAGCGCAGCTCCTGAATATGAGGTCCTGGGCTCGATTCCTAGGTTAGGAAAAGTGTTATAAGGTATTTTCATCAGGAATCTCTCAACCACGGATAAAAGTTTATTCAATAAAAGCCTTATCATGAAAACCCCATCTCATTATTTTTTTATATCTAATAGTAAAATAAGCCCAGCTTTATACGTGTTGTGGTAACACCGATTGACGGCTCATTATTCCTAACGCCCGCACAATGAAATATGTCCAAAACAACCGCGTGTAACGATTCGCAATAATCAATTTTATTCGTAACTGAAGCAGTAATAAATAGTTATTGAAGTATGGTAATAGCAATAGAAAAAAACCGGTGAAGTGCGAGCTGGACTCACACACAAAGGGCTCTGTAGTACCAAACAAACGGTGTAAACGGACCCTTCACGAAGCCGACTTTACGCAAAAAATATTGCTGGGAAAACTTTTTTTTGTGTGGTGAAAAATCACGTTTTACGGTTAGACTCAATGTAACGCACTCAAAACAATGTGCTGATTAATGGATTGAATAGTACGGTGGTCGTGGAGGTGTTTAAAGTAAAAATCTAACATAAAAAAACATGTATTTAAAAAAAAAACTTGTGAAAAAGTTGAAACTTTGACCCCCAATATCTCCGTAACCAGAAGGTTCCCAGGTATGGTCTCGAACAAAAATATGGTAGCAGTGACGGGGAGAACAAGTGAATTTCGGCTATGTTATTTCTTGTTACACAGATAACCATTATCAATTTTTAAAAGGCGTAACTGGTCCGCGGTTCCAGTTCCATAGTGGGCTGGATGACCCGTAACCAATAATAACAACGTTTTTATCGATCACTAAAAGGTCAACAGATGTTATTTTGAAATTACAAACTGACAATTCAATTATATTTATTTGTATATATGTATAGATTAGTTACTAACATAAGTAGCGACCCGCCCAGCTGCTTCTCACGGCTTCAACGTCATGACAAATAACGATATTTCTTTATTATAAGTATGTTTAAGTTAGTGAGTTTAGTTTATTATCACGCCTATACTCCTAAAATGCTGAATGGATTTCCATCAAAGGCTCACAGCTGGACCTTGACGTGGGTCAGGACAAAGAATACATTTCATCCTGGTATTACAATCCCGAGAGATAATTTCCGACCAATACGAGGCGAAGTCGGTGAAGACAGTTCCTAAAAGATATTTAACGTTATAACGTTATCATTCTATCTGTCACTGTCAAATAAACTGTTAACCAGTCAAAACTACTTTTGACAGGTAAAAACTATTTTAACAATAACTAACATTTACTTAGAAACTTATAAGGTTGTTAGAGCAGCGGTGGCCCAGTGGTGGAGACCCCGACTTACGAGCAGTAAGTCGTGGGTTCGAACCCAGGCAAGCGCATTACTTTGTGTAAGTTATTTCGTCACCACTGCTCTCAAAACGGTGAAGGAAAACATCGTGAGGAAACCGGCATGTCCTAGAACCAAAAATTCGAAGACATGTGACATCTACCAACCCGCACTGGGCCCGCGTGGTGGATTATAGCCCATTCCCTCACATAGAGAGGAGGCCTGTGTCCCAGCAGTGGGAACATTAATAGGCTGATTATGCTGTGCTTATGCTTATAAGGTTGTTAGGTTTTGTTTTTGTGACCCTGTTCAAAACATTATGTTGTAGTAATTTTAAGACTGAGTAATTCCAACGTTCTGAAACAACATACTCGTATTTTAAATGGAGAAAACGCATTTTAACAGAATTAGCCAAGCCAAGTATTTATATTCTTCTTACTTTGATTAAAGCAGAGGAGCTCGTGGCTAAATAATAACAGCCGCTCGGATCGATCTTTAGGTTAAGCCGTGCTTGCCTAGGTTGGTCTTTGGATGGGTGACCACCCATTATATACCGAGTTTTCTCCGTGCCTCGGAAAGCACGTTAAGCCGTTGGTCCCGGGTGTCATTTGTAGATCTTTGACAGTCGTTAGGTAGTCAGTGACCCAAAAAGTCTGACAACCAGTCTTACCAAGGGGTATCGTATTACCCTGTACTAACTGGGTTGTGGAGGTCAGATAGGCAGTCGCTCCATGTAAAATACTGGTATTCAGCTGCATCCGGTTAGACTGGAAGCCGACCCTAACATAGTTGGGAAAAGGCTAGGCAGATGATGATGATGATGATGATGAGATGATGACTTTGATTAAAGCAGTGTATTTTCTGTTTTTGTGCTTACACCATAATTTTTTTATTCAAAGTCTATACGTGAGAATTTGTAATTGGCTTTCTGGTGACTATGGTTTTTTTTTTTATTGTAAGTCCTTCATATACTAAAATAAATAATAATAATTTTTGACTGTAACATATCCATTCTGTTACAATAAACACATAGCATTTGATTTAACTTCTCCTTCTCGCATTGATGACTCAGATTTACTCCGACCAGTGCGACCTGGACAGCTGTCGTTTGCCTCGTTCAAGTCCTGGACGGTAAAATTAGTTGTGCACGACGGGCAGGAGAGAAGGTGTGGCATATCCTGTGTTGGAGCCTCATACTCACCTTGTGTCCGAGATGGGTCCATTATACCCACAGCTCACCCTGTTGTGTTCCATTCACAAATATTTTGTATACTTTAAAATGGTATTTCAACAATCGTTATCATCATCATTTCAGCCGAAAGACGTCTACTGCTGGATATAGGCCTCCCCCAAGTGTCGCTACATTGCCTAGTCCCGTACGACTCGAATCCAACGAATCCCTGCAACCTTCACCAGGTCATCGGTCCACCTAGTGGGAGGCCTTCCAACGCAACGTCTTCAGGTTCGCGGTCGCCAATCCAGAACATTTCGGCCCCATCGGCCATTAAATATATTTATTTCAACAATGTAACACAACAACTACCGTAATTACCATTTGTTAACGCCATCTAGTGGAGGAGGACGCTAAATTACGTGTGGCCCTCTACCGTCGAGTGGACCGAGGCTTGGCGGTAGCGAATCAGCGAATAGGAGCGGAGCAACGACGGTGCGCGGAGCGCTGATTGGTCGGCGCTGAGGAACTCGCGCCGAGAAGCTTCTACTCGTTCGTACCACGGCGCGTCCGTCAATATATAGATCACTACAGAAGAAACAACATGGTAGTCGGTTCACCATTATTGTTCACCTTAATCATAATTAAATACACATGTAAATTCGTTTTAATAAACGTCTTAACACCATAAGAAATAAATCGAATCATTGAAGAAGTCTGACCCGCAAACCCACAAACATATTGGACCTTCGAGCCGGATCGGAGCGGCTTCAAGAAAACGTACAGGTGGAAGTCGGCAACCAGCAGGAAATAAAACGGTCAGGCCATTCAGTGTTCCTATCCAAACCCATCCTCAAGGATCATTTGTGTTAATATCGTGTATTCTTGTGCAAAATTCCAGTTACATAGACGTGCCGCGAGCCCGCGTTTGAAACACGAGTACCTAACTACCGCCATTTTGAGCGGCGTTGCTTCGAGTTCGATCGAGCGAGTTAAAATCTGTAAGTACTTTCTTCTTTCTCTTGCAATCTCCCAGAATGCCACTCGACGATTATAAAGATTTGGTTAAGAAAAGAGGTGTAGTGAAAGGAAAGTTTACTGTATTCATTAAATATGTGCAATCGTTACAAGATCTAGAAATAACAGATTCTCAAAAGATAGCTCTAGAAGATCGTTGTAATAACGTTATGTCACTATTAGAACAGTTTACAAACATTCAGGATGATATAGAATTTCACATACAGGATTCTGAACTAGAGTTAGAAAAACAATTAATTGAAAGAGAAACCTTTGAAAGTCTATTCTATGAGATCACATCTAAGGCGAAATGCACGCTTAAGAGTAAAGAAATTATTGATAACGATGTTGAAGGTTCCAACAAGACCTTTAGCATCAAATTACCCACTATTTCATTGCCTTCCTTTGACGGTTTATTTGAACAGTGGTTAGAATTTAGAGATACCTACTTATCCTTGATTCATAATTCTAAAACTATAGACGGTATTCAAAAATTCCATTACTTACGTTCCGCGCTCACTGGCACTGCTAGTCAAATAATAAAATCGTTACAGTTTACTGCTGAAAATTACACAATAGCCTGGAGTTTATTGGAGAACAGATTTAATAATAATAGATTACTGGTTCAAAACCACGTTAAAGCTCTGTTCTCATTGCAGTTTTTACACAAAGAATCTGCATCTCACATTCGTAAGTTGATAGATAACGTACTAAAAAATATTCGTGCTCTTAAAGGTCTAAATGAGCCCACAGATCATTGGGATACGTTAATCATATTCCTTATTGTTACTAAGATGGATTCAACTACTGAAAAAGAATGGGAAAACCATAAAAGTGCACTTTCTAAATTACCAAGTCACGCTAATAAAAAATTAACTCTAAACGATATGATTACATTCCTTACTGACAGGGCGGACATGTTAGAATCTATTAAAGGTACACATGATTCTGGTAAGCAAACCTCCGATGGTTCCGTAAAGAAATCATCATCATCATCCAATCAATCAAAGCATGCTAACTCGCATAGTTACGTCGCAACACGTAATAATAATAATTCGTCTAAATCATCACAAAAACCTAATTCGAACAATGATTCAAAACGTTACCAAAGGTGTATTATGTGCAAAGAGAATCATCCGCTTTATTCGTGCAGCAAGTTCAATGACCTTTCTATGAAGGACAAATTATTATTCGTAGACGAGAACAAATTATGTAAAAATTGCTTGCGTGCTGGACATACAGTGTCTCATTGCTGGTTCGGCGCCTGCAAGTTATGTAATCGTAAACACCATTCGCTTCTTCATGGTGAGTGCTGTGATAACGGCAACATGTCAAAACCTGTAGGGCCGCACGACGTGCAAGCGCCGGCGTCCACATCGTGTCGCGAGTCCGAAGCTACGGGCGGCGCACATAGTACAGCGCTACACAGTGCGTCAACTTCAACGCGTCAACAAGTTGACAACGAGTACTCATTTCAAGAACCCGTTATTCTTTCGACTGCATTATTAGAAGTATTAGATCGTGATAACAAACATCACACTATTCGTGCTATTCTAGATAATGGTAGTCAACATTCATTTATCACAAAATCGTTATGCGAAAAATTAAAAATTCCTTTGATACAGTCCACAGTACAAGTCGCAGGGGTAGGTAATTCGGTAACCCAATCTACACAATCATGCAAAGTGCAATTGCGATCTAAAAATAGTGAATTTAACACACACTTGAATTGTCTCGTCCTACCTTGCATTACCGCAACGTTACCTTCTGTTACTCATAATATCGCAAGGTTTATGATTCCGAGTCATGTATCACTCGCCGATCCTAAATTTTTTATGTCTAACAGAATCGATTTATTAATCGGCGCAGATAAGTTTTGGGAACTTTTAAGTGAAGGATTAATTCGACTGACAAACGGCCCATACCTACAGAATACTAAGTTAGGTTGGGTTGTATCTGGTGTCATACATAATATAAAAGGTTCATTCGTTAATCGAGTTCAATGCAACTTTACGCACACGCACGACAACTTAGATACTCAATTAACTAAATTTTGGGAATTAGAGGAGATAAGTTCAAAAACCGGTTATATTATGTCTAAAGAAGAACATGATTGTGAGAATTTATTTATTAAAACAACTACGCGTGATAGTGACGGTCGTTTCTCTGTGCGCATTCCACTACGCGAATCAGCTGATCAACTAGGCGACTCATACTTACAAGCCGAGAGTCGGTTCCTCGCGCTCGAACGCAAGTTGGGTCGATGCACACCGAGTTATAAAAAATTATACTTTGATTTTATGCGTGAATATTTGGAACTCGGTCATATGACAAAAATAGATACTTATACATCTCCACATTACTTCTTACCGCATCACGGTGTATTTAGAGAACATAGTACAACTACGAAATTACGAGTAGTATTTGACGCTAGTGCTAAAACTACTTCCGGTCAATCGCTAAATGACATACAATTGATTGGCCCGTCTTTACAAAATGATATTGTTGCCATTCTCTTAAGATTTCGTCAGTACACATATATTGCCTGTGCAGACATCGAGAAAATGTACAGACAAATATTAATTCAACCCGATCAACAATGTTTACAATTAATTTTATGGAGAGAAAACCCGTTAGATGCGCTCGGTGTGTACCGGCTTAACACAGTAACTTACGGTACGGCGTCCGCGCCATACCTAAGTATGCGATGTTTACAACAGCTGGCGTCGGAATGCGCTGATAACGACATCGCTCATATTATAAACAAAGATTTTTACGTTGACGATCTGATATCGGGTTGTGACGATAAAATGGAATTATTAGACATTTGTAATAAAGTTTCTACGGTATTACAATCGGGTTGTTTCTGTTTACGAAAATGGTTATTTAATTTCGATTTGTCAACTTTAAACGTGTCAAAGAATTTATCTCTAGGCGAAACCTGTCAAAGTAAAACGTTAGGTTTAGGTTGGTTCGCAAATACAGACGAGTTACATTATACGACTAAACTTAAATTAAACGGGAGTCACGTTACTAAGCGCATTATGTTATCAGCAATCTCGCAAGTTTACGATCCGTTAGGTCTATTAGCGCCTATTGTAATACTTGCAAAAATATTACTACAAAAATTATGGATGTATAAAATCGGATGGGACGATCCGGTACCTCATGATATTTTAATTAATTGGCAAAAATTCGTTGACACTCTTGACTATTTGGGTAATTTACGTATACCACGTCAGGTTATAAACAGTAAAATACAATATATAGAATTACATATATTTACTGACGCCTCTCAAAGTGCTTACGGCGCTTGTGCTTACGTGCGTATGTACTCGGATAACAATACTGATGTATCCGTAGCCTTGTTATGCGCTAAGTCGAAGGTCGCGCCTGTCAAACCGATAACCATACCGCGTTTGGAATTATGTGGGGCACTGTTAGGTGCAAAGTTGTACTCGAAAATTATAAGTTCACTTCGTTCAAAATTCACGAATGTTTATTTTTGGTCTGATTCCACAATTGTGCTGGGATGGCTACGAATGCCACCTAACACTCTTAAAACGTTTGTACAAAACAGGGTGGCTCAAATTAATGAACTTACGGGAAGTTTACCATGGTTACACGTAGGAGGTAAATCCAACCCAGCTGACTTGGTGTCACGCGGGGTCACGCTTGACGCGCTGCGCACAGCTGATATTTGGTGGCACGGCCCGGCATTTTTACACGAACGGCTGTGTGATTTCAGTTATGATCACAGTTGTCATAATGTCAACTTTAACGAATTGCCAGATATTAAAGTAACCACTACACTGTTAGTACATCATACTAATGAGAATACTTTTCCGTTCGAGAGATTCTCTTCTTTTACTCGCATGAAGCGTGTATGTGCTTATATTTTGCGTTTCATTGATAACGTTCGTAATAAAATAAAGGTAAATCGTCAATACGGCCCGCTTCAAGTAGATGAGTTAAATAAATCTATTAATAAATTAACTCAAATGTCACAAAACCAGTCGTTTCCTGATCTTGATATTTCTTCAAAGGGGAATGTCACCTTAAAGGCTAACCGTAATATTTCTGGTCTTAACATATTTGTTGATGATAATAACATTATTAGAGTTGGGGGTAGATTAGATAATTCTTTAAACTTTTCATACAATAAAAAACACCCCATCCTGTTGTGTAGCAAACATACTTTTACACGCTTGTTATTTCAATATGAGCATAAGCGCCAGCTTCATGCCGGTCCTCAATTATTGTTAGCTAGCATACGAGAAAATTGGTGGCCCCTCAGAGGCCGTAATCTGGCTAGAAACGTTGTACATACATGTGTGACATGTACACGTATTAGGGGTAAAACTGTTTCAGTTCAAATGGGTAACTTACCTGTAGAGCGGCTAGAACCAGGTTATCCGTTTTTAAGGTGCGGTGTAGACTATGCAGGACCCATGTTTATTTTGAACCGTAAAGGGAGGGGCGCTAAATTGGAGAAATGTTATATTTGTCTATTTGTTTGTTTCTCAACGCGTGCAGTTCACTTAGAATTAGTTACTAATTTAACAACTGACGCTTACATATTAACTCTAAAACGGTTTATGTCTCGACGGGGTAAACCTGCTGAAATATTTTCTGACAATGGTAAGAATTTTGTTGGAGCAATGAAGGAACTTACACAATTTCTTAAGTATAATCGTGATAATCTTATAGAGCTCTTAGCTGAGGATAATATTAAATTTAATTTCATACCACCATATACTCCGCATTTCGGGGGATTGTGGGAGGCAGGAGTAAAGTCTTGCAAATATCACATCCGTCGCGTTATTGGCAACGCGAACTTAACGTATGAGGAGTTTAGCACGATACTAACCCAAATCGAGGCCGTCTTAAACTCTCGACCCATGTATCCACTGTCCACAGACCCAACTGACCTTCTTCCCCTCAGCCCTTCTCTGTTTCTGATTGGCCGACCGCTCACCGCACATGCCAGCCCAGACCTGACAGCTACAGCTTCACATCGCCTATCCCGTTACGACCGTGTGGAACAGATGCGCCAGCAGTTCTGGCAGAGATGGTCAAAGGAGTACATAGCGGAGCTACAGACCAGAACGAAGTGGAAGACAAGTAAGGAAGAATTGATACCTAACACTCTTGTACTCATCAAGGAGGATAATCTTCCACCTCTCAAGTGGCGCTTGGGAAGAATTCTCCATACCTGTCCTGGGAAAGATGGCCTGTCAAGAGTCGCTGACATCAAAACGGCGACCGGGACGGTGCGAAGGGCATTCTCAAAAATATGTCCTTTGTTACCGCCAGAAGAGAAGAAGAAGACGGATACACAATAAACATTCATTATCCATTCAAAACCTTTCAACGTCATCGGTACTTCGTTGGAAAGCAGGAGCTCCCAAGGCCGGGGGCATATGTTAACGCCATCTAGTGGAGGAGGACGCTAAATTACGTGTGGCCCTCTACCGTCGAGTGGACCGAGGCTTGGCGGTAGCGAATCAGCGAATAGGAGCGGAGCAACGACGGTGCGCGGAGCGCTGATTGGTCGGCGCTGAGGAACTCGCGCCGAGAAGCTTCTACTCGTTCGTACCACGGCGCGTCCGTCAATATATAGATCACTACAGAAGAAACAACATGGTAGTCGGTTCACCATTATTGTTCACCTTAATCATAATTAAATACACATGTAAATTCGTTTTAATAAACGTCTTAACACCATAAGAAATAAATCGAATCATTGAAGAAGTCTGACCCGCAAACCCACAAACACCATTTTTTGTCTAATGCTGAAATGAAAAACCCTCGTAAAAATAAGTTACAAAAAAGCGACCACTCCCCCTATTCGCGTGAGCGACAATCTTGGCCTTATAAATAGTTAATTAATGTGTTCGTGAGGATCAGCTCATAAACTTATGATTTATATTACTTTGGTAAGCAGGTCTACACATGGGACTAGAGATAACGTGACGGCGGATTTTGTGCTATTTTACGAAGGTATAACATAACATCACGCCTGTAATCCTCGAAGGGTTAGGCAGAGGTGTACCCATTACCTAGTACAACCACATTTCGCCTATTATGTTTGAGTCCCTTGTAATAGGGGCGAGTCTTTTGCTATCAACCGGGCACAAATCCAGACTCCACGGCTGCTTTTGAGAAATTCAGGATAGAAAAACGAAATAACATTTTGCCGACCCGGTAATCAAAACCAGGACCTCATGCTCAGCAGTCGCGCTTGCGACCACTAATCCAACAAAGCAGTCAGTGTATTTAATTGGATAGTAATGGTTGGATCCTGATGATATGTGATTCTTTTGAAATTTTAGTGATTTTAGAAGTCTTTCTTTCTTTTCTTTTTTTAAAAATGTGGCCCCACACTAGAAATTTCTCCTCTATCGTGGGTGCGTTTACAAACATTTAAACTTACATACACAAACAGCCAGTCCCGGAACAACTACAGAAAAAGAAGTGCATAGACTACAGAAAGACAGATGGTTTGTGTTATTTAAATTATGTTTTGTGGGTATATTTAACTGCAATTGCGGTTAGAGTGACAAAAAGATACTGAACTAAGACCTACTTGACTATAGTATAAGAATAAAGAAATTGTTTAAATAGATAGAAAGGGAAAATATTTATTTGTCGCAGTGACATGACGTGCATACAAAAAAAAAAAATAACAATAATCATACAACTCATCTTTACTTCCTCACTAATATTATAAATGCGAAAGTAAGTTTGTTTGTTAAATATTCACACCTAAACCACTGAATAGATCATCCAGAAATGTTGCATATACGCTGTCAGATGTACAGAAATGGACATAGTTTACCTTCCATTCCGAAAAAAAGTAACGTTCCCGAGGAAGACAACAATAACGTTCATATGAAAATAGATGGTGCCAAGTGTCTCGAATCACGATTGAATTACATTATTACAAGCAGAGTTCAACCCGAATTGATTGTCCAATTCTAAATCAACGCGAGCGAAACCTAGTAACAAATATTATAAATACAACAGGAAAGAAACAAAAAAAGTTGACAGCTTGCATGTTGTGACTGCGACAAGCAGGTTAAAATTCAGCATGATGCTGTGCCAAGGGGGGCCCACAGCACAGAGCTGGTTTTCAGTGGTTTCCCGTGTAATACACAAAATGATAAAACTCAAGCATTTATTTCAATTAGACCATTACAGGCACTTTTGAATGTCAAAAAAACAAAGCTATAATCACAGTCAGAAGGCATAATAACTTAGGGCTAACTATAGGGCTGCGGGACTGTTCGAAAGAGATACCGTGGCCCTGGAACACAAAGGGCAAAGAAGGACAATGGATGGGTTTTAGTTAGTACAAGTCTGATACTCCGTTCCGCTCCGCCCAGAGTGGGGAAAAAAAAAAGGCATAATAACTTGAGAAAGTACTGTAGTTACACAATCCAAAGCGTAGATCTCTATGGAGAAGAATGGGAAAGAAACTCCATGGATACGTTCAAACTGCCACATGCCACATTTCATTGTTAAAAGTCCATTAAAACTATCAGGCACATAATAAAAAGGAAATCTTTCGTTATTTCCTTCTTTCTTAAGATTTATGAAGGAATGAATTTTCCTTCTTGTTAGGCATCCTGATGTAACATCTTAACACTTTCGCGCCACCGTGGGCATCAATGGTTTGGAATGAAATGTGTAGCCGTACATTATGTGAGGATATCTCGGTAATTTTATTAGATTTGATAGTTTTTTTCTTTACTTTTTTGTTTTTTGAATAAAGCTTTTTTTGAATGAGAGAGGAGCTCCTGGCTAAATAACAACAGCCGCTCGTTTTGATCTTCAGGTGAAGCTACGCTTGCCTAGGTTCATCCGTGGATAGGTGACCACCCTGTACATATCGAGTTTCCACCGCGCCTCGGAAAGCACGTTAAACTGTTGGTCCCAGCTGTCATTTGTATATCTTTGACAGTCGTTATATGTAGTCAGTGGCCCGAAATGCTGACTGCCAGTCTTGCCAAGGGGTATCGTATTACCCAGTACTGAGTTGTAGAGGTCAGATAGGATACGCTCCATGTAAATTAGAGTTATTCAGCTGACCCGGTTAGACTGGAAGCCGACCCCATCATACTTGGGAAAAGGCTAAACAGATGATGAAGTAATGGGTAGGGAATTTCTTTAAAAATCCTTCAAACTATTTTAGAAAGTGTGTTACGCAATTTGGGGTATTAGGACCTCTGAAATAAGGTCTCAAAATACTTCTAGGCAAACATGCACCCACGCTTACAAGTAAGTAGGATAACGAACACAACACATTAGTCAGTACTCGCTAAAGAGCTAGGATTCCTATTTCTAGCTAGAACTTAAAATGACGAACTTCCAATGTAATCTAAATAAACCAAGCCATAGAAAAAAGCCCAATCAAAATACTTCAAACTGAAACGACGCGAAACAATTTAAAAAATAAAGCAACAATTTTACAACACGACTGTCGACACCGTTCCGCTTTTGACCTCACATGTTACGAAGGAAAAAGCTGTCCATGTTGGGGGATATACACATTTGAACGCACTGCCTCCGTGCGAAACGAGATACAGAATTTATGAAAATCTAAACGTTCGTTGTCATCGTCAAACGTTCTGATTTTGACCAAAAGCATCATCATCTGCCTCGGCTTTGACCAATTATGTTGGGATTGGCTTCCAGTCTAACCAGATGCAGCTGAATACCAGTATTTTACATGGAGCGACTGCCTATCTGACCTCCACAATAGGGTGTCCCGATTTTGTTTTTTTTTATTTACCTATTCTCAAGACCTCTCAAAAGTTGCGTTATTAGTTGTAGATTACCGTAAAAATAATTTAAAAAATATAAAAACATATCTTATGGGTTCTACCGGCATTTTTATTTAAAAAAAAAACACTTAAATAACCCTCCAGTCAAAGTTGTCTATTCTATTTTATGTACATTATTCCCATTTTATTTTTTTCTTCTCTGATAGTGGAAGCCTAAGTTATGATTTGTAGGCACCGACAGGATGTTTCCAGTAAGGAATTGGTTTGGATCAAACTCGCAAAATTCATGTTTTGACTCGTTTTCTTAAATTTTCTACTTGTAACGGGAGGCAATTCGTCTCATTTCTATTGCGGTTTTATTGCTGTAAGGTGTCGCTCTGCACTTACTTGTGATAAAATACGTGTTTTTGTTACATATAATAATGGGTTCAAGACGAAGTGAGACTACTTGTGCTATTTTGGGATCATATAAAGAACTTGACGATCGCCAGTTACCAGTGATAAGTGACGTTATCAAATTCATTTTGTTTACTAAAAATGAACTAAAATTACAGAAGAATGTGAAAGATCCTTCTAACACAGAAGTTTTTTCAATCGTTTCTGGAAAACTTGATACAATTTGGGCCAAAGCTTCGATTCCCATCGTTACCAACGTACGAATTACCCAATTGCTGAAATCATATTTCGAAAAATACCTGTCATTGTCATATATCCCAAAAATAAAAGAAATGATAGCTACGAAAGCAAAGTGAAGGGCTTTTTGAAATCGTCAAACAAACTCTTCGATATTGCTGCTTGTAAGTGCACTTCGTTTGACATTTGTTCCTGCATAAAACCTAAGAAAGTTCCTATTTCTGAAAGAGACTTTTTACTGGACCAAAGAAGTGATAGAAAAATGGCAATAAGCGGTATAGACACAAAAGAAACGGCAAGACTTTTAAAGAAACATCAGAAACAAGAAAATTTGAAGCAGATAGAGTTAGAGCACGCATGTTTTCCAAGTACATCACAAGAAACTAATCCTGTTCCGGTGCGCGAGTTGCCTGCAACAGAGCTTTCTCCGAATAGTGACGTGCTTGTGAATAAGACTCCATTTACTTCATTGAATCGGAACACTCTGGCGCTGCCAACAGTAGCTAAGGTATGTGATCGGTATGGACTATCAACGCGATCTGCGGCTGCGGTCGCTTCAGCGGTCTTAGCTGACGTAGGATTGGTATCTTCCGGAGATCTAAGTCTTGTTATTGATAAGAATAAAATTCATAGAGCTGTTTCAAAAGCACGGACCAAGGCCAGCAAAGATATTGATGCAATTGTAGCAAAAAGTATCTACTTTGATGGACGAAAGGACAAAACAATCATAAACGATAAAATAGGCAATCGATACCACCGCAGAGAAGTCTTGCAAGAGCACATTTCAGTTCTCACAGAGCCGGGATCTATTTATTTGGGACATACAACGCCAAGTCGTGGCACTGCCAAAGGGATTGTCACTTCTATCATATCTTTGTTCGAAAATCAAGGGCTGAACTTGGAAGAGGTGATCTGTGTGGGGTGCGATGGTACTCCTACGAATACAGGTTGGAAGAGAGGTGTCATTCAATACCTTGAAAACTATTTAAAGAAACCGTTACAATGGTGTGTTTGTATGCTTCACGCGAATGAATTACCGCTTCGCCATTTGTTCATGTCTCTGGATGGTAGCACATCTGGCCCAAAGGAATATTCAGGACCTATTGGAAAACAGCTAGCTGTTTGTGAAAGTAAACCTCTAGCATCTTTTTTGTGCAGTGACTGGCAATTTGCTCGAATTACCTGATGATATTGTGAAGGAACTAAGCACGGATCAAAAGTATCTCTACGAAATGTGTCATGCTGTGATGGCTGGTTCATGTTCCCCTGAGCTAGCTAGCCGCCAACCTGGAAAAATGGCGCATTCGAGATGGCTCACTACTGCCAATCGCTTACTCAGACTTTACGTAAGTACTGTTTCGCCGTCAGATAATTTGCAGATACTTGTGAACTACGTAGTCAAAGTGTACGCTCCTGTTTGGTTCCTCATCAAGCAAAACTCATCATTTAAAGATGGAGCCAAGCATATTTTTCAAATGGTTATGTACTCTCGATTTTTGCCTGATAGTCAGAGATCTATTGTAAATTCAGTGATCGAAAGAAACGCTTTTTTTGCGCACCCAGAAAACTTGCTGACTGCCATGTTATTCGACAATAGAGACCATATTCGAGAGCTTGCATCTCGCAAAATATTAAAGGCCAGAGAAGCAGAAAAGAGCAACTCTCGCAGGGTATTTAAAGCACCAAAGCTTAACTTCTGTGCGCAAGATTACACCGATATAATATTTTGGCAAGAGTGTGAGATATCAGCTCCACCAATTTTGCGACACGTCTCCAACGATGAACTTATAATTAAGGCTAAAGAACACAGCCTCGACATTGTCGACTTTCCCTGTCACACACAGTCAGTGGAAAGATGTGTGAAATTAGTGACGGAGGCTTCTCTAAGCGTCATGGACGCTACATCTCGGGATGGTTTCATTAGGAACAGATTCAAATCTCGCGCGGAAATGCCTAATTTTGGGCACGAAAACCAGTTCCGTTTTTAAAGAGACCATTGGTTATTTGTCTTTCAACTATTTTATACCTTGCTTTGACTCATTGTTGTATCCTTAAATTTAATAAAAACCATTTAAATGTTATTTTTGTTTGATTTATAGTTTATGCTAAAAATCCCTAAAAATGACAAATTTTAAAAACTTCAAGGACCGGTAGAGGCCTCAAGATGACAGATATCTAAATTTTTTTTATTAAAATTTTATAATAATCGTAATCTATGTGTCAAAACGCAACTTTTGTTACCTCTTGCACAGGCGTAACTCGAAAAAAAAAAAACCCATACATGGACGGGACACCCTACTCCACAACCCAGTTAGTACTGGGTAATACGATAAGACTACCGACCCCGTGGTAAGACTGGTTGTCAGACTTTTTGGGCCTCTGACTGCCTAACGACTGTCAAAGATCTACAAATGACACCCAGGGTACACGGCTTAACATGCTTTCTGAGGCACGGAGGAAACACGGTAGCTGTTATTATTTAGCCACGAGCCCCTCAACTCGAACTAGAACTCAATATCGTATCGTATAATTATTTGACAAAAACATCTCTACAGCTTTCTTATAAAACGTAACCGTTTCGAAAGTTATTTCAACATTATTCTAAAAAAAACATAGGTAGCGATTTCGCGAGCTTACGTAGATACTTTTTACTTTACTCAAAGAATTGAACGAAAACAAGGACCAAACAAAAGAAAACCTTATCTTGCAAATGAAGAACAGAATAGATTCGATAGCTCATCTTTTATCTCGCTCTTTTCGTGAACAATAAAAGGAGATAGCTAACTGAATTCGATGCTCGTTTAAAAACGAGAGGCAAATGTTGGCAAATCAAAAGGCAATATCAGGCGATCGATACAAGCGGCTTTGACATATTTGCATAGTAGATATGCGAGCGAAGAGCTACAAATATTTTGGAGTCGTTACTTGCTTTTCAAGTAAAGTTAAAAAGAAGGAGGTTCCGTACAGGTATTATTTTTTTTTATTAGCAAATTTGCGGCGTGCACCACACATATTTGGCTCGGCTTGATTTGGTGTAGCTCAGCGTCAAAATCGATTTTTTATTGTAGGTTGTAATTACGCGAATAAAAAAAATTAATATCCGCTCGGGTCGATCTTTAGGTTAAGCCGTACTTGCCTAGGTTGGTCTGTGGATGGGTGACCACCCATTACATACGTTGCCGTTGCCGTTGGTCTCGGCTGTCATTTGTAGATCTTTGACAGTCGTTAGGTAGTCCGTGGCCCAAAAAATCCAACAACCAGTCTTACCAAGGGGTATCGTATTACCCAGTACTAACTGGGTTGTGGATGTCAGATAGGCAATCGCTCCATGTAAAATACTGGTATTTAGCTGCATCCAGTTAGACTGGAAGCCGACCCCAATATAGTTGGGAAAAGGCTAGGCAGATGATGATGAATTACGCGAATAAAGTATGTCATTGTTCTGAAATGTAAAATTTGGTGAAAACTGCATCTAAATCAGTTGTACAATTTAGAAGATTTACGCTGTTTTACTTTTTGCTTGGTTTCTTAGAGTCGTAGTGTGATGTGCTCCCCATTACCACTGAGTGGTGCCAAAATGGCTGTAACATACGGACAGACACACAGACCGACGATGCACTGTACGCATCTATATGTCCGTAACCTCACTAATTCAGGTCCAGTTGAATACCAGCGTCGGGCACTAGTTGTCCGGCATTTTGCTGAACTGTGCCTATTTGGCGCAGCCGTGAGACACACAGTGTCACACTATTTTTTTTTTTGTTAAATTTTTATTTTTTTTATTTTTTGTTTTTCATTTTTTATACTGTGTGCACTTGTGGCATGTGCCAAATAAATGTATTTTCTTTATTCCTTTCTTTCGAAATGGGTTCCGTTTTTGCCATTTAGCAACGGAACCCTAAAAAAACAAAAGACGATACAAGAAAAACACCACCTAACCCTTTCACAGATCCTTGCAACCTATTGTCTAATAAAAAACGGGTAAGCTTCAACTAAGCCCTGAACTTTGCATAGAGGTCCTATTAGACCCCAGTAAAGGTCCCGACGACGGTAAATAGATGCCCGGAATTGTCAGCAAATATGCGAAGAGAAAGATAAAAATAGCTTTAAAAGATCCCGGATAAAAAGTATTATATAAACAAAAACTGAGTATTACTAAAGTTTGCAAGATGCTAATATCTATTTCGTCTGAATGCTGTGGGTGCTTCAATGCCCTGTTCACGTCCTTAAGCAATGCAACGTGCGTCAGGCTACACGCACGTGCTTCGCTTGTTTCCGTCAACTGAGTATTGTTCTGTTCAAACTTTATGGCGGCTCAGAAGTTAGCTGCGAGTGACGGTTGCAGCTGAATACCAGTATTTTACATGGAGCGACTGCCTATCTGACCTCCGCAACCTAGTTAGTACTGGGTAATGCAATACCCCTTGGTGAGTCTGGTTGTCAGTATTTCGGGCCACTGACTACCTGTAACGACTGTCAAAGATCTACAATTGACAGCCGGGACCAACGGTTTATCATACTTTCCTAGGCATGGCGGAAACTCTGTATGTAATGGTAACTCATCCACGGGCTAACTTAAGCAAGCGCGGCTTAACCTGAAGATAGATCCGAGCTGTTATTATTTAGCCACGAGCTAATTTAAAGTGTATAGTGTGTTAGTACATTATAAACGGCCAAATTTTAGGAAAATATGTGCAAAACAGAAGATTTTGGAGACTTATACTGAATTTGTTTCTCCAAATTTTTATTTTTTACTATGATAGAAACCTAGATATAGTGCACAAGATACCTATGAGTTAAAAAAAATTAAAGATAGATGTGTTGCAACGGAATGATCACGTACGAGCGTTTGTATGAAAAGTATGACGGGTTGGCCGCTCGTACATTATTCCGAACCCCCCACAGAATATTTTCGCTAAACCGCTTTTTCCTAACAGCTGTTTTTGAAAAGTGCATCCATCCTAGTGAAGTTGTTACAGATTGATATTATTTATTCATCCAAATAAACACAACATTAAATTTAAATATTCCACAAGACATTCTAGATTGTAAAACCCCAGATTCCGATCCCCAAAAACAAACGCTCTTCATAATTTTAGTAAAACGAAATGGTGCGAATAATTATTCGGTACCAGGGCCACATAAATCTTCAAGAGGTTCGCAATAGAGGGCGCCACTATCAATCACTGGCCCTGACCGAGTATACTTCATCTTTAGATTGGTTTCATGCCTTCGTATCGTGTTGGTCCCAAGTGTAAAGGAAAATTGATAACTGTTGAGTTGAGAGCTTTTAGTTTTTTGGGGAGAAAAACTTTATAGTTTTTACTTCTAATTGTGTATGTAGGACATTACGTATTAAAACCTATTAAATAAATTCATGAAATGATAATGGTCGTCTTACACAGTGACGCCCCATTAATTATGTACGTCCATGATCAGTTCGATAGTTTACAGTAAAACAATAGTTTAAAACAAAGACTAAAATCACATTTTTTGTTGCTATCCGAACTAAAAAGTAGAAAATAATTTTCTATAAGTTCAAAAAAATAACAGAGTCATTAAGAAAAAAAACATTTTATCGTAAAAAAGCATGGAGTGCTAGATGTCAATTGTTGTAAATATTTTATTGGCAGATATTGATGAAAGTAAAGTCATTATAAAATATCTTAAAAAGCATTCCACGCATTTTTACGAAGAAATGTTTTTTTCTTATTCAATTGATTCTTTTTTTGAACTAAAAAAAATTATTTTCTACTTTTTAGTTTATTTATTTAATAAAAGTGGGAATGGTGGGATCACTCGTCAACATTCCATTGTTCTTATATTACCGGAGGCAGCACGCAATTTTTGGGAGCAATTTGCAATCAAAGTTACAGCATATTAATGGCTAAAAAATGCTGTATGAGACTGTAATTAAAGTATCGCTGTACTTTCCCGCGTAAACAGGGTCGACTTTTAAAACAGGTATGAGTGATATTTTTGACTAAAAATTCTTGTTACACACACAAAATTTAATTTTATTCAAAATGACAACTACTGTAGGTATCCAAAATTATCTATGAATATTACAGATAGTGCGTGTCTCACAAAAATAAAATACTATCAAAAGCTGGAAAAACGTACTTGGATAAAAAATTAGTTAGTTTACGTTTATGGCATTTTCTGCACCTAGGTATACATTTTTTTAAATCTGTGAATGGGGAACAAAAATTTCACGATTAGTTGTGGATAGTCTCTTAAAACCATTTTCGTGTATCTGCAACGGTTAAGATAGTTCCCCCTTTTTTTTTTTTTTTCTTTCGGATGTGAAATCATCAAATGACCCCCCCCACTCTGGGCGGAGCGGAAGGGGTCGGCACCCGGTGATACCGGTGTGCCTCCCTAATGCAGCTCCAGGGCATGGAGTTGAAGGCGTTGGCGATGTCAAGAGACACCGCCAAGACGACCCCGCCCCGGGACACCGCGTCCCCCGTCGTGAGGGCTCTCACGCGCATGATGGCGTCCACCGTCGAGCGCCCCTTGCGGAAACCAAACTGGTGTAAGATAGTTCCCCTTACTGCTTCTTAAACATTTCTATGCCTTATACACTACAGTACTTATAAGATAAAAATATTTTTTTACGAAATCTCCGAAACGGCTGGACTGATTTTGACGGGACTTTTACTAGCAGATAGCTAATGTTATAAGGCGTTAATAACTTTTTTTTACAAAAATAATTAGGTTTCCGAAAAAAATAAGTAGAACCCTAGAAATCCGATTCAAATAGGGAAGTAATATTTTTAAAATAATAAATAATTTCACGCTATGAAGGTCAAAATCAAAATCAAAATCAAAGCATTTAATTCAAGTAGGCCAGTTACAGGCACTTTTGAATTGTCGAAACAAAGACAACAGTAAAAAATAGCTACAGTCCCAGTCACAAGGCACAAAAACTGTGAAAGTACTGTAGTTGCCCATTCCCTAACGTAGAAAAACGGGCAAGAAACTCCATGAATTCTCAGCCAACAGCCAGTCTTCTATAAAACACTTTGGTTTTCCAACGAGACAAAATCTAACAAAACAAAGACGTAAAATACCACAAGATAGATTCTGTATACAACATTAGTTTTAGTATATGCGAAACCTGAAACACGTGTCTAGTATTTTTATGTAAAGAATCTGTGTACAAAATTTCAAAACCGTATCATGAAAAATCACAAAGTTATAAGCTTGTTCTGTTACCTGGTTGTCCGCACAAAAGCGTGGTTACCACGCGGCGCATACGCGTGTGCGCCTAAAGCGTCGTCTTGAGCTCATTAATAATAATAATTAGGCAGTAGGTACCTTAATGATTGCGATAGGTACTTAGTGTCGCTCGGTGTCTAACGTGTAACTTTTTTTAAATATTTTTAGGACAAAATATGACATGGTTTAAAAATTATTGGAATCGATTAAGTTACTTGTTCTGAACAAACTATATTCAGGTTTCGCATATACTAAAAATAATGTTGTACAGCCTGAGGAGGCTCTCGTTAGGCAGCTGGATCAAGGGCTTGATTTAGAAAGCGGTACTCCTGGACACGGCTCGTATTGTTAGGAGGTTCCTCTCTCTGGAGCCCTGACCGCCGGTAGCTTAGACCCTGTTGTATATTTAGTTTCGATTTTCCCATGTTCCTTTCATTCTAAATTACTGAAACAAAGAAGGATTTATTTGAAACAGCAAAACCGGTAGTCGAAGAGCTAGCAGATTTAAACGCAGATTGTTTCAACTGTGTACGTACTACATATTAATACTGGAAGAGACATTGTCTTAAAGCATTTTCTTCGTTTTATTTGCTTGAAGTTAGAAAGTATGCATTTTAGCACCAGAGTGGACATAAAAGATGGTAATAAGATGTTATTTTAGGAGTAGTAAATAAGTTAGTGGTTTTCTTTGAAAAGTAGTTTGCATGATTTGGAAAACAATGTTTTAAAGAAAAAGTAGGGCTGCGATAATGGTTGCAGAGGGTGAGGAAATTCTAAGAAAGGATGAACAGAGTTTATAAAGAATGATCATGATGAACGACGGCGGGTGATGGACAGGAAGATGATGAAGAAAAGTCAGGGTTGCGGGTGTTGTTAAAGGAGACTTCTAAGGTGTACAAAAAAAATAATAACGCTTAGGCAAATTTTGTCAAAATTAACCTTAAAGATTTTTAAAACACGAGTATTTTTTTAATGTATTAGTAGTAAAAAAACTCTTGAGGAGGAGGACTCGGAGGAGCTCGTGGCTAAATAATAACAGCCGCTCGGTTCGATATTTAGGTTAAGCCGTGCTTGCCTAGGTTGGTCTGTGGATGGGTGACCACCCATTACATACCGAGTTTCCTCCGTGCCTCGGAAAGCATGTTAAGCCGTTGGCCCCGGGTGTCATTTGTAGATCTTTGAAAGTCGTTAGGTAGTCAGTGGCCTAAAAAGTCTGACAACCAGTCTTACCAAGGGGTATCGTATTACCCAGTACTAACTAGGTTGTGGAGGTCAGATAGGCAGTCGCTCCATGTAAAAATACTGGTATTCAGCTGCATCCGGCTAGACTGGAAGCCGACCCCAACATAGTTGGGAAAAGGCTAGGCAGATGATGATGATAGTAGTAAAAAAACTTTATTAAAATCGGTTAATCCGTTCTGCTATTATGCCACAGACAGACACACAGGTACACACTTCAAACTTATAACACCCCTCTATTTTGGTCGGTGTTAAAAATAAAGTGAAGGTAAATTGTACAAATACGTATAAAACCGGTACAAAAACACATGACATAAAAACCATTCAGCTCTCGAGTAATCCTCGAGGTGTTGTGACAAAAGACGTGTTTTCAACACGTATCGCATTAGTGTAAAGACGTCAAAATAACATAAAATTAAGTACCTTGTTTACTGTTCTACGAAACACAAGATAATTACGTAAACAGGAAACTTAACTGGGATTATCTGACAGAAAAGAAAACAATCTTTTATAGAGAAATAATATGGTGTTGTTTTGAGTAATCCTCTTAAACTGTAAGGAAACAATTACTTCTTTGGAACAAAACTTGTACTGTCACTTACGGGACATCTTCCGTGAGTGTCTTCTGGGCATGCTCGTCCCATCATAGACCTCATCTATCGCTTTTCATCAGGCGTGATCGAGGTCAAGAGCAGGCCCATTTTGTAATAAAAAAAAAACATTAAGGTCTCGTTAAATAAAAAAATTAAAAATGAACAATCACGGAAGATATCCCGTAAGTGACAGTATACGTTTAGTTGTAAACCGTGAAAGCTTAAAACAGTGTTTCTTTGGAACAATTTTTTTTAGTTTGCCAATAAAATTCTGTCCCACTAATAGGCAAAGGCCTCCCCAATTCCTTTCGGAACTGACTGAGGTAGGCCTAAGAAACGCTGGCGTGACGTTTTGGACTTGTTCCTGAATGATTGGTCAGAGAAGGCAAAACAGCGGCAGAGTTGGAACAAATAATTTAAAGTAATCCATAACAGGCCCATAGGGTTCGGGACATTAAAATGGAACACATAGTCGACCCGCACCAGCTTTACCCAGTGAAAGATTTTCATACAAATTTTCAACACCTATTTCAACCGCTATTGGTTGAATTTTCCAAAATCGTTTCTTAGCGGATGTATACGTCATGGTTGCTATCTGTAAAGTTATCTGTGTGTGGCGAATTTTAGCCCCGACCCATCCAATGGTTTGAGCTGTGCATTGATAGTCAGTTTTTACGGCAAAGGATTTTTTAAGTATGCTTGAAACTGTAAAAAGCAGAGGTGCACCTCATAGTACACCCAAATTTCGCCAGTTATGTCTTGAATCACATGTAATAGGGGGCGAGCCTATTGCCATCAACCGGGCACAAATCCAGAGTCCGTGGCTGCCACTGAGAAATGCCTGATGGAAAAACCCAATAACACTTTTGCCCGACCCGAGAATCGAACCCAGGATCTCATGCTCAGCAGTCGCGCCTGTGACCTCTCAACCAACAAGGCAGTTAAAAGCATTTATGTCTATTCCATAATCAGCTTCTAACGCTGAGACATATATAGGCCTTGTCTCTCTGAGATGGAGTAGGTCGTAACCCCCTACACTGGCCCAATGAGGGATGTAACCAGTTCCTTTCTAGAAAAAAACCGGTTTTGTCACGATGTTTTCCTGCACTATTTTGAGAGCAGTGGAGATGAAATAAGTTACACAGCCCATTACAAGAAATCAAATGAATACTTTTTTTCTACTATTATAATATAAGCCATGATGACAAGAACCCATTCAAAAACCAACCCTATTCACCCCTATCTCTAAGCTATTTGCATGCAACTTCTATACACAAAACTTTAGTTCCATGGTTCATGTGTACCTACTTCTAACGGTCGTGGTTAGGCCCGGAGTCCGAGGTTTTTGTTCACGTTTTGCTTGAGTTAATGCTGAGTTAGAATTCATTGTCGAGCTCCCTGAGTTTTTATGCTGGCGTAGTAAATAAAGCATTGTGTGTCAGTCTGTTGTTGATCTTCTCTCAGATTTAATTTATTTTGCATCAGTTTTATTAGGTTTATTACAATTTTTTTAAGTGAAAAGTTATATTAATTATATTTGGGGCGATTTCCACAATAAGTTTTAATAGGATCGACATTTAAGTTCTTTTTAGCAACACATTTTAGACTTATCGCTGATAGAGTATCTTTTTGTCTATGTCCTAAGCTCTAATAAGTACATTTTCTGTTTTAGCAGTAAGTACAGGGTGTAAACAGACCCTTCACGAAGCCGTCAACAAAGCATTATGTACATCAAATTATGTAACCCTACTCAAAAATTATTGCTGGGACTTTTTTTTTTGGGGTGAAAATTCACGTTTTACGGTAAAAGTCAATGTAGTACAACTAAATTTGTTACCTTAAAAAACCAGTATTTAAAAAAAAAACTTGTGTGCAAAATTTGGAACTTTGACCTTCAATATCTCCGAAACTAGAAGGTTCCCAGACATGGTCCAGTACTAAAAACTGATCGCAGTGATGGGGACAACAGGTGCCTTTCGGCTGCGTTAAGGGTATTTAGACACCCATTAAAGTACAAAACCTTATATTGGACCTGTAACGACTCTCAGACTTTTTGAGCCACTGAATACCTGTAACGACAGTCAAAGATCTACAAATGACAGCCGCGACCAACGGCTTAACGTGCTTTCCAAGGCACAGAGGAAACTGGGTATGTAATGGGCTTAACCTGAAGATCAACCCGAGCGGCTGACTCCAACCTTAAACAAAATAAACCATTCAATTCCAGGTGTCAAATCCACCAAAATTACACATCCACACACCAACCCAAGCAAGCGCAGCTTAACCTGAAGATCGATCCGAGCGACTGTTATTATTTAGCCACAAGCTCCTCCTGTTTAAAAATAAAATACGACACTAAAAGGGCTTAGCAGAGGGACCTAGTGAATAATGTTAACAATTTAACTCTTAAATTCTTAATTAACTATGTGGAAAGGTGACATTGGCACGTCACAACTCCATGCCCTACATAGAGTTTAAACATTTCCCTGCGTAGGTAGTTCGACCATTGCCGCGGTCAGACGAGGGACTAAGGTTTTTGTGTCAACGCGTCTCGACAGTTTGTTAGAATGAATCCTGATTATATTGTTGAGTTTCACCGAATTTATTATTCTGTTTTGAGGACAGAGGGTCGAAAGATCCGCCATCTTGGATGTTCATTTCGGACCCTTAGGTATATTCATCAGCACCCATGAAAACCCCGAAAACGACACCCATCACGAAATATTGAAGGAGGCGCCTAAGAGCGCCGTTAATTAGTTATTTTTCTGACCTTTTATTTTTTATAGTTTATATTTTTATTTAATCTACCATTATGATAAATAGTTTAATTAATGATTTAGATAATTTCTCTGTATCCGAGTCCAAAGTTTGTGAAACGGAAAACTGCAAACAATATCTATCTGGCTACAAATCTCCACTAACAGTATTGACACAAAATATTCGCAGTGTTTTTAAGAATTTTGATAGCTTTAGTACATTTCAGCAACGGCTAAACATAAATTGTGACGTTATTGTTTTAACTGAATGCTGGCTTGCCAAACATTATAACATACCACTCATCCCGGGATATCATATGTATAGGAGTACCATAAATTACAACCAAAATGATGGTGTGATAGTTTATGCAAGAAATCATCTGAACGTCTCTGTTGAGGAACCTGATATGCACGACTGTAACAGGTTGTTAGTTAAAATTGGATCGGAATTTGCGGTATTAGCATTATATCGACCTCCGTCTTTTAAAAATACTAGCAATTTTACTGACTCTCTGAATGAGACCTTGCAGAACCTGTCATCTATCAAAAACACGATTGTAATTGGAGATATTAATATGAATATTCTTCCAGGAAGTGCTGATGCTTCTGCTCAGGACTACCTCAACCTATGCGCTTTTCATGGTCTGCTCCCAGCACATAGCTTTCCTACACATCACAGTGGCTCCTGTCTAGATCATATTATGCTTAAATCGAATTTCCCTTCTCTGGCACTTGTTGTTAACTCAACAATAACCGATCATAATGCTGCCCTACTAACCTTAAATTGTAAATTACCTAAACAAGGCACTCGCAAAATTTCAAAACTGAATATAAATAGACTTAAAGAAGATTTACGCGTCATCGATTTTGATCCAGTCTATAATTCCGCTGACCCGCAGTTTTGCATGTTGTTTGTAATTGAAAACTTACGAAATGCAATTAAAAAAAACACAGTCGTATCGCAGTTGAGCAACAGAAATTACAATATAAAACCATGGATAACAACAGGTCTTATTCGCTGTATGAAACATAGGGATAAACTGCATATGAAAGCAAAATCTAATCCAGAAAATGTAGTATTGCAACTTTCGTATAAAAGATATAGAAATTTCTGTAATGATCTCCTTAAAAAAATTAAAAACAACTACGACAAAATGGCATTGGAAAAGGCTGGAACAAATAGTAAAAAAATTTGGAAATATATTAAAGACGCAACTTATACCGCAAAACAATATGAGTCATCTTCAAGTTTATTACAAGCACACTCGTCACCGGTGGAATCCGCTAACATAGCAAATAATTTCTTTGTTAATGTGGGTAAGTGTCTGGCAGAAAAAAATCTGGGACAATCCCAAAACCTAACGAGCACTCCTTTACCATCTAACACTGCTTTAACATCCTTCGCGCTGCTAGATACTGACGAGACTGAGGTAGAAAGTATAATAATGACCTTGAAAGAAGACTGTGCAGTTGGCTGGGACAACATATCGAATAAAATTATTAAAAAATTCAAGGACATTTTGGTACCACCACTGACTTATATTTTCCGCATTTGTTTATCTTCAGGTCATTTTCCAGAGTGTCTTAAAAAAGCTGTAATTGTCCCTGTCTATAAATCAGGCAGCAAAGAGCAAGTGACAAATTACAGACCTATTTCTTTACTACCTTCTATGTCAAAAATATTGGAGAAAATAATAAATAAAAGGTTGTTGAAATATTTGGAAGATAAATCGATTCTGTCTGAACGGCAGTTTGGATTTAGACCTAAAGTTTCAACTGCCGATGCGGTACATCATCTGACTGACTATCTAGCGCAAGAACTTGACAAGGGTAACCACACAGTTGGAATTTTCCTAGACCTTGCCAAAGCTTTTGACACAGTTTGTATTCCAATTCTGTTGCGCAAGCTTGAGATCATGGGTGTGAGAGGCACCCAGCTGAAACTATTCCAAAGTTTTTTAGAAGACCGTTCCCAATGCGTAAAGATTGGTGATGTTGTCAGCTCTGTTAAAAAAAACACATTTTTTGGTGTTCCCCAAGGAAGTATTCTAGGGCCTACTCTGTTTTTGATCTACATAAATGACCTTTGCAATCTAAAGCTAGAGCATGGCACTATTATAACTTACGCCGACGACACTGCTTTACTTTTTTCGGCTGATTCAGAAAATGAAGTCTACAATTTTGCGCAACACGGTTTTAATATTGTAAATAAATGGCTTCAAAATAACTCACTAACTCTAAATGCAGGGAAGACAAATTATATTAAGTTTTCGATGCACAAGCATACATCGAATGTCCCTTCAGCGTTGCGTGCTCATTGTTGTCCAATTCCTGCAGATAGCCAGTGTAAGTGTCCCAATATTAAGAAGACTGATAAAATAAAATACCTGGGTATTATAATAGATGAAATTCTTTCCTTCAAACAACATATGGAAGCTCTTAATAGTAGAATTCGTAAGCTGATATTCGTATTCAAAAAGCTACGATTTATTACAGATCCAAAAGTTCTTAGACAAGTATATTTTGCTCTTTGTCAGTCAATTCTGACCTACTGTATTTCTTCATGGGGTGGCACGAGTAAAACTCTGTTATTGCCCATTGAAAGAGCTCAAAGAGCTATCCTCAAGGTGGCTACTTGCCGCCCTTTCCTTTTCTCTACCAACCTCCTGTATAAATCTTGTGAAGTACTAACAGTTCGACAGTTATTTATTATGAGCACTGTACTTAAACAACACGCAGCACTTCCATACAGCACTGAATTTACTAAAAAAAGACGGAAAGATATAGTTTGCCCTCAAAAAAGTACAAAACATGCTTTCACAGCGAAGTTTCATATGTACCTCGGACCGCTGCTATATAACAGGCTAAATGAAAAAATAAACATCTACTCTTTAAATATCAGTAACTGCAAGAAAACCCTCAAGGAGGCTCTTCAAACTATGTCCTATGAAGATACAGAGAAGTTATTACTAGTGCTCAAGTAAATATTGTTCGAATTATTGTTATTTTTTAATTAGTTATCTAAGTTAAGATAATATATTTTATATGCCTTTTTTACATAGGTATAATACATACTACATAGTTACCAATAAGATTAATAAGAAAATGTGATTATTTTATCAATTAATGTTACCTCCAATCGCCTGAAACACAGGATTACCTAGTTCAGGCACAAATCATGGGTGAACTAGACATAGATTTAAGAAAAACTGTAAAAGTTGTACTTTATATTTTTGAATAAATTTATTTATTTATTTATTTATTGAGAATTTTCACGTCCGCCATCTTGGATTTTCACTTAGTCCTCATCACCCTTCATAGTCGACAACTTCTCTTCACATTCGAACTCCACGCACCATGGCGCCCAAAATCCACAAATAAATCTAACGACGCCGTATAATTTATCCAAATCCGTTAATCCGTTTAGGAGTTACCAGGGTACAAAGAAGTGGACATACATATACATATACATATATTATGTACGTGCGTCAAGTATGTATACTTGAATACAGGTCAAAGACCTAAGCCGCCTTTTGGGTTTCGCCGCAGTCGGCATTTCTAAAACAGTTCATAGATAGCCAGTACAACCACGTCATCTTTTATAGCCCATTCCATTCAAAATCTCTCTTCCGTCAGGTTGGCCGCTGTAGAAATAATCTGGCAAAATGGGGCATCATAGACCCGTCCCAAATACAAAGTCAGT
The DNA here is from genome assembly GCA_910589295.1 of Noctua janthe. Classification (NCBI taxonomy): domain Eukaryota; kingdom Metazoa; phylum Arthropoda; class Insecta; order Lepidoptera; family Noctuidae; genus Noctua; species Noctua janthe. The sequence continues at coordinate 14,139,653 of OU342573.1, forward strand.
GTGGAGCCCCTCTGCAGGATATGCCCCACCTCCTTTCTTGCCCATCTTGCACAACCACCAGCATCTTCCAGGATTTAAACGAAGCCAACGACAGAGCTGTGCAGGTGGCAATATACTGGCCGGGTATTATTTGAGTCTATCAACACGCAAAGAAGAAGATCAGTTAGACAATAACGGAACTGCTCAACACAATACGCGAGTACTACACGTCTCACTAAACATCGTTCATTTATCTTAGCGCTCGCTTTTTTCGCTCTTTCCGCTCAAAAAATAACTACCTACTTACATAGGGTAGTTTGCTTAGAATAAGAAGTGCTAGTTTTGTTAAAATAGACACTGGTCTAGATTTTTCTGTTGGAAATGATAATACTGTTTTAAGCGCTTAAATAAATACTAGGACTGCTATGTAAAATTGCAGTTTTCTCTTCTGGTGTGGATACACGACTTATAACAAAAGAATGTCATCATTATCATAATTATCTTGCCCTTATCTCAATACATATTATTTCTAGTTAGCTTCTTTGGTCTTTCTCTACCATCCACATCCATATTCAATATTTTCCTCACTAAATTTTCCTCATTCCTCCGCATCACATGTCCATGCCACGATAACCGATTACCACACAACTTAAGAGTAGAGGAAGACCAACGAAGCGATGTATCAACTGTGTGAAGCACAGTGTGAAGGATGATGTGGCTAGAAAGGAGGTGACTGCTGAGATAACGAGTAAGAGAGAAGATATGCTGCGCCGACCACAAATAAATTGGGATAAGGGTAGCAGAATAATGATTTATTTCTAGTTCGGTGCCCTCCGTAATCGATAGAAAAGCACCCCCATACACACAGACAACTGTTTTTTCAAATTGTTCGGTCTATTTGCGCTTCGAATAAAACAAATAGAGCTGTTTTGTCTGTCTGTTTATTCAAGCATTGCGACAAACGTACCTTTTTTTTTTGAAAGTTTAGAATGCAATTTAAAAAGTGTCAACCATGGGATTGAGTGTTAAAAAATCATTTGATCTTTTACAAAACGTATAGCCAGTATTCGTGTTTCCTCCGTGCCTCGGAAAGCATGTTAAGCCGTTGGTCCCGGCTGTCATTTGTAGATCTTTGACAGTCGTTACAGGTAGTCAGTGGCCCGAAAGTCTGACAACCAATCTTACCAAGGGGTACAGTTTTACCCAGTACTAACTGTTTTGTGGACGTCAGATAGGCAGTCGCTCCATTTAAAATACTGGTATTCAGCTTCATCCGGTTAGACTGGAAGCCGACCTCAACATAGCTGGGAAAAGGCTAGGCAGATGATGATAGGCAATATTCATGTTTAATTACTCAACTGTTGGGTCACAGGCCTCCTTTCTGTGAGAGTAAGTGGGCCATAATCCACCACGCGGGGCATTATGTGTTCAGGTAATTATGTTCGCGAAATTCTAATGTTAAGTAAAGTCTCATGATAGTGTCAAGATTTACAATTTTCTTCGATTCGAGTCAATTTATAATAACGACACAATTTAAACTCAAATTAATATTAAAATAAACAGCTAAACAATTTCGTACTGAAATCAACGACGAAAATAATTAAAATTAATTAAAATATCATAACAAAGCGGCTATTCCACTTTTCGTCATCAAGCTTCTAAAATAATTACTTTACAGAATAATAGAATTTGGTCCGTTTTAGAGAGGACTTGACGTGGGCTGGTCCTTAAATAACTATTTCGGTCCTTACCCCACAACATGTGAGATATTACAAGCATAGTTCAAGGCTTCGGGCGATGTGACTAGCACCAAGTTATTCAAAAAACATAACATACCACCATGCCTGTAATCCCCGAAGGTTTAGGCAGAGGTGTACCTAATAGTACGCCCACATTTCGCCAGTTATGTTTAAGTCCCATGTACTAGTGGACGAGCCTATTGCCATCAACTGGGCTCAAATTCCTGATGATAATTTTATTTGTAAACAAAACAACACTTTGTCCGACCCAGGAATCGAACCCAGTATCATGCTCAGCAGTCGCGCTTGCGACCAATAGGCCAACGAGGTAGTCATAACAAAAACGTAATTGAAAATGTAATCCCGCCCGATTTCAACTTTTATTTCCAGCTTTTTAGTTTTGAAATGTGAATGATTTCGCAGATGATTTTACTTTTCAACAATTTGTCTTTTCGAATTACTTTTAAACGAATAAGTTAAAAAAAATCATGTAGTGTACTAGGGAGCGACGAGTCTATTGCCATCACACGGGCTCAAATCCAGACTCACTGAGAAATTCCTGATGGAAAACCCCAATAACACTGCCCGACCTGAGAATCGAACCCACAACGCTCAGTCCGTGACAAAAAAAAAACTTTCCTCTTTTCAACAGACTCTAAACTTACCCATCCGATAGAAACAGAAAACAAGACAAAACAAAACCATATTAAACAAAATAGCCGAATTCAGTCTTACAACAATAATATCTCGTCCCAACAAAAACTCATTTAAATGTAAAAACTTGGGCTCCTAATTTGGAAATCATGTCGTCAAGAGATTATCTTGGATTTTCCACTCTTTAGGCGTCGCCGGCTGTATTTATAAGAGGATTACTGTTGTGATCCTCGTACTGGTGACAAAAGAGAGATGTACAGGCAGCTGTTATGTATATGTCTATATTTTACCCGACTGTGGCGAAGTGGAAAGGAGTACGATGAAAAGATAGAGTGCAGCACTCTTAAAAAATAAGTTACAGTTATCATCATGCCCAAAATCCCCCAAAGGTTAGGCAGAGGTACACCTAATAGTACACCCACATTGCGCCAGATATATTTAAGTCCTGTGTAATAGGGGCGAGCCTATTGCCATCAACTGGGTACAAGTTCAGACTCCGTGGCTGCTACTGAGAAATTCCCGATGGAAAAACCCATTAACAATTTGGCCGACCCAGGAATCGAACCCAGGATCGGCTCAGCAGTCGCAAAAAAAATAATGGTCCCAAAATAATAATCTAATGTAGTTTCCCTTGTAACCGTCGAAAAGGCTAAAGAAGACAATAACGGGGCCCTTTTAATTTTAGAAGCGTTCATCAATAAAAGAATGTACAAAAACCGTCTAAGTGCGACTCGCACACAAAGGGTTCCGTAGTCACTCAACTTTCTAATCGAATCCCCTCGACTATCGTGGTAAAAGGGCAACATAGCGACAAATATTACGGACGCTTTTTTTTTTTTTTTTTTCCGGATGGGAAATCATCAAATGACCCCCCCCCCCCCACTCTGGGCGGAGCGGAAGGGAGTGTCAGACTTGTACTGACTAAAACCCATCCATGTTCCTTCTTTGCCCTTTGTGTTCCAGGGCCACGGTATCTCTTTCGAACAGTCCCGCAGCCCTGGCAGACATCGGCCCTTGCGGACCCCTACTTATTTGCTGACATCTCTTTGAGGCGCACGTGGAACACGAACGCGCCGTCGACACGGCCTGTCGTCATAAGACGGCCGGACGGCGAGCTGGCCTATAACTCGATATTACGGACGCTCACGTTAAAGATTCGCTTATATAGTTAACTATTACAGATTCATAAAAACAAAGTAGCACCAAAACAATACAAGATATAAGGGTCAGACCTCCGCAGACTGATGGGGTGAATTCAGTATATCATTCTAAGATGACCGGTACAAGAAGTTATTTCAGGAACGTTGTGGTAATCCAATAAATTTGATTTATTTTATTTCCTCATACGCAATGTATCGTTACCGTGGCAAAACGCACGTAGCTAAGTCTGTAGCTAGGCAGGAAGTGAACACCTGATTTCACGTGTAGTTCGTTAGAGTATTTCAACATCCAATGTTGTTATTTTGATTTTATTTTAGACGTATTATTTACATAAGAGGAGTGCCGCGTACAGAGAATGTAATAGTAACTGAAAAAATGATAAAAAATTTAAAATTTCCTGAGGAAAATTCCGGTGGAATATAATCTATATATATAAAATGGTAAACTGACTGACTGACTGACTGGGTGATATATCAACGCACAGCCCAAACCGCTGGTCCTAGAGACATGAAACTTGGGGGGTGTATTTTTGTAAAGAGTAAGTATCGACTAAGAAAGGATTTTTGGTAATTCCACCCCTAAAGGGGTAAAATAGGGGATGGAAGTTTATATTAAAGTTCGTCAGTTTTAAAATTAGGATCTTCAAATTTTGTGTTTAGGCTGACGATTGAAAATTAATCTATACGTGTCTCAGCATTGATGAGAATTCTACCCCCGAAGGGTTAAAATGAGGTATGAAGGTAAGTAATCGGATATTTTTCGACATCCACGCGGGCGACGTCGCGGCAAAAGCTAGTTCAAAATAAAGAGCTAAATGCACCCTGTCGGCTTGAGGAGGGCTGTCCCTTAGACCCTGTATTATAACTGTATTTTAAAGAAACCCGTATGGAGTAAATACATCGTAACAAAAGATCATTCCTCAATCTATCACGATAGCGTGCCGATTTACAAATGGTTTCACATGCCCCGTATGTGCGCTAACGACGTCATAAGTTGTTTTTTTGCCACTCCGATCGTTGATTCCTGTTTTGTGTGGTACACGTTCACGACCCTGTTTTGTGTGTAAGCTACCAATGGGGGACCATCTGCCTAGCCTTTTCCTAACTATGTTGAGGTCGGCTTCCAGTCTAACCAGATGAAGCTGAATACCAGTCTTTTACATGGAGCGACTGCCTATCTGACCTCCACAACCCAGTTAGTACTGGGTAATACGATACCCCTTGGTAAGTCAGGATGTCATACTCTCGGACCACTGACTTCGTAACGACAGCCAAAGATCCAAATGACAGCCGAGACGCAACGGCTTAACGTGCTTTCCGAGGCGCGGAAGATATTCGATATATTGTAATGGGCGGTCACCCATTCAAGGACCCACCTAGGCAAGCGCGTCTTAACCTGAATATCGAACCGAACGGCTGTTATTATTTAGCGCCTCACCATATGAGGGAAAACCTGCATAGAGTATACTTGCTTTGAGATATTATTATTAAGTTATTCAGAAATTTAAAGCTTAATGATCTTCAGAATTGAAGATGCGACTGACTGCGTAAAGTCTGTCCGGTTTTCAGAGCGGCAAAACATATTCCCTTTAAATAAACTTGAGGTAGATACCGACTTTGAGTCGGTTTGTTAATCAGTAAATTGAAACCAGTAACTCCTTGTAATGCCTAGGTTGCTAAAATTGGCTATAATAATAATCGTTTATTTATCTCATCCACAAATAAAACAAATGAAAAACTTAATACTAACAAAATAAAGGAACTTATCTCCGATCATGATGACTTAACTAGGTAGGTATTAGTAGAAATGTAGTGGTAGATAAATTTAAAAAATATTTTATTTGTGGGAGACTGGTGCCTAAACTAAGCCAAGGCCTGTATTTTAGGACACCAGGTCCCCACCTAAAATGCTTGAGATGTTATAAAGTAATAGTAGTTATGCTCCAAAAATTATAATAATAACCGAAGAAAAGCACATTTAAAAATTTCCAAAACCAAAATAGAAAAAACTAATAAATAAACATTGAAACAAGTTATAGCTAGGTACTTGTTATAAATATATTAGAAGAGTGAATGAGTGTGTGAGTATTGAAACAGAGTATGTGTGTCGTGTAATGAGTGTATGTGAGGTGTAGTGTGTAGTGAATGTCTGTGAAAATTATTATATTTGTATGCTTAGGATGAAAGGTTTATATTTTATATTTAAATACTGCATTTTATTTTTTTATTTCTTAATTTCCAGGAGTTGTTCAGTTTGTTGATAGTCCAATCCACACAACCATGAAGCCACTTTTCTTTTACATACGCGCGTGTTATCATTAAAGATATTCTTAGATTTATTAATTTGATTGTATAATCTAGGTCCAATAAAGTTATAAAATTTTTGTGCAAATCTGGTATTAGTTTTATAGGTTTTACAAACGGTATAGTGCCGTCTCGTGTTAATCATGTCTGGACTAAACACCGATGCGTCTTTATGCTGCCGAAGAACGGTAGATAGTGTGAACAGCTGTCTAACAGTTAGTACTCCAGTTTCCTGATATAGCTCCCGGGTAGAAAAGAGTCTAGGCTTAAAGAACGCAACCTTCAAAAGAAGGAAGATGTCAGCGCTTTCTGTGAATTGGGAGCCAACAGCAAAATGTACAAAGAAAATCTCAACTAGCCTGTTGAGGTATAAAATGATTTGCAGGTAAAAGGACTAGAGTTAGCGCCCTAATTGTGTAACATCCCTGGTATCGTAATACGAAGGATTTTAAAGAAAAACTATCGTACGACTGCCTATCTGACCTCCAGAACCCAGTTAGTACTGGGTAATATGATACCCCTTGGTAAGACTGGTTATCAGACTTTCAGGCCACTGACTACCTGTAACGACTGTCAAAGATCTACAAATGACAACCGGGACCAACGGCTTGTACCTGTAAATGGTTAAATTAAAATTAATATTTTGGATTTGAGTTCCACTGTAATGAATTGGTTTTAACTAACATTCACGTGTCGGCTTAAAGTTACGCACTAAGAGATCCCCTTTTTAGAAAGACTTCGCCTATTTTCAGCCTTATTTACACTTTGGATCTTAGGATAAATTGAATTACCGAGCAAATTAAATAGTACAGACTTCGTCAAAGATTTGTTTCCAGTTAGATTGGTTAGTTTATTAGTACTTAAGTATTTTCAAAGTTAGTGTAATCTTAAAAGCTATTTCGACATTATTAATGTTCCCTGAAGCTTTTGATGAGAACGTCCGAGAAATTTTGTATAGAATACCGAAATCAGTATGCTTTTATATAGACGAGATATTATTAAATTAAGCCAAGACGCGTCTGTCTATTTTAAACGGAGAATTTTGAGGTTGACGTAACTGAATTTTGTGAATATTTCATTTTGAATTTATCGTGCCTTCAGGGGGACAGCTGGTCTTAAAATACAGACAACCTTTTGGGTATAATTAAGTGATAAACGATTGAATAGTGTGGATTTACTTTAAGGGCGCCTTTAAATAGAGGCTTGAAGTAACTCTGCAGTGGCGCGCGAGCCACGTCACTACTACTAAGAAAGAAGAAGAAAGATCAGGCAGGTAGTTGAGACAAATGATAGATGCATTTATCCTGTTGTTCCCCACTTGATTTTCTACTTGTAGTATGAAATATGTTTGTCTAGTCTTTATTACCATATGTTCCAAATGGCTGGATGGATTTAGGTGATTAAGGTATCATCAGATTCCTCTCAAAAACCCAAGTGTTCTTATATAGGGTCTAACTATTCATACACTAAATATTTCAGGGAATCATCTAACAGCTATAACAAAGCCATTTCAAGGGATGTTTTTTTACCTGAATATATTTTTTTATAAAAAATATATAATTTAAAATTAATTGACCCACAAAATAAATACTGGCTCCTTACTTTTAAGCATCCATTACGCTAGTTTACTACGTCGTATTTACCAACTGTCATTGTTAGAATATGGGAGTAAAGGTTTTATGCAAAAAGTCACAAAAAAATTGAGGATTATAATAATTTTGTAAAAAAAAAAAACACTTGGATAATTTTTTTTTTTCGTTGCTCTAGCGACTTTACGACTTATAGAAGTTACTCTTAAAATATATCGTGTATGAAAAGATAGACCTTATATGTATAGGTGTAAGTTATTTCAGTAAAGACTGCCTCGTTGGTTTAGAGCATGAGGTCCTGGGTTTGATTCCCGGGTCGGGCAACGTCTTATTGGGTTTTTCACCAGGAATTTTCTCTGTAGCAGCCACGGAGTCTGGATTTGGCACAAATCCACAAATCTTGATACATGGATCAAAATACATGATGGAACTTAACGTTAATGGTGGAATGTAGGTGTACTATAATTGGGTACACCTCTACCTAACCCTTCAGGGATTAACGGCGCGATGTTATATATAATTAATACAATAACCCTAGCTGTTACTCCTAAAGGAAATCAACAACAAATACAATCTCCGATTCCTTACCGCGCCGCTAAGGACCAATTTCGCGTCCAAATAAAAAAAAGAATGTTATTGAAAGCCAAAACTACGCCCATTTCACCACGAATTCAATACTTTAGGTGCGTCGAATCCAATATGTGTCTTAGACTTTCCATTATTCATCTCACTACTACATATGTACCGTTGGGGTCGTAATAAAATTGCGACCTGAAATTTATATAAAACTGAGGTGGGGTACAGTATACGTATTAGTGTTAACATGCAGTGTTTCAACTATGATCAGATGGTCCGAATCGGAGCACATACACACAGATGCATTAATGATCATCTGTCTGGGGATGTCAGCACACAGAAAGGGGTCCGCAAGGGCCGATGCCTGCCAGGGCTGCGGGACTGTTCGAAAGAGATACCGCGGCCCTGGAACACAAAGGGCAAAGAAGGTACATGGATGGGTTTTAGTCAGCAGAAGTCTGGCACGCCCTTCCGCTGCAGCCAGAGCAGGAGGAGTGCGACCACAAACACCGTGACACGAGATTTTTATATACAGGGTGTAACAGAAAGGGTATAGTCATATGAAAGGATATGCTGCAGACCATCAAACTGAACAACTTTTTCATTGGGTCCAATATCGTAAATGCGAAAAAATTATCAGCTGTTCCATACATTTGGGTCGAGTAGGTTTGAAATTTTCTATGGGACCCATGGAGGAAGTTGTTCAGTTTGATGGTCTAGAGTATATCCTTTAATATGACTATACCCTTTCTGTTACACCCTGTATAGGAAGATACCCAATGACTGCTCTACATACACACTAGATCTAGCCAATTGCACGCTGCTCAGACCCGCAACTTCTTTTTTTTAAGATTCTCCGGAAATTTTATCCAGACAGCCCCCGAAGATCGTTGCTCCACCTACCCTGAGTTAAAAAAGTGTAGTTGACAAAACCGAAACATACGTTTGATTCAACAAAAAGGGCCCAGTTGGTTTACTGGTAAACTTTCTACCGTCGTATGGGGCTAGGTGGAGCGAGGACGCGTGTTGAAAGTTGATGGGCACAGTTGAAAGAGTGTTGTTTTATGCAAACGTTGATAGAGGTCATTTTCGCGTGTAAGAGTTTTACAAGGCCATTGTCCCTTTGTGATAACTAAGCACGACGTGGTGATTAATTAGATTTATGATTTTTAACACTGCGTTGGGAAAGTCAGATGCATTAATCAGAATGTAAGGGGGGATCTGTGGTGTGGTGATGAGTACATAAGAGGAAGTCTGAAAGTTGCGCCGGTGACTGAAAAGTTGTGTGGTAATCGATTGGCTTGGTATGGGCATGTGATGCGGAGGAATGAGGAAAATGTCGTGAGGAAAGTTTTGAGTATGAATGTGGATGGGTATATGAGTAGAGGAAGACCAAAGAAACGACAGATAGACTGTGTGAAGGATGATATACTCAATTAAACTCAACTCAACTCAAAGCATTTATTTCAATTAGACCATTACAGGCACTTATGAATGTCAGAAAGACAAAGAGAGCGAAGCTACAGTCTCAGTCACAGGGCATAATAACTTGTGCATGTACTGTAGTTGCCCTTTCCAAAGCATAGATTTCTATGGAGAAGAATCGGCAAGAAAGTCCATGGACACTAACAAAATATTGTTACAAAATGTTGGTTACATCATTCATGTTGAAATTAAACATAGTATGTGAGAACGATGTAAAAAAACGTGCCTAGTTAAGAGTGTTCAGAGCAAAAAGATATAATCAACAATTCAAAATATAGTTATTAAAATAGTAGAGTTAATTCTGGCCCTTTCACTCGCAAATCATTAATTGTATCCTAACAGGCTGGTTGAGGTTATCTTTGTCGATCTTGCTGTTGGCTTGAAAAGCCAAAGCGCTGACCTTTGCCTCAAACGAATCCTAAGAATCTACGCTAGCTTCAACTTTCTGACAAACTGACTCAAAGAAGGTACCTGCCTGAAAATAATTTAATAGGAATAATGATCACTGAAACAAAATAAGAAGCATGAGTTCCAAAACTGAAAACGTTATATCGTTGGTGCGCTTGACAAACCGAAAATGTGCATTTTAAGAACTTTTCAGGACAACATAAAAACTGTTTTTTTCGTAATGTACTTCTGATAAAATAAAAAAAGAACAAAATATGGCAAAAAATATCTATTTTAGTCTATGATATTAAAAAACTTATTACATTCGTGTATGAAAGCTAAAACATTTTTTTGTTGTGTACACAATATCAGGTTTGGCAAGCGCACCGACTATAAGTTAATTAAGCTACATCTTTTATAAACAAAATGCTACTGAACTACAGAATTCCAGTAAGAGAAAACTGATACCTTTCGCTCGTTTACTTCGAATCCAAGATGGCTGCCGATTGTGTAAACAGCTGTTTTGATCGGAATATCAAATGCATAGCCTGGAGGTCTAGACATCGATGCAATTGGAAACCAATTCAGCTTGGGGCGCATTAAAATTGAAGACAGCCTGTCTGATGTAGTGCGTAATGGATGTCTTATGTAGATGTAGTTTGATTATTGTGTTTATTTACCAAACCATCTAGTAGTGATCTCCGGGTGTAAATTGGTATAATAAGGAGTTTAGAGCCCGCTTGCCCCACACTTACATGCAACTTTTAAACATATTTAAAATACTTGTGTTTTAATTGATATTATGTTTAGAGCTAAGTGTATTTTGTGATTGGTAGCGCAAGCGTGCCTTTCTGATAAAATAAATATAACTTTTATCTAATAAATAAATATGGTGGTTTGTCATATTTAGTTAAAAGTTTTTTTTTTTTATTAAAGGCCGATTTTGCTGAAGGCCCACTAATAAAAGCATAAATAAAAATGTAGGTAACATTCAAGACCACTTTAAATCCATATTATTCCTTAAAAGCACTTTCGTAATCACACTTCACTGCCAAATACAACAGAAAAGAATCCTAATAAATATTTAATTGTTCACACACGAGCGCTAGCAACAGAGAATGACAGAAAGAAAAATATAAATAAATGTAATAGAAAACGCGTTTCTTTTTTACCGCTGCATTTTATTAAGGGAAAGAAAAAAGATAAATGGGAAACAATGGAAACGGTATTCCGTACGAAATGTGTTTGTCAATCAAAGTTGCTGTATGTGTCTGGGGGTGAAGGGTAACATGAAGATTATTTGATGCGAAAGTTACGGTTTGTTTTGGTAAAGGTAGGTTATCTTTTTGGTAATAAAAATGCATGTTTTATTGTAATAAGACCGTGTACTCAGAGCCTGGAGTGGAAATGGCTTTAAATATTTATTTCTTTTTTTCAACAGAAGTGATTGACGGTTTGGACCGAACCGAGTTCAAAACAGTTTCTGTCTAAACTCCGAGCACCGGATTTTAGACAGAAACTGTTTTGAAATATCAAAGTTCAGAGTGTCCGCAGCTAGTCCAGAGTTCTTTATACTTTGCAGTAGCTTATCATTCTCTTACCCTGATCCCAATTTATTTGGGGTCGGCGCAGCACGTCTTCTTCTACCATACTTCTGTATTCAATGTTATCTTGTCAGACATCTGTTTTCTAGCCATATCATCCTTTACACAGTCCATCCATCGATTCTTTGTTCTTTAAACTTTAGAGTCCTGAATCGTTCAAAATTGATTTGCTACATACAGTGTAAACAACGGGTATATGAGTAGAGGAAGACCAAAGAAACGATGGATGGACTGTGTAAAGAATGATATGGCAAGAAAGGAGGTGACGGTGGTGGTGAATGATGAGATGACGAGTAATAGAGAAGTATTGAAGAAGAAGACATGCTGCGCCGACCCCAATGAATTTGGATAAAGGCAAGAGAATAATGATGACAGTCAGTGTAAACAACTACCAATCTACATGAATTATGGTAAAAATGTAATTCTTAAACAAAGAAGCAACTGGATGTTAAAAATAAAATGAATATAAATTCCATGCAAAATAACGTACTGTTTTCATTACGATATTGCATTCCGAAATGGTAACATGTTATGAAATGCTGAACTGTGATTGCACGTCATGTCGGTAATATTTTATCATATTAAATAAAACGTTATGTTCGAAAACGGATGTTTTAGCGATAGCTACCTTCTAAATATAATATTTAATCAATTCACTGCTGGTGGAAACCACCATCCACTGCCACCATATTTTTGTTTTGTCCTTTTATATTATACTTGATCAAGATACGTTTAAACACTGTTTTAAGCTTTCACGGTTTACAACTAAAGTTATACTGTCACTTACGGGATATCTTCTGTGATTGTTTATTATTTTGAGCTCCCGATATCAGTCAACCCGCGATCATGGCGCTTGCAACAGCGCCGAAATATCGGAAGCTCAAAATAATGAACAATCACGGAAGATATCCCGTAAGTGACAGTATAAGTTTATGATACGTTTATATTAATAAACATACATACAAAATATACATTTATTAATATTCGATATTTGAAGTTCCTTATTTTCCGTTCTTACACTTCGAAAAATATATTTGATAAAATTTGTTTCTGTAATTTAGTTGTAAAAAATTTAGACATGACATCAAATATATTTTCGATGGAGTTAGCATTTCCTATCCGAGAAGACACCGAACCAAACTAAGAGGTAATGGAAAACACGGTCAACGATAATATTACTCGAAATAATCTAGAATTCCTTATACAGTACGTGTATTTAATATTTAAACACATGAATCGGATGTTCCAGAGAATTCAGTATTTTAGTATTCCGAGCTCGCAGGACTATGTAACCGCTATAATGTATTACAGTTTATGAACTAAGAAACACATTGTGACGGATGAAAAAGTAATAAATGTCGGCAAAATATTCTAGAACTAAATTTCCTGTTAGTGAACTTACCTTCTATGGCTGGTATGTAGTTTCATTCCATATGAGCAGGTAGATGTACCTGAAATAAATAAAAAATCTTTAGTAGAAATAATACAGCCTAGTGGTGTGACCGTCGGACTGCCAAGTCATAGGTCTCGAGTTCGAACCCAAGGCACGCACCTCTGATTTTTCGGATTCATGTGCGTATTGTATAATCATCACTTGCTTCGGTGAGGGAAAACATCGTGAGGAAACCAGCATGCCTGAGAGATGTTTCTTGATGACATGTTAAGCCAAGTCGGAGGGCCATGGGCGGCATAAAAACTCTGACACCAGGTTAGGAACTAACCACACGATAAAGAATAAGAAGTAGAAATAATGCAGTCATTCAAACAATGTTTTATGTAACAAGATTCCAAATGCGAACTAAGATGCAATTACATAAAAGGAAAAAAAAAATATGTGGGGGGGCTCAGACTTTGTTTATTACTGTGAATATAAGGACTACGTGGGTCATACTATTATTATTATTTTTCAGTTTAGTTAGTTTCACGAGACTCTGGCAGTTTGAGTACTATATGCGGCCTACCCAAATGTCCTTTCTTTGGTATTGTTCGTCGTGTCGTTGAGCTCCTTGGATTATGAGCCGAGCTACACGATCACTGACAAATGCTTGCACTGTCTGGAGAGGTCCACTCAAATCTGTGTGGTTATTTCTTCAAAAGACCATCTCAGACATTAATCTACATGGTCCTCATATGACTTAAGCAATGTCTGGACTTTAAAGGAGACGGTGACCTCTGAGTTTGTACATAACACCACCGAAATAACTATTAATAGACTAAATTAACGGAACTGCGATTCATTTTTAAAACAAAAAAAAAATAGTTTTTCCTTCCTTTTTTCCAAAGATTTTGTGACCATAGACAACTTTGTCACAGAGGTAACAGTACAATGGCTAACAAAAATTCTGTTCCCCCTTATGTTATATATACGTTGCAGCAGGCCATAAAGTACAGGATTAAGGGTGTTGACACCAAAACCGAGCTAGGGCTCATAATTCTGTCGCACCTAAACACAGTGCTCCAAGCTTAAAACACTCTTGGACAAAAATTATCACGTACTTTGGGCTAAAACAAATTTGTTTTTGTCGCTTCCCCAGCGCGATTATGAAATCGTTTTGTTTTGTTTTTCGTGAATTTTTATTTTTGTTTTGTTAATATTGTTTACGCTCGTCCTGTTTGCTCTGAGGAAAGCTGCTTTTGAAGGCGTTTTTAAATAATGCGGTGGCGAATTTTTATGATATTTTGGATTATGCTTTGGTGTTAATGCTCTTCTTATAGCTGTGAATGTTTTCACAGATTTACGAAGAAATTGTATTCTTGACAGGATAGGATGCCGTCGTTTCGATTAAAAAAATAAAATAAATAAATACAAGGTGTAAACAAACCCTTCACAAAGCCGGCAACCAAGCATTCTGAACACAAACTATGTAACTTTACGCAAAAAATATTGCTGGGAAACGACTTAAATAAAAAAATCACGTTTTGCGGTAGAACTCAATGTAATGCACACAATATACAGTGCTGATAGATGTTTTGAATAGAAAGGGGGTCGTGGAGATATTTAAAGTAAAATTTAGAAAAATCCGAAAAAAAAAATCGAAAAAAAAAAAAAGAATTCGAAAATTTCTGGTAGAGAATGCCTTGTGGCATTAAGTCCGCCTATGTATCACTATGGTACATGAAGTTTATATAAATAAATAAATAATATTGAAAACTCGTATTAAAAAAAAAGCTTGAGAAAAAGTTGGAACTTTGACCCCCTAAATCTCCGTAATTAGGAAGTTCCCAGGTATGATCCAGAACAAACAACTGATCGCAATGACGGAAAGAATAAGTGCCTTTCGGCTTCGTTAAAGGTCATTTTACACCCGTTTTTTTCTGATTTTTCAGGGAAATATTATGATTCGATACGTAAGGGGAATACGGGGGTAATAATCTGCTGTTTCATACAAACATTTTGTATAGGTATTGCACTTTTGTTGGAAACAGCAGATTTTTTTATAATAACCTATGAAATTTTTTTATGTTGGGGGGCTCAGAATGAAGTACTGAATACGTGGTAACCGTTTTCGCGTCGAAGTCCCTTCCACCATGTATAAGTACACTATTTAGGAGTGTCGGTGGGTAAGCAAGTACAACCGCCTCAGCGTTTACCTAAACAGTTAAGCCACATAACCACTTAACCTATTCCAAAACGGTTATCGAATACGCAGCCGCATCTCGAGAATATCGTCTTGAGTGTCCCAAATTGCTCACACTAACACAGCGCTGATTGCTACCTGTAGCCCGGCCATAGTCAATTGCCCTATTGTGCTCAACACTGCCCGTTAAGTTCATCGGTTCGTCTCCAGTAGTTTACCTAGATAGGCTATGCTTGTGAGTGTCTGTTCATTTGTGAAATCGATTATGCCGAGACCTTAGCACGAGCGTAAATACATCGATTTTAAAATCAAAAATATTCGTTTCAAACAATATTTTCATAATTTTAAGAATTTCAATGGATGATACTGATTATGCTTGTTGCAAACAATTTAACAAAAATGCTATATTATTGTATTTTGGATTACACACCGCGCGTTCGTGCTGGGGTCTTTTTTTTTCCGATGGGAAATTTATTACCCCCACCCCCCCTCCGCGGGGCGGAGCGGAAGGGAGTGTCAGACTTCTACTGACTAAAACCCATCCATGATCCTTCTTTGCCCTTCGTATTCCAGAGCCGCGGCATCTGCCCCAGAAGTAACTTACGTCTCAAAGGTCGAGGGTTTGGACCACAAAATCGGGCTCAAGACTCCTTTGAGTATTTTTTGCTCTTCCACTTAGTTTCAAAAAATTCACCATGTATATCAATGGGCCAAAGCTGCCTGACAATAAATAAAAATGTTATTGTTGTTAAAGCTAAATTCAAAGATATTATCCCTCAAGAACGTACTTCCGTGATAAAAATATAGAAATCTTACAAGTTCCCGGGCCATTGTCTACCTGTGTGCCAAAAGGTAACAGAAAAATAATTTTATGTTTTCCTGTTTTTCTATTATAATAGCCCTTTCTTTTGTAACACCACAAACGTTTCATAATGCTCATTTTCTTTTTTGTAAAAAAAGTCAATTATTTTCAAATATGTCCTGAGTTCTCCATCATCATCATTCATCAGTCTCCTGCCCTTCCATCCCAGTTTATTTGTGGTCGGCGCAGCATGTCTTCTTCTTCCATACTTCTCTATTACTCGTAGCTCAGCAGTCACCTCCTTTCCATCCATATCATTCCTTACACAGTCCATCCATGATTTCCTGAGTTTTCTATATCAAGCGTTTTTAAATTGACAAAGCATCTCGAAAGTATTTTTATTTGTTTTGTTTTAATTAAGGGCACTGGGTAGTTTCCATTTCAAAGTAACATCTTAAGTACCGATTAATTATTTTTAAGTTCGTTAAGCTTAGATCGACGTGTATAAGCACAAAGTTTTCCTTGACGCGATAATCCTGTGTTGTACTGAATATGCTTTTACAGAATCTTACAACAGATTTATTTATTTAAGCTTTGAGTTAATCCCATCCACGTTTCCGTCTTTTAACTTTTATCACAATAATAAAGATCGGACAAAGAATTATGAGAATTTATGTAAACCTTAAGTTATTGACTGAGTATGAAATAATTGTTTTAATTTCAAGGAATATTTACAAACTAATAATCTATAATAGTTATAAAAATATGTACAAGTATCATAAGGGTTACAGGGCATCAAAAAATTCGTCCACATCGCTGTCAACAGGTAAAGTGACCAGAAGGCTGACAGCATTGCAACCTAAAGTTGAAGTAATCGGTTGACTTTTGAAAAGTGAGGAAAATTACGTGAGGAAGTTTTGAGTAGGATGGGTATATAAGAGTAAAGGAAGACCAAAGAAACGATAGATGGACTGTATGAAGGTTGAAATGGCAAGAAAGGAGGTGTCCGATGAGATGACGAGTAATAGGGAAGAATAGAAGAATAAGACACGCTGCACCGACCTCGAATAAATTGGGATAAAGGCAGAAGAAAGATACGTAAACCTAAAAGCTCCACTAACATTAAGCCCAGAATATAACTAAGCCAATCAACAAAATTTAAATTGTTATAACGATACTTTAGAGGAGGCCTATGTCGTAGGTGGTGACATACCAGAGCTTAGAAGTCAGGAGAAATCTTGCTCTCATTAAATATGTCGTTCGCCTAATTCGTGGCTCCCATTTTAATTCGCATTTATTACAATATATCTCCTTTAACATTACACTACCTATCAGACACACTCATCGCCCACGCCAAAGTCCTCTTTTTTCGATTTCTCAAACCAGCACCGTAACCCTTACGACAAGCCCGCTATTTCTAGCTCTTAACCATATCAATAACATTTTAATGTTTGACGAATCCATGGATATTTTTGCAAATACTGAACTGAGACTCCTCAACACTGCTTCTCGATTGGAGTCCATTGCCACTCCCAGTACTATCTCCTAGAGGTAAACAAATTGTATCCCTAATCCAAAATATATAGTTTTATGATGCCCACGAGTTTTGTTCATTTTTATTGTTATTTCATTGTGTTTATTCTGTCTACTAAAAATGTTTTGTGTATTTTTCGCGTCTACCATATTGGTCACTTTATAATTTTATTACTAATTTTTATTTTTTATTCTGATTTTTATGTTCAACCAATAACTTGTATGTGTGGTGTAAACTGTAAGTATAAGTTAGCATAGCATAGCAGCAGCCTATAAGTTCTCACTGCTGGGATACTGGCCTCCTGTCTATGAGAGGGAATGGGCTATAAACCACCACGCGGGCCCAGTGTGGGTTGGTAGATGTTCTAGGACATGCCGGTTTACACAAAGTAATGCGCCTGCCTGGGTTCGAACCCACGACTTACTACTAATAAGTGTAAGTCGGGACCGCCGCCACTGGGCCACCGCTGCTCTCAAGTATAAGTTGGTTATAAATAAATAAATAAAATTCAAATATTAACGAAACTATAGCGATCTTTCCTGTAAGGTGGGCCAGTAATTGAATTTTGAACATCAGATAGGCAGACACTCCTTTTAAAATAATAGTAATCAGTTGCATGAGGATACACTGGAAACCGAGCCGCACCTGCTTAAAAGAGAAGGTGACACAGAGATTTAAAAGACTCATGGAGCGGATATTGAGAATACTGTCATTCAAAATTTTGATCCAGAACGTTTTTGATTTTGACACACAAATGTCACCTGTCAAGCGGGCGTATGACATTAGACAGATCGACTTGTTACTAAGTAGTAACAAGTATTGGATTACGATTTTCTTCGTCTTGTCCCGTTTATAGCTCGTTAACATTTGAATTTCTTTACAGAAAACAAAACAAAATGGTAAGGCAATTATTATAATTGTAACTCTTGCCACGTGCCATGGCTTACCTTTGCCATTAATTCTTCAAAAGCATCTCCATATAATAACAGTCTTCGACCTCACTTTCATAGCTTGAAGCGTCCCAAAACTCCCCATTTAAAGTGCTTATTTGTTTTATGAACCGTCTCGGTTACAATGTATGTAATTACCGCACTTCATTAAAATAATTTCGCTATAAAACTTCAAGTTTTCGCCCGGATCTTAATGTCTCTCCTTATTTGAACACGTTTTTGAGTTGGGGTATACTGGGAGCGTTTTGGGAATGTTGTTTAAACTGAAAGAAAAAAATATTCTCTTTTGGCAGGTGTAAATAATATTTAGCTGCCATGCAGTAATCGCTGGATTATCTCAATTTCATTTCATGTTTTTTTTTTTCATCCATACTGAGTATAAACGGACCCTTCACGAAGCCATCAACCAAGCATTAAACACATCCTAAGTTACTTTACGCAAAAAATATTTCTGGGGAACGACTTTTTTTTTGGGTGAAAAATCATGTTTTACGGTAGAACTCAATTTAACCTATGACTAAAAATAACTTTGCAGCTACATGAAAATTCCTTTCCTTGTAAACTATCCAAAATTTTTCGTGAAATTTTGATCCCCAATCACAGATCATCAAAAAAAAAACTGTTAGCTAGAAAATAGCCATTTTACACAAAAACAAAAATTTATGTGAATCGATCCTGTTTCTAATACTGGCCAAAAACTTCTGTGCGACCAACCCAGGTTGGAGTACGAAAAAAGTCAGAAATCGTTAAAATCTTACCCGCCGCTGAGTTTCCAGCCTGTATAATACCTAATTCTAAGTTTTTACTTGGCTTTCAGATAAAGTAAAGTAAAGATAAGAATACGAATGTAATAATTGGGCAACTACCTCCTGTACTGCTGCCAAAGTTTCCATATTCTATATCAAATGGGCCGTGATATACATGTCTGTAACTCACATACAGTTGGGCCCTGTTCACGGCCTCGGGCGATCCGACGCGTTGATTTTCGGCGGAGTGACATGATTTATTTTTATTATCATGACTTATTTTTTATTGACATGATTCATTTTTTTTTAATGTTTTTTTTACGTGCTTTTTTAGTTTACATTGGTATATGAACTAATGTAGGTACCGAATTTGAATTGTATGATTGCATTGAATTTTATTTTTGATGTAATAAGTGGAATTGTAAACCTTCAGAGCCGTGTTTGTGTTAGCTTTTAGTGTAAAATTTCGAACAATGCAAAAAATAGTTTACGAAACGAAAAGAAATGACAAGCGCGAGACCTTCGTGTGAGTACCGTCACTTCGCAAGTCGCGTCGCGATTATTCGTGACGTCATTCTCAAAACAAATTCTTTCATTTGATTTCTCCGCAGATGTTGTCGCAAGCAGCGTGTCACTTGCGCGCGTTGCTCGTGGCCAAGGCGTTATGAAGCGACTAAACGTGTTAGAATCTATTCTTAGTTTTTTTTCAGTTTTTGTTTGGGATCCTAAAAATGCAGTAAGAATTCTTTATGACTACATTTGTTATTTATTTGCCTTATTACAAAAGTCTGTTTTATCAGTATGTTCGATTCAATCTTAGACATATTAATACTTTTGTCCAGAGGTTTTATTCAGATAAGTAGAAAAAATACCCGGTTTTTTCAATTCTGATTCATTGCCCCAGATTCTAAGCTGTTTGCAGTCAGATAGTCCTCAAAACCTTTATCAGGTCGTCTTCGTCAATTAGATATAAATATGTAAAATAATCTGTAGAGTATCCTGTAGCGGCATATGACAGTACACAAACTGTACTCTGGCGCAAAGAAAGAACAAGCATCAAATTCCTCAATCACTCTCACTACGCCACGGTCCTAACGATCAAGATTTTAACCCGTCGGCTGCCATTAAAAGCCAAGTGCATAAAGTCAGGAAGTTGAACAATTAAATCGGGAGGCGGTCGTTTGTACCCGAAGACAGTATGTAGTTATATGTAAGTTGGCACCATGAGGGTTAAGCCTTGTTTTTGTGATCGTCCACTTGACATCTTGGTAGTTATGTTTAGGTAATTCGCTTGAGGGATATGTGTGTTGTGTGTGTGAGCTGGTTGAGGCCTCAGACTGGTGAAGCTGTGAAGTAGTCTGTAGATGTGCTGGTTTTTGAACTGATCTCCCAGTAAGACCGTAAGACCTTGTGGTGTTCCTTATCCGGTCAGCTATTTTTACATTCAGTATGCTGCGCTCCATCGCTCCATGAGGAAGTTATACAGTGTTAATTAATAAACATTACAAAGTGAGCATCGCACTCCAATTAATGCAAATAAGTAAATATCTACTTACCACAATTACTTATGCACAAGATATCGGCTGTAACGCTTAGGTTACATTAATTTGTGGTACATTATTATGCACAAATTAATGAGGGGCTTAATTTATTTATAA
Organism: Noctua janthe; assembly: GCA_910589295.1. Classification (NCBI taxonomy): domain Eukaryota; kingdom Metazoa; phylum Arthropoda; class Insecta; order Lepidoptera; family Noctuidae; genus Noctua; species Noctua janthe. The sequence continues at coordinate 14,160,398 of OU342573.1, forward strand.
GACAAGGGATCTCTGCGGTGCAAGATTAAAGGGCTACCCGTTTCCAGAAATAATTTAAATGGGGATAAATAATCATTTTAATTTATAGCTAGATAGAGGAATGAAAGAAAATAAATCACGCCCAGCAATGAGGAAAAATATAACGTTTGTACACAGGGTGTAACTGAAAGGGTAAAGTGATATGAAAGGATATGCTGCACACCATCAAACTGAACAACATCCTCCTTGGGTTCAAAATCGTAAATGCGAAAATATTATCAGCTGTCCCATACATATAAATTTCAATACCTACTCCACCCATATGTATCATGGCGCTTGCAACAGCGCCGAAATATCGGGAACTCAAAGAAAACAATAATTTCAATATCCTGTTTTCTAGTTATAATAATTTTAGTTTAAAATCTAATATGTTTTTATCCCGGTAGTACAGATCAAACTACCCGAAACTTTCAAATTTTCCCAACCAACCTTGAACCTAATGCTTTAACGAGAAAGTTGAAAATCTATTAAAGAATTTTGACATATTGTAGTAGCTTGATTTGCTTTTTTTTTCGTATGGGAAATGATCAAATGACCCCCGCTCTGGGCGGGGCGGAAGGGAGTGTCAGACTTCTACTGACTAAAACCCATCCATGTTCCTTCTCTGCCCTTTGTGTTCCAGGGCCACGTTATCTCTTTCGAACAGTCCCGCAGCCCTGGCAGGCATCGGCCCATACGGACCCCTACTTGGTTGCTGACATCTCTTTAAGGCGCGCAAGGAACACGAACGCACTGTCGGCACGGCCTGTTGTCATAAGACGGCCGGACGGCGAACTAGCCCAGAGCTCGCGGTCCACAGGCCGCCTACGGTGGCCGGGAGCCACCAGTGAACCCCGACGCTCGGGGCGTCTCCCGCGCGGCTGGGACGTGAGGCTCTTTCCCTCTCACGTCCTACCACCTCTTTCACTAGCATGACTGCTTCGCAGAAGGAGATGACGGCTTCCCGTTCCCTCTCGCTCTAGACCATGGCTTGAACCAGGGAACTTGATTTGCTGGCATCTGTACATACATTCCCGTTGGAAAATAACTTCTTATCAATAATAATAAATAATAAAAAAATAAGACAAATATGTGGGTAAATGATAAAATATAAAGCTCTTTGTAAACCAGGCTTCTATTTAAAGTAAAATTGTTAAAGGTCAATCCATTCATAAAATAAGCGAATGTCATTCGATTTTCCTCTTTGGGAATAACCGGTCAAGTATATTCGGGAACCGTGAGTTTGTTAATTGCCATGAACATTGTAGCATTTGGGTGTATTTGTGTTAATAGTTGGCTCGCCAGAGCATCACCACTCGGCTGGACAATTGGATCACAACAGAACGTTGCATTTTTTAAATGTGCCAATAACCCTAAAGGTATACAACATTATTTCCTTTATTTATTTCTATACAAATTAATTATATTTTTAAATAAGCCCTACAAAAAACAATATGAAAAAAAACAAACATTTAAAAATATTTTAAAAAGTTTGTAGCCCACCAGTATCGGGGTCTAAGCTACCGGCGGTCAGGGCTCCAGAGAGAGGAACCTCCTAACAATACCAGCCGTGTCCAGAGTACCGCTTTCTAAATCAAGCCCTTGATCCAGCTGCCTAACGAGAGCCTCCTCAGGCTGTACAACATTATTTTTAGTATATGCGAAACCTGAATATAGTTTATTCAGAATAAGCAACTGAATCGATTCCAATAATTTTTAAACCATGTTATATTTTGTCCCAAAAATATTTTTGAAATGTTACAAATTGGACACCGAGCGACACAAAGTACCTTTCGCAATAATTGAGGTACCTACTGCCAAATTATTATTATCAATGAGCTCAAGACGATGCTGGAGGCGAGCGCGCGGGCCAGGTAACAAAAATCACAAAGTTATAAGCTTACCCAGCTTATATTGAAATTTTGTACATATATTCTTTACATAAACATACTAGACACGTGTTTCAGGTTTCGCATATACTAAAACTAATGTTGTATACACTAAAATATTTATTTCAGATACAAAATAAAATAATTACGAATACTGATAAAACAGGGGTGTAGAAACTGAAATTATTACACTTTAAAATTAATTAGTTAGGGTAATCTGAAACGGTGCGGCGCATTACATGGGCAAATTGCGAGATTAGTTCAGTCACTCCGGCGGCAGCCATTTTGTTTTTAGTCGTTTTTGTATATTACTAGCTTATGCCCGCGGCTTCGCCCGTGTGTAGTTCTGTAATTGTACCACGGGATCGTATTACCTGGATAAAAAGTATCCTATGTGGTAATCCAGGTTATAAACTATCAATGTGCCAAATTCCATCCAAATCCGGTGAGTAGTTTTTGCGTGAAAGACTAACAGACACTCAGACATCCATACATCCTCACAAGCTTTCGCATTTATAATTTTAATGTATAACACAATTGTTTATTAATATTTTTTCTCTATGTGCCAAGGAATTTCGTGTAATCCAGCAACTGGGACATGGGGGTCAGATATAGGCAGTCGCTCCATATAAAATTCTGGTATTGACATAGCTGCAACCGGTTAGACAATTAGTCAACCCCACTCGATAGGTGTGGTTGAAAAAAAAAATTAACGACTGGCAATTTAGCACCAAAAATCCGCCATTTTGTATTTTTTTAAACACCTATCCAAGGATACTAAACTTGGGTTTAAGACGAATCTAATGAAACCTTAATCGTCGAAATCCATTCAGCCATTTGGAACATACGAAGTAATAAAGTTTACAAAAAACAAACAAATATACAAGATACGCTCAAAACATAACCTTTCCTTAGTAGTCGGGTAAAAGAGCGATGCACATTTTGACAACCCATATCACCTGTCACACAACCCTGCAAAAGCTACCCGATATTCAGATTCCCAATACTCTATACAATGCACTAGTCAAAGAAACCACAGCATTTTACCATCCCCATTTCAAACCAGATTGCGTCACTATAGGATCGGTTCATACAGAAAGGTACCGGTTAGTCTATCGAGTCGACTGATCGCTCCGTTCCTTTTGTTGCCTTATTTCGCTCTATTGTCCAAGACTCTTCAATTTTCCGAAGGAATTCCTTCGAAGTATCTTAGTTTATGTGCCTGTTAAAGTCTTTTTAAGATTGTTCTGTTTTAGATGGTTACGGATTTAAAGTCCTTCGAAAGTATAGATTTTTAGTTACTTATTATGTTGCCAAAACGAATCTGAAAAATACATTTAAATAAATTCAGACAAGATCTCGTCATCATCTGCCTAGCCTTTTCCTAACGATATTGGGGTCGGCTTCCAGTCTAGTGACTGTTTATCTGACCTACACAACACAGTTAATACTGGGTAACACGATATCCCTTCGTAAGACTGGTTGTCAGAGTTTTTTGGCCACTGACTACCTAACGACTGTCAAAGATCTACAAATGACACCCGGGAGCAACGGCTTAATGTGCTTTCCGAGGCACGGAGGAAACTCGGTATTTAATGGGCGATCACCCATCCACAGACCAACCTAGGCAAGCACGGCTTAACCTAAAGATCGACCCGAGCGGCTGTTATTATTTAGCCACGAGCTCCTCAGACAAGATCTAATGGTTACAAATAAACTCACGACATTTTTTCAACCAGCATGCGTCTATTACTAGATGTATGAACGTGGACGTAACAAAAGGATGGTAACAGGTGGAATCCGTAGTTTTTGCCTAACCCCATGGGAAAAAGTACAATAATTAATGAAAAACCGAGTCACTAGAGTCAGTTTGTATTATCAAAAAACATTTAAAAAAAAAATTTGGGTACAATATTAAAAATCAAACACAACCGATATTTTTATAATGAAATTCACACACTCGAAAACAACACCTTTACATCCCAATAGCAAAACCACAAATATAAAATAAAAATATCAAAAAATAAATGCTAAACCCAGCCTTTCGAGAAACTGTTTTCAATGGGGAAACTACAAATAAATTCAGTGTCCATTTTCAAACGTTACCGTGACTAAAAGCTAGTTTACAATAACGTTTAAAAATCGAAAACTATACATCAATATAATTATTTTGATTGCTCACTTTTAAACTCTGTGGTATCTGTTCTGTAGTTTAAAAAAAAAACAATTGTGCGAACAAAAGTGTCCCGGCTTTTTTAGGGTTGAAAATGTTTTATTGTTTTTATATTTTGTGAATAAGTTGGTATTGTGAGGTAGACAAATATTTTATTTGGTATCGTTTATTAGTTTTGGTTGTTTTAAAAAAGGAATTGTCGCGATAAAGGATAAATGGTTTTATCTAGCGTCCATTTTGTACGTAAAACTATTAATTCTGTTTATCAGAAAGTAGATTCTGTCTGCGACTTTGTCTGCGTGAAAATAAATTATGTCTGCCATGAAAAATAAAGTAATATCATAATTATGGCACTCGACAATAGAATAGTTTTCGAAGTATCGAAGATTAGGTACATCCTACTTTACCTCTTTATAATATTAGAGTGCAGTTAATATATTTGACCACGTAGATATTGCACTTTTGTAGAAAACAGCTGGTTTTTTCAATTACAAATGAAAAATTTTTAGGTGGGGTGTTCAAAATGATGTACTGAATACTTGGTAACCATTCGTGCGTCGGTACCATCGACCCTGTATATTTTGTTGTTAAAAAAAAAAAAATATTAATTGCTTTTTACTGAATAGGTAACCTACATAAAAAACTGTGTTCTTATCGAAATAATAGTTAGTACCTTCTTTATGTAAATAAATAGTAAAAATCATATTCTCCATAAAGCTGTAAATGTAACCCGTTAAATGGTTTTTGAAGCGGTTAATTGAATTTTCAATTAAATTGAAAACGGATTTGATGGAAATTTCCATTTTGCCCGTAGGTAACTATGAAGGGAGATGTTCGAGTGTAATTGAATAATTGTGATATCCTCTGTTGGTAAGCATAGGTATTAACAGTGATCGGAATAGGTACAGTATTTTCGGGGCACTTAACTCAAAAGTACATGTTAATACGGACATGCCCCAGGGATTTTCAATTTATCGCGAAAATTAGTAAAAAAAATTGGATTAGTTAAAGCTTGATAAAAATTGAAAGTAAATTATTAGCTATCCACCACAAGATATTTTAGTTTAGTTTAGTTTAGTTTATTTATTAATAATTATCAAAAATTACAGGTCATATTTTGAAAAAAGTAAAAACTCAAATCATAATACATTCAAAACTAAAAAAGAAATAAACAAGTCATTATACATTAAAAAGAGCATTAAACACAAATTATCATAAATTAAAAAAAATAATAATAATTCACAATAAACAGAATAATAGAACCTTACAGTATACTAATCACATAAATTTTCTTAAAACCATTCTTTTAGGTCATATAATGCCTGGTCGGTTAGCCAACCTTTCAGCCTTACGCTGGTATATAGGTTCTTACAGACGCCACCACATCAAGCTACTACAATCTGACAAATTTCTTTAATAGATTTTCAGCTTTATCGCTATAATATTAGGTTCAAGGTTGATTGGGAAAATTTGACACTTTCGGGTAGCTTGATGTTCTGGCGTCTGTACATACCTATAGTGCCCACATATTGACAAGTTCCACTAATGAATAGTACAAAAGATAGGATAAGTACGTAAGTGAAAGAGATAGCTATCATTTGAGCGATTGCGCTTCAAATGTTTTGTCGAGGCATAGATTATGATTTTCCTGGGCTATAGACAAGATGTCCCAGTTGGGAAAGTTCGTGTCCTCACAATGCGCGCGCTAATAACATATTTGCCTCATTTTATACATAATATTATTCTGGTCTCAAACGGTTTCACGTAAGTTAAGGAATTATCTATTTCTGTGCGTATGAACCTAGATTTAGGGCACAACCAAAAAAATCAAAGCGTTGACCTCAGATTCGCACGACACAATTCGAACCTCAGTAAATAATCACGAAGAGCATGCCAAAAACAATTATCTCCACAGCCTTTAAAAAAATCACAGCGTATTACAACAAAAAAACCAACCAATTTTGCCTTCTAACCTGGCATTTCTGATCTTTAGAGGGAGATTTTTTCAGCATTTTCCCTCCGCTCGAACAGGCACGTTAGCAACGTCATTATTTCAATGAATGAGTCTTAGTTTCTCGCTCCGCCTGTTATGAAGGGATGGACCCGGAATCTATCGTCTTTAAGCCCCTAAATGAGACAGATTTCCGACAGAATTTATCGGACATTTCTGATGGATATTTGGTAAATTGTTTCGGGAGATCATTAGATGAGAATCTTACTACTATTTTAAATGCGAAAGTTTGGGAGGATGTCTGAATGTTTGTTACTCTTTCACACAAAGAAAACACACATTAATGCAATCAACTGCACATCCGTGGTAATACTTGAACTGCGAATATCTATCTCGCTACAACATGTAAAAACTATAAGGCACACACTAATATGGTACTACCGCACTCACTGACGGTCGAACACTTTTCACCCTTATGCACTGAATTATAAGGTTGAAAAGATGACGACCGTCAGTGAGCACGCTTTGAACCGGTTCTTGGGACATAAAACCTCAAAATCTTCAAACAAAGACTACAACAGATAATTTCTATACCACTTGAAACTTCAACCGACGGCCTTTTCCAGAATGCTGATGAAAAGGTTACTGAAGTTAAGTTACTTCTTCAAGAGGCTCCCCAAAATATCGACGGGCCTGTACAAACAAAACTGCCCAAAGTCTCCAAACTTATCTGCAGAACAAAAAACTGGGTCAAGGGCGAAGTACCTAATTAGACCTTTCATATTAATTTTGTCTTATCTGAACTTGGGTCTCGTAATAATCGGAGAAACAGGCCAAGTGTGAGTCGTGCTCGCGCACGAACCGTTCTGTACCATTTATGGTACAGAAACTTACCAACCTGTAACTTTTTTAAACCCGTTACTTTTCTGGCTTCGATAGAAAAAGTACATGATACAATGGAGCAGCTTTTTGTGCGTGTTTACCATCCTGTTTCTGCAACCTTGTTTTTTTCATTGCCATTTGTTTTTTGAAAAATCTTTTCCCCACACTAGGAACGTTACTTGTATCGTGGGTACGTTTACCGGAACAACTAGCTCCGTACGGGAATCGAACCCGCAACACACTGTGCAGCAGCCACTGACTCAGTCACTGCGCCAACCATGTCGTCGAATTTAAAATGCAAAAGTTGGTTAAAGTTTGAAAATTTTATTAGACAAGTAATTTGGATGACATGAGACAAAGCACATGACCAGTCGTTGAGGAGATGTGTGGGCAGCCATAGTCCTGCAGTAAATGTTTTTCGGTTGAAATCATGATGATAAAATAATATACATGGTGTAAACAGACCCTTAAGGAAACCATCAACCAACCACATGTTCTGTACATCAAACAAAGTAACTCTATGAACACGCGACCGTAAGCGCTGCAGCCAGCCCCTGCGCCTTAATACACACATTGACTCAACACCATCATCAGTTTAACATCACAAAATGTCTACCTCCAAATGACTCCCCTCATGATGCCGTTCAAGCGCCAAAAGAACCATTTTGCACAATTCTGTCAAAATATTAACTGTGGCTAGCTATCTCGATGTCTACACTGTATAAAAGGAAGTCCCCCTCGGAGTCTGTCCCACGTAAAAAATACACGTGGTTGTCACATCATTCCCGATTAGAAAAAAATCACGATTAGTCACGATGGAGGGGGGGGCCTCCATCGTGACTAATCGTGATTTTTTTCTGGTTCCCTCCCCCTTATATACCGCTTTTGCTTCATCCACGTTCATACCTTTCGAAATACCTCTGTACAAAAGCCAAAATATTATATAGCCTAATTACAGCTATGTAGAGCAGCGGTGGCCCAATAGTGGTGGCCCCGACTTACGAACAGTAAGTCGTGGGTTCGAACACAGTCAGGCGCATTACTTTGTGTAATTATTTCATCACCACTGCTCTCAAAACGGTGAAGGAAAACATCGTGAGGAAACCGGCATGTCCTAGAACCAAAAATTCGAAGACATGTGACATCTACCAACCCGCACTGGGCCCGAGTGGTGCATTATAGCCCATTCCCTTTCGTGGAGAGGAGACCTGTGTCCCAGCAGTGGGAACATTATAAAATGATTATGCTATTATGCTATGAAAGCTAATTACAGCAAAGAATCATATTAACTCATTCAGAGACTTTGCATTTCAAAAACTCATCGAGAAACCTAGTCTGGCGGTTTGTTGAGTCAAAAGTCGGAAGGTTTCTTTGTTGAGCTGGCATCAGTTGAAATGCTGTACCCCTTTTTTTTCATGTTGAGCTGAACACTGCAAAGTTACATTTACGTTTGTTGAGTTAATGAACTAAATGGTGTTTGTTTCGCAATTACATGTTTTTTTAAGGGATGAATATTTAGAGGAGTTCATACCCATGTCGGATATGTCAGTTATATTCTGTTACGCTCATTCATCATCGCTGGAAAAACACACTGGGTGCGACATACTGTTTCTAGCAAAACTAATGAATTACTTGAGATTACAACTTAACACAATAACACGGGGCACAATGAATCTGGTACAGTTCCAAGACTTCAGACATTGAATGTCTCCCTCGCCTCGAGCTGAACATCAGGGCTCTGTAGAAGCACCCTGTGGTGTGGGTAGACTTGTAAGTAGGTCGCGTGATGTCTTCACCAGCTCAATTGCGATTCATTTTATGTCCATGCTAACGGCCGGATCCGACACCATACATATTAGTAAGAGAGCTCGTGGTTAAAATAAAAACAGCCGTTCGGGCTGATCTCCAGATTAAGCCGCGCTTGCCTCGATTAGCCGTTGCCCATCTGTCAGTTGTAGACCTTTGACAGTCGTTACAGATAGTCTATGGCCCGAAACTCTGACAACCAGTCTTAACAAGAGGTATCTGACCTCCACAACCCATTTAGTACTGGGTAATACGATACCCCTTGGTAAGACTAGTGGTCAGATTTTCAATCCACTGTCTAGTTAACGAATTTCAAAGATCTACAAATGGTAACTTGGTATGTAATGGGTGGTCACCCATCCACGGAGGAACCTAGGCAAACGCGGCTGAACCTGAAGATCGATCCGAGTGGCTATTATTATTTACAATAAATTATATTCAATTACATCGCAACAAACAATCACTCTGACACTAAGTATAAACAGTTAATTTATCTTCATTCACTGCTTGTTAAACGATAAATCACTTTTTACGAGATTGATGCCTAGCCTGGATTTTGTGCTACAATTTAGGCTGAAGCTAAAAAAGTTGCCGACGGGTCTCTATAGGGAATATTGTGTTTCAGCGAGGAATTTAATAGCAAAACTGTTTTAATCTCAGAGAGGTCAATGTTTTCCGGAGGTATTATTATTTTATACGCCGTCGTCGGCTGATGAATTTGTTCTTTTTATTGATTTTTGGTAAATAGAGCTACTTTTTATGTGGAGCTCGTGGCTTAATAATAACAGCCGCTCTGGATCGATCTTTAGGCTATGCCGTGCTTGCCTAGGTTGGTCTCTAGATGGGTGACCACCCATTACATACCGAGTTTCCTCCGTGCCTCGGAAAGCACGTTAAGCCGTTGGTCCCGGCCGTCATTTGTAGATCTTTGACAGTCGTTACAGATAGTCAGTGGCCCGAAAGTCTGACAACCAGTCTTGGACCAAGGGGTCTATTATTACCCAGTACTAACTGGGCCGGGGAGGTCAGATAGGCAGCCGTTCCACGTTAAATACTGGTATTGAGCAGCATCCGGTTAGACTGGAAGCCGTACCCAACATAATTGGGAAAAGGTTAGGTATGATGATGATAGCTATACGTTGTATACGTACGTATATTAATGCAATTGGAAAACATACTAGGGGGCCTAGAACAGAGGGAATGGCTTTCAAAGTGCTTTATACAAGACCTTTCAGCAATATTAATAAAACATGTACCAGGAAGGTGTGACTTTCTCCATCAGACCAGCACTGGCATCGCGAAAAAAAATCAGCTCCCAGTATAAAACTTCAGTACCTACTGGACTCAAATGTATGGGAAGTTTTTTCTTCGCGATTTCGATGGTGGTCCCATAGAGAAAGCTGTTCAGTTTGATGAAAGAAAAAAAGAAAGAAAATACAGTTATTTGGCACATGCCAGAAGTGCACACAATAAAAACAAAAATAATATAACAAAAAGTAAAAAACTTAAATCTAAACAAGAAATGTAACACTGTGTCACGGCTGCGCCAAATACACCCAGTTCAGCAAAATACCGGGCAACTAGTACTGATGGTCTGTCTGAATACCCTGAAACATGACCACACCTTTCTGGTACTCAATGTGTAAGGTTTCGGTAGCTAATGTCAGTCCTAAAGATTTTTGACTCATCTTCGTCAACGCTGATACTGTCTCTTTATCTTAGCCCATAAGAAGAGTAGAGGAGTAGAGCTCTCTTTGAAGGCGCTCGTCAAGGATAGTGTACCTACAACCTCTTTGTGCCTCCAAGCAACTTAACTGTGTTCCGTGAAAGGCATGCTTGCATGTGTATGACATTTCATCTTTGTCCCCGAAGGTATTGGCTATACAGAATGGAAAGGACATTGACACACAAACGGCTACCACGTGTTCAGTACATCATTTCGAAGACCACATAGAAAGTTCTCATCGGTATTTAAAAAAAAACAGCTGTTCCATATATTTTGTCCGTGTAGGAAACAGCTGTTTTTTTTTAATTGTCGATGAAACATTTAAGTACATACAAGAATTTCGACATACTCCGGCTAAATTCTAGTACACATAATGTAGCTTTTCTGTTTCCAAAACATTTTACTTTAGTTTTACACTGAGCCAACAAGACATTATTTTGTCCTACATTCGACCTAGGTAAAGCCTAGATTCTGTGTCTAGATCAGAAGATCCCCTATTACACGCTATCGCGCCCGCCTTGTTTACTAACATCACGCTTGCTGATAATAGGACCAGCAGAGGTCACGGAGCGAGAGATAACAAAAAAGTAGAAGGGCAAATGGTTTGACCTTTCTAAAAATAAAGTAGTAAAGAGGAGCTCGTGGCTAAATATTAACAGTCTTTTCCCAACTAAGTTCTCCAACTTAGTCGGCTTCCAGTCTAACCGGATGCAGCTGAATACCAGTATTTTACATGGAGCTACTGTCTATCTGACCTCCACAACCGAGTTAGTACTGGGTAATACGATACCCCTTGGTGAGGCTGGTTGTCAGACATTCAGGCCACTGACTACCTGTAACTAATGACAACCGGGACCAACGGGTTAACGTGCTTTCCGTGGCATGGAGGAAACTCGGTAGGTAATGGGTGGTCACCCATCCACAGATCAACCTAGACAAGCACTGCTTAACCCAAAGATCGACCCAAACTGCTGTTATTGTTTAATCACGTAGTTCATGGTTTAATTTTGAATAACAGATTCAAAATTAAACCATGAACTTTTATTTAGTAACTAAAGTAGGTAAACATATTTTATTGTACAACACATGGACAGATAATCTCATAACGGAAAAAGTGTTACCAATACAAAAAAATAAAAATATGAAGCACGGATAACTCTTGATGATAAATGTTGCCATAAATAAAAACACACCATTATCCTTATGCCGAGGGGTTAAAAATGAAAAATGCGTACACATATACATGTTGATTTGGAAAAGAAAAACGTCGCCAGTTTGAGTAGAAGTACATGTCTCGTTCGTCTAATGTTCGCAAGCGTTGCTACTGATCATGGGGTCTTGAGTTCGGTTTCCAGGTCGGGCAAAGTGTTATTGGGTTTTACTATCAGGCATTTCTCAGTGCCCGGAGGCAGTTTAGCAATAGGCTGGCAATATTTTCTTTTCTCTGTTTAGAGTATTTTGTACCGATGTTAGTGAATGTGTGAGCATTGTAAACCTGTAGATTCCTCGATGCTTGTGACTTTTTATCTTGTTTTACGTTTTTGTGAAGTATCGACTTATTATCGAGCCTACGCTGTCCTCTGCGCTGTGCTGAGCTGTCTCTGTGTGTGCGTGTATTAGTACGCTGTAACATAATAATATTATAAAACCAAATAATTTCAAAACAGTAACCATGTAATTTCTTGCCGGTTCTTCTCCTTAGGAAACGACTAACTCAAACCGTGCACTTTTTCTCGCAATTTTATAAGTATAGACGTGAAATAAAATAATTTGATTGATTGATTGATTGCTCGTCCTCTACATTACGTGGAACTTCAACATGACTGGCGACCAATAGGTGTACGACCTATGGGCATTCTTCTGCATAATCTTTCTGGGAAAGCAAGTGTGATGGTATGGGGAGTATGGTACCGGGTCCTGTACACAATGGCCCATGCTAGTGATACTTTCATGATATTTTTGTTTTTCTGTAATGAATGGTCTTTGGAGTCGGGCAGTGTGACAGTAAGTTTTCGTGATAATACGAGCGTACTGCACATCCCTACATACGTGTAGCCTGTGGGTTGACTATAATGTAAGGGCATACAGTGCCCTCCGTGTGCAGTACCACAATGCGTTCCGGGCGGTGTTGGGGCTGCCCCGTTTCTGTAGCGCATCAGGGATGTTCGCGATGGCACGCACTGATTGTTTCCACGCTTCTATGCGTAAGCGGTGCGAGTCCCTGGTGCGCCGGATGCGGGCCAGCCCCAATGCTATCCTGGCAATGATCGCAAACAGGCTGGACTGCCCTTATCTCCGGCACTGCTGTGGCAGGCATGTTGCTGTTTCAGTGAAAATTGTAATTATTGTGTTTATTTTATTTTCATGATAAATGAATGAATAAGTTTAATTTAATTGTAAGTCATCTATGTTTGTGTTGTTATTGAAATTTTGTGCCAAATAATAATGAGTCTTATGTTACTTGATCAAGAATAAATAATAATAAATAAAAATACATGTCTTACGATTACATCTAATTCAAGATAATTATATAGCAGTCATAAGGCTCTATTTAATAACGCCACTATATAATTCATAAGTCTCTGAGGTGAATCCAAACCAGTTGATCAATGGCATCACTAAATCATTACTAATGCTACTCCGTAAGGCACCTTTGGTCATAAATATTTTCCACATAAACGGTCTGAAGAATAATTATGATGTATGGGAACGAATATTTCATGAAGTCTTAAGATTGTGGCTTGTGGCAAAAAATATGCAATTGCAACTACTACTAGAGCTGTACCTACAGACTATTTTTGGTTGGATGGGTATTGGTAATACATTTCTGTAGAGAGAGGCCAAAGAAAAGATGGAAGGATTGTGTGAACACTAATATGAAAGAGAAAGGAGTAATGATGCTGTGACGTCTGACAGGGGAGAATGGAAGAAGAAAACGTGTTGCGCCGACCACAAGTAGAATGGGACAAGGGTAGGAAGATTATGAGTTATACATTTCTGTAATGTGGGTCCAGACAGTGAGAGGTCATCATCAGCACCTGCTTAACCTTTTCGAAACTATGTTGGGGTCGGCTTCTAGTCTACCCGTATGCAGCTGAATGTCAGTATTTTACATGGAGCGTTGCCACATTATTGAGCGTTGTCTGCCGTTACTGGAGTCATCGTTGGTTTAGCGGTCGCTATCACAATTGAGCATGAGGTCCTGGTTTCGATTCCCTGGTAGGGCAAATTGTTTTTGGGTTTTTCCATCAAGAATTTCTCAGTAGCAACCACGGAGTCTAGGTGCTAGGTTGATGGCAATATGCTCGACCCCTATTACATGAGATTTAAACATAACTGGCGAAATGTGGGTGGACTATTTGGTATACTTCTGCATTCTGTCTTCAGGGATTACAGGCGTTATGTTATGTTATGATAAATGGAGCGACTATGTGATCTCCACATCTCAGTTGCTGATTGTTGTAAGACTTCGGGCTTCTGACCACTGCAAAACATCTACAAATCACAGCTGGGAGCTTAACGTAATTTTCGAGGCCATCACCCATCCACGCACCGACTTCGACAAGCGTTGCCTAACCTTGAAGGTCGAACCGTACGGCGTACGACTGTTAATATCTCTTATCTATCTACTCACCCTATTTCTATTCTACCACTAACTAAACATCAGAAGTGGGATACATTTCTCTTTAACACACCACGTTTTATTCTCTCCATCATAAATGACATGTCATCTGAAGGAAACGAGTTACCATTGTGTACTAGAGCCTGTTACAGAGACTAGTATTTCAATTGGATTTTTATACAACTTATAAAACGGACACAAACGAGTTTCTTGTGTGAAACTGCACCTGGGATGTGTGAGGGGTAAAAATGAGCTTTTTTGGTCCTGATTTGAAGGTTAGGTGTTTTGTTGAAGATCAAAGCAGCCAGACTTCATCATTATGAATCGTTAAACGGGGTCAGATTGTTTTCATTTGAAATAAATACCCCAGTATCAAATATATTTTCGTTTTCGTTCTAATTACACGTAAAATTGAGTAAAACGGTTCAATTTTGATTAAGTTCTATCAAAATTACCCATGAAGTTCTGGAAGTCACGTCCTTTAACTAATTTTGAGGACGACTTATAATGTTAAAACACGTTGTTTTTTTGTGATTTTTTAAATCCCCAAAACCAAATCACTACACAGGAAAAAACAAAATCGCTTTCCGCTGTCTGTCTGTCCCGATGTATGCTTAGATCTTTAAAACTACGCAACGGATTTTGATGCGGTTTTCAGTAATAGATACAGTGATTCAAGAGGAAGGTTCATATATATATATATATTGCACCTGTGCAAAGCCGGGGCGGGTCGCTAGTTACTGAATAAAAATGACTTTGACTTTGATTGGAGGAGTAACTTATAAATATCAGTCCATTTATATAAGTTGAATATGCAAGAGGTTAACTTCTAAATTGAATAACTTGATAAACCAATTATTCAATTTAGTATCAAGAAACAAAACTTCCTGAAAACAAACATTTTAATTCTCACTTTTTTTTTTAAAAAAAAGGCTCTATTTTGACGGCAGCTGTCAAATCAACCTTTTTTTTTATTCGAAACCAAGGCCTCTAGTCGAATCCACATTTAAACTTCTTAATCAAATCAAATTCTATCAATTTATTTTTAAAAAATCACAGTAATTGATATCAAATATGGAAATCATGACACGTCTGTATTTTTACAAAAAGTTAGTAGCTACACCCCATTTTTTTACTCTTCCATTTTCTCATAACATTTATAGACTATCTCCTACGAGTCTTACCAGCCAGATACCCACATCAAACTAATGAAAGATGATAAATAAAAGCCTGCAGTCATTGTACCTTCAAGCGCGTTACATAATTCATGAACGTTAGTCCACGTTCAGGCAATGTTAGGAACAAAGGGAACGATCTCGCTACTGAAAAGGGAATGTTTTTGTTGATTTCTTTTTCTGTTAGTATTAGTTTAGATTTTAGTAAAAGGCTGGTGCTTTAATTTTTTTTGGACAATACATTTTTCAATTCATGAAAACTTTCTGTAATGTTAAATAGTTCTGCCAGGGCTGCGGGACTGTTCGAAAGAGATACCGTGGCCCTGGAACACAAAGGGCAAAGAAGGAACATGGATGGGTTTTAGTCAGTACAAGTCTGACACTCCCTTCCGCTCTGCCCAGAGTGGGGGGGGGGTCATTTGACGACTTCCCATCCGGAAAAAAAAAAAAAAAAAAATGTTAAATAGTTCATACTAATTAAGGAGAAAGTGGTTCAGTTTGATGGTCCATATCGCATCTTGAAATATGATCACACCATTAATTCTGAACCTGAACACACCGTAATATAAGTTTTTAAACTGACATGGTCACTAAAACTATCATAAACACTAAAAACGGGATATTTGCCATCGAATTTTTTATCGGGAACTCAAAAAAAATGTAAACAATGACATGGTAAATATCCCGTTTTAAGTGTTAATGATAACGCCGTAAATAGTTTCAAAACAAACACTATTCCGTTTCCAAATAATAAGATCAAAGAACCAAAAAGCAAAAAGATAGACCAAAACAGACACAAAGAAAAACGCATTGCTTAAAGTCCATAGAGATCCAGACGTATTCGCTAAAAGTTTCACTCTACATTGTTTTGTACGTGCCGCCCGTCCACTCTGCCAAAAAAGGGGTAAAATCTCAGCAAAATAAAAGTTTCGAGAATCGAGGGCCTAGCACGAGCGCGCGGCGAAAACGTAAGAAATAAAGAAAAAGTATTTATTAGTCCGTACAGGACAAAACCAAAAAAAATGGTTAAATAAATTTATAAAAAAAGTAAACATAAGAAAATAAAAACAAATGAAATCGGTGATGTATGAGGCTAAAAGGCCTTTATCTCAGAATGGTGCAGATAAATTGAAAAAAAAGTCACAGCACTGGTATTCTGATAGGGCCGACGTAACTGTAACTGTTGTAGGCTCTGTAAATAAAAATATTTAAGTCCCAAAAAGGTGCATTAGTGCTAAGTTCCGTCTAAAAGTTACCGATAGCTGCAAACCATATTTTATTAAGCATAATATATTAAGTTTGCCTTCCTCGCAACATCGGCAATTTAGTTAGGTACGACATTTCTTGCGTCAATATTTTTACTTAATAACGTCTATTTTTTTAACCCTATTGTTTAAGCCTTTTTTTAATTTTATTTCTTTTAAAATAATTAATATACACTATTGCATAAGCCATTTCTTGTAAATTTAATATTTTAAGGTAAAAACTTTTATTTTTTAAATTAAGTTACTACTACTTTTTTAGCCTAACATATTTTTTTTGTACGCCATTCATATATGGCAAAACAACTTTATTTTTATTTATAAGACCTGTATAGTGCATACAATACCCACTCATGTTTTAAATAAATATATCTTATCTTTAGGCGATGATGATGATACTACTTCCTATACATATAAGGTCTATCTTTTCATACACGTAATATTTTAAGAGTAACTTCTATAAGTCGTAAAGTCGCCATAGCAACGAAAAAAAAAATATCTGAGTGTTTTTTTTTTACAAAATTGTTATAATTCTAAAATTTTTTGCGACTTTTTGCATAAAACCTTTACTCCCATATTCTAACAATGAAAATACGAATAGTAAACTACCGTAATGGATGCTTAAAAATAAGGATCCAGTATTTATTTTGTGGGTCAAGTAGTTTAAATTTTTTTTTTTTTTTTTTTAAATATACTCAGATAAAAAAAAAAATCCCTTGAAATGGCTTTGTTATAGCCGTTACATGATTCCCTGAAAATATTTCGTGTATGAATAGTTAGACCCTATATATGATATGAATACATTCTTCAAATTAAGAAAAAATATAGTTGTGAAAACGTATTTTCAGTTTTAAGATCGCTCGTATTAAGGTTGACATAACGTTAACACCGCACACTTGTGCAAGCGCCTCTCTGGTCCGGTGCTGACTAGATCGTCACGTACGAATATGCATCGAACCTTACGATGGATGTTCTTTGTGCAGATAGACGCTGTGTCGGACGAAAATGTGTGAATTGTGATGTGTTTTCTGTTTTTTTTGGTGATTTTCTATTGGTATGATAATATTTAGATGTGAGATTGTAGAGACGAGAGCAGCGGTGGCCCAAAGGCAGTAAGTCGTGGGTTCGAACCCAGCCAGGCGCATTTCTTTGTGTAAGTTATTTCATCACCACTGCTCTCAAAACGGTGAAGGAAAACATCGTGAGGAAACCGGCATGAAACCAAAAATTCGAAGACATGTGACATCTACCAACCCGCACTGGGCTCGCGTGGTGGATTATAGCCCATTCCTTCTCATAGAGAGGAGGCCTGCGTCCCAGCAGTGGGAACATTAATTAAGGCTGATTATGCTTATGCTTGCCTAGCGGTCTTCGTACATATGGCTGACGTGACCCACCCAATCCTACTTTAGCCTAGCAGCCTTCTTGCGAATGTCCATTTTACCCGTTTTGGAACGCAGCTTATAATAAACAATTTATTCAGAACAATAAATGTAAACCATCACAATTGCATTACTATCCATCATTATTACAATCTGCTTAATTAAACTTTATTTTATTGAAGTTCTTAATTGAACCACAATGACACCACAAATTCTCACCAACATTTTATTTATCACACCATCGATACACATTACACTCTCTGAACCGGGCACAAGTTGGCCAACTTGGCCAACTTGGGCACAGTACGGTAAACAAAAAGTTTTCGGGACATGGGACCAAACTAGGGTCGTCAATCAATCAGTTAGACAGCTATTTGTACCTACAGACTCAGCTGTTTCGTTGATAGAGATGTACGAGGAACTACGGGACTAGGGATGGGAAACTGAGGCTGTGGGTGTTACTGTAGAGTTGTTACTGAATATGTGATTCTTAGAACTAAATATGATTAATCGATAAGTAAAAAAATAACTGCCTCGTTTTTATAGTGGTAATGAGCGAGGTCCTGGGTTCGATTCCCGGGTCGGGCAAAGTGTTATTGGGTTTTTCCGTTACGAATTTCTCCGTAGCAGCCACTTTTCTTTGTGCCCATCATCATCATCATCATCATCATTTCAGCCGAAAGACGTCCACTGCTGGACATAGGCCTCCCCCAAGTGTCGCCACATTGACCGATCCCGTGCGTCTCGCATCCAGCGGATCCCCGCAACCTTTACCAGGTCATCGGTCCACCTAGTGGGAGGCCTTCCAACGCGACGTCTTCCAGTTCGCGGTCGCCACTCCAGAACTTTCCGGCCCCATCGGCCATCCGTTCTGCGAGCAATATAATATAATATATTTTCTTTGTGCCCGGGTGATTGCAATAGGCTCACCCCCTATTACATGGAAGCTTAATATAAACTATTGTCGAATGTCGTAAGATATGTTTCGTTGACGCGGAGGAAGTCGCGGGAAGAAGTTAGTTATACAATAGTTTTGACAACATGCAGAAAAAGTGCGCTCGAACTTGTGGGTTTTGTATCTACGTGCCTGACAAAATGATTGACAAGCCGCACGGACTACAATTTGTACCATTCCACCCACGTTAGGCACGGGCGGCTGACAGTTTTTATTTTATTTATTTTTTTGTATTAATTTAAAGAAAAGGGAACACTTTGATACATAATTATTCAATTTCAATCATTGGGAATCGATACGCAAGAAATTAAATTTGGATGCTTTAGAAAATCTTTCTTGGCAAGACTCATTATATGACGATCACTATTTTCAATGCTCGGTCAAGTCAAATCTAACCAAAGCCATTTATTTCAATAAGGCGATTAAAAGCCAAATTTGAATTTCAAACCTTAAATGGAAATACAAAATATATGATTTTAGCTAAGCTAGCTAGCAGATTTAAAATAATTTGTAAGTTTTTATAAAACACCGAAAGCCACAAGACATAAGACAAAAATAGCGTCAAAATTACACAATAATAAGATTCATTTGACTTGCCACAGGAAATTATACTTTAAGATTAATAAGAAAATCTTTAGACTTCATAATGTAAAATAAATAAAATATGTAATAATGAAACTTGTACCTACGTATATCAAAAAGATTTTCCATCTGAACTTTAATGAAATAAAAGATGGAACCTTATTAGATATTCAGCTTTGATCTAGTTACAGCATAAGTAATAACTTACTGAAGCAGGTTGGTTACAAAACTAAATGTATTATTCAGTTAAGCTACGTAAGTTGAATTTGTTAAAGTTTTTCAAACATTAACCTATTTTTTTGAGTTCCATAGCTCAGTCGGCAAAAACGGAACCCATCCTATAAGGGTTCCGCTTTTGCGGTTTCCGTTTTTACACTTTGTTGTCCGTCTGTCAAGTAACATTTTCTCAGGAACGCGTTGAGGTATCAAGCTGAAATTAATATTAAATACTCAACTCTGCTACTCCTTGGAGCAGTGAAAAAATCAAACTTGTAAGTCAACGCGATCAAAAGATATGACCGTTTATGTCGCATATTTTGCGATTTCACAAGGGAATCAAAACCTATAGGGTACTTCTCGTTGACCTAGAATAATGAAATTTGGTAAGAAGCAATGTCTTACAGCACAGTAAAGGAACAAAACTGAAAACCGTAAATATGTAGTTTAGTAACAAAATACCTACAAGTTTATAACTCTCGGTAAGCGAGTCCAACTCGCACTGGGACGGTTTTTTTTCATCAAGTTGATTATTTTTGTCTTTATCATCATCATTTCAACCGAAAATCGTCTACTGCTGGACTATCTTACGGTTGGCCACATTTCTCGACGTCCACTGGTAAAATGAAAATTTTAAGCTTCGACCTACTTCTGCATTTTAAATTTGAGGACACGTTTGGCGCAGTGGCTGAGCGATTGTCTGCAGCGCAGCGTATCACGGATACGCTTCAATTCCCGTACGGAACAAATATTCGTATGACCTACATTTAATTGTTCCGGAACTGGCTGTTAGTGTATGTGAGTCTAAATGTTGGTAAACGCACCCACGGTACAGGAGATATACTCAACATTTTCCCCATTACATTTTCCTCATTCCTCCGCATCACAGTCACGTCCATACCATGATAATCGATTACCACACAACTTTTCAGTCACCGGCGGCACTTTCACACTTCCTATTTTGTACTCATTCCTTATTTTATCCATTCACGTTATACCGATCATTTACCCCTTAATATTCTAAGACTGGCGAAACTTCAAGATAAAAATCACTACAAGTTTATTTTTATCATTTCATCTTCATTATTATATTACAACAGGACACCTTCTGTTGTAATAATGAAGACGAAATGATGAGATGACGAGTAATATAGAAGTATGGGTGAAGAAGACATGCTACGCCAACCCCAAATGAATTGGGCTAAGGGACAGCGAATGATGATCTTCATTATTACAACCCAGATTCTTGTTTACTTCATCATTTCAGCCGAAAGACGTCCACTGCTGGACATAGGCCTCCCCCAAGTGTCGCCACATTGACCGGTCCCGTGCGTCTCGCATCCAGCGGATCCCTGCAACTTTTACCAGGTCATCGGTCCACTTAGTGGGCGGCCTTGCAACGCAACGTCTTCCAGTTCGCGGTCGCCACTCCAGAACTTTACTAACAAAACTCTAATACTTATTCTAGATAAATAATAAACTGATTATTATTATTTCAAAAGATGATAATGTTATTTTAATTTAATCTGTAAAAAAAGTTGTATTACTTATTTATCATTCAGAGAGTGTAGAAAGGCTTCTTACAACGATAAAGCGGATAGTAATAGGAGCGGGGTAAATAAAGGGGGCAGTAATAGGACCGGGATGAATAAAGCATTCAGTAATAGGACCAGGGTTAATAAAACGGGCAGTAATAGGACGGGGGTGAATAAAGCAGGCAGTAATAGGACCAGGGTTAATAAAATGGGCAGTAATAGGACCGGGGTGAATAAAGTGGGCAGTAATAGGAGCAGGGTGAATAAAGCGGGCAGTAATAGGAGCAGGGTGAATAAAGCGGGCAGTAATAGGACCGGGATGAATATAAAGGCAGTAATAGGACCGGGGTGAATAAAGCGGGTAGTAATAGAACCGGGGTGAATGAAGCGGGCAGTAATAGGACCGGAGTGAATAAAGCGGGCAGTAATAGAACCGATGTGAATGAAGCGGGTAGTAATAGGACCGGGGTGAATAAAGTGGGTAGTAATAGGGGCGGGGTGGATACAGCCCATAGCAAATGATCTATAGGCCTAGACAAAATGATTTTTATCAGCGGTAGGATAACATAACATCTACACTTCACCAGTTCTGTTAAAGTCCCATGTGATAGGGGGTGAGCCTATTGCCATCAACCGGGCACAAATCCAGTCTCCTTGGCTGTTTCCGAGAAATTCCTGATAGCAAAACCCAATAAAACGTTGCTCGATCCAGGAACCGAACCCAGGACCTCATGCTTAGCAGTCGCGCTTGTGAGTATTAGACCAACGAGGTACGCTGTTCATTTTATTGGCCAAAATTGATAATAAACATATCGGAAACACTAGGTTTATTTTTGAAAAATACATACTCGTAGTTTTCTACACAGAATAAAAATAAGAATAATTTATTTAAAAAGTATTACAAAAAGTGTACATTTAAGCGCAGTAGTATTATTTCTCATACTAATTATAAGTACTTATAAGTAAACTATAACTAAAATATATTCTACAGTCGCAAGTATTCAATAGTTCAATTTAGATGTCAGCGACCTGCCCGATCTAGGTTTATTTAAACCTGTGTTTCAGGCCATCACTTTACCTAGCACAATTCAATAAGGACAATAAAATTATAAAATTAAATTAATCTATTAACAATTATAACTATGCATCAAGTTGGTATAAAAGAAAAACACTAAAACTAGCTTTAGTAAATATGTACAAATAGATACGATAACATAATCAAACCACAACTTCTAGAAGTTTTTTTGTGTCTGTGTAATTAAGTACCGCTAAATAATCTGACATTACCAAACTACATTTTTTATAACTTAAACTGTAGAAGTTTAGTGAAGTGCTAGACTTCACTCGCGACTAAGTTCACAAAAAATGTGATAACTCGGGCTAATAAGCATGATATAAATATAATTTATAGCCTACAGTACCCACGAATAATATATATTTCTATCAATGAAATAATTTTTAGTATTGGATCGTTCCGGAGATTACCCCCTACATATAAACTTACAAATTTAAATTTTATTAAGTAAATTATAGGTTACTTTTTCAGATTTATTTTCCAAAATCTCGTTAACAGAGAGTTGCATCCGTTAATAAAATTTCGCTACGCCATTAATTTGTTTACACAATTAATATGTAATTTTGTGTGTCACCATTGTGTAATTACGTTCTTGTTTCACGTTTGCTGTTTCTGTTTAATCAGTTATAGTGAAACGGATTCTAATTTGCATATTTTATTACTTTTCGGCTTTTCATTTTGTACCTTGTGTTTTTTTGCAGACTATCTCTTTTCCTGTAGTAGTTGTCTAAGGTCGAGATTAAATTTATTAAATAGATGTTAATGATTATGAAGGAGCTCGTGGCTGAATTATAACAGCCGCTCGGGTCAATCTCCAGGTTAAGCCGCGCTTGCCTAGGTTGATCCGTGGATGGGTGAGCGCCCATTACATACCGTTTCTTCCGTGCCTCGTAAATCCCGTTAAACCCGGCTACCAATTGTAGATCTTCGACAGTCGTTAAGTAGTCAGTGGCCCGAAAATCTGACAACCAGTCTTACCAAGGGATATCATATCACCCAAAACTAATTGTGCTTTTCAGATTGGCATGTGAAATATTGGTATTTAGTTGTATCCGGTTAGACTGGAAGCCGACCACAACATAGTTGGGAAAAGGCTAGGCAGGCGTTGTTGGTCCTATGGATAAAGTCGTACAAATTGATGGTCTAAATCACACACTTAAAAATATGACCACATCTTTCTGACACACGATGTGTAATCTCTTCTTAAGTGGGCAATTCCCGGTCCGTCTATCGTCAACGCGAGCATGGTCGAAAAGCTTGTTGTTTCATCCAGCGCCACAGCGGCGATCTTTTTTCAATTCCCCCGTCTCAGTGAGCCCCGACCCCGCATGACTCGTCTCCCGCGCACCTCATACCGCCTAACGCGATAACATTGAATGAAAACTAGTGTTCGAAAATTTCATAAACTTGTTCTAGGAAATACGTATTTTTGAATAAGGCTTACAAGTTTGTGAAATAAATATTTGTCATTTAGAATCTCCGTTACATTCACAAGGTTTCTATCAAGATGATTTCTTTACTTATACAATTTATGAGTACACTATGAACGGTCAAAGTTTCGGTAAAATATGTCCAAAACAGCAGATTTTGGAGGCTTTTACTGAATTTG
The DNA here is from genome assembly GCA_910589295.1 of Noctua janthe. Taxonomy (NCBI): domain Eukaryota; kingdom Metazoa; phylum Arthropoda; class Insecta; order Lepidoptera; family Noctuidae; genus Noctua; species Noctua janthe. The sequence goes on from OU342573.1 coordinate 14,184,256, forward strand.
TTTCTCCAAATTTTTATTTTTTCTTTGATAGAAACCTAGATATAGTGCACAAAATACCTATCAGTTAAAAAAAATCAAAGATAAATGTGTTACAACGGAATTATCACGGACGAGCGTTTGTATGATAAGTATGACGGGTTGGCCGCACAAAACATTTTCATCTTCGACAGAGCACTCCTTATAATTCCTCGGCAAAGTCTGAAGACATCAACGATTAATCCTATAAGTTTCAAAGTGTTGAAGTGGCCATCTCACAACTATTTGCTGTAGCAAGATGGATCCCCCTCCATTATCCTATGTGCTTAATCAATTTGATGGCGAATGGATCGCCGAAGTTTGTTGCCGCAGACATATTAGTATATTGATCCCAAATGGCCTGTTTTGATGTTTGGGTGCTGAAGTTTTTCGTTGGGGAATGTTGTGATAGGCTGCGTTACTTTGGTTGTTTAGTTTTTTGGCAGTCGTCTGTTTTGTTTTACATTTGTTGAAGATTATATTTTTTTTGTCGTGAAGAAGTTTTTGTACTGGTTGTCATAAACATAACATCACGCCTTTAATCCCCGAATGGTTATGCAGAGGTGTACCTAATAGTACATCTAAATTTCGCCAAGCTACGTTAGAGTTCATATGTAATAGGATTCGAGCCTATTGCATCAATGGGGCACAAATCCAGTCGCCGTGGCTGCTACCGAGAAAAGTCTGATAGGAAAAACATAATAACACTTTGCTCAACTCGGAAATCGAACCCAGGAGCTTTTGCTCAGCAGTCGTGCTTGCGGCCACAAGACCAACGACGCAGTCTAGACTGGTGATCAATAACTCAATATTTCTTACTGGGAAAATCAATCACTCACATCTACAAAATATTCTAATGATTGAGTTATGGTTGAGCGTGTACTACTAGACCGAGTTCCAACCGTAGAAATCCGGAAACATATGAAAGTCTTCGATATTGAAATCGCGTAATGAAACTCAAATGAAGTTGGGCAGGACTACTGCCAGGCGCGGTGCTGGCAGGTGGAGTAAAGCTGTAACCAAGTGGCGAGCAAAGGACTGGAAAGAAAAGTGTTGGTTCTCCGGTGGCGAGATGGGCAGACTACATTGTTGCCATCGCGGGAATATCCTGGATAAGGCTGGCACAAGAACGTGAAGCTTGGCACAATCAAAATGAGGCCTATACTTAGGAGTGAGTGAAGTCAGGCTAAAGATCATGAGCGTGTATTTTCATTCTAAGGCTTTGTTGTCTTTGTTTCAAATGTCTTCTTACAAACGACAGCTCTTAAAAAGCATTTTCAGCACAAATATCACTACAAACTTTTTGAAAAGGACTCGATTTACTAATATCAACCAAACGCCTCAAAGGACCCAATGATACCAAACTGTAACGCGACCGAATAATAAACGACGCGAAAACTTAATTTCAGCAAACTTCACACTTTTATTGGTCGAATAACTCAAGAAATAGAAACTTTGTAACAAGTTAGTCGATTGGTTCTTAATTAATATGCCGCGTTACCAATTAAGCGTAAACCAGGGACGATTGACACAAAGGCGAGGGGTCCTGCAGTGGATGGAATAAGGCTCCCAGTGATGAAAATTATGTCAATTTATGTATATTTATTTATTTTAATAGTACGGTCAAGTTAGCACAACACCTAAAAATCACCATGTCTAAGATATAGCTATTCAAAAAGTCGTGTTCTTCATCATATGCACACGTTTCCAATTACAAACATTTAAACTCACATACACAAACAGCCAGACCCGGAACAACTACCTCTACGCCATATAAATATTTGTTCCGTGAGAGGATCGAACCCGCGACACGCAGCGCAGCAGCCCGTCGCCCTGCCACTGTGCCAACCATGTCATCCGTCGTGATGATTACTCGAGAAATAGAAACTTTGTAACAAGTTAGTCAACTGTCTTATTAAAGCTGGTTCTTAATTAATATACCGCGTTTCCAATTAATGTTACAGCCTTAACTATTTATGCTCTTTGTGTCGATTGATGGCGAGTTGAGAAGTTACTGAGTGGTGCAACTTAGTTTTCGAAGCCCGAGCACGAATGTTTGACGTAAACGTAACGTAAATTCAACTGACGATACGAACGACGAACTGACAATAAAACTATCTTTTAGGGATCTTGGTGAAAATTGAAGAACACGGTTTGAGCGCAGATTCCCATTATGGTTGGCACAAATGTACTGAAAATAGGGAGCTGGGAACCTACCTATGTTCATGAAAATCATAAATAGTTATTTATAATTCAGCGTACAAACGCACTAGCTCAGAAACACAAAATTTGTTATGACATGTGATTATATTAATTTATACCAACAAAACCCTATAAAATTCAGAACACCAAAATTATTATCACAAAACAACTCTAAAACAACCCGATAAAATATTTGACAAACTCCAGAATTTCTCAATAAAAATAACCAACAAAAGAAAATCACACAAATTATAGCGAGCGTTAAATTGATCGGGCACCTAACTGCCATTAAACAATCCAGACCAGTTAAGCCTTAAATTTTCCCTGAGCCTATTTTTATTTTCAAATTTCATCACAATTTATGTTTCCCGAGATCCCGACCCGCAATGAGGGGTTCCAACTTTGTTAATTTCGCTAAAAGTTGTACACTGCGGGGAGTTATTACGTAGACGCGAGCTAGGAAACCGTCAGGGGATTATTCTAAACGGGAATCGCAATCGACTGTGATTATATATTGAACTGAAGGAATTGTAGATGTCTTCGAGATTCCGTGTACGTTTGAGGGTTTAATGCGAGGGAGCGTGATAGAGGTCGTATGTGTGTTTCAGACCTTCCTAAGATTCATTCATGATATCGTCTAAGCCAATCTGCATTGCATTTGTGTATTACTAATACCTTTGCACAATGCATTTCTGGTTAATTAGTGGCTGAATTCCCGTCCGTGTATCTATGCAGTTAGCTGTTCGTAATCGGATTCTCCCAGTCTTATTAGAGTAAGAAGTTGATACACTGTGTGTTTTTCTTCCATTCACAAAGTTAGTTTCCGGAGTTTCAATTAAAATGGACGTGAAACTTCGTTTTAACTCTTTAGATTTACTTGAAGTAATTTCGCTACTATTAAGTCTTTATTTAGTAGAGTTACTTCATGTAAAATAATTAAGCAAAATGGATGTACATTCTTGTTCTATTATTTGTAACGCTTGGCGTCGTTCCAAAGCCAATGAAGGCAACATTTTGACCTGTCTTATGCTCTAAATATTCTGTTACATTAACAAGTCAGACCACGACACAATCATCTAGGTAAACAAAAAATCTAAATGTTTTGTGTAAATCAAAATTTCTACGTGATTTTATAAATTTTCTTACTAAATAAACATATATTTTTGAGACATTATTGAATTAAATGCCTCTCAACAGTTTTACAAGCACTATAAAATAATTCTAACATTTCAAATTCCACAAAAGTACTTGATGAAATCCTCGTTCTATATCCAATATCCAAAGAATGTAAGTTCGTAGTACTCACTACAAAATAAGGTCGTATTTTAACATTTTTAAACATTCCACTAAGAATTGAATAACCAGCAAATAGAATAGTTTGCAATAAAACTGACTTTTACAGTCGGAGATCGTTGTCGGCACTTTTTGCGTTATCTTCGGTAGTTTCCTCACAATAACGTTGATATTAACATATAAAGTGTAGTTTCAATGCTTTGAAATGCGCGTGACTGTATCCATTTTGCTACCCCTGATTTTTATTTTGGAGTGAACAGTATCTTTGATTCTTGATTGTCAACGTTAAAGTTATTTAGTGCTTTGTTTGTTACTACAAATTGGGCTGAAGTTGAAAATGAAAACTGGTTTATTATTTTAACATTGTTGAGTTGTTTATTTCTTACTTTGGGGTTTTGTTACTAGTTCCTACATTTATTCGAAGATAGTGAAACGTTTAATACTTTATGAGGTTTTTCGCTTATTATGTACATATTTTTGATTTCACTCTCGTAAACCATCGGAACCTGTCGTCATATATTAAATTGACAGATAACTATTTGCTTTAGTCTGCCTTTAAATAAAATAATGATTAATTCTTAAGACATACCAAAACGTACTCAAAATACTTTTTAAAATACCTAAACTCAATCCCAATGGTTTACAAAATATGAAACACGGCTCAATATTAACACAACAACGCAACAACTAAATCTATTTACCTAATCCTCAAGTTACATCAGTTTTAGCAAAGTGTAATTAACTCCAAAATTACTGTAATATTATCACGAACACTCACCAAAGTTGGTTTAGTTTTAATCCCATTAAATCTTGTCCCTCAATCATAAGGGTAGTAGAAAAGGTCGGAATCTTTGTCGGCGGTACGTGTCGTCATCGACGTGTGTGAGGAGTCGTGCACGTGACTGTACCATGGTATAGATAGATTAACAAGATGTGGGGACATTAAGTGTGGTCGTCGGTAGTTTGGTTGTTTTGAAGAAATTACGTTACATTAATTGAAGTTTACATAGCAGTTGGACTGCCAAGTCGTAGGTCTCGAGTTCGAACCCAAGTCACCTTTGATTTTTCGGATACATGTGCGAATTTTTTTATTTTATTTTTTAAAACGTTGCCCCACTCTAGAAATTTCTCCTGTATCGTAGGTGCGTTCACAAACATTTAAACTCACATACACAAACAGCCAGACCCGGAACAACTACGTGTAGGCCATAAAAATATTTGTTCCGTGCGGCAATCGAACCCGCGACACGCAGCGCAGCAGTCAATCGCTCAGCCACTGAGCCAACCGTGCCGTCTATGTGAAGGAAAATATCGGCATCGTGAGGAAATCAGCATGCCTGAGAAATATTTCTCCATGTGTTTCTGTCCATGGGCGATATAACACTCTGACACCGGGTTAGGCACTAACCACACGATAAAGAAGAAGATTGAAGTTTCGACATTTGATATACAGACGGACAGACAAACAGACAGGACGAATCCATAAGGAATTCGTTTTTTGCCATTTGTCTATGGAACTCTACTAACGTAGATGATTTCCCCATTATTTGTAGACCAACATAAGCATCAAACACAGAGCTTTTTATAAAAACCATTTATCCCGATATCTCACCCAAACATCACCCCGATGGCCTCAAAAAACTCCACACCTGAAATCCCTCATGAATTTAAATCACGGTTATCCCTACATCCTTACTGCATACCCTGGTGACCTATTTACCGTAAAATGATTTAGTTTCCAGTCATGACCGAGGGTCATAGTGAACCACGTGACTATTCAAAGTGTTGCTCTAACGATTTCCGACGCATTAGTATGCTACCTCCGTGCCTTGGCGGCCGGATAACCGCTGTGCTGCTAATATCTCGGCCGAGATAGGTTTTATAATTTTGGTGGATTTGACACCTGGATTTGGATGGTTTATTTTGTTTATGGTTGGAGTCAGCCGCTCGGGTTGATCTTCAGGTTAAGCCCATTATATCTCGAATTTCCTCCGTGCCTCGGAACAAATATCAACCGGGACCAACGGCTTCATGAGCTTATTAAGCCGTAGGTTCCAGTTGACATTTGTAGATCTTTGATAGTCGTTACAGTGGCCCGAAAGTCTGTCTGTGTAGCTTGTAGATAGATGGTAGGTAGCTGATGAGGTGCTGGTACGTTGGTGCCGAGGAAAATTAAATAAAATATGGCAAGTAATAAAATGCACGTCTGTATTGTACCAGTGTCGCAGATGGAAGGGGCTAGTGTTGCCACTATTTACATAACGTTTTACATTTAATGTTGGTGTTGCAAAATAATAACTAGAATCTCCAACACTGTCATCAAGTCTGATGTCGTATTACCCCGTACTAACTGGGTTGTGCAGGTCAGATTGGCAATCGCTCCATGTAAAATACTGGTATTAACTGCATCCGGTTAGACTGAAAGCCGACATCAACTTAGTTGGGAAAAGGCTAGGCAGATGATGGCACTGAATAACTACCTCAAAATTCCCAACCTTAGTTTACTGGCTGGATGGAAAATGCAAGGTTACATTTTCATTTTTATGTATATAAAAAAATGTTGTTTACGGAAAGAGATCGCAATATTAAAACATGGAAAAATGACTCATAAATAATTTGTACCCTCAAAACTTTTACTGAAAATCCAAGACATAATTATCAAAAAGTTAATTAATGTGACTTGACTTAGACGCTGATATGCCACAGACTAAGCTGTAATTAAAAATGAATTTATTACGTAAATGTTTAATTTGTATATATTTTCTGTGGAATGCTAATGAAGAAATTAATGTACGCAGAATTTTGTGTCTTAGAGATGATTTATGAGGTCTTGAGGAATGTGAATAAGATAAATTAGTTTGTTCAGAGGGTACTGAACTTCAAGACAATGGGTTTGCTGCTTTTCGATATTTATTCCACTTATATTTTTGGCACTAACATCTGAAACTTGATGTGTGTTAGGATCGATGTGTTCTTAATTTCTGAGTTTTATTTTCCTAGCTACATAAATATAGAAACTTATTCCCTCCGCCATTGCGATCATTTTTTGGTTGTAGACTATACCTGGGAATCTTCTAGTTACGGCGATATTAGGAGTCAAAGTTCCAACTTTTTCACGAGTTTTTTATTAAATATAAGTTTATAAATGTTATAATACCTCCGCGACCCCCTTACTATTCAAAGCATTTATCAAATTAATGTTTTGAGTGCGTTACATTGAGTCCTACCGTACAACGTGATTCTGATTATTCATCACAAAAAGCTGGTTCCATTCTGAGTGTGGCAAACGAATTTTCGAAAATCTTTTAATGCAGAACTATATCTTTATAAAAATAAAGGAATGTTTCCTTGGAGTAAAATTTAATATCTCCAGTATTTAGAGTACTTTCTTGTAAAACTCCACCCTGTATACAGGGACCTACTTAGATATTTATTTGTTTGAATAAAGTCACGCCATACAGGCCAAATTAAAATTAAAAACAAAATCAAAATAATTAAAAACAAAAAATTAAAAACAAAATTAAAATTAAAAACAAAATTAAACATCAAAATTAAAATCAAAATTACGTCAAATTAAAACAATATCTTAACATAGGTACTTATTGTGCTACTAGATTACTTACTACTAGGTTTTGTCAATAGCTTATTAATCGGCTTCGGCCAAGAATCTACCTTCGATCGCATATATTTTTTTAGTAACAAATATTTCTTCATTTCAAGTATACTGATTCTCTGATACAATCAGAACCTCAGTCTTCCTACCTAGAGTAGTTCATTTACTAATAATCACAATTTGTAATGCAAAACCACTCACGTATCGGTAGTACGAGAGTGAATGCAATGCATACCGAAATTGAATGTACCGCAAGTAGCTACTCCAATTCCGGTTATTAGCAGTACTGGCTTCATTGGGCACTTGGGCCAGATTTGTGGTCTGAGTTGGTAACCTACTGAACATATTCTGCCCCAGTAAGTCAAAAAGCGGTAACTTAGCAAATGTATGTTTCGAGAAAACACACACAACTAGTTGAAACACACAAACACACACAAACATTGAAACTGACTGGCTGACTAATTCACTGACTGTTCGATCAACGCACAGCTGAAACCGCTGGATCTAGACGCATGAAATTTTGCACAAACGTTCCTTAAAGAACGTTAGTGTGCACTAAGAAGGGTTTTTTGAAAAAAAGGGGGTTAAAACGAGGGTTGAAAGTTTGTACGAAACTTGGTCAATTTTGCGAACGATGTCTCGTGGGCAACAGCTACTATTTTTATAAAAATATTTTTTTTTTTTAAATATCCTTGCCCCACACTAGGAATTTCTCCTGTATGCTGAGTTTACAAACATTTAAATTCACATACACAAACAGCCAGACCCGGAACAACTACCTGAAGGCTATACAAATATTTGTTCCGTGCGGGAATCTAACCCGCGACACGAAGCGCAGCAGTCAATCGCTCAGCCACTGCGCCAACCGTGCCGTCAACCGTGCCTTATTAAGGAGATTAGAAGGTATTCTATCCAGCGCACACAAAAATGTCATCACAGTAAGACAGGTATACATTGAGTAATGAAAAATATCGAATATAAATATAGGTGCAAACATGAGATTAAAAAAAAAACTCCGGCTCTGTTAGTGATTACAGATATTTGACCACCCTTTTTGACCAATAGGAATTAAACATAAAAAGAACCAAAGAAGAGAAAGTTTTAAAGGGTTTTTAATGGCGCTGCTAGCAGGAATAGTCCATATGGTGGTCAGACGCAAGTTCGGGTGAATGGACCTGATACTGATACTGTTAGCCTGCGTCATCCCACTGCTGGGCAAAGGCCTCTCCCCATGACTTCCAGTTGCTACGATCCAGGGCTAATGTGGGCCACTGGCCGTTTGTTTGTTGAATGTACCTGCTCTTTTAAAAACATAAGTGGGATATACTATTCAAGACCATTAAAGAGTCACATTACAGACTTAAAACCAAAAACCACTTTATTACTTGCAATACTCGCAAAAAGAAAATTAATGCACTTTAAAAATTTCCATTAATCCCTGAAGAATACAACCATCCAATCACCGCCTTCGAATACTCCCCATTCCGTTCGAAAACCGAATAAAACCAACCGCATACAGGTACAATTGCGATCTGAACAACCAATTAACGTGTCCCCACAATCTTGACTCCCGTGGGACAGTCGCACACAATTGAAACATGTATCAATTACTGCGAAACACTTGTGCACTGGAGTGTACTTGTGCAGAGGAAGAGTTAGGTTTAGTGTGTTTTTTTGGTTGTGATTCTTTGTTATCTATACAAATAAATAAAATTGAAGTGTCAGTTTATTATTTTAATATAACATCTTTTTACTGAATGCACATGACAGAATATACGGTACTTATAAAAAAACACTTGTTTTTCCCCATTCTTGTCTGTCTGTTTATTCCGGGTAATCTCCGAAACGGCAAAATCGATTTTGATGGGACCAAGGAGTAACTTAGGCTAATTTTATTTTAGAAAAAGAATAACGGTTCCGTAAAATTGTTAACAAAATCATAATTTCACACGACTGAAGGTTTTGGGCAACAGCTAGGTCTCAATAAAATATTGTATTTCACGTATAATGGTGCGTAAGTCTTGAAGGCGCCGAAGTATTAAAAAAATATATAAATTTAATATTATTTCCGCAATCAAACACACAAAACGAATAAATTAGCTTATCCATAGTTAAAGGCGCATTAATTATTCATTTCTGTTAGAAATATTTAGAGTGCTACGAATTACGAATTCTAACTAACGCAACCACTTTTTTACTAATCTGTGCATGTATTATTGAGTAATAAACAAACGAACGCCTCGAAAGCTACAATCTCTTGCTGTAACTGCGACGTGTCTTTCATCCATGTTCCTTCTTTGCCCTTTGTGTTCCAGGGCCACAGTGTCTCTTTCGAACAGTCCCGCAGCTCTGGCAGGCATCGGCCCATGCGGACCCCTACTCGGTTGCTGACATCTCTTTGAGGCGCGTGTGGAACACGAACTCGCCGTCGACACGGCCTGTCGTTATAAGACGGCCGGACGGCGAGCTAGCCCATAACTCGCCGTCCACAGGCCCGCGCCTACGGTGGCCGGGAGCCACCACGTGACTCCCGACGCCCAGGGCGTCTCCCGCGGCGGCTGGGACGTGAGGTTCTTTCCCTCTCACGTCCCGCCACCTCCTTCACTAGCATGACTGCTTCACAGAAGGTGGTGACGGCTTCGCATTCCCTCTCGCTCCGGACCATGGCTTGAACCAGGGCCGGACGCGAGAGATCGCCGCCGCCAATCGCCGCTACAAGGCTGCGACGTGTCTCATATGGCCTTGGTGTCATCTAGCTGCTTGAGTCAGAGAACCTTAGTAATGACTACTTGAAAGAACTCTTGAAACCTACGACATCACCTATACTCTCACACAGGCACACAAACACATGCACACACACACACACACACTATTCTTATGCCAATCTTGTCTAGGAGTCTTCTAATACAGGCATTGTTTGCTTAAAAGAAGATCTTGTTGCAATCAATAAATTGATGTAATCCTGTTAAAAAAAAAAACAATTTTTGAATTTTGAATACTTTTTTTTTTTTTTTTTTTGGATGGGAAATCATCAAATGACCCCCCCCACTCTGGGCGGAGCGGAAGGGAGTGTCAGACTTGTACTGACTAAAACCCATCCATGTTCCTTCTTTGCCCTTTGTGTTCCAGGGCCACGGTGTCTCTTTCGAACAGTCCCGCAGAAAAATTTGCTTTACACAATAATGTATAAATGCGCATTAGTCTTAGTTACAGAGCTAAAATCATCACCGAGGCGACATGTTTTCGTTGAATGCGGTTTTTTCAAGTGACTCCCTACTTACCGAATTCTAAGACGTTCCACGCCAAAAACATCCGCTTTGCTTTTCGATATTAGAATCAAACTCTCTGTGTATTTTATAGCTGTGTAAAGATCAAAGTGCTATAAACACCGTTCGAACTAACAACACTCAAATACTCATCAAACTCAAACATCAAAATTACAATCAATAAAACCCTCAAAATGAAAATCGTTTTGAAACCTATTAAATTCAATTATTTCCCATTAAGGAGGTGCAATAACTTTTGGGTTTCAATTAATAGCGTTCTGGAAATTCGAACAATTTGAAATCGATCAAAAGGAATTCGAACGTATTCAAATTAACTTTTGTGCCGGTTCTACGCGAGCGAATGCTGGCACAAAAACTTTAACTATGAAAATTTGAATAAGGTATCACAAAAAAAAAAAATCTGAATTACGCATAATTATTTCTACGTTTTCTTGTGTTTTTTTTTAATTTAGTGACCAATGTTCAGGTCTTATTTTAATTTTTCCTGAAGTAAGCTAAAAACCTAATTAGATATTTAACTATGTCTGGCATTGAAATTAAAAAAAAACTGCAGTGAAAAATCATAAAAGATCTCTCACTCCCATGCATACAATGTGGATAAAATAGATTTAAATAAAACAAAAAAAGAAGAAGGAATAGAATAGGCGGGATGTTATGTCTTTTGAAGAACATTACAATGAAGCCTGAGTCGTCAAAGACACGAAAACAGTGTATTCCCAGCCGTCGTTTATCATCATCCATTTCCCAACTATGTTGGCGTCGGCTTCCAGTCGCACCGTAAGCTGAATATCAGTATTTTACATAGAGCAACTACCACTCGCATATTATTTATTTTAAAAAGAACAATCCCGACCAATACACAAATCAATAGCTCTCAACACAACACGGCAACAAACCAACAGAATTCATAAACCATAGCACATTATTGAAACTGTTTCATTTTGCACAGCGACACTGTTCTCACAGTTGCAAACATACGCGTTTTGTTTGTGGTCGCTTCGAGTTAAATATGTATTGATAAAGGACTGTTCATATTTAGTATGGCACGAATAAAGGACGGTTCATATTACTACGGACGGCATCGGGCGAAGTTTTGCGGATTGGAAATGTGTTTTTGTCGAGTTGTCAATGGATAAATATTGTATTGTGTAGTTAGCTACTTGTGCTGTGTGGTAATCGGTTGTCGTGGTATGGGCATGTGATGCGGAGGAATGAGGATAATGTCGTGAGGAAAGTTTTGAGTATGAATGTGGATGGGTATATGAGTAGAGGAAGACCAAAGAAACGATGGATGGACTGTGTAAAGAATGATATGGCAAGAAAGGAGGTGTCTGGCGAGATGACGAGTAATAAAGACGTATGTAAGAAAAAGACATGCTGCGCCGACCCCAAATGAATTGGGATAAGGGCAAGAGAATGATTATGTAGTTAGCTACTTCACTTACAATACATATTATTATTTGCGGGCAACAATAGCATAAGCATAAGCATAATCAGCCTATTAATGTTCCCACTGCTGTGACGCAGGCCTCCTCTCTATGAGAGGGAATGGGCTCTAATCCACCACGCGGGCCCAGTGCGGGTTGGTAGATGTCACTTGTCTTCGAATTTTTGGTTCTAGGACATGCCGGTTTCCTCACGATGTTTTCCTTCACCGTTTTGAGAGCAGTGGTGATGAAATAACTTACACAAAGTAATGCGCCTGGCTGGGTTCGAACCCACGACTTACTGCTCGTAGATCGGGGTCTCCGCCACTGGGCCACCACTGCTCACAACAATAGGCTTTTAGTTAAATAATAACTAAGGTTTTCGAGGCCTGTGCCTGGATTGGTGACCATCCATTACATACCAAGTTCCTATCGCGCACCGGAAAGCACGTTAAACCGTTTAGTTTTTTTCCGGCTGACATATCTTTAGATCTTTGAAAGCCATTAAGAAGCCCGAAAGACTGACAACCAGTCTTACCAAGGGGTCTCATGTTGTGATCCAGCAACTGAACTGACGTGGTCAGATAGACAGTTTATATACTCAAAACTTACATATAAAATACTGGTATTCAGGTGCATCCAGTTAGACTGGAAGCCAACCCTATGATAGTTGGGAAAAGGCTAGGCAGATCAATTGATTTGGTCGTGTAGAAACTTGTTTTTTTTAATTCGTTTTAGGAAATAACATTAAAACGGGTACAGTCAGCCGCAAAAAGATGTTTAGATCGACAAGAATTCATTTCATTGCCTGCAATTTTGCCAATCTGTAATCTGTGTTGTGTGTTGTGTCTGTGTGTATTTGCGTGTGTTTGTGTTTTGTGTGTGTATGTGTGTGTGTGTGTGTGTATGTGTGTGTGAGTGTGTGTGTGTCTGTGTTTTTGTATATTGTATCCATTAGTAACCAGAACACATATTACACATTGGGAACTTCATTGCAGCTAAATATTGTTACAATATTATGGAACATAAATAAATTGTGCATATCAAATGAATTATTGTTGATGTTTACATCTTTTTGAGACTGACTGTACCAAGTTAATAAGTTAGTCCATTTTCTATGACTTGCAGTGATCGTCTGCAACATATAACAACCGGCCAAGTTAGAGTCGGGCTCGCGCATGAAGGATTCCGTAGGTACCATCGTAGTAGGGGAGCCCCTTTATTTTTTTTTATTATTTGTTGTTATAGCGGCAACGGAAATACACATTCTGTGAATATTTCAACTGTCTACCTATTACTGATCATGAGATACAGCCCGATGACAGACGGATGGACGAACGAATGAACAGATGGACAGTGGAAGCTTAGTAATAGGGTCCCGTTGTTTAACCCTTCGGGTACGGAACTCTAAAAAGTGATGTTATCAATGCTTCTTCTATCAACTAAATGCAACCAATATGTTAATCACTGTTTTAAGTTTTTACGGTTTACAACTAAACTTATACTGGGGATATCTTCCGTGATTGTTCATTATTTTGAGTTCCCGATATTCCCCAAAACCACAAAACCTGGTGATACTGTGAGTGTGTTTTGCCGTGACTTAGTGTCGAGTTCCAGTAGTGCGCGTAGCAAAATACAAAGAAAGAATCTCTTAATAATTTATTTTCCATCCACCCGAATTCTCGTCAACCCGCGATCATGGCGCTTGTAACAGTGTCGAAATATCGCGAGCTCAAAATAATGAACAATCACGGAAGATATCCCGGAAGTAACAGTATAAGTTCAATATGTTAATTCCCCGCCTCGCTTATATACCTTCCATTTCTCAGCGCGCACACCCAATCTCCCTTAGAGACTATTACTTAATGTAAGTTGTGACTCGTTAAGTACTCTGATCTTTAAACTTAACACCTGAATGTCTGCAGCAGCTGTGCACCTGCTAGGAACTACTTCACTAAGTTTTGTTTAAGTTAGAACTTGAATGTATGGACTATAGAGGCTAGGCTTTGAAATGGGTGAGTGTAAAATGTGAGAATTTAATCATTTTGGTGAAATTACTAAGGACTTATGTGTCAAGACCAGATGGCTACTATCTTGGCGAACAATCCTTGAAGGGGGACACATTTTGTGTGAAATTATAAGCCTGACTGCCTCGTTGGTCTAGACTAGTGGTCACAATGGCGACTGCTGAGCATGAGGTTCTGGGTTCGATTCTCGGGTCGGTCAAATTGTTATTGGGTATTTTATTAGGAATTTCTCAGTAGCAGCCACGGAGTCTGGATTTGTGCCCGGTTGATGGCAAGAGGCTTGCCTCCTATTACATGGGACTTAAAACATAACTGGCGAAATCTGGGTGTACAATTAGGTACACCTCTGCCAAACGGCGCGGTTGGCGCATTGACTGAGCGATTGACTGCTGCGCTGCGTGTCGCGGGTTCGATTCCCGCACGGAAAAAATATTTGTATGGCCTACACGTAGTTGTTCCGGGTCTGGCTGTTTGTGTATGTGAGTTTAAATGTTTGTAAACTCACCCACGATACAGGAAAAAAATCCTAATGTTGGGCAACGTTTTTTTTAAAAAAAAAAAAAAAACCCTTCGGGGATTACAGGCGTGATGTTAGGTATAAGCTAGATGAGTACTAGAGGTGATTATCATCATCATCATCATCACCATCATTCCAGCCGAAAGACGTCCACTAATGGACATAGGCCTCCCCCAAGTATCGCCACATTGACCGGTCCCGTGCGAGGTGATCATAAGAATTAACAATGTTGAATTTGGTAATCAGGACGGACAATGAAAGCGAGCTTATTTCAGTAATAAATATATTTTTCATAGAATACAAGCTCCAGACTCACAACTCATCTAAAATAGTTTAGTTGAATGAATACGAAACAATGTTTGAAAATCAGACATACAATTTGCATACGCAATCGTAGTTAAAAATACAGAGCCCAAATATTTTACAGTTGTGTTGTTGTTGTTTGTTGTTGCTGTGTTGTTACTTGTACATCACGATTTCATTGAAAACAATATTTTGCAACTTTTACAACAGCTCAGTTTTTTTTCTTGTAGCTACAGATCTCGTGATCGGTGGGTAAAAACATTAATTCAGTTTTCGAAAAAATCGGATCACGGTATTAGTGGATACAACTCACCGTGATCCGTGGCAAACTCAATCTGATAAAGTGATCGGTGGAGACAAACCCTAGTTAAGTCATAATAAAATAGTAATTAACATGAAGAACTAATTAAATATTTATATAGGTTTGACACTTAATTACCCTTTTTACATAACTGCGCGAAAATTTAGCTGAGGTTATGATTTTCCCTTCCATAATTAATTGACTAAACCAATCATTTTTAAACTAACGAGCCAAGTTTTTTCCCCTTAACTCATCTTTATAACACTTAAAAATTCTCTGTTTTAGTGCAAGAATTATAAGCAGATATTTACTATGCATGATGCTGTCATTTATTTTATGAAACTTGCCTTGGCCTCTGTTGCCAAGTTTTTTACAGGATTAATTTTGGACTTGGCCAGCTTAAATTGGGGCAAGTATTAGGCCGTTCGCACACGGTGACTTTTTGTAGCGAAGCTGCGGCGCGTTTTTCAAACACGAAACTGTGTTATCGCGCGCTATCCGCATTTGCATCGCGCGATAGAAGTCGTACAAAGGCGCCTCAGCATCGCTAATGTACCGATGCAAACGTGAGTGACTATTTCTGATGACATTGGGGGAAAGAAGAGTTGAAAATGGAGGGAAGGTACCGCATTTGCATCGAATCTAAGGCGTGACACCAGCGCGTAAATAGCGATACAGAATAGTTGTTACGTGGGTGGAGATACTCGGAAGTAGTATCGCGGTATATTTTCTTTAAGGACTGTATCGCTGCGAATAGTCCCGGTGGATGAGGACCTTTAAACCTGAGATATCGTACTTTAGAAGGGGATGTTTTACGAAGTGATGTAAAAAGGAACGGTGGACATCTGGCGAGATGTCAAAGTTAGTGATGTTAGCTTTTCTTATTGTAGGTTTTGGGCGGTTTTCTCGAGAAATTCTAGATGTTTTCGGTGTGATGCTTGTTCGTTAATTTTTGATGATTTTTGTCGGGTTTATGTAAGAAATTTTGCCTTATTATTTGCCATCCCGGGTAAATAAAGCTTTCTATTATTTCTCATTTTTAAGTCTTTATTTTTTTTTATGCAGTGACACTGGGTTGACATAACATAATATAACATCACGCCGGTAATCTCCGAAGAATTAGGCATAGGTGTGCTTAATAGTACACCCACATTTCGCCAGTTATAATTAAGTCCCATGTAATAAGGGGCGAGACTATAGCCATCAACCGGGCACGAATCCAGATTCCATGGTTGCTACTGAGAAGTTCTTGATGGAAAAACCCAATAACACTTTGCCCGACCTGGGAATCGAACCCAGGACCTTATGCTCAGCAGTTGCGCTTGCGATCACTAGACCGACGAGGCGTTCCACACTTATACACACTACACTGGGCAGACTCGTGTCGGAAACGGCTAATAAGCGTGTCAATAAGGCTTGTGCACAGCAATGTGATCTTTAAATATAGCTGAATAAAGAGCTAGACATAAAACGGTTCAAAAACACGGAACCAAATTTAGTCATCTTTAATACGAACCAAGGATCCCAGGAACATAATCGATCTTGAACCCAAAACCACGACCCAATTCTCAACCTTCAAAATCTACAATTAGAACTTTCAAAATATACCTAGAATAATTCCTAGATTTTATCCAGGTCGAGTTGACCTAGTAAAGCAACCAACCTTTAATAAGTAAAGTTCAACGACCTCCCACTTAACAACATTTATAAATAAAAAAGGAAACCCGATTTTTCAGTCTTACCTCTTGAATATAAATTGCTTCTAATTTAATAAGAAACATAAGTCTGAGCAGGTTCATCATATTAATTGCAAAGTTAATTAGGAAGACGGTTTATCTCGTAAGCCTTTAGAAAAATAAATCTTTTTAATAGGGTGACATGGTATGAAGATATTTTATGACTTCAGAAAGGGGCACAGGTTAGGTACTAAGAATTATTTGCGACACGAAGAAATTAATTTTAAGTCAGACTAAATTGCTCAAAATCTAGTCATTAGCAGCCATAGTAATTATTTTACTATTTGAATTTATTCATCATCTGCCTAGCCTATTCCCAACTATGTTGGGGTCGGCTTCCAGTCTAACCGGATGCAGCTCATCATATGCCTAGCCTGTTCCCAACTATGTTGGGGTCGGCTTCCAGTCTAACCGGATGCAGCTGAATACCAGTATTTTACATGGAGCGACTGCCTATCTGACCTCCAGAACTATTTATTTTTATTATAATTTCTATTAGTTTATTTTTATTTGTATAATATCTTTGTCGGATCAGGTCATTAGTGCGGACATAAAATTAATTGGAAAGCGCGCCATTGTGCAGTGACTTACAAACCAGTCTACCAACACACGGTGTGCTTGTACGGAGCCCTGATGTCCAACTCGAGGGAGTTACCTATTTATGTATATCAATTTATGCTAGCAAAAAGGTATTTTTCATGTTGATATTTTGTGCTCTGCCACAATTTAATCCAAAGGTTGGCTGGTAGAGAATCTCTGAGGCTTTAATTAAGTCCACCACTCTTGTACATGAAGTTTAAATAAATAAATAAAACACAAGGTGTAAACCGACCGTATTATTTCTTTGTAGTTAACAATTGCACCAGTATGTCGCTACGTTGAAATACACTGCTTCTAGTACTTTAAATAGAACGAGTAAAGTCGGAATTTAAGTAGCAGCTGCAGCGAAATAAGTTCGGTTTAAGCAATACCTTACAATTTTGGCTCAGACTCCGTTAACTATGAATTGTGAGTTTACGACGAAATAAATAAGGTACACATCTACTTCTATCATTTATGATAAAATGAATTTTGTATTCATTATCTACGTATATACGTATATATATATATATATATACGGCTGCGTATATACGTATATATATATATATATATATATATATATATATATATATATACGTATATACGCAGCCGGGTACAACTAGGTGTAGCCGCACTTCGACTATTAGCCGTAACATATATATATATATAAAACTGCAATCTAAGTTTAACTGGTGCAGCCGGTTAAACTTAGAAATATCCTACTTATCTTCGGTTAGAACATGCAACCAATTTGGATGTAGCGCTCGCCGGTCACCACTGCGGCACCGCTCGCTGCGCTCGCTCGGCTCGCGCGCTTTTGGTCACAGTTCTAACCTAACCTAATCCATTTGGTCGGTGTGTCCTATCAATAAAAAGGATACACAACTGTTACCGGCCGTACTTAGAAATAGCCGGCTAGAACTAGGTGTAACCTTACTTCGGCTTTTAGCCGTAACATATACATTCAAATAAATAAAGTGTCTGTTTGTAATTTCAAAATAACACCTTTTTACAGAGTGTGTTTGAGGAGCTCGTGGCTAAATAATAACAGCCGCTCGGATCGATCTTTAGGTTAAGCCGTGCTCGCCTAGGTTGGTCTGTGGATGGGTGACCACCCATTACATACCGAGTTTCTTCCGTGCCTCGGAAAGCACGTTAAGCCGTTGGTCCCGGGTGTCATTTGTAGATCTTTGACAGTCGTTAGGTAGTCAGTGGCCCAAAAAGTCTGACAACCAGTCTTACCAAGGGGTATCGCATTACCCAGTACTAACTGGGTTGTGGAGGCCAGATAGGCAGTCGCTCCATGTAAAATACTAGTATTCAGCTGCATCCGGTTAGACTGGAAGCCGACCCCAACATAGTTGGGAAAAGGCTAGGCAGATGATGACGTTTTTACAGAGTGCTTATTTATTTATTTATTCAGGAAAAACAAACAGTAACATATTAGAGATTTAAAATAAGGCTTACAAGCTTACTGTAAGCTGCTCCTGTCACTGTTTGCTGTTTGCTTTAGTTTACTTGGGCTTAAGGCTTGCTGAAGAAAGTATACACGGTCTGTCTTTCTGTCTGTTTGTTCCGGCCAATCTACGAAACAGCTGGACCGATTTTGTCGGGACTTTTACTGGCCGATCGCTGATGTTATAAGGACTTACTTAGGCTACTAGAACAAAATGATTAGGGTAGTAACACTTTGCTAAAGCTGAAAACCGAACTCGGGACCTCTTGGTTAGTAGTAGTGCCGTCGGTAAAGACAATAAAGTCGAAGATAACGAGGAAGATGTATATTGCAAAATCATAGATTAATCGACTTCTTAAAAGATTCCATAACTCATCACCCGCCTAGCCTTTTCCCGACTATGTTAGGGTCGGCTTCCAGTCTAACCAGATGCAGCTGATTACCAGTATTTTACATGGAGCAACTGCCTATCTGACCTCCACAACCCAGTTAGTACTGGGTAATACGATAACCCCTTGGTAAGACTGGTTGTCAGAATTTCGGGCCACTGACCAGGTACCTGTATCGACTGTCAAAGCGATTCAAATGTGAGCCAGGACCAACGGCTTAATGTGTTTTCCGACGCACGGAGGAAACCCGGTATGCAATGGGTGGTCACCCATCCACGGGCCAACCTTATCAAGCGCGGCTTAACCTGAAGATTGATCCGAGACGCTGAAATTATTTAACCACGAGCTCCTCCATTTACTTGCAAACTACTTGTCTTCAATTTAAACAGCAGAATTACTAGTTTTTAGTTGTAATTTCGGTTAAATATTTAACAATAAATTCCGTTTAAACATTGGCTTCCAATATCGCTGCAGTCTAATTTAATGGCGATTTGCTTACGAGGAATGAAGCGAATTAAAGAACAGAATACCACCGCACTTACTGACGGTTAACCGATTTTCAACCTTATTACTCAGTGCATAAGGGTGAACAGTGGTCGACCGCTAGTGAAGTCGGTAGTACCGACTTTCTTTTGTTTAAATTGGTTTTCCAAATTTATATACCTACTAGAATTACTGGATTGGTTCGGCATCAACTCACCTCAGCCATTTTTCCGAGCTAATCTTGAGCTGAAGCAATGTTATGTAATCCGAAAAATCAGAGGTGCGTGTCTTGGATTCAAACTTGAGACCTGTGATTTGGCAGTCAGACGGTCACACCACTAGGCTATCACTAAATTACATTTCTTAGCATAATCCGCCTATTAATGTTCCCACTGCTGGGACACAGGCCTCCTCTCTATGAGAGGGAATGGGCTATAATCCACCACGCGGGTCCAGTGCGGGTTGGTAGATGTCACATGTCTTCGAATTTTTGGTTCTAGGACATGCCAGTTTAATCACGATGTTTTCCGTCATCGTTTTAAGAGCAATGGTGACGAAAGTAATGCGCCTTGCTGGGTTTGAACCCACGACTTACTGCTGGTAAGTTGGGGTCTCCACCACTGGGTCCCCGCTGCTCTTCCACTTGCATTTCTTAAATGACAGCAAAATCAAAGGATTTATTACAACTGGATTGGACCATTTACAAGCTCTTTTGAACTGATGATATAATTGGTCAGTTAGTTAGTTAGTGGTTGGTTAATTGAGCTATCCGTATAAAAGCAACGAAATACTCTACCAAGGAGATGAATAGACAAAATATTTTATGGCCTTTTTCAACAAGTCGTTATCTGCCTAGCCTTTTCCCAACTATGGACTGGATGGTGACCCCAGGGTCAACTTCCAATCTTACCGGATGTAGCTGAATTTATTATTATTTAATTTATTTTACATGGAGCGACTGTCTATCTGACCTCTACAACTGAGTTAGTACTGGGTAATACGATACCCCTTAGTAAGACTGGTTGTCAGACTTTCGACGATACCTGTAACCACTGTCAAAGATCTACAAATGACAGCCGGGGCCAACGGCTTAACGTGTTTTCCGAGGCACAGAGTGAACTTGGTATGTAATGGGTGGTCACCCATCCACGGACCAACCTAGGCAAGCGCGAATTAACCTGAAGATCGACTCAAGCGGCTGCTATTATTTAGCTAGAAGCTCCTCCTTTTTCAACAAGCACAAGAATAATAATTAAACATTCTGCAAAACCAATCATCTCAAAACATAATAATGCCAAAACATAATTACTTCCAAATTTTCTTATAAAACTTCCTTCTACCTCATACTATCGCTCGTTCCAGGACTGAAAAGTTTCCCATACTTCTGATTCCAGGCGTCGAAGCACCTGAAATGAATCCAACTTTTCTAATTTTCTGCAACTTATATAAATTCCGATTGCGAGAAGGTATGTGTCGATAATTAAAGCGATTGGTTCGAGTTTCTGTACCTGAAATGTGTTATTTGAATGCAATGTTTAAGTGAATAGTGTTTTTGAAGCTTTAGAAATAAAAAAACGTTGAGAAATTCATAGTTTTATACGATAATATTTCTAACGCTCATTCGTTGGTCAATTTACAGTCAACAGCAAAATTAAAATTTGTTCTTCGTAGTATATTAATGAAAAACAAAGTTACTGCAGTTAACTGCAGTTTTACAAAGAGTCCCAATTGCTGCAGTCTTAAAAGCTAAATATCAAATCTTATTCAGACCAATTTTCGATAAAAATTCGTTTTACGTTCTACAAATCTTTTTTAGCGATTAGTTATTTGTATGGAGAGCCACCCCTATTTTTTAAACTCCCGATTTCACATCATTTTTGTATAGCGGTTCATAGAAAACACCGGCTGCTCTCCAATTTCAACTGTGTGGCGTCAACAGTCTCGGAGTAAAATGGCTGTGACATACGGACGCACATATATATAGGTCGACAGACAGCAGACGTACAGGACGAATCTATAAGGTTTCCGTTTTTCCCATTTGGCAACGGAATCCTAAAAAGTAAGATAAAAGAAGAGAATATCCAGTGCCAACAAAACAAAGCTAATAGTAACAAACTACACAGCTCAGGAACACACATTAAACAAAATTAAAAGCACAAACGTAACACCTCAGTACCTCCGTATTCTCTACGTCTCCCATTTTAGCGGAAAACTAGTTTAATTGGTTAATCCCATTAAGGTGTATCGCATTAGATACCGTCTGAGGTTTCAATTAGATGTGTTGAACATTGTACTGGCACGGAGTAGATAGAGTACAGAAGGCTGAGTTCATACATACATTAAGTCACATCTCTTTCCCATGGAGATAGGCAAAAACTACAGGACACACTGATATCCTTACATAATCTTTCTGAAGAACCCTTCAGAAAGATTATGTAAGGATAAGAGTGTGTCCTGTAGTTTTTGGTGAGATTTCACCAATAAAAATTATGTAGACTATTATATTATGGGTGCACGCATACATAGGCTCAGTTCATGGATTCAATGTGACTTGGACCAAGGCACACGCATGTGCGTCAGTTTTTTTTTATGCAAGTACCGTCACTACTAAAGTCGTTTCGCGGTAGGTCGTGGCATGCTGTAAGTAAAATATGTTTTTTATTTGTTTTTTCGGCAAACGCTGTCACAATGCGCGTAGCTCGTGGCCAAGAGGATAGACGTAATCGTATGGTGATTTGATTGTGTGAAAATGACTCGAAACATATGAACATCTCTTCGTACGTATGCAGTATTTACTTTGTCAATTTATGGGCTCATTTCTTTTTATCAAGTGTGAAGTGTGCGTGCGTTTTCACTCGTTGTATGAAGTTGACATTCTGTATTTAACTATTCTGTGTTACTAGTATGTGAAATCTAGTCCTTAATTGTTACAAGATTCCAGTGTGTCGTGTCATTGAGTTTGGTTGTGTGGTTAAAGTTTGGCGATATTATGTTCAATGTGTACAGCTACTTCAGGTTATTCTGATTTCAGTATTATTGGAATAAAACTTTGATAGTTAGTATCAGCATATCTAAAGTGAAAAAGTGTGCAAAAAAACGACTGTAATTTTACTTTATGTATTTTATCGCTAAATATTATGGAAACTACTGTTTATGTACTTATTGCTATTTATGTTTGTACAAATCTTCTGTTTTTATTTTAAGATTATGTTTCATACACCTCTGCCAAAGCCTTCGGGCAAAACAGGCGTGTCTTTATGTAATTTCATTTATACTGTCTTCTTTATTCTTCTACGTACAAATATATTTTAGTAAACGCATACAATATGTTAAAAAAACACTGTCCGACCCGAAAGGGGCATATAAGTATACCAATGACATTGCCAAATAAAATAAGAAACTTCAAAATACTCATGAAAGAAAAATAATAATGAATTTTAAACTGCATGAGGAGCTCGTGGCTAAATAATAACAGCCACTCGGATCGATCTTTAGGTTAAGCCGTGCTTGTCTAGGTTGGTCTGTGGATGAGTGACCACCCATTACATACCGAGTTTCCTCCGTGCCTCGGAAAGCACGTTGAGCCGTTGGTCCCGGGTGTTATTTGCAGATCTTTGACAGTCGTTAGGTAGTCAGTGGCCCAAAAAGTCTGACAACCAGTCTTACTAAGGGGTATCGTATTACCCAGTACTAACTGGGTTGTGGAGGTCAGATAGGCAGTCGCTCCATGTAAAATACTGGTATTCAGCTGCATCCGATTAGACAGGAAGCCGACCCCAACATAGTTGGGAAAACAGCATATCAGCATCTATCTTATGCAGTCATCGGAATACTATCATTAACACTAAAAACGGGATATTTACCATGTTTACTGATTGATTTGAGTTCCCGATGTTTCGGCGCTGTTGCAAGCACCATGATCACGGATAAACTGAAGTTATTGCGGGTGGGTGTAAATATCCCGTTTCTAGTGTTAGTGACGATGACAGTTTAAAATCTTACATCGGAATACTGCTTGATAAGTCTTAGAGATTTTTTTTATTCATCATCATCATCTGCCTAGCCTTTTCCCAACTATATTGGGGTCGGCTTCCAGTCTAACCGGATGCAGCTGAATACCAGTATTTACATGGAGCGACTGCCTATCTGACCTCCACAACCCAGTTAGTACTTTTTTATTATTATTTTATTTTGGAAAACATGTTCTGTTTCTTAGCTCTTTGGCTAGTTTAAGCTACGTTAACGGGCCTTAACCAAGTCAACGTAGCGTGTGTGTGTGTGAGTTGTGTGATATTTCATTTTCGTCGATTTGCATGAACTTCCTTACTATTCTGCAGGTGTTTAAAATCGCAGCTTTTTGAAGTGTTATATAAATTGAGTCTTTGAGGTCTAATAATTTGAGGCTATGGTGGAGGTGGTTGGGTATAACACCCGTGGTGGAGACTACTATGGGTACTACGTACACTTTTTCTTGCCTCCAGATTCTGGTCACCTCTTCTTTCAATTCTGCATATTTACTTATTTTATCACCTATTGTTTTTTGTAAATTATGTGTGTTAGGGACTGCTATATCTATGAGGTATGTGACTTTATTTACTTTATCTTGAAGGATTATGTCTGGTCTATTGTAGTGAATGGTTCTATCGGTTAATATGCCGCGATCGTAAAAGAGTTTGTGTGTGGTATTTTCTACAACTGGTTGTGCTACATACTTGTAATAAGGAGTGTTTGAGTCTTGAATGAGCTTATGTTTGCGTGCTAAGTTTTGATGGATGATATTTGCTACCTGATTGTGCCTATGAGTATAATCTGTTTGTGTGAGTGTTGTACAAGCTCCTGTGATGTGTTGTATGGTCTCTGGTTGGGTGTGACATTTGCGGCATTTATCGTTAGTCATTGTGGGGTCTTTTATGATGAATTTCCTGTAATTTTTGGTATTTATGATCTGATCTTGTATCGCAATAATAAAGCCCTCGGTTTCCGGGAACAAAGAACCAATTTTAAGCCATTTATTTGATGCTAATGTGTCTATATGAGGTTGTTCAAGATCATTATTATTTTATTATTATTATTTTATTATTATTTTATTATTATTATTTTATTATTATTTCCTTTATTTATCTTTACACAAATCTTATATATTTTTAAATATTTCTTAAACTAAAAACAATATAAAAAACATTTAAAAATATAAAAAAAAAAAAAAAAAAAATTGTAGCCCTCCGGTATCGGGAACAGGGTCCAAGCTACCGGCGGTCAGGGCTCCAGAGAGAGGAACCTCCTGACAATACGAGCCGTGTCCAGGAGTACCGCTTTCTGAATCAAACCCTTGATCCAGCTGCCTAACGAGAGCCTCCTCAGGTATTGGTCGAGGCTCTTGGCAATTAAGCCATGGGCTGATACAACTATCGGCACAATGATCGCTGAGTCCACATCCCACATGTCGACAACCTCGTGAGCCAAGTCAAGATACTTGATTTGCTTATCTTTCTCGGCTTTCACGAGGTTCCCATCATGCGGGACCGTTATGTCAACAATCATTGCACGCCGCTCTGATCGATCCACCACCACTATATCAGGCTTATTGGCTACAATAGTCCTGTCAGTTACGATGGATCGATCCCAGTACAATGTGATATTGCCATTTTCGAGAACTGGGTCGGGCACATACTTATAGTACGGTACTTCCGATTCCACAAGGTTGTATTTTAGAGCAAGTTGCTGATGGATAATCCTGGCTACAAGGTTGTGTCTATGCAAGTACTCTCCGTTAGCCAGACGAGAACACCCGGAGATAATGTGACGGATTGATTCGCCTGGACGGTGGCATGCCCGACATATGTCAACCGTACCGTCCTTCACAATAAATCTCCGGTAGTTATTCGTCATCATAACTTCATCCATAATTGCACAGACAAAACCTTCGGTTTCTCCAAAGAGGTCCCCGGAACGTAGCCAGGCTACGGACGCTGGTAGGTCTACATCGGGCCCATGCAGGGCCCGGAAAAACCGTCCGTGAAGCTCCTTACTCTGCCATACTTCCATGCGGTCGTTAGTGTCAAGCACTACAGGTTTGCGCCAGTTCTCTTTAGCCAAGGAGAGCGGGGTGAGCCCCTTGTCCACTGCGACCACATCTCGATGCATCCCCACGTCGGTTTCAAGGAAATATTCCCTGAGACTGTATATCTCGCGATTGTGAAGAGTCTTAGCGTTTAAAAAGCCTCGACCCCCACACCTCCGCGGGATATACAGTCTCATAACAGAAGAACGCGGGTGATGCATTCGATATGTCGTCAACAATGTACGGACCCTCCTATCCAGGGCGTCTAGTTCTGTCTGAGTCCATTTGAGTATGCCGAAAGAGTACATCAGAACCGGCATGACCCAACCGTTGAAGGCACGCACCTTATTGCCGCCTGATAAAAGACTATTAAATACTTTTTTCAGACGGCCAAAGAAGCGCTCCTTCAACGATTGCTTCATGTCAGCAACATTGATGCCCAGCGCTTCCGACATACCCAAATACTTATAGGTTTCAGTTGCTGAGAGGGATCTAAGATTTATGGAATCCGAGAGCTGGGTTCCCACAGATTCCACAATCTCCCCTCGCTTTACATGCATGACCGCACATTTGTCCACACCAAATTCCATCCTGATGGCGCTACTGAAAGTTTCAGTTACTTTCAGTAGCTCCATCAGTTGCAAATCGTTGGGGGCAAAGAGTTTCAGGTCATCCATGTAAAGGAGGTGAGATATAACTTGACCACCTCTCCTCAACCGATAGCCTAGACCTGAATCCTCCAGCAGCGTGCTAAGAGGATTCAAGGCTAAGCAGAACCAAAGCGGACTCAAACTATCGCCCTGAAATATACCTCGCTCTATCCTTATCGGCTCGCTATTCCTCTGGATTTGCCGACATCCCGGATAGCGAAGGACTGTCCTCCATTGCCCCATACATGACATCAGGAAGATGCGCAGAGTTGAATCAACTTTATACAACTCTAGCACCCTCATGAGCCATGTATGTGGCACCGAGTCATAGGCCTTCTTATAGTCTATCCTACATGTCGACAGATCCCTTCGGGAACGGCGAACCTGTTGACTAATGGCCATATCAATGAGGAGTAGCTCCTTAGTACCGCGGGACCCGTTCCTACATCCATTTTGAGAAGCGGACATTACAGAATTGTCATCAATGTGTTTGTTAATTTTAGCTCTCAAAATGGATGTAAGAACTTTATAGACTGTCGGAAGACAGGCAATCGGTCTATAATTTTTGGGCTCCGCAGTACTACCCGATTTATGGAGCAGGTGGGTTATAGTGGGATTCAATGTGGCGACTTGGGGGAGGCTTATGTTCAGCAGTGGACGTCTTTCGGCTGAAATGATGATGATGATGATCGATTAATATAGGTTTTATGCGTGGCCGCAACTTTGAAAAAAATAATTAAATGGCGGAAGTTAGGGCGGCCATTAAATTCATACCCCCTTTGAACCAAAGACGATGGTTGGTAGCGGCGGTTATTATGTTGCCACGAGCTCCTCGTCCCCGGAAGCCGGAAACAAGTGTCAATGCTAGTATTAATTTTAGATATCATAATAAAAAAAACTACTAACTAATAATAAAATAATATAATAATAAAATAATAATAAAATAATAATAATAAAATAATAATAAAATAATAATAATAAAATAATAAACAGCAACACTTACGTCAAGCAAACGTCTTCATATCGGATTTACCAAATTTTCTTAAATTTAAATAGTTTTAGTATACCGAAAGATTTGAATCATACCACCCTTTTACAATACCAATTTTATTTAATAATATCAATGAAAAAATACTAAAATTACAATGAAAATAAATTGAAACCAATAAAGAAAACCACACCGTTGATTTGACACGTGTCATTGTGTGTCAAAAATTTTCCGAAATATATAAAAGAAATGAAGCTATGACGATGATATTATGTTGACGAGATCAGCTACACGACGCGCACGCCTATCGCCTCCGGACCCGTCGCTCAGCTCCGCCTCGCCGCCGCCGGAATCCAGCCCAATCGTGAGTGCTGTGAGACCGGCCGTGGCAGTTGCGTCGAGCTCGAGCGACGAGTATTTCTCTCCGCCGACGACGCCACCACCTGTTCGTCGACGAGGAGGACGCCGGCCGCCGGACGGTTTAGGACCTCGAGGCCCACCGGCCTCTGATAGGGTCCCAGCTCCCGGCGGGAGTGTGCCGCGCATGCGATGGACGCAATCCATTAATGCAAATGTCATGCGCGCATACTATGGGGCTACAGAAGGGGGTAACAACCTGACCGCGTACCGTGTTCGGATGCTCTCTCTGTTTCAGGTGCTTGAGCCAGCTGTCAACGTGTCGGCACAACGACTGTCGGATCAGGTGCGAGTCATCCAGCGTAATGGTATGTTGGATGACACCGTACTTGATCGCTTGCGGACTGAAATGCAGAGTAGCCATGTCATTGCCACGCCGCCGCAGACTGTGGTTCCACCACAGTCTACCATAATACCAACTCACGATAACAACGTGAGTAATGACATGGTTACTAATGTAAGTACCCAGTGCAATGAGGAAATGAGGTGTGCTTTGGAGGGTGCGATTCGGGAATATCGGTTCATGCAACCCGATCTTAGACCACGCGTACCTCGTTTGCCCATGCATAACAAAAATAAGGTGCTGGTGGCAGTTCTGGATTCGCAGTTGTCAAACTATTTTGATAACTGCGAAAACCTCACCGATGCTCACTCAGTACTGTATTGTGCGGCTGTAGCGGCATGTCGTGTAGCTCATGTCAAATTTTCTGATGACAGAGCTACACGACCTAAACCAGCCGTACCGTCATGGCAGTACAGGATTGAACGACGTATTGGTGAGGCCAGAGCACTCATCGGCAAACTGATCTGCTTCAGGGAGGGCAATACTCGCCCTAGAGTGATGCGTTTTGTGAGGCGGGCGTTCTCGGGGACTGATATCAGTGCTCGAGACTACATGTCCCGTGTCACAGAGCGCATCGACTTCCTGAAGCAGAAAGTTTATGCATGGGCAAACCGTATTCGTAGGTATAAGCGGCGGGTGGACCGATACACTCAGAATCGCACATTCCAAAGAGATGAAAGGTGGGTTTATAGGGCTTGGGAGCGACCCGACCAAGGTGTGGCTGACACGCACCTGCCGGATGATGATGCCATGTGTTCATTCTGGCGCAGCATCTGGTCGGTGCCTGTTAGCCATACCGAGGGTGAATGGACTCGGGAGGTCGAGCGAGCGTGCGATCTAGTACCAGAAATGGGGGCAATCACTATCAGCCCCCAAGACGTAGTTCGTGCAGTCCGTCCGTTACCTAACTGGAAATCTCCAGGGCCGGATGGGCTGCACAACTTCTGGATTAAATGGTTTACAAGGTCGCACGCTCGCCTGGCGATCCTGTTCCAGTCAGCCTTAGAGTCAGGGTCGCTGCCAGAGTTCCTGACAACAGGGATAACCCACCTGCTCCATAAATCGGGTAGTACTGCGGAGCCCAAAAATTATAGACCGATTGCCTGTCTTCCGACAGTCTATAAAGTTCTTACATCCATTTTGAGAGCTAAAATTAACAAACACATTGATGACAATTCTGAATTTTAGTATTTTTTCATTGATATTATTAAATAAAATTGGTATTGTAAAAGGGTGGTATGATTCAAATCTTTCGGTATACTAAAACTATTTAAATTTAAGAAAATTTGGTAAATCCGATATGAAGACGTTTGCTTGACGTAAGTGTTGCTGTTTATTATTTTATTATTATTATTTTATTATTATTTTATTATTATTATTTTATTATTATTTTATTATTATATTATTTTATTATTAGTTAGTAGTTTTTTTTATTATGATATCTAAAATTAATACTAGCATTGACACTTGTTTCCGGCTTCCGGGGACGAGGAGCTCGTGGCAACATAATAACCGCCGCTACCAACCATCGTCTTTGGTTCAAAGGGGGTATGAATTTAATGGCCGCCCTAACTTCCGCCATTTAATTATTTTTTTCAAAGTTGCGGCCACGCATAAAACCTATATTAATCGATCATCATCATCATCATTTCAGCCGAAAGACGTCCACTGCTGAACATAAGCCTCCCCCAAGTCGCCACATTGACCGATTCCGTGCGTCTCGCATCCAGTGGATCCCCACAACCTTTACCAGGTCATCGGTCCACCTAGTGGGAGGCCTTCCAACGCAACGTCTTCCAGTTCGCGGTCGCCACTCCAGAACTTTCCGGCCCCATCGGCCATCCGTTCTGCGAGCAATATGCCCTGCCCACTGCCACTTAAGTTTGGCTATTCTTCGGGCTACGTCGGTAACCTAACCAAGGTTACAGATTTCCTCATTTCTGATTTGATCACGCAAGGAAACTCCGAGAATAGCCCTCTCCATTGCCCTTTGGGTGACTTTAAGCCTACTGATGAGGCCCATTGTGAGCGACCACGTTTCGGTCCCGTATGTGATCACTGGCAACACACACTGGTATTAATCGATAGCTGGTATCAATACTTAATCAGTTTTACATAAGATAAAATCTACCTATCACAGTTAAAGTCCATTCACTAATGACATCTTCTGCACAACTTTGATTTAATCAGCCATGCATAAAACCTGTATCAATCGATAGCATTTTTTTTTTTTTTTTCCGTATTGGTATCATCAAATGACCCCCCCCCCCACTCTGGGCGGAGCGGAAGGGAGTGTCAGACTTGTACTGACTAAAACCCAACCATGTTCCTTCTTTGCCCTTTGTGTTCCAGGGCCACGGTATCTCTTTCGAACAGTCCCGCAGCCCTGGCAGGCATCAATCGATAGCTGACATCAATACTAACAAGTTTTGTATGAAACAAAATGTTCTAAAGTGTCATGTTCCCGAGATAGCATAACCTCGAGCAACATCAAAGGAGGCTCTAGCTTGGCAGCTGGATCAAGGGCTTGATTCAGAAAGCAGTACTTCTGGACACGGCGTGTATCGTTATGAGGTTCCTCTCTCAAGAGCCCTGACCACTGGTAGCTCGGACCCTGTTAACGATGCCGGTGTACTACTATTTTTTTTTTAATATTTTTAAATGTTTTTTTTATATTACTATGTATAGGAATATTTAAAAATGCAAATTATATGTAAAGAAAATAAATAAAGATCACTATGACTCGACTTCTAACAATCAATAAATCAAAAAAATCAAACACAATAATAATCATCAAAACATCATCATCATCTTCTAATAATCATTTTAGATTTATTGTTTACCCTCTGTTACGTAATAGGATGCCGCCAAACTACACCTGTATTCTCAGGGGCAAAAAGTTCAGAAATCCAATGAAAATTTTAATTAATGCAATGAAAATAATAAAATGTAAGTTACAATAATGTTTACCTTCATTTACCGACAACATTTCCGATGCCACCGCTCTTCACCACTAAATCTAATTCATTAGTTAATTTTCCTTTCCATTTAGCACTTACGCTGCTTTTAATGTAAACGCACTTAATGTTGCCAACGGTAAAATTACTCCACTGCTCAAAGAAATTAAATGATAACTTGGTTGTAGGTGGTGAATATAAATTGAGGTTATTTTTAACTGTGAAGGAAGACATCTTGGTTAAACAAATGTAGAATCTTGAAAATGTCTCTGAAGTTCTTCCACGGTTACTTTACCTGTAGCATACACCTTAAAGCAATGAAAGAGCTCGTGGCTAAATAATAACAGCCGCACAGGTTGATCTTAAAGGTTAAGCCGCGCTTGCCCGGGTCCGTCTGTGGATGGGTTACCATAACATTGCAGATTTCCTCCGTGCCTCGGAGAGCACGTTAAGCCGTTGGTGCCGGCTGTCATTTGTAGATCTTTGACAATCGTTACAGGTAGTCAGTGGCCCGAAAGTCTGACGACCAGCCTTTCCAACGGTTATCGTAATTGCCCAGAACTAAGTGGGTTGTGGAGGTCAGATTGGCAGTCGCTCTACGTAAAATACAAGTATTCAGCTGCATGCGGTTAGACTTGAAGCCGACCCCAATATAGTTGACAAAAAGCAAGTCAGATGATGAGGTACTTACACCTTCATGCATCGTGATATTACTTGAGTAATATTTACCTAAATTGAAACCTATCCTATTAAGCATGACTTAAAGTTATGTTTTCGTGCTAAGAACCAAAGCAATATCCTTGGGAAATCATTTCAATTATAGTAGTTTCGTTACAAACCATCAAGTTAGTTATAGTTTCAACTTTAGGTACTTGTTTAGTTACTTATAGTTTTAGTTGCCTAGACTAGCTTACTTACCTTTCAGTCTATCATAACCATTTTGTACTTATTTAACACTTTTACTACTTATGTAACTGCTCGTTATTTTAAATCAAATTCCCACTAGACGTTTCAGCATTCACACTGGTACAGTCACGAGCACTAATATCTAAACACTTAATAACTTTTAAAAGTGTTTTTCTCCTACTTTTCAGATTAAAATGTCATGTTGTTACGAATATAGTATTTTGAAACTCATCTTCTATAGATATAAAATTCAAAGTCCTGACTGACTGACTGATATACCAACCCACAGCCCAAACCATGGGTCCCAGAGACATGAAAATTGGAGGGTGTATTCTTTGTGAAGAGTATCCACTAAGAAAGGATTTTTCGAAATTCCACCCCTAAGAGGGTGAAATGGGGTTTTAAATTTTCTGTCAAATATTTTATTCTCGGGGTCGATTGACTAGAAAATTTGTGTACATAGATAAAATCCAGTAAATCCGATGTCCTATCTCAAACCAAGGTATCAATATTTCATGTATCGAATTTAATTGATATTACTTTAAACTAATAATTGCAAGTTATAAGCAAGTACATGTAAATCTATGTGTATTATAGATAGATACATAAATTATTCCGTAAGAGAACCAAGGTTACCGACGTAGCCCGAAGAATAGCTAAACTTAAATGGCAGTGGGCAGGGCACATTGCTCGCAGAACGGATGGCCGATGGGGCCGGAAAGTTCTGGAATGGCGACCGCGAACTGGAATACGTTGCGTTGGAAGGCCTCCCACTAGGTGGACCGATGACCTGGTAAAAGTTGCAGGGATCCGCTGGATGCGAGACGCACGGGACCGGTCAATGTGGCGACACTTGGGGGAGGCCTATGTCCAGCAGTGGACGTCTTTCGGCTGAAATGATGATGATGATGATGATGACATAGATTATTTATTATCTCAGAAGTAAGATCCCGTGGGCAATTCCCGAACTCCACGCGGGCGAAGCCGCGCGCATTAGCTAGTATTTTTAAAAAAAAGATCCTATCTCCAAGTTACAATCGTCACTTCTCGCGAAAATTGCTTTTTTTAGGAAAGTGTATACATATTGGTGCTCGTGACTGTACAAGAGACGAAACCTTACACAACAGCTATTCTAGAACCTAAATAGCAAGACAAATGAAAGTAATTTAGGTCTCAAGAGGTCTCAATAACACCAAAAGAACGTACTAATTAATGTTAAGACTTTAATTGTTATGTTTAATAAGAAACTTACAGAGCAAAGTTTAGGGGTATTCCTCAGAGCGCAACCAATTTTAAGAGCAACCGACTAAGCGCAACTAAATTATATGTTTAAAAAAAGCGCAGCCATGGTGAAAAATAGAAAGAGGTTTTTATTTTTTTTTTTTATTTTTTTTATTTAATGAGACTATAGTACAGAGGTGTTGCTTAATTCTAAACTCGCCAATTTTTACGTTTGATGGCGAGAGGCGCTCTTTTACATAACAATGAACCACCTTACTTAAATAGCTACTTCTTATAAATTCTACTGTTATGGTTTAATCATATCATAGTACATTTTGATATAAGTGGGGAAACCCTGTTACTGCATTCGAGGCGGAGTTAGCGTAAGTAAACAGCCCAGTATGAAAAACAGAAAACACTAATACAAAACTGAGCTGAAATATGAAAAACAGAAAATTCAAATATTTTTTAATTTAAACACAAATAAATAAACATGTTAATTTGTTCATAAAAGTTTTTTTTTTTGTTTTTTTTTTCATTATTTAGCCACGTGCTCCTCGAGTTTGCTTTCCAGTAAAATGTTTTTTAACTTTGTCTTTAGTGATCCTTTACTTACTTTTTCATTTTCTCTTAATAAATCTATTTTGTTAAACACTTTAGGTACCAAATACTTAGATGTTCTCTTACCATAATAATTTGTTATCTGAGGTTGAACCAGTCTGTTCTCTCTAACCCTACGTGTGTTGTACTTGTTTTTAACATTAAATTTATATTCATCTTTGTAATAATATTCCAGACCTACCAAATAATCTATTTTTCTATCTATGGGTATAATTTTACAGATGGGAAATAACTTATCATACTCTTTGTTGCACTTATCTTTAACATTCTTACTAACCAGAAACTTTATCAATCTTATTTGTATGTCTTTGATCTCTCTTAAATATGAAATAAAGGTACGCCCGTACACAAGGAGTCCATAGCTTATTAGCAAATCGGCAAGTGCGAAATACACAATTCTTAACGTATGTTTGTTTAACACATTTTTTAAGTGGTAAAATTTACTTAGCACCGATCTGAGCCTATTGCAAATGTCGTTTACATGTAATCTCCAATTAAAGTTCTTATCAATTGTTAGACCTAAATATATAAATTTACCCACATAATCCAATTTCGAACAGTTACAATTACACTTATGTCTGTGCAAACATTCGTATGTATGTCCTATCACTGTGAGATATTCACTATTTACATCTTTAGCATTACGATTATATGGCGACTATATATGCATACATTAATGATATCTCTCTATTTTTCATTATGATTGCGCTTTGGGGAATAAACATATAATAATGTTAAATTTGAATTCGTGAGCGCAACTAATTGTTGCGCTAAGAGGATTAATTTAGTTGCGCTTAAAAATGGTTGCGCTCTGAGGAATACCCCAAAGTTTATTCGGATCCTATCTTGTTGTATGTTTAGGTTGTGGTACCACTTACATTACACCTTTTTCTTTGTTTTCTGTGTTATTAGTACCTAATGACCAAAAAAAGGCTCTAAGTGAAAAGTTTCAATAACTCAATTCATTTTTCTTTTGTAAACAGGTTAACTAAATGATCTTACAAAATCGGCTGCTGATCACTCCAAGGGTCAACAACCGATTTAGTAAGATCATTTAGTTTGCCAAGTCATAGGTCTCGAGTTCGAACCCAAGACACGCACTTCTGATTTTTTTTTGTTCCCACTGCTGGGACACAGGCCTCCTCTCTTTGAGAAGGAATGGGCTATAATCCGCCACGCGGGCCCAGTGCGGGTTGGTAGATGTCACATGTCTTCGAATTTTTGGTTCTAGGACATGCCAGTTTCCTCACGATGTTTTCCTTCACCGTTTTGAGAGCAGTGGTGATGAAATAAATTACACAAAGTAATGCGCCTGGCTGGGTTCGAACCCACGACTTACTGCTCGTAAGTCGGCGCCGCCACCACTGGGCCACCGCTGCTCTCATCATTCTAATATTGTGTAAAAATAAATTGCAAAAGTAACATCACGTCTAACTTCTGCATGCTCAGGAGCAAACTTGTACTAATAGCACAGCCACATTCCGTCCATTACGTTTAAGTCCCATGTAAAAGAGGGCGAGCTCATTTCCATTAATCGGGCACTAATCCAAACTACAAGGCTCTTACTGCAAAATTCCTGATGGAAAAATGATGGAGCGCGACTGCTGAGCATGTGTTCCTGTGTTCGATTTCTAGGTCGGACACAGGGTTATTGGGTTTTTCCATCAGGAATTTCCCAGTTGTACCCGTTGATGGCAATAGGCTCGCCCCCTATTACTTGGGACTTTAACATAACTGGCTTAATGTGGGTGTACTATTAGGTACACCTTTGCCTAACATGTCAGAAATTAAAGGCCTGATGTTATGTTTGATGATATGTTCCTGATGGAAAAACCCAATAACACTTTGTTCGACCTGGGAATCGAACCTTGGTCCTCATACTCATGCTGGTCGCCAGCGCTAGCGCAAGGCAGCCCCACTAAACCAACGAGGAAGTCTCTCAAATTAAAAGAAAAAATTGAGCTCACAGGTAAAATAAAGTACCCCAGTAGTAGTTCCCGGACGAAAATATCAAGAAGCTCTAATAAAACTACGCTCAAATAAACGTGATTTTTACTACATTATAACGATATAGAAATGTTCTAAAAGCAGTGCCGCAAGCTCCAGTTTCACTTAAAGGAGAAAAAATTTGTAAGCGGTGGAATACACTTTTACTTTTTCCGTTTCAAGTATTTTTTCTTTCCATTTTCCTTTTTGTAACCTGTTTACTTATCGTGTTAACTCAGATTGGAAATCGGATATTTTCCGCGCTTCTAGTTTGTTTTTCTTTAATGTTTTCAAGGGGCTGTAGAAGTTTATTGAAGCTTGAAACGGCTTGCGGCTAAACAGATGGTAGGCAGATTTATGTAAAAACTAGATGTGTCCCGCGACCTTGGTTCGCGTGATTTTTTTTTTTTAAGCTTTGCCCTAAACTAGGAATTTCTCCTGTATCGTGGGTGCGTTTACAAACATTTAAATTCACATACACATATATCCAGACCCGGAACAACTACCTGTAGGCCAAACAAATATTTGTTCCGTGCTGGAATCGAACCCACGACACGAATCGCAGCAGTCAATCGCTCAGTCACTGCGCCAACCGTGCCGTCAATTATTATGAAAATATTACTTCTCTATTTGAATCGGATCTTGTTAACAATTTCAATGGTATATTTTTTTGCACGAAACCCTAATCCTTTTTCTGAAATAAAAGTAGCCTAAGTTACTCCTTATAACATCAGCTATCTGCTAGTAAAAGTCCCATCAAAATGGGTTCAGTTTCTGAAATTAGCCGGAACAAAAAGATAGACAAAAATAAAAAAAATAAAAGTTTTTATATTGTAAGTACCATTTACATTCAGAAAAAAAAATGTTATTTTGAAATAACAAACACACATTTCAATTTTATTTATTTGTATAGATTTTGAGAGGTTTACAGAAATAAAATTCAATGATTGGTTCACATGCGCAGCAGACTTGAAGATTATGTTGATTACTTTTATTCAAATAAGTAAATCTATCTTATTTAAATAAAAAACAATTGCCGCATGTATGAAGGCGAACGTCTAATAATCATTTGAGATAGGCTTGACCGATTTGACTGTTTTCAGGCCAATGTTGACATGAATGCTTTTTATTAACCACAGTACTCTTATTTATTCTTCTTTAGTAAATTGCAAATTAAGAGGAGCTCGTGGCTAAATAATAACAGCCGCTCGGGTCGATCTTTAGGTTAAGCCGTGCTTGCCTAGGTTGGTTTGTGGATGGGTGACCACCCATTACTTACCGAGTTTCCTCCGTGCCTCGGAAATCACGTTAAGCCGTTGGTCCCGGGTGTCATTTGTAGATCTTTGACAGTCGTTAGGTAGTCAGTGGCCCGAAAAGTCTGACAACCAGTCTTACCAAGGGGTATCGTATTACCCAGTATTAACTGGGTTGTGGGGGTCAGATAGGTAGTCGCTCCATGTAAAATACTGATATTCAGCTGCATCCGGTTAGATTGGAAGCCGACCCCAATAAAGTTGGGAAAAGGCTAGGCAGATGATGAGTAAATTGCAAATTAAATATTTTTATTACAAACTAGCTTCTGCCGGAGGCTTCGCTTGAGTTGATTTAGAATTTGACAATCAATTCGGGTTGTACTCTGCTTGTAATAATATAATTCAATCATGATTCGAAAGGAACGTGGCGCCATCTATTATCATAATTATTTTTGTTATTTTTATATATTTATTTTGTACCCTATCACAATGTTTTCTTATTTAACCCAAAGGTTGACTGGTAGAGAATGCCTTGTGGCATTAAGTCTGCCTATGTATCACTATTGTACATGAAGTTTAAATAAATAAATAAATAAGAACGTTATTGTTGTTTTCCTCGGGAACAGTACTTTTTTCGGGATGAAAGGTAACCTATATCCGTTTCTATAAACCTGACAACGTATATGCAAAATTTCAGGATGATCGTAACAGTGGTTTAGGCGTGAAAAGGTAACAAACAAACTTACTTTCGCATTTATATGTCGGATCCGGTCGTTAGTACGGACATTAAATGAATCGGCAAGCGCTCCAGTATGCACTGGTGACCTCTCGCGACCTACTTACCAGTCTACCCACAACACAGCGTGCTTCTACAGAGTCGTGGTGTTTACAGCTCTCGGCGAGGACGAGATGGAGTGTCTGATCGTAGCGGAGTTGAGATGTCCCGTGTTATTGTGTTCAGTTGTAATTTCAAGTAATTTGTTGGTTTGCTAAACACAGTGTATCTTACTCAGTGTGTTTCCAATGCACGAAACCCATCTGCCTCACATGATGTACAAGCCTAACGGAGTGTATCATGACCATTCGACATATAATATCAGTTAGGATATCTTGAAAGATTACTATATGCTGGCGTCCACCACGCATTCTTACTACTAGCTAAAGTCAGTCTCAACGTTGGACGAGTAGTGCAGAGCGCCAACCAGTGTCATTTAAGGAATGAAAATTGGTGAATATAAATACGTAAACAGACACCGAAAACCAGAAGTTAAAACATAACCTGTAAGGACCTCAAAATAACACGCTATAATTAAGAAGCTAAGTATTACTACACTTGTGGCGCAAAAACCTCTAAAAATGTTCTTACATTAATGTAAGCTATATTTGACTCCTAATAAAATATTCTCGTTGCGTTCTTGTTTTTGCCAGAACAGTTGGCAACAGCTGCCATTTTTAAATGCCTTGTAGAAGCTTGTAGAGGCTACAAAGTCTTGTAATTTAATCTTTCTTCCCTCATTCAGTTTTTTAATTATTTTTATTTTTTCAGCTTCGTTGTTGGATGTAGTCGGTGAGGCGCTTTGGGAGCCTGAAAATTGCATTTGAGGTCTTTCTTTTCAGATTCTTTGCAGAGCTAGGACAGGAGACTTTTTTATTTTACGTTCTTTTTATTTATTTTTTTATGGGGACGAACTGGATGTCTTCCTTGACAATTGGAAACAAGTAGCACAGAAGCGTGACCTTTGGAAGGAGTGGAGCGAGGCCTTAAACCAGCAGTGGGACAATTTGGGCTAGCTATAATAATACGCAGAAATGGGTTTACGCACCACTACAGTCGAGATATGACGAATATGTCGCACGTGTATACGCAATAGTGGTGGACAATTTGAACAAGATTTGTAATTAGGTATTTATTAAATAAATTATTATTTTTAATTTTCTCTTTCATTTCAAGTTCGAGGAAAGTTAGAACCCTATGTAAGAAAGAGATAAGAGACTGCGTAAGAGTGAGATAACAGTATCTACCTACTTACAGCATGTTATTTATGTAAAAACTAGTGTTTTATCCTGAATATGGAGTAGCTTGATGGTGCGTATACACAAATTTAACGAATTAGCGAAGTTATTAATTTTTTTAGCATATTCCATTTTCTGTTGGAAAGAGGATTGATAGAAAACTTTTTAAAATAATTCGAAGATATCGATAGCTTTTAGTTTTATTTTTATAGCAATTTAAAGTTGAGTTTTGAGATTATTTTTTCTTCTTCCAAAAGCTTTGTGAGTTATTAAAAAAAAAACTAGATGTTACTAGCGACTAGTTTTTAATTTGATAGAACCATACAAAAGTAGGTATAAAAATTAAAATGTAATTTTGATTATACTAATACGTTTGTTTTTAATTTAAGCTTTCATGCTAAGTTTGGGAATTTTTCAAAATAAAAATTAGAAAAACCGAATAAAAAAACTCGTGTGGCCAAGAGTGAGTTCTTGGGTCTGAAAAGATAGCAAATGATCTCTTCATTCCGCTAATTCAATTTGGCAAACGATGCACCAAACACCCTGTATAATATATATTATTTTTAAAATAAGTTTTCTTTTTCTAAGTGTGAATTCTATTGTGGTAAAAAGGCAATATTAGTGCGGCACATCGTTCACATTTTCGTACGTGTTACAAATTAACACTCTTATCATTGTGACTAACGGTAGGAGACAGACCTCCTCTCCATGGGCCGTACTCCATCACGCGGGCCCAATGCGGGTCGGCAGATGTACAAAACAACAGAACATAACACAACACCAGTAATCCCCCAACGATTAGGCAGAGGTAATTAAGAGTACACCCACATTTCGCCAGCTATGTTTAAGTCCTATGTTATAGAGAGCGAGCCTATTGCCATCAACCGGGCATAAATCCAGTCTCCGTGGCTGCTACTGACTAATGCCTGATGGAAAACATGTTTGTGTTGATATAATATTATTGTTTTTTGTTGTTATTTTTTTTTTTTGAGGCAAATATTTTATTTTATTTTTTCTTTCATTCAAGCTGCGTCATTCTGTATCCATATAGTGCTGTTTAATAGTCCCAAGAATATGAGCTCCTCGTGACGACGAAATAAACAAGACACAAATAAGTTTATTTTTATTCTGCGACTGACGGACGCTTGGGAAAAACCTATGTCCACTGCAGAACTGCTGTAGCTTTAGTTGATTGATTGATCGAAAGGGGAAAATACTCTCGGGACACATACAGGATGAAAACGATCTACGGTTTATATTTGTTTATATTGACAGCAAAAACTGGGCAAGCGATGTAGGTATGTCAATCGTTTTATTTAAGACACAAGAAGCCTATCGTAAAGGAGAAAATAACGCCGTGTAAGGCACACAAGCTGGCGTCATACCGCGTTAGCAGAAGCGAAAAGCATCGGAATGACGTGATGAAATGTAAAATGTGACGTTTGATGAATTTGAATTTAAATTGTAGTTATTTTTTATTTTTGTTTAACATTGTTGATTATTTATTATTTTATATGAAATGTTTTTTAAATATTTTATTGAGTTTTGAAGTTTGTTTTTTTTTTTAACTTAATTATTTTTTTTAAGTAAGTAAGTGTATTCAGACGCAATGTAATTTTTATTGAATAAATTAATGGAAACGAAAAATTAAATGTGCAGTGAAATGAAGCGTGAAGCTTAAGACCGTTCGCAAAGGAGGACTACTGCGTATCCCCATCTGGGGGACAAGGGACATTTCGTCAGGATATGAGAAGGCTCAAGCGAAGATGATGAGATGAATTTCACTTCTTCAAGAAAGATTAGACTACGGCAGCGGGCAGCCGCGAGATTGGAAAAGAATCACTGTTTTAAGCTTTCACGGTTTACAACTAAACTTATACTGTCACTTACGGGATATCTTCCGTGATTGTTCATTATTTTGAGCACAAAACAAAGAAAATGAAAGGAAATAGGATAGATTTGTCTGCTATTAACAGTTTATTTTCCATCCACCCGCATTCTCCAGTCAACCAGCGTTCATGGCGCTTGCAACCGCGTCGAAATATCGGGACCTCAAAATAATTAACAATCACGGAAGATATCCCGTAAGTGATATTATTAGTAATATTATTACTACTTTTTTTATATTATTATTATTTTTCATAATCATGTATCAAATTGCTTGTAACATTAGGAAAAACAGTGTAACAATTGTAGATAGGCCAATAAATAAATAAATAATTTTCCGACGAAAATAAAACGACTTGCTAGTAAGACCTTTTTATTCAAGTAAAGTTCGCTTTTTTTGCTAATCACTTATACAAATTGCTATCCAAACAATTATCTCTGAGATACTTGATGAAAAAATGTAGGTAAGTACTACATAATTGAACATACACTCACCCAAGAGAATGTACTAGAACAAAATTGGCTCATACCACAATGTAGGTACACTAACATAATGTATTTAAAAGGTATTCGTTAATCGTATTAGCTGGGCCTTTATTTTGGGAAACAAGTGCTGTAATGCTTATTGTTTGCTCACCTTTGTTGTTACAACTTTTTTGTAATCTTGGTAAGTGGAAGTGTATACTGCTATCTAGTTTCCGAAAATGTAAACTAACACCACGCTTGTAATCCCCGAAGGGTTAGGCAGAGGTGAGAATAATAGTACACCTCCCACAATTATTTCGCCAGTTATTTCATTCAGTTATGTAACTCCCATGTAATAGAAGGCTAGCCTATTGCCATCAATCGGGCACAAATGTAAGCTCTGTGGCTGCTACTGAGAAATTCCTGATGAAAAACCCAATAACACCTAGCCTAACCTGGGAACCGAACCCAGGACCTCATACTCAGCAGTCGCGCTTGCGACCTACGAGACTAACGAGGCAGTCAAAAACTAAACTAATATTATGTGATTTTAGAAAAATACACTTTTAAACCAACACATTAAGTGCAGTTCTTCTAGTCGATTGGAAATAATCATAATTAATAAAATAAAATAATTGGTATTACAGTTCAAGTACATAAAATAATATACAATTGTAATCAGTTCGATTCAGTCGAAATTCAGAATCCATTCAGGTGTAACTTTTATTGCATTTTGGGGGTTTTTTGTTTCGAAATTCAAGTTGGCAGCGAGATTTTTGCTACCAAATTGTTAGTGATACGCTGTGGTACAGAAAGCCTGCTATGTGTCACTGTAAATAAACTATTTGTGCCAAAAAACAGTAATGTTTGCTGACATTTAGGACTTTTTCCTTGTGACGAAAAATGATACAAAGGTGTTTTTTTTTTAAGTTATACGCATTGCATAATCAGCCCATAATGTGCCCACTGCTGAGACACTATTCTTCTGCCTTTTAGTAGGAATAAGCCGTTATATTCAATCACACAAGTCTTGTGGCTAAATAATAACAGCCGCTCGGGTCGTCTTTAGATTAAACCGCGCTTGCCTAGGTCAGTCTGTGACGATTCATTACATACCGAGTTTCCTTCGTGCCTCGGAAAGCACGTTAAGCCGTTGGTCCCGGCTGTCATTTGTAGATCTTTGACAGTCGTTACAGGTAGTCAATGGCCCGAAAGTCTGATAACCAATCTCACCAAGGGGTATCGTATTACCCGGTAGTAACTAGGTTGTGGAGGTCAGGTTTCCTGACAATGTTTTCCTTCATCGATGTCTATGCTGTTCAAAATAAGCTTAGAAAGTACATATGAATTGAAAAAGTCATATTGGTACACTAATACTGTTACTTACGGGATATCTTCCGTGATTGTTCATTATACGTAGGTAGATAGATTGATTAGATGAATTATATTTTTTTTTGGGTTTTTGATTAGTAAGATTTTAGTTTGATTAGTTAGATTGTTTATTATTTTGGTACTTGCCCTGATTTGAACCCACAACTTCATGCATGAGAGGCGAAGCCTTAACCTCATTTAGTACAAGTAACATTTAAAAGATTTTCCATTATTCTACAAGGCTGCCTCCCGGCCAAGGTGCACCGGCTTAAGCACATGATGGTTTTATTAACCAGTAAGATGTGTAGTTTGAACTCGTGCAAATTGCAAGCATGCACTTAATCTTATTTTACGTTGGGAACTGAACAACATCGTGGGAACTGTGAATAATTAATGGTCAAACGTATTGTTCGGAGGTTTACTATCGGAGCGGGCAATATGGTGTCGGCACCTTACTGTTCTGTTGTAAATTGTTAAGCTGTGAGGTAGTGCAACTTTGGACAGGTTGGTAATAAGTACTTCGATTGGTTAATCTTGTCTTTTTTTGGAGCTTTTACAGTAATTATTTGATACCAAATCCATAGTTTAGTACTGCGCATTTGCGTTATAATATCCATACATAACATTTTGACGGATGACGGTTTGTTTGCCACCCAAAAAAAGGGAATAGCATAAAGCCTGAAAGACTAAAACATTATCGTGCTGGTTGGTAAATACGTGGTCCATATTTGAGCGTAAGGTACAGTGGGCTGCAAAAATGCATGGACAGTACAGAAACAAAATCGTGTGAAGCGAGAAATGACGCCACCTAGCGTAAACCGGTTATCGACTAACAAAATGTAATTATGCTGCGTTGCATAAAATATTTTTGTAGTTTCTTGTGGTCTCTTCAAACATTCAAATAATTTATAATTAATAGTTAATTTTTAAGAAATTTGTTCCTAACTATTAACCTACTATGTTAAAATTGAAAATCAATTTAAAAGTATGTGTTTACTAAGTTTCATCATTGGCAGTACCTTTGTGCTCTTCTATCTTAATGTAATGTCTTGTTAAGTATTTTGTGTGTACATAAATAAATAAATCATTATTGTGAAATATCGGTATTTACTTATTTACATTTTATCAGACGTAAAATTATCTGAAATATTTATATATTTTTTTTAAAGACTTGTATGTCCCACTGCTGGCTACTGGCTAGCAGTGGAACATACATAAATACGTACATTTTTATTTTATACAAATAAATTATATTAAATAAAAGACGTCCGGAGACTAATAATATACAAGGTAGAAGGGACATCGTCGCATAAACAATTACCACGTATTCATACATTTAGACCGTGTAGGAACTGCACTTTTGTTGGAAGCTGCAGATTAAAAAAAATACCGATGATTAATTTCTATGTGGCCAGTATAAAAAGAGCAAAGTACATTTTAGTTTATCCATTATCTCTATCCAAATACCAATACACTAAAACACATAAAACAATCTACTCACCTCACACCAAACTGTTGGAATCCACTAATAAAGGTAGCACGCTGATAAAGTTGGTCACTTATGAAACGTACAGCGTTGGCCCCTCGCCAGTGTACCTGTAACAAGTAAATATTGGCTGAATAAACAGTTCCTTTGCTAAGTTTCATATTTAAACTGTAAGCGCCACGTCATTGGATACGATAATGCATTTTCATATGCCAATTTTCTGTGTTTTTTCTGTTTTAAAATGAAATGATATTTAACATATTATAAGCATAACATCACGTAAAATACTGGTATTCAGCTGCATCCGGTTAGACTGGAAGCCGACCCCAACATAGTTGGGAAAAGTCTTGGCAGATGATGAGTGCACACAATGTTTAACCTTTTGACCGCCAGAGCAAAAACGCACGCGCGTGCCCTCCACGCCAAGTCACAATTTCACCTACCATTTTGTCACATATTTGTGTCGTTTGGCGTACAGGGCATACGCTTGCTTTGTCACGTATATGTGACTTTGGCGGTCAAAAGGTTAAACAGATGCCAATTGGTCATGCTGAACCATTATAGTAAGCCCTAAATACTAAAACAATGAGAATATGATCCAATTTGAAATACAGCGATGAAATCCCCAGCGTTAAACCGCCATACGAGAGCCCCATAACAATAAATTCCACGTCGTACAGGCACGTTCGGCCAAAAAAACAGCACACTGCACTAAAAACAAA
Organism: Noctua janthe; assembly: GCA_910589295.1. Lineage (NCBI taxonomy): Eukaryota > Metazoa > Arthropoda > Insecta > Lepidoptera > Noctuidae > Noctua > Noctua janthe. Next base: position 14,229,231 of record OU342573.1, read on the forward strand.
AGCGAAACATTTACAAAGTAAAATATGAGAGGAATATATACAAGTTGGGACATCGAGGCATTGTCACGCGCCCAATTCTCAAGTTCTAGCCAAGATCTTGAACAACGTGGGCCATTTTGTATGGCTCTATGTGTATTTGTGTTTGTGGAGTGTTTTCGTGTGTTTGCTTGTTGGATATTATGTGAGGAGTGATAGCTTAGTTCTTTTAATAAAATTGTGAATCAGTTTATTGATCACTCTTTTCGTAAAATAGGGATGATGCGTTCGGAAAATATTTTTAGAACAAAATCCAATGAAATGAAACTTTATGAAATGAATGCGTCGACGTTGCTTTTAATTATATTGAACCACTAGCTGTTGCCCGCGACCTTCGTCCGCGTGGAATTATTATAAAAAATATTACTTAAAAAAATATATGGTGATTTGTTACCAATTTCAAGGGTTTTAATTTTTTTGCACGGAACCCTATTTATTATTCTAAGATAAAAGTAGCCAAAATAAAACCGTATAACGTCAGCTATCTGCCAATAAAAGTCCCGTCAAAATCGTTCCAGCCGCTTCGGAGATTAGCCGAAACAAACAGAGAGACATACATTGAAATAAATGTGTTTTGTTACGAGTATGTGCCGTATTTATTTTCATATGCATTCAGTAAAAAGCAGTTAATATCACAAACAGTCATTTCAATCTTACTTATTTGCATATTTATTTGTTATGGTCATGTTTTTATTAATCTTCTAGCCACGCGTACGTCACAACGCACCCATTTGTAAAACCTATGCGTCGCAGAACATTTAGGCTTATTTCAGAGTGATACCGGCGCCGATTACGTCATTCGATATCCACAGACTTAAGATTTTAAAGCGTTTGTTTTTGTAGTAAATAGAAAACATGATAAATATCCCGTTTTAGTGTTACATAGACTTGTACCGATAGTGTTCACTGTCAACGTGCGCCATGAAAATCGACACGTCGCGTCGTCGGAACACGTTCGGCCGGCGGAAAGTTCTGCTGGCGCCTTGCTTTGGCTTAAACAACAGGTCTAAGCTATTTCGACATGGAAAGAAAAATTCTAGTGCGAGAAGTGTTTGAACCTGCGACCTTCCGATTCAGTACACCGGATGTCTTAACCAATTAGACCATCGCACCCTGCTCACAGCTCTCGAAATTTTCGTTCCATTAATAACGTATTACGGTGACGTTAGCGCCATCTCTTTAAGAAAGTATCGAACTAACTTAAACCAACACGTTTGACATTGCAGCCAAATCAATGTTGTATAGAAGTCGCCATACCAAACTAATTTTTTAATATTTTATACGCAAACCCTGCGTAGGGAACTATAGCTGCAACAGCTATAGTTCCCTACGCAGGGTTTGCGTATAAAAATATTAAAAAACATGTCTAAGGTTTATACAGTTCCTATCTCTATCTTGAACAAGCAATTTAACAGCTGTGAGACAGTGACAGAAAAAATACTTAGCAACAGTAAGTGCTAGGTTACGTTTACAAACCTCGGCCTCATTTCCATGATTGTAATTATCAAGAGCGGAACAATCGGAACGGTATGAAAACATGTTACAACCGGCCGTAACCGCTTGCAACTGGGGCCGGATAAGCTCTGAAATAGGCCTTATTTAATACGCATAATCATCCTATGGCGTTCCCTCTGGTGGGACACAGGCCTCCTCTATATGAGAAGGAGTGGGCCATAATCCACCACGAAGACCTAGTTTGGGTTGATGTATTTCACAATTAAACTTGCAAAAATAAAAACGACGTCCAAAAAAACCATTAAAAAAGTGTACCCTCTTTAGTTGAGATATCCTACAGAAATTTTGTTAGACATAAATATTACTTTGTAACGAGAAGTTATTATGATACCATAATGTCATCAACATAGACGAAGATGAAAAAATACGTTTTTTAGAAGATAACTCATTTATTGCCCGCGCGATACCTATACCAAATGAAAAAAGAATCACGTAAATCCGAATCTCGGATCTCAATTCTGAAATCAGACTAAAGAAAGAAAGAAAAAGTATTTATTAGACTCACACAGGAATGCAAAAATTATATAAAAACGTTAACATAAGAATACAAATTAAATTGGTTCCGTACGAGGCCAGGCCCCTATTTCAGCAAGGTGCTGCAACATTTAAAAAAAAAAAGTCACAGGAGTAGGTACATAAAAAAAAATCTGGTGAAATACATAACCTCCTCTTTTTTTAGAAGTCGGTTAAAAAATCGAATGGTTAAATCTTATTCCACCAGACAATGCCCTACGTAAGCTCCTATACATTGGCGAATCTTAAGTTTCAAGAAAGTACATTGAACTTCATACGAATTGTAAACAGACAAAAAAAAACTCTTTGGCAGAGGCCTGTCTTATATAAGTTTACAAGAATCTTCATAGTTATGCGATGAGCATTGTATTAGGGTATTGAACTTGTTGCCAAAGAGGAGCTCGTGGCTAAATAATAACAGCCGCTCGGATCAATCTTTAGGTTAAGCCGTGTAGTGCTTGCCTAGTGTAGTGCTTGCCTAGGTTGGTCTATGGATGGGTGACCATTACATATCGAGTTTCCTCCGTGCCTCGGAAAACACGTTAAGCCGTTGGTCCCGGCTGTCATTTGTAGATCTTTGACCGTCGTTACAGGTAGTCAGTGACCCAAAAAGTCTGACAGCCGGTCTTACCAAGGGGTATCGTATTACTTAGTACTAACTGGGTTGTGGAGGTCAGATAGGCAGTCGTTCCATGTAAAATACTGGTATTCAGCTGCATCCGGTTAGACTGGAAGCCGACCCTAACAAAGTTGGGAAAAGGCTAGGCAGATGATTGATCTTGTTGCCAAAACGTTCTATTCCTATTTGAAAATCGTACAGACGCCAGCGCATCAAGTTACTACAATCTGTCAAATTTCTTTACTAGATTTTCAACTTTATCGCTAAAGCATTAGGATCAAGGTTGATTGGGAAAATTTGACAGTTTCGGGTAGCTAGATGTGCTGGGGTCTGTACATTGTTTTCTAATACCCCGTTTCTAAATTGACCTTGAAGAAAAAAACTTACATAAACTTATACTGTCACTTACGGGATATCTTCCGTGATTGTTCATTATATTGAGCTTCCGATATTTCGACGGTGTTGCAAGCGCCATGATCGCGGGTTGACTGGAGAATGCGGGTAGATGGAAAATAAATTGTTAAGAGCAGACAAATCGATCTACCCTCTTTCTTTCAATCATGGTAGATATGGCGTAAGTAGTATACATACACACAGTACAGTACAGTAGTGTACATAGTGTAGTAGTATACGTTTAGTTGTAAACCGTGAAAGCTTAAAACAGTGTTTAACTCATGTATTACCTAATAATAATGCATAGAACCTAATGCTGATCTTTACGAAGTTAATTTGCTTTTATGGATAAAATTAAACTAACTAATAACTAATTTTAAGTAACTTATTGGTTTGATCCAACGAATTATTAAAACGACAACGCGGCGCATATGTAGATGGCGGGATGAACTTTGCTCATTTTTATGGGATTGGCCTACAACATCAAAAAAAAAGGAGAAAGAGGGATGCTAAGCATGAGGTCCTGGTATGGGTTCGATTCTCAGGTCGGGCCGTTCGTTATGGGTTCTTTCGTCAGGAATTTTGCAGTAGCCTCGGAGTCTGGATTAGTGCCCGGTCGATGGCAATAGGACTTAAAACATAACTGGCGAAATGTAGGTGTCCTATTAGGTACACCTCTGCCTAGCCCTAGAGGATTACAGGCGTGATGTTATGATGATGAAGAAAGAGGGAAGTGAGGCTTTTGTCCTCCAGAGGGACAACCTTGGCTTATAATATGGAACACGAATCATCATTTTTACTAGATCCTTGTAAACAAAATATCATAATTTATTATATTAATTTTTATATTTCCTAATAATTTGCGAAAAGGAGGTTCCCCTAAACTCGGCTAATCTTCACGAAGTCTTTCTCAGACAATTTAAACGCTCCCTTAGAATTACGACACACGACCCCTTATCGCTTCCCCAGCAATAAAAGCCTAAACGCCATTTACTCGAAAGAAAAACAAAAAAACAACGAAAACGATTATGACAACGGACATCTACGATTAGAGAAAACCCAACAAAAAGATTCCGATCATTTCCAAAAAAAAAGAACATTGCTTCGGGCGACTCTGTTAGCTCTGGTATACCGAACTGACAAAACACTATCTATCCCGCTCACTCTTACGCAAAATTGATAATGTAGAAAAGAGATGGGTGGTATATTTGCAAAAATCACAGCACAAATGTCATTAAGTAGCATCCGATAGATGCGTCTACTTTGTCATGTTTATGATTGATGAAAGCTTCTGACGGCTACGTCACTTCCTTTCTCGCGTTCGGATATGTCAAATTGATTTTAGTCGGAGTGAATGTGATAACGCGCTTAGGACTCGGGAAATGGTGTAAAGGTGTATGAAAAATGTTGGGAGATAATTCTTTTTCGGTTCAGTATGTATGTTTAACTGCTCTGTTGGTCCTGCGGGGCGCAAGCGCGACTGCTGAGTGTCTTAGGTTCAATTCCCTGGTCGGCCAAAAAGTGTTATTGGGTTTTTCCATTAGGAATTTCTCAGTAGTAGGCCGGAGTTTGGAAGTTGGTGGTATGATACCCCAAACCCCGGGAAGCACGTTAAGCCGTTGGTACTGCGCTTGATCTCTCTCCGGTCGTGTCAGAGTGCCGTCCCATCGAACTTTGAGAGTAAAGGAATAAAGAGTGCATTTGTGCCTGCGGACACACTTGTGTGCTATATTATCTCCAGCACCGATGGCAATTCTCCGCTTATATAGCTCGCCGCGACCGAAAACGGTCAGGAAAACTATTATTATGATTAAATGAGAGGAAAAGGCAATGAAAAATAAATACACCGTGACTTTTTAGTAGTCGTACAACGGCAGCCCACTTCATGTATCCAATGACTACTAAACATTAATTTTAAAAAAAATTGGTATTTATGAGATTTTATTAATTTAAAATTAAAAATATTTTTCAGTATTATAACGCATTACGCAGTTAAAACACCCTGTTGCGAGCGATTATCTACTCGACTTGAGCGCTGGGTAGGTATGTCCTCCCGTTTGACACGTAAACATCATTAACAGGATGTTTCATAATTTTATTCTAATGTATAATTTATTTTTCTTTGTACCTATTATGGTAGGTAAAAAAAAATCACGCCTAGAGCTATTTTATATCGGGTACATTGAGTGGACCACCTTTGTAAGACGACTAAAAAGTCACGGTGTATAGGCATGGTTCTGATGCTAACATATGAAACCAGCATGAAATTGGCAGTTCGGAGGGTGGTGTTGGCAAAAAGAAAAGACATGACCGCTATAACAAAACTTGCGTATCATATGCACTTTTGTGTCGTGTTCTAGTGCAAAAAATCCTTTTCCCCTCTATATGTTGGAGTAGCTCGGTCGACGTCCAGTCTAAACTATATAGAAAACCAGTGCTTTATATGAATCGACTGCAAAATTACCACTGTGATTGACTAATATAATCATCAAAATCCCAAAAAAAGAATCCTATAAAACAACAACACGTAATCTACATCAGAATTCGATTAAAAAAAATGTCCATGAGAAACAATTCGCACCTCAGGGATGTCCCAACAAAATCCTAATTGTTTCATAATTAGCCGGGACATTGGCCATCTCGGGGGTACACAACTGGCGGGTATCAACCCTAACAGACACGCCCTGGATATAATATGGGTGGGTTTGGGTAGATCCCTTGATATCGCTTTTGAGGAAGAGTGCTTTTGACTTGTTTATTGTTTGGCAAATTATATTTTTTCCGTTAAAATGTGATAATTTTGGAGGAGCTGATGGAGAAAACGAGTTCAGGAATAGAAACCACGTTTCGGCAGGCGTAGTGTCGGGACACCCCCCACTGGATAGGCCGACGAGAGGCCTATGCCTATCAATGTTCTGCAACAGACTTAGTTGGTTGATTTATTGAGTAAATGCTATGTGAAAAAATTTCGTATCCAGGTGAAAAAATAATCACAGGCCTCCATAGCACGAGCGCGCGATGTAAACGTAACGTAAATACGTCGATTTTAAAATTAAAAATACTCGTTTCACATTTTATGTTTTAATTATTCTAAAAACTTATTCATATCTGTGGATGATACTGATTGTGCTTGTCGCAAAAAAGTACTAAAATGATATAGGATAATTGTATTTTCGATTAAAAAATCGCCGTATTTATGTTATGCTTACGACGCGCGCTCCGGTGTAATCGTAACATAAATATTAATAAATATGGAAGATGAATAAAAATTAATAAATATAAATATAAAAGAGGCACTAGACTCTGTAACCAATTTTATAACGAGACTGACGGCTGGGGGCGCATTTTATGTAGTTTACGCATGCAAACACAATATAATTTTTTTAATAACTTAACTCCTCTGAAACTTAACAAAACTGCTAACAGAATAAATATATCCAGACTTATCTTTCCATAACTAAACTGAGTAACCTCGTTTCCAATAAGTCACAAGAAAAAAAGAAAAACAGTACCCTTATCGGCGATAAACATTCACGACATACGAATGATGAATGCGTATGAATTTCCTTTGCAAAAAAAAAATAACGCGTTGATTGATACCTGTGTCGGAACACGTCTGTCGGAAATTCGTCATGAACGTCGGATTTTTTTACGTGTTCCAAAAACGGTACGGGGCGTTTGGATCTTTTTAATTTTGTTCCATTATTGGTACGCACGGCGACCAATCAAGCTATATAAAACTAGTTTATGTGGATCTCTCATTGTATTGGAAATCTATACAAAGCGAGGCCATGTTGTACTAGAAATGTGTAGTTTGAAGTGTACCTGCTCTTGATGGGATGTATTAATTGGAAAACAAATTAAATTGTTTTTTGTTTGGTATGACATTGAAAAGAAAAATATAAACAGCCAATAATGTTCTATCGCCTGGTACACAGGCCTCTCTACGAGGCCACACGTAAAATTTGGTAACGAACAGAAACCATTGTCCTCGAAAATAGGACATTACATGGTGTTCACGAGGAGCTCGTGGCTAAATAATAACAGACGCTCGGGGTCGATCTTCAGGTTAAGGCGCTCTTGCCTAGTTTGGTCCGTGGATAACCCATGACATACCGTTTTCGGAGTTTCGTCCGTGCCTCTGAAAGCACTTTAAGCTATTGGTTCCGGCTATCAGTTTGTAGATATTTAACAGGTTACAAGTAGTCAGTGGTCCAAAAGTCTGACAACCAGTCTTACCAAGGGGTTATCGTTCTACCCAGTACTAACTGGGCTGTGTACTTGTGTAGGTCCGACAAGTAGTTGCCCCTTGTAAAATACTGGTATTCAGCTGCATCCGATTAGACTGATAGCCGCCCTCAACATAATTGAGAAAAGGCTAGGCAGATGATATCCCCAAAATATAAAAGCTTGGCCATTAACCTACGTACCTCTTTAGTGAAATTGTTCATCATTCTACCCATCCGCAATAAATTGTTCACAAATAGAAAACTTCATTAAAACTCGTTAACACTCCATCTTTAACAATATTTCAATAATAACATTTATAAATTCCGACTTCCATTCAACACCGACTTTCAACTAACAATTGCATTACGAACGAAGTTTTAAACGACTTCTGAACTTCAGTATTTTCTCTATTGTTTAACAAAGTAACTATATTGTGTTACTGGTATTTAATCGGTAACTAATATTTGCTTTCACGAACGCTAGGCGAAACTTAAGAGGTAAAAGGGCCTGCGAGGAATTTGAAAAATAGGTATTTGAAGAAACTATTGCCGTCGCGTTGCGTCAAGCCTGCCCCCGTAGAGCTCAGACCGATTATTACAAAAATTTTGACGAGATCAACATTTCGTATTCCCATTTTTGATACTGGAAAACTGAGCCGATTTAATTATTTTTGACATATTTTTTTAAGAAAGAGTATATCTAGGTACCTATCAATTTCTTTTATTTTAAAACTTTTCGAATTTGACTAGCCCCATTTTTACGACCTTGATTAGAGGACTAGCGGCGATTGGTGGCGGCGATCTCTCGCGTCCGGCCCTGGTTCAAGCCATGGTCCGGAGCGAGAGGGTATGGGAAGCCGTCACCACCTTCTGGTGAAGCAGTCATGCTAGTGAAGGAGGTGGCGGGACGTGAGAGGGAAAGAACCTCACGTCCCAGCCGCCGCGGGAGACGCCCTGGGCGTCGGGGGTCACGTGGTGGCTCCCGGCCACCGTATGCGCGGGCCTGTGGACGGCGAGTTATGGGCTAGGTCGCCGTCCGGCCGTCTTATGACGACAGGCCGTGTCGACGGCGCGTTCGTGTTCCACGCGCGCCTAAAAGAGATGTCAGCAACCGAGTAGGGGTCCGCATGGGTCGATGCCTGCCAGAGCTGCGGGACTGTTCGAAAGAGACACCGTGGCCCTGGAACACAAAGGGCAAAGAAGGAACATGGATGGGCTTTAGTCAGTACAAGTCTGACACTCCCTTCCGCTCCACCCAGAGTGGGGGGGGGGGGGTCATTTGATGATATCCCATCCAAAAAAAAAAAGACTACCTTTAATCACGGTCGTAAAAATGGGGCACTATTTGTCCTTTTTGTAGGGTCATATTTTCAATATTTGAGGAGGTCCTGGCTAAATAATAACAGCCGCTCGGGTCGATCTTTAGGTTAAGCCGTGCTTGCCTAGGTTGGTCTGTGGATGGGTGACCGTCCATTACATCCCGAATTTCCTCCGTGCCTCGGAAAGCATGTTAAACCGTTGGTCCCGGCTGTCATTTGTAGATCTTTGACAGTCGTTAGGTAGTCAGTGGCCCAAAAAGTCTGACAACCAGTCTTACAAGGGGTATCGTATCCCACCCAGTACTAACTTCCTACTAACTGGGTTGTGGAGGTCAGATAGGCAGTCGCTCCGTGTAAAATACTGTTATTCAGCTGCATCCGGTTAGACTGGAAGCCGACCCCAATATAGTTGGGAAAAGGCTAGGCAGATGATATTTTCACTATTTATTTACGTGTCTACAGCAGACCTTGATTTTATGAAAAAATTATTTAATTCAGGAAGAAAAAAGAGGAATACATTTGTATTTAGAATCATATCCACTGTTCCCTCTTAAATTAATGGCCAAATACTATTGCACTACTTGAATTTCAACGTTTGACTTAACGCTCGAGAGTTGATTTTCGCTTAATGTTAGTTAAAACGCACTATGAACTGTAGAAACTGTTTGAGTGTATGGACAATAGGCAGAAGTTGTCGTAGGAATGTCGGGATCTCTGATTTATGGGCGTTTGACATAGTTGTTGGAATTAGGTCAATAGTTGGGGTTGATAAAGGACGTGTATTTATGTATCTAACAATATTGTATCATAATATCTGACTGCCTCGTATTCGCAAGTACGACTGCTAAGCATGAGGTCCTGGGTTCGATTCTTAGGTTGGGCAAAGTGTTATTGGGTTTTGCTATCAGAAATCTCTCGGTAGCAGCCACGGAGTCTGGATTTTTGCCCGGTTGGTGGCAATAGGCTTTCCCCCTATTACATGGAACTTAAAACACACATAACTGGCAAAATGTGGGTGTACTATTAGATACACCTCTGCCTAACCCTTCGGGAATTACAGGCGTGCGTGCGTTTGAGTTTGAGTTTAAGATTGATTTATTCGAATATGTAATTCTAATTAGGAATTTGCTACTTAGAACTATCTGGAAAACCGCAATATTTTAGAATATTGCTTGTCGTAGAAATCAAACTCAGGATATCTGAGCGTAGGGCTTAGTTGGGGCTGCGGGACTGTTCGAAAGAGATACCGCGGCCCTGGAACACAAAGGGCAAAGAAGGAACATGGATGGGTTTTAGTCAGTACAAGTCTGACACTCCCTTCCGCTCCACCTAGAGCAGGTGACCGGATGGTAAGTCATCAAATGATCCCTCATTTGATGACTTACCATCAGAAAAAAAAAGCGTAGGGCTTCGGAATCGACCATGAATCTACACGACCAACAATCATAATATATCTCCTTATATTAAATATAAAGTTTTAAAAAACAAGCAAAACCATTCAATGAAATCAAGAACTAAAGTACCAGGGAGGCATGACTCAATAAGAGATCAAGTGGCCACCAAAGGTTCCCAAATTGCCTCTGTTAAAGTCAATCATTAACAATTTCCCGCACATTTTATAACAACATTACCCTTCTAAAGTCCCTGTACGTTGGTTCGTTAGTACGTCCTGCGATGGGGGACCACTTCAAAGGGGACGTTAGTATGAAAATCGAATTATGGCCACCGTCTATACATTTACTTGGTGATACATTGTTATATTGTAGGGGACGCTTGTTATGGGCAATGTAAAGTGGTGTGTATGTACTTGAAAATATTATATTAGAAGCCTGGTGTATTGTACTGAAAAACACCCCCATGGGTATTGGTACATCTTAATATTTACCAACAGGAGTTGATAAACAAAAGGATTTTTATTAAAAAAGTACAGAAAATACGATTATTGGGTTTTTTACTATACATATATGCTAAGTTTTACCAACATCAGTTGGTAAATGTTGGTTTTGGGAACAAAAAAATAATATTTTTCTTAAGTATCTGGCGACTGACGATGGCATGCTGTAATTATAAATTGAATGACCAAATGGGCACGTGAGAGTCGAGATGGTCGCATTAACTAAGCTAGGATACCCTATCATAATGGGTTAGGTTAGAACTATGACCAAAGTCACGAGCGACCTGAGCGAGCGAAGCGGGCAGTACCGCGGCAGTAGCCGGCGAGCACCACATCCTAATTTGATACGTTTTTTCATGTCGCCGTCTTCACAATTTGTAATCGCTCACATTCATTCGCCCTCAACATTTACCGTGTCTCTGAGGTAAAATCTAAGACGGTAAAAGTTCGGCCATTATGAGTTGGTAATCCTTAGATTTTACTTAAAAATCTTGGGATTTACCGTAGTTCGGGCTTTTACAGTAACGTTTACATAATAGTCCAATGACACTTATTAGTATTTAAAATGCATTTTAGACGTTTAACAACGAATACTCACGATACGTAGCAAATCTGCTACGACGGCGTAGCGCGTAGTAATTTTATCGTAGCGAGTGCTACGCCGTAGAAAGAATACAATTGTGTCAGTACAGTCACGAGCGCCAATATGTATACAATAGCTATGTCTCACGAGAATTGCTTTTAAATTTAGGAAAGTGTATACGTATTGGTGCTCGTGACTGTACATCAGACTTGATAATATTGCCTTTTCCGAATCAAATATTAACCTAATCTGTTTTTGACCAAAACTTTAGAAATAACACTTCCAAAAACATCCAAAATAATCCTTAGCTCCTTACTCAAACTGTTATCCCATGATAAACCCGGAGCCCGGAACTCGGAAACTCGACAATAATCAAAATAAACCAAACATAAGTTTAAATTAACTTTATTAATCGGTAATTTTCCAGTCGTTTGAAGTTTGAGCGTTACATTCAGCGGTTGATCCCATCGGTATACTGCGGACCATTTGCGAAAACAACTCAACTACTTGGGGATAGGGTTACTAGATTAGTTTGCTTTTAAACGTAATATGATAGAGGTTGGCAACATGTCTTTTATTTATACAGGGTGTAAACGGACCCTTAACGAAGCCACCAACCAAGCATTCTGTACATCAAACCAAGTAACCCTGCGCAAAAAATATTGCTGGGAAACGACATTTTTTTTTTGGGGTGAAAAATCACGTTTTACGGAAAAACACAAGGTAACGCACTCTAAACATTGTGCTGATGGATCCATTGAATAGTGAACAGGCCATGAAAATATTAAAAGTGAACTTGTAACCATAAAAAGTAATATTTAAAACAGTTTAGGCATTCAGTAATACGCTGCAGTAAATTACAAACACACACTTTAATTGTAATTATTTCATGGAGTTTCTTGCCCATTCTTCTCCATAGAGATCTACGCCTTGGAAAGGGCAACTACAGTACTTTCACAAGTTATTATGCCTTGTGTCTGAGACTGTAGCTTCGCTTTCTTAGTTTTTCTGACATTCAAAAGTACCTGTAATGGTCTAATTGAAATAAATGCTTTGAGTTTGAGTTTTGTATTAGATAAAAAGGGTGTAAAAAGACCCTTAACGAAGCAGAAATGCACTTCTCGTCAGTGCGATCATTTTTTTGTTCCGGACCATACCTGGGAACCTTCTAGTTACGGAGATATTGGAGGCCAAAGTTCCAACTTTTTCACAAGTTTTTTTTTTTTAATACAAGTTTTTAATGTTATAACTTTACTTAAAATACCTAAACGGCCCCGTATAATACATCCATCAGCACAATTTTTTGAATGCTACCGTTAAACGTGATTTTTATCCATAAAAAAAAGTCGTTTCCCAGCAATTTTGCGTAGGGTTACTTAGTTTGATATACAGAATGCTTGGTTGACGACTACGTGAAAGATCCGTTTACATCTTATATTAAGTAAATTCGACCCAAAGGCGACACTATTCATCTCATTGTCAGTTTTAGGTAAAATCTATGACTGAATTATCACAAAAATAAGTTGGAAAGCTACCGGCTTCTTTAACTTATAATGACTTGAAGAAAACTCTTCCACCGTTAGTTTTCCTAGTTAGATTGAGGTCAGATTTCAGTTTTAGCAGATGCGGCTGAATATCAATATTATTTTTCTTGGAACTTTCAATTGAAATACTCTATAATACCGGTATATATGAAAACTTTAGTTCTAAACGTTTTGGTTTCCAGCAGTCTTTTACAAAAATAATAATTAAACTATTCTTCAATGAATTTCTGGCAGCGTGCTGCACCCTAGGCCGCATCATCTTCGCTTCACATCAGGCGAGTTGTGGCCAAACGCAACCCTAATTATTTAAATAAAAAACAATTAATAATGAAACGACCTTATATCCTTTACCCTTTCTTGGAACTTCACCCGAGGAGATACATTACTTCGTCTAAATTATTTCATCACCACTACTCTCAAAACGTGTGGAAAGCTACCTAAATTCAATAACCATAAATTCGAAGACTTCCACCGATCTGCACTGGTTTCACCTGACCTGTGTCCCAGGCAGCGGGAAATATATCTATCTATAATAAAATAAAATAAAAAGGCCTTTTATTTTACCACATTTTATTTATTTACACCTAACAAAATAATTTAATTGAAAAACAAAATTAGCCTAACATTTGAAGAAGCCTGTAATTAATTTTTGGGCAAAATTTGAACAGGATCTATGCAGTAGTTTTTGCGCCAAGTCGGAACATCGATTTGAATTTTTACGATTTTATTATAATGTATATAGATATCTACTAAAGACTCATTAAAAAAATAATATAATTGAAACAAAATATTTATACAGGTCCTCTTGTTTCTTGGGACTTAACATCACTGACGAATGTGGGTTTACCTCTTTCTACTCCCTCAGAGAATACACACATTACATAACACAGGTAAATATTCTCCCAGGTTCGCAAAAATAATTACTACACATTTCAGCCTACCTCCATTTAATACGTGTCCATCAGAAGCGTATATGTGTAACAGATGTAGAGATAATATGCCAGGGTTGTCACGCGGTTAGAAAAATACGGAAGGGACGCGGGAATGACGCAAATGTGCCGACAGTCGCATACATGTGTTATTGTATGTACGGTGTTATGTTGTTGACCCATGGATCATTAGGGTGAGTACACATATGAATCTCAAACGCTATAGTTACGAATGCTCGGACAGGATTCACCAACGAATGTATGCAGTGCCTAACAAAAACATCATCATCATCTGCCTAGCCTTTTCCCAACTATGTTGGGGTCGGCTTCCAGTCTAACCAGATGCAGCTGAATACCCGTATTTTACTTGGAACGACTGCCTATCTGACCTCCACAACCCAGTTAGTACTAGGTAATACGATACCCCTTGGTAAGACTGGTTGTCAGACTTTTTGAGCCACTGACTACTTTTAACGACTGTCAAAGATCTACAAATGACAGCCGGGACCAACGGCTTAACGTGCTTTCCGAGGCACGGAGGAAACTCGGTATGAAATGGGTGGTCACCCATCCACAGACCAACCTAGGCAAGCACGGCTTAACCTAAAGATCGATCCGAGCGGCTGTTATTATTTAGCCACGAGCTACGAGTGGATAACAAAAACGCGAGGAGTAATTCGAACCATTTTAGGATTGAAATATTCATTTCGCACATAACATCATATGTTTTTTGAATTAACTCTATCACGCTATCGTAGGTACTGAGGCCTCAGGTTCGATTTGCCACTGTTGCAAAGAATGGTTGTCAAAGTGTACTGAACTATTATATTTAGATGAGGCATGGTGTAGCAGCCAAACCAGGTGGGGATTCATTAATGACTCTGCCCTGGAGTGTAAATGTGGTGCTGCTCTACAAACAATGGGGCACTTAATATCGAGTCCTGCGTGTCCTGTTGTTTGTTCACTACAGGAACTGATGGACGCTACCGAAAGCGCCAAATTAGTAGCTCTGTTCTGGTCTGACACAATTTAGATTGCCATCGACACGCTAAGAAGAAGACTTAAAATGTTATAATAAAATTATTGTATAATATTTGTGACGCACGACATCCACGGTTGCTGCGTTTGAAAAGATCGATCGTACAGATGGTAGTGAGTCATTATGAGTTAATAAGTAGAAGAACATGAAGTCCGTCTTCTCAATCAACATCACTTTATTGCAGTTTATAATAATTGTACAGTACTGATATTGATGGCCGAAAAGTTCTGGAGTGGCGACTGCGAACCGGAAGATGTTGCGTTGGAAGGCCTCCCACTAGGTGGACCGATGACCTGGTAAAGGTTACAGGAATCCGCTGGATGTGAGTCGCACGGGACCGGTCAATGTGGCGACACTTGGGGGAGGCCTATGTCTAGCAGTGGACGTCTTTCGGCTGAAATAATGACGATGATGATGATGATATTGATTCTAAGCTACTCCCTAATTTTGATGATTCCTAAGTAATGCCACACTGAGCTTGAAAACACAAATTACTAACGTTGCTTAAAAAGCCGCTAAGTTGAAGTTTGACTGGATTGGCCACGACTGCCGCCCAATGAGCCGTGGGCCAAAATAACCACTTTCAGGAGCCCTGACACAGCCAGAAGGCGTCGCGCAGACCTCGTAGAAGATGGCGAGATGAGCTGGACAAGACCAACGACCAGTGATCCACATTGGCCCTGGATCGAAGTAACTGGAAGTCATAGGGAGAGGCCTTTGCTCAGCAGTGGGATAACGCAGGCTAACAGGATCAGAAACCTAAGTAATGAAACTAAATGTGACGGTGTGAAGGTCCTTTGCCGATACCAGCGTTTTGAGCTCGATGTAAAAAAGTACAACGAATAACAAACATGCCATCCACAAAAAACGCACGTTCAGCGTTCAAACGCAGATGTATCCGCGCCCTAATAAAGGACATCGCCTGTACCTACTAATAACGAGCATCGCACATACATTTTTAGGCTTCACTGGATCCAAAAAACGGTTGGGTCGAATTATTGTCATTACCCAGGTATGGAGGGAACATAAATGAATGAATAAGGTCGATGCTTTGATATAGCTGTTAATGGATGCTCTGGGCAGTGAGTATGACATAAATACTGGCTGTTTATTCTTTCTTGCATTTATTTTTTTATTGCTGCAGTGGTAGAAGAGGTTACATCTCTTTGCTTCCAGAAAATGCCAGTTTTTCCTCAAGACGACGAAAATAATGTCATAATGTGCAGTAGATAATAAAATTGATTGATCGTGTTGATCTTCAAGGTTAAGCAGCGCTTGCCAAGTTCCATCCATGGATGGGTTCTATGACCATCAATGACATACTAAGTTTCCTCCGTGCCTCGGAAAGCATGTTAAGCCGTTGGTCCCGGCTGTCATTTGTAGATCTTTGACAATCGTTACAGGTAGTCAGTGGCCTGAAAGACAAATAGTCTTACCAAGGGGTATCGTTTTAACTGGTACCACTAACTTATCTAGAAAACATAAAACTAGTTAAATCTACAAGCAACTTCAAAAGCACTGCAATCAAAGCGTACACGCTCGGTCACAAAATAAAACAGCTTAAAAATATAGGAAAAAAAAATCTTTTCTACCAAAATAGAAAACGATACTTCTAACTCGATTGGCCAAACCACTAGTTTGGTCTCCCGTATCTGTTTATTTTACCCCCAATATCGAGTAGAGCTTGAGCAAACATCGTTACAAAAATGAAGGAAGCCAAAAACACGTAGAGCCCGGTCAATCTGCAAATAGTCCAGCTATCTCGACCTCCCTGTCCCGTCTTATCCCCTTTTCTCATTTACCAAACTGGGAATTTTCGTAAGAATCTCAGAGGTCTGTGAAAGTTGGTCGCCTGTCGAGGACAGAGTAGCCAAATTGATTACACTAGATGGTTACGGATGACCAAATCTGTCACTAGAACAAACAAATGCGAGGGAGCCGCAGCTGCGACTAATCCCAATATTAACTACACTTATTTTTGGAAAAGATGTGGGCCGTTTATTGGAACGATGGTGTATCTATGCCTTGGCAACCAATTTACCTAAGTAATTCGAAAAAGGGTCTTGATCAAACTCGGCGTAAGTCCAACAGAATTGAAAAAAATGTGCTGTTTCCCACAGAAGTGCAATACCTACACGGTCAAACAGAATGTGAAGGGTGTATGAACCAGGGCTGCGGGACTGTTCGAAAGAGATACCGCGGCCCTGGAACCAAAGGGCAATGAAGGAACATGGTTGGGTTTTAGTCAGTAGAAGTATGACACTCCCTTCCGCTCCGCCCAGAGCGGGGAGGTCATTTGACGGTTTCCCATCCAAAAAAAAAAGAAGGGTGTATGAAACGGCCTCTGTTTTTTAATTTACCGATGAAACATTTCTGTGTGAGTGCGTTCAGAATGTTGTACTGAAGTAAACGGTTGTGCGACGGTGTCCTTTCCATCCTGTATTAAAAATTATCTTAAAGCGTAGTTCACTAAAATATTCGCTAAAGATCCTAACACACAAAAACACCACTTAACACAAAACCGCATGGTAAAATTCACATGAAATTTAATTTATTTTCGCTTCCCACGAAAGCTTTTAAATAAATTTAAGTTTGCCACAAGCTTTCATTTCGCCATGAAAGCTGGTAGGCTTCCGAGGTACCACAAACCACATGCTAACAGGCTTTTCCACTTCATTGCGTAAACGTGACGAATGCCACTCAATTCGGTATTACCACAGAGTATGGCATCTACTAGAACCAACCATTCGAAGACACGTTACCAGTACACGTAATCTCTTCTACTAACCATGAAATCTGTGTTGAATTCCCAGGTTTCCCTAACCTGGTACCTGTTGCAATTCATCGTCAGGAACTTCTAAGTACCAGCCCGTAGTCTGGAGTTGTTCGTAGTTGATCGAGGAGACTGCCTCGCAGGTCGAGTGGTCGCAATCGCGACTGCTGAGCATGAGGTCCTGGGTTTGATTCTCGGGTCGGGAAAATTGTGTTTGGGTTTTTCCATCAGGAATTTCTCAATAGCAGCCACGGTGTCTGGATATATGCCTGCATGATGGCAATCGCCCTCTATTACATGGCACTTAAACATAACTGGCTAAATACTGAATATGATCACAGAATCTCCGCGACGGTAGGTAACGTCAAGAGGCTAATGAAATTAGTGGCACCTGAGTGTTGACTACACAACTTCTGACATAGGCTCCCTTATGCAACAGAAGTGCTGAGATTCAAAGCCATCAGTTTCTTTAAATGTAATTGATTCCCTCTAGTACCTTAGTCTGTTGCCCGAAACTGACAACCAGTCTTACCAAGGGGTGTCTTATTATCTAGTACTAACTGGGTTTATGGAAGTCAGAAAGGCAGTCGCTCCATGTGAAATACTGGTTTTCAGCTGCATCCGGTTAGACTGGAAGCCGACCCTAACGTAGTTGGGATAAGACTAGAATAGAATAGATTTTTTTTATTTCAGACCGGAGTCCAAAGGGTTAGTAACAATTTTACTTAACTTCTAGTGTTAATAGGTTACAGACACAAATAAAAATATTCAATTAAAAGTCTTCGTGGAGCCGCATCCATTTCCGCAGCATCGGGGAATCCCTTCGATCTGCAAATACACTGAGAATACTGTTGGTAAGGCTAGACAGCTGATGATGGTTCCCTGGTAAACGGTGACGTGGTTGGTATGTATAAAAAGTCTTGATAGCGGCCGCAGATGCGTCTCCGTGCTCTGTGTACCAATTTTGATATGAGCCATGTTCGAACGTTTTCAGTATTTGTTAACGTAATTTAGGCATTTCTTTCGTAACGTGTCACTTTTTATTGGGTTATTCTTTGCTTACTTGTTTGCATATAAGATTGCTTTTTCTTCCCTCGGTGGAGTGACGATCTTTGCAGGGTGGCTGGTAGCCACTGGATGAGAGTTGCTGAGAATTGAGTTGAGTGGCGTGCGATTAAGGAGGCCTATGTCTAGCAGTGGACTGCTGTAGGCTGATGATGTTGATGTTGACTCACGGTGGAGTGAAGGTTATGAGAGGATTAAGAATTTGACTTTTTTAATACAGTCAGTGCACGAACAATAACGTTCCTCAAGGAGTATTAGCGCGACCAAACATAGTTATGGTAAAATCAAATAAACTGCTATGTTATAAAAGCAAGAATATATATGTCGGATATGGCACAATCGTCCAAGACGTCTCAACTCCTCCGCGATCAGATAATGACTGTCACCCTCGCCTCGAGCTGGACATCAGGGCTCTGTAGAAGCACGCTGTGTTGTCGGTAGACTGGTTAGTAAGTTGCGTGATGTCACCACTGCACACTGGCATGCTTTCAAATTCATTTTATGTCCGTACTAACGACCGGATCCGACATATACATTTAAAAAAACAGTTTTTTAACGATCCGTTTCCGATGAAAAACCCACTAATAACTAAAAAAAATATTTACTCTGATTCCAATTCACTGCATTTTTCAAGTGGAAGTATATTGGCTATCTCGCCCTAAAAGCATTCATTTTCTTTCAAGTACTTAAGTAGCTTCTATCTTACACTCAGTAGTAGGTAAGTACATAAGAAAGTAGAGAGAAAAACTCTTTCTGAATATTAAATATTCTTACTTACTAGGGAAAATCATTCAATACCTAGTTACCTACTCAGATAAAAAGGCAGAAAGGGTGTTACCACATTAATCGATCGATGGTAGAATAGATAAGCCAACGTCGGTCGACAGTTTCTACTACATCAATTGATCGATCGTCGTCATTTCAACCATCGATCGATTGGTGATCGGCGATCTATTGATTGGTGTGGTAACATCAACGACTGCTGCATCCATTAACCGTTTCGATCTTTCACACTCTATCGTCGCTTGCACACATACGTGGTTTTGCCGTGAAAAAACCACGATTGATAATAAAATCACGCCCGTAATCCCCGAAGAGTTACAAATGACAGCCGGGACCAACGGCTTATCGTGCTTTCCGAGGCACGGAGGAAACTTGGATGTAATGGGTGGGCACCCAGCCACAGTCCAATCTAGGCAACCTAAAGATCGATTCGAGTGGCTTTTATTATTTAGCCACGAGCTCAAATCTATAAAAATCAAGTGTTGTTTGGCAAAACTCTAAAACAGTGAGTGACGAAACTACAATGTTAGGTAAAGCTACGCAGTAATTTAAGAACACACGTTTAGGTGGTACTTAGCTGACACGGTGGAGCACACCGTGGAGGTCTGCCCCGCTTGGGTGGAGCATCACGGTGTCCTCGTAGTGGCGATTGGCGGCGGCGATCTCTCGCGTCCGGCCCTGGTTCAAGCCATGGTCCGGAGCAAGAAGGAATGGGAAGCCGTCACCTCCTTCTGCGAAGCAGTCATGCTAGTGATGGAGGTGGCGGGACGTGAGAGGGAAAGAACTTCACGTCCTAGACGCCGCGGGAGACGTCCTGGGCGTCGGGGGTCACATGGTGGCTCCCGGCCACCGTAGGCGCGGGCCTGTGGACGGCGAGTTATGGGCTAGCTCGCCGTCCGGCCGTCTTATGACGATAGGCCGTGTCGATGTTCCACGCGCGCCTCAAAGAGATGTCAGCAACCAAGTAGGGGTCCGCATGGGCCGATGCCTGCCAGTTCTGCGGGACTGTTCCCTAGAACACAAAGGGCAAAGAAGGAACATGGATGCGTTTTAGTCAGTACAAGTCTGACACTCCCCTCCGCTCCGCCCAGAGTGCCCCCACTCTGGGCGGAGGGAGTGCTGTCATTTGATGACTTCCCATCCGAAAAATAATAAAAGGTGTGGTACTTAGCTGTTCAGCAATATAAAGCTAAAACCTAACCACGACAAAAACGGCCAGTAAAAATGTACAAAATGTAAATAATATATAAAATACCTATTCAGAAATTCCAGGTTTTGAGCTCAACCATAAACAAAACGGTAAATAATAAAATAGATAATGGCAGAGCCTAGTTATTTAACTTTACTTTTACGAGTTGTCGTTGGACATTAAAATTTGTTTTTTGTACATCATTAAGTCATGTACTGTTTTTCAGGGTTCTGCTGCCAAATGGTAAAAAACGGAACACTTATGGATTCGACCTGACCGTCTGTCTGTCCGTATGTAAGTTATAGCCATTTTACTCGGACACTGTTGGCACCACATAGCCGAAATTTGGAGAGACACAATTTATTTTTGAAATAAAGTTTAAATTCTTTTCAATTCAATTTTCATATTTTTTAAGTAAGGGGAGAAAAATTATTTAGGTTTTTAGAACGTAAAAAGAATTTTGAACAAAAAACGTTTTCAGTTTTTAAGATATGGGACTTTTTGGTGAAAGTGCAGCAGTATTTTATTAACATACTATAAAAACTTTAGTTATTCTGTCGAGTGTAAATTGACATATGATTTAGCGTTAAAAATATTGTTATTATATTATTTGGTGCTACAGCACCCTTTGTGTGTGAGTTCGACTCGCACTTGGCTGATTTTTTATTATTTTCACGCCTGGTGGTCACATTTTTTATAAATAAAGCCTAATGTTTATGATGAACCTATTAGTGTTTTAAAAAGTGGTATATTATTTACTATTTTTTTTTATTTCCATTACTTCATTTATTATTAAATTGAATTAACTACATATAATTATCCTATTTATTAAATATATTTACATTATATACAGACTACAAATAGAACTAAACTAAAGATTAAAATAAGACTAAAAGTAAGAAAATATAAACATCTAAAAAACGACGACAATAGGGCATTTAGGCGACAAAGTACTCCTCCGCATCGCTGTCATCTGGAAACGTGCCCAGAAGACTGGCAGCATTGCCACGCTAAATGGCAATGCTAATTCTTTGGCCAAAGAATTAGCATTGCCCTTATTTACTTAATCATGGTATTATTAATACAAAATTCCGTCAAAAGATAGTCCGGGTCCTAGTACCTATCAGTACATATTTTTTATTTACCTGATGCATGACGTAAATCAAAATAGTTTGATGTTTACAATTACCAGTTAATTTGTCTACCGAATATTAAATATGTTTTTAAACTTTTTGTATGTCGGTCGATCTGACTGTATGTTTGCTTATCTGTTTAGTTTCGGCTAATCTCCGAAACAGCTGCACCAATTTTGACGGGAAATTCACTGGTAGGTGACTGATGTTACCAGGAGTAATTTAGGCTTTAATTTTAGAAATATAATTAGGGTTTCGTGCAAAAAGTTTTTATCCTTGAAATAACAAACAAACAAATAACAAACCACAAAACACAACAAACAAATTCCGATTCAAATAGACTTCTCTATTTGAATCGGAATTTGTTTGTTGTGTTTACACACACATTACTTCTAATGTGTTTAAAATAATTGGAGGACGAAGGTCACTGGTCTGTTACCGTTGCGACCTTCGTCCTAACTACGAACTCGAACTAGCTGGTCTAGTGACAAATTCTACCAAACATTAATTTCATTAGATAAAAACTACAACACCATTCAACGAAACACCACAAGTCATCTCATACCTGCACTACTAAACACATTTTAATATAACCCTTGCAATTCCACCCCTACAGCCCGTAAAGACTCCCGAAAGTCATTACCGGGATAACTTACCGGTAACCTTAACTACATTTACCGTTATACCGGCTAAATTAAATTCCTGTTCCTTGCTTATATAACAAGTTGGGTGATATATCGTCGCTCGGAAGCTGCGTACAGTAATCTTGTTGGTTTTAGCTCTGGAATAATCTTAGTGAGGGTTAAGATGTGATGGTTGAGTTGAGGATTATTTTGATTGGAAATTAAGAGATTTTGAAGTGTTATGACTTAATTTTGTTCTACTTTTCTTAATGAAAATTAAAATATGGAATTATTAGCTTATTCTGCAACTTCACCCGCGTGTAGTTCGATAATTATCCCACGGGATTTTACTACCGGGATAAAAATTATCCTATGTGTTAATCCAGGTTATAAACTATCTGTGTGCTAAATTTTATGTAAATCCGTCTAGCATTTTTTGCGTGAAAGAGTAACAAACATCTATACATTCTCACAAACTTTCACATTTATAATATTAGTAGGAAGTAGGATATGTGATGTCAAATGTTATGATGGCTCAGTGGTCACTCATTGGTCAAGGCCTCTTCTCTCACCCACAGCGCGGTTGGTTTACTGTCCTATTGTAATTTTACTATGATTTCGCTGCTTGACCGAACACCAATACATCGTCTTTAACGCCTCCACACGATCACGCGGACGAGCAGTGTTGTTTGAGACTCGTCAAACTTATACTAAAATAAATATAATCCTGAAATCACTACTTCTTCTTGAAGAAGTGTGGTGATGAACGCTTATCTCAGCTCATCGCCTAGATGAGAAGAGGACTTTAGAATGCAGAGAGCAATAGGCTGGTATTACTATTGAATGAAATGTCCATACGTCGTTGAAGTTCTAACAACACGTAAGTCAAAAATAGTAACTTTAGAGGAGATTGAAAAAACTACATAATTATACCATGTAATGGTACAATCCCATTTTATAATTTGCGTTCTCTTTAAATTAGATAGAAACTTTGCTTGTTTCTGCGATTGGCTGAGACAACGTGTCTTCCGGTTTTCTAGCAAACGGCATCAAAATGTCAAAAATGATTTACTTCAACGACTCATGGCTAATTCAAAGAGAAACTGCTACAGTTAAAATGATAATAAACTTATACTGTCACTTACGGGATATCTTCCGTAATTGTTCATTATTTTGAGCACCCGATATTTCGGCGCTGTAACAAACGCCATGATCGCGGGTTGACTTAAGAATGCGGATGCGGATGGATATCCCGTAAGTGACATTATAACTTTAGTTGTAAACCGTGAAAGCTGAAAACAGTGTTTACAATTATGATAGTTTTAATTACTTGACAAACAGACAAAGCTAACCATACTTTTGAATTTAGAAAGTACAGGAATGAAGACCATGAATCGCAATGAGCTGATAAAAGAAAAGAGGATTAAGTAATTAATTCCATTCTCGGTAGAAGCTCCAATAATTTCATAGAGCTATGTAGTATGAAAGCTATTAACTATGCTCAGAGCTTTATTTGCAACTTAAGGTCCTCTCCTATATATCTCTGGTTTATTTTACAATCAATAAATCTTACCACCATTATAAATGCGAAAATTTCGATGGATCGATGTTACACAAACACGCCAGAACGGCTGAACGAATCTGAATGAAATTTGTCACAGAGATACATAGTCTGAAATAGAACATAGATTAGTATCTACTTTTTTTTCTCACTCATACATATGAAAATTTTCACGCGAACGAAATCGCGGGCTGGTCAAATTATTTGACAGGAAACTCCAATAATAGGCAGAGATCCTAGCAACTGTTATTTTAAATTTTCTTCATTTTTCTATTATCATACTTACTTTTGTATTTAAACCACAATTCTGAAGGCGAAGGAAAATTTACCCAATCGCTACGCACTACTGGTTTTTATGTATCTCTAGACGCTACGGATACAGCAGTAGAATGGGGACTGCAGCACTTCACGACTACCGACGTCTGCAGTCTACCTTGGGAAATATGAAAAAAATGTTCCTTTATAATGGTCCAAGATCAAGATGCAAGCAGCCAGCCCAATCATTGGGTCGCAATTAATCATTTTTGTATGGGTTCATGCAACCAATACGACATTTTATTTGTGTCTGGGGGATGTTTGGTCCATACGATTAGTCTGACTGGTCGCAATAAGTACTGAAATAGTTCCCTAAGTACCAAATATAAAAATTAAGACTCGGACTACAAATAAAGTCACGTAATTTTTCCCTAGCTTTAACGGGTCTGGCAGAAACTGACGCGAACGGAAAGTGTCTGGCAGTTTTGATTATTATTATTTTTTATTATTTTATACAAGATACAAAAGTTAAGCACTCAGATTTTTAAAAAAGTGGGTAATATTTTTACGTAACTTAAGCACCTGAAACCTGAAAATTGGCCGTTGGCCCAAACTAGCAGATATGCATACGTCTGTTGTACATACTATAACTACACGATCCCACTCCTTTTTATCAGAAAATAAGTAAGTTATTCGCGGATATGAGTAAACAAAATACAAACTAAGTTGATGGTACAAATACTAGAAATTTTGCTTCAAGTCTATTACCAGAACTCGATACCGTTGTCACAGATAATATAATACTACGTCCGTAGTCAATTTCAAATGTCTTCCTGTGGATTTTGCAACGTCGCCATAGAGACTTGCATAACACGTCAAGGGGATGAAAAGTAATATGTTCTACCTAACCCCATGAGAAAATGGCATGAGTTTTGTTTTTATTCACGAGGTACATTAAAGCAATAGTTTCCGAATATGACGAATATCTTAAACTGGGTTGTAGAAGTCAGATCGGCAGTCGCTCTATGTAAAATGCTGGTGTTCAGCTGGATCTGGTTAGCCTGGAAGCCAACCCCAACATCGTTGGAAAAAGACTTGACAGAAATTGCTGGTATATGTTCTGAAAAAATTCGTCATAAACTTGTATTATTTATTTATTTATTTAAATGGTACTTCAACGATTTACTCACTAAAACATAACAAACATAACATAACATAAATCACAAACTATTTTAAGTATAGTGAATTTGTCAGTTAGTGCACAGCACTCGCAGAATAATAAAACGGCAACTATGAAGATAATTAAACAGTTAAAAATTAAAAATTGGCTATGTTATACAATCAGCCGGTGGGAAATACAGAATTATTTAACAAAAAAAATATGTATAAATATGTATTTTATATACTACTGTAATCTGAGTTTACTTGAATTTACACGTCCGCCCATACACATTCATCATTCATCATTTCAGCCGAAAGACGTCAACTGCTGGACATAGCCCCCCCCCCCCCCCCAAGCGTCGCCACATTGACCGGTCCCGTGCGTCTCGCGTCCAGTGGATCCCCGCAACTTTTACCAGGTCATCGGTCCGCCTAGCGGGAGGCCTTCCAACGCAACGTCTTCCAGTTCGCGGTCACTACTCCAGAACTTTCCGGCCCCATCGGCCATCCGTTCTGCGAGCATATGCCCTGCCCACTGCCACTTAAGTTTGGCTGTTCTTCGGGCTACGTCGGTAACCTTGGTTCTCTTACGGATTTCCTCATTACTGATTTGATCACGCAAGGAAACTCCGAGCATAGCCCTCTCCATTGCCCTTTGGGTGACTTTAAGCCTTCTGATGAGGCTCATTGTAAATGACCACGTTTCGGTCCCGTATGTAATCACTGGCAACACACACTGGTCATAGACTTTCGTTTTGAGACACTGCGGAAAGTTGGACGAGAAAATACCACGCAGGTTCCCGAACGCTGCCCAGCCGAGTCGGATTCGACGATTAACCTCTTTCTCGAAGTTAGACCTACCCAACTGAACCGTTTGTCCCAGGTAGACATAATCGTCTACAACTTCGAGTGTAGAGTCTCCGATCTTCATAGGAGTGGGTGTTACATGGGCATTCAACATGACTTTGGTTTTGTCCATGTTCATTTTAAGAACCACTCTTTCGGAAGCTCTACACATTCATACTACATTATATTCATGACATGGTGACTATTTCATGAAAAACTCATTCAACGGGATTAAATGTCGCGAATGATATTGTAATCAAAATACAACCTGACACTGACCTGCAATTTGCAAAAAAATTTAAGAAAATTTGAATTTCGCCGCCTACCCTGGAGCTTCCACCTTAAAACATTTTTGGCACAGAAATTCTGCTTAATAGCAGAAAATAGTTATAGTGGTAATACCGTCCAGGATTAACTCTTTCACTAGTAACTCTACTAGCAATAAAAGTTTATGTTTTCAAACTTAAACGAATGTTTATCACCCACTTGAGTTGCGAAGCAGGCCCCGTAAGAAATACCCTTAACTACAGCATTCTGACTTTTAACTTTAAAGATCGTAAAAAAGAAAATCAGTTTCGTCGGGTTAATGTCAGTTCGAGAGCAGCGGTGGCCCAGTGGTGGCGGCCCCGACTTACGCACAGTAAGTCGTGGGTTCGAATCCAGGCAGGCGTACTATTATATATACTTAATATTACTTTGTGTAATTAATGTCATTACCACTGCTCTCAAAATGGTGAAGGAAAACATCGTGAGGAAACCGGTATGTCCTAGAGCCATCCATTCGAAGACATGTGACATCTCACCATCCAACCCACACTGGGCCCGCGTGGTGGATTATAGCCCATTCCCTCTCTAGAGAGGAAGCTGTGTGTCCCAGCAGTGGGAACATTATAGGCTGATTATGCATTGTCAGTTCAGTAATTTTTCATTGAAAAGACTGATCTTAACTGACGAAACAGTCTCGTTAGTTAATCAATGTTTTTTTATCGTATTATCTGTTCTCATTGATACACCGATATAACAACGAACAAACAGAATAATTGAAATAAGATTAAATTAATAAGACATTATCCTAGCCTTTCACCAACTGTGTTTTGGTCGGTTTTCAGTCTAACCGGATGCTGCTGAATACCAGTATTTTACATGGAGCGACTGCCTATCTGACCTCCACAACCCAGTTAGTACTGGGTAAAACGACATCAGACTCGATGACAGACTTTTGGGCCACTGACTACCTGTAAGGACTGTCAAAGATGTCCAAATGACAGCCGGCCCTACGGCTTATCGTACTTTCCGAGGCACTTAGCAAACTTGGTATGTAATGGGTGGTCACCCATCCACAGACCAACCCAGGCAAGCGCGGCTTAACCTGAATATCGACCTGATAAGAAATCAATCGATTGACCAAATAAAAAAGAAGCTTATTCATTACATCATAATTGAAAGGATCTATTCTCCTAATGCTGTCATTAACACTAGAAACGGGATATTTACCATGTTTACTGAGTTGTTTGAGTTCCCGATATTTCATTAATCATTATTTACATCAAACATCATCATCATCATTATAATCTTATTTAATTTTTTTTTATAATTTGAGTGACCTTGAAAGTTAAAAATCTGATATCTCCCGATGCTGTGCTTTAAAACTTATAGAAATACAGTATTTTAACTGTAGTCACGTCTGTAAAAATCGTGAAATCAGCGAAAGCTGCAAATTACGTATACGGGCTCTTAAAGATATAAACGTTGGTAATGATTCTAAAATCGAAATAACTCGTTTAATGGTCTTCAAAGAGGAACATGAAAGTAATATTTCAAATATTCTACGGATTATCATGTTCTTCCAAACTTGATAAAGACTTTTCCCTCAAAATGTGGCTTAGAACCGAAATAGAAATCATTTTATTTGAAAGCTGTTATGTAGAGATTATTATTAAGATTGATATCTGCTTATTTACAACTGTCTGTATCCGAAGAGATGACGTATTAAAATCCCGAAATTTCGTAATAACTATGACTGAAATACCGACGTACAAAACAACGAAATTCAAAATACCGAAAGTTTTAAATGCCGATACCCTTTATATCGAAACATAAAATACCGATGTCCAAATGACCGAAAGGATGAAACCCTAAATAGACGAAATACCGACGGATTAAATCCCAACGAGCGGCGACATAGTTCCCGCGATTACTCATAGATGGCACTACAACACAGTTTCAGTTTACTCCGATCAAATGGGTTAGGTTAGGTTAGAACTGTGACCAATTTCGACGTAGCGCTCCCTGGCCGCTGCGGCGGCAACGCTCGCTTCGCTCGCTCGGCTCGCGCATAGTTGGTTACAGTTTTAACAAAACCGTTTTTATTTGGTCGGAGTAAACTGAACGTGTACGTATTGCTTGTCATTGTCTTAGAGATTTTAGGCTTTTGAACTTCGGATATGGATCTTCTGGATATTAAGTTTTCGGGCAAATGAACTTTCGGGATTTAAAACTTTCGACCAAACAATCATTCGGCATTTAATTTTTCGGGATTTCATCCATAGGTATTTTAAAATACGGTCTTTTAAATTTCGGTATTGTAATACGTACCCCCGAAGCGCCACCAACGTTACCATATTTTTTGACGATAATTTTATACCTACCCCTTATCAATCATCAACCGATAGTGTCCAACTCGCAAGTTGTAGGCCGTTATCCCTGGGCGACCTGTGCTGTAAGAAATGACAAGCGGTATTAATCAATTATTTCATTATAATTTCATCCTGGAATGTTTCCAAACCACGGTTTGTGATAACCTCATTCATTCTTCTGTCCTTTCATCTTCCACTGGTTCTTTCTAGCCATATCATCTTTAACACAGTCCACCCAGTATTTATTTAGTATTCCTCTACTCTTACAGCCATCCATATAATTATATACCTACTCTAAACTATCCACACACATGAGTGATAAGGACAACCTATTGAAAAAATAATAGCAAAAGCTACTTACACCAATCTTCTATAATATTTTTGAGGAAAATTATTTCATTTTCCTCATACAAAAGCATAAAAGATATTAAACAAAACAGCATAAACAATTCAAGAAAAAAACTCCACAGATAAGCCATGAGCCTTCAATGATTACATGTTTCACACAAACGAACCCCACAACTCACTGCGTGTGTACACAACACACACACAAACACGTAATCATATGTGTTAGTAATCCTAGGTTATCGAAAGCCTTATTTAATTTATTTTTTTATCTATAATCCCGTCGACTTTTTTCTGTAGTTGGGATGGAACACGTAAATGTAATTTGTTTATATGTTTTAGTTATATTTTCTGGAGATATTCTCTTTAAGGTTCTGTGGAAAATGAAATTGGGTAGACACTGTTTGTTTTAGTGTAAAACCTTAATAAGCTCAGTGATAACTTCACTTTGAAATCATAACTACCTAAAAGTCCTATAGTTTGTTTTTCTCTTCTTCATCATATACATATTTTTGTAAAAAAATAAAGAAGGAAGGCACGACTGTTTTACACAGGGTGGAAGGAACACCGACCCACAAACGGTTACCACATATTCATTACATCATTCAACCCCCTTACATAGAAATTTTGCATCGGATTTTTTTTGTTAAACCACCTTTTTCCTACAATACCTACGGTCAAAATGTATGAAACGGCTGTTTTTTTTATCTAAGTAATTTCTATGAAGGGGGTTTAGAGTAGTAGCAGCCTATAATGTTCCCACTGCTGGTACACAGGCCTCCTCTCTATGAGAGGGAATGGCCACCACGCGGGCCCAGTGCGGGTTGGTAGATGTCACATGTCTTCGAATTTTAGGTTCTAGGACATGCCGGTTTCCTCACGATGTTTTCCTTCACCGTTTTGGGTTCAGAGTGATGTATGGAATACGTGGTAAGCTTTTGTGTGTCGGTGTCATTTCTACCCTGTATACCCTTATGAAAACGCTTCCGTATATCGCGACATTACTAGAGAGAAATCATTTGTGTAGGTGCGGTCTGTCAATCCCATTGCTGCAACTTCGGTTCACAGTTTTTTTTTTTTTTTTTTTTCCGGATGGGAAATCATCAAATGACCCCCCCACTCTGGGCGGAGCGGAAGGGAGTGTCAGACTTGTACTGACTAAAACCCATCCATGTTCCTTCTTTGCCCTTTGTGTTCCAGGGCCACGGTATCTCTTTTGAACAGTCCCGCAGCCCTGGCAGGCATCGGCCCTTGCGGACCCCTACTTATTTGCTGACATCTCTTTGAGGCGCACGTGGAACACGAACGCGCCGTCGACACGGCCTGTCGTCATAAGACGGCTGGACGGCGAGCTGGCCCATAACTCGCCGTCCACAGGCCCGCGCCTACGGTGGCCGGGAGCTACCACGTGACCCCCGACGCCCAGGGCGTCTCCCGCGGCGACTGGGACGTGAGGTTCTTTCCCTCTCACGTCCCGCCACCTCCTTCACTAGCATGACTGCTTCGCAGAAGGAGGTGACGGCTTCCCATTCCCTCTCGCTCCGGACCATGGCTTGAACCAAGGCCGGAGGTTCACAGTTCATGTTCTAATTCGTAATTGTATCTTGATACGTCTCAATTTTTTTTTTCTATCATTAGGTATACACGCTTGTACTGTAATTTGAAATTCGATGACATTTTTTTTAACTTTAATTGCGGGTCCAATCGACAAAAGAAAACAAAATAAAAAAGTAAATTAGTAAACTCATCCCGCGGGTCCCAAATGTGTGGCACCAGTTGGGTGGGTTCCTCGGAATGGAGGTCCTGGCTGTCATTTGTAGATCTTTGATAGTAGTTACAGGTAGACCTTGACTCGAAAGTCTGACAACCAGTCTTACCTCGGGGTATCGTATAACCCAGTACTAAGTGGGTTGAGGAAGTCAGATAAGCAGTCGCTCCATGTCCAATACTGGTATTCAGCTGCATCCGGTTAGACTGGAAGCCGACCCCAACATAGTTGGGAAAAGGCTAGGCAGATGATGATATTGTATAATATTTTATATCGTGGTGACTAAAACACCTGCCCCCTCAGCAAGTCTCCCTACCATCTACCTGACTAGCTAATAATTTTAACACTGCATAGACTATTCTATAATTATTGCAACACCTTTCTAACGTCAACATCTCAACCGATACTAAGACGAAGTAACTTCCTCTAAATCACCGGTACCGACGACCCAAAAGTATACGATTCCTCTCAACATAAATTACGAAATTCCGCCTAGTATGTTGCCGTCGCTCACCTATGCGCTTTAATTTCCAACCCTCGAGCCATTCCTTCTAATTATACCCACCTTTAATTAAATCGGGGTAGATAAATTCTCGTCTAACCGTAAAGTAGTGTGGTTAGTGCACGCTTACGATTTAATTTGATGTCGTGAGTGTTAGATTGTCATGTCGTGACTCACGAGTGTTTTGTGTTGTCTGGTTTAGTGTGTCTTATTGTTTGTTGTTTTGTCTTCTTTAGGAAATAAGATCTGGATATCGGATCCGGTCTTTAGTACGGCCATAAAACGAATCGCAAGCGCGCCAGTGGTAACATCACGCGACCTGCTTACCTACCAACACCTAAAGCATGCTTCTACAGAGTTGTGATGTTTTAAGCTAGTATCGAGGACGACATTCAGTCTGATCGCAGCGGAGTTAAGACGTCCCGAAACTGTACCCGATTCGTTGTGCCCAAATGTATGTATATTGTTTTAAATTGTAATTTCGAGATTTTTTTAGTGTAATATAAGCAGTGTATAGCACATAGTGTGTTTTCGTTGCACGAGACGTATCTTCTGTCCACAGGATGTACGAGTCCACCGAAATAAATTCTGACAATCCGACGTGTATATCATGTCTTGTTCCAATGGGTGTAGGCATACACTACAAAACATCAACTGCCACGATCTTTACACGCACGCCGGCTACTGAGCATGAGGTTCTGGGTTCGATTCCCAGGTTGTCAAATTGTTACTGTTTTTTCTATCAGGAATTTCTCAGTAACAGCCACGGAGTCTGGATCTGCAACCGGTTCATGGCAATAGGCTCGCCCCCTATTACATGAGACTTAAAAAAAACTGTGTGTACTAATAGGTATAGCTCTGCCTAACCCTTCGGGAATTAAAAGCCTGATGTGATATTATGTATGCTTTCAGAATTACTAATAATTTCTTTAACTTTAAAATTACCGTAATAAACTTCTCTTAAGCTCTCATAAAATGTAAAAAAAAACATATTCTCAAACGGACTAAACTTGCCAAATTAAAACTTTAAAACCACATTCTTAAAAAGTCACGTCTGCAAGTAAAGGGTTCCGTATGTGTAACGACTATGTTAAATTAACATGCACATGGTGAAACTTGTCTGTAGATAAGCTTTTCCTAATTAAGTTGAGGGCGGACCCTTTTAAAGCTCATTAAAATTAAATGTTTGCAGGCAACACTGATGCTTGATTGTTGGCAACATTGGGAGGTTTGTGTGACTGTGGTTGTTTTGAGGTTGATGTAATTAATATCACGTATGTACCTGGGACGTGTAGGTAGGTATAATAAATAGACTTCTTTTTAATTACAAGCTTTTATTTAACTTGCTTTGTTTAGTACGTATTAGTCAAATCTTGCAACTGAATTTCAAACCAGTTCTCTTCATCTGATTGCCCTGAAATTTGGCACACCCCTTTGGTTCTGGTGACAACACATTTTTATGGCAGATATTACTTGATCCTGCAGCCAGGATTGCTTCCTCACGAGAGAACTCCTCAACGGTTACAATCACGGAAACGAAACTTAGTATACGAGTTCAATCATCATTCTCCTGCTCTTATCCCAATTCATTTGTGTTCGGCGCAGCACGTCTTCTTCTTCCATACTTCTCTATTACTCTTCATCTCAGCAGACACCTCCTTTCTTGCCATATCATTCTTTACACAGTCCATCCATCGTTTCTTTGGTCTTCCTCTACTCATATACCCATCCACATACATACTCAGAACTTTCCTCACAACATTTTCCTCATTCCTCATAGTATACGAGTTCAATGTTGATTGATAAACCTGAACGGATTTAAATAAATAATTATGTATTTAAATAAATAATTTAATTATTATTAAATAATTCTAAGGGTCTGAATCTAAAAGAGTTGCATACCACACACACACACATAACACTGGTTGAAAAGGAAAGCGACAAGAAAAAAAATATTCATTTATTAGACAGCGGTTTTATATGACGGAAACTGACATTGCATGTCAATTTACTACACTCGTAGGCATTCTTGGAAATAAAACACCCTATGTTTATATTATTATGTAGGAGGTTTCGGTGAATTTAATTACAAGTTACAGCCTAATTTGAATATAGTGAGGCACAGTCCCAGATACCAGTCGGTTATTTTGTTTAATAAGTTGCCTATACATATAAAAAGCGCTATCTACTCAAGCTCCTTTAAAAAGCAACTAAAAAGCTTCCTGTTGAATAGGTGCCTCTATGCTGTTGAAGATCTATAACAAAATTCCTATGTTGTTGTTGTTCCTGTGTTAATGATAATGTTGTTGAACATGATAGTTTAAAATCTTAATTCCAAAGTTGTATTTATGAATTGCTGTAATATTTTAACGTATTTTTGTTTTTTTCTTTTCTCCTTTATAATTTCAGATACAATTTATTGTTTATGAATAAATGACTAATGACTAATGACTAATTATTTACTATGTTTTATAGCTTTTTTTTTTTTTTTCCGGATGGGAAATCATCAAATGACCCCTTCCACTCTGGGCGGAGCGGAAGGGAGTGTCAGACTTGTACTGACTAAAACCCATCCATGTTCCTTCTTTGCCCTTTGTGTTCCAGGGCCATGGTATCTCTTTCGAACAGTCCCGCAGCCCTGGCAGGCATCGGCCCTTGCGGACCCCTACTTATTTGCTGACATCTCTTTGAGGCGCACGTGGAACACGAACGCGCCGTCGACACGGCCTGTCGTCATAAGACGGCTGGACGGCGAACTGGCCCATAACTCGCCGTCCACAGGCCCGCGCCTACGGTGGCCGGGAGCCACCACGTGACCCCCGACGCCCAGGGCGTCTCCCGCGGCGACTGGGACGTGAGGTTCTTTCCCTCTCACGTCTCGCCACCTCCTTAACTAGCATGTTTTATAGCTTCACATTGTATACACAATTATGGAATAATGGTTGTATACAATCAAATGGTTCCTTGTCCGTGTTTACATCTTTTTGGAGCTGACTTTACCACAAATTTTGATCTACTTAAATCTATTTTAAACCTTCAGTAACCCCTCCCTCATCGCAAAACCGTAACTTCTAAGTACCAGAATGTTCTATACAACCTCAACCTCTATGTAACATCTTAACGGGGTACTTAAACCGAAGATGTGAATGAAAACAACATTGTGTACCATAAAATGGCTCATTAACACTTGTAGGTGGTGAAATCCTTGATTTTAATTACAAAACGGAGGCGGTAATGTTAGGGGTTACAGTCATATCTAGATTTGAATGAGTTTTTGGTTAAAATAGGCTTCAGTTTTCAGTTTCTTGGGTATATGTATTTAGAATATTTTAATTTTGTAGAAGCTGATCAAGAAGAAGCCTAGGAGGAGCTCGTGGCTAGATATTAACAGTCACTCGGGTCAATCTTCAGGTTAAGCCGCGCTTGCCTAGGTTGGTCCGTGGATGGGTGACCGCCCATTACATACCGAGTTTCTTCCGTGGCTCGGAAGGCTAGTTAATGCGTTGGTCCCGGCTGTCATTTGTAAATCTTTGACAGTCGTTACAGGTAGTCAGTGGCCCGAAATTCAAACAACCGGCCTTACCAAGAGGTATCGTATTACCCAGTACTAAATGGGTTGTGGTGGTCAGCTAGGCAGTCACTCCATGTAAAATACTAGTATTCAGCTGCATCCGGTTAGACAGGAAGCCGACCCTAACATAGTTGGACAAGGGCTACGCAGATGATGATGAATAAGAAGAAAAGAAGAAAATTGGCGTTCTTTGATGATTTCTGCTTTCACATATTTTAGGGCTCAATGAGACATCACCTAACCCGCGTGCGTTCGTGGTGGATTGCAGCCACTGCCTCTTCCTCAGAGGAGGCCTGTGCAGGAGAAACTTGATTTATTTGAAAGTTATCAAAAAAAAGAGTAAATTTTTAACTGCCGATACTTCTCACTTAGAAACCAGGGTCGTCCAAAAGCGCGTTGGGTTGACGATATCGTCAAGATCGCGAGAAACGGGACGCACAGAACAGAGAAGAGTGGCAGAAGAAAAGGGAGGCATATACCCAACAGTGATATTATGATGATGACTTCTCACTCAAAGTCTATTATTATTATTAAACGTTTATTTCAGATTAAAAACTATCCATAGCACAAAATTACATACTTAATTAAATTTAAAAAAAAAAATATCACAATACTATTACAATCATATCAAATAACACAATTATTAATTATTATCAAATTTTTAATCTATATCTAATCGAATTACAAAATAAATAACAGAATGTCTTGTAACAAAAATTTATAATAATAAATCAATCAATCGGCTTCCCCTAGACACCATCATCATCAAACTTCTGCGCTAGTTTGCCGACATGTAACGTCCCAACATTATGGTCATCCATCGGATGGATTGGGCAATCAGCAGTCATCTTCAAGATACCGTTGCTGATGACTCTCACGCGCTTAATAATAGACGCGACTTTCTTGCAGATAATCGAATGAAAGCCGTCTGTGCGCGCCTCCGCAAACATTGCAGATGCACTGCAGTAACGAGACAGCCGCAACAGCATCCTGAATATGTTAAATGCCTGTGATCATCTTCCGAATCACAAACATTAAAGGATATTACTGCTCAGAGACTATATCGATGCCACACGTTTTCTTCTTACATTCTTCCTTGCCAACAGTCACGCTATCATCCATTTCCATTTCTTCACAATTTATCCGTCTTCTTTAGCTTTTCTCACCCTCTCCATCTATCCGCATTCTTTAATATATATCACTTTTTTAGATACGTTAATCCCTCCTCATCATACTCATATACCAAACCAACCTCTTGAAAGAAATCTTTTAAGCACCAAATATCTTTCTTACACGTGTAAGCGATTATTGTTCATCTAATACTAAATAAGCTAGAGATCAATTCCCAAATACACTCGCGAGCAAATTAATCGATTGACGTCATAACCGCGCAATTATACGTTTAAAAAATAAGTATTTATTTAGATTAATCGTATGACAATTAAAGGAGGAGCTCGTGGCTAAATAATAACGGCCGCTCGGGTCGATCTTTAGGTTAAGCCGTCCTCGCCTAGGTTGGTCTGTGGATGGGTGACCGCCCATTAAATACCGAGTTTCCTCCGTGCCTCGGAAAGCACGTTAAGCCGTTGGTCCCGGGTGTCATTTGTAGATCTTTGACAATCGTTAGGTAGTCAGTGGCCCAAAAAGTCTGACAACCAGTCTTACCAAGAGGTATCGTATTACGGTATCAGGACAGTAGCGCGAAAGACATTTGCGCGAAGGACACTTGCGCGAATCCACATGCGCGAAAAGACATATGCGCGCATGGACTTTTGGGCGATTAGACTTTTGCGCGAATGGACCTTTGGGCGCATAGACAGTTGCGCGCATAGACACTTGAGCGAATAGACTTATGCGCGAACGGACATTTACGCACAAAGACACACGCGCGAAAGGACTTATGCGCGAATGGTTAGGTTAGGTTAGCTGTAGAGTAAACATAACACTGAGGTTCTTCTAAATCGGAATCGATTGATTAATCTTTTTTGTACAAAGTAACAAGAATGTTCTATACATCAATATACATTTGTAATAATAGACATTAAAACAACTGAATGACCTTAAAAATCGACATTAATGAAACCCAAAAGCTTGAACAGAGAGTAAAATTATTTTGTTCAAAATCGGTATTGTAAATCGATTAAACAATAATTATATCTGGCAACACTATTCATGGTAGATACGAAAAAATAATTTGACATGTCTCTCGGGCAGTGTTGCCACTTCTCTCGCTCTATCTCATTGAAAATAAGAAATAATATGATGTTATGTTTACTCTACAGATTAACCGTAGCCAGTCGCGAGTAAATCTAGTCGCGGAAGTGTCCTTTTGCGCAAAAGTTCATTCGCGCAAGTGTCTCTGCGCGCATGTGTCTATGCGCGTAAGTGTCTATGGGCGCAAAAGTTCATTCGCGCAAAAGTCTAATCGCCCTAAAGTCCATACGCGCATATGTCTTTTCGCGCAAGTGGGTTCGCGGAAGTGTCCTTCGCGCATATGTCTTTCGCGCAAATGTCCCAGATCCTCGTATTACCCAGTACTAACTGGGTTACGGAAGTCAGATAGGCAGTCGCTCATACTGGTATTCAGCTGCATCCGGTTAGACTGGAATCTGACCCCAATATAGTTGGGAAAAGGCTAGACAGATGATGATGATGTATGACAATTAAAAGCTTGATTAATACCTAAGCTTTAAGGTAACACCAATAAACTCACGCCCTTTTCCTATGGGGTAGGCAGGAACCACGAACGCCACCTGCTACGATCCTCACATACTCCATTTGCATCGTCCACGTTCATACATCTGGTAACACTAATATCATATAAAATATTAAGTAAATATTCTTTTATTTATGCAATTTAAATAGGCTGATAGGAAAATTTACTCTTTACGCTACCCACTACTTCCAGTACGAATCACCCTATAAAAAACTCCGCGATTAACGTAATCTGTGGTTTATTAGAAACTATTGATACTACGCTAGAAGAAGCTGCTCAAGTTGCAACAAAGAGTCAGTCAGCGAACCGTCGCGCTGCCCAGCTTCACTGACAGACTGGTGTCTGCCAGTGAAGTGACTGGAACAGGCCACCAACGTTGGTCTTAAGAGAGGCGACCGTTTTTTTTTTTATTTTATTGTAAAAAGGTCCTGCTCTTAACCTCGATCACGCCTGATGGAAACCGATGGATAAGGTCCATAATGGAATGAGTTTTTTTGTTTTAAAATTGCTACGGAATCGCCACCTGACGAGTGTTAATGTGCAGCAGGAGCTGAGGTATGTTCGAAGTGTATCAGCGAGTGGACACTTAGAAGAAGCGAACTATCTTACTACAAAATGCGCGCTACTAGCTTGCGTCAATTTCGACTTAAGTTTGGAATGTAGTTAAAAAGGTTAAAGAGAATAACGTTGACCTTTCACAAAATAACCAGCTCATATTATTAATCCTTTACCTGTTTGCGGATCATCAAGCGAGACCTAACAACCTTGGATTAACTAAAACTTTTATACCCTCCAAACCTATTTCACCAAATCAACATCAGAATTCAGGCGAGCCTACATAATCCAATAAGTAGATCGAAATATACCTAGCTACCTATACCAGTAACGATATACGCCAAAAATATTTTTGTCTCCAGGTGAAATAAATTCATGAAAAACATGAAGAACAAATCTGACAAAAACATGGGGATCAAACTGAGCGAGAAAATATTCTGGAATACTTTTGTAACTCCTCGGCGTATAAGTTGTCTGAAATCAAAGTTTGTCATCGTTTGAAAGCTATTTTCATGGTAGCTATGAAAATATTTATGACTGGGTGATGCCCGCGACCTCCGTTCGCGAGAAATTATTAAAAAAAAAAATATTACTTCCCTTTTTGAATCGAATTTTATTACCAATTTCATGGGTATATTTTTTTTTTGCAGCGAACTCTAATTCATAGCATATGTAACTCCATAAAACATTAACTATCTGTTAGTAAAAGTCCCGTCAAAATCGGTCCAGCCGTTTCGGGCATTAGCCGTTTGAATCTGATTTTGTGAAAAATGTCAAGGGTTTTTATTGTTTTACATGGAACCCTAATTCGTATCAAAAAATAAAAATAGCTTAAGTTAGACCTCATAATATCAGATATCTGCCAGTAAAAGTCCCGTCAAAATCGGTTCAGCTGTTTTGGAGATTAGCCGGAACAAACAGACAGACAGACCGACAAAAATTGAAAAAAGTGTGTTTTTGTTATTAGTGCCGTATATATTTTCGTATGCATTCAGTAAAAAGCTTTTATTTTGATATCACAAACAGACACTTCCATCATATTATTTAGTTGTATAGAAAACGATTTAATTATGGTCATACTATGTTGTATTTGCTTTGCGCGCATGCAGGTCGTAAAAAATCCCACCGTAACGCACTACCGGGATTAAAAGTATCCTAGTATTAGTAAAGTTATAGTGTTTTCAAACACCAACTACTTTCAGCCGTTGAAACAATGTTCACCATAGAATTTCCATTGAAATAATAGTCTTTATGGTAATTTATATGTATACAGCGTGCACCAGAAAGGTGTGGTCATATTTCAGGGTGTGATTCAGACCATCAAACTGTACAACTTTCTCTATGGGACCAACATCGAAATCGCGAAAAAACAGTCATCTGTTCCATACATTAGAGTCGAGTAAGTATTGAAGTTTTGTACTGAGCAGCTGTTTTTTTCGCGATTTCGAGTTTGATCTCATAGACGAAAGTGGTTCATTTTGATGGTCTGATTCACACTCCGAAATTTGATATGACCACGTACACGTAGTATATTAGCATAATTTGATTAATGTATGATTATAATAATTTAGGAATATCGAAGGCGATTACGTCATATTATTATGTAAAAGATATTAAAATCAAGATAATGCTCAAAGCTGTCAGAAGTTTAATATTAATCCTTCCAAATTATAACACTTAAGAAAATGGCTTGAAATTTCATAATTATGATATACCTATTTATTTTACTGTCACGTTTGTTTCTAATTTATTATCTTTAATTAGCAAAGACCACATGGCTAAATGGCTCTTAAGAGCATTGAACTAACCCCATGTCGTAATAGAAGCGATCGGTTGGCGAATATTTATTTGTCGCATTAATTTGTCACTTAGTTTGTTACCCGAACGCACCTCAGACTGGGCACGTTGCGGTCTGTCAATAAAAAAATTAATGCAATGATCGCGTATTTGCGCAACGTCGTTTATATTACTTTACGGCTAAGTTACTCAGCAAATTATTGACACATTACCCTATAATCCCCCGATCAATATGCCATAATTAGGTCGGTCTATAAATCCAAATTATACCAAATACCTTGTTCCCCCACCTCCCTTTTGGACAATATCCAGGCCAGTATTACCGTATGCAAATAGCAGCAGTAATTCTACCCGTGTGTCTACCAGGTTATTATCATGAGGAGCAGTTCCCCTTTTTATGGAGCCATCAAAATCTTAAATTTAATCAAGTTCGGATGGCTCAGCCGCTTCTACGGGTGAAGATTTCGTTGGAGAAATTTTTCCGAAGAACTGGGGTCGGGAAAATATTTTTTGAAAGACCCTAGTTAGGTGAGCATAGAATTCAATTCAATTTTTGGACGAAAGATAGATGTTATAAATATGAAATTTATAATTGTGGGGGCCTATTATAGGCAACGTAACTTTCTATTAACAGTAGTTATGGCAACTTGAATTACGAGTACCTTGGAAAGTTCGATGTTCAAAAGAGCTTTTAATGGCCTTATTGAAATAAATTATTTCACTTTGATAATTGAAAAAGTCAACAACATATTGTATAAGCTAACAATAAGCTCAAGGCAATTGTTGAAAAATGTTGTACTAATAACGAAACGATTTGAAAATGATTGACTCTTGTGTGCCCTTTACAAATTCAGAAAGAAAACTAATCGAGAGCTCGTTAAACCCGTACCCCGTCGTATATGCTCCACGTAACCTAGTCTCCTAAAGACACCTATTAGACCCCAAAGCCATTACCAACACGTTTAGACAATACCTTATTTTGATGATTACATTTTGATTAAACACAACTTTACCGTAAATTTTCTTGGTATCATACCTCAGTCATCTCTTAAGACGCTCATGGGAATAGATGAGAATATTTCATAAATACAGTAGAGAAAAGAAGCGTGGAATACTGACATTGTTTTTCTCAGAGGTTTTTACCCTGGGGACGCGAAAGACACGTTTAATAATAATTTGATTATTCTCGTCGGTGTACATATTGTTAGGTCGGCTGTTTTACGAAAATATTCTAGATTACGTTCGAATTTAGAATGTTCCACTATGGAACTGTGTAGAAGAATCGAGAGTAATCCTAGAATGTTCCACTATTGAGCTGTAAAGAAGATTCGAGAAAGTTCCGCAGCTTTCTGGATCGGGTTGGTCTGCAGCGGTTGGGTGTGCGGGAGCTGTCAGACTGATTAAAGTAATACAATGAAGCAAATTGAAGTGAACTACAAGTGCTATATCTAAGTGAATAGTGACTAGTGGTGAATCTGTGATTTCGAAATAAGTGTTTTGTGTTAAATAAAAATATTTGTTATGTGCGTGGTAGTATTTTAATTTAACCCACACGTACGCTCGCAACAATGTAATAAGTAAAGAAGAAACTTCGTTACAATATTCTGATATAAGAAATTTCTCGTGAATGTACAATCTATTTCGATGCCAAGTAATAGTGTTTTAAAAAAGCTGGAACACCAACGGAGTCAACAGCTCGTCGCATGATGTCGTTTATGTTCACG
This sequence comes from Noctua janthe, assembly GCA_910589295.1. Taxonomy (NCBI): domain Eukaryota; kingdom Metazoa; phylum Arthropoda; class Insecta; order Lepidoptera; family Noctuidae; genus Noctua; species Noctua janthe. The sequence goes on from OU342573.1 coordinate 14,270,847, forward strand.
CAAAACGGCGCGCACTTCGGTTGCATGACAGGCTGTGATCTCCGAAGCGGTTGGAAGCTTCACCACAATGACAGCGATGAGGACAACAGCAGGCGGCTCCTAGGCGTAATGAAGCAACGAGACGGAAGATCGTGTCGTCGAACAAAGTGCCTGTGCTCAACGACGGCAGTGCGTGAAGATAAACACTCGACTCCCACTTACCCACAGCCAGCAGACGCGCCCGCTCAGCAGTAGTAGCAGACGTGTTCAGGAAATTGTGCTGAACTACTCTGAAGAGTGGCTCATCCCACCGTCTCTGGGAAAATTTTTTCATCAGGACATATTCGGGCAGGCGAATTTCCAAGCATCAATAGCCTCGAAGACGGTACAACAAAATCAATCAGTTTTCGATCTAAATATTTTATAAGCGTTCAGAATTTCTCAAGATTTGATTTAAGTAAAATTCTTTCGAACTCGGGATTTGTATTAAGAATTTCGCATAAGTACAACGGTTTTTGTAATGTAAAAAGTAAAGTTTTCTAAGAATTGAATATTGGAAATGTTGTTAGTCTATTGAATTTATTTTCGACACGTTAAACTTAATCTTGCAGTTTTTCAATTCGATTTTTATATATAATATGATTAATGTGCTATTTTCTTAGAATACTAATTTTGTGTTGCGGTCATATTAAATGCCCTCTACAAAATTTTTTTTAGTATCTGCGAAACCTGAATATAGTTTAATCAGAATATGTAACTGAATCGATTCCAATCATTTTTAAATCATGTCATATTTTGTCCCAAAAATATTTAAAAACGGTTACAAGTTGGTCACCGAGCGACACTACCTATCGCAATCATTTAGGTACCTATTGACAAATTATTATTATCAATGAGCTCAAGACGACGCTGGAGGCGCGCGCGCGGTGGCGCCGCATGGTGACCACGTTTTTGTGGGGACAACCAGGTAACAGAACAAGCTTATAACTTTGTGATTTTTCATGATACAGTTTTGAAATTTTGTACATAGATTCTTTACATAAAAATACTAGACACGTGTTTCAGGTTTCGTATATACTAAAACTAATGTTGTATAAGCCAAGGAGATGGCGGGATGAACTCGACTCTTTTCACAAGGATTGGTGAACACTGGATAGGGATAAGTGGAAGGAGGGAAGGGAGGTATTTTCCCAGCAGTGAGACACAAATGGCTGATAATACTCGTAAAATAATAAGCCATGGAGCCCAAGAAATAACAAAAGATTTGCTTGCCAATACTGTAGTTACTTCAAAATTGTGTGACAAACACGGTTTATTATAATGGGTGTAAAAAGGTCCTCAACGAAGCCAAGAGGCACTTATTCTCCCCGTCATTGTTCTAGACCATACCTGGAATCCTTTTAGTTACGGAGAAATTGGAGGTCAAAGCTCCGACTTTTTCACAAGCTTTTTTTAAATATAAGTTTTTAACGTTTACTTTAAATACCTTCACGAGACCACGACCCCCATACTATTCAAAGTTTCCATCAGCACAATGATTTGAGTATATTACATTGAGGCTTACCGCAAAACGTGATGTTTCACCGAAAAAAAAGTCTTTTTTCAGCAATATTTTTTTGCGTACAGTTACTTAGTTTGATGTACAGAATGCTTGGTTGACAGCTTCGTGAAGGGCCCGTTTACACCTTGTATTTCATCATCATCATTCTCTTGCCCTTATCCCAATTCATTTGGGATCGGCGCACCATGTCTTCTTCTTCCATACTTCTCTATTAGTCGTCATCTCATCAGACACCTTGTATTTAAAACTGATTAACATTTCTAGACAACCAGAACCCATTATTTGGATAACAAAACGAACAAAGCTTAGAAACGACATGTTAGCGACACACAAGGAAATAAATACGGAGGTAATCTGCCTGTAAAACGTTTTCAATGAGTAAATTTGTATTTTAATCTGGGGCGAGATGGGGAAGTGGAAACGGTTTAGGCCTCGATTCCGTTGTTTTGGAGGGCGTTTCTCTATCCTACTCTAACATATACTAAAGTTCTATAAATAAGAGGGATAGCAGATGTGTAATGCAGGATTAGGAGTTAAATTTGTTGCTTTGTACACGGTCCTCATGTATATATATTATTCTGTTTGACATGCTGGTTTAATGGTCGAGATTATTGTACTGTTACAAATTAGAATTCGATGTTTCCGTTTTCAATTTTGGTAATTGGGACTGTTTTCTGGTTGCGCATTAATGTTAGTAGATAACTGTTCTGGTGGCATAAACACTGAATATAATATCAATGGTGGCTGAGAGAATGTCATGTTCACTCGAATGTCTCGCTGATGGTGGCGGGTGTGTCGGGTTATTTCGTTCCTATCAATATGGTTGAGTTGAATGGCGCTGATCCATGCGTCATGTTCGTGAACGGGCGCTGTCAGTTGGGACTGGTCATCTCTTAGCTGCCACAGTTTATTTTAATTATTTTATATTTAAATTGTCGTTTAATCTTTTATCTCAACATGAATGATGTAACCAAGACTTAATAACAATATTTTGGTTGAAAAGAGTGTCCATGGAGTTTCTTGCCCATTTTTCTTCATAGAGATCTACGCTTTGTAATGTGTAACTACAGCTTCGCTTTTTTTTGTTTTTTGAAATTCAAATGTGTAAAAGCTTTGAGTTTGAGTTTAAATGTTAAAACGGAAAAACTATATTAAAATTCTCCTGTGAAAGTCAATTACACTATTAAGAAAATATTTATTAAGTTTAACATGTGGATGATAGAAATACGAAATCGGCAAACCTAAATTTGTTTATTTAGTATGTTAATGAAAAACAAAGTTACTGCACTTTCACGAAAATGAAATGAAATGAAAAAGCGTTTATTGGTGGTGACCTAAGCGTTAAAAAAAATGCTTCTTCTACCAAACTAAAGTAAAGCAGTTTGTTGGCAGATGTAGCTCCCATATACAATATTACCTACATTTTTATGTAACTACTCGTAGATACTTTTCCATCAATAACAATAATAAACATTAACTATAACTAAACACTAATATTTTACTATATCACAAAGGCAGACTAGTAGTGAATTGAAACGCCACTACGCAATTCAAAATGCTATCAGCATTAGCTAATAACAGCCTAAACCGCGCAATGGCATTTCAATTCACACCGGTGAAGCCGCGAACATAAGTTAGTATGTCATAATGTATGAATCTCTATTTATGAGGCTTTGACAAAAAGACCCGTATCTCAAAACCATGTTATTTTTTTTACATGTTATTTTTTTTATTATTATTATTTTTTTAAAAAACGTTGCCCCACACTAGGAATTTCTCCTGTATCATGGGTGCGTTTACAAACATTTAAACTAACATACAAAAACAGCCAGACCCAGAACAACTACCTGTAGGCCATACAAATATTTGTTCCGTGCGGGAATCGAACCCGCGACACGAAGCGCAGTAGTCAATCGCTTAGCCACTGCGCCAGCGGTGCCGTCAAAACTATTAAAACTGTACTGAAACTGTGTGTGTGTATTCTTATTTTCGTTGAAAATTCTTTTTACGTTCTAAAAACCTAGTGTTTCAGAACTTTCCTCCTCTTCCTTTTGAAATTAGAGGGGATGGGACACGGTTTTACGGTTTTAGAAGCGAATATCTCATCAACCATCGACTTAAGAATAAAAGTATTTGAGGAATCTCGATATAATCTTTTAAGAGCTGTCGATAGACATCCCACACAGTTATATAAGTAGAATATTTTATTTCAAGCTTCACTTTTATGTAAGGAAGGCCACGCTATTTTTAAATTCTTAATTTCACTTTTGGGTTCATAGAAAGCACTTGCTCTCCAAATTTCAACTGTGTAGTGCCAACAGTTTCGGAGTAAAATGACTGTGACATACGGACGGACAGACAGACAGACGGACGGACAGGACAAATCTATAAGGGTTCTGTTTTTACCATTTGGCAACGTAACCATAAACATGAATTTCTCACTCGTTATTCTTACAGTTCTACGTTTCAGTACGATCAACAAGCTTCACCTTTTTGACTATCAGAACACTTTACCCCTTTATAATGCAGAGGGCATTTGTTTAAAGTATTATTATTGACAAATATTTTATAGAAATTTGGATAAATGACACTAAAGTCTAAAATAAAGTTCAGCGCACAATTTTTTTTAAACGTTGTCCCAAACTTGCAATTTCTCTTGTATCGTGGGTGCGTTTACAAACATTTTAACTCAAATTCACAAACAGCCAGATCCGGAACAACTATCTGTAGGCCATACAAATTCCGTGCGCAGAACGAACCAGCGACACACAGCTTAGCAACCAGTCGCTCAGCCACTGCGCCAACCGTGCCGTCAACTATGTCGATTGTTAAAGATGACCAGAATCACTTCCCTCGGTTACAAGATTCTCCAGACAGTTTACCGGTGAGTGGACCTTAAAATCTCTGCAAAATGTCAGAGCCAGTCACATGAGGTCATCAATTTTACTTTAGACCCACTTGAGAAACGTGTTGGATAGAATATTTCATATCGTCTGTTAGAATTTCTCAAACGTACAGACGTTAGCACATCATAGCATAGCATAGCATAGCAGCAGCCTATAATGTTCCCACTGCTGGGACACAGGCCTCCTCTCTATGAGAGGGACCTCTCTAGCAAATCACGCTACTGCAATCTGTCAAATTTCTTTAATAGATTTTCAACTTTATCGCCAAAGCATTAGGTTCTAGGTTGGTTGGAAAAATTTTACTGTTTCGGGTAGCTTGATGTGTTGGCGTCTGTACGTAAAATTCTGTGGAGAATAAGCAAATGTGGTATGGAAGGTACATTGGATATGCCAACCGGTTTCTATCAGTTCGTAATGACCAAATTTTTGCTAAACAGATCTATTTATTTTAAACTCTGAAATATACGGAAGAACGTGTCATAAATAATAACTATTTTGAAACACATAATCCTGGAAATTGTTCATGCATTATAACATTTTCCTAAAAATAAAACATATGTGGGACCTCGTTTATCTGGATGATTTATTTTACAATGACTGTTGTACCGAAAAAAATACTGCTGATAAACATTATTACTATATATTATGTGGTTTACAAAATGTCGCCGCCAATAAATAAATATTATTTCGAATATCAAATTCTCACGCTCTATTTGTCTGAGTGCACTATATTAAGGGCCCATTCTAGGAAAATTAACAGTGCGTCGGAATATTCGCGCAGGCATACAATGTTGGGGTGCGTTGTCAGAATTCCTCCTCGTGTGCTTGATGGCTGCCGGTCCCTCTCGATACGTCTGGAGGGAATAGCAGTTGCTGGGCCGGTGCACCCTGGGCGTGGGCAGTATCCTTCCCCGAGGAATGGGAAGAGATTCTTATTCCTCGGGGAATGTTACTGTCCATGGCTAATATTCTGACATAGGAGGGGTCCATCTTGGACTTAGGGGGCGTTGCTCCGTGTGACCCTCTGAAAAGCAAAGGGCACAGCGGAGGAGCTAGGGCGGGCTCGGTGTGCACTTACCCTGCCTCCGAGCAGACAGTGAAGGATGCAGTCCTTCACTGTCCCCGTCGATATCGTAATCCCACCGTCGAAGTGTCGTGGAACACGTCTCGCGGCTTCGATTGGGACCGAGGGTCTTGGCTTAACCGCCCGGACCACGAGGTAGAAAACCTCTATAAAAAATTACCCCGAATCTCAAGCGGCGGCGCACCGCGAGGAGATGTATGGCTGACTGGTTCCTTTGGAAAATCAGTCGCTAGTGCGAACCACTGCCGGGCCTGGCTATGGCTTATCTGGGTACAGGGGGCACTGCCCAGATGGACTTTTTATTGCCCCCATACTCGTGGGAACAAAATGAAAAATATTTTAACCCAAAAAACGGCCGATAACGGCGAAGGAAGGGAGGAGAGGGATGCGGGGTCGGAGTCCGGCGCCGCATCCAGCGATGTGAGCGCGGGAGGCTCAGAGAGCTCCCAGCGCGGGAGGCCCGGGGCTGCTGCGGGGAACAGGGAGTTCCTTCGCAAGCGGTCCAGGCCGGTAGGCGACCGAGAGTCGTCATCAGAGGGGGAGCTGGCTTCGGCTCGCAAGATCCCTACCAGCAAGCGTGGCGGGATCCGCGGCAAGGGGAGAGGCCTCTCTGCCACCGAGAGGTCGGCACGGCTTGCCGCGGAGGCGCGCCACCCGGGGGTGGTTGCTGGTCACGGGGTGGCCCGTTCGGGCTCCTCTGGTGGCGAGGCGGGCGCAGACGGCGGCTCCGAAGCGGAGCGTAAGGCCGGGCTTGCAAAGGAGGTGGAGGCGGCGCTGAGGGCTGTCTCCTACAAGCAAAAGCCCTCCACCAGGCAAAGGGCTATACCCTCAGCGGTCGCCTCTATCATGGCGGCAGCGGAGGCAAGATATGCGGCGCCCCCGCCAGACGGCATGGTCAAACTGCGGGCGGAGGTCGCTCGACTGACGGCCGCCACGGAGCTTCTCCAAGAGGAGAACAGGAGGCTCCGAGCAGACTTGGCCAGTCTGCGTGAGTCCGGCTCTCGCGTGGCGCCCCAAAATGGCCAGCAGCGACCAAGCCAGGCCGTGCCGGTGGAGAACCAGGTCCTGAACCTGGTTCGGCAGGAGCTGGCTGCCTTTCAGGCGCGGTTCTCCGTCCTGGAGGGCATTGTTCTGCGCCCCCCCTTGGTGGCAAACAAGGCGCCCTCGGGCCCGAGGGCGGCCACATATGCGGCTGCAGCGGCTTCCGCACCGGGGCCGTCCAGCCAGCCCTCCGGCAGGGTTACTTCGGCTCCCGGAAAGCTGGCTCCGGCTAAATCGGCCCCGGTTGGGGGGGCGGCGGCCCTGAGGCAGGGCAAGGCGGCGGTTCATAAGAAGGGCAAGGCGGCGAATGTGCCAGCGCTAGCCGCGAGACAGCCGCCACCGCCGCCCCCCCCGGCCCCTAAGCCATCCGTGGCCGAGACTGGATGGCAGGTGGCCGGAGAGAAGCGAGGGAGCGAAGGGCGGCCAAAAAGGCCAGGAAGCGGGAGCGGAAGCGCCAAGAAAAGAAGCGGAATGGCGCTGCTAGGCTCAGCGCCCCGAAGACCGCAGCTGTAGTGATAACACTACAGCCGGAGGCGGAAAAGAGGGGCGTGACCTATCGCGACGTGCTCGCTAAGGCGAAGACGATGGTGGATCTCGGGGAGCTCGGGATCGCCGGGGGCCTCCAGCTTAGAGTCACCGCAACAGGGGCTCGAGTGCTGGAGATCCCCGGCGAAACCCGTGGCTCGTCCGCTGACGCTCTGGCTGAAAAGCTTAGAGCGTCCCTAAATGCGGACGAGGCCCGAGTGTCCAGGCCCGTCAAATGCGCAGACCTGCGCATCCTGGGTCTGAACGACTCGGTGACCGAGGAGGAGGTGGTGGCCGCCGTCACCAGGACCGGTGGGTGCCCTGCCGAGCAGGTCAAGGCAGGCACCTTACGTCCGGACCTGTCGGGCATGCGAACCGTAAAGGTAAGCTGCCCTGTGATGGCGGCGAAAGTCATTGTGGAGGGCCGAAGGCTCTTGGTGGGCTGGGTTTCAGCGCAGGTGAAGCTGCTGGAACCCAGACCTCTGAGGTGCTTCCGCTGCCATGTGGGGCACCACGTGTCGGTCCGGTGCACCTCGGAGGTGGACCGCAGCGGCCTGTGCTTCCGCTGCGGCCAGCCTGGTCACATGGCCGCGGCTTGCTCCGCCGCGCCGCGCTGCGCCGCATGTGCGGCAGCTGGCAAGCCGGCCGATCACCGGGCAGGGAGCAAGTCCTGCGGTACTCCCGCCAAGGCCAGGGGTAAGGGAAGGCCCTCCGCCACCACCGCCAAAACCCCCACCGTCGCCACCACCGCAGCCGCCGCCACTGTCGCCGCCACTGTCGCCGCCGCTGCCGCTACTGCTGCAACTTCCGCAGCGGGGCCCTCGCAGGGGGCCCGGGAGGGGGCTGAAATGGAGTGCCAGTAACGGCCCCATTACGCCTTCTCCAAGCGAACATCAACCACTGCGCCTACGCTCAGGATCTGTTGCTCCAGAGCATGGCACAGTGGTCGATTAACATCGCCGTGGTCGCTGAGCCGTACTTTGTCCCGCCCAGGGATGACTGGGTGGAGGACCTTAGCGGCTCAGTGACCTTAATTGCGTCGGTCGCCGCCGGTACCCCGACCCTTGAGAGTGTCAGGAAGGGTCAGGGGTGCGTAGCAGCACGATTCGGGGAGATCGTTGTAGTGGGAGTCTACTTCTCCCCGAGCCGAACTCTCGCCGAGTTCCACAACTCCCTCACGAAGTTGAGTGTCGTCATCGGAAGCCATTCCCTCCCCGTGCTTGTGCTCGGGGACTTCAATGCCAAGAACTTGGCTTGGGGTTCTCGTTACACGGACGTGCGGGGTAGAATGGTGGAGGACTGGGCTCTGGAGACAGGCCTGGTCGTCCTAAATCGGGGTTCTGTCCCCACGTGCGTGCGGATGCGGGGCGAGTCGGTAGTGGACATCTCGTTCGCCAGCCCCGCTCTGTCGCCGCGTGTCGTTGATTGGCGCGTCATGGAGGGGGTGGAGACCTATTCCGACCACCGGTACATCCGGTTCGACGTCTCCACCCAGTCCTCAAGCGTGCCGGTCCTACAGGCCCCGAGTGGTCAGCGATGGGCGCTGAAGCAGCTGGACCGGGAGCTCCTCCTGGAAGCCTCGATCGTGCAGGCCTGGGTGTCATCACCAGTCAGGCCTGCTGACATCAACAACGAGGCGGGTTGGTTCCAGGAGGCCATGTCCGAGATCTGCGACGTGGCAATGCCCCGAGTTCGGCCAGGAAGCGCCCGGCGTCAGGTGTACTGGTGGTCGCGAGAGCTGACGTCTCTGCGCAAGGCGTGCGTTGCCGCGCGGCGCCTGTACGCCAGGCATCGCAGGCTCCGCATCCGCCCTCCGGATGCGGCAGCCATTGAGGCGGAGCTGTACGAGGGGTACAGAGCGGCGAAGACCGCCCTCCAAGAGGCTGTCCGGCGGGCCAAGAATTTGGCCCGCGAGGAGATGCTGGAGTCTCTGAACGGAGATCCGTGGGGGCGCCCTTACAAGATGGTGCGGGACAAACTCCTCACCCGGGCCCCCCCGCTAACGCAGAGTCTCCGGCCTGAGCTCGTGGAGGACGTGGTGAGCGCTCTGTTCCCTTCGCGAGGGGAGCATCCTCCCCCGCCTATAGCTCCGCCGCCGCGTGCGGTGCCGGAAGCGGACCACACCGATGACGATGACGACGTTCCGGAGGTGACTGGGGTAGACCTGAGAGTGGCGGTACGCAGGCTGAAAACCAGAAACGCCGCCCCGGGACCCGATGGCTTGCCTGGCAAAGCCTGGGTCCTGGCCTCTGAGGCTCTCGGGCCCCGACTGGAAGGGCTCCTAAGCGCATGCTTGGAGAGAGGCCAGTTTCCGCTTCGTTGGAAGACGGGGAAGCTGGTCCTCATCCGGAAACCAGGGCGCCCTGCGGACTCTCCGTCCGCATACCGGCCCATCGTGTTGCTCGACGAGGTGGGCAAGCCCTTCGAAAGAGTCATTGCCAACCGCCTCGCCGGGCACCTTGCGGGGATGGGGCCGGATCTTGCGGAACACCAGTTTGGTTTCCGCAAGGGGCGCTCCACGGTGGACGCCATCATGCGCGTGAGAGCCCTCACGACGGGGGACGCGGTGTCCCGGGGTGGGGTCGTCTTGGCGGTGTCTCTTGACATCGCCAACGCCTTCAACTCCATGCCCTGGAGCTGCATTAGGGAGGCACTTAGGTATCACCGGGTGCCAACCTACCTTCGTCGTGTAGTCGGGGACTACTTGACAGATAGGGCCGTCATCTACCCCGGTCGGAGCGGAGAATGGAACCGGCGAGAGATGTCGTGCGGTGTTCCACAGGGATCGGTTCTGGGACCGGCCCTGTGGAATATCGGTTACGACTGGGTGCTGCGCGCCGACCTCCCTACCGGCGTCAGCGTAGTTTGCTACGCTGACGACACGCTGGTACTGGCACAAGGGAGGTCGCACGAGGCGGCGGCCGAAAACATGACACGCGGGGTTGCGATAGTCGTGGAGAGGATCCGGCAACTGGGTCTCGAGGTGGCATTGCACAAGTCCGAGGCCATGTGTTTTCATGGGCCTCGGAATGCGCCACCGTCGGGATCCCTACTGACGGCAGGAGGGGTTTTCATCGGCGTCGGATCGACGTTGAAGTACCTAGGACTCGTCCTCGACAGCCGGTGGAACTTCGTGGAGCACTTCCGACGTTTGGCTCCCAAACTGGAACGGACAGGGGCTGCCTTCAAGCGGCTCTTGCCCAACCTGAGGGGTCCAAACGCCTCCTGCCGGAGGCTATACGCGGGGGTCGTGCGGTCCATGGCCCTTTACGGGGCCCCGGTGTGGGCGCGTTCTTTGAGGCGGCAAGCCGCCCACTACCTGAACGCGCCCCAAAAGGTGATAGCCATAAGGCTAATCCGGGGGTACCGCACGATCTCCGGCGAGGCGGCTAGCCTCCTTGCCGGATTGCCGCCATGGGATCTGGAGGCGATAGTCCTCGCGCGCCTGCATGAATGGCGCGCGGAGGCACTACGTCGGGGGGAAACTCCGCTGCCGCGGCAAATTGCCGCTCAGCGGACAGACCTCCGGCGTGATCTCATGGCGACATGGAGAGAGCGACTGTTGCAACCCCGTGCAGGGCACGCTACCATAGTGGCGATAAGTCCCCCCCCTCTTTGAGTCCGTCCTCCTCGTCCGGAGGACACGGTGGAGCACACCGTAGACGTCTGCCCCGCTTGGGCGGAGCACCGCCGTGTCCTTGTAGCGGCGATTGGCGGCGGCGATCTCTCGCGTCCGGCCCTGGTTCAAGCCATGGTCCGGAGCGAGAGGGAATGGGAAGCCGTCACCACCTTCTGTGAAGCAGTCATGCTAGTGAAGGAGGTGGCGGGACGTGAGAGGGAAAGAACCTCACGTCCCAGCCGCCGCGGGAGACGCCCTGGGCGTCGGGGGTCACGTGGTGGCTCCCGGCCACCGTAGGCGCGGGCCTGTGGACGGCGAGTTATGGGCTAGCTCGCCGTCCGGCCATCTTATGACTACAGGCCGTGTCGACGGCGCGTTCGTGTTCCACGCGCGCCTCAAAGAGATGTCAGCAACCGAGTAGGGGTCCGCATGGGCCGATGCCTGCCAGAGCTGCGGGACTGTTCGAAAGAGACACCGTGGCCCTGGAACACAAAGGGCAAAGAAGGAACATGGATGGGTTTTAGTCAGTACAAGTCTGACACTCCCTCCCGCTCCGCCCAGAGTGGGAGGGGGTCATTTGAAGAATTCTCATCCAAAAAAAAAAAAAAAAAAAAAGGCATACAATGTTTTTTGACTAAAGTTTTTAATTATAATTATTTAAATAATATTGGCTCAAATGGATTTGGGTGGGTCACGTAAGCCGTATGCTTAACGAGCGCTGGGCAAAAGTGTCCACGCAAATGGCTGAGGATGGACGTTGCTGCCGGTCTTGAAAGAGGTGGCGCACGAAAGAGTACCTGGAAAGATATGGGGGAGGTCTTTGCCAAGCAGTGAGACATTAACGGCTACTAAAACAAAGTTGGTTTTATATCAACAATGTTTTTTTTAGTTAATAAAACTCGCTCTTGTTGGATAAATCAAGCCCAAACAAATCCGTGTTCTGTTTCAGTACTCTTATCGAGGCAACAGAGGCTGTATATCAAAATCTATCGAGCTAATGAATACCTTTATATCCTTGTTTTCCAAATTGGTTCATGGTTTTTGGTATTAAATATTTTATTTTCTTAATCTGATTTCAATAAGCACAATTTTAATATGTGTAAGTACGTTTGAAACCAATAACTTTATTTTATTTAATTTAGTAACTTCTGTGTTGCGAATTCTGTAATAGTATCTTACACGTCATTCTACATATAATTAAGTTACCACTCTCCGAGTTCTATACACTTCTGTGCTGTGCACGTCTATAAGTGACGTATGCAAGATACCTAAAACTGTTTATGATTTCTATTTATGTATGTTTTCGTCGTTTGTCGGTCGTTGAAGTGCCATATCATCATCTGCCTAGCCTTTTTTCCAACTATGTTGGGGTCGGCTTCCAGTCTAACCGGATGCAGCTGAATACCAGTATTTTACATGGAGACTGCCTATCTGACCTTCACAACTCAGTTAGTACTGGGTAATACGATACCCCTTAGTAAGACTAGTTGTGAGACTATTTGGGCCACTGACTTCCTAACAACTGTCAAAGATTTACAAATTACAGCCGGGATCAACAGCTTAACGTGCTTTCCGAGGCACGGAGGAAACTCGGTATGTAATGGGTGGTCACCCATCCACAGACCGACTTAGGCAAGCATGGCTTAACCTAAAGATCGACCCGAGCGGCTGTTCTTATTTAGCCATATCAATAAATAAATAAATAAAATAATCCAAACTTTAACCCTACTTAAAGAACTGTTTTTATACAATGAAATCTAAAAAACTCCAGTACCCCCCTCTCGCTTTGTCCTCCTTTGGAATCACACCCCCGGCCAAGTCTGCCTGGCAGCAGTTTAAATCCTTTTGAATATTTTATTTTAGCCACTTAATTGAGGCAATATTTTGTACGAGGAGGCATCCTTAATTATCTTTGTACCTATTCATACGCCAAATAGATTTATACTGTCGATATAAGCATTATTGCAAAGACAGCAAATGGGGCCCGATTTGAATGAGATTTTATTTCAGCTATATCTTTCAGTTAATTTCGGGTTTTATCGGGCCAATTCAGGGAAGAATTTGAGGCATTATGTACATAATATATTGGCTGGGATTACGTTTTATGACAGTTTCGAGGAATTTGGAAAGGAACGTGTTCGGTTATTGAAAATATCTTTATAATGTTTTCCATTAGCAGTAACATGATTCGAGTCTCTACCAAAAGTATGGTTAAAGGACTCAAAATTGAATATGTGATCTTCTTTGTCGTGTCGATCATCATCAGCATTCTCCTGCCCTTATCCCAATTTCTTCTTCCATACTTCTCTATTACTCGTCATCTCAGCAGTCACTTCCTTCCTAGCCATATCATTCTTCCTATCGGCCAACCATCGTTTCTTTGGTCTTCCTCTACTCTAATTGCCGTCCACAATCATACTCAAAATGTTTAAGCTTCGACCAGAACTCTGCCAATTCGACAGCGTGGGTGGTGACCTCGGACAGGTCCCTCAAAATGCAAGTGGAACCACTTAGAACAGGGCAGAAGGTCAAACGCCTTGGTCACACATTATTTTATCTTGTGATAGAGCAGCAGTGGCCCAATAGTGGCGGCCCCGACCTACGAACAGTAAGTCGTGGGTTCGAACCCAGCCAGGCGCATTACTTTGTGTAATTTATTTCATCACCACTGCTCTCAAAACGGTGAAGGAAAACATCGTGAGGAAACCGGCATGTCCTAGAACCAAAAATTTGAAGACATGTGACATCTACCAACCCGCACTAGGCCCGCGTGGTGGATTATAGCCCATTCCCTCTCATAGAGAGGAGGCCTGTGTTCTAGCAGTGGGAACATTATAGGCTGATTATGCTTATGCTATGTGATAATGTTAGTCACCACACGTGTTTGTGTATGTGTTGTGTGATGGTCACAACTGAAGGTAGAAATAACTGTATCATTTAATTTTAAATGATCGTACCTATCTTAAGAGATTTGTACGAGTAGGTAGCTTTAATATTCTACATAGGAGCAACCACAGCTTCCATAATACCTATTAGCAGATTTATCCTACATTGTTGATCCAATTCTCTTCTCTATGAATATTAATGAATCAATTCGCACATATCTGAATTGAGCTAATTTCAATCATAAAGACGTTTATAAGATTGCTCACAGTGTGTGTGTGTCGGGTGTTCAGCGAAGCACCCTAAATCGTACCTTTTGATGGGAACGATAGCTTCTGCAAAGATATTAAATTTTAAATGAGTGTGAATAAAAAGTAAATCCGAAGTAGATAAGACTTAAATAATATTAATTTCTACAATTTAAACACATAATCAACTGTTAAGAGAAGAAGTATCATTTTCTTTATTTATTTCTACACAAATCAATTACATTTTTTTTAATATTTTCCTGAAGAAAAAAATATAAAACATTTAAAAATATAAAAAACGGTAGCCTACCAGCATCGGGAACATGGTCCGAGCTCCGGGGGTCAGGGCTCTTGAGAGAGGAACCTCCTAACAATACGACCCGTGTCCAGAAGTACTGCTTTCTGAATCAAGCCCTATTATAATAATATTAAATCATCATCTGCCTAGCCTTTTCCCAACTATATTGGGGTCGGCTTCCAGTCCAAACGGATGCAGCTGAATACCAGTATTTTACATGGAGCGACTGCCTATCTGACCTCCACAACCCAGTTAGTACTGGGTAAATACGATACCCCTTGGTAAGACTGGTTGTTATAATAATATTAAATATTATAATTATTATGTTTTGTATTTTGAATGAGGGTAGCTAGAAATCATAGAACATAAACTGCCCTTACATGCCCTTTGGCTCTGGTCATGTTGTTTCATCTGGTCATACGCGAGTACCTATTAACCAATAATAAGTTATTGTTTTTACTTCTAGAGCGTTGACTCTTGGGATTTCCTCTCACATTTGTGAGCCACCTTTCATTCATCCTCTTAATATCATCACGTTTCATAATAAGCACTAATTGAAATTTTATATATCCATAACATCCTGTAATCCCCTAAGGGTTAGGCAGAGGTGTATCTAATAGTACACCCACATTTCGCCAGTTATGTTTCGAGTCCCATGTAATAGGGTGAGTCTATTGCCATCAACCGGCCACAAATAAGACTCCGTAGCTGCTACTGAGAAATTCTTGATGGAAAAACCCAATAACACTTTGTTCGACCTGGGAATCGAAGTCAAGACCTTCATGCTCAGCAGGTGCGTTTGCAATCACTAGACCAACGAGACAGTCATTTAATTTAATAATTAATTTGAGGCAGTAATTTTAATTTAATTCAATAAAAAATAAAGTCACATAAAAGTAAAGTAACGCCCACAACTTACGATCTTTTTTTTTTTTTTTTTCCGGATTTGAAATTATCAAATGACCCCCCCCCACTCTGGGCGGAGCGGAAGGGAGTGTCAGACTTGTACTGACTAAAACCCATCCATGTTCCTTCTTTGCCCTTTGTGTTCCAGGGCCACGGTATCTCTTTCGAACAGTCCCGCAGCCCTGGCAGGCATCAGCCCTTGCGGACCCCTACTTATTTGCTGACATCTCTTTGAGGCGCACGTGGAACACGAACGCGCCGTCGACACGGCCTGTCGTCATAAGACGGCCGGACGGCGAGCTGGCCCATAACTCGCCGTCCACAGGCCCGCGCCTACGGTGGCCGGGAGCCACCACGTGACCCCCAACGCCTAGGGCGTCTCCCGCGGCGACTGGGACGTGAGGTTCTTTCCCTCTCACGTCCCGCCACCTCCTTCACTAGCATGACTGCTTCGCAGAAGTTGGTGACGGCTTCCCATTCGCTCTCGCTCCGGACCATGGCTTTTTTTTTTTTTTTTTTTTTTTTGGATGGGAAATCATCAAATGACCCCCCCCACTCTGGGCGGAGCGGAAGGGAGTGTCAGACTTGTACTGACTAAAACCCATCCATGTTCCTTCTTTGCCCTTTGTGTTCCAGGGCCACGGTGTCTCTTTCGAACAATCCCGCAGCTCTGGCAGGCATCGGCCCATGCGGACCCCTACTCGGTTGCTGACATCTCTTTGAGGCGCGCGTGGAACACGAACGCGCCGTCGACACGGCCTGTCGTCATAAGACGGCCGGACGGCGAGCTAGCCCATAACTCGCCGTCCACAGGCCCGCGCCTACGGTCGCCGGGAGCCACTACGTGACCCCCGACGCCCAGGGCGTCTCCCGCGGCGGCTGGGACGTGAGGTTCTTTCCCTCTCACGTCCTGCCACCTCCTTCACTAGCATGACTGCTTCGCAGAAGGAGGTGACGGCTTCCCATTCTCTCTCGCTCCGGACCATGGCTTGAACCAAGGCCGGACGCGAGAGATCGCCGCCGCCAATCGCCGCTACGAGGACACGGCGGTGCTCCGCCCAAGCGGGGCAGACCTCCACGGTGTGCTCCACCGTGTCCTCCGGACGATCCTCGCAGTGGAAACACCCGGGCGTTTCCTCCCGCCCGATTCGGTGCAGGAACCTCCCGAAACAACCGTGTCCGGTGAGGACCTGCGTCAGGCGGTAGGTGAGGGCGCCGTGGTGCCTCTCTAGCCACTCCTCAAAGAGGGGACTTATCGCCACTATGGTGGCGTGCCGACAGGTCCTTTACTTTGTGAAAATTATTTCGTCACCACTGCTATAAAAATGGTGACGAATAACAGAGTGACAAAACTGACCTGTCCTAGAACAAAAAATATCAAAGACATGTTAGTTTATACACCAACTCGCTACATAAAGGCCCAGTCCCATTCACACTACGGGGGCTTATGTCACAGTGAGAACAAGGTGTAACAAACCCTTCACAAAGCCATGAACCGAGCATTCGGTACATCAAACTAAATAACTCTACGCAAAAATTATTTAACGTAATTATTTTATTGGACGAGGGTCGTGATGGTATTTAAAGTAAAATTTAAAAATTTAAACCTTGTATTTAAAAAAAAACTTTTGAAAAAGTTGGAGCTTTGACTCCCAATACCTCCGTAACTAGAAGGTTCCCGGGTAAGGTCTAGAAAAAAAATATGATCGCAATGACGGGGAGAACCAGTGCCTTTCGGCTTCGTTAAGCGTATTTTTACACCCATTATTACTAACTGGGTTGTGGAGGTCAGATAGGCAGTCGCTCCATGTAAAATACTGGTATTCAGCTGGATCCGGTTAGACTGGAAGCCGACCCCAACATAGTTGAGAAAGGTAGATGATGATATTAATACTGAGTAGAAATTGCTCCAAAGAAGTTACGATCAGAATAAAATAAAGCGAAAATTAAGTCTCCTTCTGTCACATCTAGATTAAAATCTAGATCAACCCTTATCGTAATTCACATCACTAAAAAGAGAAATAGTTCCCCAATCAACAGTAAAAACGAGAAAATGAAACAAAATTCAATAAACTTTATTACATGAAACAAATTAAAGTCCCCCTCACAAGCTGGGGTTCCGTAACCCTTGGGGTCCCACTTATCTTGATTACGCAGCGTTTTGTGAACCCCGCAACACGTAGTGCCAGTCAAAATGCCTTTGAAAACATTTGAAAGGAGGTTAAAAGCAATTATGCCTGAATCCGCGGATATTCGTATGTGTATTGATCAGCATAATACATTTCTTAAGTTAGCGGTTTTTGAATATCCTTCCGTATGGTGGAATTTTATTTTCCTTGTTACCAAAATGTGGTATGTTTTCTTATTCGTAAATGTACTGTAGCGAAACTCGACTTACCGTATAACCACCTAGCTTGAATATACTTCCGCGTGGTAGATTTTGTTTGCGTTGTTGCTGGATCCCGGAATATTTGTGGTAGGTACTTGTATTGTTAGAAAATTGTAACGGGTTATATGGCTACCTTGCTAGTCGAGTGGTCGCAAGGGCAACTGCTGAGCGTGAGGTCTTGGGCACAATTCCCAGGTTGGGCAAAGTGTTATTGTGTTTTTTCATCAGGGATTTCTCAGCTGCAGCCACGTACTTTGGACCCTTTAAAACGTTGTACAATACTAGAATACCTACTGGGAAAACATTATTGAATTTTTGTGCTTAAAACTATGCTGGGAAAAAAATTCCCTTTGCCTTGTAAAGGGCAGGTTTTTGGTCAGATACCTATCTTCTATAATTAATATTATTGTATCATATCTTGGGAGCAGCGGTGGCCCACTCATGGCGGCTCCGACTTACCCGCGTGGTGGATTATAGAACATTCTCTCTCATAGAGAGGAGGCTGTGTGTCCCAGCAGCATTTTAAGGAATAAGAGAACGTTTCCTGTATGTTAACAGGAAACGTTCTCTTATTCCTTCAAATAAAATGTTTGTTTATAGGATTTTGTATAATTATGTATTGTATGTATTAAGTGTATGTATTAGTTTAGTTTGGTTTATAAAATCAATATTATTTTATGTTTTATCTAAATGTACTGTTTATGCACTAAAGTATATTTTCCTCTCTTGCAATCGAAGTTTGCTGTAAGAAAACTCAATTCTGGGTTAGACTCGCCGTTGTACATAAGCTATTCATATATTGCAATTTGAGTGTATATCTTTTAATTATGTGTGCAACCTTCTTCTTAGTGTATCGATGGCAAAAAGTTAAACATGTTTAGTCCATAACTCAGCCACGCGAACCCCGCTCACTGATGCAGTAAATAAATCAACAAGAGCGCAGATGATAGGCATGCGAGGCAAGATGGAAGGTGGGCCTTTGTTTGTGGGGAGACGCCGTATACGCACTTGAGGTCTGAGCCGTCCACGAATATCTGCAGATATTGTCTTTGTTCAGGCCGACTTGGGTTCGAAGTCTGTTTAGAGATTTCTAAGTCAGCCACGGCAACTCGTGTCGAGGTGGAAGGTTCTCTGATGGATCGTTGAAGTTGTCAGGGGGTTTAAACCGCTTCCGCCAGAGATTGCATTTTGGTGTGTGTGTGCCATAAACAATAACGTTAAAAAACCGCCTCTATTCTGACATATAAAATCAGTAAGTTGCCTTTTACAAAAAAAAAGAAAAAGACAGACAAAATTCTCATTCCATTCTCCCATCCATTTTATAATAATTAATTCCTTTCATTGATCTCTGACCTTTGCGATCGTTAGGCGTACCAGGATTTCAGAAAAGATTAAATGTCACAACAATCCAGTCTCGGCTCTTTGATCTTGATGCTTTTGTAAGCCTTCAATTCTCGAGATCGAATCGTTTGATCTTGAAATTCTATAATCACAATTTGATTGGGCGCTTTTATCTCATTACATTTGAGGCTTGGTTGCGACATAAACTGAACGATTGGCTTCTATTCGTATGCTACGTGACGAGAGAAGATCTTGAGAAAAATATTGTTAAGCCTGTGGATAATTTGTTTTGGTATTTCTGCATGGAGAGGGCTATGTTCGGAGTTTCCTTGCGTGATCAAATCAGAAATGAGGACATCCGCAAGAGAACCAAGGTTACCGACGTAGTCCGAAGAATAGCCAAACATAAGTGGCAGTGGGCAGGACACATTGCTCGCAGAACCGATGGCCGATGTAGCCAAAAATTTCTGGAGTGGCGACCGCGAACCGGAAGACGTTGCGTTGGAAGGCCTCTCACTAGGTGGACCGAAGACCTGGTAAAGGGTGCAGGGATCCGCTGGATGCAAGTCGCACGGGACCGGTCAATGTGGCGACACTTGAGGGAGGCCTATGTCCAGCAGTGGACGTCTTTCGGCTGAAATGATGATGATGATGATTTGTGCATGTCATTTGATGTTTTAACTGTAAGGATTGCCTTAACACGTTAAGTGCGAAGCGAGGCCTAAATCACCCCTGATGCAACTTCCCTGTGGTGCGGCAAGCAAAAAAGTGAATTTCTCTGTCGTGCGAATGGCATAGCTTTGGTTTGGTCCAGTGTAGGAAAGAGATAAATATATATTTGAGATCACTAATGGTTCCGGACTCGGTGGTGTACCTACCTTGGTACCGGATGTCTTAGGCCTCGTGCCGCACTGAATTAATATAATTTTAATGCAGTGCGGAACGAGGCTAAAACGTCCCATATCCCCCCTGACCTCGTACCGCACTCAACGCGAGCTTCCCGCGACCAGTGTTGTGCATCACGTCGATTGGAGAGCACGTCCTTTTACAGCGCCGAACATGTCTAAACGATGTCGGAAGAAGTTAATTTTAAAAAACCCAGAAACAGAGCCAAAACAGTTAGACAGAAAGTTTTTAATGAAAAAATCTTCAGTAAGTACCTAGTTTTTTCTTATCTTGGTAGCTATGTACCTAAAGTAAGCGTAAGATATTATTACTTAAGTATATTATACCTAAAGATATTATTGGTAATAACGATTATTGACGTACTTAATACTTTGCAACATATCTAGAATTACCTATTATTCTAAATCGTGATAATAATGTTATTATTATTAGGACTTAACACTGATGGAAAAAAGTTACCAAAAAGACTCTTTGTGGAGAAACTTATAGAATCTTTAATAAAAAAGGAAATCGATGAGACCCCAGGTAATGTAATGCTTAGATATATTTCTTGACAGTCAACGTGTTGAAGCTTTCATAAACTAAGCTTGACATTTGGTCATTATTAAGTTATTTATTATTGTTTCCTTTTAATTATTCTGAATTTAAGCTACCTTACCTACCTACTCTTTCAACATTTTAAGTATAAAACAAACACATTCATTTGATGCAGTTATACCTACATTATCATTGTTATTCTCATCTACGATCTAACCTAAGTAACAATGTCAGTTTTATTACGTTATCTTTACATTTTTGTTATTTTTCAGCACCTGAAAGCGCACGCCATTGCCTCGAAAAGGGTGAAAAAAGGAGAAGATGTGTTGGTTGTTACCAAAAACTACGCACATTTTTACCATCTCGTGAAGCTGATAAAAAATCCAAAAAGATTTTGACTCAGTGCACTCAGTGCAAAAAATCTTATTGTCTACCCTGTTTCAATGAAAAACACTCATAAATAAGTACAACATATATATTGAGATTTTTATAAAAAAAGTATATTGATACTGATTTTTTAATGTTAATTCAAGTTCTAATAATTGTATTTTTAAAGCCCGAGGCAGAATAAATAGGACAGTTTCTTTTCTACTTCTGGTTGCCTTTTTTTTCTATTCTGTGAACCGCATTAAGATTTTCATATACAAATAGAAAGATAAACCTTATGCATAAACCGTAATCCATTATTTTCCAATAATAAGTCTGTAATAGGTGCCTCTTAATGGTATAGAATGGAACGCTTCGTGCGCGAGTCCGACTCGCACTTGGCCGGTTTTTTTTTCTTTATGGCGCCTTCAAGCACAATTTAGATTATTTAAAAAAAAATGTATCCTTTGATAGCTTTGTGTTGTTTTGCCAGGTTTTGCCCTTAAAACGATCTAATGAGATATAATTGATCAAAATCGGTCAAGTCGTTGCGTAGTTAAGACAGTTTAAAAACGTCGATATTGTTTTTCCCATCACTAATCGCAGCGAAAATTTGCCCTATTTCAGTGCGTTACGAGGTGTATAAGATCCCATATTTTGTTTTGCTAATAATTCCTAAACTAGCCATCAGATCCCGGGGCGACGGTGGATTAGGGTTCATCAATTCACTGTCTATATCAATAAGGACCAAAATTCTCATTTATCTTTGATTTCGCGCCAGAAAATGGATTTTAGTCTGTAAAAGGAGGTGGGGTCTAATAGACCGCGTGTCGCCCTAACGTCTGGTCACGGTACGGGCCGATTATACCTCGTGCCGCAGGAACGGAAAGTATGCAAAAATTGGTGCCGCAGCTAACGTGTTAATCGATAGTTAAACACCCGGATAAACAGTTTACGTTAAGTAACAGTATAAATTTAGATATAAACCGTGAAAACTTAAAACAGTGTTGATATACCCGGATGTGCCAAAGTATTAGGAGAAAACCCTAAACTTATGCCACAGTAGAACCATCAATCGCTCCATTCACGAAGTTTTACTTACAATCTAATATTAAAAGACTCACTATGAAGCTTCTAGTCATTTTTCAACTAAGTTCTATGATAAATTTCATGTAAAGTGATATTACACTTTTAAAGTAAATTTACGTTTCCAAGTTGAACCTTTCTACTAAGAAGTTAGTAGGTAGTTTTCACATTGATCTGGATAGGAGAAAAGCTTCGTGCATGTGATCGCTGTCGTACCGTTAAAATGGTGAAAGTTTTGTTGTGGGATTTCTTATGCTGTGGCTTGTCGATGTATCATGGCTTGTCGATCTTCGTTTTTTAGTTTTTAAAGCGTCTGAGCATGTTGCAGGTTCGTGGCCAGAAATTGCACAAAACAGAGGGGTTTGGAAGGAGAAAGGAGAGGCCTTTTCCCAGCAGTGGCACACAGTATAGGCCATGAAAAAAAAGGCTCTTTGGGAATAGCTGGTTTAATTTCTTGGCAGGTGATAGTTATAAAATAATTCTTCCCGCGGCTCAGCCTGCGTAGAATTTGATAATTGTCCCACGGAATCGTACTACAGAGATAAAAAGTATCTTTTATATTAATCCAAGTTACAGACCATTTGTGTGCCAAATTTCATCCAAATCCATTCAGTAATTTTTTTGTGAAAGAGTAACAATTAACATCCATTCCCACTAACTTTCGCATTTGTATTTATTTATTTATTTATTTATTCAACACTTTAAGCACAGAAGTACAGAGGCGGACTTAATGTCATAGGCATTTTCTACCAGTCAACCTTTTTTTTTATTAATAGTACGAAGTTAGAACTAAGATTATAAAATCTAGGTAGAGTTGCGTGTCATTAAGAGAGACCACATTCATTAACTTCGCAGCATGGCCAGATGGAAAAGGTGAGATGGACTGGTCTCCTTCAAAAAGAGCTGGTCCTTGGAAAAAAGTAGAAATAGACTACGGAAACCTTTTCCCAGCACGGGACACCTCCGACTTTTAATTTAAAACAGTAAGGATAGCCAGATACGATCGAGAAGGTGCAGTAAATACGTGACCGAGATCTTCCAAGGACTGGAAAGAGAAGAGTTGCTCGTCCGACAGCGAAACAGACGACATTGTTGCCATCGCTGGTATATCCTGGAAGAGGCTGGCACAGGAATTTGGAGTTTAGCATAAGTAAAGAGAGGCCTATACCCAGCAGTGACTGAAGTCGGGCTGTGGATGATGATGATGAAGAATACCGATGAGTAGTCGAAATAAAAAGTGATTAAGGAAATAAGTCAAGATGGTAAGCAGCATCTTCTTCCTTAATATTATGGTATTTAGGTCTTAATTTAATAACAAAACGAGACTCTACTTATACTGTCACTTACGAGATATCTTCCATGATTGTTCATTATTTTGAGCTCCCAATATTTCGGCGCTGTTGCAAGCGCCATGATCGCGGGTTGACTGGAGAATGCGGGTGGATGGAAAAAAAATTGTTAAGAGCAGACAAATCTATCTACCCTCTTTCTTTGTCTTTTGCTACGCGCACTACTGGAACTCGACACTAATTCACGGCAAAACACACTCACAGTAACACACACGCGCACACACACACACTCACGTCATTCTCAGTATATTGGGAGCTCAAAATAATGAACAATCACAGAAGATTTATCCTGTAAGTGACAGTATTAGTTTAGTTGTAAACCGTGAAAGCTTAAAACAGTGAAAGCAAGACTCAATTCGTGACTCCATTGCACGCTGCACTCATTCCTACACAATACAACAGACTTAACACTTTTTATTACGACACTTAATTCGACCCTCCATGGAGTGGTTGACGTAAAGCCGGGTACACACAATACAGACAGACGTGACACGTGTCACGCTGAAGGTCACGTTGGTAATAAATCATTGGATAATAACTCTTTTGTGACGTGCATAAGGTAGTCTCCACAAATATACGAATATGTGTGGGTTTCGATGATCATATTTAGAATGTAGACAATAATAAACAATATTTTTTGTGTCACTTAGATGTACAGTCTTAATATTTTAACAAAGCTTTATCTGAAAGGTTCTTGAAATTACGTTTCAAAGTCGAAAGATTTAAAGTTTTTAGGCTCTATACATAGTAAACCACCATTATCATCAGTCTACAGCAGTCCACTGCTGGATATAGGCCTCCACATTCGCAAGCCACTCAACTAGATACACAGCAACTCTCATGCAGTTGCTACCAGCCACCCTACGAAGATCGTCACTCCACCGAGCTTGAGGTCGTCTCACCTTCGTTTGCCGGTCGCGGTCTCCACTCAAGAACACGTCTACCCCAACGGTCATCGGCATACGACTAATATGGCTGGCCCAGTGCTACTTCAGTTTACTTATTCTGTGAGCTATGTCGACAACTCTGGTTCTCTGTCTGATCACCTCGTTCTGGATGCGATCTCTCAAGGAGACTCCAAGCATAGCCCGTTTGCATAGCTCACTGAGCGACCTTGATTTTATGGACCAGTTGTACTGTGAGTGTCCACGTTTCGGCCCCGTAAGACCAAACAGGCAAGACGCACTGGTTGAAGACCTTAGTCTTTACGCTCTGTGGAATACGCGACGAGAAGACCCGACGAAGTTTACCAAATGCCGCCAGTTTCCCAAATGCAGCCCTGCTGTTATTATACATACAAATTGCTAATAGTCAGTGCAACAACAACAGGACTAAAATGCGTGCACATTTTTTCACAGATTCAGTCTTATTCTTGTGTTATTTTGACTTATCTCAGAGTCAGTGAGTTCGGATCCTGTGACAAATGAATAAACATATTATAACGTCTTATTTCCTTCTTTTCATGTTAAGAAAAAGCCAGAAAATAATACTAAAAGGTAAGAAAGTTATAATCAGCTAAAGTAAACCCTATTACACACAGAGGTGTAAGAGACGTACCAGTGTCACGGTCGTCATTTGTCATCCTAATATGATGTGTAATAATTTATCACGTCACTTAAGTAAATGCTGCGCTTACGGTTTTTATTACAATTGTCTGCTCGTACCTTTATTGTAGTTGTGATGAAAAATAGCTGACGCTCATATGAGTATTTCTAAGAGATTGTCTTCATAAATATGTAATTTTAGATATTAAATAATTTTGAGAAAATTCTTGTTGGGTTTTTCCTTCAGGAATTTCTCAGTAGCAGCCATGGAGCCTGGATTTGTGATCAGTTGATGGCTACAGGCTCGTCCCCTATTACATGGGACTTAACCATAACTAAACTTATACTGCTGCTTACGGGATATATCTTCCGTGATAGTTCATTATTTTGAGCTCCCGATATTTCGACGCTGTTGCAAGCGCCATGCTCGCGGGTTGTTGTTTTATCGGGAGCTCAAAATAACGAACAATTACTGAAGATATCCCGTAAGTAACAGTATAAGTTTAGTTGTAAACCGTGAAAGCTTAAAACAGTGTTTAAACATAACTGGCGAATTGTGGGTGTATTATTAGGTACACCTCTACCTAACCCTTCAGAGATTACAGACGTGATGTTTGTTGTGTTATGCTTTCACATGTTTGTTATGATATACAGATTGGATTTGTGAATGTTCAGTAAGACTATACTGAACATTCACAAATCCATCCTGTATATCACACGCATTACATCATCATATGCCTAGCCTTTTCCCAACTATATTGGGGTCGGCTTCCAGTCTAACCAGATGCAGCTGAATACCAGTATTTTACAAGGAGCGACTGCCTATCTGACCTCCACAACCCAGTTAGTGCTGTTTAATACGATACCCCTTGGTAAGACTGGTTGTCAGACTTTTTGGGCCACTGACGACTGTCAAAGATCTACAAATGACAGCCGGGACCAACGGCTTAACGTGATTTTCGAGACACGGAGGAAACTCGGTATGTAATGGGCGGTCACCCATCCATAGACCAACCTAGGCAAGCACGGCTTAACCTAAGATCGACCCGAGCGGCTGTTATTATTTAGCCGCGAGCTCCTCATCTATCACACGCATAACATAACCAATACAGTTATTTACACTACAACCGAGTAATAACAACAATATCACTACGTCTTAATACTCGTAACTAAAGGGTAGATAGTTAAGTAAGTAAATATTAATTACCTTTCCCGTGTCATGTCATTTGTCAGGGAAAGTGATATTCTTGCGGTAGGTTATGTCGAGAAATTATTATTGTTGTTGCAAAAGTAAACGTGAGATTGTTTACTTTCGTAGTAATGTTAGTAGGATGTCTGTAAGTTATTATTTTGGTAAACGTTGTTTTTTATCAAGTAAATGATGGAAGTATTGTCAATAAACAACACAAAATATTGTATACTAGCCGTTGCCGTAGCATCGTCAGTGTGAAATTATTATAAAAATATTGGACTTTGTTGACAATTTCAATGGTTTTTTTTTTTGCACGGAACCCTAATCCTTTTTCTAAAATAAAAGTACTAATCTACTTACTTACTTCTTAAAACATCAACTATCTGCCAGTAAAAGTCCCGTAAAAATCAGCCAAGCCGTTTCGTGTATTAGCCGGAATAGAATGGCAAACACATAAAAATAAATGTTTTATTGTTATAAGTGAGCCAAAATAGCAGGTGGGGTCGCAGGCCATGAAGGAGATGGCGGGATGAACTGGACAAGTTCCGTCCGAACTGGAATAAGGACGCGCGGGTTCGCGAGAAGTGGAAGGAGTTAAGGGAGGCCTTCGGCCAGAAGTACGACAAAGCAGGATAGAAAAAAAAAATTAGAAGTACCGTATATTATACTTTCATATTATACATTAAGTAAAAAGCCGTTATTTTAAAATTACAAACAGACGCTTGTCGGCGCCTCACATATGCGTGGATAACCGCGGGGAGGGCGCGGGGCTCAGGGTACCGAACCCGGCTTCGCGAGCGCTGCTGCGCGCCCTACCACTACACAGCTCACAGACGCCGGCCACTCCGGGCATTTCTTTGTACGGTCTTCACACTTTCTGTTAATTGTGGCATTACACCTATGATTACAGTCCACTAGTCTTTTCATTATAAAGTCCCTACCGAGTCTATTCACACTTCAATTTTATTTATTTGTTTAGATTTGGTCTTATTTTCAGGCCGCTTTTTAGAGGCCTTAGGTATAATTATATTTTATTTTAAGCATTGAAAATAATCACTTCGAAAGGTCACATTTCTAGTTCGTTGTTAACCTGTGCCAATTAGAACCCAGTTCGTTCTAGTAAATATAATACCTATTACTTTGATTCTATCCTATTTACAACCCGGTTGTTAGGTATTGTTCGGTTTTTGAAAGAAAATATTTGCTGGCTGTTTGTGAACCTAAGAACGTAGAAAGTAGAGTATTTGTAGTAAGAAATCGTTCTTTCTTACTATATCCAAGAAGGGAATTGAACACCACCTACCTCGTCCCAACTCCCAAGTCAGCAGAAGAGCTGCAGCATGCACGGCATGTCGCAGAAGTATTCTGGGTTTAAAGATCTTGAAGATCGCACACCACACTGATGCTAGAACGTCTAGCTTGAAGACACGATCACAAAACAAAAACAGGAAGAAACGTTTATCTAGCTCAGGGCATAAAATCGTACCCGAGCCTCCTGGGTGAGAGCCAGGTGTCCTTAAAACGGTTAAGTACCTATTGTACTCAAAATGAGCTGGAAAAAGAAACACTTCATTTTACAACTGAACAATTACTGTGACACATGAAAATCGTTCATTCGTTCCACCTTCCCAGGTTTATCTCGGTACAATCTTCGTGGATTCGTCATGAAATGCTCCGTAAAAGCCTTTCAACGTATATTAGAGGATTTAAAGGCATGTAATTTTCTCATTGAAACGTCAAATAAATGGTAATTCGACATCAAAGATTTACTCTTATTCGGCAAATTAGGCAGTAAGCATAGAATTAAAACGTACAGAGGCGAAAATCTTGCGACAAACGCATTAAATGCCTACAGTTACAACAGAGACAGAGGAGAATGGAAGAAAAAAACTAGTAGCGTGGTACCCAAGTAACATGTGGCAAGGGTAGGAAGACGATGAGTTACGACCAACCAGTGTAGCTTACGCGAGATTACTGACAACCCTATTTAAGTTAACACTTCAAGTACATACATACATGTGACAGATAACACAATGTTTTTGAACTTTAAGCTAAAATCACGGCCGGTGAACGGTGAAGGAAAATATTGTGAAGAAACCGGCATAAGAATAATCTTATGGACAGAAACAACTACAGCTGCAGCATGTACCACCCACCAAACCGCACTCGGCCCGCTTGCTAAACTCACTCTCACGAGAAAGAGGCTTGAGTCCCAGAAGTAGATGGTAACGATGGATATCTGATCGCGAGTCGGCAGCATTAGCGTACGGTATGTTCATCACCTGCGTAGCCTTTTCGAAACTTTTTTGGGGTCGGCTTCCAGTCTTACTCGATGCAGCTGATTACCAGTATTGTACATGGAACAACTGCCTATTTGACCTCCACAACCCACAGTTAGTACTGAGTAAGACTGGTCGTTCGACTTTCGGGCCACTAACTACCTGTACCGACTGTCAAAGATCCTCAAATGACAGTTGAGACAAACAGCTTAACTTGCTTTCCGAGCCACGAAGGAAACTCGGTATGTATCGGGTGGTCATCCATCCACGGACCAACCCAGGCAAGTGCGGCTTAACCTGAAGGTCGATCCGAGTGCCTGTTATTATTTAGCCACGGGCTCCTCCTCGTACCGTACCTACGATCAATTCACAAAAACCAGAACTGTACGATACAAATCTCGACTTAAAAAAGTAACGCATTGCATGAAATTCTCAAGTAACTAATTTACTGTAGCAACGCTCAAAACTGGTATTACGAAATTTTCGAATTGGTGATCGTACAAAGGAAAGTACGTGAGATTCGCTTCTATACGGTTCATTGTTCTATGGCAGCAAGCAAAGGTTATTTTCGGAATATAATGGGTGATAGAGCAAATTATTACGCGAATTGTGAGTTGAGGTAGAAACAGTGTTTTGTCTTCGAGACAAAGTACTCTGAGCGAAGCATTAAAGCACCTAATTACATTCAGATACAGGAATTTTTGTCTTCTATCTATAGCATAAACAGCCTAAAATATTCCCACTGCTGGTACACAGGCCTCCTCGCTATGAGAGGCAATGGGCTGTAATCCACCACGCAGGCCCAGTGCGGTTTGGTAGATGTCACATGTCTTCGAATTTTTGGTTTTAAGACATTCCGGTTTCCTCACGATGTTTTCCTTCACCGTTTTGAGAGCAGTGGTGATGAAATAAATTACACAAAGTAATGCGCCTGCCTGGGTTCGAACCCACGACTTCCCTCTTAAATCGGGGCAGCCACTACTGGGCCACTGCTGCTCTCGTTATGCAAAACAGATTTAAAATCTTCCCCTGCACAGCAATTCCGGTCTTCCGGAATTTAATTGAATCGTTCCGGAACCGTACGGTTCGAACGGCTTAAAGAATTCCCGTCCCGGCACTGAACGGTTTATTAAAAAGCTCCAAATACGAAGTTGTGGTATTTATTGATGTGAACTATCGGGGATCCAATGATCAATTGATTGGAAATAAAATGGAGTTTTGGAGTTGTTGAATGCATGCTTTGTTGCTATGCAGTTGTTGCAACCCAGTTAGTGCTGGGTAATACAATACCCTTGGGTAAGACTGGTTGTCAGGCTTTCGGGCTGAATACTTAACGTCTGTCAAAGATCTACAATTGACAGCCAACAGCAGCAGGGAGTTTCCAAATAAACAGGGAGGTTCAATAAATCTTCATAAAACGCATCTTTCTTTTCAAGGAAGCTGACAAGCAGACACTATTATAATGAACAGTTCCCATGGTGAACCCTATCTACAAATACTACTTAACACATGTCCCCTGAAAGGCAATTCCGGTCTTCCGGAACTTAATTGAATCGTTCCGATGCCGTACGGTTTGAACGGCTTAAAGAATTCCGGTTCCGGCACTGAACGGTTTATTAGAAAACTCAAAGACGAACTCGTGGCATTTATTGATGTGAACTGTCGGGGATCCAATGATTAATTGATTGGAAGTGAAATGGAGATTTTTAGCTGTTGAATGTGTAGTGGAAGTACGGACATGCGATGTATGAATCGCATGCGACAAAAAGAGTAATGAATATAATTGTTGTTGGATCGAGAAGCAGAAGAAGACCACAGAAAAGATGGATGGATTGTGTGAGGAATGATATGAAGGAAAAAGGATTAAATGATAGCGTGATGATCAACAGGATAGAATAAAAGAAAAAAAACGTGTTGCATCCACCCAAAATAATATGGGACAAGGGCAGGAATGGAGATGATGAATGTGTAGTGAAAGTCGAGGAAGATAGTCTTGATACTTTTCTGGCAGCGCAATGTAGTGGCTGTTATTTGAGGTTGGACTTGTCAGTATGTAAACTTGTTATGTAAACTAAGAGCTGTATCCACCAAGAGCTGTGTCCTGCAGTTTGGCAGAAGATTTGTGTAATACCTACTTATTGTAACTTTTGTTGTAAAAAAAAAGTAACATTCACTAACAAATTACGATTTCTTTCAGTAGAAAAGGGATACCTGAAGAATAAGGTATACCATTGATAGTACACAATGGGTTTGTTAAGAATCAGGATTCAAATGGTAAAGAAAAAAACAGACTAATGAAAGAACTGAAAAAAAAAAAAACGTAACTGCAAAAGAACCAAAATTCTCAGATGTACGGCAATAATTTTTAATTTAAGTTTTTGTACGTATTTAATTAAAGTTCAATGACAATGAAAATTCTTGGAACTGAATACATTATCGAAACTGGACTGAACCAACAATACCAGTATTTTACAAAGAGCGACTGGCTATCTGATCTCCACAACCGTTAGTACTAGGTAATACGATACCCCTTGTTAAGACTGGTTGTCAGACTTTCGAGCCACTGACTATCTGTAACGACTGTCAACTGTAAATCCTTCAAAGCTGTTGCTTTAAGTGCTTTCCGAGGCACGGAGGAAACTCGGTATGTAATGGGTGGTCACCCATCCACGGATAAACCCAAGCAAGCGCAGCTTAACCTGAAGATCTACCCGAGCGGCTGTTATTATTTAGCCACGATTACAATCTCCTCTAACTATTACTATGTACTAACTGAAACACGAGCTCCTTCAACAATTACAATGTACTAAGTGAAAAAATACCTAATTCCTATAAAGTAACACGCGTCACGTTCCGCAATCGTAACAATTCCATTGACCGTTAAATAAAAGTGCCCAATAAAACATACATAAAAGAGGGAATCTTCTTAACGGCACTAAAAAATATCGAAGACATTCTAACAGGAATCTGGCGAAACAAGTCCATGTTGAATGAGCCGGAAACGAAGCGGCCATCTTACTTTTTATATTGTGCATCTGTAAAACTGTACTGTAAGTGCTTTATTTGATTTTTGATCGTATTTTGTTGAACTGAAAGTAGTTTCTTCTGTTCTGGGGACTTTTTACACAACCCTTCATGAAGCTGGCAGTCAAGCTTTTTGTACATTAAATTAAGTAGGTCTACGCAATAATTATTGCTGGGAAAGGCCTTTTTTTTTTTTGGGGTGATAAATCACGTTTTAAGGTAGGACTCAATGTAACGCACTCAAAACTCTGTGCTGATGGATGCATTGAATAGTACGTACGGTGTCGTAGAGGTTTTAAAGTAAACTTGTATCATTATAAGTGCCTATATAAATTTCCGATAGCAAGAAGTTATTTTTATATATTTATTTTGTACCCTATCACAATGTTTTCTTATTTAACCCAAAGGTTGACTGGTAGAGAATGCATTGTGGCATTAAGTCCGCCTATGTATCACTATTGTACATGAAGTTTAAATAAATAAATAAATAAAAACTTGTATTGAAAAACAGAAGTGTGAAAAAGTTGGAACTTTGACCCCCAATATCTCCGTAACTAGAAGATTCTTAGGTATGATCTAGAACAAAAAAAAACCCGCCAAGTGTGAGTTGGACTCGCGCACCGAGGGTTCCGTATAAACTTGTAGGTTTTTGTTATTAAACTACATAATATTTACAGTTATCAGATTTTTTCCCTTACATGTCCTATATACGAAGCAATCAATCAATCAATCAATCATAATCAATCAATCAATCATAAGCAAATAAGTGCTACAAATTGTTTTGCTTGGATTGTACATGCATGTGTGACCTTAATTATTTTTGTTCGTATCTTATAATAGCGTTTAAGTACATTAGGTATATCATAATATATAATAACCCATAGTAACTTATTTCACTATAATGTTAAATATTGTTAAGAAATCCATTGTCCAAATAGTACTCGTATTTATTAGAAACATGCCGCCTGTGATACAGGTTTAACCTAGTACAGGCATCGAACTTTGTTATTCCAACATTATCTAAGATTTAAATTGTATTTACTGTGCCAATTCTAATTTTTTAATAAATATATTATTATTATTATTATTTCCTTTATTTATCTTTACACAAATCTTATATATTTTTAAATATTTCTTAAACTAAAAACAATATAAAAAACATTTAAAAATATAAAAAATTGTAGCCCACCGGTATCGGGTATAGGGTCCAAGCTACCGGCGGTCAGGGCTCCAGAGAGAGGAACCTCCTGACAATACGAGCCGTGTCCAGGAGTACCGCTTTCTGAATCAAACCCTTGATCCAGCTGCCTAACGAGAGCCTCCTCAGGTATTGGTCGAGGCTCTTGGCAATTAAGCCATGGGCTGATACAACTATCGGCACAATGATCGCTGAGTCCACATCCCACATGTCGACAACCTCGTGAGCCAAGTCAAGATACTTGATTTGCTTATCTTTCTCGGCTTTCACGAGGTTCCCATCATGCGGGACCGTTATGTCAACAATCATTGCACGCCGCTCTGATCGATCCACCACCACTATATCAGGCTTATTGGCTACAATAGTCCTGTCAGTTACGATGGATCGATCCCAGTACAATGTGATATTGCCATTTTCGAGAACTGGGTCGGGCACATACTTATAGTACGGTACTTCCGATTCCACAAGGTTGTATTTTAGAGCAAGTTGCTGATGGATAATCCTGGCTACAAGGTTGTGTCTATGCAAGTACTCTCCGTTAGCCAGACGAGAACACCCGGAGATAATGTGACGGATTGATTCGCCTGGACGGTGGCATGCCCGACATATGTCAACCGTACCGTCCTTCACAATAAATCTCCGGTAGTTATTCGTCATCATAACTTCATCCATAATTGCACAGACAAAACCTTCGGTTTCTCCAAAGAGGTCCCCGGAACGTAGCCAGGCTACGGACGCTGGTAGGTCTACATCGGGCCCATGCAGGGCCCGGAAAAACCGTCCGTGAAGCTCCTTACTCTGCCATACTTCCATGCGGTCGTTAGTGTCAAGCACTACAGGTTTGCGCCAGTTCTCTTTAGCCAAGGAGAGCGGGGTGAGCCCCTTGTCCACTGCGACCACATCTCGATGCATCCCCACGTCGGTTTCAAGGAAATATTCCCTGAGACTGTATATCTCGCGATTGTGAAGAGTCTTAGCGTTTAAAAAGCCTCGACCCCCACACCTCCGCGGGATATACAGTCTCATAACAGAAGAACGCGGGTGATGCATTCGATATGTCGTCAACAATGTACGGACCCTCCTATCCAGGGCGTCTAGTTCTGTCTGAGTCCATTTGAGTATGCCGAAAGAGTACATCAGAACCGGCATGACCCAACCGTTGAAGGCACGCACCTTATTGCCGCCTGATAAAAGACTATTAAATACTTTTTTCAGACGGCCAAAGAAGCGCTCCTTCAACGATTGCTTCATGTCAGCAACATTGATGCCCAGCGCTTCCGACATACCCAAATACTTATAGGTTTCAGTTGCTGAGAGGGATCTAAGATTTATGGAATCCGAGAGCTGGGTTCCCACAGATTCCACAATCTCCCCTCGCTTTACATGCATGACCGCACATTTGTCCACACCAAATTCCATCCTGATGGCGCTACTGAAAGTTTCAGTTACTTTCAGTAGCTCCATCAGTTGCAAATCGTTGGGGGCAAAGAGTTTCAGGTCATCCATGTAAAGGAGGTGAGATATAACTTGACCACCTCTCCTCAACCGATAGCCTAGACCTGAATCCTCCAGCAGCGTGCTAAGAGGATTCAAGGCTAAGCAGAACCAAAGCGGACTCAAACTATCGCCCTGAAATATACCTCGCTCTATCCTTATCGGCTCGCTATTCCTCTGGATTTGCCGACATCCCGGATAGCGAAGGACTGTCCTCCATTGCCCCATACATGACATCAGGAAGATGCGCAGAGTTGAATCAACTTTATACAACTCTAGCACCCTCATGAGCCATGTATGTGGCACCGAGTCATAGGCCTTCTTATAGTCTATCCAACATGTCGACAGATCCCTTCGGGAACGGCGAACCTGTTGACTAATGGCCATATCAATGAGGAGTAGCTCCTTAGTACCGCGGGACCCATTCCTACATCCATTTTGAGAAGCGGACATTACAGAATTGTCATCAATGTGTTTGTTAATTTTAGCTCTCAAAATGGATGTAAGAACTTTATAGACTGTCGGAAGACAGGCAATCGGTCTATAATTTTTGGGCTCCGCAGTACTACCCGATTTATGGAGCAGGTGGGTTATCCCTGTTGTCAGGAACTCTGGCAGCGACCCTGACTCTAAGGCTGACTGGAACAGGATCGCCAGGCGAGCGTGCGACCTTGTAAACCATTTAATCCAGAAGTTGTGCAGCCCATCCGGCCCTGGAGATTTCCAGTTAGGTAACGGACGGACTGCACGAACTACGTCTTGGGGGCTGATAGTGATTGCCCCCATTTCTGGTACTAGATCGCACGCTCGCTCGACCTCCCGAGTCCATTCACCCTCGGTATGGCTAACAGGCACCGACCAGATGCTGCGCCAGAATGAACACATGGCATCATCATCCGGCAGGTGCGTGTCAGCCACACCTTGGTCGGGTCGCTCCCAAGCCCTATAAACCCACCTTTCATCTCTTTGGAATGTGCGATTCTGAGTGTATCGGTCCACCCGCCGCTTATACCTACGAATACGGTTTGCCCATGCATAAACTTTCTGCTTCAGGAAGTCGATGCGCTCTGTGACACGGGACATGTAGTCTCGAGCACTGATATCAGTCCCCGAGAACGCCCGCCTCACAAAACGCATCACTCTAGGGCGAGTATTGCCCTCCCTGAAGCAGATCAGTTTGCCGATGAGTGCTCTGGCCTCACCAATACGTCGTTCAATCCTGTACTGCCATGACGGTACGGCTGGATTAGGTCGTGTAGCTCTGTCATCAGAAAATTTGACATGAGCTACACGACATGCCGCTACAGCCGCACAATACAGGACTGAGTGAGCATCGGTGAGGTTTTCGCAGTTATCAAAATAGTTTGACAACTGCGAATCCAGAACTGCCACCAGCACCTTATTTTTGTTATGCATGGGCAAACGAGGTACGCGTGGTCTAAGATCGGGTTGCATGAACCGATATTCCCGAATCGCACCCTCCAAAGCACACCTCATTTCCTCATTGCACTGGGTACTTACATTAGTAACCATGTCATTACTCACGTTGTTATCGTGAGTTGGTATTATGGTAGACTGTGGTGGAACCACAGTCTGCGGCGGCGTGGCAATGACATGGCTACTCTGCATTTCAGTCCGCAAGCGATCAAGTACGGTGTCATCCAACATACCATTACGCTGGATGACTCGCACCTGATCCGACAGTCGTTGTGCCGACACGTTGACAGCTGGCTCAAGCACCTGAAACAGAGAGAGCATCCGAACACGGTACGCGGTCAGGTTGTTACCCCCCTCTGTAGCCCCATAGTATGCGCGCATGACATTTGCATTAATGGATTGCGTCCATCGCATGCGCGGCACACTCCCGCCGGGAGCTGGGACCCTATCAGAGGCCGGTGGGCCTCGAGGTCCTAAACCGTCCGGCGGCCGGCGTCCTCCTCGTCGACGAACAGGTGGTGGCGTCGTCGGCGGAGAGAAATACTCGTCGCTCGAGCTCGACGCAACTGCCACGGCCGGTGTCACAGCACTCACGATTGGGCTGGATTCCGGCGGCGGCGAGGCGGAGCTGAGCGACGGGTCCGGAGGCGATAGGCGTGCGCGTCGTGTAGCTGATCTCGTCAACATAATATCATCGTCATATCTTCATTTCTTTTATATATTTCGGAAAATTTTTGACACACAATGACACGTGTCAAATCAACGGTGTGGTTTTCTTTATTGGTTTCAATTTATTTTCATTGTAATTTTAGTATTTTTTCATTGATATTATTAAATAAAATTGGTATTGTAAAAGGGTGGTATGATTCAAATCTTTCGGTATACTAAAACTATTTAAATTTAAGAAAATTTGGTAAATCCGATATGAAGACGTTTGCTTGACGTAAGTGTTGCCAGCTTAATGCTTATTATTATTATTATTATTATACATAATTAAAACATGTTTTATTTTGTTTATGTCTGTTTATATTTTTAAATGTTTTAAAACTTTATTTTTTTATTTTAAGAATGTAAATTATAAGAGTAAAAATCAATAAATGGTTTATTACTATGGCTCGACTTTAATGAGAGCTTTTATTATGTACCTGGTCTGTAAACCCCTTAAATGCAGTATTTTTTTATTTTTTAGGTTTTGTAAATTTCGTCTCAACCCAAGGTAATCCTTGTTCTTCCGCAGCGGAGCCCTCGCAGGGGGCCCGGGAGGGGGCTGAAATGGAGTGCCAGTAACGGCCTCATTACGCCTTCTCCAAGCGAACATCAACCACTGCGCCTGCGCTCAGGATCTGTTGCTCCAGAGCATGGCGCAGTGGTCGATTAACATCGCCGTGGTCGCTGAGCCGTACTTTGTCCCGCCCAGGGATGACTGGGTGGAGGACCTTAGCGGCTCAGTGACCTTAATTGCGTCGGTCGCCGCCGGTACCCCGACCCTTGAGAGTGTCAGGAAGGGTCAGGGGTGCGTAGCAGCACGGTTCGGGGAGATCGTTGTAGTGGGAGTCTACTTCTCCCCGAGCCGAACTCTCGCCGAGTTCCACAACTCCCTCACGGAGTTGAGTGTCGTCATCGGAAGTCATTCCCTCCCCGTGCTTGTGCTCGGGGACTTCAATGCCAAGAACTTGGCTTGGGGTTCTCGTTACACGGACGTGCGGGGTAGAATGGTGGAGGACTGGGCTCTGGAGACAGGCCTGGTCGTCCTAAATCGGGGTTCTGTCCCCACGTGCGTGCGGATGCGGGGCGAGTCGGTGGTGGACATCTCGTTCGCCAGCCCCGCTCTGTCGCCGCGTGTCGTTGACTGGCGCGTCATGGAGGGGGTGGAGACCTATTCCGACCACCGGTATATCCGGTTCGACGTCTCCACCCAGTCCTCAAGCGTGCCGGTCCTACAGGCCCCGAGTGGTCCGCGATGGGCGCTGAAGCAGCTGGACCGGGAGCTCCTCCTGGAAGCCTCGATCGTGCAGGCCTGGGTGTCATCACCAGTCAGGCCTGCTGACATCAACAACGAGGCGGGTTGGTTCCAGGAGGCCATGTCCGAGATTTGCGACGTGGCAATGCCCCGAGTTCGGCCAGGAAGCGCCCGGCGTCAGGTGTACTGGTGGTCGCGAGAGCTGACGTCTCTGCGCAAGGCGTGCGTTGCCGCGCGGCGCCTGTACGCCAGGCATCGCAGGCTCCGCATCCGCCCTCCGGATGCGGCAGCCATTGAGGCGGAGCTGTACGAGGGGTACAGAGCGGCGAAGACCGCCCTCCAAGAGGCTGTCCGGCGGGCCAAGAATTTGGCCCGCGAGGAGATGCTGGAGTCTCTGAACGGAGATCCGTGGGGGCGCCCTTACAAGATGGTGCGGGACAAACTCCGCACCCGGGCCCCCCCGCTAACGCAGAGTCTCCGGCCTGAGCTCGTGGAGGACGTGGTGAGCGCTCTGTTCCCTTCGCGAGGGGAGCATCCTCCCCCGCCTATGGCTCCGCCGCCGCGTGCGGTGCCGGAAGCGGACCACACCGATGACGATGACGACGTTCCGGAGGTGACTGGGGTAGACCTGAGAGTGGCGGTACGCAGGCTGAAAGCCAGAAACACCGCCCCGGGACCCGATGGCTTGCCTGGCAAAGCCTGGGTCCTGGCCTCTGAGGCTCTCGGGCCCCGACTGGAAGGGCTCCTAAGCGCATGCTTGGAGAGAGGCCAGTTTCCGCTTCGTTGGAAGACGGGGAAGCTGGTCCTCATCCGGAAACCAGGGCGCCCTGCGGACTCTCCGTCCGCATACCGGCCCATCGTGTTGCTCGACGAGGTGGGCAAGCTCTTCGAAAGAGTCATTGCCAACCGCCTTGCCGGGCACCTTGCGGGGATGGGGCCGGATCTTGCGGAACACCAGTTTGGTTTCCGCAAGGGGCGCTCCACGGTGGACGCCATCATGCGCGTGAGAGCCCTCACGATGGGGGACGCGATGTCCCGGGGCGGGGTCGTCTTGGCGGTGTCTCTTGACATCGCCAACGCCTTCAACTCCATGCCCTGGAGCTGCATTGGGGAGGCACTCCGGTATCACCGGGTGCCAACCTACCTTCGTCGTGTGGTCGGGGACTACTTGACGGATAGGGCCGTGATCTACCCTGGTCAGAGCGGAGAATGGAACCGGCGAGAGATGTCGTGCGGTGTTCCACAGGGATCGGTTCTAGGACCGGCCCTGTGGAACATCGGTTACGACTGGGTGCTGCGCGCCGACCTCCCTACCGGCGTAAGCGTAGTTTGCTACGCTGACGACACGCTGGTACTGGCACAAGGGAGGTCGCACGAGGCGGCGGCCGAAAACATGACACGCGGGGTTGCGATAGTCGTGGATAGGATCCGGCAATTGGGTCTCGAGGTGGCATTGCACAAGTCCGAGGCCATGTGTTTTCATGGGCCTCGGAATGCGCCACCGTCGGGATCCCTACTGACGGCGGGAGGGGTTTCCATCGGCGTCGGGTCGACGTTGAAGTACCTAGGACTCGTCCTCGACAGCCGGTGGAACTTCGTGGAGCACTTCCGACGTTTGGCTCCCAAACTGGAACGGACAGGGGCTGCCTTCAAGCGGCTCTTGCCCAACCTGAGGGGTCCAAACGCCTCCTGCCGGAGGCTATACGCGGGGGTCGTGCGGTCCATGGCTCTTTACGGGGCCCCGGTGTGGGCGCGTTCTTTGAGGCGGCAAGCCGCCCACTACCTGAACGCGCCCCAAAAGGTGATAGCCATAAGGCTAATCCGGGGGTACCGCACGATCTCCGGCGAGGCGGCTAGCCTCCTTGCCGGATTGCCGCCATGGGATCTGGAGGCGATAGTCCTCGCGCGCCTGCATGAATGGCGCGCGGAGGCACTACGTCGGGGGGAAACTCCGCTGCCGCGGCAAATTGCCGCTCAGCGGACAGACCTCCGGCGTGATATCATGGCGACATGGAGAGAGCGACTGTTGCAACCCCGTGCAGGGCACGCTACCATAGTGGCGATAAGTCCCCTCTTTGAGGAGTGGCTAGAGAGGCGCCACGGCGCCCTCACCTACCGCCTGACGCAGATCCTCACCGGACACGGTTGTTTCGGGAGGTTCTTGCACCGAATCGGGCGGGAGGAAACGCCCGGGTGTTTCCACTGCGAGGATCGCCCGGAGGACACGGTGGAGCACACCGTAGAGGTCTGCCCCGCTTGGGCGGAGCACCGCCGTGTCCTTGTAGCGGCGATTGGCGGCGGCGATCTCTCGCGTCCGGCCCTGGTTCAAGCCATGGTCCGGAGCGAGAGGGAATGGGAAGCCGTCACCTCCTTCTGTGAAGCAGTCATGCTAGTGAAGGAGGTGGCGGGACGTGAGAGGGAAAGAACCTCACGTCCCAGCCGCCGCGGGAGACGCCCTGGGCGTCGGGGGTCACGTGGTGGCTCCCGGCCACCGCAGGCGCGGGCCTGTGGACGGCGAGTTATGGGCTAGCTCGCCGTCCGGCCGTCTTATGATGACAGGCCGTGTCGACGGCGCGTTCGTGTTCCACGCGCGCCTCAAAGAGATGTCAGCAACCGAGTAGGGGTCCGCATGGGCCGATGCCTGCCAGAGCTGCGGGATTGTTCGAAAGAGACACCGTGGCCCTGGAACACAAAGGGCAAAGAAGGAACATGGATGGGTTTTAGTCAGTACAAGTCTGACACTCCCTTCCGCTCCGCCCAGAGTGGGGGGGGTCATTTGATGATTTTCCATCCAAAAAAAAAAAAAAAAAAAAAAGGTAATCCTTGTTCATTATTATTCTATCTCTAGGACATGATTTTTAGATGTCTCCATTGGAGCGAGACATAATAAATTATTTGTTGGTAAAGTTCTCCTCATGTGACCTCTTTGAACCTAACACTTGAGACCTATCATTATTTACGGAATGTGAAACTAAAAGCGTAAATAAGAAAGTAGTTTCAACCCTAAGGGTGAAACGTGACAAGCCCGTGACATTTGGAAACGAATTCGTTGAATTAAACAGAGCTCGATTTTTAAAGGTTAAAACGAACCCCTTGGCCACAATCTACGCGTTCAAGCGACGCATCTTGGCCGTCTTCAAGCAGCCTCCTGGTAGTTTGTGAGACTTCACTATGATTGTTTCACATCTCCTACTTGTCCCTGTCAATTGCAGTCGGCACGGTTGGCGCAGTGGCTGAGCGATCGGCTTCTGAGTTACGTGTCGCGGGTTCGATCCCCGCACGGAACAAATATTTGTATGATCTACAGGTAGTTGTTCCGGGTCTGGCTGTTTGTGTACGTGAGTTTAAATTTTTGTAAACGCACCCACGATACAGGAGAAATTCGTAATGTGTTTTTTGAAAAAAAAAAAAACCTGCTACATAATCTTGGAGTGTAACCTCGCACAGTGACCTGGGGCTATTCTTGCCAATATACTACTAGCAAATCCAAAGCGGAGTAAATTCGCATTAGTGCGAGTTTGCACAGTGTGAATGGACGATCTACGCCAAAACGTAGTATTTGTGATAACAAAAACTCCATTAGTTTTAAAGTGGAATTGTTTAATAGAACGGGTAGAACTAAAAGGAATTTTTGGTCCTACTAGTTCTACGATTTGGTACTACCTTAAATCGTAGGACTAGTGGGAAACAATATTCTCATTAGTTCTATCGTAGAACTGTTAAGTAGAAGTAGTGGGGACGAACCTTTCGAGCGACTGTGAAGGAATCAAAAGTATGGAATCAGGCGTTACTTTCCAGAAGTCCATGTTAGTAAAATATTGTGCAACTATACTTAGATTACTCTGCACCAAAGCTTGAATATAGTATTTTCTGAATTTATTTTACACTCTGAGATAACATTTTATTTATAGGAAAGACGTTGTTTAGTCGACGAGTCATCCCGAGGCGAGTTGAGGAGCTACGGTAAGTACGCACGATAGCCAATCAAGCTATAAACATCCAGTTTATGTGGATCTCTCATTTTACGGGAAATGTATACAATGCGAGGCCATCTTATACTGAAAATGTATAGCTTGATGTGTCGTCGTGCATATTTCTTGAGTATACACGCGACGTAAACAGACGTAACAGTGAATCAATTTATTTAGCTTATGATGCTGCTCAATGACTACAGACTTTTTGTTCATAACATTGCATGAAGTCACAAGTACTGGTCGCTTGATACAAATCGTGTCGCAAATCGCATCACCCAAAGTCGTGCACAGGGCCTTAAGCCTAGAACTGAAGCAACCTATTCATCTTTGTACCGAACATAAACTACACTTTAAGATTCCGAAACGATTTCAATTGTCAAAACGGTTCTTTTCTTTACAAATTGTGCACACAAACAAAAGAGCACTTTAATATTTTCGTCCCAAGGTATCAATTCGTTTGAGAGGGTAAATGACGTCATGGGCTCTTGAGGTAAATAATTATGTGAGGTATGTAGGTAGTACTTCTGTAACCTTTTGTCTACTATTCACTTAGTTATTGTGTTCCTCTGTTTATTTAATTCAAGTAGTTTATTTATTGTGTAGGTTTACTGTTTCCCTGGTAATTTGAAGATGGGAAAACGAGTGGACCTGCGGATAATTCAATTGAAAACTCATAAAATGGAATTATCCATGATCTAATAGGTAGTAAAAGTCATGAACGGCTATAATTAACTACGGAATTTGTCCATGGACACGAGTTCTGTAAAGGCCATTGAGTTTTGATCATTTAAATAAAAAAAACTTTTTAAAATTAATTATTCATCATCATCATTCATCATTTCAGCCGAAAGACGTCCACTGCTGGACATAGGCCTCCCCCAAGTGTCGCCACATTGACCGGTCCCGTGCGTCTCGCATCCAGCGGATCCCTGCAACCTTTACCAGGTCATCGGTCCACTTAGTGAGAGGCCTTCCTACGCAACGTCTTCCAGTTCGCGGTCGCCACTCCAGAACTTTCTGGCCCCATCGGCCATCCGTTCTGCGAGCAATGTGCTCTGGCTACTGCCACTTAAGTTTGACTATTCTTCGGGCTACGTCGGTAACCTTGGTTCTCTTACGGATTTCCTCATTTCTGATTTGATCACGCAAGGAAACTCCGAGCATAGCCCTCTCCATTGCCCTTTGGGTGACTTTAAGCCTTCTGATCAGGCCCATTGTGAGCGACCACGTTTCGGTCCCGTATGTAATTGAATTAATTATTGCTACTAAAAAAAAAAAGGATATTCTCAGTAGCAGCCACGGAGTCTGGATTTGTGGCCGGTTGATAGCAATAGGATCGCCCTCTATTACATGGGACTTTAACATAACTGGCGAAATGTGGGTGTTCTATTATGTACACATCTGCCTAACCTTTCGGGGATTACAGGCATGATGTTCTGTTCACCCAGTTATGGCTTACCCAGCTGGCCAACCGTAAGAACATAAGTGTAAACCTATATTAAAGTGAATCACTTTTCAATTTTATTAACTTCATCATCATCATCATCATCATCATCAGCCTATAATGTTCCCACTGCTGGGACACAGGCCTAATCTCTATGAGAGGGAATGGGCTATAATCCACCACGCGGGCCCAGTGCGGGTTGGTAGATGTCACATGTTTTCGAACTTTTGTATCTAGGACATGTCGGTTTCCTCCCGATGTTTTCCTTCACCGTTTTGAGAGCAGTGATGATGAAATAAATTACACAAAGTAATACGCCTGGCTGTGTTCGAACCCACGACTTACTGTTCGTAAGTCGGGGCCGCAACCACTGGGCCATGGCTGCTCTCAGTTTTATTAACTTCATGTAGTTCCAAAATCAGATTTACAATCATCTCCTCGCAGCATGTTTGGGTCGTTAAGCTACGGATTGCCAATCTCTATGGCAGCTGCATGCAGTTCGAAGTACTTGATTGAGCACCAATCAATGGGCTGGGTCAACCTGATGGGGCTGTGCTTGGACGGCTAGTGTTTGTACTTGTGCATTAATGTGTAGCTGATGGTCAGAGATACATATTGAATGTATCCAGAAAATATACAAAGTGCAAACGGACACTTTTCGACGTTGGCAACCAAGCATTATGTACAATATGTACATCATCATCATAATTTCAGCCGAAAGACGTCCACTGCTGGACATAGGCCTCCCCCAAGTGTCGCCACATTGACCGATCCCGTGCGTATCGCATCCAGCGGATTCTATACATCAAACTAAGTACCTCTACACAAAAATTATTTCTGGGAAACGTTTTATTGGGGGTGAAAAATCACGTTTTACAGTAAAACTCAGTGTAACGCACTCAAAACATTGTGCTGATGGATGTTTTGAATAGTCATGGAGGTTGTAAAAGCAAAGTTATAACCTTAAAAAGTAATATTTCGAAAAAGTTGGAACTTTGACCTCCAATATCTCCGTAAACAGAAAGTTCCAAGGTATGGTCCTGAACAAAAAAAATATCGGAATGACGAGGAGAACAAATGCCTTTCGGCTTCGTTAGGGGTATTTTTACTCTTTATATTGCTGCATGATTTTTGGCACGTAATATTAATCGATACTTACGCGTCCAATCTTGTTTTTACAAGCTTTTATTTAACTTGCAATGTTTGTTTGTTTGTTGGTTCAGATCAAATCTTGCAACTGTATTTTAAAAAGGTTATCCGCAACCGATTGAGCTGAAATTTTGCATACTCGTTTAGTTAGGATGACAATGCATGGTTAGCTAAGTGACGTCTTTCAAAATCCAATATGGCGGATTCTCAAAGATGGCGGACTCGTTATTTTTTATGCACCTCCATTATTTGGATTTTAATTTAATAACCCATTAGAGCTGCTGCTTGCTGAGTAGAAAACGAAAAGAAATGACGTCTCCCTACATTTAAAAGCTTGTCGATGAGCGAATCGATTAAATTCGAGTGTTCACTGCAACTTGCATACTTAAATATGTATAGTAACTAGTATTTACTTCAATAATCCTTCAATAGCGTCAGATTGGTAATACGATGGTTTGATCACAATAGCACGTATATTACCGGCATGTTTATTCTTGGCTATTATTTTGAGGACAAATCTCAAAACCCTAGACAAATTTATCATAAAATCAGCAAAATAAATCATGTTTATTCATTCATTCGTTTGCGTTCATTTCAAATTAATTCCACATTTTTCCTGCGTGACATAAATATGCCACCAAATTCAATACAATACGAACACAATCTTGAATAATAATCTTGATACATTCCCTCGCTTTCACTCCTACTCTCACACAGTGTACGCTGATCATTAATCTTGATCTGTTTCGAACCATATTATGGATATCATTACAAACTTCGTCAGTTTTTTGTTGATTTTAAGTTTTTTTTTTTTTTTGGGAATAATTTTGAGACTGCATGAAACGATGACGAGAAACGTTTTCTCATAAAAAGGTAAATATTAAATCGGTATATTTATTTATTCAAACTTTATGCACATAATGTACAAAGGCGGACTGAATGCCCCATATGGGCATTGGGCATTGCATATTATTGGGCATGGCCTTGTATATTTTTAGGTTGTGTGTTA
The DNA here is from genome assembly GCA_910589295.1 of Noctua janthe. Lineage (NCBI taxonomy): Eukaryota > Metazoa > Arthropoda > Insecta > Lepidoptera > Noctuidae > Noctua > Noctua janthe. The sequence continues at coordinate 14,315,575 of OU342573.1, forward strand.
AAACTTTTACATTAATTAGTTATTCTGTAATTTTTTGATTGAGAGGGTAGAAACGCGATGCACTCAATGCTATTGATTGTTATGTCAATCAAATAACACTATCTATTTTTAAATAAATAGTGTATTTTGTTTGACAAAATACTCGTTATTACTACGATTACTGTAAATTTGATTGATTGAACCAGTTTATGTCATTTAGTGTGTATGCGTAACTCTCAAATAATTTATAGTTATGCAACTGACCTTCATAAAAAAATACAAAACTCACCATTTCCCTAATTTAACATAACCAATAATTTTGAGAGCAGCTGTGGCCCAGTGGTGGCAGCCCCGACTTACGAACAGTAAGTCGTGGGTTCGAACCCTGCCAGGCGCATTACTTTATGTAATTTATTTCATCACCACTGCTCTCAAAACGGTGAAGGAAAACATCGTGAGGAAATGTCCTAGAACCAAAAGAGTCGAAGACATGTGACATCTACCAACCCGCGTGGTGGATTATAGCCCATTCCCTCTCATAGAGAGCAGGCATGTGTCCCAGCAGTGGGAACATTATAGGCTGATTATGATTATGCATAATTTTAATCCCTCATATCAGCTTACGTAGCTAAATTGGCTTACCACAAACCTAAACAGACCTAAACACTCACACAGATATCCATAAGTACGTCAAGGGTACGTCATCCAATCAGCAGCTGTACCCACGTTACTTCCACTTGAGCCTCTCACCAAAGATCGACGGCATAACCCTAGAGGTGTAGCCACACGCCAGTTTTTGAAGCTATTATTTGGTCTGCAACTTTTGATGGAGGTAGTGGCGCAATGTAAATAAAAGTGATTGAATTGTTGCGGGCGCGGCAATAAATAATATATTGGTCGAAAACACTTTTTATTTTAATTTCTTTGCGCTTCACATTTTGACTGGTATCCGTAGCGTTTTTGTCAAAAAGTTTTTAACTGAGCATATTTAAGTTACCAGCATAAACACACCCTTAACAAGAGCGGCAACGTCGCAGCTCGCGTACCATAACTGACCTAAATTGACATTGTCACTTTTTCAATTTACTAATGCGATGTTGCCAATTTTCTATTCTTGTGGTAGGTGTACTGTGTAGGTACTGTGTAGTGCGTTCATGTGGGTTTACAGCAAGGCAGAAATAGCGACAATTTCGTTTCTTATTTATATAATAAAAACTAGCTTATGACCGTGGCTTCGCCTGCTTCGTGGACTTCGATAATTGCCCCACGGGATCATACTACGACGATAAAAAATATCCTATGTGGTAATCCAGGTTATAAACAATCTGTGTCCTAAATTTTATCCAAATCCGTTCAGTAGTTTCTGCGTGAATGAGTAACAAACATCTATCCTTCCAGCCTCACAAACTGAACAATATTAGTCAGATATAATAATTATAAGCGACATTCTGATCGCAAAAGTATGTTTTCTCCATCTTTTTGACATCATTGGACGCTAGGACAATCTCTCTTTCCCACAAAAGTGAATTTCATACTCTAGAAAGAGACAGAGCTATGTTTGCGTTGCTTGATTCATATTTTATGCACAAACAAGAATTTTAGCAGAGGTAATCGAATGATGTAGTGGCTATTGGATTTATGCAGTTCTTTTGTTCCTATTTTGAATTTAAATAAATTTGGCCTGAGTTAAGGATGATTTCCACCAAACGGCTCGCATCGCATCGCATCGGAGAGGATTCGGACGGATGCGGCGACGGCCGACAGCATCGCATGGCGCGCGCAGCGGAAGGATGTCGAAGCATACGATCGGACCGCACCGTCACTTACGAACATATACGTTTCTGGGCCTAGTCAAATAGTTTCATTTCATCCGATCGTATTCGACGACAGGCGAACGGAGGCGATCGTGTGTCGCAGTATACTTTCGGCTACGATCTCGTGTCACGGTAGACGTCAAGCTGCTGTGCGCGGCTTGGTAATATAGACTTTAAATACTGTGTACACGATTAAATATCGTTTAGAGATTGTAAAATCCGTACCCATCCGATGCGATGCGAGCCGTTTGGTGGATATCATCCTTTAAACAATGCAACCTCCATTTTTTAATATCCGTAAGCTGCAAAACACCTCATATTTTTTCTAGCTTTAATCCACATAGTTTCTACACCACAAGTAATAAATTATTTCAACCGAAAAACACATCAGTTTACCTCCATTACGATGTCATTTCTGTTCCATCCACTCATAAATCAATTCTTTGCACAAGCATTTTGGCAGAACCGCAAAACCGCAAAGTGAAACGAGAGAATAAATAAAATGAATTAATCGATAATATATAAATCGATTCTCGATAAAGAGCATTCGGTATGGATATCGTAGAGCTTATACCGCAAATGCATGATTAAGTATTTAACTTTTAAAGCTGTTTAATGGCAACGTTTTATTCATGCTGGCTGTCTGAGTTGCCTGTGGCCTCATGACGTTTAAAATTTTATGAGTGGTGAGCAAAAATCAAGACCAATTTATGTCGTGGTAATAACGGCATTGAAAAATATTTTTTATTTGAATATTTTTTTAGTTGCCGTACAATATTTGGCAAAAACGAAACCTTCACAGGATCATTTTGTTTGTCCGTCTATTTGTTTGTCTGTCTGTCCATCTCTCAAGACCATTTTTCTCAGAAACGCGTAGAGGTATCAAGCTAAAATTAATATCACATACCCAAGTCTGCTATCCCTTGGAGCAATGCAAAAATCAAACTTGTAAATTAACGCAATCAAAAGATAAGACCGTTTATGTCGCTTATTTTGCGATTTCACAAAGGAATCAAAACCTATAGGGTATTTCCCGTTGACCTAGAATCGTGAAATTTGGCAAGAAAAAATGTCTTACTGTTTAGAGGGGAAAAAGAGTTAATAATGTAGTTTTTAAAAAATAAAAAATACCTACAAGTTTATAAGGAACCCTCGGTGCGCGAATCCAACTCGCACTTGGCCGGTTTTTTTTTTAATAATCCTGCAGATTGCACAATCAGACTAACATTCCCACTGTTGGAGCACAGGGCACAACCCTCTTCTCCATGACAGGAATTGAACCTGTGTACAACACGCCAGCTCTGTGTAAGTTAGCCGATGTCAAATGTCCCCATAGTTTTGATTGTATAAGATTGCAATTTCACATAGGATTTAAGTTTTAGAAACCACAACCCAGTACTACAAAGCTTGTGCATGAACCCCTGAATAATTTCAACATCTTGAATAAAACATATCCATGAATAAAAAAATCATCCACTAAATTCGAATAGACGGAAAATTTGTATACGCGTATATTCATACTTTTATTTTTATATCCCTCTCTCATAGCGCTCAGTAGATAAAGGCGTAAGTGGTCTAATTTATAAGGTTTTCTCATTTATTCCTTAACGCCCATTCCCTCTTACGCGATGATTGCGTGCTTACTATTGTAGATCACGTTTTTTCTTCAATTCTTCTCTGTCAACCGTCACGCTATCATTTACTCCTTCTTTCATATCATTCCTCACACAATCCATCCATAGTTTCCTTGGTCTTCCTTGTAGATCCCTCATAATGTAAAAATAATTGTTATCTTATGAATGACAACAATGGTGAAGGAAAACATCGTGAGGAAACCGGCATGTCCTAGAACCAAGAATTAGAAGACATGTGACATCTACCAACCCGCACTGGGCCCGCGTGGTACATCATAGCCTATTCCCTCTCATAGAAAGGAGGCTTGAGTCCCAGCAGTGGGAACATTATAGGCTGATTATGCTGCTTCTGCTAAGAATGATATAAAATATAAGGGAACTAAGATATTTGAGTTCCATTGTGAGGTATCCACCTCACAATGGAACTCAAATATGCTCACCAAATTAATTGAGATTTTTCTCAATTAATTTAGTGAGCATATTCATCCTATCTAAAATTATAGCCTGTCATAGGACATAATTATTACGGTTAACATGATTATTTTACCTTCTTGCCAACTCTGATGTTTCCGAAGATCGATCAGCAGTAAGACCAAAATAGATGAATAAGACGGTTACCTGTAACAAGAAAAATATATATTTATTCATATTGACATAATATAATGTTAAGAAATTCACAGGAACATCATTATTCTCGCAAAATACACAGTCTATGTTACTTTTCGCCAACTGGTGGGGCCCTAACTCAAGTTATTATGAATTTAAATAATTTTTATGTAATTTGAATGACTCATTCAAATTATAATAGCATTTATTACATAAAAATTATTTAAATTGCTTCTTAAATCCAGCCAAATCTACAATTATTATCATAATAACTTGAGTTAGGGCCCCACCAGTTGGCGAAAAGTAACATAGACTGTGTATTTTGCGAGAATAATGATGTTCCTGTAAATAATTTTTATGTAATAAATGCTATTATAATTTGAGTACTCATTCAAATTGTAATAGCATTTATTACATAAAAATTATTTAAATGACACAGACATATTACTTTAATTATTTCAATTATTATTTATATTATTCCATTTGTAACTGACATTCCTTTTTGAATTTTAACTATAATTATTAAAAATATTATATTTGTAATTTATCACCAATGTGATATTTAACATTTTACGCCCATGTGGTAGAATGTGATGAGACAATCTAAATAAACTCAATACCATAAAATAATAATAATTTACATACCGACCATGTTCTGACAAATAAATAATAATTAGATTTGATTTGTGATTAAAAGTTTTTATTTAACTTGCACAGTTAGTATGTATGTAAGTTGTATGCTTCAAATCTTGCAACTGAATTTCCCACCAGTTACCCCCAACCGACTGAGCTGAAATTATGTACACACCTTTGGTTCTGGTGACAATACATTTTCATGACAGACATGACTTGATCCTGTAGCCAGGATCGCGTCTGCACGAGAGAACAACGGTAAATAGCACGGACACGAAACTTTGTATATTGTTACGCGTTCAAGATTAATAGATACCTCATATTCTTCTTTTTATTTTAATAAAAGCTTGTTTTATTTAAAAAAAAAGGAAATTTTATTATTGACTGCTTCAGTATTTAATTTTTTTAAATATAGTAAGTTTTTCCATCTAAACTAATCTAACCTTTTTCAAACGTTTATTATTTAAACCTTTTTTTTGTTAGAGATTTCTGTCCATAGAAGTAAGCAGTACGTTTCAATGTCATTTTCCTATGTTTTTGATGTGTATAATTATATTAGTTTTTTATATATGTCGGATATGCCAGGATTTACTCCGTTAGGCTCATATATCATGTGGGCAGACGGTGGGTTTCGTGCTATGAAAACAAACTGGGTGCGATACACTGTTTCTAGGAATTACTTGTTATTACAACTTAACACAATAACACGGGCACAATTAATCGGGTACAGTTCCAAGTCGTCTCAACTCCGCCGCGATCCGAAACTGACTGTCGCCCTCGTCTCTAGTTGAACATCAGGGCTCTGTACAAGCACGCTGTAGTGTCTGTAGACTTATAAGTAAGTCGCTTGATGTCACCACTGCACACTGGCGCGCTTTGCAATTCATATTATGTCCGTACTAACGACCGGATCCGACATATACATTAAAAAAAAAACAGTTTTTCATCGATCCGTTTCCGATGAAAAACCCACTAATAACTAAAAAAAATATTTACTCTGATTCCAATTCACTGCATTTTCCAAGTGGAAGTATATTGGCTATCTCGCCTTAAAAGCATTCATTTTCTTTCAAGTACTTAAGTAGCTTCTATCTTACACTCAGTAGTAGGTAAATACATAAGAAAGTAGAGAGAAAAACTCTTATAAGAAAATTATAATATCAGGTAGTTTTTCGTCAGATTTCCAGGTTTTTTATCACTATTTAATATTCTTATCGATAAATCCAACATCTCAACCACTACCGAATCACGAAAACAGCTTTCAAATTAAATAAAACACTCCCACACATTTCCAAAAGGGTCCTTAGACGTTAGCCGACCCCCACTATCAACTAGAGTGAACGCAACTTCCCTTAATGGCGGCTATTTTAATTATAGGCGAGAACGGCTCAAGGCTTTCACCTTTTTTTTTTAATAAATCTTTAAATCTTTTTTTGAGGAAAACGTCTTGAACTATTCAACTCATGGCACCATGGCTTTTTCAAATACTGTTTTAAGTTTTTACGGTTTATAAAAAAAACTTATACTGTCATTTACGGGATATCTTGCGTGATTATCCATTATTCTGAGCTTCCGATATCTACAAAAACAACGACAGCGTCGAAATATCGGGAAATCAGAATGATGGATAATCACGAAAGATATTCCGTAAGTGGCATAAGTTTACCATGGGTTTAAAGTAAAAATATAATAAAAGCTAGAATTTTGCTGTATGGTAAATTTGGTGAAAGGAAATTTCTGGTCAATTTTGGATATTTCTGAAGTTGTTATTTTTTTTTACTAAAAAATATATAAAGTTTGGTGTGAACTTAGACCTTACCTTACATTCAAAGCTGTAAAAATAGGGAGTAGGGGCTCTATTTCAACAGTAAGATGGGAAAAATCCAAATTTGTTTTTTTTAATATAATCCAGATAATATTTTTAACTGACATGCCACAAATTGTTATTGTTTTATTTTATTTATTTTTTGGCTTGTAATTTATGTACCAAATATTTGCACGCCACATGTGGCAGAATGTGATGAAACCACTGATTAGAAAGACCATTTATTGTACCACATTCTAACAAATAAATGAATTTGAATTTGAAAAAAATTGGAAAAATTGATTGTACAACGTAAAAAGAACTATCAGCTAAAATTGGTTTGAATAACATTTGTTAGTTAGATTTTGAGGCACCTTTTTTGTAAAACTGCAGCAGTAACATTAACATGTCATGAAAAACAGAGTTTATATATAAAAGTGTATTTGTAATGGCATCCAGATTGTACAATCATCTGCTTATCCTTTTCCCAACTATGTTGGGGTCGGCTTCCAGTACAACCGGATGCAGCTAAATACCAGTATTTTACATGGAGCGACTGCCTATCTGACCTCCACAACCCAGTTAGTATTGGGTATTACAATACTCTTTGGTAAGACAGGTTGTCAGATTTTCGGGCCACTGACTACTTGTAACGACTGTCAAAGATCTACAAATGACAACCGGGACCAACGGCTTAACGTGCTTTCCGAGGCACGTAGGAAACTCACTATGTAATGGGTGGTCACCCATCCACCGAACAACCTAGGCAAGCGTGGTTTAACCGAAAGCTGGACTCCCACACAAAAACATTAACCAACAAAATTCTATAAAAGAAACAGTAACTTCATATTATTATATTTAGAAAACAGAAAAATGATATGTTATCTAAGACAGATTGTTAGTCACGACCCACGACGACACACACAAATCTAGACGAAGCCTGTTGAAGCCACGAGTATTAACGTATTTGAATTTGTAAGGACAATCTGTCGTCTAGATTTGGGAGGATTTGGGAATCAACAGACATCATATTTCCACGTATGTATTTAAATAAAGTCAGAAGAGTAATAATATTTTTTCTACCTAGTACATAACGGGTGTTTTTTCGAGCCCGAGAACTTTGATTAGAAATAAAACACAGCAAAATTATTTTAATATCGATGTTACTGGCTTTATTTGAAAGATAATTTCATGCCATTGATGTTAGAATATGATTTCGGGCATGTGGTTGTCTGGCAATTAATAATTACAAATTAAGGTTTTTTTATTTGTAAAAGTAAATTGTAGTACATTTTAGGGCCAACAATAGGCATCTACCTTTATTACTGCATTTTGCAAGTATAATTTACATTATAGATAATATTAGCTTATGCCCGCGGCTTCATAACTGTCCCACGGGATTGTATCACCGGGATAAAAAGTATCCTATGAGTTAATCCAGGTTATACACTACCTGTGTGCCAAATTTCATCCAAATGCTGCAAATAGTTTTTGCGTGAATGAGTAACAATCATCCAGACACCCTCACAAACTTTCGCATTTATAATATTAGTAGGATTATTTAGTTTAAGCTTGGTACCTGTACTAATGAAACATGTACAGATGAATAATGTATTACAGACACCGAGTTATGAACATCAAATTTCGTAAAATTGATAAACTAAATAGGTGACTGATAAACTAATATTTGAACTAACAAACGAATCCGTTGAAAATTCAATCCTTAACAAAACTAGAAAATCCGGACTAACATAGTCGGAGAGCCAGCGGATAATCTTGTTACCCCCTTTCTAGAGGAAGTTTTAAGAGCTGCACGCACCATCACTTAACTTGTTAGCTTAGCTCCTGTACTATAAATTTCACTACACCTAACTTAATTTAGTGGCTCTGGGACGCTTGATGCTGAACTCGAAACTTCTGGAACTTTCGAGTTCATTCGTTTTATGGATTTGAAGTTGGAATGGTGGGTTAAAGGACTGTCCTAATTGAGTATGGGTACTATTTGAAAATGGAGCGGTTTTGATTTCAGACTTATATTAAGGCAATGCTCTTTGGCGTGTCACGTATGACAGAGATTACGGAACTGACATTATAAAATAGGTAGGTACAGTAGACTGTGCGTCACTTTGACCTAAAGCTGGCCTAGTACGGAGTTTCAATACCATAAGAGTTTAGCTTATACTGGTAAGGCTTCCGCTATCGTGTAGCCGTTTGACCCCGTTTTAAGTCTTGCCAAAGTCAGTGATACTCAGTTACTGGTTTGAGGAGGTCTGATAGACAATCATCATATCAGCATTTTTTTTTTTTTTTTTCGTATGGGAAATCATCAAATGACCCCCCCACTCTGGGCGGAGCGGAAGGGAGTGTCAGACTTGTACTGACGAAAACCCATCCATGTTCCTTCTTTGCCCTTTGTGTTCCAGGGCCACGGTATCTTTTTCGAACAGTCCCGCAGTCATCTTCTTGCCCTTGACCCATGTTACTTGGGGTTGGCGCAACATGTTTTTTTCTTCCATTCTCGTCTGTTAACCTCGCTTTAATTTACTCCTTTTTCTTTCAGTATTCAGCTGAATTCGTTACACTAATATGAAGTTGGTAATAGGCTTGGCTGATGACATTTTCTTTTTGAGTAGAATTCCTAAAGTCGCACTGACTAAGAGTAACTCCTCTTAACAAGAAGATAATATCTTTTTTCCTTTGTGGTAGATTCTTTGTGGTAAGTCGTGGGTTCGAACCCAGGCAGGCGCATTACTTTGTGTAATTTATTTCATCACCACTGCTCTCAAAACGGTGAAGTAAAACATCGTGACGAAACCGGCATGTCCTAGAACCTAAAATTCGAAGACATTTGTGACATCTACCAAACTGCACTGGGCCTGCGTGGTAGATTACACAGCCCATTCCCACTCATAGAGAGTAGGCCTGTGTCCCAGCAGTAGAAACATTATAGGCTGCTACTATGCTATGCTTTGTGGTTGGTAGACATAGTAATAACATAATTTTTTGTGAGCTCTTCAAAGACGAGTCGTACTCAGCACTTTATTATGCGCACAGCCAAAGTGTGGAACTCTCTGCCGGTATATGTGCTCCCTCCCACATTTAACCCGTCTGCCCTCAAAGCAAGAGTGAACAGGCATCTTCTGGGCACGCTCGTTCCATCATAGACCCCATCTATCGCTTTCCAGCAGGCGTGATCGAGGTCAAGAGCAGGTCCATTTTGTAATAAAAATATAGGTATTTAAAAATAGTAATATAATAAAAATACAACTGAAAAAACGGTGTCTCTCAAGTCACAGGTGAAAACCTATTTTGGGAGTAAGGGATCTATCTGTGGGACATAATGTATGTATGTTATATCTAAGATGTCTGTAACAATGTTGTCGCTGTATTGAAATAATTTTATTATTATTAATTACAGGCTGTGGTCAAAACCTCCAATCCAGATCGACACAAGGCAGCTTCAGTTATTCCACCAACCTTCCGGTTGGTAGAACTTATCCAGATATCCATATAAATTCCGCAGCCCCGAAGTCCCAGTAAATCATAACACATAGTTTGCAACCACAACTATTTGCCACGATATTCTAACAACTTGTGAACGGACAAATAAGATCACTGCTGGCATACTTATGAAATTCTATTTAGTTCATTGTTATAGATCATACAATTGAAGTTAATGTAGCGTAGTAAAATAATAACCATCATCATCATTCTCTTGCCCTTATCCCAATTTATTTGAGGTCGGCGCAGCATGTCTTCCTCTTCCATACTTCTCTATTACTTGACATCTCATCAGACACCTCCTTTCTTGCCAGTAAAGGTTAGAGGTCTCCAGATAATGGACAGTCGCGTTTTTACAACAGACTGTCATCTGGACAGCCAAAGCACAGAAGAAACAACATCATGTTTGTTTTCCAAGCCTGTACAGAAGAATTACACTATCCTGTATATATATAATCCGGAATCCATAGGTAGGTGGTACTCATATAGGTACCTACTTAAGTTCGTGAATGATCGGAATGCCAACCGAGACTCGAGCCGGATTGAAATACGTTCGGCAATTTTCGCAATCTCCTCCTCGTGATATACCTGTGATTCATTTTGGCAAATGTAGGGTGTCTATAAATAAACAACCCGTTTTATGTATTCCAGATATTTATTATAATTATAGATATTTATTATAATTTAGTAACTACAGTTTTGAGCCGTTTGGGGTCGAAACACTCGGGTCGTGGGGCCCGAGTGCGCGTCTCCTTTTTAAGGAAATCTCTCGCCGACTGGTCGACACTTCGCGTGACCAGAGGGCTGGCTCTTTCTTTGGCCAAAGAATAAGCATTGCCATTCAGCGTGGCAATGCTGCCAGTCTTCTGGGCACGTTTCCAGATGACAGTGATGCGGAGGAGTACTTTGACGCCTAAGTGTCCTATTGTCGTCGTTGTTTAGATGTTTATATTTTCTTACTTTAGTCTTATTTTAGTTTAGTTCTATTTATAATTTAGTGTTCAATTAACTTTAGACTGAAAAGGATGAGTTTTAGCACAAGACGTGGCATCTTTTTAATCATAAGGGTGCAAAAACAGTAAAAATTCTTACTGCCGACGCGCATGATGTGGTATTTATTTCTGTTTATTTTAATTACATAACATAACATCACTCTTGTAATTCCCAAAGGATTAGACAGAGGTGTATCTTACATTACACCCACATTTCGCCTGTTATGTTTAAGTCCTATGTAAGAGGGAGAGCGCGAGCCTATTACCATCAATCAGGCACAAATCCAGACTCCGTGGCTGCTAAATTGCGGATGGAAGAACCCAATAACACTTTGCCCGACTCGGGAATCGAACCTAGGACCTCATGCTCAGCAGTCGCGATTGAAACCACTAGACCAAGCAAGCAGTCTGCCACATACAACCTAAATTAATCAAAATTCACCTAGCTTCTGCCTAGGTAATGTTTTAAGTTCTAACCGCAAGGCTGGTGTCACACGAAATTAGCATTACATTACTATCGTGGCCTAATTTTAAACGAAGTTTAGGTGGCATTAGTTAAATGTGTGGCAAGCCTAACTGAAAGTCGTGGGAACATTAAGTGCTAGACCACCAAATATGGAGTGCCTACTTTAGTAGTATGTAGTGCATGGCAAATGCAGGTGTAACTATACAGGGTGTAAAAAAACCCTTAACAAAGTCGAGAGGAACTGGTTCTCCCCGTCATTGTGATATTTTTTTTGTTCGGTACCACACCTGGAAACCTTCTAATTACGGAGATATTGGAGGTCAAAGTTCCAAGTTTTTCATCAGGCTTTTTTTAAATACAAGTTTTACATGTTGTAACTTCACTTTAGATAGCTCCATGACCCCTTTACTATTTAATGCATTCATTAGCACTGTAATTTATCATCCTAAAAAAAATTCGTTTACCAGCAAACTAGATTAGAGCCAGTCTTACTAGATGTGCCTGTTTTTCCGACTACAGCAAAGCCTAAATTTCTTTTAAGTGGTTACAATTAGTAATTACTTTATTAAGATATCATCATCATCTTCCTGTCTTTGTCCCATTGTATTTGGGGTCGGCGCAACACTTTTTCTTCTCCCATTCTCTCCTGTCAGACGTCACGGCATCATTTACTCCTTTCTTTTTTTCATATTTTAATAATTATGATATCTTTCAATAAATTTAGCTGAGGAGCAATGAGGAGGGGTATAATTTTGAGGAGCTCGTGGCTAAATAATAACAGCCGCTCGGATCGATCTTTAGGTTAAGCCGTGCTTGCCTAGGTTGGTCTGTGGATGGGTGACCACCCATTACATACCGAGTTTCCTCCGTGCCATTTGTAGATCTTTGACAGTCGTTAGGTAGTCAGTGGCCCAAAAAGTCTGACAACCAGTCTTACCAAGGGGTATCGTATTACCCAGTACTAACTGGGTTGTGGAGGTCAGATAGGCAGTCGCTCCATGCAAAATACTGGTATTCAGCTGCATCCGGTTAGACTGGAAGCCGACCCCAACATAGTTGGGAAAGGCTAGGCAGATGATGATGATGATCTTTCAATAAATTTAGTTGCGCAAATGCACCCATATTGCATACAACAGCAGAATAATAAGGCACTGATCTTGACTAGAGTTGCTACTAAAACTTCCAGGATAGGATAGGATACTTAAACACTTATTTTGACCTGGGACAGCTCTAGTATTTTAACACCACTATTAAAACCTCTTTTAATAAACCCCTATACCAGGGTATAATAAGGTGCAAAATAACAATAAAAAAAGAAAATCTCACTATAGTGTTAGGGTCGTAAAAAGAGTAGAAATAAAATGTGTAAGGACCCGCAATTTACCTAGTATAACGCGGGACATATTAATTTTATGACGGGCAATAACAGAAGCTTTTATGAGCTATAATATGATCTACACAGTTTTATTGACAACCTTTGTGGTTTTCTAGGGCGCGAGGTTGTATTTAGGTAGAATTTTGAAATCGATGGCAGACCGCAGCCGCGGCAGAGCTGAAAAACCGCAACGACAGACGCACCGACACTATTGGTTTCTAAGTAACTTTTTGAAAACAAATGCCTGACTGAAGCTTCGGCTTCGCCTTCGGCTTTGACTTCGGCTTCGGCTTCGGCCAGAAATCGACCTTCGGCGGACACTAATGTTAACGCTTCTGAGATGACGTCAGTGCCGCTTGAACAGTGACCGCAGAAGAATAGCGTGGTCAGTGGGTAGCACTAACAGAGTGACAAGATGTATTTTTTTTTGTTTGAAACTTTAATAACACACATCACATCATCATTCATCGTTTGACATCGCTTTCGGAATTAAAGTCGCATTGTCTCTCATGACTTGCTTGCTTTCGAAATTGTAACTTAAGATTTTTCTCTTTTTCTTAGGTGATTATCAAAAAAGGTCGAAAAATCTAACGGAAAATGATTTCGGTGGGTCATAGACTCCTGCAAAACTAAAAGCTCATGTTGCCACCTATAGAGATAATGTAGGATTGTCTCATGTATCTGTTATTTCATCTTCAATGACATTCAGAGCCTTTGAAATTGTATCTCGGGATCTCTGCTTGTTAGCAGATATCTCAAAAGTCCTACTTTACTTGGGCGATTTCTTGGATATGAAGTTCTTCACTAGAAGTAATTACATGATAGGTACAGATAAAGTACTGTCGGGATTTAGGCGGAAAAAATCTCCAAATTTTAATGTAGTTATTTTTAAGGAAATCTAATTCAAGAAGATATCCTTCGTACGTCGTAAACGTATTACAACTTGAATAAAACATGTAAATATTTATGCTACTGAGTAAATTGTACACTAAAGAAGCATCAATTCAAACGACATCTTTATAAGCGAATTTTTGATCTATTTTGAACATAACATACTCACAACTCTTGAAGTTTTTCATTTATATCAATGTGTTTTATAAAATTTCATACCCAATTATTAGTTTGTTTTTATAACTATTCTGTTTCTAAAATGTTGAGATTTTTTTTCACTTTCTCTGGCTTTCTACGTCCATAACTATCGATCTGCAAGCTGCTACCGACTAATTTAAACTTAGTTTTATAGGGATAACCCTCACAAACCTGGTTTCTTTCTGACTCACAAAAACGACTTTGTAAATGGCGACACGGCTGCTTACTACAGTTTTCAAAAAATGTCTTGCAGCTGCGTTCTGCAATTGCAATTGTGTCGCTAAGCCGCTGCGGTCTACCGTTCGAAATTGTGCCTTAAATACATCATTTTCTGTTCTAACTTGTATTTTTTTCTATAAGAGCTATCCAAAATATTTCCCTGACACACTCAACAACTTCCCTACACTATAGATTTCAAACAGACGTAAAAACTTGTTCCTCCCGATAGGAGCTTACTACCACCCTGCAAACTTTATCACTCTATGGCCCATAAAACGGAGCCTATATAATTTATAACTATATTAGAATTACACTCGCGTTGAGTATAACTGTGTCAAGTTTAGGATTTGGGGTGTGAGATCTCAATATGTTTTGTTACTTTTTTCAGTACACTATTTAGGATCTTCGGGAGAAGTTCATGGCTAAGTACAGGCACCACCGTATCAACTTACTAAAAACTGTCAAATTTTCTCATTCGATTTGGAACTTAACTATCAGTCAATTGAAAACCGCTGTAGTGGTCGCCTGGGAAGAAAACCCTATGTAGACATTAAAAACATAATCCACAGCATACCTGATCGCATGCAGGTTGACATCAGAGCCTGATGTGGATATACCCACTTTTAATCTTTATTTTGTAAATTTCATTCAAAAACATTTTCTTTAAACTTAGAGCTTAATGTCTTTTTTGTAATTTTGTAAAATTTTAATCAAGATAACTTCTTTTTTTTAATTAATCATTCGCATTTACGAATCTAATAAACATTTAAGTTTTACACTAAAAAAAAAAATGTTTCGCGTTTCATTTCGATAATAAACCACATAATGCGCTTGGGCCACATTCCGTGCCGCTGTGTGTAGAATGTCAATCATCATCTGCATGTCCGGCACTCGAGTACATAGTGGATCTAGGAATTATTCCAAGTATGTACACTGGAGGCGTTGTTGCAGGCGTTAGCTCGAATTGTTGGTAACCACTATAGCTTGTACGTTATGAATTGATGTGAGAAGTTCTCAGTATAAGTCATTTGTTAGTACAGTCACGAGCACCAATATGTATACACTTTCCTAAACATAAAAGCAATTTTCGCGAGATAGCATCTTTTTCATAAAAATATGATTTCCAGAATACTGTGTTCGTAACAACATGACATTTTAATCAGAACAGTAGGAGAAAAACATTTTTAAAAGTTGTTAAGTGTTTAGATATTGGTGCTTTTAACTGCACAGCGGGATTACAAAGCAAATGGAAATGCTGGGACGCACTAGAAGGACTTATTATGTACAGTTATTGTTAAAACCACTGTTCGACACAAATGTAAATTCGTTGAAAATGAAATAAATAAATAAATATTACCTACTGATAGACACATACTTACATACTGATGTTATTGGTAATGTTTTTCGGAGTAGTCATGTGTGTGAGTGATCGCAAACACGACTGCTGAGCATGAGGTACGATTCCCGGGTCGGGCAAAGTGTTATTGGGTTTTTCTATCAGGAATATTTCAGTAGCAGCCACGGAATCTGGTTTTGTGCCTGGTTGATGGCAATAGGCTCGCCCCATATAACATGGAGCTTTAACATACCTGGCGAAATGTGGGTGTACTATTAGGTACAGAAGCCAGCACATCAAGCTGTTACAATCTCTGAAATTTCTTTAATAGATGTTTAACTTTAGACTTTAGAAATTCATCAAATTTTCAACTCTAGAAATATAAAGCATTAGGTTCAAGGTTGATTGGGAAAATCTAACAGTATTACCCAAGCTTGATGTACTGGTGTCTGTACATCTCTACTTTTTTATTTACTTTTTTTTATGTTCTTAGATAATAATCTTTTAATTCCCTAACCCCCTTATTTCTACACCCTTAAACACCCACAAAAAATCTCTCCCTCAACAGCCTACAAAACAAAACCCATCACATTTTATTCCAAGTCTCACAGACGGTTTTAAAGTACACTTGTCGGGTAATCCGGCTGACAACCGGCAGTACAGTAGTGGGGATTAACCGTCTTTCCGACACGGTTCCGACATGATTCCCGGACGGTCCGGATTAGTTACTGCGGGAATTCTTCATTCCCGTATGGTACTTTTATTGCGGACGCTGACTTGAACAAAATCTTGGACAGGAATGGCTTATGGCAGGGGAGTGGCAAAAGGTTCAGTTGGCTTTGTACACACGGCGACTAATCATGTTTTACAATACCAGTTTATGTGAATCTGTCATTGTATTGTCAATCTATACAAAGCGAGGCCATGTTATACTGGACATATATAGCTTGTGATTCAAGGTCGTGGAAATCTTTTAACATAATCAGCCGATAATGCTCCCACCCCTGGGACACAGGTCTCCTCTTAGTGAGATGAGCCGTACCACAGAGGTACTTACAGTATTGGTACTTTTTTATCAAAGAATTTATGTCTATAGGGCCAAAAGTATATTTCAAGGTCACACCGCTAGGTTGTCAAATTCTAAATTAACGTGACCAAAGCCGCGGGCAAAAAAAAAAGTTATAGAAAAGCTAAAAGGAAATCGACTGTCTTGGTATGGGCATGTGATGAGGAGGAACGAATCGCATGTGACTAAAAGAGTGATGAATATAAACGTTGATGGATGGAGAGGGAAAGGAAGACCAAAGAAACGATGGATGGATTGTGTGAGGAATGATATGAAAGTTAAAGGAGTAAATGATAGCGTGACTGCTCCGTCATCGAAGTATTTTATAGGATAAAAGCAAATTATAAAAAAAAACGTCATCAATAATACCAGTCCAAAAACACTTTTCACCTACTGCATTTTCTCCATTCTAACCTTGACCCCACACATTACACTGCGAGCCAGCTTAGCAGTATTTCGGACTTCAAAGCATAAGCAACCGCATAAATCTTAGTTACGTGACCTCTCGCAGCCTCCCGGAGGTTTCTCGGAGGTAGCGGAGGCAATTACACTGTGTAGCAGTCCCGCAGGAGTGAGATATGAGAGTTTGAGACTAACTTGTACGGAGCGTTACACGTTTGTAAGTGTAAAGGTGTGATGCTGTTTTTTTGATCGGAAGTGTAATGAATGTTCGTGTTTGAAGAAATGGTAACTTATCTTGGTGTTGCTGTAATAATAAAATCTGTATTTATCATCTGCTTAGAATTTTCCTTTATTATCGGCTTCCAGTCTTACCGGATGCAGCTGAATACCAGTATTTTACATGGAGCGACTGCCTATCTGACCTCGAAAACTAAATATTTTCCATAACATTTATTGTCACAGATTTCCGCAAAAAATCGCCTGATCCTATAATTTATATAAATCAACTGTGGAAGGATGACATGGCAAGAAAAGAGGTGTCTGATGATATGACGAATAATAGAGAAGTATGGAAGAGAACGTTTTGCTCCTCTGAACCCTAATAAATTGGTACAAGGGCAGAAGAATGATGAATCAACTACTAGAAATTAAATTCATCTCAAAAATCAAGCAGTACTAAATGGTTTAATAACATAATACATTACCAATCAAATGTTAAACATATCAGGATCATCATACTCATGATCTGCCTAGCCTTTTCTCAACCATGTTGGGGTCAGCTTCCAGTCTAACCGGATGCAGCTGAATACCAGTATTTTACATGGAGCGACTGCCTATCTGACCTCCACAACCCAGTTCGTACTGTATATCAGAATAACCAAAATTAATATTTTTTCGAACTCAACAATCTGTAGCGGACAGATATAATTTAATACATTGACGGCTTTTAACCGTATCTCGTATGAAAAATATCCATTATACTGATTATTCCATCTGACGATGCTATCTGATCAGATATGCATGTGAATTGCAGTAAATTATGCAGAGGTGCAATGACATCCAGCATTTTTAATGTTTAATTTATAATTTTAAATTTGAGAGTAAGATTTTATAGCATGTAGGTCAGGTCACACACGCTCAAATTAACACTATAAAATTTAAAAGCTTTTATATTGTAAGAATCTTTTTTCTTTATCGTGTGGTTAGTGCCTAACCTGGTGTCAGAGTTTTTATGCCACCCATGGGCCTCTGACTTGGGTTTAAGAATAAGAATAAGAATAATTTATTTAAAAAGTATTACAAAAAGTGTACATTTAAGCGCAGTAGTATTATTTCTCATACTAATTATAAGTACTTATAAGTAAACTATAACTAAAATATATCCTACAGTCGCAAGTATTCAATAGTTCAATTTAGATGTCAGCGACCTGCCCGATCTAGGTTTATTTAAACCTGTGTTTCAGGCCATCACTTTACCTAGCACAATTCAATAAGGACAATAAAATTAAATTAATCTATTAACAATTATAACTATGCATCAAGTTGGTACTCGTATAAAAGAAAAACACTAAAACTAGCTTAAGTAAATATGTACAAATAGATACGATAACATAATCAAACCACAACTTCTAGAAGTTTTTCTGTGTCTGTGTAATTAAGTACCGCTAAATAATCTGACATTACCAAACTACATTTTTTATTACTTAAACTGTAGAAGTTTAGTATCTTGTTGAGTCTATTGTAAAGAAAAGGTCCTAAAAACACATAAAATCGATTCGCAAACGCATGTCTAGTTTGAGGTTTTGTGCAAACTAGGTCCTTCCTTCTCCTATCGGAAGGAACTGGGTGATAGGGAAGTGTAGAGTGCTGGTGCAGTATTATGTGAAGAATAAATAATTGCCGTACTGTAAGTACATTACATGTTTTGTAGAGCTGGTGTGTAGGGAATCTAAAAGGACGGAAGGTAGCAACTTTTAGAATTGCTCTTTGAGCACGTTCTAGAGGGAGAAGAATTGAATTTCCCGCGCCACCCCAGGATATTATACAATATGTTAGAATAGATTGACACAACGCTAAATAAACCTGTTTTATCAAATTATAGTTAGCTACATTACGTAAATTCTTAAAAACATATATTAATTTTCGCACTCTAGTACACAGTAACTCGATATGTTTACGGAAATTTAGATTGGAGTCAATAGTGACACCTAGATATTTCAAGTGGTCAGCTTTATCTAAAGTAGGGCAAGAACATACAGTCAGTTTACATGCCGTCAAGAAATATCTCAGGCATGCTGGTTTCGTCATCGTAGAGTGCTTATAGATCATATAGGTCGAAATAAGTTCATCATAAACTGCCCAGCCTTTTCCCAACTACGCTGGGGTTGGCTTCCAGTCTAACCACATGCAGCTGATTATCAGAATTTTACTAACAAGGGCTGTCTACAAAAGAAAACAATGATACAATTCGTACTTATAGTGATAGTAGTTTCTCCTAAGACAAACACTTAATAATACATAACATCGCACCTGTAATACCAGAAGGGTTAGGCAGAGGTGTACCTAATAGTACATTAGTATATACCTACATTTCGCCAGTTATGTTTAAGTCTCATGTAATAGGGGGCGAACCTATTGCGATAAACCAAGCCCAAAACTAGGCTCCGAGGCTGCTACTGAGATATTCCTGATGGAAAAATCCATTAACACATTGCCGACTGCTGTTGCGCTTGCGACCTTAGGCCAACGAAGCAGTCTTACTTACACTTAATAACTTTAGAAAAAGTCGGAGAGTACGAACAAGTCGGAACTTGTTAATTTTCCGTGATCTGAGAATCGACCACAGGCATATTTTAAACGCCATGACAAGTTCAATTAAAAAACCTAATTCATTATATGGCCAAATTTTAACAATCCTTTCAAAAACAGCCAAACAAAAACATTATTTGTCAATCTGAGTTGCACAAAAACGTTATGATCGAGTCTCATTCCTCGGGTCAGAATCGAAATAACTCTCGTACTAGTTAGTACACATGCCGTACTCTGGAGAAGCTATCGATGTTTTCAAACACATGTGTATTCGTATGTTACCCAAGCCGGCTGGTTGCCGAGGGGAATGGAAACCACTAGGGTTTCCACGAATACATTTGAAACAAAGAAACACAAATACAATCATGAAGCTACATCTACATCACATTTTCCTTTAGCTCTGAAGAGAGCTTCCAAGAACTCTTATATTTTATAGAAGATATTAAGTGGATGAGCTCGGTGCTAAATAGGCTGCTTTTATTTTAGAAAAAAGTATTAGGGTTCAGTGCAAAAAAATTAAAACCGGTGAAATTGTTAACAAAATCCGATTCAAATAAGAAAGTACCTAATATTTTTATTATCATCTCACGCGGATGAAGGTCGCGGAGCACAACTAGTTATATCATAAAGGCGAAACTTCAGGAAGATATGAAGTAGGATTTTTAATTAAGAAAGAACTCAAGAACTCTTGTTGAATGGGGATCATAACCAACCTTGCTACTAAGTTACACACAATATATTTAGATACATAACATAAACATAACCTCATTCACAACATGTCATAACCTACACATGCTATTAGTCGTTGATTACCAAGCTAATTGATCTTGAGGGGTTCCATCAGAGGACCATTGTAATGCTACATTAGAACGTGTGTTCAAATATGTACCGACAACAAAATAGATAAGTAAACAGAGCCCAGAGTAGGTTACTTATTACGCTCGTAAACATAAAAAAAACTATCGAATCTTTCGGCAGTCGGTGACTTTTGTTTCTTTTTGTAACCGACTTTCGAAAGTAAGTGGGCCAGTAGGCTGAAAGTCTGACAACAAGTCTTTCTCGGTACTAACTGGCAGTCTCTAAATCTATACTTAAGGGACTAACCACACTTATTCAAGAGATACGTACGCATCTGAATAGACGCGGAAAGCTGAACCGATGCGTACGTTGTTTTCTATGGAGAAAAGCTGAACAGAGCTGAATAAGTGTGGTTAGTCAATAATACTAGCTGCGCCCCCGCGGTTTCACTGGCGCAAGTTTGTTTACGTGGGATCACAATTTTTTTTTTAATAAATTGTGGCCTGATTGTTTTGGAGTTTATTCGGTACAAACCAACAAATAATATTATTAAGTAAGTGTAAGTATAGACAGTATAGATGTAGATTATAAAGAGGTAACATTTGTTTGTAAGTTTGTATGTAGAGGAAAATCTTCGGAACTACTGATCCGATTCCGAAAATTCTTTTACTAATTGGAAGCTACATTATCCCCGAGTGTCATAGGCTGACATACTGCTGATTGATAGGTAACATTTAAAACTTTCCCATGGGTAATCCATGAACCGAAACTGCGAGCAAAAGCTAGTGTAAAATAATGGTATTACAGCGATATCAGGTTAGACTGGACGCCGGTATTTGGGAAAAGGCAGATGATAGTGGACACTCACAGTACGGATGGTTCATAAATTCAAGGTCTCTCAGCGAGCTATGGAACGCGCTTTGCTTGGAGTCTCTCTGAGGGATCGCATCCGAAACGAGGTGATCCGACAGAGAACCAGAGTTGTCGACATAGCTCACAGAATAAGTAAGCTGAAGTGGCAATAGGCCGGTCATATTAGCCGTAGAACCGATGACTATTGGGGTTGACGTGTTCTTGAGTGGAGACAGCGAATCGGTAAGCGTAAGGTGGGACGCCCTCAGGCTCTGTGGAGCGACGATCTTCGCAGGGTGGCTGGTAGCACTTGATGAGAGTTGCTGAGAATCGAGTTGAGGGTCATGTGATTGAGGAGGCCTATGTGGACTGCTGTAGGCTGATTATGATGATGAGATGATAATATCAGGAAAAATATAAAATGTATTTTAGATTTTTTTTTTCCATAATTGTTGTCACGGATAGAATGTCAGTTTGTCTACACCCGCTTGTTGTTTCAACTCTTTTGTAGACCGTACTTTTAGTGTGATAAATGTTGCCATTGGATATGGACTAATTGTATAAGATTGTGGCACAATATGTGCCGTTCATTTGTAGAGGATAAACTAATAATTTTGGACGTTATTTTCCTTGTGCGATACTAGCTGGGAATGGGAAGACGTTGCGTTGGAAAGCCTCCCACTAGGTGGACCGATGACCTGGTGAAGGTAGTGGGGATCCGCTGGATGCGAGACGCGCGGGACCGGTCAATGTGGTGACACTTGAGGGAGGCCTATGTCCAGCGCTGGACGTCTTTCGGCTAAAATGATAAAGATGATGATACTAGCTGATGCCTTAGAGTAAAACCTTAAGTTTGCAGCTTCTTTTCGTGGTTCAAATGACGTCAGACGTTGTTATCATTCACTCTGGTCGATCTTTAGCGAGACAATTTCTTGCTGTCAGAGCACTCACGAAGTAATTTACAGTGACAGAAGAACGAGGGTTAGGCAGAGGTGTACCCTAAGAGTACACCCACATTTCGCCAGTTATGTTCTAAGTCCCAAGTAATAGGGGGCGACCTTATTGCCACAATCCAAACTCTTTGGCTGCTACTGAAAAATTCCTGGAGGAAAAACCCAATAACACTGCCTGAACTCGGACTCGAACCTAGGCCCTCATGCTCAGCAGTCGCGCTTGCGACTACTAGATCAAGGAGGTAGTTCAAAATAAAGACAAACATAGTATTTCACAAACAAACACTGTTTTAAGCTTTCACTACTGTCTTGTCTGTCTTGTCTGTCTTGTCTGTCTTGTCTGTCTTGTCTGTCTTGTCTGTCTTGTCTGTCTTGTCTGTCTTGTCTGTCTTGTCTGTCTTGTCTGTCTTGTCTGTCTTGTCTGTCTTGTCTGTCTTGTCTGTCTTGTCTGTCTTGTCTGTCTTGTCTGTCTTGTCTGTCTTGTCTGTCTTGTCTGTCTTGTCTGTCTTGTCTGTCTTGTCTGTCTTGTCTGTCTTGTCTGTCTTGTCTGTCTTGTCTGTCTTGTCTGTCTTGTCTGTCTTGTCTGTCTTGTCTGTCTTGTCTGTCTTGTCTGTCTTGTCTGTCTTGTCTGTCTTGTCTGTCTTGTCTGTCTTGTCTGTCTTGTCTGTCTTGTCTGTCTTGTCTGTCTTGTCTGTCTTGTCTGTCTTGTCTGTCTTGTCTGTCTTGTCTGTCTTGTCTGTCTTGTCTGTCTTGTCTGTCTTGTCTGTCTTGTCTGTCTTGTCTGTCTTGTCTGTCTTGTCTGTCTTGTCTGTCTTGTCTGTCTTGTCTGTCTTGTCTGTCTTGTCTGTCTTGTCTGTCTTGTCTGTCTTGTCTGTCTTGTCTGTCTTGTCTGTCTTGTCTGTCTTGTCTGTCTTGTCTGTCTTGTCTGTCTTGTCTGTCTTGTCTGTCTTGTCTGTCTTGTCTGTCTTGTCTGTCTTGTCTGTCTTGTCTGTCTTGTCTGTCTTGTCTGTCTTGTCTGTCTTGTCTGTCTTGTCTGTCTTGTCTGTCTTGTCTGTCTTGTCTGTCTTGTCTGTCTTGTCTGTCTTGTCTGTCTTGTCTGTCTTGTCTGTCTTGTCTGTCTTGTCTGTCTTGTCTGTCTTGTCTGTCTTGTCTGTCTTGTCTGTCTTGTCTGTCTTGTCTGTCTTGTCTGTCTTGTCTGTCTTGTCTGTCTTGTCTGTCTTGTCTGTCTTGTCTGTCTTGTCTGTCTTGTCTGTCTTGTCTGTCTTGTCTGTCTTGTCTGTCTTGTCTGTCTTGTCTGTCTTGTCTGTCTTGTCTGTCTTGTCTGTCTTGTCTGTCTTGTCTGTCTTGTCTGTCTTGTCTGTCTTGTCTGTCTTGTCTGTCTTGTCTGTCTTGTCTGTCTTGTCTGTCATGTCTTGTCTTGTCTGTCTTGTGTCTGTAACTGTCTGTCTGCATGTGTTGTTATATCGGGAGCTCAAAATAATGATCAATCACGGATGATATCCCGTAAGTGACAGTATAAGTTTATTTCAAAAACATTTTATGGCAGGTATTTGTGGAGTATACAGTGTCAAATATTCGGTCTAAATAAACGTCCCGCATAGCGTAGTCCATCCTAAAAATCAAAGCTAAATACAAAGCGAGCGGTACCGCGGTTCGACGAAGCGGGACGATTGTCGATTCAACCCACGAGTGAAGCTCGAACGTCAATTTCATTGATACCCGCATTAGCCCGATCTGTGACAAACTTGCAATCGTATTTCATTTTGTTAGTTACCTATTGTTTTACGAATTGTGTGGATTTATTGAGTTTTGAAAACTGGATTTTTAATGGGAATATTGTTACGCTTGTATTTATTTATTTGATCTCGTGCACATCACACATTTTACAATATTACTGTCGGTTTTTGTACGTCATCATCTGCCTAGCCTTTTCCCAACTATGTTGGGGTCGGCTTCCAGTCTAACCGGATGCAGCTGAATACCAGTATTTTACATGGAGCGACTGCCTATCTGACCTCCACAACCCAGATAGTACTGGGTAATACGATACCCCTTGGTAAGACTGGTTGTTAGACTTTTTGGGCGACTGACTACCTAACGACTGTCAAAGATCTAAAAATTACACCCGGGACCAACGGCTTAACGTGCTTTCCGAGGCACGGAGGACACTCGGTATGTATTGGGTGGTCACCCATCCACAGACCAACCTAGGCAAGCACGGCTTAATCAAAGATTGACCGGTTCCTGTCGGTTTTTGTATGTGAACCCTGTCAAAGCACAATGCTGGTTTGCTGTTGAGTTTATGAACAGTAAATTAACATAATAAATTGAGTCAAAACTTATCAAAACACAATACAATACATTTCAGGAAAAAAATATGTCTAAAAGTCGTTATGATGTCCAGTTAACAGTATTAAACACATACACATACAATAACACACAAAGTCATATTTTAGCCCGATTGTGGGTAGGTAGTAAAAAGTAGAATATTATAAGATGGTAAGGTGGTGTAGGAAGAGATTTTATAGTGTATTTAACATTATGTCTATAAGTCCCATGTTATACAGGGCCAGGATACAAATATAGAATCCCGGTACAAAAAATAAATTATTCACAATGAATTTACAAATTAAGCAATCCAGTAACATTTTGTCCAATGAGGGATTTGAACAAAGGATGTTTAGCTGTCAAACTTACTACTACTTCACCAACAATCCCAAATGAGCATTCGAAGTAAAAAGTGATATCAGAAACCTAAAGATGATTTAAAATACCTATTGTAATTCCCCACTTAACATAAACATCGACATTCAGTTTTAACAAGATAGCATCTGATTGTCGCCATATTGAATTTTAAACTCTAACCCCCACCCCGCCCCGTCTCTATCTCTTTCTCTCTCTATCTTTAACTTTTTTTTTCTGTCATTTCTTTAGTGACACTCGCAAGATTAACACAAACCGATTGGCGGCAGAATCATCAAAATCAACCCACACGTTTGGTCTCTAAAGCGCCACAAATAAACAAACATACATAATATAGGCTGATAAACACGTTACCCTTCTCAGTCGGGTAAAGAGGTTAATAAAGCCTAATTACGTAAAAATCGTACGACATACATTTTACATTTTCGAAATCTCATTTTACGACAAAAACTAATCATCATCATTCGCCTGCCCTTATCCCAATTCATTTGGGGTCGGCGCAGCATCCATACTTCTCTATTACTCGTCATCTCGCCAGACACCTCCTTTCTTGCCATATCATTCTTTACACAGTCCATCCATCGTTTCTTTGGTCTTCCTCTACTCATATACCTATCCACATTCATACTCAAAACTTTCCTCACAACATTTTCCTCATTCCTCCGCATCACATGTCACCACGACAACCGATTACCACACAACTTTTCAGTCACCGGCGCCACTTTCAAACTTCCTCTTATATACTCATTTCTTATTTTATCCATTTGCGTAACACCACACATCCCCCTTAGCATTCTCATCTCCGCCACATGCAAAAGCCTTTAATTCATCCCTTTTGTGGCCCAACATTCTGATCCATACAAGACAGACGACAAAAACTAATCTCTGTATGTAATAACACACTAACAAAATAAACGCACACATTCCAAGCATCATAGGTAGTTATCCCGAATACGATTCGCTTAATTCTGTACCTAAATATAACTCACACAGATTTCTGACGCCCGAACGAATAATCGCATTCATAATAAGAATTCTTCGCACGGAATATACGTACGTAAGTTAGTACTTATTGTAAGTATTGAATACGCATAATAATCGTATCGCTTTGTGACGACATTCGCTCAATATTCCTGATGTACTTGTGTGGCATTATTACCTCGAGAATGGTACTTGACGCCATGTCAATGGGGTGTGATATCGAACATGGTTTTTGATCACGAATTATTCTTGTTGTTGTTCAGGCAGATGTGGGTGGTAACGCTGGAAGGGGACGCCCTAGAAGGACATACACTGACCTTATTGGTGAGGTTCTTCAGAAAGGTCAGGTGCGTAGTACTGGCAACCGGCGTGCGTGTATGACCAGATGTACGAACGTGGACGAGGCAAAAGGAGTATGTAAGGACCGTAGCAGATGGCGTTCTGTGGTTGAAAAAAAAGGCCATGGAAAAAAGGCGTGAGTTTATGTATGGACTAGTTAGCCATATTTCTTATTTCCATACAGTAATATTGCTAAATTAATCAAAACAGCAAAATATTTGACAGCTATTTGCGACGTTGCCCACTTTCTGTAAAAACGCTCTTAAAACCATAAAGCATAGCCCCTTCAATCGACACAGCTCGCACGTTAAAAAAAACCTGCCAAAAATACCGGTTACCCTCAGTATTTACGTTGGAAACTTTTCACGCAAACGTTTTTCGTGAAAACTGTCATATGGTTGCATGCATCAAATCCCCGGGTTTTTATTTTAGCCATTTGAATGTTGAATGGCGGACGCCTATGAAAAATTGATATCAAGCTATAGATTACAGTGATGTTTTTTTTAGGAATAAAATATTTGAAATGATATGGGCCAGTGAATGTTATAACATTGAAGAGAGCTTTTATGATAACTGTTGAAGGCAATTTATCTAACCGAATTCAGATAAATTTCCGTGTTTATTTCTCAAGTTAAATACGCTTTCCCTCACCACGATTTATTATAAGTAAAACAGTACATTAATCACTGAAATAGTCTTAAAGGAATTATGTAATGTATTAATGCGACCATATCCTCGAGTTTTGGAAGGGACACAGTAAACCATCTTTTGCTGAATTATGTTTTAAATAGAAATTCAATTTGCTTGGGGAACAAATCCAGACTCTGTAGCTGCTACTGAGAAATTCCTGATGTAAAAACCCAATAACACTTTGCCCGACCCGGGAATCGAACCCAGGATGTCATGCTCAGCAGTCGTACTTACGACGACTAGACCAACCAGGCAGTCGGCGTGAGAATAACATCATACTAAAAGACAAACTCGTTGTAATTAAATAAAACAACCATCCCGAACCGAGGAGCTCGTGGCTAAATAATAAACAGCCGCTCGGATCCCTCTTTAGGTTAAGCCGTGCTTGCCTAGGTTGGTCTGTGGATGGGTGACCACCCATTACATACCGAGTTTCCTCCGTGTCTCGGAAACCTCGTTAAGCCGTTGGTCCCGGGTGTCATTTGTAGATCTTTGACAGTCGTTAGGTAGTCAGTGGCCCAAAACGTCTGACAACCAGTCTTACCAAGGGGTATCGTATTACCCAGTACTATCTGGTTTGTAGAGGTCAGATAGGCAGTCGCTCCATGTAAAATACTGGTATTCAGCTGCATCCGGTTAGACTGGAAGCCGACCCCAACATAGTTGGGAAAAGGCTAGGCAGATGATGAACCATCCCGAACTAGTAATGAACGGAAATATATAATTTATTTAGGAACCTTACTGGATTTGATTGAGAGGGTACTCGAAATATCGGCTCCAAATTAATACGAATTTTATAAGGTACTATTAATAATAATACTTAAAAGCTCTTTCTGTTGGATTATTGGTTCCTTATGGGAGATTGGTTCACCTCCTTTTTAATCAAAAAGATCTTCAATTATTTATTGTATTATCTTACAATATTACGGAGGTCGAAAGATGGCAATCTTTCTTTAGGATCAAATTGAAAGATTGGTTGTTATGGCGATAAAGATCCTCCAAGTGACAATTATCGTCATAATATATGTTCTTATTAACTGAATTCTCATAAAAACATGATTTATTCAAATTATCACATCAGTCTGCTACTAATGTGCCTAGCCTTTTCCTAACTATGTTGGGGTCAGCTTCCAGTCGAACTGAACGCAGCTAAATACCAATATTTTACATTTAGCGACTGTCTATACCCACAACCAATTAGTACTGAGCAACACGATACCTCCTGAAAAAAAAAAAAAAAAGGTGTTTTTTTTTAATTTTTTTTTTCTTTCTTACTTTCTTTTTCTTGGTAAGACTGGTTGTCAGACTTTCATGTCACTAACTACCTGTAACGACTGCTAAAGATCTACAAATGACAGCCGGGACCATCAGCTTAACGTGCTTTTTTTGGCACAGAGGAAACTCAGTATGTAATGGGTGGTCACCCATTCACGGACCAACCAAGGCAAGCGCGGCTTAACCTGAAGTTAGATTCGAGTGGCACATATTATTTAGCCACAACCTCCTCAAAGTTTATAACAAACCTGGTGATAGTCATTGTTTAAAGCGACCTACAGCAGTCCACTGCTGGACATAAGCATGTCCGACCGCACGCAATTCAACTCGATTGTCGGCAACTCCTATCCTGCTGCTACCAGCCAACTCTCCACCCAGCCTGAGGGCGTCCCACTTTACTCTAGCCTATTCGCGGTCTCCACTCAAGAGCACGTCTACCACACCGGCGTATATATGTTTTTGTTTTTGAAAACGTTGAATTTCTCCTGTATCGTGGGTGCGTTCATAAACATTCACAAGCAGCCAGACCCGGAACAGCTACCTAGGCCATACAAATATTTGTTCAGTGCGGGAATCGCACCCGCGACACCCAACGCAGCAGCCATTCGCTCAGCCGCTGTGTCTACCTTGCCGTCTGATTTAGGGCATGCAAAACCGGGTTTCGGTCCCATACCCGAAAAAAACCGAAACCGGGTTCCTCATGCCCTAAACAGATTGTCAGCCCATAGCCAGTCTGGGCTTTACATTATCTAAAACCACCCGTACCTACGTAGCGTAATTGGATGATTTATAAACCAAAATCTAAAACTTTCAACTATCTTCATTTACGACCAATATTAATAACTTTATCAAAATAGATGAATGAAAAGCCCATTAAATATTTCATGAACCTAAATATTTAATCTCGACTAAATACTTTGATATTTTGTGTAAATAGCTCGACCCAAAAGTTGGCACTTAAAGTGGTTAGAACTAAATTAATACAAGTATAACATTGAAAGGCCGTTCACATCGGTTTTGTTAAAATTAATTTGTATTGACAGACGAGTTTTTTACCCGACTGCGGCGAAGTCCAAAAGAAGGGTTATGTGTTTGAACTGTATGTGGGTTTCTTTGTTTCCTCGTAAAGCCTAAACGGATAAACCGATTATGATAAATTATACGACGATAGATTTATCATTGTGGCGCGAGTGTCATTGGGTAATTACCTATCAAGTTTCCTCCGTGCCTCGAAAGTAATATTAAGCCGTTGGTCCCGGCTGTCATTTGTAGAGCTTTGACAGTCGTTACAAGTAGTTAGTGAAAAAAAAGAGAAGAAAGCCTGAAAGTCTGACAACCAGTCTTACCAAGGGCGTCTTATCGTATTACCCAGTACTGGGTTACCACAACCCCGATAGGCAGTCGCTTCATGTAAAATACTGGAATTCAGCTGCATCCAGTTACACTGGAAGCCGACCCCAACATAGTTGGGAAAAAGCTGGGCAGATGATGATAAGTTATGAAGTCAAACCCAAAATCGAACATCAGTGTGTTTTGGTACAAAGACAAATTATTTCCTTTGATTTTATTTTACTTTTCTTCGCTAGTTTCTTTTAAAAGACTGCAGTCAGTTCCGTGACGGCCCAAAAGGGTAACAGAAATCATCTTTTAAGAACCTGTCCAAGTTTTTTAGCTTGGAGGTCGGTAAAAAGTTGTGTTATTCCACTGACCTGGTTAAAGGTCCTATACACCGTGGCTTTTTAGTCGTCTTACAAAGGTCGTCCACTCAATGTACCCGACATAAAATAGCTCTAGGCGTGATTTATTTTTAACCTTCCATAATAGGCACAAAGAAAAAAAATAGTAATAAAAAATTAGAATAAAATTATGAAACATCAAGTTAATGATGATTACGTGTCAAACTGGAGAACATATACCTACCCAGCACTCGAGTGCAGTAGATCATCGTTCGCAACAGGGTCAACTACGTCATGCGTCATAATACTGAACAATATTTTTATTTTTAAATTATTAAAATCTCATAAATACCGTTTTTTTATGAATGTTTAGTATTCATTGGATACGTGAAGTGGGCTGCTGTTGTAAGACGACTAAAAAGTCACGGTGTATACACAATCCATTTGACTATACTACCTAACTTATCTTTCCTAACCCTTACCCGACTACAGTCTGAGCCCCAGATCCACAAAGAGACAACTTCAAAGGTAGGGACACCAATTAACAACTTTCGTTCAATAATCAAATGGACCAATTAAAGCTCGGAGGTTGGGTTACCATTTCGTTTGATAGAAATCAGGACATTTGTAAATTATTCCGGATATTATGGTTTTGATTAGTTCTATTTTTTTTTTTGCCTTTATACTTAGAGATTTTACTAATAAAACCAATCTTTAACTTAAAGTTACATCTATTAGCAAACAAAATAAAAATGTTTATAATCTGTAATATTTTTGACAGATTAGTTAATTTCTGACTTCAATGATTGATTAATTATATTTTTTTAAATTACGTCTATGACTGCGGTGGTGGACTTTCTTTCTCAAAAATGATCTCCTATTTGGAAATTCCAAAAAAAAAAAATATCCGAACTTTTTATTGTTATTTTCTGACATTTATGATTTTTGTTTTTTCTTAAATTTTATTGTTGACGTTCTGATAATGTTTATTGATCGACTTCCTTTGACATTCTTGTTTTTATAATTTTAATTGATAATGGTTTTTGTAACTGAATTAAATTTAAATTGATGATAATATTTGTACGCCAAATGGCAAAACATAGAAAACATATGAAAATGTAACATCTCGCATACTCTGTAACTATCTATGTTAACAAATAAACATTTTGATTCTGATCCAGACTGTATATCCGGAAAAATCCTGATATTTGGTAACCATACTCAAAGAGCCATAATTTTTGGGTAGGGCCACGAAAACGGCGATAACGGTACCACAGTTGGGGACTATGACAGGCCAATTAGCGTGTCTTGATTTTCCTGTATGTCGGTTCTGTGAACAGGAAAAAAACTTGGTGCTAATTGGGAATCGGTATTGGTGTTCGGTGTTCGTTTGATTGAGTGCTTTTGGTAACGATCGCTCCAATGAAAAATAATTGGTTTTAATTATTTTATTAACTTTTGTGCTCAAATAATGATTTTTACGACCATGACTTATCTAAAAACTGTGTCAAATAGGTAGGTACCTATATTTTTTTTTTTAATTTGAAATATCTGGTTTCTTTTTTATTCTATTTTCTTTTAATTTAACTGACACTGCGGTAAGTAGAGAAGCGGTATCCGAAATGTATGTAATTACAAAGGGTGTGAAAAAAAACAGATTTTGCAATATTTTAGAATTATTTATTTTGACCGTAACGTATGCACTCGTAGGTATGACGTTTGCAGTTGATATTATTATGAAGTTTTCTCAAGTAAGAGGCAGGTTTCACGGGCGTAAATAGACATATTTAATAACCTAAATTAACGGGAAGCGGTCCAAAAAGATTTATTTACTACCCCACCCCCGCCACCTTCAAGGCTTCATCTCAATAACATCTTACATGACTAAGTTGCAAATTGCACGTCCTAACTTAGTACCTGAGTCTAAGTCTAAGTATGAGATGCTACTGCTGTGGAACTTTGAATATAGAACTTATACATAGATAGACTTTAATATTAGTTGCGTGCCATAGTTAGACTGACACTATTATGTCTAAGTATGGAATATATTAGGACTTGGGCCTGAGATTTGGTACAGTGTGTTAAGACTATCTCGTTGGTCTAGTGATCGCAAGCGGGACTGCTGAGCATGAGGTCCTGGGTTCGATTCCGTGGTTGAGTAAAGTGTTTTTCGGTTTTTCCTTCTGGAATTACTCAGTAGCAACCACGGAGTCTGGATTTGTGCTCGGTTGATGGCAATAGGCTCGCCCCCTATGAAATAGGACTTGAACATAACTGGCAAAATGGGGTAACCTAACACTTCGGGGATAACAGGCGTGATGTTATGTTATTTTAAGTAAACTAATACTGGTGTTCCTAATAGTACTCATATTTCACCAGTTATTTTAAATCATGAAATAGGGGGCGAGCCTATTGCCACCAAGCGAGCACAAATTCAGACTACGTGGCTGCTACTGAGTGCGTCATATCTTGTCAAAACTCCAGGGTGCTGCTGAAAATTTTCGAATTGCAAAACTCATAAAATATTTTACAAACTAGACTAGTTTCAGTTCAACCATTAAACAATTACAAAAATGAATATTTGCAGAATAATGTAAACGTAACTTAATTACGTCGATTTTTTAAATCGAAAATACTATAATTATAATTATAGCATTTTAGTTAAATGGTTTGCAACAAGCAAATTCAGTCATCATCTGCCTAGCCTTTTCCCAACTATGTTGGGGTCAGATTCCAGTCTAACCAGATGCAGCTGAATTCCAGTATTTTACATGGAGCGACTGCCTATCTGACCGCCACAACCCAGTTAGTACTGTACAATATTCGTTAGTAAGACTGGTTGTCAGACCTTTTTACAAGCACAATCAGTATCAACCATAAATATGAACAAGTTCTTAAACTTAAGAAAATATTACACGCGAAACTTAGTATGAGTATTTTTAATTAAAAAATCGACGTATTTAAATTACGTTTACACCGCGCGCTCATGCTAGGTACTCTGAACTATTACATTACAGGAGAATGCTACCGGTGGAGAAGCACCTTAAATGGATCCATCCGATACCGATAATAATTCTTAAGCGAAAACAAAATTATTAAAGTATTATTTTCCCAGAAAATTTTGCAACAAAATATTCAACACTCTATCAATATTAATTTTCCCAGAAAGCTATGTCAAACTTCATTGTTTTTGAGAACATCAACCTTGTCTCCGATAATGTTGCAAATTGATGATAGCATTTCTGAAGAAATATAATATTTTTAAGTATTACTCAAATTAATGTTTACTCTTCGCATAATATTGGCTGAAGCCGAACGGAAAAACAAATTGGTAGCATAATTAGCCTGTAGTGTTGCCGGCTACCACTGCTGGGACACAGGCCTCCTCTCGTAAGGAGGAGTGGTTACCAAGTGGACCAAGTGCGAGTTGGTATACAGGATGGATGGGACACGGACGGCCAAACGGTTACGAAATATTCAGTACATTATTCTGAACACGCGTACATAGAAATTTTTCATCGGTTGTTAAAAAACATGTGCTATTACCTATAAAAGTGCAAAACCGACGAGGTCAAAATGTACGGAACAATGTAAAAAATCAACAGTAAAGAATACAAAAATAAGTTTTGTGTCACATAACCTAAAAAACTTTCAGAGTAATTTTCTCAAATACACACACTAAGGTTAAGATTTCTGCTTTGGTGGCTGCCAATAATTATTATTTATTTGAGGGGATTGGTGCTGATTACGGAAAACCCCCCCCTTTTGGGGGAGGCCTATGTCCAGTAGTGGACGTCTTTCGGCAGAAATGATGATGATGATGATGGCGCTGATAGCCGAAATACAGGCTTTTGCCTCTTCTGGCTACATATATTAAATTCTTTTGGATAGTGAAAACAGAGCCTCAAAGATATGTGTATAACTGTAAAATTTATTGAAAACTAAGGATTTAAAAATGGCTTGCACTGTATACTCAACTTTTAATGGCGAATACAATTCAAAACATGACATTTTGAATTCAACTAATTCCTTGTACTGCGGCGGGCCATCGTCCTTTAAACAAAGCAACAGTAACTCCGTTAAACACAAAATCGATACCAAAACTCCCTTTCAGTAAGCTATCACGCATAAAACTAATACTATTAAAACAAGTACAACAAAAAGTGACAATTCGGGTTACGACCCCGACCTTTAGTATCGTGAAAATACCCACTTTTCGTTGGCCAAGCTAGTTTTGAATATTAAATACATGAATATTCGAATTTTCGAATACGTGTTGCGAATGCTAATCGAATAGTTATGCGATATTCGATTTTGTGTTTGTTTTAATAATTCTTGTCATCGTTTTAGATTCTAGTCGGTTTTATACGAGTTTAGTTTTGTTTTAAAAAGGGTTTTGGAGTGTAAACTTTGGTGAGCGTATGCTGTTTTGCATTCGTGTAAATTTTGAATAGAACGCTAATTTGGGGGAGCCTTGGCGACCCAGTGGAAACGAGCACAATTAACGAGTCCATAGGTCGTGGGTTGGAATCCAGGTGGAGGACTTTACTTTCTATAAATTACTGGCTGTTGCCCGTGGCTTCGCTCGTGTTAATTTGGAAAAAAAGCTCATAACACACTACTAAAGTTTCTATAATAATATAATTCAATCATGATTCAATATTTACGTGGCGCCATCTAATATTATAAGAACGTTATTGTTGTTTTCCTCGGGAACAGTACTTATTTTCGGGATGAAAGGTACCCTATGTCCGTTTCTGTACACCTGACAACGCTTATGCAAAATTTTAGTGGTTTAGGCGTGAAAAGGTAACAAACAAACTTACTTTTGCATTTATAATATTAGTAGGATTTGATCGACAATGCTTTCAAAACAGTGTAAGAAAACGTCATGAGAAATACGGCATGAACAATAAAAAAATCGAATACGTGTGAGGTCCACCATCCCGCCCTGGGCACACGCGGTGGGTTACGCTCCAGTCTCTCTCACAGAGAGGAGGCCTCTGGTGTATAGTCGAATCGCTTTCTAGGCAAAACAATTAAATGTGAACTTGTACCAAAAACTCGCAACTGTAAGTATATTTATCGCTACCCGTACAAACAGTCGCTAAATATCATAATATATCTCACGCGTATCATGATACACTGGTTCTGTAGTGGCAGCACTACAGGCCAATTATGGTGGTTTCAGTGATTGTTTAATCACGTGATCCACGACAGATCATGTGATCAACTAACCTAAAGTTATAAATCTAAAGGGTGTAAATAGACCCTTAACATAAACGAAAGGCACTTGTTCTCCCCGTCACTGCGATATTTTTTTTGTTCTAGACCATATCTGGGAACCTTCTAGTTACGGAGATATTGGGGGTCAAAGTTCCACAAGTTTTTTTAAATACATGTGTTTAATGTAAGATTTTTACTTTACACACCTCCACGACCCTCGTTCTATACAATCCATTCATCAGCACAATGCTATGAATGCTTTCCATCGAGTCCTACCGTAAAATGTGATTTTTCACCCCAAAAAAAAGTGGATTCCCAGCAATAGTTTTTGCGTAAAGTTACTTAGTTTGATGTACAGAATGCTTGGTTGACGGAGATGTGAAGGGTCTGTTTACATCCGGTATACTTGAACAAAGAAGTAATTTCTTTTATAAGGTTGTATGTAGGTATGGGCTAATCTTCAGTACTACCGAAAAATCTTTCACTAACGGAAACCTACATTACCCTTAAGTGTCATGGCTACATTTAAAACGTTCCTGTGGAATAATTTCCGACTAAAACGCGAGCAAAGCCGCTGACAAAAGCTAGTTGTCAAATAAAACACAAAATTCTGAGACAATAATGTAAATTTCAAACTACCATGGTCACTAACATTATTATAACTAGAAGAACATGTACCATTTTTATTGTTTTCTTTGAGTTCCCGATATTTCGGCGCTGTTGCAAGCACCATGGTCACGGATAAACTGAAGTTATTGCGGGTGGGTGTTTATGAGCAGACAAATCGGTCTACCCTCTTTCTTGTTCGTTTTTTTGCACTCAGTACCGCTACCACTGTCACTCACAACTCGATTCTGTTCCCGACACACGAAACTCATTGTGTCTGCTCGCGAACTTTTTTCGGCACTATTCCGCTTTTTACACAGCTGGACCACTGGTTTCCAGGCACAATAAACATGATAAATATCCCGTCTTCTAGTTATAATAATAATGTAAATTTTTTGACATCTGAGATAACATCATCTGCCTAACCTTTTCCCAACCATGTTTAGGGCCGACTTCTAGCTATCGTCTGACATCATAATGATACAGGCTATTTATAATAATAATAACGAGTATCTTGACTTGGCTCACGAGGTCGTCGACATGTGGGATGTGGACTCAGCGATCATTGTGCCGATAGTTGTATCAGCCCATGGCTTAATTGCCAAGAGCCTCGACCAATACCTGAGGAGGCTCTCGTTAGGCAGCTGGATCAAGGGCTTGATTCAGAAAGCGGTACTCCTGGACACGGCTCGTATTGTTAGGAGGTTCCTTTCTCTGGAGCCCTGGCCGCCGGTGGCTTGGACTCTGATCCCGATACCGGTGGGCTACATTTTTTATATTTTTAAATGTTTTTTTTATATTGTTTTTTGTAAGGAATATTTAAAAATATAATTAATTTGTACAGAAATAAGTAAAGGACATAACGAGCACTGATTCATAACAGCCACCTCAATTACCCAGAACTCACGCACACCACATTCATATTCAAAATCAAGCAGTCTCGGTCAGAAACAACGAATAAAACATAAATGTTTATCGACTCTCTTGAAATGACACTGACACCTCCCGAAACACAAAGGTCGGACGTCAACCGTGACCTAAATCGATTCTCGGCTAATCGAATACGAGGGTAAAGATCACCGTACAGCAGTCAAGTGGTAGCCTAGTGGTGTCACCGTCGGACTGGCAAGTCACAGGTCTCGAGTTCGAACCCAAGACACGCACCTCTGATTTTCGGATTCATGTGCGTATGGTATAATTATTACTTTCTTCGGTGAAAACAACTTCGTGAGAAAGCCAAACCAGCATGCCTGATAGATATTTATTGACTGCATATAAAGCGAAGTCAGAGGCCCATGGGCGACATTAAAACTCTGACACCAGGTTAGGTACTAACCACACGAAAAGAAGAAGAGCGAACAGTTATAAGCACTGAAGCGGGACAGAATCACCACAGCTCGATACGTTCGGGATCATTTATATGAAACTCCAGTTATTGCAAAGCACTCGAAAACGACTTTTTACAGGATTGACGTAAGCCCATCGTCATAGCAGACATCAGAACACCAAGTATAAAACAATCCCATACACACGTGCCCGATATACATCTTAAATCACCGTAGAGGCCAGCCATCAACTGGGCACAAATGCAGATACCGTGGCTACTACTGAGAAATTCCTGATAGATGAATCGAAAAACTTGAAACACTTTGCGCGACCTGGGAACCGAACCCAGGCCCTCATGCTGAGCAAGAACGCTTGCACCAACTAGAACAACGAAGGATAACTGTACGTTGGCCTTTAAAACAGAATCTATGTCCGATATCAAGTGGAATCGATAAAAGTCGGACGAACGACACGATTTTTCGATGTAGAATTGATAAAAAAGGCCGCATAGTCGCTGATGTAGAAGTATATTTGAGCTTATGTTGTTAAGTTTTTTTTGCAGGTGAATAAATTGAGTATTTATTGACTGAGTGAAACATACAATTTACATCGATAACAATGAACAAAGACACAATAAGGTTCGTTTTCTGGCCAGGAAATTTTTCAAAAATCCAATGATGCTGGCTTACGTTTCATCAAAATCGGGCTCGAGACTCCTTTAAGTATTTTTCGCTATTCCTCATAGTTTCGAATTTTACCATCCACGCCCACTTGAAAAATTCACCCTGTACCATCATCATCATCATTTCAGCCGAAAGACGTCCACTGCTGGATATAGGCCTCCCACTAGGTGGACCGATGACCTAGTAAAGGTTGCAGGGATCCGCTGGATGCGAGACACACGGGACTGATCAATGTGGCTACACCCTGTATAATAGATTTTATTTACAAAACATTAAAGAACATTACGATACTACCCCACCCCTTCGCAAACACCATGAATATCCCATACAGCCAGCAGCCAATATAAAGCCCTATCAAGATAACTGCACGTCGATACATTCAAACTAAATGATCTGTAAACACATAAGCGTTACCGCTGCCCGAACGCGTGCCGCACGCACGTCTGGTGCGGCCCTAACTCTGGCTAATGATACGTGAAGGACGCAGCCAGTTAAATAAAAGTTAATTGGGATTGTTTATCTTGATGATAAGGGAGGATGTGGTAGTATAGAGGTTGAGGGAGTCGGTGCTCGAGTATGGAGTTGCGAGGTTCGAATCTAGCCAGTAGCGATGTCAATTTTGAAGCAGCTTTCCCAGGCCTGGGCTGGTGAGGGTGGGGAGGAAACCGCTATCTTCACTCGACTCAAATAATAATGATGATGATGATGACGCAGTCAATGTTACTTTTTTACGTTTAGTTGACGCTTCCCGTAGCCCAAGGACTGGCTTTAATCTTGGGCAAAAGCTAAGCATTGCCATACAAGTGAAAATGTTGTAAGTCTCTTGGGCATTACCGGTTGTCAGCGTTGAGAAGTTTCTTGATACTATGTTTTAGGTTGTTTGTATGTTTAGGTTTTTTTAATGTATAAAATATATTAATATACAGAAATAAAAATACAGATAATTTTACCTTTGATTTCATGTATGCAAGCACTTCATCTTTCATCTAAGAAATCACGAGTAAGACCTGGTTGAGTCTCGCGAAGACCAGAGAAGTATGGCTGAAAAGGGAGGAAGATAGTCAGCAGCCAGTAGAACAAGGCTGACAATTATGAAAGTGAAGCACAGACCATCGATTATTTTTTTTACTGTCGAAATATACAAATCCTTAACATATTATTTTTTCCCACAAAATCCCTCTAAAATTCACATTTTAAATAAATAGAAAATATGAACACAAGCACACAGTATTTATGATGGCCGTCAAACGTCGCCCTGAATAAAAGTTAATTGGAAAACCAAATAGCTGTCGTGAGCATGACAACCCAATGTTATCGGCACAGTTTAAATTATCGCGCTTTTGTCTCCAAATATTGGTCTGAATTTTCTAAAATAATTTGAGTTTCTATTTGAAAACAATAGAGAAAATGGTTTTTTCGTTCGTATGCGCTTCACCGTCGTAGCACCAGCTACGTCGTAGCACCAGCTACTGCGTAGCACCAGCCACGGCGTAGCACCAGCTACGGCGTAGCAATCAAAATCTTTTTTAACATTTTCATCGTTTTTGACTATTAATGCTACTTATCATTCACCTTGTTGGTCTCATTAATTTGGAAGGTTTATACTACATGGAGGTAAGCAAACACTATCATCATTCTCTTGCCCTTGTCCCAATTTATTTGGGGTCGGCGCAGCATGCCTTCTTCTTCCATACTTCTCTATTACTCGTTATCTCAACAGACACTTCCTTTCGTGCCATATCATGCTTTACACAGTCCATCCGTCGTTTCTTTGGTCTTCCTCTACTCTTATTCCCATCCACAGTCATACTCAAAACTTTCCTCACAACATTTTCCTTATTCCTCCGCATCACATGCCCACTACAGAACACATAATGTTTGTTTAACCCATCTGTTACTCAAAGAGATGTCAGCAAATAAGTAGGGGTCCGCAAGGGCCGATGCCTGTCAGGGCTGCGGGACTGTTCGAAAGAGATACCGTGGCCCTGGAACACAAAGGGTAAAGAAGGAACATGGATGGGTTTTAGTCAGTACAAGTCTGACACTCCCTTCCGCTCCGCCCAGAGTGGGGGGGGTCATTTGATGATTTCACATCCGGAAAAAAAAAAAAACCCATCTGTTAGGAAAAACTATATTTCTCAATTATTTGTTAAAATAATTTTAAAATCTTGCTCATAGGACAAGTGACGACTAAAGTATCCAATGACCGCCTCAATAACAACGAATTTTTAAAACCATAATCCATTTACGCAAAATAAACATGGCCTCCGAAGTAGCCAAAAAGACAAACAGTTCCCTTCATAATAACAATTATTATAATAAAGAAGAAACATAACACGAGCATTTTCAGTCCCCGAAGTGTCTTGATGTTTAATTAATTTAATAAAATAATTTAATTTTCGACCCTCTGAGGGCGTTATTTGCATTTTAATTTTTTGTTTACTTAAACTTTTTTGTTTGGATGTGGTCATCTGTTTCTAATATGATCACAATCGTGATCATCGTGAAAAAATTGTGTTCCCTCCACATTTAACCCGTCTACCTTCAAAGCAAGAGTGAACAGGCATCTTCTGGGCACGCTCGTTCCATCATAGACCTCATCTATCGCTTTCCATCAGACGTGATCAAAGTCAAGAGCAGGCCTATTTTGTAATAAAATAATAAAAAAATATATGTATGAGAGTGAAGACCAGATGTATAAACGTGAACTAATCAAAAGCAGTCAGTAAGGAACGTGGAAGTGTTCTATGCTTTCTATCTACCTCCATGGAAAAAAGGCGTGTGTGTATGAAAATAATTTGGAACTAAACGATTTTCTCTGCGAATTTCTCTATCTTCAAATATCCTATAATACCTTCAGGGTTAGACAGATGTGTATCTAATAGAACACCCACGTTGCGTCAGTTATATTGCCATCGACCGGGCACAAATCCAGACTCCGTGTTCGCTACAGATAAATTTCTGATGTAATAACCTGATAGTAATTTGCCCGACCCGGTAATCGAACCCAGGACCTCATGCTCCGAGGTCGCGATTGCGTCCATTAGACCAACGCGGCAAGCCGAATTCACTAATTCAAAATTTAAAGAAAATGTCGTCCAGAAACACGCCATTGAGAAAAAGGTACTGAGACAAGATAATACATTATACTTGAAAAATTCTAGGTCTGATCACGTACTTATCAGAGTCATCAGAGAGAACACTGAATAAAACTCGCTCAAATCACAAACTAAAACCAAATACGTGTTTTATTTTAAAATGATGGCAAGGCAAGGCCAATACCCTACACAGCCTAACCACTTGGCCACGAGCTACACATCAACCAACTTATTTATGCAGGCGGGAAAACAAAGAACTAAAATAAATGTACCAAGTTTGACATAATTATCGATGCATTGACAAGCAGCTGCTGCGCCACTTCGAACTGCATACTAAAAGTGGTCATACTGTACAAGCGTGTTGCGACGGCGGCAGCGGAGAAAACAAATGAAAGAAAATAATATAAGGCCTTGCCACGAGTCATAGAGACGCGTATTACGAAGCAACGGTACTCACGCGACGGAAACCTGTGACTCACAAATGTTGCTTAAGGGTCAATTCAAACAGAATGGAAAAATCCTCGCGCCAGCTCGAGCCTCCTCTGGTGTGAATTGCTTCACACCAAGAGCAGAAACGCGCTTTGAGACGGTGCAACATCGAGAGAAGGATCGGGCTCGAGCGAGAACGCGAGCCTACGCGAAAACTTAAGATAGTGTAGTTTGAGCACATCAGACATTGCTCGCTCGGTCTCGGGTATCCCCGAAGAATCCCGATCAACCGCGAAGAGGCGCAGGACTAAGTCGCGAGCAAGCACGAGGCAACGTTTGTCATCCGCGTTGATATTCATAAAATAATTTTCTACTATTGACAACGATAATACGGTCCTAATTTCAATGCAGCCAGTAAAATGAGCGAGGATTCGCGTTCTGTCTGAATTATTGACCTTTACCCAAGTCACATCACCCGAATACGTGAACTAGACCTCACGGACGACCTCCTTTCGTAACCAACACTTCTTTTTTACCCTCAATTGCTCAGCTTTAAGATAACAAGCTCCGAGCTATTTTGTCCAACGCCTTAAATGGGGTCTTCTATAAAATCTACTTACATGGAAAAAATACTTTTTGAAGGTCAAGATCATTGAGACCGTCGTCTGGGCTCGCTAAGCCTCTTTGTATGCAGCCATCGAAGCAAAATGATTGATAAAGATAAGAGAATATAACGCTTCAAGAAAAAAGTCCTGTCAATTTAATAAAAATCGGTCAAGTTGGTCTTCGTGTGGATCATTGGGTTCTGTAGTCGTGACGGGTTGATTGAATACTAGAAATCTTTTTGAATGAAAACAGATTTGGATTTACCTACTAATCTTAATAAGTTTCCTTGAATTTTGTGTACTAGGAGTAGTCACATCATCGTAGCAATGCTGACTGCCCAGATTACACTGGATGAATTGGACATTTGAATATGTGATTGTGAATGCATCTCACTAGGCCTGAGCAGACAACAGAGAATAAAATGTTGACTTCAGACAAACAACGAAAATGGGTACGTATTAAAATCCCGAAATTTCATAATAACCATGACTGAAATACCG
This sequence comes from Noctua janthe, assembly GCA_910589295.1. Lineage (NCBI taxonomy): Eukaryota > Metazoa > Arthropoda > Insecta > Lepidoptera > Noctuidae > Noctua > Noctua janthe. The sequence goes on from OU342573.1 coordinate 14,358,040, forward strand.
ACGTCCAAAACAACGAAATTTAAAGTACCGAAAGTTTTAAATGCCGACAGCCGTTATATCGAAACATAAAATGCCGATGTCCAAATGAACGAAAGGATGAAACCCCGAATGGACGAAATCCCAAATGGACGAAATACCGATAGATGAAATCCCAAAGAGCGGCGACGTAGTTCCCGCGATTACTCATTGATGGCCCGACAACACGGTTTTATTTTACTCTGACCAAATAGGTTAGGTTAGAACTGTGACAAACTACGCGCGAGCCGAGCGAGCGTAGCGAGCGGTGCCGCGGCAGCGCCTGCCGAGCGCTACGAAAACTGCGACTAATTGTTACTGTTTCTGGTTACTGTTCTAAACCAACCTAACCTATTTGGTCGGAGTAAACTGAACGGGTACGCATTACATGTCATTGTCTTAGAGATTTTAGGCTTTGGGGTGTAATTTTGGGATTTTGAACTTCGGGATATGGATCTTCGAGATTTTAAACTTTCGGGCAAATGAACTTTCGTGATTAAAAACTTTCGACCAAACAATCATTCGGCGTTTAATTTTTCGGGATTTCGTCCATAGGTATTTTAAAATACGGTCTTTTAAATTTCGGTATAGTAATACGTACCCACGAAAATACTATTTTCGTCAAGTTTTAATGTAGGTACTCAACATTCTCAAATGGCTACTCAGAAACTTTTTTTATTGTATTTGAGAAGTATTCATTGGTCCATGTTTTTAATTGAAGGAACGAGTAGCCAAGCTGTGAAGAATGATATGGCAAGAAAGGAGCTGGTGTCTGATAAGATAACAATTAATAGAGAAGTATGGAAGAACAAGACATGGTAAGCCGACCCCTAGAAGAATGCAGATGATGATGAACGAGTAACAAAGTATTACAAGAAAATCGTCGATTTTGACTAATGTCGTTGTAACGTTAAATGGTGGTTATATTAACATAACATATGAGGTTCAGAAGAGGTCACCTGTCCTCGAAAAAGGGGCCTAACATAATTAAGAACCTTTCCCATTTGAATACGGTTTCCTAAAATAATATTCGTAGAGATAAACTTATTTTGATAACCGCCTTTTTCCCTGATGAGGAATAAATGTTTAAGTCCCATTCCTTTTCTGTTTTCTGTTTATGTGAAATAATGAACTTGTTATAGAACAAAATAATTATTTATTGGAGTTTCTCTTTCGTGATTTTCGAAGTACATAGGCCTTTGTATTGTTAATTTGTCTGGCATGTCTTTTGTTTTTAGTTATATGCCATAATTGGATGGTATTTGTGTGTTTTTCGTTGTTTTGATGTGGTGAGTTGAAGGGTATTTTTTTATCATGTAGCAGTAACAGTGACTACTGGAGGAGCTCGTGGCTAAATAATAACGGCCGCTCAGGTCGATCTTTAGGTTAAGCCGTGCTTGCCTAGGTTGGTCTGTGGATGGGTGAACGCCCATTACATACCGAGTTTCCTCCGTGCCTCGGAAAGCACGTTAAGCCGTTGGTCCCGGCTGTCATTTGTAGATCGACAGTCGCTAGGCAGTCAGTGGCCCAAAAAGTCTGAGAACCAGTCTTACTAAGGGGTATCGTATTACACAGTACTGACTGGGTTGTGGAGGTCAGATAGGCAGTCGCTCCATGTAAAATACTGGTATTCAGCTGCATCCGGTTAGACTGGAAGCCGACCCCAATATAGTTGGGAAAAGGCTAGGCAGATGATGAGTAACAGTGACTGCTTGTGTGGCAAAAGCTCTTGGGTAAATAATAACAGTCACCGTCGCAGTATAAGCAATCGGACTCGAGTTCGAACCCAAGACACCCACCTCTGATTTTTCGGATTGATGTGCGTATTGTACAATTATTACTTACTTCGGTGAAGGACAACATCGTGAGGAAACCAGCATGCCTGAGAGATATTTCTCGACGGCATGTAAAAGCCTAGACAGAGTCCCATGGGTGGCATAAAAACTCTGACACCAGGTTAGGTACTAACCACACGAAAAAGAAAGATTCCATTCTCATTGTGGGTTGGTGAAGTCTGCCTAACCCTTCGAGGATATACATGCGTGAAGTTATGATTTTATTCTCACAACCAGCCTCTGAATTGATACAAAAATAATCAGATAAAGATAGAATATCCGGATTGTTTACAAGTAATAATGTAAACATACGATTATCCTGTTTTCCAATCAATCCCATCCCCGACCGGTAATTTTATCTGTTAATCAAACAAACGGTTTTATTGTTCTGGCTAAGTGAAACACAATTTATTGTTATCTTATAATAAATGTACATATTATTCTATGCCTGTACCTTTAATATAAATAAAAGCTACGGATGCAGTGTTCACCATCGGTTTTATTTTGATTATATTCCGATATTAGGACGTAATGATTTAACTCCCATTTAATAAAGAAACCTCGATTTTTTGTCAACTCGAAAAACAAGTTGAAGCAAGCATCTTATTTATTCAGAAAATTCAGGGTTTAAAATTATTGAGAAATTATTTTCTTTGATAAGGAGGTAATCGATTTCATGCATTTTGTATTACTACAGCAATTTTCAAGGGGATTGACGAAAGCATTTTGGAGGTTTATTTATTATTTATTTATACAGATACTTGCTACTCTTACAGTTTGCACCAAAACGTGCAGCAAGCCAACAACAAACATTAACTATATAACTTTATGCAATAATTTAAGCATAGTTTTACTGCTACTCATAAACTCATATCAAGATTAACTAGAAAGTGTACAAGTACACAGCATTACAATTCACACCGAATTGTGAAAATAATCCTCTCTTTAGTTAATCATAACATTTATATCTAAATGTTATTGCACTGTTGGAACTTCAACTCTCAGCCTTCACTAGATCATCAGCACGGTTGGCCACAACTCGCCTGACTTGAACCGATGATACGGCGTAGGGTGGAGCAAGTTTGCCTAAAAGAAACCAATTCAGTCGAATTTTGAATCAGAGAACAGAGAAGCCTGCAGTCAATTCCACAGACTGGCGGTTCGCACAATAAATGTGGAAGAATAGCGCGGTATTCAAATAGTCAATGAAAACTGAAACCATAAATGTGCGAAGTAAAACCCAGGATCAGACAGTGTACCCCGCTACCATATTGCTGGCTGGCCAACCACGGTACGAGTTATTTCTATCTAAGATTCGTACTAGTCTAACAGTTAGTCTGCTAGTCTATCGAATTCAAATACTTCAGAACGTAGCCTGTTTCTTTTTTTAAATTGGCTCAAGCCTCGAACGTTACCAGCCAGGATGGCTCTCCAAATTATTCCTTTTTCAAGTCGAGTGAGAATCTTTTTAAAAAAGGATACAGAGGGCAAATTTAGAGCCATGTTTAAAAATGTTAATTAGACATTCTTGCTTTTTACTCTTTCAGATTTCAGCTACTGAACGAAATTTGTGATATTTAAGCAGATTTTTTGTAATTCCTTTTTCGAACGATGATCTTCGCCTTTTTGGCTTGCCTTTAGCTTTGCCTTTATAATTAAAAAAAAAAGTATTGAACTCTATTTTGTTGCTTTACCTTTTCTCATGCGCAATTTTTCATTTAATTTTCAGAAATTTCATGAAATTTAAACATAACTGGCGAAATGTGGGTGTACTATTAGGTACACCCTTGCCAAAACCTCCGGGAATTACAGGCGTGATGTTATGATATCATCATCATCATCTTCCTACACTTGTCCCATGTAACAAGTCTGACACTCCCTTCCGCTCCGCCCAGAGAGGGGGGGTCATTTGATGATTTCCCATCCGACAAAAAAAAAAGGTATTACTGATCCAATTTCAAAAATGTTTTTCCTCACGGGAAGCTGCATTATCCCCGAGTTATGAACTTTATTTAAAAAGTTACCGTCACTATATTCCGTACATAACAGGAGCGAAAAATAAAAAGCAAAGATTTTTTTATGTCACATTCAGACAAAATGTAATTGTTATTGAATAAGTAAAAAAAATAAAAAAAAATGAAGCCACGAGCTGAAGCTAGTCATGTATATTTTTTATGAAAACAATAGGTCTTTGGACAACATGTACCAGAATGGATTGAACAAGACTATACATACATAACATTGTATGTGTGTATGTGTGTGCAGAGCGTGAGCTCTTTAAAGAAAATGACACGAAAACAAAGGCCATGTTATCAGGAAGCTCTCAAGCAAGTACTTGTTCCTTATTGCTCCAAGCGGCGCATATCATCTTAGGAAATCCGAAGGCGGATTGCTCGCCCTTAAGCTGCGTGTATACTATTGAAAATCAGCAACGGAAAATAATATAATGGTTGATTTTATGGTTGGATGTTATTTATTTGTGAACAACATGCTGTTATGTTCTCCTGTTATCCCTGAAGGGTTAGGCAGAGGTATACCTGATAGTACACCCAAATTTCGCCAGTTACGTTTAATTCCCATGTAATAGGGGTCAAGCCTATTCCCATCAGCCGGGCACAACGCAGGCTCCGTGACTGCTACTGAGAAATTCCTGATAGTAAAACCCCAATAAACACTCTGCCCAGGAACTCGGCCTGGGAATCGAACCCAGGACCTCATGCTCAGTAGTCGCGACCAAACTACACCAAAGAGGGAGTCATGTTGATTATGAACTCAACGATTATATTTTTTTTAAAGTAAGGTATTTCCATTTATGAGACAGTAAGTTCCATAACAAAAATGTCTACTGGTATTTGTCTTTTATGAATAAAAGTAGCTGTGCACCTTTTTTAACCTACTTACCTACCTACCCACCGTACTCACCTACCCTAGCGCTGTGAAAAATAGTTTAAATAAAACTTATTCTCATACCTACCAAACATACATAAAAAATTTCATCAAAATCGGTCGAGCCGTTTCGGAGGAGTGCGGCCACTAACACCGTGACACGAGATTTTTATATTTGTTTATTGTGGACTAGAATATCCAATCTTGATTCTGTATTCTGGTTGCTACTTTCCATAACATTTATTCATTGAGTGCTTTAGACCGAAAACCCAGTATTTTACAGGCGTAATACTCAGGGTTTATTTTTGTTTTATTTATTTATTTGCTCTCACGCACATCACACATTTACAGAAACTACTCCGGTAAAATTCTTAAAACAAATCTTTTTGCAGAAAACAATTTTCGCAAATTAAAAGTTGCAGATTACCGCCAGTGAGCAAACCGCCTTATGATCTTCACGGAAGAAGGAACCGATAAAGTCTTTTTTTTTCGCTTAAAATTGCAAGTCCGCCATTTTTTCGAAATAAGATTACAGATGAATGGAAATAATAAATCTTTGAACGTTGAATTGTAAAAAAAGGTGGGTATCGAAGCTTTGTAATATTGTTTGCAATTTCAATGGAAGCTTGAATATTGAGGGTGTTCCTTTATTTTATTTGATTATGTCGCTTACGCCAACTTTATTTAAACCCCTTTAAATGTAAAATAACATAACATAACATCACGCCTGTAATCCCCAAAAGGTTAGGCAGAGGTGTACCTAATAGTACATCCACATTTCGCCAGTTATGTTTAAGTCCCATGTAATAGGGGGCGAGCCTATTGCCATGAACCGGGTACAATCCAGACTCCGTGGCTGCTACTGAGAAATTCCTAATATAAAAACCCAAATTACAAAATAAGTTAAATTCAATAACAAATAGATTACCAACCAACTGCGTCGCGTTGTGCTATCCGCAGCACGGAGGGATCTACACGAACCCGTCAACCAACCATTCTGTACATCAAACTAAGTAACTTTACGCAAAAAATATTTTTGGGAAACGACGTTTTTTTTCGAGTGAAAAATCACGTTTAAAAGAAAGACTCAATGTAACGCACTCAAAACATTGTGCTGATGAATGCATTGAATAGTACGGTGGTCGTGGAGGTGTTTAAAGTAAAAATCTTACATTAAAAACATGTATTTAAAAAAAAAAAACTTGTGAAAAAGTTGAAAATTTGAACCCCAATATCTCCGTAACTAGAAGGTTCCCAGGTATGGTCTAGAAGAAAAAAATGATCGCAATAACGGGGAGAACAAGTACCTTTCGGCTTCGTTAAGGGTATATTTACACCCTTTATATGGTGACACATTCATGAACTGACCTCAGCAAGAATTGCTTAAGATCGATTCCTTCAACTGTTATCATGGAGCCACGAGCAACTCTCACTTGTTTTTCTTCAAACAACTTAAACAGATTTTAAAACGTCGCCGGTTTCAAGTAACTCCACTCTGTCCTTACCAACAAAGACTCTGTATCTTACAGACTGAATTCAAATAAATCCTTTATTCCTATAGAAAGAATATCGCACGAGACATATTCGTACAGTCTAAATCTAAAGCCGGCTTAATTTAGACTCAGATGCCTGGATAGCTTCCAAAGATTTGTACTAAAGAAAAGTTAAAAGATTTAATTTTTTTTTCTTTGAGATTCTATCATGAGCAGTAATTGGATTTTGAAATAAAATTGGACAATGACATGAGTCGTGGATTCAAACCCAGGCAGGTACTTTATTTATTTAACAATTTATATAAACACTAAATACAGAAAAGAAGAAAGGAACAGAAAATAGTACAAAGGTGATGCTTATTTCTAAAGCACTCTGTGTAAAATCGCAAAATATGATATTTAAATGCGAGTTGAGTTTTAAGATTATTTTTACGTCTTTTACAAAAATTTTTAGAATTTAAAATAAAACCAGATTATCTGCGACCAGGTTTGAATTCGAAAGAACCAGACAACAGTAGAAATCAACATTTAAATAAAATTAGGCGGCCGCAGTCATCATAATGTGCCTGCCCTTTTCCCAAGTTATTTTCTTAGGCGGCTATAGCCTTGCCTTACCTCAAAACAAAAACAATAAAAAAAAAAAAAATTCAAATTTTTTTTAGATAAAAACCAACATTTAAAAAAATTTGTTCAAATGTTCAAAGTTTGAGATTTTTCAAAAAACTGAGTAGATAATGGCAATCAAATATAGATACAAAAAAAAAAGAATACAGATACAAACAAAATTTTGTTAAAAATCTTGATCATAAATAACCAAGAAAATGAAGCTTCAAAACTCAAAAACAAAGCATTATTATTTCAATTCTTCCTTCATCCCTCTATCGATTAAATAAGCCTCCCAACAAAAGCAGAGGCTGTGCCGTACGAACAAATTAAAAAGTATCTTACCAAAAGGACATCCTGAAGGTGTCTGTAACGGAGCCTTCTTGCAAATCCAATTAACTTGACTGCGGAGTACAGAACCGTCCTGTTATTACTTAGGGAATGGATCTCGGAAAAAGATCAGATGAACGCTATTTGCGTAGCTCAAAGTGAGTCGCCAAATTAAAAGATAAAAAAAAAATAGTTTATTTGTCAAGTACATAACAATAAAGTATGTTTTTATTCTTATTTCGTACAGTAACGAAAACATGCATACAATATTATATATAAATCAAGGCCGTATGAAAAAACCATAGCCTAAACAATTTTTTTTTCGGCGCATACGGTAAGTCACTTTAATTATTTTAGTTGTAAACCGTGAAAGCTTAAAACAGTGACAGGAAAGTTGTATAAGAAATGCAGACACATACAGTGTGTAGAAAAGAAAAACTGGCAAACATAATGAGCCCCATCGAAAGCAAGTTCAGTTGAACGTAAATTCCTCGACTTATTTTTCGTAACCAAAATTACGCTCAGCTGCTCTCCACGTGTACCTTCATTACAAAATTGTCTTATTTGATCTCAAAATAAGACAAGCCCAATTACAAGTCAGTACATTATTACCTGGTGTCTTCAACTCTAAACTCAGTACGACACATCAAAGGAGGTGGAATCTTTTGAACCTCTTTGGAACACTGTTGATTTCGTTCGAGACTTATTGTCTCTGCCCGACCACAGAGACTTGCTTTCATTTTTCAAAGAGACTCTGATTTAATATGGCAGACAATGGAGTCTGGATTTGAAATAGTGGAGCGGGAAAAGCTGTGTTTATTAGCAAAGAGGGTGAGATGGTTAGTTACTATATCACGATGTCGATTGTAGTGAATTGTCGTAATAAGCCAAAGTGTTGTACCAGATGCCCCGGTATTAGAAGTATTCGTTATTTAAACTATAATGCAATCCAAATGAGCCTCTAACCGCCCTGTAGACCAACAAAAAAAGAAAGACAGTGCGCCATGAACATCAAAAGTGAAGCCACAAAAATCGTGCTCCTGAAAGTACACGCTCACGCACAACACAAAACAATCGCTTCGCATGTAGTACGCTCATCGCTACGTATGATCATACTAACCCTACCAGACTCCAGAGTGCCTGCAGACTTCAGCGGATATTTCAGTACGTTCAGTTTAATCGGTTTGACTGCACATCAGACCAACAAAAAAAGGAAGACGGCGCACCTCCACCCAAACTACGTACGTAGCAATGAGCATGGTTTTAGTGTAGGTGTGTACGTGAGCGTGTATATTTACTTGCAGGAGCACGGTTTTTATGGCTTCACTTTTGATGTTCGTGGCGCGCCGTCTTCCTTTTTTTGTTGGTCTGAGTCCTGTACCTGTAGGTTCCGGTTGCAAGGTTTGTTTTATGGGACGGAGAGGTGGGTTTGAAAAATAATGCACTATTAATATGGGTGAAGAAGAAATAAAACAACGTGTCAACGTGTTGGTTTAAGTTAGTTCGATACTTTCTTAAAGAGATGGCGCTAACGTCACCGTAAGCCGTTATTAATGGAACGAAAATTTCGAGAGCTGTGAGCAGGGTGCGTTGGTCTAATTGGTTAAGACGTCCGGTGTACTGAATCGGAAGGTCGCAGGTTCAAACCCTGCTCGCACTAAAATTTTTCTTTGCATGTCAAAACAGCTGTAGTTCCCTACGCAGGGTTTGCGTATAAAAATATTAAACATTATTTTCTTACTATGGAAAAACTAGCGTACAATACTAAAACACACAGCGTACAGTACAAAGTTACTACGTAGTACAAAGTACCTACGTACCTTCAAACCAATAATGGAAAGCACTCGAAATCAAAATACATACAGTCTAGTCTAAGATCCCGTCTAAGGCCGACCTCTCTCATCTGCTTACGAAATGAAATTTTCTTTTTTTGCAATGTCAATACATAAACAAACATAATTACGAATAGTTAGCCCGATGAAATTATAGTAAGCTTTCTAGTTTACTACAGACAGTACCCACAGTTTTGGTGCCATTAGCCTAAGTTTGTTGACTTTGAAAAACTTTAGCTATCTAAGGACTAATATTTCTTTAAAACAGTCTTAAGTCTTTTGTCCGACACCCGTGCTTCGAAATATTATTCAAGGTCCAACAAAACTTTAAAGTTTCACTTAAAATTAATTTTCTTATAATAAAATTTGAAGTCTTCAGGATCTGAAATTTAATTTCCTTTTTGTAACAAATTTAGAAGCAGAATAGTAGCCAGTTATTTCTAAAACGTATTGTGCCTATCTAAAACGGTTTTAGTATCTCTTTTGCAAAAATCGCTTGAATAACTCGTTATCTCTTGTATTGTTTTATGCTTCTAATAGCCTCTGAAGGACCTCTGTACCATCACCAGGACCTCTGAAGGGATAAAAAAGCCATGATTGCACTTTGGATAATTATATTTATTCTACAAGATGGAAGGGACACCGATCATTCAGAACCCACCACATCGAAATTCTTACAACCAGTCTTACCAAGGGGTATCGTATAACCCGTACTAACTGGGTTGTGGAAGTCAGATAGGCAGTCGCTCCATGTAAAAAACTGGTATTCAGCTGTATCCGGTTAGACTGGATGCCGACCCCAACATAGTTGGGAAAAGGCTAGGCAGATGATGATGAGCTGTATTTTTTATAATAACCGACGAAAAATTTCTATGTGGGGGGTTCGGAATGATGTGCTGAATACGTGGTAACCGTTTTAGCGTCGGTGTTCCTTCCACCTAGTATACTAGCCGCCCGTGCCTCGCATCTGAGAAGTGTGGTTATCAAAAAACTCTTTTTTTTTCCGGATGGGAAATCATCAAATGACCCCCCCCACTCTGGGCGGAGTGAAAGGGAGTGTCAGACTTGTACTGACTAAATCCCATCCATGTTCCTTCTTTGCCCTTTATGTTCCAGGGCCACGGTATCTCTTTCGAACAGTCCCGCAGCCCTGGCAGGCATCGGCCCATGTGGACCCCTACTCGGTTGCTGACATCTCTTTGAGGCGCGCGTGGAACACGAACGCGCCGTCGACACGGCCTGTCGTCATGAGACGGCTGGACGGCGAGCTAGTCCATAACTCGCCATCCACAGGCCCAAAAACAATATACCTCGTGGCATGGTCATATTACCACACACCTCTGGTACACGCTGAATAAGGCTCAGTTTGCACTGCAATTTTTTACGATTCAATAGTGCTAGTCATTCTAAAATAAACTTAATTTACAGTTACAAAAAGTTTGTATTCATGAAAAAGTAACTTACGTCAGTTTGCAACAAAGATTTGAGTAGACTCTAGATTCCATTTTGCGTTTTCCATTTTGGGATTGGTACGGAGAAATAGAATATTAATTTTCAATGCAATGTACTTGGCATATCTATTTTATTCTATCTAGCCTTTGCATGCAGGAATCAAAGATGCATTAGTATGGTTGACAGTTCCATAGATAGATAGATAGAAAATATTTTATTTTGAACCAAAATTTTAACATACTTCATCATCTGCCTAGCCTTTTCCCAACTTTGTTAGAGTCGGCTTCTAGTCTAACCGGATGCAGCTGAATACCAGTATTTTACATGGAGCGACTGCTTATCTGACCTCCGCAACCCTGTTATTACTGGGTAATACGGTACCCCATGGTAAGACTGGTTGTCAGACTTTCGGGTCACTGACTACCTAACGACTGTCAAACATCTACAAAAGACAGCCGGGACCAACGGCTTACCGTGCTTTCCGATGCACCAACCTAGGCAAGCGGGGCTAACCTTAACTTAGATCCAAGCGTGACATACTTAATTATTTTACAATACTGCTAATTCTATAACTACAGCGGCGGTCATATCGCTGATAGCGATATCTTCTAACTAACCTTTGGATGGACTCAGGATGGGTCAGTGTAATGAAAATACGTATTTACACAAATATTTTACTCTACGAAGAAATCGGTAGATAAACGAAAAAAAAACCGGTGTAATACATAACCTCCTAATTTTTTAGAAGTCGGTTAAAAATTAGGAATTAAGACAGACCATGGCCTAGAATAGAACAAAGAATTTTATCCCGGTAGTAGGTATGCTCCGTGGGATAATTTCCGACCTTCACATCAAAGGATAAAGACCCTATAAATGCTCTGTTAAATTAGGTTACAAAATTTTCTCAAAGCACTTTGACCTTTTTGATATAAGGGCGGGTGAATCCACTAAGGACGTTTTAGGTTATATTTTTAGAATACAGGTGGACTATGTATCTGCACGCAGGAATAGATAACTGGCTATAATCCATGGTCAGTCTGAAACGTTCCCACAACTGGGTCACAGGCTTACTCTCAGTGAGAGGAAGTAGGAGTTCAATCCACCACGCGGGTCCAGTGCGGATTGGTAGACGTTACTTGTCTTCAAATTTTTGGTTCTAGAACATGCCGGTTTCCAATGGCTTTGACTTTCGAGTTGCAAGTAGTGGATTCATACCCAGGGATGCACTTATATGTGATTTCATTTGTCGCCACTGCTCTCAAAACGGTCAAGATAGCCTAGTCTCTCTTTAAACGAAGACCAGTCTGCATATAAAACTTAAGTAAAATAAAATATTAACCAAGATTTTATAAGAAAACGTGTGGAGGTGTTCAATCTAAAGTTTTCAGACGTTCTAGTAAAATGCATTTGTCTAAACACATGCAAATGTGAACTTGTTGACGGATTCCATTAAAAACTAGATGTAAAGCTGTGCTTTTCAACTTTATCTAAACGAATATGTGTTTATGCTCTCACCTTGAGCACGTTCTTCTGAAGATATTTTAAGAGCTAAAAAGTGTTTAGCTAAATTTACTTAATGTTGCACAGACGCAGACGTTTTCGTTTGTTTAATGGGTACTCCTCCCGTCATATAACATTACGTCTTGAATCCCCGAAGAGTAACGCGAAGAATTACGAATAGTTCAAGTTCCATTCATCCGTAGGGGGCGAGCCTATAATGCACTTGTTCTCCCCGTCATTGCGATCATTTTTTTGTTCTAGGCCATACCTGAGAACCTTCTAGCTACGAAGATATTGGGGGTCAACGTTTTAAATGTTTCACACGTTTAACTTTAACTCCATGACCCCCGTACTGGTTCAATGCATCCATCAGCACAATATTTTGAGGGCGTTACATTGAGCGTTACCATAAATCGTGATTTTCCACACAAATAAAAAAGTTGTTTGCCAGCATTCCATTTTTGCGCAGTGTTACTTAGTTTGATGTACGAGCTTGGTTGACGGCTTCTTGAAGGGTCCATTTTCACCCTATGAAAGTGTCAGTACATCTATGAACATTATGATGACGATGGAACTGCGAGCTTTATTTTAGGTAACCCGTATTTTCCCACTCCTGGGCAAAGGCCTCCCCACATTTCTTCCACTTCTCACAATGGTGTGTTACTTATCACCCATTCGCGATTAAGCCATCCAGGCCGTGTCGACGGCGCGTTCTTGTTCCACGCGCGCCTCAGAGAGATGTCAGCAACCGAGTAGAGGCCGATGCCTGCCAGGGCTGCGGGACTGTTCGAAAGAGATACCGTGGCCCTGGAACACAAAGGGCAAAGAAGGAACATGGGTGGGTTTTAGTCAGTATAAGTCTGACACTCCCTTCCGCTCCGCTCAGAGTGGAGGGTCAAAAAAAAAGGCAACCCTGCATCTTCTCCTCAGTGTACCGCGACTCCGACCTTATCAGCCTTAAAAAATCTTGAAAGCTGAAAGGAACCTGGAACCTATAATTCAATAGCCGTTCTAGCGGCTACCAGTCACTCAAAATTATTCTGTGTAAAGAAAAATTAAAATAACGAAGAATATTTTCTCCGAAATAAAATTTCTTTCAAATTCAGACGTTTATAAGAGCTTTTTCTTATTCAAAACCATTGAATGAACATAATCTACAGCGCTTTTAAAATTGCAATCCAATGGAGAATTAATCAAGGAGGTAAAATTCAAAAATAAATATTATTTTAACTGTGAAGAAAATTATAATATTAATAAGCTGTTTGATATTCTTCATGAATGAGTAAATAGAAAAGATTTCGTATTATGAATATTGATGAGCAGCTACAGAATAGTTACCGATCTATGTAATGATTGCAGCACACGCCGCTTAACCCTTAGGATTTAATGATACAAAAATTCTTCTTTGACAGCACGCTTGGCGCAGTGGCTGAGCGATTGTTTGCTGCGCTGCGTATCGCTAATTTAATTCCCGCGTGGGACAATGAATGTAGGTTAAATTAAAATACAGGTGGAGTAGAAAGGTGTGAGTCATGTACATTCTGCCTGGAAATAGGCACGCAAAATTTAAATAAAAATATTAAAAAAATTGTCAAAAGCATCAAAAATAGAAATTACAAATAAGATGTCATAGTTAGAATTATTACAATAATACATACATTGATTAATATTAAAAAAAATGTCAAATTAAAATATCACTTGAAAATTTACTTTAAATTAATGTATATTAGGTTCAAAATAATATTTATTATACACATTGAAAATTAAAAAGTTTTGTCCATTAAAAAAACCTTAATCGAATAATAAAATTTTTAAAGTTTTTAATTGTATAATTTTTAATTACATCTGGCAATTTATTGTATATGGTAGGACCCATACAAATAACACTTTTCCTGTGTAATACATTTTTGTACTGATTTCTGATAGGACGTTTTAGTTACTGTCATCGTGGGAAATAGGTTTTTATTGGTCTTTACAAACATGGCCATTTCCAGGATATACAATGACGGAAATGTAAGCACTTTTAGGGACCTAAACTTTGGTTCGCAACTGTCTGTGGTCTTCAAACCACATATCGCTCTAATGCAACGTTTTTGCGCCTTGAATATGTACTCTCTTGAGCTGCAATTGCCCCAGAAAATAATACCAGATCTTAGTACTGTATGGTCTACAGGTTCCGGGTCTGGCTGTTTGTTTGTGTTACTGTTACTGTTAGCCTGTGTCATCCCACTGCTAGGAAAAGGCCTCTCTGCATGACTTCCAAATTCTTCGATCCAGGGCCAATGTGGGCCACTGGGCGATGGTTTTGTCCAGCTCGTCCCGCCATCTCCGTTTGTTTATGTAAATGAGTATAAATGTTTGTAAACGCATCCACAGTACAGGAGAATTTCCTAAAGTATGGCAAAGTTCAAAAAAAATAAACTATCGTTTTATCCAGTACGTAACCCTTAATGACGTAGTAACCTAATAGGTAACCGTTGTGCTAGGTGATACCTAAATAAAACACATTGTTAGATTTTTAACGCACTCCCAGATTAAATTCCACCTCAATTCCGAGGTATTCCATCCAGAGCACACAAAATAAAAACATTCTTTTAAGAGCACGAAAATTATTCCACAAAGCGCACACTTAGAGAGGGACAGGGACTTCAATTGAAAATATCGTACGATAAGTATAGTCGCCAGCAGATCAAGTTACCACAAACTGTCAAATTTCTCCAAATGATTTTGAACCATAAAATGTTGATCGTTAAGTTCAAAATCGAATAAGAAAATTTGATAGTTTGTAGTAACTTGATGCGCTGGCGATTGTACCAAGTCGATTTTTAAAATATTTTTTTTTTTATAGTTGGCGTGTTCCCTAAACTTTGTTAAATAGTGTATCAAGTATAGATCTCAAACGGTAAAGAAGTCAATTCGACAACCGATTTCATAATTATTTTCGTATTTCGAAGGACAGACCATAGCTGATTATTTTCATACAAATAATCAAGATCAAGACATGTGATGCGGAGGAATGATGAAAATGTACTCCGGAAAATGTTGAGTATGAATGTCGTTGGCTATACTAGTAATAGAAAGGTATGGAAGAAGAAGACATGCTGCGGCGACCCCAAATAAATTGGGATGAGGGCAAGAGAATGAGGATAGTAAAGATCAAATCAAGAATTTTGGAAGTGTTCAAGAAATGCATAACAGCAAATTACCACTGATTGCTGCAATAATGAGTTACTCTATATTGTATGGGCCACACAAACAGCACAAAAAAAACAAAAGAAACCTCACTTTTTTTACTCCCGTAAAGAATAACAAAACACAAAGTTGTTTATTCTCTCGAGAACAACACAACAATTCTTGGACACGTTTCAAAACTAAAGGAACTTGTGTGAGTGTGGAGATAAAGTTTACAACAGAGAACTGTGGAGGTATATTGACATCTCTGTCCTTACTACGGCAGGTGCAGCCTCTTTGCTGGATCGTATCACAACTTATCAGGAATTGATCGAACGATACGACTTTCGAAATAGGAGCCGTTAGAAATAGGGGTCGATAAAAATATAAGACGGTGATAGCAGTAAAACTTGGTATAGATCTTTGACTATTATTACATGTAATCAGTGACCCGAAAGTCTGACAACCAGTCTCACCGAAGGGTATCGTCCTACCCAGTAGGTGCCAACTGGGTTGTGGAGGTCACATAGACAGTCGCTCCATGTAAAATACTGTTTTAGGTGAATTCGGTTAGAGTGGTAGCCGATCCCAACGAAAAGACTAGGCAGATGACAGTAGTAAATCTTGAAGTGATAATCTCGTATCTTAGCTAAAATTGCGTAGATGGACTGTGTAAAGGATGACTCGAAAGGAGACTGACAGAGTGACTGCTCAAATGAGAAGTATGGAAATTGAAGACATTCTGAACCTACTCCAAATAAATTGGGAGGGCAGGAGAATGATTTTGAGATTATTTGTACACCACCGCAACAATTCATGTTTTCAAAGAATTTCAAGTTTCCATTCATTTGTGTGCTGTTGTATCGAGGCTCGCTTCTCCGCCCTCTGTTCACCATCTGCCTGGCTTTTCCTAAATATGTTGGGGTCGACTTCCAGTCTAACCGGATGCATCTGAATACTGGTATTATACATGGAGTGACTGCCTATTTGACCTCCACAACCCAGTTAGTATTGGGTAATACGATACCCCTTGGTAAGACTCTCCGTCTACTGTTGTCCCATCTTTATCATTAACACTAGAAACGGGAAATTTTCCATGTTTACTGATTTCTTTGAGTTCCCGATATTTCGGCGCTGTTCCATCTTTATTTAAAAGTCACCCATCCTAAGATTTGTATATAAAACAAGACACAACCATGTCAGAAATCCCCCTTTCTAAGAATATTAAACTCAGCACGATTATCGTCGTACTGCTAATAAATTCACGATACGGAAATTTACGAGAGCAAGTATAATGAGCTCGTTCAATTTATGAGAAAATCGATATACATACATACGACTTTCTTTTCAAACACTTGACAACGAAAAAGCTTTTGACTTGAAAGGAAATGAAGATTGTTTCGAGAATTTGTTAAAAGAGAATGAAGGGATTGAGTAAAGGAAAAAAAGTTAATCAGAATTTTTATGGATCGTATGTGAAGGGAAAGTATAAAGAACAAGAGGATTTCAAGCCCTTAGAAATGTCTTATTTTAGACTAGCTGTTGCCCGGGACTTTGGTCTACGTGAAATTATTATAAAAATATCACTTCCCTATTTGAATCGGATTTTGTGAACAATTTTTTTTTTTTTGCACGGAACCCTAATCCTTTTTTCTAAACTAAACGCCTAGCCTAAGTTACTCCTTATAACATCACCTGTCTGTCAGTAAAAGTCCCGTTAAAATCAGTCCAGCCGTTTCGGAGATAAGCCGTAACAAACAAACAGACAGATACACAAAAAAATTAAAAGGAGTTTTTTGTTATAAGTACCGTATAATACTTTCTTAACCATTCAGTAAAAAAGTGTTATTTTGAAATAACAAACACACTTCAATTTTATTTATTTGTATAGATAAGGTCATGCATCGAACTATCGGTTATATCATAGTCTCAGGTGTATAGTAGCAACCAACAACAATATAAGAAAAGACTTATGAACGTGGACGAAGCAAAACTAGTTGGTTTGAATTGTGAAAGAGTTCGTTCGAGAAAGTTCTACTTCTTAGGATTGTATTCCCTAGAGGTACGAATATGTACGTCACTGAGACTTTTCTGTATAAAGTTTATTTGAAAATCATCCCCGACACCGCATCAGGTCCGAGTGGTGTATTATGACTAGTGTCCGACCGCATGTCGATTTTTGAACGAAGCTAAAGCCGAAGCCGATAATTGCCACAACCTTCAGGCGAAGCCGAAGCCGAAATTTTAACATAAGAAAAAAAATTGACTTTTATTTTAGAAAAAGTATAAGGGGTCTCGTGCAAAAAAAAATCTTGTAATTGATAACAAAATTCGATTCAAAAAGGTAAGTTTCATTTTTTTTTTTATTTCACGCGGCTGAAGTTCGCGGGCAATGGCTAGTAAAATAAAATATTATTCTATGTTTTTATCACATTCAGTTCATCTCTGTACTCTGAGCATAAAGTGTTGCGGGCCTGTTTACGGCTAGTTATGGGCTAGCTCGCCGTCCGGCCGTCTTATGACGACAGGCCATTCGACGGCGCGTTCGTGTTCCACGCGCGCCTCAAAGAGATGTCATCAACCGAGTAGGGATCCGCATGGGCCGATGCCTGCTAGGGCTGCGGGACTGTTCGGAAGAGATACCGTGGCCGTGGAACACAAAGGGCAAAGAAGGAACATGGATGGGTTTTAGTCAGTACAAGTCTGACACTCCCTTCCGCTCCGCCCAGAGTGGGGGATGGCAAGGAGGGGGTCATTTGATTATTACCCATCCGAATAAAAAAAAAAAAAGCATAAAGTGTTAAATAAAATAAATATTGACTTGCATTGCTGTGCTCGTTTTAAAGTTATTTTGAGATAGTACGGTGTGCTATGGCGATTTAATTTATGCTTTTATATGGCACTTAATTATGAGGAGCTCGTGGCTACATAATAACAGCCGCTCGGGTCGATCTTTAGGTTAAGCCTTGCTTGCTTGCTACCCATACCCATGCACAGACTTACCTAGGGGTTGGTCTGTGGATGGGTGACCACCCATTACTTACCAAGTTTCCTCCGTGCCTCGGAAAGCACGTTAAGCCGATGGTCCCGGCTGTCATTTGTAGATCTTTGACAGTCGTTAGGCAGTCAGCGGCCAACCAGTCTTACCAAGGGGTATCGTATAACCTAGTACTAACTGGGTTGTAGAGGTCAGAAAGGCAGTCGCTCCATGTAAAATACTGGTGTTCAGCTGCATCCAGTTAGACTGGAAGCCGACCCCAACATAGTTGGGAAAAGGCTAGGCAGATGATGATGACAGTGTGCTATAGCGATTTACTTTATCCTTTTATATGACACTTAATTATGATTTCAGAACAGGAATATTTTTAAATGCTTTTCAAATTATGAGAAAAGTAATTTATATCATCTTCCTCAAGCGTTAAATGTTTATTAAAAGTTTTATAGCAATTACGTCTTTTAGAATTTTTCGTCAACAAACAAACTAACATTTCCTTAATATCTCGATGTTGACTGTCAAAAAAGTCAATTATAAGTTTTAATTGGCTACCAGCAATTTGCGAAAACGAGAATCTATACGTAAATACGGATTAGTAGGACCAAAATAACTTTTAGTGGGAAGATACCAAAAATATAAAATAATCTTGGATGTCTATAATAACGTTGATAGACATTTTCTTATGGAATTTTCCTGTGGAGTTAACTAAAAATATCGATGTTTGAAGGTGGTAAAATAAAAAAATCTATTATTTTAAACTTTTTAATAGTGATTTTGACATTATTGTTAATGATTTTGACATTATTGTTAATGATTTTGACATTGTGATTATAAATTATTTTGATATTATTATTAATTACTCTGACATTATTAGTAATTATTACTAAATAAAATCCAAATATAATTATGTACAAACACAAGTGTTTAAGATGTGTATGTATTACTAACAAATTGGATCTGATAAATTAATGATTTGATTTTTTTTATTTAATAGTAATAGTTAAATGTATTTATTACGCCAACTAGCTTAAAAACTGAATTATTGTTGTAAAAAGTTACTCTGCCAAAAAGTAACATTGTTCGAAATATTCCTTTTAATCTGTTCTATGTACATTGACATTTGAAATCTCCTTCACATAGTTCACGCTAAATAGCTTAGATTATGTCGATATTCCTTTGTTCATAAAAAGTCTAGCTAGAAGATCGATTTCTCAAAAGAAAAAAAATCTTTCAGGCAGGCTTTTTTTAAAGCAGATTTTATCTTTTTAAACTTTTTTTTTAACTTTGCTAAAGAAGAATGTGCAAAATTGTAATGAATGTTGCTAATATATAATTTATCGTGTGGTTAGTGCCTAACCTGGTGTCAAAGTTTTTATGCCGCCCATGGGCCTCTGACTTGGCTTTACATGCCGTCAAGAAATATCTCTCAGGCATGCTGGTTTCCTCACGATGTTTTCCTTCACCGAAGCAAGTGATAATTATACAATACGCACATGAATCCGAAAAATCAGAGGGGCGTGTCTTGGCTTCGAATTCGAGACCTATGACTTGGCAGTCACACCACTGTTCACTAACTTAAAAAGTTATTTTTAAAAGTGCAATCAAGTTTTTAATGCCGTTTACTGTAGAAAACGTCGCAATACTAATAAGGTCAATT
Organism: Noctua janthe; assembly: GCA_910589295.1. Lineage (NCBI taxonomy): Eukaryota > Metazoa > Arthropoda > Insecta > Lepidoptera > Noctuidae > Noctua > Noctua janthe. Next base: position 14,377,809 of record OU342573.1, read on the forward strand.
ATTTTTATTCCCAATTATTTAATATTTTCTAAAAACCCTCTTGTCAATTTTGACCTAATCGATAACATAAATGAAAAAAAAGGGGTGAATTAATCTCGAATACCAAGCTTAAGTATCTAATTGAATAATTTCGTTCAAAATGAAGTTGAGGGGTGAATCGTCCAAGGAAAATTAAAAATACTGCTGACGATGCGAACGTGAAAAGTATGGAAAATGTAATTGTATGAAAATTTCCCTTTTTTTTTTGTACCTTTCTGGCGTTTTCCGGGCTTATTTCCAAGGTCTGTTTTGATGGAGGAGTCTGATTAAGCATTCATTAGTCAGCTCGGGAAATTTTTCTTTATGCCAAAATGAGAAGGTATTTTTTGGGATAATACTCTTGCAGTCTACGGATATAATATTGAGGAGCTCGTTTCTTTTGGCCCTGGATCGAAGAATTTGGAAGTCATGCAGAGAGGCCTTTTCCTAGCAGTGGGATGACACAGGCTAACCGAGGAGCTCGTGGCTAAGTAATAACAGCCGCTCGGATCGATATTTAGGTTAAGCCGCGCTTGCCTAGGTTGGTCTGTGGATGGGTGACCACCCATTACATACCGAGTTTCCTCCGTGCCTCGGAAAGCACGTTAAGCCGTTGGTCCCGGGTGTCATTTGTAGATCTTTGACAGTCGTTATAGGTAGTCAGTGGCCCAAAAAGTCTGACAACCAGTCTTACCAAGGGGTATCGTATTACCCAGTACTAACTAGGTTGTAGAGGTCAGATAGGCAGTCGCTCCATGTAAAATACTGGTATTCAGCTGCATCGGGTTAGACTGGAAGCCGACCCCAACATAGTTGGGAAAAGGCTAGGCAGATGATGAGTCTACGGATATAATATTCTGATAGTACCTACCATCATAAAACTATCTTGCTAAACTGAGTTTAGTAATTGAGGATCGCAGGTTGCTTTTTAACCATAATCATCATCATTCTCTTGCCCTTATCCCAATTCATTCGTGGTCGGCGCAGCATGTCTTCTTCTTCCATCCTTCTCTATTACTCGTCATCTCATCAGACACCTCCTTTCTTGCCATATCATTCTTTACACAGTCCATCTATTGTTTCATCCAAAAAAAGACGTTCCCCAGCAATAATTTTTATTCAGAGTTACTTACTTTGATGTACAGAATACTTGGTTGACGGCTTCGTGAAGAGTGTGTCTTACACCTTGTTCGTTAAGCCAAAACTTAAAAGAATTAATAGATTAAGTTCCTGGCTGCATTCTCACAAAACAATACACTAGAATATTATTAACACTAGAAACGGGATTGTTGCGCTCATGTAATGTTGGGTGGAGAGGGTTCGCTGGCGGGATGTCGACTGGAGAGAGTGCGGTGGTGGAGTAATAATAACACTAGTCTTCAGAGCTTCTTATTTATTCTTGTTGCTTCTTCAAGTTCTTCATAATACTGCTGGATTCGGAATGCCTGATCACGGAAAAATGCTCCCTTTTATAGGCAGCTCTGACCAATCACAGTCTCTCAATTTTGCACACGGCACTAACCTCCGCCCTTCGACCAATCAGAGCGCAGGTGGCTTTTCTATAGAAATCTTGAACTATGTTGTTTCTCGTGATCAGACATCCCTTACAATATTCCCTTACTTTCCTGACCCCAGGATGAGTTTAATTTCCTTAAATTAATAAAAAACAATACAATATTCTCTTATTTAACACCTTAAAATAACAAAAATGTGAAACGGCTCTCGTTACGGTAAAGTTTTCAGGTACTTAAGCCTTTTAATACAAGTAGCGCCGCCAGGTGGCAGGAATGCGCAACACTTAAACTACTAATTAGAAAAAATCAACACTTATCATCCTACTGGACTAACGTCTTATTAGATTAATATCACAATTAAATAGGAACTAATTAGAGATCACGTTATTTACTCGTATCGTCGCTAACATTCTCCCCCACGGTGCGCAGCACTTCATCCTCTGGAGGCGACGATGCGGCAGGAACCAGCACGACGATCCGTCGAGTTGGGCGGCGAAGTACTCCTCCCGATGTCCGCACGTCCAGCACTCTGGTTCTTCCGTCTGGCCCAGGATACGTCTTGATGACTTCTCCGCGAGGCCACGAATTTCGTGGTAATGTGGCGTCCACTATTAGCACGATATCTCCCTCCTTAGGGTCCTTGGTTTCTTTCCCTTCGAGCTTCCTCGGCATTAGGAGGGGAAGGTACTCTTTGATCCATCTTTTCCAGAAATGATCTGCAAGTCTTTGGGTGGTTCTCCAGTTTGCTTTCCCAATTAACTCTGTGTCGTCGAATTCTCCCGGTGCCATAGCTCCGCAGGATCTCCCCAGTAGGAAGTGGTTCGGGGTCAGACCCTCTTCGTCTTTGGGGTCCATGCTAACTGAGGTGAGAGGTCTAGAATTGACAATGTGTTCGACCTCGGTCATTAACGTGTGGAGTACTTCTTCGGGTGGGTTTCTTTCGTTGAGAACCACTGATAGTGCGGTCTTGACTATTCGCACAAGTCTTTCCCAGGCGCCTCCCATATTCGGAGCTCCCGGGGGAATAAACTTCCACTTGATGCCCTTCTCTTGCGCTGCCTCTTCCAATTCCCTTTTGGCCCCGACGAAGTTGGTCCCGTTATCGCTGAATATGGTTTTCGGGGTTCCTCTTCTGGCTGCCATTCGTCGAAGTGCCATAATCATCGAGCTCGTGCTAAGTGAGGGCACTAACTCTAGATGTACGGCTCTTGTGGTGAGGCAAGTAAACAATGCCCCCCAGTGCTTCTCGGTTCTTCTCCCAATAGTGACTTGCATTGGCCCAAAGTAATCTACGGCCGTGCAAGAGAACGGGAACTGATGATGCTGTAGTCTCTCGCTCGGTAGGTCCCCCGTCGGGGGTATTTCTGGTAAACTCTTCCTTGTCTTGCACCATTGACAGCTGTGTGCGACCGCCTTTAAAGTCGCTCTTAAACTCAGGATCCAATACTTTTGTCGAATCTCGTTCATTACTGTAGCTGTATTTCCGTGAAGAAACTTCTTGTGGTAATGTTGTATGAGAAGACGCGTTATCTTCTGTTTTCCATCTAGTATGATGGGGTTCATTCTTCTTTCATTGTTATCGTGGAACTTTGACGTCCTACTTCTTAACTTGATGATTCCGTCGTCTCCTATATAAACGTCGATCTTTTTGAGCCGACTTGAGGTTTCTAAGGATTTTTCCGCTTTCAAACTCTTCATTTCTGTTGCGAAACTATCGTTCTGGCTCATCTTCATTAATAACTCTTCGGCCTTCTTTAAGTGGTCTTCTTCCAGGGGTAGGTACAGCCGCTTGTTTTCATCTTTGTTGGCGGATCGATGTAAGGTTCTCGTGTCTTTCTTCTGGGTTTTTCTTTGAGGTTTCCAGGGTTCTTCCTTCTGGCGCGCAGCGGTGGCGGTTGCTTTGCGGGTCTTCGTCAATAAGTGGTGTGCGAAGGTAACCACTCTGGCCGTTGTGCGCAGTAGTCGCTCTCAGTTTGAGAACCTCTCTAGGTCCAGAAGCGTGTCTTCAGCAGCCTTAATCGCCATCACCTTTTGCTTGTTCTTCTCTTCTTGCATGATACCCTCTGGTTTGAAGTCGTGAATCGGCCACTCTTCTTCTGGATGACGGAGAAATGACGGACCTTTGAACCATCTAGCGTTGTGGTCAAACTCGATTGGAGTTCCCCTCGTGGCGTCGTCTGCTGGATTTTCTTTAGTTGGTACCCATCTCCAGTCTTCTGGCTTAGACTTTTCTTCAATTTCTGCTAGTCGATTGGCCACGAAAGTTTTAAACTTCCTTGGTTCCGCCTTTATCCACTGCAGTACTGTGCTAGAGTCTGTCCAGTAGGTCTTCTTTGATATTTCGAGCTCAGACTCTTCTTCGATCGTGGCTGCTAGTCTGCTGCCGAGTAACGCCGCTTGTAGCTCCAACCTCGGAATCGAAACTGGTTTCGTTGGCGTTACTCTTGCTTTGCCGGCGATCATGGAGACGTGGACTTTTCCTCCGGGCTCGACTGTCCTCCAGTAGACTACTGCTGCGTAGGCTTCTTCACTCGCGTCGGTGAACGTGTGCAGTTGTCCTTTTCTGCCGCGGGGTGAGACGCACCTTGGAATCTTCAGTTTTGCTAACACCGATACTTCTTCTAGGTAGTTCATCCAGGCTTCTTTTTGTGGTTCGTTGATTAATTCGTCCCAGTCTATCTTCGTTCGCCAAATGTCTTGAATTAATTTCTTCCCTTGTATCAAGACTGGTGTTGCGAAACCCATCGGATCAAAGGTAGACATCACTGCGCTCGTGACTTCTCTCTTCGTTGGAGTTCTTCTACCATTTTGCAGGTCCTTTGACGTGTTACGCAGACCAACATTGAAGGCTAGTGTATCTTCTTTTACCAGCCATCTTAGCCCCAGAATCTTCTCATCTTTCGTTAGTTGCAAAGAATCTTCTTTATTGGTGTCTTCTACTTCCGATAGTACCCCCGAAATGTTACTGGCCCACCCCTTCAGATGAAAGTTTGCTCTTGCGTGAATATCTTTTACTTCTTTTGATATCTTCTTTGCTTCAGCTGCCGACGCGAAGCTCTGTAAATAGTCGTCCATGTAATGGTTTCTGTTTATTGCTTTTACTGCTTCGGGATGAGTGTTCTTGAATTCTTCTTGTTCATCACATAAATAGCTGTTGCTGGTGATGACGCTGCTCCAAAGATGATTGACGACATTCTATACTCTTCGGGCTTGCCAGTTCTTCGGTTTCCGCGCCACAGGAACCTGAGGCTGTCTCGGTCATCTTCTCTTACTTTGACCCGAAGGAACATATCTTGGATGTCGGCCATGACAGCCACTGGTCCTTCCCTGAAGCGTAGCAGTACGCCAAATAGTGACTGCAATAGGTCTGGGCGCGTGAGCAAGGCGTCGTTGAGGCTCTTCCCTTCAAACTTGGCAGCTGCGTCGAACACTATCCTCAGCTTCTTCTTAACTGGATGTACAACGGCGAAGTGGGGTAAGTAGAATATTCTTCCTTTGCTTGAGGTTTTTGGAGCTTTTTCTGCGTATTCTTTTTCAATTAGATTCTGGATCTGCTTCTCATAGTGCTCTTTAGCTTCTTGGTCTTGATCCAACTTCTTTTCAATGTTGACCAGGCGTCGGTTGGCTTGACTGTAATTGTTGGGTAGAATTTCGTCTTCTTTCTTCCACAGGAGTCCTGTTTCGTATTGACCGCTTGACAGTTTCTTTGTAGTCTTCTCGAGGGTTTCTAGTGCTCTTCTATCGCTGTCATTGGTTGGCGACCGATTTTGAATCCCGAGAGATTCCAACTGAAAGTGTTCTCGGACGATTTCTTCTATGCTTTCTTCGTCAGTGGACGATCTGCCGTAGTGGGTGAAGTTTACTAAGGCAGTCGCCCCTGTTTCGCATCCGTGTAACACCCACCCTAGGCTGGTGAGGGAGGCTACAGGATCGGATGGTTTGCCCTTCTTCAGTCTTCTTGTTACTATCAGCCCCCAATTGTCTTGACCTATCAGCAGCTTGGGCCTTTCGGTGACGTAGAGGAGTTGACTTTCAATTGCCCTTAGATGCTGGCAGTTTCTCACGGTGTCCTTGTTGATGCATTGCTTGGACAGCTTCAGGTCGTCGATGGTTCTTGCAATGATAGTTCTCTTTTCCCTTTTATGAGCCCCTTTTATCTTGAACTCGATCTTCTGTGAACTATCTTTTCTTAGCACCTTCCCGCCGACTGTTTCAATTGTGAGTTTTTCTTGCTTCCCTTCGACTCCAATGTTCTCAGCAACTGATGCGTCTAGGAGTGTGACTGTTGACCCTTCGTCCAACAATGCTAGCACGCAGACTTGGCCTTTTGGACCATAAAGGTCCACTGGGATGATCTTCAGGTATGCCTTCTCTTCTCCTTTTGCGTTGTGGATTGAGGCGACCTTTTCTTCTGACGTGCTTCCTGTGTCTTCTTTCTTCGCTTCTTTTTCTACTGGTACTGGTGGCTTGTCAGAATGCAGGATGGTATGATGCCATCTTTTACACTGCTTGCAGACTGGAGCTTTACAGTTGATTCTTGAGTGCTTGAATCGAAGGCACTTGAAGCATATTTTTGCCTTCTTGATCATATCCCATTTTTCATTTAGGTTAGCTTCTTTAAACTTCTTGCATTCTATTGCGAAATGCTCTTCTTCACAGAATGGACATGACTTCTTGTATTTCTCTTGCGACGCTTCTTGTACCATATTATGTACAGGTCTTCTTATTTGCTTCTTTTGCACATGTCGGCTTCTGTTTCTAAAAACGCTTCGACGAGTAATAGTTCTTGGATTTCTTCATCTCTTCTGCTTCTGTGGTAGGCGAACCAACGAAACTTCATGGATGTTGGCATCTTGTCTACTATAATTCTCAGTGTTTCAGGAGAACTGAGGTACTGTGGTTTCTTCAAGGCTTTGATTGTCTCAACGGCGTTCTTCACTTTGCTTGCAAATACGCATATGTCGCTTGGGTTCTCGCCGACTTTTGACAGGTTCTTCATTTTTTCTAGTTCTGCTAATGCCAGCGCTCCAGGTCTTCCGAATCTTGCTTCAAGTCCCTTGATTACTTCGCGTGGATCTTCAGCAGTGAACAACAGGCTTTGGACGGCTTCTCTAGCTTGTCCTTGGATTGCTATTCTAAGGCGCGCTAGGTTCTGATTGTTACTGAAGGAAGCGGCCATATCTTCGTATGATCTCTTGAACGCCAACCATTCTTCACAGGTTCCGTTGAAGTGAGGGAGTTCGAAGTGCTTCGATGAAACGGGGTCACGTGACTTCTCGGATAACTTGAGTATGACTGAAGCCAATTCCTGGATGTCGCTCTTCTTTTCTTCTGTCTCGATCGGCCTCTGACCCTTGTTAGGCCTGTCCCCGGTCGTTATGAACCACTGCTCGACCTCTTGAGTTCGTTCGTACAGCTCTTCTCCGGCACCATCTTCTTCTTCTGACTCTGCTGCTAGGAGTTCCAGTTCAGCTTGAGCCACTTTCGATCGTGCTTCTGCCAGTTCTAATTCCCTTAGTGCTACTGTCATTTTTGCTTGCGCTTCTGCTCTCTTCCTATGCGACGAGCGAACAGAATGTGTGTCTGGATCGTGGGTCGTCTTCTTAGGGTGAGGCCGCTGCAGACTCTCTTCTCTGGACGTTGGTGTGCTTCCATCGTTCAGACGCGTTTTCACTGCGACACTTCTTTCTTGAATCTGCGGCGTTGGATGACTCTCTTCTTGGCGGACGGGAATCGACGCTTCAACGGTGCGGGTCGGGGGGATGGTACGAGTCACTTGTGTTGATTCTTCTCCAGTAGTATTTTTGGGATGATGTACGGGTTGCTGACGTTCTTGTACGCTGCCCGGCGGCGATCTTCTTGTAAGTGTCGATCGGTTTGAAATCGACGTGTTCGTAGTCGTCGCGCTTGTAGGTTCACTTGGCGTATTCATACTCCAATCCGTCGTACCGGTACCCGTAGTCTCCGTGGTAGCGTTACTTTCACTCGTAGTTATAGTCTTCGACTGCACTGATCTTGATCTCGTATTCGCAGGCATCTTCCTAGTTTCTTGAACCCAATCCGGCTCGAAGGACCAAATGTTGCGCTCATGTAATGTTGGGTGGAGAGGGTTCGCTGGCGGGATGTCGACTGGAGAGAGTGCGGTGGTGGAGTAATAATAACACTAGTCTTCAGAGCTTCTTATTTATTCTTGTTGCTTCTTCAAGTTCTTCATAATACTGCTGGATTCGGAATGCCTGATCACGGAAAAATGCTCCCTTTTATAGGCAGCTCTGACCAATCACAGTCTCTCAATTTTGCACACGGCACTAACCTCCGCCCTTCGACCAATCAGAGCGCAGGTGGCTTTTCTATAGAAATCTTGAACTATGTTGTTTCTCGTGATCAGACATCCCTTACAATATTCCCTTACTTTCCTGACCCCAGGATGAGTTTAATTTCCTTAAATTAATAAAAAACAATACAATATTCTCTTATTTAACACCTTAAAATAACAAAAATGTGAAACGGCTCTCGTTACGGTAAAGTTTTCAGGTACTTAAGCCTTTTAATACAAGTAGCGCCGCCAGGTGGCAGGAATGCGCAACACTTAAACTACTAATTAGAAAAAATCAACACTTATCATCCTACTGGACTAACGTCTTATTAGATTAATATCACAATTAAATAGGAACTAATTAGAGATCACGTTATTTACTCGTATCGTCGCTAACAGGGATGTTAATTACCATGTTTACTGATTTCTTTGAGTTAACGATATTTCGGCGCTGTTGCAAGCACCATGATCGCGGATAAACTGAAGTTATTGCGGGTAGGTGTTCAATCAGTAAACATGGCAAATATCCCGTTTCTAGTGTAATGATAATGTTAGTGAGCCTTTTCCCAACTATATTGGGGTCGGCTTCCAGTCTAACCGGATGCAGCTGAATTTACATGGAGCGACTGCCTATCTGACCTCCACAACCCAGTTAGTACCGGGTAATACGATACCCCTTGGTAAGACTGGTTGTCAGACTTTTTGGGCCACTGACTACCTAACGACTGTCAAAGATCTACAAATGACAGCCGGGACCAACGGCTTAACGTGCTTTCCGAGGCACGGAGGAAACTCGGTATGCAATGGGCGGTCACCCATCCACAGACCAACCTAGGCAAGCACGGCTTAACCTAAAGTCGACCCGAGCGGCGGTTGTTAGTGACCAGGATAGTTTAAAATCTTCTAATGCATTACAAACATTAAACTTAACTAAAAAATATAATAATGTTAAAATACTACAAAAAATCAAGACCCATATCTGCCCAATATCCTTTGAAGAGATCAAATTTGATCCAGCGCTAACATCAGATTGAAGTTCAATCGACACGTATCATTTGATCCGCTGAAGAGAAACGCGTCAACAAAACATTTATATGCGAATCCTATATGTATGTTGTACGAGAGAGACGTCAATCAATCGTGATTGATGTAACTCACGGAGGAGACAGATGGCTTAACTCTCTCTGACTCTGATAGCCAAAAGGGGTCCAATAGGTCTCTTTCAGTTATCAGAAAGGGATGTAAAAGATTGCAATCGCAGGGATTAAAAGATTTCCAGAAAACGTAGACATATCGATTTAAATGGGAAAGTTTTATACAGAAACAAGTAATTCTGAAATTTTACATTACAGGCTCTCAGTAAAGGAGCGCCACTATGTAATTCATGGTCACCCATCTACGGATCAACCTGGACAAGCGGTGCTTATCCTTGAGATCGACCATTGCGGCTGTTTTTACTCCTCCTCCCCTAATAAATTAATAGTTATAAATAACTTTGTCTCGGTACCTCCACAACCCAGTTATGTCTGGGTAATACGATACCTCTTGGTAAGACTGGTTGTCCGACTTTCGGGCAACTGACTACCTGTAACGACTGCCAAAGATCTACCATTGACGACAAATATTTTAAGTTACATAAGTCGTTTGAATTTCGCTTAACATGTGTACCTGCTAAAGTGTTATCTGTGAAATCTCTGAATAGACTCCGAATCCAAGTCGGCCGTAGCAAAGATAATCTCTTCAGATGGGGGTTCATGGACGGCTCAGATCTCAAATGTGTATGCGGTGTGTCTCCACAGACAATTGTCCATCTTCCATCTTGCGCTGCATGTCCTAACACCTGCGCACTTGATGATCTTATGACTGCATCAGCGAGCGGAGTTCGCATAGCTGAATTTTGAGAAAAATATATTTAATACAAATTTGCCATCGACACGCTAAGAAGAAAGTGTTATCAGGTTATAATGTTCCCACTGCTGGAACATAGGCTTCCCCTCTGACAATAAAGAAGACTGCCCAGTAAACCATAGCATTTTTAAATAGAAAAACAAAATAACAACCCTCTAGTCAATCATCAAAAGAATCCTTCTCGACAACAGAACCTCATCTAAGCCCGTTAAAAATAAAAATAAAACTTAGCTTTAAAACTGAAAACATTGTCCGAGCTAATGGAGGCTTTAAAATAATGAACAGAACAGCTTATAATGAAGTGTTCTTGAGTTCCCTCGTCCTCTAAGTGACTCTTCGTAATAAGTATTAAAAAAATGCAACGGGCAGCGGAATATGCAGCGCTGTTCCTTAAAAATTTAAATGAAATATTTTGGTAACAAAATTAAGTTGAGTATGAATGTAGATGGCTATAAGAGTAGAGGAAGACCATAGGAACGATGGATGGATTGTGTGAAGGATGATATGGCTAGAAAGGAGATGACTGCTGAGATGACGAGTAACCCCAAATAAATTGAGATAAGGGCTGGAGAATGACGATAATTAATTAAGTTCGTCATTATGTAGACACAGGCTAGACAGCCTTTTCCTTGCTATGTTGGGGTCGGCTCTCAGTCTAAACGAATGCAGCTGAAAACCAATATTTTAAATGGAGCGCCTGCCTATCTGACCTTCACAGCCCAGTTACTGTAAAACACGATACCTTCTTAGTAAGACTGAAAAAGTTAACACCTAGACTTAGAAACGAGTATATAAGGTGTAAGCGGACCCTTCACGAAGCCGTCAACCGAGCATTCTGTAGAAACTTAGTAACTCTACGCAAAAATTATTGCTGGGAAAAGACTTTTTTTATGGCTTGAAAAATCACGTTTTACAGTAGGACTAATTGTAACGCACTCAAAACATTGTGCTGTTGAATGCATTGAATAGTACGGGGGTCGTGGAGGTGTTTAAAGTGAAGCTATAACATTTAAAACATGTATTTAAAAAAAAAACCGTGTGATAAAGTTGGAACTTTGATCTTCAATATCTCCGTAGCTAGAAGGTCCATGGAGTTTCTTGCACATTCTTCTATATTGTTGAGATCTACGCTTTGGAATGGGCAACTGCAGTACTTTCACAAGTTATTATACCTTGTGACTATAGCTTCGCTTTTTTTATTTATTTTTTTGACATTCAAAAGTGCCTGTAATGGTCCAATTGAAATAAATGCTTTGAGTTTGAGTTCTTAGGTATGGCCTAGAACAAAAAAAAAAAATCGAAATTACGGGCAAAATTCAAAAAAGGTCTCAGGTATGTGGAACCAACAGACGGTCCACTAATTACGGAAACATCGGTGAACATACATAAGAAAGAAAATACGAACGCCTCCTCCTTTGCATAAACTCAGTCAAACAGGAATCAAATAAGCAGTGATCATTCATTGAATAAACACAGTGAATTTTGGAGGGACTCGGTAACCCGTGCCGACCAATCAATTTCAATCCGATTCGGATATCGGAGCTAGATGACAGATTGGATATTCTCCAGACTCGCATTGATGATATGCCTTGATTGACCTACACATGATGTTATTGCATAACTGAATCACTAATCGGATTTTTGCATAGGTTCATACTTAGCTACTGAAGCAACTACTACTTAGCTAACTACTTAGTCTTTATTCTTTACTGGACACAAAATAACACTACTACTCTATTTACTTAGTTAGTGAAAAAGAAATAACAGAACGCCGCCTGTTTAGGATCCTTCTATATTCCTTTCGCATCGTCCGCGTTCATACATATGGCCATACACGCACTTCGGTTGCGAGTACTACTAGGCACCTGACCTTTCTGAAGAAGCTCACCAATAAGGTCAGCATATGTCGTTCTAGTCTGTCAGGGTCCCGCGCACATCTTGGAAATACATTTTGTTAGTCGCCTTTCACTCATCCTCTCAACATGACCAAACCATCTAAGCATACTGTTTTCAATTTTACAACTAACATCTTCTTTTTAACTTCAACGTTCTCGTCTCCCATCAATTTTCATTTTACAATTCAATAATTTCATGATTTGAATAGAGCGGATGTCAGAAACTGAAATATTATATTTTGTGTTCTGAAAATATAGTGTTAAGGTATAATAAGAGTCCTCCTGAAATTTACATTATGCAACTTTTCAGCGCAAGTTTACGCATTAACAATGAAAACTACCTGTATATGCAACCTACCGCTTGAATTCAAGTGTATCCAATATTAATCTGCACCCAAAAAGCCGGCTATAGATGAAAGGTTATGTAATATGTAACAATATTTGAGTCACTTGTTTAATTTAGTATTTTACAATATTTTTTTTACCTTTGTATAGATTCTTTTTTATCAATTGTTTGTGAATGTGTGAACATTGTAGGCTTTGTAGATTCCCAGCTGCTTGTTAACTTTTTATTTTGTTCTACATTTTTTGTGTAGTAAGCAGCGACTTATTGTCGGGCCTACGCCGTCCCCCCATACTTAAGTACAAATACTGTATCTATGATAATATTGTAATACCAAATGATTTGAAAAGAGTAAGCATGGAGTTTCTTGTCGGTTCTTCTCCATAGGAAACGACCAACCCGAACCGTGCACCTTTTTGTCGACGTTTTATAAGTACCCATCTAGCCCTATGTGAAATAAAATATTTTGATTTTGATTTTATGCATAACAGTTTTATAGTTTTTAAGCGATGATACACTAACACATAATTATGAAATTTTATTCTGAAATAAAGAGAAATCCCCCCATTCCTTCCATATACTCTTTTCCCGCGCCTCCTCGTGCCAGCCCTCGCAGTACGCGTCCAACACGTCTCGCCACCTCTTTCTTACTTTTTTATTTCCTTTATTTATATTTTTTAAAAAAATTAAAACAATAAAAAAAACATTAAAAAATATAAAAAATAGTGGTCCGCCGGTATCGGGAGCAGAGTCCAAGCTACCGGTGGTTAGGGCTCCAAAGACCTCCTCACAATGCGAGCCGTATCGAGGAGTACTGTCTTCTGGATCAGGCCCATGATCCAACCGCCTAAGGAGAGCCTCGAGAGATGGTCGTCGAGGCTCTTGGCTATAAGGCCATTGGCCGTCACGACGATCGGCACAATGATAGCCGAGTTCACATTCCACATGTCAACAACCTATTATTATTATATTATTATTTAACAGTTTATTACATTTATAGTTTTAAAATATTGTGCATGCAAAATCTTCAACACAAACCCCGTAAAGGAAGATTTCGGAACGATGCAGCCAAAGTTAAATCTCTATAGTAGGCCAGATATTTCTAGCCGATTTCCTTGTAACTTCGAAATCACTTTGTTTTGAATGTAAACTAGTTGTATGCGGTGGATGTGCTCGTGTTTTCTGAACGTTGTTTGATGTTCTAGCTGTTGGGTTTAACTTTTTAGTTTGTAAAGTATGTGTGGTTTTAAGCTAAACATAGAATGCTTAACTTAATGCTCCTTCCGTAGCATGCCTGGCTTAATAGTAAGATGCTTATACGAGCATTTTTAAACTTAGGGCATAAAATAAAGGAGAATGGTCATTTGTGTCGATCAATCGCGTGAAGTAGTATAGTGCTCCGTTTATAAGGCCTATATATACTACTTGCAATATTATTTAAATATAGCGGAGTAGCTAATGAAGCGATTGAGCAACAGGCGATGAAATGAAATTCCGAGCGAAAAGCGGCAGAGATATATTAACTAAGGCAATGATTACAAGCAGTTAAGGAGTAATAAGTTACCGTCTCATCGGGACACAGATATTTATAGTCGCAGGTAAACAATCTGCGTCACCATAAAGAACGGCCTCCGTGTGTGCGTCGGCGTGCCAGACAAAAGGATCGCGAGCGGCGGTCGTCTGCGTGTGCGCCTCACTACGCACACTTAGTTGCGTTTCTTACCTCGGAGGCGGGGCTTAAAAGGTGGCGTGATGTCTTGCCGAGGTCTCACCGTTCATAAGCGGCGGCGGATGTTGTAGCGGTTTTGGTCGTTACACGCGGCCGCTAATCTGTTTGACAATTCATGGCAAACAATTTTTTCTTAAAACTAACTGAAGTTATCTCATATGAACGTACTACATACCGGTTCAAAAAAAATCATATGTCCTAACTCATGTCCTGGTCTACTTGTACGCTAGATTTCATCGAAATCACCAGGCAATCAGTAATAGGCACATGCAGACAGAGTTATTTTTGCCCTTTAAAATAGCAGCTTCTTTAGCAATGATAGCCTAGTGATGTGACCGTCGGACTGCCAAGCCAAGCAAGCAAGCATAAATCATAGATCTTGAGTTCGAACCCCTGCAGACATGGCACGCACCTCTGATTTTTCGGATTCACATATGTATTATATAATGATCACTTGCTTCGGTGAAGGAAAACATCACGAGGAAACCAGCATGCCTGAGAGATATTACTCGACGGCATGTAAAGTCAAGTCAGAGTTCCATGGACAGCATAAAAACTCTGACCCCAGGATAGTCACTAACCACACGCTTTATAATGTCAGCATGGCCTACGAAAGCGTAAAGCGTTTTTATATTGTCATTAAAAATATCGTTATATATTTAAAATGACAAAGTGAAGTGTCAATGACTCTTTAAAAAGCTAAAGCCTTCATTTTAATACTACTTAGATACTTGAAGCTCAAAGCTGTACTATAACAAATAATGAGACAAAATCACAAAGCTTTCACGTAGTTTCAGTGAGCACGTATTTAGCCAGACGTGACGAGCCCTACCATTTTAGATACCTATTTTTACTAGACGAAAAGTAATAATAAGAATATCCACCTACTACCAACAAGCTGAGTTATTACTATTTGAAGGGGTAAAAAGCTAAAGAGTTAATTTAAATTTTGATATATATTTATAGTATTTGATTATATTTATAGTATTTTATATACCCTTGTAGTTAATCTTATTATTATTATTTAAAATTATTTTAAGATTTACACCTACCACTGCTTGTCTTTGCATCACCCAAAGGTTGACTGGTAGAAAATGCCTATGGCATTAAGTCCGCCTCTGTACTTCTGTGCTTGAAGTGTTACATAAATAAATAAATAAAGAGGGTCTAAAATAGCCGTTTCATCAGAATCATAATAGAATAAATATACTAGCTGTACCTCGTGATCTTCGTCCGCCTGAAATTAATAGTGTGAAATATACATTACAACCTATTCTCATACCTACCAAAATACATTAAAAAAATCATAAAAATCGGTCGAGCCGTTTCGGAGGAGTGAAACCACAAACACCGTGACACGATATTTTAATATTAGATGAATTACGTTTTAGTTCGAAAAATGAACGTAAGCACGTTCGTAATCGCGGGCCTGTGGACGGCGAGTTATGGGCTAGCTCGCCGTCCGGCCGTCTTATGACGACAGGCCGTGTCGACGGCGCGTTCGTGTTCCACGCGCGCCTCAAAGAGATGTCAGAACCACGTAGGGGTCCGCATGGGCCGATGCCTGCCAGGGCTGCGGGACTGTTCGAAAGAGATACCGTGGCCCTGGAACACAAAGGGCAAAGAAGGAACATGGATGGGTTTTAGTCAGTACAAGTCTGACACTCCCTTCCGCTCCGCCCAGAGTGGGGGGGGGTCATTTGATGAAATCCCATCCGAAAAAAAAATAAAAGTACGTTCGTAATTCAGAATATTAATTGACAAAGTAAGTACGAGCATGCTTGAAGAAAATGCGAATGCGTTCGTCAATATTTAAAAACAAACGCTTTTTTTATTTTTGTCATCCGTCAAAAGTTTATAGCCAGCGTGATATTTCCATTAGGATTTTACGAGATATCTTTTTTTCGGTTTATGATACGGTACCTGCAAGTGAAAAGCAAATAATCAAGAGTAAATGATGTATTTTGACACATCAATAAACTTTTTACGTGACAAACGTAAAAGCGCAATGAGGGTGGAGCAATGAGGGTGATAAAAAAGACATATTTATATTTAATGGAGTTGTTCTTTTAGTCGATCGTTCGTTGTGATGAAGAGTAAAAAAAAAACCAACAAACAAAAACAAGAAACTATATTTTGAAAAAGAGTTGTAAACTATTTATGTTAGTATCAAATTATTCAATTGTTTTCTCGTTCAATGTTTATAACAACAGCGAATGATTAAAAAAAAATTATAAAAATCTCGAAACATGTGAATACGTTTTAACATAACATAAAATAAAATCCCTCCCAACTCCTCTAATACCCACAGTTGGCCAGTTACGTTTAATTCTCATGTCACAAAGGGCGAGCCTTTCGCTATCATCACCGCAAGTGCTACTGTACTTGCGACTACTAGAACAACAAAGTAGTCACTGGGTATAATTTCTTCGTAGCTTCTTCATCACGCTAGCCATTCTACATTTGAATCATATTTAACGGAGCCTGAAAACAGAAGAACAGTGGAAGGCTATGGGGGAGGCATTTGCCCAGCAGTGGGACAATATAGGCTGAGCATAAAAAAAGAATAAAAATGGGGTACCCCGACTCGGACAGGTTAGGTTCGAAGGGGATGGCGGGGCTAAAAAACTGGAGAACTAAGACTCCGCCATCCCCGTCGTGTTAGGTTAGGATAGGTAATTTAGCCGCATTAAAAAGGGCACTCCATGCATCCATATCAACAAACAAGGCCGAGGCATGTCATCACAAAGCAATAATGCATTACCGTACCACTGACAAACTATGATTACAGGCCTGTTTTGAATTTGCCCAGTCAACGTGGCTGTACGCGTCGATTCCTTTGTTATCCAAAATGGCTGACACCTGTCAAAACCATTGGCGCCATTTCAATTGATTACTTAAAGCAGGAAAATCACGTCGAGCTCATTGTAATATTACAAAATGGTATTGGCAAATCAATTTACGTTAAATATGGTTCATTGTTGCGAAGTATTTTTGTGTTTTTTGTTATTTAAATTTTTAGAGAGCTTTCTGGAAGGATGCTTGTGTTAAAGTGCGTGGCTTGCTTTAATAAATGTTAAAGATATTTTATAATCATTGCATGTCCTAAGAAAGAACTTGTGAAACATAAACAAAATAAATATATAAAATGTATAGAATTTATCTAAATAAATAGCCAGCGGTCGCTTGGTCGGTACAGAAACGAATCAATATATGCATTCCTCAAAATGGCACCTGGCACCATTTTCGAGCTCCTGATATCGCATCATTTACTCCTTTTTTTTCATACCAATCTTCACACAATCCATCCATCTAGTCACATGGGCTTCATCCCTCCTCATCACATGTTATATTAAGACAGTATTTACTAAACAAATATGGGACCTTATTGCACTCCACAATGGCAACTTACGATTTACTACCGCCCTCAAATGCACTAAAACGTACATACCGACGATACGTCAGTACATTCAATTGAAAGCTAGACAAAAGAGCGAACAGGCGGTGACACCTTCACGCCATGTCGCCGACACAAACGGCATTGGTAGACACTCTACTCAATGTACGCAAGCAGGTCATGGTGCTAGGGCTGACAAAAAGTGGAATGTCGAATTAAGGACCTTGCAATGTTAGTTCTGAATTTCTGTTGATTAGTTATTGGTAGTCCATGTAAAATACTGATTTGAAGCCGACCCTGACATAGTTGGGAAATGACAAGGCAGATGATGAGTGGTCTGCCGAGCATAAGGTCCTGAATTCGATTGCCAGCAGCACACGGACTCTAGATTTGTGCAAGGTTGATGGTAATAGACTCGCTCGCTATTACATGGAACTTAAACATAACTGGCGAAATGTGAGTGTGGTATTAGGTACACCTCTGCCGAACCTTTCGAGGATTACAGGCGTGATGTTATGTTATTTTGTGTTGTGTGTTTTTGACTAAGCAATACCTATCTTGCTTAGTCAAAAAACAAATTTCTAGAATGGCGTTTCTTTAAAAAATCGAAATTGGTTAGTTGATTAAGCTCTTTATTTACCAAAAGTCGTGCCACCAATGGAATTTCCCATTATCACGACTGAAAAACCTTTCAAAGAAACTTTCATCACCTTTTAAAGGATGAATTTAAAAAAAAAACCCTTTTCTCAAAAGTCTTCTCAAATCTTGTGCAAAATTTCATGCTTTTACACACAGCAATTCACGCTGTGAGTGTACGTTGTCTGACAGTGAATTTAAGATTCTTAAAAGTAGACCCTAGACACATGTTTTTGACGTAATCGTCAACATTGTGCGAATATCTACGGTTGATTCCTACATGTTTCAAGTTGATTAATCATAATTATTATTAGTCCAGAAACTATTATAATATCATTTGTGCGAAACGGACGGAAAAATCCAGAGGCTTGAATAAATACGAAGAAAATTAATGCTATATTATTTTAGTATCCAGGCTACCACCATTATCAAAGATTACATAAGCCTCATTTATAACGGACCTAGCATGTTTTCTTTACCAATGTGTTATTTGGTAAACAACAATGGCATGTACCATCTTCGTCATCATTCGCAGATAGCCTTTTCCCAACATACATAGTTTGGGTCGGCTTTCAGTCTGACCAGATGCAGCTGAATACCAGTATTTTACATGTAGCGACTTCCTATCTGACCTCCATAACCCTGTTACTAATTTAGTGCCCCCGCCCCCCGCTCTGGGAGGAGCGGAGGGAGTGTCAGACTTCTACTGACTAAAACCCATCCATGTTCCTGCTTTGCCCCCTGGCGGCCAGCGGGACGGCGAGCTAGCCCATTACTCACCGTCCACAGACCCGCGCCTAAGGTGGCCGGGGGCCAGCATGTGACCCCCGACGCCCGGGGCGTCTCGTGGCGTGAGTCTCTTTCCCTCTCACGTCCCGCCACCTCCTAGCAGCATGACTGCTTCGCAGAAGGAGGTGACCGCTTCCCATTCCCTCTCGCTCCGTACCATGGCTTGAACCAGGGCCGGACGCGAGAGATCGCCGCTGCCAAAAAGACGTGCCTCAATCATCAATCTCCTGCCTGTATCCCAATTTATTTCGGATCATCTCAGCATGTCTCTTCTTCCATACTCTTTATTAGTCGCAATCTCATGATTCACCCCTTTTCTAACCATAATATCATCTTTCATAGTCTATCTATAGTTTTTTTACCTTACCCCACTGTTATAGTCATCCAAACTCAAAAGTAGAATGAAAGTAGTATATTGTTAGGCTTCAAAAGAAAAAAGTAAAATAAAACACACATCAAAAACTGCTTCGAATGAACCATAAATAAATTCAAAATCAGAATCTCAGTCGGCCATATTTGTTTACGTAATGGGACAAGTAAAGAAAAATACACTTTATAGGTTACGCTATGTTTTCTTTTATCGACGCTCTTGATAAATTATGTACATTTATCTCCCTGGAAGCGCCTTTCTTACATGCCCTACATCGAGGCTCTAAGCTGGTTTCTTCGCGTTATTTATATTTTTACCGACTTACAATAAGTTTTGCCTACAGTTTGCAAAATGGCGGAGTTATTTCACTTGCTTTTGCATTTGTGTGGGATATTTTTAAGGCTTTTTGACTGCGTTTTAATACTGTTACTTGCAGATTCTTGCAAATATCGAAGTGTATTTTTTATGCAAGTAACAACTTAAGTATTAGAACGCGAACGGGATCAGCTCATCCAAACTCGAAACGAACGTCGAACGTCGAAATTGATATTGCCACTGACGGAACTCGAACGCTGTTTAGACGTGCTTTACGCTGGTGCGGGTGAACAGTGTGCCATCATACGCCTCCTGCACCGCGCAGCTACCTCAAGCAATCTATCAGTCAAGCGGTCAAGCAAAACTACGCCTTGGTCACGAACTGCAGTGGCCGATATGAAAATCTTTGAACTGACTGCGGGCTCAAGTCAACGCTGCCGATTATGCCCCATCCAGTCAAATTGAATCCAATTTCAGACCCATCTCAGACACAATTCGAGTGTGGAGCCCCAACCCAGGATATACCACTCCTTCTCTCCTGTCCGTCGTGCACAACTAATTGCACCCTACAGGACTTGAATGAGGCAAACGACGGAGCTGTCCAGGTTGCTACGTACTGGTCTAACATAATCATCGAATTGAGAAGACTTCTTCGAAGTCAAGCGGTTAGTAACCAGTAGTCATCTTTGACAATAGCTAGTTTATTAATGACTTCGCATCGTACAAAGTTATTTTACGCAATATTAAAACAATATACTTTCAGAGTATAAAATTAAAGTACATCAAAGTACATTTTATTAATTAAAATTAATTAAATTAAATTTTCAGAAATGAGGAAATCCGTAAGTTAAGTGGCAGTGGGCAGGGCATATTGCTCGCAGAACGGATGGCCGATGGGGCCGGAAAATTCTGGAGTGGCGACCGCGAACTGGAAGACGTTGCGTTGGAAGGCCTCCCACTAGGTGGGCCGATGACCTGGTAAAGGTTGCGGGGATCCGCTGGATGCGAGACGCACGGGATCTGTCAATGTGGCGACACTTGGGGGAGGCCTATGTCCAGCAGTGGACGTCTTTCGGCTGAAATGATGATGATGATGATATAATTAAAATAACATTGTCTAGTGTAACTAATGTATTTTGGAGTCACTTCTTGAATTTCGCCTGGTCAGCATGATCGGCTCCGTTCGTGATGACCGGTTAAAATGAAAAGCCAGACGACTTCATCGTTGCAGAGTCACGATACTAAAAGTCACCTTGTCGCTTTAATAATAGCAACTAAATTAGTGGTAACCATTGATGAATCTAGAGAATTAGAAGAGACAAAGGGATGTATGTTTTTCCTATTTAAATCCTCTGTACCGTTGCATGCACCCAAAATAATAGTTGTTTCTCTTAGCTCAGCGTAGGTACATTTTTATTTATTTTCTTTGAACGTTGCCCCACACTACTAAGGGAAATAGAATGTTCTTTGTACCCAGACAAAGCGCTAACATGTATTTACAACATGGAACATCTATGTGGATTGATAATATGAGCCATTTGAAATGTGTATGATGCATGATATCAAAGCTGTTGGACACGATGCATGATATCAATGCTGTTGGATCTCGTTGTTGAAATACTACTAGGACTTCTTATTGTGTCGTGGATGCGTTTCATCATCATCATCATTTCAGCCGAAAGATGCCCACTGCTGGACACAGGCCTCCCCCAAGTGTCGCTACATTGGATGCGTTAACAAACATTTCAATTCACATACATAAACAGCTAGACCCAGAGAAACTACCTGTAAGTCATACGAATATTTGTTCCGTGCGGGGATCGATTCCGTAACACGCAGCGGAGCAACCTATCGCTCATTCTCTACGTCAAAAGTGTCGTCGATCTTATTACACCCTGTCCTATGTGCCTAGGTTCATCTGTGAATGGGCGACCACTCATTACATACCGAATTTTGTCCGTGCCTCGGAAAGCACGTAAAGCCGTTGGTGCCGGCTGTCATTTGTAGATCTTTGATAGTCTTGATTTAGTCAGTGGCCCGAAAGTTTGACAACCAGTCTTATCAAGGGTACTGTATTACCCGGTACTAACTGTGGTTGTAGAGGTCAGATAGGCAGTCCCTTCATAAAATATTGGTATTCAGCTACATCCAGTAAGACTGGAAGCCGACCCCAACGTGGTTGGAAAAAAGCTAGTCAGATGATGATGAGTAGATACTGCTACTTCTAATAATGTTAAAAATAAACACAACCATACCAAATTAATTTGTATAAAACCATTTGAATATTATGTCAACCCAGCGCGTCGTCACCGTGACCCAAGTTAAAATGGCGTCGAGTCACGCAAGTAAAGAATAGCCCAAAGCTAAATCGATACTTATTGTGCTACATATTTAATGTTGTAACTTGTTAATAATTTGATTTGATTCTATATTTGGCTTCTAACCTGAGCGGTAGCCTGCTGCATCATCATCATCATCTGCCTAGCTCTTCCCCATAACTATGTTGGGGTCGGCTTCCATTTCAACAGGATGCAGTTGTATACCAGTATCTACAACGTAGCGACTGCCTGCCTGATCTTGAAAATAGAGTTAGTGGGTAAATTCTTTTTCTATCTGCCAGTAAAAGTCCCGTCAAAATCGGTCCAGCCGTTCTGGAGATTAGCCGGAACAAACAGACATACAGACAGACAGACAAAAATTCAAAGATTTTTTTTGTTATCAGTACCATATGCATTCGGTAGAAATATAATAATATAATGTTATTTATTTAATAATAATTATATAGGAATGTAGGTATAGATTACAAGACGTAATTGAAACATCTGTATCTGTCAAAAACAAACGATTAACAATTATATTTGAAATAACTATATTTAGAGCTAATTGTGTTTAGTAAACTGTCGAAGTCGTCCCAGCCTGTAATAACAATTATGTCTAGCACTAATTGAATTTAGTGAGCTGTCAATCAGCGTTTCAAAATACTCTCGTAAGTAACAATATCGCGACGGTACAATATTACCTGAATGCCTAGGTACTGGCAATCGATTCCAAAGCTTTTCATTTCGGACTACGGGACCGTTCGAAAGAGATACCGTGGCCCTGGAACAAAAAGGGCAAAGAAGGAACATGGATGGATGTCATTTGATAATTTCCCACCCGAAAAATTTTTTTTTCTTTTTTCTGTAGTTATGTAATTTACTACTTTCAGTAGTACATAGATTTTTGACATAAAAAATATATAGTATATGTAATTTACTAAAAAATTTACTAAATTACATATGTTACATACACTTTACATATACTTTTCAATACCTTATGTCCCATACAATTTTGACTCTTACATCAAAGAAATTGCACAGATACAAAAATGAAATCACTCGTGTAAGTAGAAATAAGTAAGGTATAAATAAGTGAGGAGTATGCTTAGATGATTGGGTCATGAAGAGGATGAGTGAAAGGCGACTAATAAAAGATGTTTACATGGCAGATGTGAGAGGCAACGCCGGGACGGGATGCCCTAGAAGGACATCATCATCTGCCTAGCCTGCATATCTGATCTCCACAACCCAGTTATTGTACTGGGTAATACGATACCCCTTGGTAAGACTGGTTGTCAGACTTTTTGGGCCACTGACAACCTAACGACTGTTAAAGATCTACAAATGACACCCGGGACCAACGGCTTAACATGCTTTCCGAGGCACAGAGGAAACTCCGTATGTAATGGGTGGTCACCCATCCACAAACCAACCTAGGCAAGCACGGCTACCTTAAAGATCGACCCGAGCGGCTGTTATTATTTTGCCACGAGCTCGTCCTAGGAGGACATACACTGATCTTATTGGTGAGGTAGTTCAGAAAGGTCAGGTGCGTAGTACTGGCAACCGGCGGTCGTGTATGACCAGTTGTATGAACTTGGATGAAGCAAAAGGAGTATGTAAGGATCGTAGCAGGTGGCGTTCTGTGGTTTCAAAAAACATTAGTTTATAAATATTTGTATAAGTAAGATGACAAGTATTTTCGCGAGAGACAGTCACATTGCCTCAGCGGTTACGATGGTGGAAAAGTAAAAAAATATTTGATTTCTCTCATAAGTGCTACGCTGATCTACCAAAAAGATTTTCATCAATCCTATTGACAGTCGTACTAGAATATGTATTTATAAAAAGCTCTAAATAATATTATTACACTTTCTGTAAACATAGATTATTTCAAATTATTTGATGTGTTTTTCTTAACAACTCACAGTTTAACGTTTTAAATTCAATCGTGTCAGTCCTACGGTTGCCGTGACCCGGACGTCTTTGAGCCGCCTGGAGTCACGACACGTAAAGAATAGCCTTCAAATCAGTACACAAATATAATATACACTACTATTACGTTTTTAACTATTTTCAGTTTTATTATAGTATCGCATTAAATATTTATTTGAATTTAACAATGTTATATACTTCTTTAAAAGGTTGTCTATTAAATTACGCCAAACCATATCAATATTATGAACATTTATAAATTAAAATGACCTGTAGTAAAAAACTTAAAAAAATAAATAAAAAATGCCGTCAAAAAACTCCTCAACGCTGTCACCTGGTAATATCTCCAAGACACTGGCGGCGTTGCCACGTTGTATGGCAGGTTTTTACCTGACTACGGCGAAGCAGGCTAAAAGGAAGGGTTATGATTTTAGCAGTCTATGTATGTATGTGTGTTTGTTTTTACGTATGTTCCTCCGTAGCGCCTAAACTATTCATCCGATTTTGATGAATATGGTGTCAATCGATTCGTAATTGATACGTCTTTTTTGAGAATAAATATCTTTAAACCTATTATGGCCCGGGTAACATAGGCTACATTTTAACCGACTTCAACAATAGGAGAAGTCGATTTTACCTTGTAAATCCCGAATTTGATTAGGGCTTGATTTTTCAGTAGTCGGGTTTTTAGTTGTACCACACAAATTCTGGTTTCACACAATATTTTCTGCAATTTCGCTCGCGTAGCGGTCAGTTTCCCATGTGAACTTACTAGCTGAATGAAATGTAATTTATGTGCTAACGTACGTCATGGTCAATTTCAAAATCTGTTCAGGAGTGAAAAGGTAACAGACACAAAGAGTTCAAGATCCCAGTTTTAAATTCCATTTTTTAGGTATTAACAATGGGTCCTATTTGCTATTTCCACTTCATCCATGTTACTTTCGCATTTATGATATCAGGAGTTCAGGACATTTGGAAGCATTAAGTAGCAAATAAACACAAAATTTTTGTGGAGGACAGGTAGTAGGTGACCACCGTCTTCAAGTAACATACTACTATTCAGCCATTTGACTGGAAGCCGACCCCAATATAAATGGGAAAAGGCCAACCGAATGTTTGGGCTAGGCAAACGATGTGTGGTAAACCAGCCAGCGTCCAATGCTAATGGTCACCACCACCTACAGACATGTGCATTATACCTTAGAGGCCTTCCTGATGCCTTGTTACCCCAAAGACAAAGCAGAAATGTGCCATGTCTCTGTTATTACAACGGCACCCTGAAAACCGGAGCGCAACAACGCCACTGAATGGCAGACTGTATAAGCTATAGACGTAGAGGAATTTGGAACTTTGTAAGCTTGTTTGGTAACGCAGTACCGAGACCTTCGACCCTTTGTTGTTACAGGAGCTGGTGATAGACGACTACAACCACTTTTCTTTGGTTTGGTTGTACGCCTGCAAACAGAGAGAGCAGCGGTGGCCCAGTGGTGGAGACCCCGACTTACGAGCACTAAGTCGTGGGTTCGAACCCAGCCAGGTGCATTACTTTGTGTAAGTTATTTCATCACCACTGCTCTCAAAACGGTGAAGGAAAACATCGTGAGGAAACCGGCATGTCCTAGAACCAAAAATTCGAAGACATGTGACATCTACCAATCCGCACTGGGCCCGCGTGGTGGATTATAGCCCATTCCCTCTCATAGAGAGGAGGCCTGCGTCCCAGCAGTGGGAACATTAATAGGCTGATTATGCTTATGCTTATGCTGCAAACTGTAAGGATACGTTAGGTACACACTTTTGATTGTGCACATTTATAATCTACTAGCTTTCGCCCTCGGTTTCACTCGCGTTAATTTTGAGTTTGACAATCAATTCGGGTTGTACTCTGCTTGTAATAACATAATTCAATCATGATTCGAAAGACACGTGGCGCCATCTATTATCATAAGAACGTTATTGTTGTTTTCCTCGGGCACAGTACATTTTTTCGGGATGAAAGCTATTCTATATCCGTTTCTGTACCCTTGACAACGTATATGCAAAATTTCGGGATGATCGGTTCAGTGGTTAATTTGTGAAAAGGTAACAAACATACTTTCGCATTTATAATATTAAGTAACTGTGGAAGTATGAATTTCATTACCTAATAGGTATTAAAAGACCCTTAACGAAGCCGAAAGGTATTTGCTATCCCCGATATAGCAATATTTATTTGTTCTGAACCTTATCTAACCTAGCAGTTACGAAGATATTTGGAGATCAAAGTTCCAAAATTTTTCACAAGTTTAAAAAAAAATACTAGTTTTGAAGGTTATAACTTTACTTTATATACCTCCATGACCTGTTTACTATTCAATGCAACCATCACCATAATGTTTTGAGTGCGGTACATATTCAAAACATGAATTTTCACCTCAAAAACAAAGTTGATTTTCATCATTTTTGCGTAGAGTTACTGTCAGCCTAGCCGTCAACCAAGTATTCTGTACATTAATCTATGATGTCCAGAATGCTTGATTGACGGCTTGGTGAAGGGAGCGTTTACACCTTGTATAGAGTTTTCTATGGAAATTCAAGTGCTCAACAGTATACATCATACGCAATTAATATTGTTGAATTGTAAAAATGAAAGAAATTGTGAGAATTTTACGCACGAACGAACGCCCGACTTTGAACGTGTTTGCCAAACTGTCACATAAAAAACGTCGCATTTAGCTAAAATACGTTTAAATAAAATATCAACGAGTTCCGATAGGTACTCAAATAGACGTTCGCCGCTACCACCTCGCTGACTAGCCAATATTTTTACAACAGCACAAGCTATTCTCGACCAGCTAATGTTTTTATAACATCATACACTATTCTCGTACATATGGTCGATAGAAGAGCAGAGTAAAATTCAAACTTTTAACATTACGGAATTGCCACATTTTTAGCTACATTTTTCTCAATAAAGGATGATTTCCACCAAAAGGCTCGCATCGCATCGGATCTGAAAGGATACGAACCGGCGACAGCCGATCGCGTCCTGCAGGGTGTCGACACATACGATCGGCTTCGTACCGTCGCTTGCGAACGTATCCGTTTCTGCGCCTAGTCAAATAGTTTCATTTCATCCGATAGGATACGACGACTGGCGAACGCAGCCGATCGCGCGTCGCAGCATACTTTCGGCTACGAACGAGTGTCGCGGAAAACGCCCGCAGTCAAGTTGCTGCGCGCGGCTTGGTAATGACTTTAAATACTGTGTACACGATTTAATATCGTTTAAAGATTGTAAAATCCGTTCCGATCCGATGCGTTGCGAGCCGTTTGATGGGAATCATCCTTTAGTGCTGTCCACTTTATTGGTAAAACCATATACAGGCAGTCTTCCTTATAGCGCATTATGTTTTATGGTCTCTCTCCATGCTAAACTTTATGCCCACGTTATTATGATGCTGTGACCTTTTGACCACGTTCGTCGTAATAAGGGTTATGTATGTGTTTATTCATAATTTCTTTGAGGATCTGGATAGTGGATAAGTGTATTATCTACTATTATATACAACATATAAAAGTTGTCCGTCCCTAAGTGTACCGTTTGGTTTAAATAATTTCATAAAAAATAAATTACACAAAAGCATACAGGAATTAATAAGTAAGTTATTTAAAAACTAATCACTCTTTACCCGACTACGGCGAAGACAAAAGCAAGGGTTATGCTTTTAGCAGTCTATGTACGTATGTATGTTTGTATTTACGTATGTTCCTCCGTAGCGCCTAAACTATTCAAACGATTTTGATGAGTGGTATCAATCGATTCGTTACTATGGCCCGGGTAACATACGAGTAGGTTACATTTTAACCGACTTCAACAATAGGAGGAGTCGATTTTACCTTGTAAACCCCGATTTTAATTAGAGCGTGATTTTTCAGTAGTCGGGTATTTTAGTTGTAATATACCACACAAATTCTTGGTTGAATACAGAATTCGAATCGGGATTATACATAATACTGCACCGAATCGATAAATATGAAGGAGTTCTGATAATATTTGCCAAAGATTTAAGTTTACAGTACGTACTTCAGTTTTTATTGCATTGCCCTGATTCAGCATTCGCCCTGGTTTCAGAAAATTCAGTATTTATTATTATAATATAGGAAAAACTTGGCTCTTTTATCTTGAATTGGATCAAAAGAAACCATTAAATAAAGTTCATTTTTCTGGTAAAATAGAGCGACTCGGTTGGTTGAGATAGGTGTTATGAAACATAACTACAGTTCACCGTTAGAAGCCATAGTGGTTCTAATGTGTTTCTTAGTAATCCGTACTAATACCTATACGAATGTGAAAGTCACTGTGACTAACTGTAAGCTCTCAACGACTTGAACACTGAATGGATTCCGATAAAAGGAATCCAAACGTCGACCAAGATCTGAGTTAGGCCAGGTTTTATCTGATCTCCGGGCAAAACCGCGTCTTAAGCTATTAGTATAGCAGTGATAGTCTAGTGGTGTGACCGTCGGACTGCCAAATCATAGGTCTCGAGTTCGAACCCGAGATACGCACTTCTGTTTTTCGGATGCATGTGCGTATTGTATATTTATCACTTGCTTCGGTGAAGGAAACAATTGTGAGGAAACCAGTATGCCTGTGAGATATTTCTTGACGGCATGTACAGCCAAGTCAGAGGCCCATGGGCGGTTTAAAAACTCTGACACCAGGTCAGGCACTAGCCACACGATAAAGAAAGAAAGAGGGCTACTATTAAATGAACAAAGAACTGTATATGCAATAACACGATCTAAAGCAAACAGATGAGTAAAATAGAACAGACAACGCCATAAAAAACGAAAAGCATCTTATTTTAACAATGTTCCAACTCAACCCTTAAAACGCAAACCCAAAACGCAGACTTGAAAACGTGAACGCAATAAAAAATAATCAGAAGCCAAATTAAAATGAATCAGATGCCGAGGCGAGGTCTCACGGGCAGCGAGTAGAGGGAAGCATAATTGAATTATTTCGTTAACGTAATGAAACTGGATCCTGAGACGATTCCGAGGGTAGATGCATAAAGAATTTTATCGCAACCGACGCGGGACGCAGATATGTTTGAATCGCATTACTAGAAGTGGCTTGAAAGAAGAAAGAAAGAAAATACATTTATTTGGCACAAGCCACAAGTGCACACATTATAAAAAAAATAACAAATAAAAAACAAAAAATTTAATCTAAACAAAAAAAAAAAAATAGACACTGTGTGCCTCGCGGCTGCGCCAAATAGGCCCGGTTCAGCAAAATGCCGAAAAACGAAGTGCCCGACGCTGGTTTTCTGTAAAGGGTTGGAGGGTTGAAGTAACCTGAAATTATTTATTTTACTAGTTCTGCCCGTGGCTTCGTCTGGGTCTAAGAAACATACTATGACAATCGGCAATATTATAGCTCTCTATCACTGAAAGATTTTTTTTAATCGGATGTTTGGTTTCGGAGACTACCTCCTTCTTCCAGACTTGCAAGCTTAATCTCTTTAGAATATTAGTATAAAGAGGAGGATGAATCCAGATCTGTCTCATCCTCCCCTATATACGCCGACGCCGTTTGTACGGGGGACGATGGCACTACTGTTCCCATCGGCCCCTATATATGAACAAAGGCATAGCGATGAATTTGAAGATGATGATGAAACCGCAATAAAAATGATGTCGATACATTTACTGATGTTAATTTCGCTGTCATATCTGTTTATGCTTCAATTTGAAAGCCGTAATATTTATCATTATTTTCAAATAATTGTGAAAGACAAAGTTAATTCAATGGTTGCTTTTTCCCTACATATAAACAGTTATATTACAACATCTAGACTTTACCAGGGGGGTTACATGAAACAACATAAAAACGAACTATTATACAACATTAGTTTTAGTGTATGCGAAACCTGAAACACGTGTCTTGGATTTTTATGTAAAGAATCTATGTACAAAATTTCAAAACTGTATCATGAATAATCATAAGGTTATAAGCTTGCTCTGTTACCTGGCTGTCCGCACAAAAACGTGGTCACTACGCGGCGAGCCCGCGCGCTCGCCTCCAGCGTCTTGAGCTCATTTATAATAATAATTTGGCAGTAGGTACCTAAATGATTGCGATAGGTACTTAGTATCGCTCGGTATCCAACTTTTAGCTTTTTTTTAAGATTTTTGGGGCAAATTATAACATGGTTTAAAAATGATTGGAATCGATTCAGTTACTTATTCTGAACAAACTATATGCAAGTTTCTCATATACTAAAAATAATGTTGTATAGCAACTAAGTATGTAAGTACTTTCTCAAGCCAGAATACAGAACGAAACAATATCACATGACAATTTATACCTCAGAGCGTTTCGACGATAACAATTAAAATACCTTTGATTAACATTAATTACTACAATCAAAGGTATCGGTTACGTCCCTAAATTAATTATCAGGAATATTACTGAGGTTTCGATAATATTACAAAGGAGGATTCTTGGAATTAAATGCCTACAATGCTCTAAACCTAATTTTGGAGTTGAGCAGTAGTGGCTTTGAGGTCTTATTTACGAGTGGTAGGCAGTGGGCTCATACCCAGGCGTCTCGCGTTCAACATCTGTTCAGCCTTTATCCAACTATTTTGGGGTCGGCTTCCAGTCCAACCGGCTGTTCCAATAATTTACATGGACAAACTGCCTATCTGACCTCCAAAACTCAGTTACTGGGTTTATATGCTTTCAAAACGATGAAAGACAATATCGTGAGGAAACCGGCATGACCTATATCCGAAAATTCAACAAAGACATAATTATGACATCTATTAACAAGCACTGGGTTCGTGTCAGTGGAGTGTCTAGGGGCCAACAATACGGCAAGCCCCTAGGGCAAGCAGACTGTTCAGAAACCCTAACATCATGAAGAGTAGGTTATAAGGGCGAGTCAAGCTTTTAGGCTTGTATGGAAGTACCACCACTAGTTCTCGTGAATTACAGCCACAACCTCACACAGAGAAGTCTGTGTCCTAGCAGTGGGAACATTTAAGGCTTATTATGCAATAAAAACGATGTCACTACATTTTATTAAGCTAATTTCACCATCGAGTCTGTTTATTATATTTTTATTTGAAAAATGATATAAGAAGTCAACTAATATTTAGCTTGTTAAATTTTGAAACACAAAAGGTCAATAAAATAAAAGAATTCCGAAAAGTTTATTAGAACTGACATTTCATTATTTTGTCAGAAATATTATGAAAGGCAAAAGGTTACAGCTCAATTCTCTCGTGGCAATATCTGGTTTCATTTGACAGGAGGATAATGCTGGTACCAACATTATCTGACAAAATTTAAAACACAGTAATAATATTGTATTATCTAAAAATGTAACTGTATCTTGATTTAGCACACGAGGTTGTCGACATGTTGGAGGTGGACTCTGCAATCATTGTACCGATAGTCGTTACGGTTAATGGTCTAATAGCAAAGACCTTCGATTCCGTGAGAAATTAAAGTTAACATATTTTGTTTCACTTTCATTAGTTACTATTGAAACAAACTACTCAGAAATATTTAAATATGAGCAGATGCTCAGATGTTCATTTCAAAATGGGAAATTATTAATCGGGCGAATAAAAATTTAATTGGCGACCAATATACTGAATGGGCGACTATTGTATCAAGTAAGTAACTAATTATCCGGTCATTTCGGCAAGGAGAATATATGAAGCAAGAGCGAGCGAAGGCTGAGAGAGACTTGTGGCACCCCGACTCGGACAGGTTAGGTTCGAAGGGGATGGCGGGGTCTAATGAGCGAGGAAAGTGAGCGAACTAAGACCCAGGAATCCCCTTCGTGTTAGGTTACTTTAAACCCTGCAAACAGAAATAAGAGCTCCGCCCAGCGGGGCTACGTCGACTACGCCTTATCTACAATCTAGTGGTTAGTAGCCTTTTTTTTTTTTTTTTTTTTTTTTTTGGATGGGAAATCATCAAATGACCCCCCCCACTCTGGGCGGAGCGGAAGGGAGTGTCAGACTTGTACTGACTAAAACCCATCCATGTTCCTTCTTTGCCCTTTGTGTTCCAGGGCCACGGTGTCTCTTTCGAACAATCCCGCAGCTCTGGCAGGCATCGGCCCATGCGGACCCCTACTCGTTGCTGACATCTCTTTGAGGCGCGCGTGGAACACGAACGCGCCGTCGACACGGCCTGTCGTCATAAGACGGCCGGACGGCGAGCTAGCCCATAACTCGCCGTCCACAGGCCCGCGCCTACGGTGGCCGGGAGCCACCACGTGACCCCCGACGCCCAGGGCGTCTCCCGCGGCGGCTGGGACGTGAGGTTCTTTCCCTCTCACGTCCCGCCACCTCCTTCACTAGCATGACTGCTTCACAGAAGGAGGTGACGGCTTCCCATTCCCTCTCGCTCCGGACCATGGCTTGAACCAGGGCCGGACGCGAGAGATCGCCGCCGCCAATCGCCGCTACAAGGACACGGCGGTGCTCCGCCCAAGCGGGGCAGACCTCTACGGTGTGCTCCACCGTGTCCTCCGGGCGATCCTCGCAGTGGAAACACCCGGGCGTTTCCTCCCGCCCGATTCGGTGCAAGAACCTCCCGAAACAGTGGTTAGTAGCCTTGTTTTAGATTTTTTTAGAGTCAATGAGTTATCACACTGATCGTATTGAACAACTAGTAACTCAAATTTCTATTTTCAAGTCGCTGTTTTAAACATTTGTATTCGCCCACTGTTTGTCGCTCACTTAGTATTTCAGTAGCCCATTTTCAATATTTTTGACACCTTTAATTTGAATTTATTTTCGCTCGTTTAAATATTACCCTTATGAAATTATATGAACTAACTCCTGGACTAGTAACGATGTGAGTAAAGCATCAGCAATTCTCTTTAGATTACAAAGATAATTACACTAATAGTAACTTGCTACGTTGCTACTTGATATAGCAATATTAGTTTGCACTTGATACAGTATCTCTTTGATCAGCTGTTAATAGGTTATAATATTATCTTACACAAAGTTAAATTGTTTCATATTAAAGTTCTTCATAGTTAGCTCTAGCATACTTACTTAGCTTACTTTGTTCAGTCTAAGTCAATTATAAGAATCTTGAGCTAAGTTATTTCTATACGTCGGAGTTTTTAGAACTTTACGCAGTTTAAAACACTGTTATCTAATTGAAATACTTAATATGTTGATTTATTTACGATAATTTTACTAGACGACTTCATCTGCCTAGCTTTTTCCCAACTATGTTATGAGGAGCTCGTGGCTAAATAATAACAGCCGCTCGGGTCGATCTTTAGGTTAAAACGTGCTTACCTAGGTTGGTCTGTGGATGGGTGACCACCCATTACATAGCGAGATTCCTCCGTGCCACGGAAAGCACGTTAAGCCGTTGGTCCCGGCTGTCATCTGTAGATCTTTGACAGTCGTTACAGGTAGTCAGTGGCCCAAAAAGTCTGACAACCAGTCTTACCAAGGGGTATCGTATTACCCAGTACTAACTGGGTTGTAGAGGTCAGATAGGCAGTCGCTCCATGTAAAATACTGGTATTCAGCTGCATCCGGTTAGACTGGAAGCCGACCCCAACATAGTTGGGAAAAGGCTAGGCAGATGATGATGATGTTCGATTCGGCAGTCAGCTTTCAGCTTCTAACTGCTGGAAATTCTGGAGCCGAAAACTGCAGCAACATCTACGTCCACATATATCAACACATTGTTATTTTAATACACTTCGAAGAAATAAAATAATAGAACTAAAATAATTTTTGTTATTAATCATTATGATACTATTATTAAATTTGCTTTATTTACCGCTCTTTGCCTTCGCGTACTTTACATGGAGCGGCTGCTTATCTGACTTCCACGGGTAAGACTGCCGGATTCTGACTGCCCGTAACGAACGACTGTATGACATAATTTTACTCATGAACTAAATAAAAAACGGTGCTTTCTATCTCTAATAACCAAATCTCATCAGATCTGTCAGAATGTCAACGTCATCTAAATGTCATAGCTACCTACATTTCACAAAAAAATAAAAATGTTATTATTAAATCAGGAGACCAAAAAAAGAAACAAGGAATACTTTTTTTTTTGCCCTTACTTTATTACTTTCCGCTCACATAACCCTATTAACTGACATCATCACAAATAAATTGTGGTTTAACAATATTACGTCTTTCCCTAATCCTTTGGGGACACATGCAACAATACATATACATTATACATGCTATTAAATGCAGTAAAATCATCATAAAATCAGTCTCCTGTACTGTAAACTGCTCAAATACCAACATCAAATATGAGCGGTGTGATTAAACCAGGTACAGTCACAAAATAGATAAATACAGAAGCCTAAATCCATGCAGTTACTGAAAACAGGCGCATCCACACAGAGGCGCGTGTCTACGGCGAATTCAAACTACGTCAGCCACGAGTCTGCTTTACTCACGCAGTGAGTGCGACTGTACGGCCTTAGGCATTGGTACTTGCGTACCCCGACACGCCCGCTCGTCACTTTCGTCAGCTCGTCAAAGCTATGGTGGCATGCTCAACTTTCTTCATTTAGTTTGCAGTCACTATCGCGTCAGTGTGTAGCTAACTAGCTAATAACCAATCGGTTAGTAATCGGATAATCGGTGGTAGTTAAGAGTCGCAACATTTTATTTTCGTTGGTTTTTGTACAAAATATTTTAAACTTTTATATGAGTTTGTTCATGTTTTCGACCATATGGCTCTCGTATGCTGCAACTGAAAATCACCTTGTGTTGCCATCTGGCATTATTAGTTCTGTTTGTTTATTTATTTTGTATGATTTTTAAGGTGTTTTTATTTTGAATACCAAATAAACACAATTTTCTTTCTTTCTTACGGCGTGTGCTTTAGTTTTCACTTATTATAAAATGGAGTCAACCTTTTGTACCATATCTATTTTGTGGTACTACCTGCGTCAACTCCCGTAATTATAACTTGCAAACTACTAATGCGATCTGTTTTAATAAATTATGGTTATTAACGGGGATCCTAGCGACGCTTCAGTGTGCTAAATAGGACTGTTGGCAAATGGAATATTTTATAACTAGTGGATGGTATATTCACACTGTTATTTTAATCAAATAACGTAATTGTTGTTTAGTTTAATCACTATTATTCGCTCGACTACACAACTATTGTTTTAAAACTTATATGGATATAACCTATACATAGTGTAACAGAAAGGTATAGTCATATGAAATGATATGCTGCAGACCATCAAACTGAACAACTTTCTCCTTGGGTCCAATATCGTAAATCCGAAAAAAATATCAGCTGTCCCATACAAAACTTCAATTCCTACTCGACCCAAATGTATGGGACAGCTGACAATTTATTGACAATCAGCTACGTCAGCGATACAAACAATGCGAACGAAATATTTATTTATTTATTTATTTATTTAACACTTCAAGCACATAAGTACAGAGGCGGACTTAATGCCATAGGCATTTTCTACCAGTCAACCTTTGGGTGATGCAAAGACAAGCAGTGGTAGGTGTAAATCTGAAAATAATTTTAAATAATAATAAGATTAACTACAAGATAACTACAAGGATATATAAAATACTATAAATATATATCAAATACTATAAATATATATCAAAATTTAAATTAATGTAAATAAACATTTCCACGAATATACCAAAATAAAAACACAAACCATGGGGAAAACATTACCGTTGTGACGAAACTGCCAGCTTCTTCCGAATGTACTCACGAACTTTAATTTTAAATATCTGATGATGCGAGCGATGCTATTCGTTCATCTCGCCCTCCTAGCCTGGTGCGCCCGCCCGCTTGCTCGCCCGCCCCCTCGCTCGCCCGTCCGTCTGTAGTTTTCCTTGTGAACCCACATAGTTTAACACGCCAAAGATTCGGTTAGTTTATATAGTGTCCCTCGCCTCGCTCCCTCGCTAGCTGGTGGTGTGGCCTGCGCTTTATACTACCATGAGCTGAGGCAAATTTGGCAATACTAGTTTTGTTTTTTTTTTTTTATAATTTTTAAGGTGTTTCTGTTTTTAATGCCAAATAAATATAATTTTCTTTCTTTCATTTAAAACCAAACAACCAACCACGCTCAACCCCAACAAATCTTAACTTACCAACCACACTCATCCCTTTCGAGCCACATCCAGCAACTATATGCCGTATAATTTTATCGCGGTAAGTACGCCGCTCAAATTACAAGACGAACGTTGCAAATTGAAATGAGTCGACGAGCAACGCTTCAGAATTCCCACTTTTATATTTAGCTGGCCTACTGTCTGTTTATGTGCATAGCGATTTTATTTATGGATCATATCTAGGGGAGTTACGTTTGAGGTTTTTAGTTTTGGGCTCTTTTATTGGCTTCATTTTAAAAGCAGGAAATGAAAAATTCAAAGGAGTATAGTTATAAATAAATTTTAAGAATCAAGGATCTTTTGGTTCTCGATCTCACAGTTGTCTGGAAACAAGACCACGCGCCAAAAAATCTATACCCAACTAAAGTTTTGATCAGCTACTTTTTTGACTAGCAAAAACTACAATATAACAAAAAATAACGATCGAAGTCAGATAAAAAAAATCTACTAGTTCGGTCCTGCAACCAAACACTGAAACAGGCTAATATACAAGGTGTAAACGGATCCTGCACGAAGCCGTCCACTAAGCATTCTGAACAAAAAACTAAGTAATCCTATGCAAAAGTTATTGCTGGGAAACGACTTTTTTTTCGTGAAAAATACTTTTACGGTAGGACTCAATGTAACACACTCAAAAAATTGTGCTGATGGATGTATTGAGAAGTACAGAGCTTATGGAGGTATCTAAAATAAGTTATAACATTTTTTTAAAGAAAACGTGGAGAAAAATTGAAACTTTGACCTCCAATATCTCCGTAACTAGAAAGTTCCCAGGTATGGTCCAAAACAAAAAACTAATCGCAATGACGGGGAAAACAAGTATCTTTCGGCTTCGTTAAGGATCTTTTTACACCATGTATTAGGCCCTTTTTGTTTCACATATTTCCCTATGTATAGACAATGGATTCAATTTACGTTTATTTTTGCACTTAATCTTTTCGATGGAATTTTCCACTCGACCCTACCATGAAAATCGTATTCAATTTACGTACAAAAACACACTGTATTTCCCTCCAAAAAATAACAGTTCTCCCAATCTCTGTTCTGGCAATAGGATCAATTTGAGGAATAAATTGGTCCTGACATCGAGCCCCCAATATCCGATTATTAGTCATCACTTCGCTAGAAGAAATGTAATAAATAAATAAAGTCTTTATTGATAACATTACTGGTTGGCCGGAGATAGGAAGAGCCTATGTAACCTAATAAGAGTGAGTCGTATTCCTAAAAGAGCTGAAAGGAATCAGAACTATTCGGAATGAAAGCTTTTCAGGGTTGTTTCAAGGTGAAAACGGTATCAGGGTTTTTTCTCGATCTCTTAGTCATTTTATTCATATTTGGAAAGTATTTCATATTAGCTGTTGGCCGCAACCTTCATTCGCGTGAAATTATTGATAAATATGACTTCCCCTTATGGCCCAGCCGTTTCGGAGATTAGCCGAAACAAACAGAAAGACCGAAAAACCGACAGGACAAACAAACAAAAATTTAAAAAAAAGAACCGTTATTCCATAAATGCATTCAGTAAAAAGCGTTATTTTGAAACCACCATATTAATCGTTGAAACTTTTGCTCAGATTTTCGAACTTCTGACGCGCGTAAGGACTGTCAAAAATCTACAAATGAGTGTCTGCACAAACAGATAACAAGCTTTCCGATTCAAACGAGGTTTTCTGAAACTACTTCATCATCTGCCTGGCCTTTTCTCCTTTCCTCTTCTATGTTGAGGTCGGCTTCCATTCTAACTGAACCAGCTAAATACCAGTATATTATAGACGACTGCCTATCGGAACTCCACAACCCAGTTAGTACTGGCTATACCCCTTAGTAAGACTGGTTGTCAGACTTTCGGACCACTTAACTACTTCATAAAATATATATTAGACAATGTGTCATTTTTAGCGTCGATATTCGTAATTATAATGGTGTTCATAATGTGTAAGGAATTCTACCGGTTTATCAAAACGTTGCCCCACTCTAGGAATTTCTCCTGTATCGTGGGTGCGTTTACAAACATTTAAACTCACATACACAAACAGCCAGACCCGGAACAACTATCTGTAGGCCAAACAAATATTTGTTCCGTGCGTAAGTAATTCCTTAAACCCAAGAAATTACTTTAACTTGACTATAGATACGGGTGTCAGTGATGTATGTGTGCATGCGAATTGAAACACGAGTAGATAGCTCATGTTTCGATTCACATGCACACGTGACTATGTAACAAGCAGCATTGCAAGCAGCTCTACGAACTTTTCCATAACAACATGCATGGCTTTGTTGACGCATTTGTATGTCACATAGCATATAGCATAGCATAATCAGCCTATTAATGTTCCCACTGCTGGGACGCAGGCCTCCTCTCTATGAGAGGGAATGGGCTATAATTCACCACGCGGGCCCAGTGTGGGTTGGTAGATGTCACATGTCTTCGAATTTTTGGTTTTAGGACATGCCGGGTCCCTCACGATGCTTTACTGCACCGTTTTTGAGTGCAGTGGTGATGAATAACTTACACAAAGTAATGCGCCTGGCTGGGTTCGAACCCACGACTTACTGCTCGCAAGTCGGGGTCTCCACCACTGGGCCACCGCTGCTCTCGCGTAGCTTATGCTAATTCGGGCCTCAACCATGTGCCGACATTTGACCCAGCCTTGCGGGTTACTCGCTTTCGGTTAACCGCTTCATTAGTCAAATAGTTAAGTGGGTTCGGTTTCCGGGTTGGCCAAATATTATGAGGATATTTTGAGTTATAAGTGTTTGGATGATTGCTTCGTTGGTCTAGTGATCGCAAGCGCAATTCTTGAGCATGAGGCACTGGGTTCGATTCCCGGGTCGGGCGAAGTGTTATTGGGTTTTTCTATCAGGAACTTCTCAGTAGCAGCTACGGAGTCTGGATTTGTGCACGGTTGATAGCAATAGTCTCGCCCCCTATTACATGGGACATAAACATAACTGGCGAGATGTGGGTGCACTATTAGGTCCACCTCTGCCTAACTCTTCAGGGATTACAGTCGTGATATTATGTTATGTGGTGGAATTAGTCCTCAAAGACTGCGATTAAAAAATTGCTCTTAGTACAAGACTACTACATAAAATAAAGGGTGTAAATAGAACCTTAACGAAGCTGAAAGACACTTGTTCTCCCCGTCTTTGCGACCATTTTTTTGTTCTAAACCATACCTGGGAACCTTCTAGTTACGGAGATATTGGGGGTCAAAGTTCTAACTATTTCACAAGTTTTTTTTTTTGTAAATGTTATTAATGTAAGTTTTTTACTTTAGACACCTCCACGAAAAAAGGTGGTTTTTCACCCCAAAAAATAAAGTCATTTGACAGCAATAATTTATGCGTAAAGTTACTTAGTTTGATGTACAGAATGCTTGGTTGACGGCTTCGTGAAGGGTCTGTTTACACCCTGTATAAAGTTGAAATTTTTACACGTAAGAGGTCGCAGCAGTTCAACGGTCTTACGGCACGCGTTCGTACTGTTTGCTATGTACTCTTGTTATGTTAGTGCCATAATTAGGTCACGGCATACTCTAGCTTTGTGCTACTGTGATGGAGTATGTACTTGTGTGTGTGGGAATGATCTTATTTTTACACGAGTGTTGTTAAGTAGAGATTTAATAAAGAATATCTATATAGTTTATGTCGATGTTCGTACAACACACTTTGGGTAGAATAAGAAGGTGTCTGATGAGATGACGAGTAATAGAGAAGTATGGAAGAACTTCTTCTTTCATACTTCTGTATTACTACTCGTGTCACCAAATAAATTGGGACAAGGGCAGGAGAATAAAAAAATAAAAGAAAAAGAATCATTTAATCAGGACCAAACATTTTGTATATTGTATGCAACCACCAAACCGCGTAGCAATTTTTCGGCGGGATTAGCGCTTGTATAATACATTTGGTACAAACAGTAATAAAAGTAAAAGTAAATGATGAGCCTAGAAAAAAACTTACGGAAGCCAAGGCAGCATAATATTTGGAATAACATAAACAGTACTAATAAGTCTTTAACTATGACATTGCCGTTTTTGATGTGAAACATCTATAGCCGCACTTAAAACCGATTTCTGGCGTGGCGACACATGCCGTGGCGACGCGTCGCCACGCTATATGATGGTATATATATACAGTCTATATGCAGTAGTGTGTACGATGCGTCACCTGCTGGATGTATTAATTAATTAATTAATTACGTTTCTCCAAGAAGAATTTCAATTGCAAATTAATAACAATCCAAGAGAACCTACCACCAGATACGGAACAACAATAGATGCTGTATTTATTAGATATCTTGATAATGTTATGTATATACTTTTGTAAAATACTTCAGTTACCATCGACCAATTGTCACAGTAATACCGTCCTCAGAGGCAACATCGAATATAACTATTACCGAAGTCACTGATTAAACGAATTAAGTAGTCACGATTTGAAATAAATTCGTAAATATTTGTATTTAATGAAAATAAATGTTTATTCAATAAATAGTCATCGTTATCTGGAAAAAAATCGTAATATTTTATTTTATCATTATGACATATTTAGTTCCTATCACAATCTGTTCTTTTCTGCATATTACTTTTACAAAATAATGTCGATGTTTCACATCTGCCAGGCGTCCCGTGACGGCTCACATTTTTTTTCTCACATTTTTTTCTATTTGTAGTGTTGACGTATAGTTACATTTTTTCCTAATTCCATTTTATTTAATTAATTGTTTAATTACGTACCTTTTACAGTTCAAAAACCGTACTAGTATACCATATTACCTCATGGGGTAGTGTGTCAAAACACCTGTTTCAATGTGCCGTCGGTGTCACTACTTCAAGTAGGTATATTTTTGTCATAGACTGTGTTTTGAGAATTTAAGATACGCAGTGCAGCGCAGCTTTTTTCACTCTAACTATGGCAAATGCATCATACATAATCGGTTCAGACGTTTCCAAGAAAAATAAAAAAATGTTAGTATGGAAATATCACTTTTCACGAAATCGTCCATACAAATCGTCAATTTCATACCTTTTTTTTCGGATGGGACATCAAATGACCCCTCCCCCCGCTTGGGCGTAGCGGACGGAAGGGAGTGTCAGACTTGTACTGACTAAAACCCATCCATGTTCCTTCTTTGCCCTTTGTGTTCCAGGGCCACGGTATCTCTTTCGACCAGTCCCGCAGCCCTGGCAGGCATCGACCCTTGTAAAGTATGAAATTAATAATAATAATAATCAATTTCATACTTTAACCC
The DNA here is from genome assembly GCA_910589295.1 of Noctua janthe. Classification (NCBI taxonomy): domain Eukaryota; kingdom Metazoa; phylum Arthropoda; class Insecta; order Lepidoptera; family Noctuidae; genus Noctua; species Noctua janthe. Next base: position 14,418,729 of record OU342573.1, read on the forward strand.
CTTATATAAACAGCAGTATTTGGATATCAGTCAAATATTTAATTAAATTCGACACTAAAACAGGGACTAAACAACCAAGGTTTAATTACCTATTGTATTACTGATTGTTAATGTATAACTATGCTGAAGCTAAACAAACATAGTTATATTGTTACCCATCAAAGCTAGCTGCTAATTAAAATGGCGTAATTATACACTGTTATGTAATTAAACATTTAATTAATGTATGAGTGAAATTAATTGTTTCGATGTTGTGGTTATCAGGAATAGATTATTAGTTATTGGATATTTCCAATTCAAGAGGTTTCTATCAAATTATCTTAATTCATAACATACATCACATCACATCACACGTGTAATCCCCGAAGCGTGAGGAAGAGGTTTACCTAATAGTACACCCACATTTCGCCAGTTATGTTTAAGTCCCATGTAATAGGGGGCGAGCCTATTGCCATCCACCGGCCACAAATCCAGAATCAGTGGCTACTACTGATAAAGTGATCCTGATAGATAAACCCAATTACACTTTGCCCGATCTGGAAAACGAACCCAGGACCTATGCGCAACAGTTGCGCTTGCTAATACTTTATCTACATATATAAAACTGTAGAATAGACAACTATGTCAGTCGTAATGTCATTTAAAATACAACATTATTTTTAGTATATGCGAAACCTGAACTTGTTCAGAATAAGTAACTGAATCCATTCCAATAATTTTTAAACCATGTTATATTTTGTCCCAAAAATATTTAAAATAGGCTACAAGTTGGACACCGAGCGATTCTAAGTATCTATCGCAATCATTTAGGTACCTACTGCCAAATTATTATTATCTATGAGCTCAAGACGACGCTAGAGGCACGTTCGCGGGCGCGCCGCGTAGTCACCACGTTTTTGTGCGGATAACCAGGTAACAGAACAAGCTTATAACTTTGTAATTTTTCATGATACAGTTTTGAAATTTTGTACATAGATTCTTTACATAAAAATAGTAGACACGTATTTTAGGTTTCGCATCTACTAAAACTAATGTTGTATATGTTCATTATTATACCATCCAACATACACCAAACAGATTTCAATTCACAATGTAAATAAAAAGCAAATACAGGAATATGACGGCGATATTACATGTTATCTCTAGACTCGTAATGTGGTATGAATGTCGTCGCCTAATGTGACACTTGTCATGTTATGTCGACGCCGATGTGAGATATGTCACATAAAGGTTAGTTGACATGCTAACGATACTTACAGGACGGACAGCATCAAAAGTGAATTAAAATAACGTGATCTAATTACTTGAGCTACGGTTTTAAACGTTAATATGACCTAGCTAAGTTTTGGTTACTATTTCATGAAAAAGTCATTTAATTGGATGTAATGAACTTAGAGGGTTGTATTGAAGATTTTAATGATTATAATTCTGTAACTACATACGTGTTACGGTTGCGAATCATATTTTGTTGCACATATAGCCTGAAACTGACCTGCAAATTGCAAAAAAACCTAAGAAACTTTGAATTGGCGCTCCCACCTTAAATAAAAGCTTATAATGTAACTTGCACGAATATTTAAGGTACATGAAAATAACCAAATAATACCCGTTATCTCTTACTTTCGCGCGTGAGTTATTCTTGAAAAGCTGTCTAGATAAGAGCGGTTAGAAGCCTTTCTTAGTGCCTGAAGAACGAGGCATAACAGGGTCGCCTAAATTCCCGACACTTGCTTCAAAGGCATTACATAACAATGATGTTTAACCGACTACGGCGAAGCCAAAAGGAAGGGTTATGTTGTTAGAAATCTATGTATGTATGTCTGTATTCACGTATGTTCCTCCGTAGCGCCTAAACTATTCATCCGATTTTGATGAATAAGATGGCAATCGTTTCGTTATTATGGCCCGGATAACATAGTCTACATTTAAATAGACTTCAACAGTAGGTGGAGTCGATTTTACCTTGTAAACCTCGAATTTAATTAGAGCGTGATTTTCAGTAGTCGGGTTTTTTAGTGTAGTATACTGTATACCACACAAATTCTTTTATACGAACGTGATTCAAAGATACGGTGACTTTTACCTTTTCAACGAGAATAACCCGAATAAATATTAAATACAGTTCGAAAATAAGAAAGGTTAAAGTCGTTGTGTTGTTTATCATACCTTTATCGTACATTTAAGCGAGGAGCTCGTGGCTAAATAATAACAGCCGCTCGGATCGATCTTTAGGTTAAGCCGTGCTTGCCTAGGTTGGTCTGTGGATGGGTGACCGCCCATTACATACCGAGTTTCATCCGTTCCTCGGAAAGCACGTTATGCCGTTGGTCCCGGCTGTCATTTGTAGATCTTTGACAGTCGTTAGGCAGTCAGTGGCCAAAGAGTCTGACAACCAGTCTTACCAAGGGGTATCGTATTACCCAGTACTGACTGCGTTGTGGAGGTCAGATAGGCAGTCGCTCCATGTAAAATACTGGTATCCAGCTGCATCCGGTTAGACTGGAAGCCGTCCCCAATATAGTTGGGAAAAGGCTAGGCAGATGATATCGTACATTTAAGATACCTAAATCTAGTCTATGAAACAAGGACGTGGGAATTCATGCTATGACTTACCTTTAGTAATCTACAATGCTATACATGTGAAGAATTGCTCGAAGGTATTAAAGAGATACTTTCTAAATTATGGTACAATCTAGGAAGTGTATTTTTGGTAACTATATCATACTGTACTATACATAGTTGTACTGATCAAAATAATAAAAAACTATACAAAGAATTCGTTTTCACGACCAACGCGACCAACTTACAAGTCTACCCACACCTACAACGCGCTTCTGCAAGGTCGTGATAGTTTTGAGCTCGCAGCGAGCAGGACATCGAGTGTCTGATAACAACGGAGTTGAGATGTCTCGGAACCTGTACCCGATTAATTATCTTATACCTATGCTGTTAAATTGTAATTTCAGTGGATTTTCATTGCATGAAACCCATCTTCTGCCCACATGACGTACGAGCCTAACGGAATAAACCCTGACAATCCGACATACATAATAAGTCAAGAAAACGTACCTGATCCAAAGATTTGCTTGGATGAGACCTGCAAACAAAAAGGAAAAGTATTTTAACGTTTTATAAAGTTATTTGTTTTAGGGTTCCGCTGTCAAATGGAAAAATACCGAAGCCTAGACATTTATCGTATTTATTTTTGAACACATATATCTAAAACCTATTCCAAATCTCTGTAATAATACTGCGTTTTCCCTCTGATAATGTTCAATTTTCCCAAAGCCATAATTCACATCTTAAACAATTATTTCCTCAGCGAACATCAAAAATTCTCAACACTCATTAAAACAACTAAATTAAGTACATACTTACTGTACCTAAGTGGCTCAATCTAATAAAAGTCAAGCATAATTACATTAATTAAAAGATGCTTAATTAAAGATTCTTTAATGCCGCAATCAAATTAGCGACTATTTAATATCTAAATCGCTGACGTGTACCGGCCCTTAAGCCCCTCGCCCACGGCGACTTTATGTAGCGTTGCTGTCGTGCGTTTTGTAAATGCGCTTCTACATGGGTACTATCGCGCGTTCAGAATTGGGCGAAGGTACACAGCTAGCGACAGCATCACGGCTGTATCGATAAACATGAGCGACAGCATCGCTACAAATAGTCGCCGTGGGCGAGGCCTCTTACGCTACACTATGAATGGAAATGAGCGGGGCGCGGATGTGTAGCTGTGCTGTGGAACGGTGTAACGTTTTTTTTTTTTTTAAGACTACCCCACACTATCAATTTCTTCTGTATCGTGGGTGCGTTTAAACTACAACATTTAAATTCACATACACAAACAGCCAGACCCGACACAACTATCTATAGGCCATAAAAATATTTGTTCCGTGTGGGAATCAAACCCACGACACGCAGAGCAGCAGAAAATTACTCAACCACTGTGTGAGTATGCGTAACGTAACATAAAGATGTGTCGCTGAGTATAGTCTAGGAGCTCGAGTTCCCAACACCGTTGCACAAATGCCTTGCGCACATTTCTCGCTTAGTTCACTCGCACACATCTCAGCAAATACCTAGACCCAGTATCTGTTTTCCACCAGAGCTGCTCTAAGCGAGGCTAGGCTATTTTAACAATTTAATTAGTGATATTTTTCCTCGCGCACCACCTAGCTACACACCGTTTCACAGTTTCACAGTTTCACCTCCTAGCTACCTCGAACATCAGTAGTAAAAACGCAGCCTTATAATCGAATATTTGCAAAAAGCCTAACGACTTGGCGGGCGGACATTAGGAACATCGGACCGAAAAAACGGGACATTTTTCTGCTATTGAATGCCTTGACCTGCCCATGATTCATACAAATTGTAGATAAGGTGTAGGGTGACTCTGATTAAGTACAAAAATGACACTGTGCCTGAGATTTTTTATCATTGAAAAGAAAGCGAAATTGAGTTATCTTTGATTTGTCGCAACTAGAAATTTTTTTTTTTGGTAACTTTGGCATACCTACCAAATAATTTGTGTTTATTCTCTCGCATGATTTATACATTTTCATTTTATTTGCATGCAACCATATATTTGTACGCCTCTTGGCATAACAACTATCTTTAATTTAAGAACTGTATTCAATACCTTTTTTACACAAATAAAAATGATTTTGATGTTTTTTTTTTTGTAATGGCATCTCACAGTTCCACCTATGAGGCTGGCTTCTGCTTAACTGGACTATCCCATGGATTCCTTGAGAGTAAAGCCTCCAGCCACCGGCATAAAACTTGTCAACACCCTGGGCACCCCCTGTGGGGTACGAGCCTCGGCTTAGGGCGTCGCTTAGGAGGGCAGCAAAGGGACAGGCTGGATCTGAGTGAGATTATTTAGGGGCTTGCTTAAAACTACTGGCTCAGCAATGCTGGCTGGCTCGAGCAAGGGTCGGGGGGCGTAACTAGACAGTAGACGTCAGTTCTCTTGTAGCTTACTTTTATCTTTATCCTTTTTTTGCAGTTCGTCAACTACCGTTTGTTAGGTGCCTCGTTTATCAAAGATCGAAGATCAATTAAAATTGGCCTTATCATACATCACAAGGGCTGTTAGACAGAAGATACATCAACTTGATGCTTGATTACATCAAATCATCACACACTCTTTGGTCTAGTGGTCGCAAGCGCGACCGCTTAGCATGAGGTCCTGGGTTTGATTTCAAGGTCAGGCAAAGTTATATTGGAATTATTCAGTTGCAGCCACGAAGTCTGGATTTGTGTCCAGTATTTAGCAATATGCTCGTCCCCTATAACATGGTACTAAACATGTTAATTGCCAAGCCAAAATGCTGAACTTACCTAGATGGACAAAATAAAATTTAATCCGAAAAATCAGAGGCGTGTCTTGGGTTCGAACTCGAGACCTATGACTTGGCAGTCAGACGGTCACACCACTAGGGTATCACTGTAATACAATAAGCTAACCTCTCTTTGATCCATAACTACCAAACTTACATAACTTATTGTACCAACATAATCACAAAAAAATATTTTTTTACATGGAATAAAAACTTTATCCACCAAATTCATGATTATTGTTACAGTAGGAGAAATACTTGAGTATTTCCTTATCCGACATTTCCTTTTTTTTGTTGCGTTCGTAACTTAACGCTTAGTCCACTAAATATCTTATTTAATGTGTTGTAATGTTTCTTACTAATAATATTCGTGAATGCGATTCCAAAGCGTTTCTGGTTGAAAACACCGTGAAATTATGATTTTCAGAAACAGTATAAAAGTTTGTAAATTATTCATTTTTATACTTTTTGTTGTTTGTTTATGGAGTTTGATACAAATAGCAAGTACATAAAATGTATGCAAATATTTGATTTTGTGTGAGTAGAATATTAGAACAGCTTTTGTTGAAAAATAAACTGAAATGTTGATTGAAATTTTTTTCTATTTAATTTTTTTCATTACCGTGAATTCGTGATTGGTTTAAAAATATAGCTGGATTTTAAAATGGGAAACGTAACCAAAGATGAAAGAAGTATTCAATTTGTATTTTAGCAATGTGCTGAAAATAAAATACAAAAAAATCCAATTGGGTTTTTATTTTTGATTATAAATCAAAAATAAAAACCCAAGTTGTACTTGCGAATAAATCACAACTTTCATTCACAAAAACATAAAACAAGTCAGTAATTCTCTGTAAAATAATATATTTTATTTCAAACATGCACTAGAAGCTTTCAATAAATTGAATTGAAATGAGAAAATAAAAACCTATTTTGGCAGCTGGCAATAATTTATAAGCTAAATTTTGTACGCAGGTGATCTGTAATATAGCTCTATGTGCCCTGCGACCTTCTTCCACGTGTAATTATTATGTCCCTTCCACCTCGTATTTGCCAAAAAAGAGTGTCCCCATTTCTTTCAACATGATGGTCACCGCACAAAACCAATGTATTGACGTCAAGACACAATGGCTCACGTGACTTCAAGTCAGCGTTTGAAGACAACTTCTACCTTCTATACTTTATCCATTCACTGTTATTTCACCTTCGATTTTGCAGTACAATGACCTTTATTCTTGTAACCATAAGGTTGATATCACAGGTTAAATAATTGTGTACCTACGTCAGTCTATTGAATATAATAGCACAATGCGTATTGATAAAGTTGAATAGAGAGTTTCAAAAGGTCATGAGATGTTGACATTATGACCGGGTGTTGCCAATTTTTACGACGACGACGGTGAGTTGGACGTGAAAATGTCACGTCAGATAAAAAACATGGCGTAGAAAATAACCAAGGGTCAGTATTGACAAAGGAAGGGCATTGACAGCAGATAATACAGCTGGTATAAGTGATTAATGAGTACGGTAAGGCTGCTGTATGTCATTAGGAGATGACTATATTTATATTTACTACTATAGACTATTATATATATTTGACATCTGTGAATCTCTTGCAAATTATAAAAATGCCTCAAAAAATTATGTATTTGTTAATTATTTGTTAATTACTATTTTAATTTTCCCAATTTTATTGCCAAATATGTTTTGATTTTTTTTATTGCTGCTATGACTTTTTTTTATTGCTGCTATGACTTTGTTAATTTATTTTTAAATTTTATTTTTCCAACAGTATTTCCAGATGACAGTATTTCATTTTTTTTTAAATTGCTATTATGACTTTGTTAATTATTTTATTTTTTTAATTTTTTTAATTTAATTTTAGTACTACATAATGTGAAGTGTTTTAATTTGATTTGTATGTTTAAATGCTACTATAACTTTGTTAGCTTAGTTATACATCTTATTACGCATGCTGTGGTCTCCTGTAAGTGAAGGAGTACACCTACGTAATACTTTTGTCGTCGATTATTTATTTCATGTGTTTGTCTATATCCTTTGTTGCAGATCCTAAATAAATAAATAAATGACTTTCGTGCTATCATACGCAAACGGTGTGCATCGTTGTTGCGGCGATTAAGGGGTAGCCCGAATGGCGGGACGTGAGAGGGAAAGAACCTCACGTCCCAGCCGCCGCGAGAGACGCCCTGGGCGTCGGGGGTCACGTGGTGGCTCCCGGCCACCGTAGGCGCGGGACTGTGGACGGCGAGTTATGGGCTAGCTCGCCGTCCGGCCGTCTTATGACGACAGGCCATGTCGACGGCGCGTTCGTGTTCCACGTGCGCCTCAAAGAGATGTCAGCAAATAAGTAGGAATCCACATGGGCTGATGCCTGCCAGGGCTGCGTGACTGTTCGAAAGAGCCCTGTGGCCCTGGAACACAAAGGGCAAAGAAGGAACATGGATGGGTTTTAGTCAGTACAAGTCTGACACTCCCTTCCGCTCCGCCCAGAGTGGGGGGGTCATTTGATGATATCCCATCCGAAAAAAAAAAAGGGGTAGCACAAACAGTATTTTAACTACTCTGCCGGACAAGGTTGACGGGCCTTTTATTAGACTCTGGGCTGGCAGGCATGTGCGTGCACATGTTCATGTAGCCAATTAGTGTATTTTTAAGTTAGTTTTATTTGTTATTTACTAACATAGGATAAGTTTATACTAACACTAATTCGAAGACATGTGACATCTACCAACCCGCACTGGGCCCGCGTGGTGGATTACAGCCCATTCCCTCTCATAGAGCGGAGGCCTGCTTCCCAGCAGTGGGAACATTAACTATATGGATTAAATGATCTGAATTAAAACATTTGAAATTGAATTAGTTCCCAGAATTTTATCCTTACTAGCGATACTATCAAACGGTGTAATAAAAAAAATAATTAAAAAAAGTATTTTATTACCTTAAATAATTGTACAAGAAACACTTATCTAAGCACAATGCAGTGTTACAGCTAGGGAAAAGAGTGGTTTCGATGGGCTCTGGCACCCAATGTAAGATTTAACTTGTGTTTAGGGTGCCAGCGTCCTCGCCTATGGTTTGAACATGTAACATTAGTTATAAGTCGAACATAGTTTATCATTATTAAATTACAATAATATATAATAACTAGCTAATGCAACCAAGATGTGGCCTATTTACATACCGCTGTGTGACTGTGTATATGTGTAGGTGTGTATATGTGTGTGAGGGAGAGATAGATATGGTGAAAACTTGTGTTTTTGTAAGTCTGTATAAATATAATTATGAACAAACATATTACTTTATTAACTACATTAGTTCAAGCAATCGATATTTGTAGTAAATCTTCAGTGTTTTTGTAAGACACTGTCAAAAGCCACTTCGTGACCCTGGTTTTGCATCCATTTATACACATGGGAGCAATGAAGCAGAGTTTATTAATTTTATTATATAAATGGTTTGACAGTATACCAAAACGACGCTGAGCGAGGGCCGTTCTACATCCGTGAGTTACATACTTCGAAGTGTCTACGCTTTTTGGTAGCATTCGGATCGTATACCACAAAGGGATGCTTGCGCAAAATAGTACTAAGGACAAAGAGCTGTCTCACAGTAAGAACCTGACATTCGGTGTAGAGAGCCGTGGTGGGATACCTAAAAGGCTTCGAGGTCATAACATTGAGAACAGCTCTCTGTGCTCGTTCCAGAGGCAGGAGGATTGTCTTGGGAGTCCCACCCCACACTGTGATGCAGTAGTTTATTATGCTTTGACACAGGGCATAATAAACAGTTTTAACCGTAAGTCTGTCCGCGGAAAGTCTTAGCTTTTTAAAAATAAATATACACTTGCGGACTCTCGATATGAGATTACTAAGGTGAGGTTTCCAGCTCAGAGAACTGACTACGTAGACTCCGAGATACTTGACAGACTCACACCTTTTGAGTTGAGGACAACCACATTGTGCAGAAGAAAGACGGATGGAACAGGTATGAGCTCTGAGCACCATTGAATCCTGAGGAGGAAGGTTGGTGGATAGTAAGGAGAAAGGTAAGTATACCGTTTTATTTAAATTTAAGGTTAGGATATTACTTGACAGCCATTTCATCACTGAGTTTAGAGCAAGTTCCGCGTATTTTAGTGTTTCAGCCCAGTCACTACCATGAATTAATAGAGCCGTATCATCTGTGTAAGTGAAAATTGAACAATTCATTAGAGACATTTTGCATAAGTTGTTAATATAGATAAGAAATAGGGTTGGACCCAAGATTGAGCCCTGGGGAACGCCAAAACTCAATGAAATGGTGTCACTAATAACATCATTTATTTTGACGCATTGAGTTCTATCACAAAGGTAATCATGGAAAATTTTTAAGGTATGCCCGCGAATGCCCGTAGCTTCCAGCATAGATAAGAGGTGAGGAACGGACACAGTGTCGAAAGCCTTAGAAAGATCTAAGAAGATAGCCAGGAATTTCATTTTACCATCTAATTTAGATACTACTTGGTCTACCAAGGCAGCAACAGCAGTTTCAGTTGACCTGCCACGTCTAAAACCATACTGGTTGTTACTTAGTAATTTGTATGACTCAAGATAGTCTACCAATCGGTTATTAAGGATCTTTTCTAATATTTTAGAGATAGCAGGCAAGACTGAGATCGGTCTATAATTATCAACACTGTGTCCATCCCCATTCTTGAAGATTGGGTGAACAACAGTCCTTTTGAAAACCTTGGGAAAACAGCTTGTGGAAATAGAGCGATTGCAGATATAAGTAATAGCTGGAACAATTGTGGGCAGACAGGATTTTAATATTCTCGATGAAATGCCATCGAGAATATTAAAATCCTGTCTGCCCGCAGACATAATAATACTGTGTGTGTTATTTTTTTTTCAAAATCAACGGGTTCGATTCATGCATTATTGATTTTTCAAAAATCTCATAATGCAGTTTTAGTTTTCATCAAAATCAGGCTCAAGACTTCTTTGAATATTTTTCGATGAAAAATTTCTGTGTTTCTATTTCTCAGAATGATGTACTGAATACGTGGTTACTGTTTTCGCGACGGTGTCTCTTCTACCCTGTATACAGGGTGCATTTTTCAAGTGGGCGTGGCTGGCCATATCCGAAACTATGAGGAATAAAAATACTCAAAGAAGTCTTAAGCCCGATTTTAATGAAAACTAAAACTGCATTATGTGATTTATGAAAAATCAATAATGTATTCGGTGTCCCTTCCACCCCATTTAATGCATCGAGAAAGACAGCGCACGGTGTAACCGTTGCGATGATGACAATCGAGGGGTTATGACTAAATACTGTGATCACTACTAATATAAACAATCAGGTTGATTATTATTTAATGCATATGGCGATAGAAACAAAAGCTAATTGCCCTGATTAAACAGTAGTTTTAAAATCGTAAATGAAACAAATACTCTACCTAGTTTCATTAAATAAAACAACATAATGCGGTAGACTATATAACAGGCTGATTATAATTATCTAGAACGAATCCATCCCACTAAAATAAAACCAGCTTTTTTAATACAGTATTTTCCGCATAATGAACACTTAATTAATACAGCATCCTGTATAAAATTGCTTCACGGGAGATGCTATCCCAGCGAATGCATTGATCCGACAAATGTGCCTGTTTAACTACTAAATTATCTGGCGTGAAACAGGTTAACTGGAAAATGATGGTATAGTCTGGCTTATAAGCTGTTTAATAGGTTTGATATATGATGAATATGGTATGATATGGTATAGATGATATAGGAAATGATGTATTTATATGAGAACGGAAGGTCATTGATTCTTTTATTCGATGCTATACTATAATATTAATATTAGAGGTAAAGTTTGTGTTTATAAGTTTGGATGTAGGGGTAATCTTAGGAAATACTGATCCGTTTCCGAAAATGATTATTTCACTACATTATCCCCGAGTGTCTTAGGCGAGCTCGCCGTCCGTCCATCTTATGACTACAGGCCGTCTACGGCGCGTTCGTGTTCCACGCGCGTCTCAAAGAAATGTAAAGCAACGGCCGATGCCTGCTGGGCTGTGGGACTTTTCAGAGATACCGCGGCCCTGGAACACAAAAGGCTAAGAAGGAACATGGGTGGGTTTCAAGTTTCAATCAGTACAAGTCTGACACTCCCATCCGCTCCCACCCGAAAACAAAAAAGAAAGCTATATTTAACCACTAGCTTGTGACCGCGGCTTCGCTTCCGTTGTGTACGGAAATTAACCCACGGGAACGCTTTAAATGTAACCTATGACACTCGGGGATAACGTAGCGTCCTGTTTTTGAAAGAATTTTCTGAATCGTATCAGCAGTTTCGAAGATTACCCCTTACATACAAACTTACAAACAAATACCGCTTTATAAATTAGTATATATTATTTAGCTACGAGATAATTTCGGACCATAATGCGAGCGAAGCCACAAGCGACAGCTAGTTATTATATTTTGACGACTCAAAATTCTGTCAAACCGACCGGACCGGACTGTGCACATTAGATTTTGACAAAATAATTTACCATGATATAATTTAAAGAAGAATCCAGTGTCCGTCAAAATGCAGTCTCATTTCAAACAATATATCTATTTATTTGTATGTCAGTATTTTTTCCGTTCGGCTCGTACATCATGTGGGCAGACAACGGGTTTCGTGCTATGAAAACACACTGGGTGCGATACACTGTTTCTAGCAAAACTAACAAATTACTTGAGATTACAACTTAATACAATAACACGGGGCACAATGAATCGGATACAGTTCCAAGAGGTCTCAACTCCGCCGCGATCAGACATTGAATGTCGCCCTCGCCACGAGCTGGACATCAGGGCTCTGTAGAAGCACGCTGTGTTGTCACTGGTAAGTAGGTCACGTGATGTCACCACTGCACACAGGCGCGCTTTCCCATTCATTTTATGTCCATACTAACGACCGGATCCGACATATTTATCATTTATTTATTATGAAAATATTTCTTTAATGTTTTATATTAGTTCCACATCAGTCTTATTACGTGGCATGTTATTTTTCCATTACTATGTAGCTAGAAAAAAGGTCTACACCCTTTTTATTACCTACTTTGACAAAATGAGACATTAACTGGATCCATTATAACACAATTTCAGGAAATTCAAAATGCTTACATTAAAAAACACAACTGCGACGAAACGAACTAAAAAAAATGAAATAACGTTCCGTCTCAAATCACAGCCTGAAATTATTCCTAGACTCAGACAATTCAGTGTAGCGTAAGGAAATAGGGAAATACCATCTTATTAATTTCTGAGTATTTAGATTAAATAATTGGCATGCTTATAACTGTGGCTAGGAAAATAGAAAGCGCTGTATCCATCACTGTAATACCAACATTTGTCTTGGCGCTTCTAATGGCAGCAATAAAAAATATTCAGTCTGTTTTTGTGCTGATATTATAGACTGCCCTGAGGCTTCGAAGGTTATTGAACCTTTACCAGTCCCTGAATCAGAAGTTTTCGATAACGATTCGCTCACAAATCATTGGTTTTATTGCCTTGTGAAAATATGACGTTTTTCAAGTGATATATTGTCATATTGAGCTCGTGGCTTCATAATAACAGCCGGTCGGGTCGATCTTCAAGGTAAAGTCACACTTTCTAAAGTTGATTCGTGGATGGGTGCCCATCCAGTACATACCGAGTTTCCTGCGTGCCTTGGAAAACACGTTAAGCCGTTGGTCCTGGCTGTCGTTTATAGATCTTTGAAAGTCGTTACATGTAGTCAGTGGCCTGAAAATCTGACAACCAGTCTTACCAAGGGGTATCGTATTACCCAATACTAACTGGGTTGTGGAGTTCAGATAGATAGTCGTTCCATGTAGAATACTCGTATTCAGCTGCATCCGGTTTGACTGGACGCCGACTTTATGTGAGTGATCTAAGTAGTTAACTGCCACGAATCTTGCTGACCAGAACTATCTAATTATTATAAAATTTCAAGAGCTTTGCCTATCATCTCATCATCTGCCTAGCCTTTTCCCAACTATATCGTGATCGATATCTAGTCTAACTGCCTATCTGACCTTCACAACCCAATTACTAGGCACAACGATACCCTTTGGAAGGACTGATTGTCAGATTTGGGATGTGTATCTGTCATTGCTTAGCCATGAGCTTCTCTGGTATGAGCAGTACTTAAACGATTATTTGTTTCCTTTAAGAGGGAAAGCGCCAGGGTAGCCCGTGAAATTCATTTACAATCATTAAAATCGGTTGTATTGCTTATTTTAATGATTATAATTCCGTAAAGTCAAATTTGTTACGGCCGCGAATAATATTTTGTTCAACATACAGACTGACACTAAAGAAAGAAATAACAAATATGTATTTGTCGCAGGGATATGACGTGCATACGAAATTTAAAAAAAAATAAAAACATACAACGCATAACAAACATTTAGAATACATAACAAAAAAAAAATAGACTGCTTGCACGTCGTTTCTAACCGGCAAAATAATTAAAAAAAAAAAAAATTCGAGTTACCCCGGCGTTTCCACCTTAAAGACACTCAAAACGAAATAAGGAAACTAATCTACACGAACAGGACAGCATTTCCAATTTTCAAAACATGACAAAAATTTAAATTTTCTTCCACATTTTAAGAAGTCCACATTCGTAGACATTATAACTCTGAAAAATAGCCAAGAACTAGGTTATAACATTTAGGCGGAACTATATGAAAGTAATCTTCCAAAATATTCATACCTACATACATTACGGCAGTGTATTCCTGTTACTTATCTAGCTGTTCTTTTTCCTTCCTAGTTGGCAGCACTCCAACGGATATAACCGTTGGATGCATCAGCAAAAGAATATTTATCTACAGGAAAAACTAGTTAGATTTTGTAAGAAAAAAAGTAGGAATTGGTAAAAAAGTTTTCGCAATATTCAAGTCAAATAAATTACAAAGTTATAGCTTTACATAACATCATGCCTGCAATCCTCGAAGCATTAGACAGAGGTTTACCTATTAATGTATCTAGTGTAACACCAGGCACAATTCCAAATTTTGTTGGGGAAAATAACTTAATAACACCTGGCTTGATAATCGAGCCCAAGACCCCAACAAAACAAAACAAAAATAGTTAGCCAAGCAATGACGATTCTCATATTATGTATTTGACAGTCACCTCATTCTTTTATTTTACCCTAAAAATAGGCTTGCATTTGGTCGCAACTCTCCTGATGTGAAGCGATGATGCGGCCTAGGGTGGAGCAGACATGCCTAGAAGAAACCAAATCACTCGAACCTTGATGAGCTCCAGATTAAAATGACCGGGAGACAGAGAAGCCGGCAGTGAACACCTCAGACTGGCGGTTCGCTCAATAAATGTGGAAGCATAGCGCTTTGTCCAAGTCCGTAAAACTTCAACCATATAACGGTGACGCTTCGACGTCATCCAATTTTTTATTAGTGAGCAGGTTCTTAGGCGACTGACTACCATTCAGTGACATCAGCTGTCATATGTCTCTGACAGAGGCCATTAAACGTCAGCCAATTTATCTGTGCAAAAAACACAGACCTACAATAAATGCACCAAGACTGACATTACGATGCATTTGTCCTTGTCAAACAACGCCACCTTGAACAGTGGCCATACTTTACTTGGTTACTGACCACTTCATCATCTATCATCTACCTAGCCTTTTCCCAACTATATTGGGGTCGGCTTCCAGTCTAACCGGATGCAGCGACTGCCTATCTGACCTCCACAACCCAGTTAGTTTTGGGTAATACGATACCCCATGGTAAGACTGGTTGTCAGACTTTTTGGGCCACTGACTACCTAATTAACGACTGTCAAAGATCTACAAATGACACCCGGGACCAACGGCTTAACGTGCTTTCCGAGGCACGGAGGAAACTCGGTATGTGATGGGTGGTCACCCATCCACAGACCAACCTAGGCAAGCACGGCTTAACCTAAAGATCGATCCGAGCGGCTGTTATTTTTAGCCACGAGCTCCTCTTGGTTACTGACCACTTATTATAACTAGAAGACGGGATATTTACCATGTATATCCCAAAAAAAAAAAAAAAACAACAAACCAAAAAACCAATATCCCGTCTTCTAGTTACTCGTATAATAATTTTAGTGACCATGAAAGTTTAAAATCTTATTATGTCTATGACAATAACCTCATTTCATTTTCCTGCTCGATTAAACACGTCGGTTTTTAAGCATTGGTAAAAAGAGACATCTTAATTTCAGATCCAGACACAGAAAAACTTCTAGAAGTTGTGGTTTGATTATGTTATCGTATCTATTTGTACATATTTACTTAAGCTAGTTTTAGGGTTTTTCTTTTATACCAACTTGATGCATAGTTATAATTGTTAATAGATTAATTTAATTTTATAATTTTATTGTCCTTATTGAATTGTGCTAGGTAAAGTGATGGCCTGAAACACAGGTTTAAATAAACCTAGTTCGGGCAGGTCGCTGACATCTAAATTGAACTATTGAATACTTGCGACTGTAAAATATATTTTAGTTATAGATTACTTATAAGTACTTATAATTAGTGTGAGAAATAATACTACTGCGCTTAAATGTACACTTTTTTGTAATACTTTTTAAATAAATTATTCTTATTCTTATTAATTTATTACAATTATTGACTATTGCAAAAGTACCTTTACTGACTTCTCAAAACCCTCGACTTTATAACCAAAGCCCTTAAGAAATAAGCAGCCCTATAATCGTGTATCATAACAGAATTATGATAAAGAAGCGACTACCCCCGCTAACAAATCCCCAGTGGGCATAGTGTTTCCACAGTAAGTCATCTTGGGCTATAATTTAGCTCCGCCTACGCAGTCGCGATGACTGTTACTGTCTTAACGATCTATGGCTGTGTAATTTATATTTTCTACGTTTTAGTTTTGTGGAGAAAAATGGGGAATTATTATGAGGATAAACCATCGAGATTCATCTTTTCGATTCGACATAACATAGATCGGGCAGGTCGCTACTAAACATTTGAATTGAACACTATAATGATTGTGTTCACTTGTAAGGTTGCAGGGATCCGCTGGATGCGAGTCGCACGGGACCAGTCAATGTGGCGACACTTGGGGGAGGCCTATGTCCAGCAGTGGACGTCTTTCGGCTGAAATGATGATGATGATGATTACTTGCAACTGTCGAATATATTTTAGTTATAGTTTACTTATAAGTACTAATTATCCTATTGTTTGAAAAATAACACACTGCGCCTAAACGTCATCATCATTCTCTTGCCCTTTTCCCAATTCATTTGGGGTCGGCGCAGCATGTCTTCTTCTTCACTGCGCCTAAACGTAAAAAAAAATATTTTAAAAAGTTACAATATTTTTTTAAACAAATTATTCTTTTTCTTAAAACTATTCTTATTATACTCAGCCGACATATCGGAACATTTTCGATCAATAATAAACTTTTTGGTCTAGTCGAGAACACACAAAAATAAATTACACAAAAAAATCCCATTCTTTATCTAGAACATTAAAATCTCTGTATTATGTAATGGAATATAATGTTACAATGGTCAAATAGACCGCTATAATTCCGGCTCAATGTTACAACAAATAAGATTGTCCTTTCAATGCTCCATCAAATATTGTCTGCCTCAATCTAATATATAAACATATAATATTTCTAAATAAACATTATGATATTATTTTCCTGTTCCTTTTAGACGACAATACTTAGGCTGGATTTCCAGTAGCTTTTCGGGAAATATAGTAAAATCCATCAATAAGATTGATTTATTTTCCTATATTTGAGGCACGTTTTTGAGGCACGTTTCACATATTTTATACAGGGTGTAAACAGACCCTTCACGAAGCCGTCAACCAAGCATTCTGTACATCAAACTAAGTAACTTTACGCAAAAATTAATGCTGGGAAACGATTTCTTTTTTGGGGTGATAAATCACGTTTTACGGTAAGACTCGATGGAACGCACTCAAAGCATTGTGCTGATGGATGGATTGAATAGTACGGGTTTCATGGAGGTAGTTAAAGTAAAAATCTTACATTAAAAACATGTATTTAAAAAAAAAACTTGTGAAAAAGTTGGAACTTTGACCCCCAATATCTCCGTAACTAGAAGGTTCTCAGGTATGGCCTAGAACAAAAAAAGATCGTAAAGACGGGAAAAACGAGTACCTTTCGGCTTTGTTAAGGGTCTATTTACACCCTTTATACTCGCTATCAACTTGCTTTCATTTTAACTTAGCTGTTGAGTAGACCATGTTTTCAAACATTTTACATACGCTAGCTGTTGCCCGCGGCTTAGCCCGCAGACATCATCACGCCTGAAATTTCCGAAGTGGTAAGCAGAGGTGTACACTAACAGTCCACCCATATTTCGCCAGTTATGTTTTAAGTCCCATGTAATAGGGGGCGAGCCTATTGCCAACAATCGAGGACAAATCAAACTCCGTGGCTGCTACTGAGAAATTCTTGATGGAAAAACCCAATAGCACTTTGCCCGAATCGACCCCAGGAGAGCAACAAATAAAAATCAAACAACCAAAAATCCGTAATAATTACTTAAAATGTTAATAAACATAATTATTTAAAATGTTAAAATTTTCATGTTACACCGACATTTATCAAAAGGAACGTTTTTTTATAAATATTTCATTTGGAGGCCTTCGCGTTTTATTTATAGGTTCGTTGCCCTATTTACTGAGGTAAATGGATTAGGTAAAAACTGGCTTATTGGACTTGGTTTCGTATTGTGTGTGATTTAAATATTGAGAAATAAAAAATCCGGCCAAGTGCGAGTCGGACTCGTGCATGAAGGGTTCCGTACCGTCGTAGTAGGGGAGCCCTTTATATTTTTCAATTTATTTTTATTATTTTTTGTTATAGCGGCAGTAATTGCGCCCGGTTGATGGCAATATAGACTCGCCCCCTATTACATCACTTAAATATTAGGTCTTTACCTATGAAATTGGAGATTTGTATGAAAATTTTAAAAACAATTTTTTTTTTTTTTTTTTATCTTTCCGATTTGACGCAAGTGCTTCAATGTCGTTTTGACACTAACTCCAAGGCCCGCAGCAAGCTCAGCCGTAGATTGAGTTGGATCCGATTCCACTACCGCCTTCAATTCGTCGTTGTCGACAATGGTTACCGGCCGACCGCGAGGCTCATTCTTCAACTGAAAATTTCCAGATTTAAAACGATTTAACTAATAATGGACCGTGTTTATGCAAACAGTGTTAGGCCCGTACATGTCGTTAATGTTTCGTGTTGTTTGCGCAGCGGTATGTCCACGTAGGAACTCATATTCGAAAATTGTACGAATTTTCAGTTTATCCATGGCGCCAAAAACTACCACAATTTCACAAAAACAAAAAACTATCTAAAAACAAATGACTGAATTTGAAATTAAAAGAACACGGCTTTCGAATAAAATTTATTTGAATTTCGAAATGCGCGCCAATCCACAGATAATTAAATCTGAAAATGCTGGTTATTAAATCTCCAATTACATAGGTAAAGACCTATTATAACTGGTGAAATGTGGGTGTACTATTAAGTACACCTCTGCCTAACCCTTCGGGTATTGCAGGCGTGATGTTATGTTATTTATTTTTATTTTTGCGATTTGTTGAGTTTTTAAGACATTTAGGTCAACTTACACTATATTTTTTTTAATTATAAGCCTCATATGTCCTACTACAGGGCATCCATTTTTCTCTGTCTTTGGTTATTTGGGCGCAATCCTTTTGGTAACATTTCGAACCCAACCTGATCGGGTTCTATTGTTCGGAACCCAATCAGTTACCACTTTGGCCCAATTTTGAACAACATGCGGCAGACGTGGCAGTCCAGGTGGCCTACCATGACTTCCTTAAGCAGGAGGAATTCCAGTGTGGGAAAGAGATGGCGCTAGACGACCTGTATAGCTCTGTCTCTTTCCCACACTGGAATTACTCCTGCTTTAAGACGTCATGGGAACCCCCCAGTTCCATTTTAATTTTTAACACAACAAATCACTTAATGCATTTAGCGCTAAACTAATTTAAAACATGGTACTTGTTTTAATCATTTGAAGTTGACACATACCGGGTGGACCCTTCACATATCCGTCAACCAAGCATTCTGTACATCAAACTAAGTAAGTTTACGCAAAAATTATTGCTGGGAATCGACTTTTTTTTTGGGGTGAAAAATCACGTTTTACGGTAGGACTCGATAAAAAGCACTCATAGCATTGTGCTGATGAATGGATTGAATAGTACGAGGGTCGTGGAGGTGTCTAAAGTAAAAATCTTACATTAAAAACATGTATTTAAAAAAAAACTTGTGAAAAAGTTGGAACTTTGACCCCCAATATCTCCGTAACTAGAAGGTTCCCAAGTCTGGTCTAGAATAAAAAAATGATCGCAGTGGCGAGGAGAACAAGTGCCTTTCTTTTATGTTAAGGGTCTATTTACACCCTTTATACTACGAATTTCATTTAAAGTTGATATATGCCGTGATGTTTGTATATGAACGATGCAAGCGGGCCTGTTAGCCTGTGTCATCCCATAGCTGGGCCAGGGGTTCTCCCCGTGACTTGCAATTCCTCCGGACCATTAGTCTTCGGTTTTGTCTAGCTCGTCCTACCATCTTCTACGAGGTCTGCGGCGACGCCTTCTGGAAAAAGCGAGCCTATGCCATAATATTTTTAACCGACTTCTAAAAAGGAGGAGGTTCTCTATTTTTTCGCGTTTATTTTCGCGCGGTGGTCCCGTATTATATTAATGTTATTCACATTGCTTGGGTAGCAGTGTCTTTGCAGATGATCTGCTAATCGCTTTTAGTAACATGGAAAATGAATACTCGACAAATGTGAGATATCATCATACCACAACTAAAAAGGCTAAAATAAAAACCTTTCTCCAAAAAAAGTTTTTATTCTTCAAACTTATCTTTCTTCCGTAGAATGTTAGTAAATAGTACCCATGTCGGATATATCAGGATTTACTCCGTTAGGCTTGTATATCATGTGGGCAGACGATGGGTGTCGTGCTATGAAAACACACTGGGTTCGATACATTGTTTCTATAAAACTAACGAATTACTTGAGATTACAACTTAACACAATAACACGGGGCACAATAAACCGGATACAGTTGAAAGACGTCTGAACTCCGCTGCGATCAGACTTTGACTGACACCCTCGCCTCGAGTTGAACATCAGGGCTCTGTAGAAGTACGCTGTGCGGTGGGTAGACTGGTAAGTAAGTCGCGTGATGTTACCACTGCACACTGGCGCGCTTTCCAATTCATTTTATATCCGTACTAACGACCGGTTCCGGCACCTATTTCTTTGTATGTGCATTTACAGAAAAACACTGAAACATAACACTAACAAAGGAAATAACGTAACCACATAACATCATGTAAAAATAAAACGTAAAATTAAAACCAGAACTAACCATACCATTACCCGGACAAAGTATTACGGAACATTTTCGTAATAGTATTCAGAGTGTTATATGAAATGCATTTAGTTTGTACTGTTTGTATGTAAGAGGATACACTCTGCATTCCGCATCCACATGAGTGTGTATGAGAAACATTGTTTACTTTAAAATGGGTTTTGTTTTGGAAATAATGATGTTGTTTTAATTTAAACATAATCACCGTCTTATTCTCTTGTAGTGTAGTAATCCCACGTTTCGTCAGGTATGGCAGAATGCTCCGGACGGATATGCATAAACTTCGACCAGATGTTCGGACCACGGAAATAAGCATTTTTCACTATGGACACATTAATGAATTCTTATTATTTATATTATATTTTTAGTTTTTTTTTATTTAATCTCGTTTTCCTCTCGTACGTTCAAATGAAATGCAAATTTCATTTGATAATTTAATTGCACTAAGTTATGTCAAATTAAGACCCTTTCTTACTGTATAGCTCAATTAAATTTCATTAAATGAAATTACAAGTATCTTTGTAACGAAGCCTTTTTCAGTCCTTTGTAAGATTTGATTTGTAAAAGCTATAGAAGCGTTTGCCAAAGTTTATGGATAACGTGAAGAACACGGTGTATAATTGGGGGCCACCCTATTGCTTTAAACCAAATCCGTTTCCCAAACTGATTCTATAAACTTATCTGCGTAGAAACACTGACGTTTGATAGGTTTTTTAATAGCGCAATTACACTCGGTCGTTAGCCCGTATTCGGGTTCTCGAATTCGGGCTCCCGATGCATTTTTTACATTACGAGCAGTTTCAGTAGTTTGAATAAAGTCGAACCACTTGGCGATATCCCAAAATACTAGGTGGGCACTTGGACCGCATGGGTCTAGTATTTTAACCCTAAACGGCTCAAACACGCAACTACCAATTAAATTATTGTTTCTGTGCCGTTTGAGTACTAGCAGCAGCCGCTCCTGCGCAGCCCATCGTGTTAGGAAGAAGGCGCAAGGTTAGACGCAAGTTGCATCTCTCACCAAAGGCCTACCCAACTTCCATGGCATAATGGTCATACTGTCTGGTCCCTTCCCATCGACGCGTGCCAAGCCATTGGCTTCGAAGACAGCTGGCACCCCGGCGGCGGTGACAAGAGCACGATGGATGAGATAATTAATACTAGCGTGCCGCGAAATCCGACCTTCACTCTTACTGCAGAAAAGGCCATGGTGTCCGAGGTAGTCGACTGCTTCACCTCATTGACAGCGTTCCGGAGCCCCACAAGGAACGCCCAATCGCAGACATGTTGCGAGATGAGAGTTAAATTTAAAGACTTTAAACATCCATCGAATAAAATGCTGAAATACAATGTACCCAATAATTGTGTGACAGTACAGTTGCAAAGATAAACGACTTTTCTAGTTGATCCACTCTATTTAAACTAGTATTAAGACGAGTTGAAAATATGTTGAAAATTACTGCCACATTTAAGACCTACATTCTAGAACAAAACTCAATGATTAATCAAGATCTAAACCCAGACTGGAGTCTCTAGATACCTACTAACATATTACTCATTGTGTTAGCCTTTATTGAGGCAATACGATTTATTACTCAAAATGAGATAATTCAGGTTATTAATGATACTCAATAGCCACAACACAATATATTTGCTAGAGAAACAAATTCCCGATAACAGCTGGTATATAAGTATATACCAGCTGTTATATAAGTATATACCAGCTGTTATCAGGTATTTGGTACATCATCAATTGCTTTGAAGCCTATAATGCCACAGTATTGATCTTATTGTCGTTAACTACAATAAACATATGAGTTGATGTAATAAACTACCTCGTCGGTCCAGTGGTCGCAAGCGCTACTGCTGAAGATGAGGTCCGCAGTTCGATTTCAGGCCGGACAAAGTGTTATTGGTTTTCCATTTTTGAATTTCTCAAATTAATATAGGAGAATGTAGTCACCTTGTTTTTACCAATCGATATTACAAAAAATCTACACAAATTCATCATCATCTGCCTAGCCTTTTCCCAATTATGTTGGGGTCGGCTTCTAGTCTAACCGGATGCAGCAGAATACCATTATTTTACATGGAGCGACCGCGAATCTGACCTCCACAACCCAGTTAGTATTGGGTAATGCGATTCCCCTTAGTAAGATTGTTTATCAGACTTTTTGGGCCACTGACTACTGTAAATACAAGCATTGACCTTAAACATTATTTAAAAAGAATATTTATAAGAACATACTTTTTCCAATAAGGTTTCGTAACGAAATATCATAACCATAAACTTCAGTCTAAACTTCAAGGAAATCGATACTCGAAGCCTCGAACTTCAAAAAGGTCAAACATAACGACGTGTCCTAACTATAGAAGTTATTAGGCAGCGCCTTCCTCAGCGAAACTTTAATCTGGCTCTAATATCGTGTTAGCTTAAACTTAGTTTGCAATAGCTTTGACACTTGGTTAGCGAGGTAGGCGCGCTGTCATTTTGATTGTAGGAATGCTCGGCGTTTGATGTCATTGATTCAGTCAGTTAAATTGTAGATTTTCTTCTGAAAAAATGTAACATAAATAACATTACGCTTGTAATCTCCGAAGGGTTAGATAGAGGTGGGTTAGATGTCTGTTTGTGTAGTTCGTTGATCTTCTAAACTTTACCACTGATTTTGATGCAGGTTTCCAATTATTTACATAATGTATTCTGAATAGTTAGTGTGCATATTAAATTTAATTATAGGTTTAAAGATATTTATTCTCAAAAAAGACACAAAGTCACTTACATGAGACCAATGCCTAATATAACTTATATTTAAAGTTCGTCACAGACGTCACGGTAGCACTTATTATATTATAATTTATTACACCCATCCAATGAATTCAGATTTTAGGATTTGTGATCAAATGTTCCGCTAACAGAGTTTTGAATGCATTGAATGAGTGTAACCTTTCAATACATGAGGGTATTTTGTTGTAAAATTGTGCTCCTTCAAATGTTAACATTTTTTTGCCAAACTTCTTTTTTCTCATCTTCGGCAAAATTATATCAAAACAACCTGAATATTAATTCATATCGTAAAAACTTTGAGAAACAGAGGGAGGCTGCTTGTATAAAATAAAGGACAAATGTTCAGGGTACTTGGAGCTCAATTCCTAATCTTTTCCTAGTGCATTTAATAGTGAATGTGAGATTATGAGCCACTCAACAACATGTTTTTAACATAGCTTCAACGGCATAAATAATTTTGCACCACAGTGCGTTTACTGCTCCCAATATCACTAACTCTGCTACACCATTCAAGATCTCATTTTGTCAGCAAGGAAACATAGATAGCACTTAATTCTGCAATATTCAGCAACAAAGCAAGTTACTACACTATCAACGTTTGAACACTACTATATATTCAACAAACTGCAGCACTAATCTTAAATCTTCGCTGAAATTTAATACAACGACGCTTGCCTCCCGCTCTTCAAATATAAAGTTATGTTTAGACGGCGATAGTGTACACTGTATAGGCGAGTACTGACGGTGAGTTACTGTCAATTGACTGGAATGGTGATTGTCTCTTCGCATTTAAGGATGTGTTCACATGGTGATAGTGTTTGAGCAAGTAGTAAGTGATAGCTACTGGCAATTAAGTAGAATGGTTATTGCGTTGTGTCTAGGTTTTAACTGAGAGAGCTGTGGTGGACCAGTAAACAGACAACGACATTATATGAGTTATAGGTAACTCAGCACTCTTCACATTTTGTCTAACTTCGGAGATTTAATAATCTATGGCTTATAATTATATACAAAAAAACCTGACTGTCAAAGTCAGCAATATTCCATTAAAAAAGTCTTTTAAAAACAATTGTCAAACTAAAGTTGGCAATCTCTTAACATTTTTTTTTTTTTAATATTACTATAGTTGCAATTATTGTTAACATATTGGTGGAAATTTTCATAAACTATTATGCTATACAAAACCAGTTTATCAGGATCTCTCATTGTAGGGGAAATCTACACAAAGCGAGGCCATGTTATACTGGAAATGTATAGATTCATGTGACGCCGTGTGTATTTAATTTAAAATTGAATTAATAACTTCCTCCAAAATATTTAATCAGATTTTTCGATTTCTCCAAGAAATTAACAGCGTGCCAATTACCAGCTATGATTTTATATGCCTCAATTATTAATGGCCTCAAAACGGTAAAGGACACGTAAGGAAATCGGCATGTCCTAGAACAAAAAAAACCGTAAAAAAAAACCATCTACTAAACCGCACTGGGTCCGCGTTGTGGATAACAGTCAATTCCCTCTCAAAATGAGGAGGCCTGTGTCCCAGTAGTGGGAACATATAGGCTTAAGCTACAAACGAGTCGAAGTAGACTAGTTCACACGGCGACACATCAAGCTATACCTTTCCAGTATAACATGGCCTCGCTTTGTATAGATTTCCCGTACAATGTGAGATCCGCATAAACTGGTTTACTTGATGGACCGTCGTGCGTTCAAACGACGATAGTGTTTGGAGAAGTATTACTAGTTAGTAGTTACTGTCTGTCGAGAGTAACCTGTAATTTAAACATACCATGTTCCGTTAATTGATAACTACTGTTAACTGTAGCGTTACGAAACTAATCAAACGTGAAACCTTGAGCTATGTAACGATGTGTGTTACCTACGCCAATTAATTTCGATGGATTAATATTTTTACCACCAAAATTGATGTTTGAGCACCCGTGCTATGAAAGTACCCATTAATCTTGCTCAATTTGGTAAATAATAATCATTGTGAATAGATAGATAGATGGAATATTCTTTATCATGTACAGACGCCAGCACATCAAGCTACTACAATCTGTCAAATTTCTTTAATAGATTTTCAACTTCATCTCTAAAGCATTAGGTTCAAGGTTGATTGGGAAAATTTGTCACTTTCGGGTAGCTTGATCTGCTGGCGTCTGTACAATATAAAAAATTCAATTTACATAAAAGAAAACATTTAACATAGGGTTACACAAAGTACCAACCCGCCTGCCAAGCGTGGCGTGGCGTGGCGTGATGTGGCGTGGCGTGACGTGGCGTGGCGTGGCGTGGTGTGGTTTTTATGGCAAAGATCCGCCTTTGGGGGAGGCCTATGTCCAGCAGTGGACGTCTTTCGGCTGAAATGATGATGATGATGACACAATGTTAGGTAGTCAGTGGCCTTAAAGTCTGACAACCAGCCTTACCAAGGGGTATCGTATTACCCAGCACTAACTGGGTTGTGTGTATATTAAGGTTAAGCCGCGCTTGCCTAGGTTGGTTCGTTAATGCGCGACCACCCATTACATACCGAGTTTCCTCCGTGCCACGTTAAGCCGTTGGTGCCGGCTGTCATTTGTAGATCTTTGACAGTCGTTGCAAGTAGTCGGTGGCCCGAAAATCTGATATCCAGTCTTACCAAGGGGTATCGTATTATTCAGTACTAACTAGATTGTGGATGTCAGTAAGGCAGTCGCTCCATGTAAAATACTGGTATTCAGCTGCATCCAGTTAGACTGGAAGCCGACCCCAACATAATTGCGAAAAAGCTAGGCAGATGATGATGATGATGACACAATGGGAGGTCTAAAAGTAATTTTTTCAAGACAACCTATGGATGGATTAGCGGAAGAGGGAGAAACAATATGCGTGCAATATGGATACAATTTCCAAGTAAGCGAGGCAAAAGTCTCTTCTCTTACAAAGAATCCATGAGCATTGATCATCATTTCATGAAATAGCCATTCAGTAGGGTAAATCAGCATAAGTGTAAGTACTGTAAAGCTACTATTTACATTTAGTTATCTTTCATTGACTCGAATTAGCCCTGGCGGTTGACAGAATGTCATGCTCACTCAAATGTCTCGCTGATGTTAGCGCGCGTGTCGGATCATTTAGTTCCCTTCAAAATGGTTGAGTTGAATGCTGCTGATCCATGGGTCATGTTCGTGTACGGGCGCTGTCAGTTGGGACTGGTCATCTCTTAGCTGCCACAGTTTATTTTAACTACTTTGTTTTTCGATTGTTGATTTAATCTTTTACTCTGGACGCTCTTAATGTGCACGTCTTTCTACGTCGTTCTCACATATATGTACAATCTCAACATGAATGATGTAACCAAGATCTTGTAAAAATATTTTGATTCAAAAGAGTGTCCATGGAGTTTCTTGCCCATTCTTCTCCATAGAGATCTACGCTTTGGAATGTGCAACTACAGTACTTTCGCAAGTTATTATGCCTCGTGTCTGGGACTATAGCTTCTCCTTTGTTTTTCTGACATTCAAAAGTGCCTTTTATGGTCTAATTGAAATAAATGCTTTGAGTTTGAGTTTTCAGACAATTTTAGTTATTGTTAAACTTAATGATTATACTCCGTTTAATGCATATTTTACACAATAAACAAAATAAACGAAAATTGAAATGTCGCCGACTGTCCTGGCGCGTTCACCGTACATACAAAGTATCTTGTTACGCCAACAGTATATTAGCTCTAGTTCTTCTGTCCCGAATATTCTATTCAAACAAAATACTATTAACATTGTGTCGTAGCTGACACTCCACAACTTCCGACGTCAGAAACTAAAGTTCGGTTCAAACGGTGACAGGAATTTCGCGGGTAGCGGATGTAACTTCATCTTGTCAATTGGGGTGAACATGTTACGTTTAACCTGCAACGTGCTTCCTGAGGAATGAGGTTAATAGTGGGTTTGGCAGAGTGTTCCGGTGTGGTGGAGTGGTTACCAGGTTTTTTTCATGAAGGTGTTATTTTAAATGCAACCACAAACCGTAGCGGCTCTGTCACCCAATCAAAATGACAGGCCGCAGTGATACGACTACAGTGTAACCACTTTAAGTTTTCACGTCGAGATGCGCTGCTTGTCATGAAAAAATGTATCGATACTTATACTGTCACTTTCGGGATAACTTCCGTGATTGTTCATTATTTTGTGCTCCCGATATTCAAACACGGGAAAAAAACCACGGAAACACACGGAACGGACGGACGGTTTTAATCACGGGAGATATCCTGTAAGTGACACTATAAGTTTTGTTGTAAACCGTGAAAGCTTAAAAGAGTGTTATGTATCGATACGTCAAAATAAGTAAATTTATTTTAGTTCTGTGTTTTAACGTCAGCACAGATAAGTTGGTTGAAGTACTGTGTATGTTACTTTATAAGAAGGGTGACAATATCATTGACTCTTTAAGAAACCGATCTCAAGAAGCAGTAATTGATTGAAAGGAGCAAAGTTGTCAAAAGAACCATATGATGGATTTCGGAGAAAATAGTCGCCCATCCACGGGACGATCGCGACTAGTCAACGGGAATTTTAAATGCTCATACAAGATAATAATATCTACAGATATAATTCACAAATCTGCTACAAACCCAGATGTCTCCATTACCACACAAACCTGAGGAAATTCAATACTAAACATCTTTGCGTTCATGTGAATATTAGTACTTCAGTAGTTTTGAATGTGCAGAAATCCATTACAGCTTACTCATACACTACGAGATTCAAAACTGTTTCCAGAATTGATAGCCCAACGCCCTAACTTACATCGCTACAAAAAATCCTACAGAGAATTTGGCAACGTAATCGAAAAATTAAATTAAATTATCCCTACCGTAGTCAAGGTCTCGTCTTATCACAAAGAAGATTACACAGTTATACAGAATGGGAACAGAAGGTCGCGCGAAGGTGTACAGCGAGTGGAAACACACGCACATATAGACACGCTTTACACTTAACGAGTTCAAACGCACTTGTGAAGTTGTGACTGGCATTTATTTGAAATCTCGGTACGTATAGTTAAACCAGAAAAGGTATGCGCTTCGGTAATCTTCGTGGTTCCGAATTATTACAAACATTGTGAACAGTTTTGTACTCCCATGCTTTGCCCTTCTTTCTCTTGGATTCCCCACTCTAATCGCTTCATAAAGCTTTTTAATTCAATTTTGTACACGGTCAAAACGGTACGGATAAGCAGATTTTTTTTTTAAATTGCCGATGAAAAAATTCTATGTTGTACTGAACACGTGGCAACCTTTTGTGCGTCGATGTCGATAAGGGGCAATTTTACCCTACACTTTCATCATCATCATTTCAGCCGAAAGACGTCTGCCTCCCCCAAGTATTGCCACATGACCGGTCCCGTGCGTCCCGCATCCAGCGGATCCCTGCAACCTTTACCAGATCGTCAATCCACCTAGTGGGAGGAGTTCGCGGTCGCCACAGAACTTTCCGGCCCCATCGGCCATCCGTTCTGCGAGCAATATGCCCTGCCCACTGCCACTTAAGTTTGGCTATTCTTCTTCCCTACAATTTACTAAATAAAAACCTAAAAAACCCGTTATATTTCCATGAATATTGGTAACCGCTGCTAGCCTTAATACTGCTCGTGTTCATTAGAAGCGGTGCCTCTCGTGGTTCAGTGGCTTGTAAAGTGTTCCTAACTAATAAGAAAAGTAGCTGCTATCAATTTATATTGCACACCATCACTGCCTACCTACTTACCTATGTATGCGAAACTTTGTAAGACGAAAATTTGAGTACTTAAGTATATTTAAGTAATATGGAAAAGTAAACTTTGGAAAGGCATATTTAAGTCATTTAAAATTCTGTTTCTTGAAGTAAGCCCAGCTAGGAGAATTCATAACTTTGGATATTATGTTATTTTATACGTCAAACTATCAGTCATAAAAACGATTTTATGAAATGTAATTAAACTGTCAGAGGTCCATCGACGGCACAAACAATTTGTCACAAACTACACGAAAAAAAAATTAAACTTTATACGGTTATATTTAACGGTATAGTAAAAATTATAACTACGTCTTCACAGTCTTAATGTCATATCATACATTTACCATGCACTCCGCCATCTGACAGCTTCCCCTTTCACACTCGCTCTCACTCACTGAGCACTGTCATCTCCACATAGTATTATAAAAAACACTTTTTTAGAACTCACCAAACTAACCCAATACCTTGGTAACCAAATAGTACTATACACAGTTCATCATCTGCCTAGCCTTTCCTCAACTATGTTAGGGTCGGCTTCCAGTCCGAACCGAATGCACACCAGATAACCGGATGCAGCTGAGTACCAGTATTTTACATGGAGCGACTGCCTATATGACCTCCACAACCCAGTTAGTACTGGGTAATACGATACCCCTTGGTAATAGTTGTTGTCAGACCTTCGGACCACTGACAACCTGTAACGACTGTCAAAGATCTACAAATGACAGCCGGGACGAAGGGCTTAACTAGCTTTCATATCATACACTCCGCCATCTAATAACTTCCTCTTTCAAACTCACTCTCACTCACTCACTACTGTCACCCCCACTTATTATTATAAAAAAACACATTTTTAGGACTCATCAAACTAACTGAATAGATACACGCGTATAGAAGATAAATAGTGCCAAGTAATAAGGTATTAATAATCCATTACTCGTAGATAATGCGATATTAATACCGACAGGGGCTCGATGCCTGCATAATAAGTTCCAACTTGCTTATTAAGAAGCCCCGACTTGGCTCACGGCCTAAGGGTTTTTAATCTCTTGCGATTTGAGATAAAAATCGGTGTCAGGCCACTTTTTGTGTAGTTTAAAGAGCTAATTGATTGAGTTAACTGGATGAGCTGTCCTTTTTCAGCTGATTACGATATTACTGTTATCAGCAAAATGTCTACTGAGGAATAAAATTTTAAAGGAAAACGAGGAAGGAGGAGTTTGTGGCTAAATTTAATAAAAACAGCCGCTCTGGTCGATCTTCAGGTTTATCCTGTCTTGCCTAGGTTGGTCCGTGGATGGGTGACCACCCATTACATACCGAGTTCCCTCCGTGCCTCGGGAAGCTCGTTAAGCCGTGGTCTATTCGGTATTTGCCGACTTTCGCTCTTTGCCGATCTTTCGGCTGTCATTTGTAGATCTTTGACAGTCGTTACAGATAGTCAGTGGCCTGAAACTCTGACAACCAGTCTTACCAGGGGGGATGGGATTAGTAGTAAAAAACATTTTTTTAGATTTGGAGAAATTTGAGTTTGTGGTAACTACATAGTTACCACAAACTCAAATGATTTTAAACCATAAAATGTTGATGGTTCATTTCAAAATCGAATGAGAAAATTTGACAGTTTAGTATAGTTTCTAGTAACTTGATGCGCTAGCGACTGTGCTGCCGAGTTTACTTACAGTCTACCACTTTTCACCCTTATGGCCCTAACTAATAAGATAGCAAATTGGTCGACCGTCAGTGATTCGATAGCATCTATATTAAACCCTACAGAATTAACAAATGAGTCCGCCCTTTATAAAATTAAACAAAATAAATCGTCCAATTCTAGTCCCAATTATTGGCATTTAATCTTTTCCTCAACTCCTTCAGAATTTATTCGAAATACCTAACGTACATAAGTAGAAAATTTCTATACATACATTATACGATTCCCTTTTGCAAATCACCATGAAATAGTCCTCGAATTTATTCGGAGCCGCCATCCATTGGGACACTGAGGACCTTTAGATCGCTCTGTTTTTACGAAAACCTACCAAGTGCGAGTCGGACTCGCAGCCGAAGGGATCCGTAATCATCGTGGAATATTTAACACTAAAAACGCCGAAATCGCACGTTTCGTGTATGGGAACCGTGTTTAATTTTAGTGCTTGTTGTTAAAGCCGCTATAATAATGCACACTTTGTGTAAATTTCAAGTGTCGTACTACAGTTTAATAGATACAGCCCTGTGACAGACGAACAGACAGCGGAACTTTAGTTAGAGTGTCCTGTTTGCACTCATTGTGGTCATTCACACAGCGCTATTCTGCACGATATAACTCGTATACGGCTAAAAGTTGGGAGAATACGAAAATAACCTAATGTTCATATTGTTGAACTGCCATGTCATCCCAAAATTATAACAAAACTAGCTAATGCCCGTGGCTTCGCCCACGTGGAGTTCAGTAACTGTCCCACGGAAACGTATAAAAAAATTGTCTATGTTTAAATTCAGGTTATAAACTATTTATGTGAAAAATTTCATTCAAACAAAATTTGGCCGTAGATTTTTACGTGAAAGATTCAAGATTCAAGATTCTTTATTTTGCATGAAATATGGTACATGATGGTCTTATAAAATAAAAGGTTTCACACATTTCACTGACTTCCTTCAACATGCAAACATAAAATTAAAATACCTAACACAATGTACTCTAAAAAGGTAACAAACATCCATCCATTCTCACAACCTTTCACATTAATAAAATAGTTAGTATTAGTAAGTTAGTTAAAAATAGTACTAGCCTGTGGTGTGATCGTCAGACTGCCAAATCATAAGTCTTGAGTTCGAACCCAAGGCACGCACCTCTGCTTTTTCGGATTCATCTGCGTATTGTATAATTATCACTTGCTTCGGTGAAGGAAAACATCGTGAGGAAACCAGCATGCCTAAGAGATATTTGTTGATGACATGTAAAGTCAACTCAGAGGCCCATGGGCGGCATAAAAACCCTGACACCAGGTTAGGCACTAACCACACGACACAGAAAGAAGTGGGTTAGTAATTAGCATTATTATAGTATAGTAAGCTAAGATAACGTATGATCAAGGCCGTGTGAACGGGTCTTTCGGGTACGGAACCCTAATAATAAGGCAGAACAGATTGTACCATCCCAAGATACCTATAACCCGAACCATTTTTTATTCGCAATTACCTGCTTACTTGATGACCCTCATAAAATATAGGGCGGCACACAATTTTAAATGTGAAAGTGATATGTTTATTTCTTTAGTCGTTGTTTTAGTTTTTATTAGGTCGTGACTTAATATAGGAGGTTTATTTTTATTAAGGTAACCTCTTTATGTCTTTTTGTGGTTTAAAGCGAAAATAAAGATATGAATAAAAGATAATAAAATAGTAAGGATAAGTAAAAGATTTTTTTTTATTTATTTAGAAGGCTTTATCGCTGAGCGATAACATCGCCCTTTATGATCAACAGTAAGACTAAAACTAACAATATTATTAATTATTTTAAAACAAAAGTTGCTAATTTGTATAAAATAACTTATTCCGATAAAAGACGGGCCAGGTGTGCATTCCACTCTCCAACATGATAAATTTTAGTTGATCCGAGCAAACTATATCTAATGGCGTCGTTCCGTACACATTCTATCAAAACATGTTGAATATCTACGACAATTTATTAAAAAAACCTTTGGGGATTACATTCGTGATGTTATGAACAAGTGTAATCAGCATTCCTTTTTTAAATTTGATCCTTAGAATCTGCTATAATGACCTTCAGATCCTCCTCATCATCATTCAACAAATAAAACTGATTGCCAATACCCTACGGTAAAATCAGTCGTCATACTTTTATCATAGGCATGAAAATATTCGGGAAAAATACTAGAACATAACAATACAACTAGATTGTAGTCCCAACTGAATTTATTACGATTCAATCACTCACAGAATTTCGCATCTCATTCACAATCGTTATTGTCAAATATTGACACTGCTCGCGAAATTACGACATACAAATGGCATCAAAAAGTAATAAATATTAAAATAAAATAAAAACTTACCCTAGAGAAATAACATTCGTTCGAGAT
Organism: Noctua janthe; assembly: GCA_910589295.1. NCBI lineage: Eukaryota > Metazoa > Arthropoda > Insecta > Lepidoptera > Noctuidae > Noctua > Noctua janthe. The sequence continues at coordinate 14,452,238 of OU342573.1, forward strand.
CGAACGAATATTTGAACGAATGAACGAAATAATGGGAATCGATCAGATGTCGACGTGGTTGTCTAATTTAGGCAGATTGAAGGGTAGTCGGATAATTTATTATTTAAAAGTGGAATGCCCGATGTGCGGGGTAGGCAGTAATTATTGGAATGCAAATGAAGAGCCTTCTAATTAGTGTTTTGTAATTAATTTTGTAGTGTTCTAAAGTTTCAATAGGCCTTCATGAAATCATGAGCAAATTATTTTAAAGGAAAGATGTGAGTTTACTTTTATATCACTGATAGTCAAAAAAGTACTTTTTTAAGTCCCATGTTGGTAGATGCCATGGTCTTCGCATATATATATGAAGGTATAGAGGTATGAAGAAGAGGGTTTAAAGTTCTTCATCCCCCATAGAAAAAGGAGGATCCTACGACCAGACGGGTGTTGTGCCTGGTGGGCTACCGCCCGATAGTTTTTTTTGACAGAATGGCATCTCGCATTTCAACCTAGGAGTTTGTCGACTGCTTAACCGGACTATCAAGGACTATCCTGTGAGTGCCTTGAGTGTAAGGCCTCCAGCCAGGGCAAAAAACTTACAAACTAAGCGACTACACCCTAAGGGTACCCCCTGAGGGGTACGAGCCTCGGCTAAGGGCGTCGCTGGGGGGGACAGGCTGGATCTGAGTGACTGCGGGTTTCTTTTACATATAGTCTTAAGTCGCGGATAATTTTAACTGCGCGATTTAGAATTTTGATGTTGGTTCTTCATTTGAGTCATAGATGGCGCTGTAGTACTTTTTCTACTATGTTGCATTAGTACTTTTTGTAGTGTCGCTACAATTCAAATACGCCATGTTACACACAAGAGCTAAACAGTTAATTGCTAGCTTCACAGATTACAAACATTTGTCTGCCCAACAACGTTACTAACGCAATGAAAGTTGGTAAACTATCAAAATGAAAGTTGTATCAACAGGGTTATGCAATTACTCCGCGAGCTTTCAGCAAATGATTTGACTGGTTCACTAACGTTTCAGCTAAACTCCGTTAACAAATTTTCAGTTTAGAACCAACGTTTCATTATAAATACTATTAATTCCACAAACAACAGAACTTATTCTGCAAATGATTAATTTTATAAACACTCGTCAACAAATGATTCGCAGGATATTTAATTATTTATACATATTTGGATTATTTTGGCAAAATCACTTTTTTATACAAAATATCGTTTTATAATTTTCTGAACCGATCACAACGTGAGGGTACGTATTAGAATATCTAAAACGAAAATTATAAAATGAATGATATATGAATGAATATTCTTGAATATTATTTTCGTTTATTCGTTTTGACTTGTCATACATTTATCATTCTCCTGCCCTTATCCCAATTCATTTGTGGTCGGCGCAGCCAGTCTTCTTCTTCCATACGTTTCTGTTACTCGTCATCTCAGCAGTCACCTCCTTTCTAGCCATATCATCCTTCAAATAGTCCATCCATCGTTTCTTTGATCTTCTTTTACTCTTATAGCCATCCACATTCATGACACACATTATAATATTCAAAAGCAGGTAAATAGCTTGCGAGAAGCAAAGCTCAGTTGGGCTGTTTTATTAGGTTCGTTTTTGAATGTACATAATTTCATCGTATCGGTTATTAATCCATGTTCACACCAGAGTATGGCTCCTGAACAAAAGCCGACTTCATAAGAGAAATCGATTGGTTTTAGATGAAAGAAAATTTTCTTGACGAGCGTTATTAGATTTATGAATAAGTTTTCGGCCTTTGGTGTATGCTGAGTATTTTGCTTTTTTATGTTTTCCTACGTTTTTATGAATATTGGATGTTTTTTTAATAGATTCTTAGTAAAATATTGCGTACTAGCTTTTTCCCGCGGAATCGCTGGCGTTAATTTAGAATTTGACAATTAAACTCTTATCACACAACTGAAGTTTCCATAATAATATTATGATTCAATCATGATTCGAAAGACCCGTGGCGCCATCTATTATCATAAAAAAGTTATTGTTGTTTTCCTCGGGTGCATTACTTTTTTCGGGATAAAAGGTATCCTATGTCCGTGTCTGTACACCTGACAACGTTTATGCAAAATTTCAGGATGATCAGTGGTTTAGGCGTGTAAAGGTAAGAAACGAACAAACGAGAAACACACTTACTTTCGCATTTATATTAATATAGTAAGTATAAGGATTTACATAACGCCGCTAATTATCATGGAAAACTCGTGCTGATGTTGTCCCTAGCAACCATTGTGTTCAATAATACACCCGAAGAAGAATCTGCATTTGCCTTGTGATTTTAATCAGACAAAACTGTCGACTATAGTCAGACTGATGACTGTACCCTTTAGGATTTCCAAATAATAAAAGATGGCGGAATGCGGAGGACAGGGTGTTGTAGCGAAGGTAGAAGCCTAGCCTATGCTGGCTTGATAAATTGATTTAAAGTGGGCAACTCCAAACAATCTAGAACAAAACTAAAACAAAGGATAATGGGCAAAAATGTATGGGCGGCACACCCACGTCCGCCACAGCTTAGACTACTTTTGTTTGGAAGTTCAAGTGTTTTTGCCATTTCTATTATTGGAATCAAATATAACAGCTCACAACTTAAGACCAATTAATGTTTATGGTAATATTTATCCGTGGTGCTAGGCAACTGGGCTTATCCCTCGTAAACGTCCCTTTGTGCCTATTGGCCTTCTTTTGTTCTGTCTCCTGCTGAGATGGAGGGAAGTGAAAATTATGTTTTTCCTACTCCTCCGCTATTATTTTCTGATTCATTTCGTTCCGTAATCCAAGACAGATAAATTGTTTCTCTGGGACTTCGTCGAGCTTCATTGTCTCGGCGCTTTTATGGTGTTCGCCACTGTTGATTCTGGGTTTCAGGAGTTGCTTTGGTTTGGGAATAGTGTGGCGGGCTTGTCCCAAAAAAATAAGTCCGACCAAGTGCGAGTTGTGACCAACTTGTAGGTTTGTTGTTATTAAACTACATATTTACGGTTTTCAGAATTTTTTCTTAACATGTACTGCAAGACATTGCTTCTTGCCAAATTTCATGATTCTAGGTCAACGGGAAGTACCCTATAGGTTTTGATTCCCTTGTGAAATCGCAAAATATGTGACAAAAGCGGTCATATCTTTTGATCGCGTTGACTTACAAGTTTGATTTTTTCACTGCTCCAAGGGGTAGCAAATTGCAGGGCACGCCACCATAGTGGCGATAAGTCCCCTCTTTGAGGAGTGGCTAGAGAGGCGCCACGGCGCCCTCACCTACCGCCTGACGCAGGTCCTCACCGGACACGGTTGTTTCGGGAGGTTCCTGCACCGAATCGGGCGGGAGGAAACGCCCGTGTGTTTCCACTGCGAGGATCGTCCGGAGGACACGGTGGAGCACACCGTGGAGGTCTGCCCCGCTTGGGCGGAGCACCGCCGTGTCCTCGTAGCGGCGACTGGCGGCGGCGATCTCTCGCGTCCGGCCTTGGTTCAAGCCATGGTCCGGAGCGAGAGGGAATGGGAAGCCGTCACCTCCTTCTGCGAAGCAGTCATGCTAGTGAAGGAGGTGGCGGGACGTGAGAGGGAAAGAACCTCACGTCCCAGCCGCCGCGGGAGACGCCCTGGGCGTCGGGGGTCACGTGGTGGCTCCCGGCCACCGTAGGCGCGGGCCTGTGGACGGCGAGTTATGGGCTAGCTCGCCGTCCGGCCGTCTTATGACGACAGGCCGTGTCGACGGCGCGTTCGTGTTCCACGCGCGCCTCAAAGAGATGTCAGCAACCACGTAGGGGTCCTTATGGGCCGATGCCTGCCAGGGCTGCGGGACTGTTCGAAAGAAATACCGTGGCCCTGGAACACAAAGGGCAAAGAAGGAACATGGATGGGTTTTAGTCAGTACAAGTCTGACACTCCCTTCCGCTCCGCCCAGAGTGGGGAGGGTCATTTGATGATTTCCCATCCGAAAAAAAAAAAAAAAAATAATAGGGGTAGCAAATTTGAGTATTTGATATTAATTTCAGCTTGATACCTCCACGCGTTCTTGAAAAAAAGGAAAGGACAAAAAAAGTGATCCTATAAGGGTTCCGTTTTGGACAACTGAGGTACGGAACCTTAAAAAAATGCCCCAAACAATGAGAACAACTTTATTCTACCCCCTACATACAAGCATTTGACGCCACCGACAACTTTTTATCAAGCAAAATGCACTTTTCTCAATTCCGCACCATCAAAGACATTGTAGCTCCCAGTTATAAAGCATCATTAAAGCAAGTTTAGCTGTTAACAGTTAAAAGTAAACAAGACAGTTGATTACGACTGTTCGCGGCTTCAAATGATCAAAGTTGTGAATAAGTTGAAAAGTCGAGACTTTTCTGCGGTTCATTTCGATGTTTTGTTGTGTATATTTTTTTTGTAAATTGTAATTTTTGTGTATTCGTATGGATATTATTTTGTGGGACGAGCGATTTTCTTTTTAGTGAGATGACCCACATAAGCAAACCAATTCCGTAACACATTTTCAATCACATACAATCCAAAAGAATTTGAAGAAAATCTATTGCTTCATTTTATCTTTACGAAGAGACTCATTATTTTTTGTTTTTCATTTATGTTTTAAGAATTCATCTGCCCGATAACATAAATCACGAATTTAAATGAATTGGCAAAAATAAGGATAAGGAGGTAATTCTCCTTTATCGTAAACACGTTTCACAAACAAAGGATATCACTAATGCAAAGGTCGCAAATAATTGTAAACACTCATGTGTTTATTCTCAGACTGCCTCGTTGCGTGTTGGTCTAGTGGTCGCAAGCGCGACTACTGGGCAAGAGGTCCTGAGTTGGATTCCCGGGTTTGGCAAAGTATTATTGGTCTATTACATCAGGAATTTCTCAGTAGCAGCGACGGAGTCTGGATCTGTGCCCGGTTAATGGCAAAAGGCTCGCTTGCCCGGTTGATGGCAAAATGCTCGCTTGCCCTGTTACAAGGGACTTTAACAATGTAATGTGTACACCTCTGCCTAACTCATCGGGAATAACAGGCGTGATTTTATGTATGATGTATGTATGTTTTATCATTAGTTTGGCTTAATTAAAATTATTGCCCTCCTAGGATAACTGGCTTGTCCTGTAGCTTCACAAAGACGAAACTGTAATAATTTGTTTTGGTCATTCAATCGGTCTCATTGGCTGGAAGGTCACTAATGCCCATTCACCTGCACTCTTGATGATCTTAATAATGCCTCTGACATCTCAGCCTCACCTAACCAAAACCCAGATACAAAGACCCAGGTACCCTAACAGTATCTTTAGTAAAAGCGTCAACACGAAAAGAAGTAGAAGGTCATACAAATATTTTTCTAAACACGTATTTTTGTGAGGTTCCAAACAAAAGAAAAATGGAACCTCTAGTAAACGGGATTGCATTTAACGTGCTGAACTCGCTCTTGTGCACAGACTAGTGTCAGACCGAAGCTTCGGCTTCGGCTCTTTCGGCCGTAAAAATAACCTTCGGCCAAAACGAAGGTTTCTAGCAGGCGCCGAACTTGCACGAACTTCTACGAATGCGCGAGATCGTAATGGCAGAGGTGATGCGCGCTCGCCAGGTAATCGTATCAAACATATCGTAACATTAATATTTTTGACCATTTGCAAGGTAATTTTATTCATCTCCCTAGAAGTGAATTTCTAAGGGTTAAATCATCGGCTTCGGCCAAAGTTTATAAATAAAATAAATAAATAAAAATAGCCTTTATTTACTCTAACCTTCGTATACACAATATAATAATTTTGAAAAATAGATATAAACTACACTTATTGTTTTCTACATCTAAACTTAAATTATAACATAACTAACCTTAGATTATACATATTTCATTTATTTCTCAACTACGAGTACCATGTCAGGCTGTCTTGCGACATAGGCCTCCTCAAGTTCCCTCCACATTTGTCGATCCCTCGCTATATTCCTCCATCCATTAGGCAGATCATCCTCCCATCTTTTTATCTGCCTTCCTCTGCGTCTTTTTCCGTCCCTTGGGTACCATTCAGTAAAGGCCAAAGTTTATAGCGATAATCAATTAAACGGCTTCGGCTTCGCCTTCGGCCAGTAACCGACCTTCGGTCCGACACTAGCACAGACACAAGTACACAACCTTACTTTTCCTCAAGCCCTGATTACCATTCAAATATCACCCCGATATCAACAACAAGCCTCCAACGATACTTATCGATACCAAACGGTACCAAACATCACTTATTGGTACCAAACGGTAATTTTGAGTAGAGACGAGACGATACTATTACTCAATACCGTATCGAATAAAAAATACTTACGTTCCATTTTCATTTTCTAGCTGTTCAACAACTGTTGTCTAAATAATTAATGTTTTTCAAAACAGATTCATAGTTGCATACCGGGCATCGATACGAGTACCAATGACTGATATCTACTTGTCCCTGGCAGGACCATCTTTCCCATTGGGCACTCTGGCCCAGGGCCCCACAATCCAAGGGGGCCTCAAGTTCCTATAAGTGTCAAAGCTATTGGCTGTCAAATGAAACTTTACTTATTCCAGGCTGAATACTGAAATTTGCGAGCTCGCTTCGCTCGCTTTTACAACGCTCGCATTAAAATATCTAAAATGAAAATGATAAACAAAAGAACAGTGCTCTCTGAGGTGTATGCTATACGTTACGCTAATGCTATAAATTGAGACGCCATGTACCTTGTACATGTACCTTTGCTTCAAGTTCCATATTTTTAACTAATTTCCTTATAGTATCAATTTGTTTTGCAAGGATTTAATAAATGGGCCCTCGGTGAAGATGCATATGATTTTACTTACTACTCATATTTCCGTATGAACTTGTCTTGAGTAAGAAAGCAAAAAAAATTGAGCTCGCTTCGCTCGCTCTTGCATCCTACAAGGGGCCCCGTTACTGTTAAGTGTCCAGGGTCCTCAATTGGTTAAAAACGGCCCTGGTTCCTGGGGTACAAAGTATCGATACCAAAAGTGCCTGTTATCGAAAGAAAAGTATTGAGTAAGTACTTGTATGTACTAGTATCGTCTCATCCCTACCTTGAAGTATCAAAAGAAACGAGAAAGTAAACCATGCATACGATACAATAGTATCTACGTTTCATATTAAAATTCATGAAGAGATTTGCGCGAGAACAACAACAAGCCACGAATATAACTTCGCTAATCTTTTTCCTGTTTCAGGGTAGGCAGGGCTCTGTTGTTATTCTAAGTTTGATAAAATATCGATCAGAGTATCATGTTTTGCATGAGAAAATAATGCCGTGTCCAAAGGATGCTTCAATTTTCAACAGATAAATAGGAAGAAGTTTTCGAAGATTTTTTTACATGAGGCCCTGGATTTGATCCCGGGTCGGGCAAATTGTTATTGGATTTTTCTATCAGGAATTTCTCAGTAGCAGCCAAGGAGCCTGGAATTATGCCCGGTTGATGGCAAAAGGCTCGCCCCCTATTACATGGGACTTAAACATAACTGGCGAAATGTGAGTGTACTATTAGGTACACCTCTGCTTAATCATTCGGGGATTTCAGGCGTGATGTTATGTATGTCTGATTCCAAAAAATCTTCAATCTCGTATCTTTGTGACCCACTTATGTCCTAAATCTTATTTTGGTAGCTGCCCCAAAAACTGGCCTAGCGACAAATGGTCGTGTTACATCAATATCCTAACACGTAGTGCCAATTCCCCCTCAGTTGACTTACTCGCCTCATTTCCTTAAGGAAGGGAGGACATCCGACTATTGTTCAGCTACCCTTCGTAGTACTCTGACGATTTGCTATAAGTCTTATTGATTGGCTTTTTTGTGAAGATTTTATTTTACAAGAGAATGGTGGACGCCATTGTTGAGAGATTTTTTGAAAAGTGACTTTTTCTTTTCGTTTTCCTTGACTTCTAACAAGAGCCTTATAGTCCCTTAAGATAGACAATGGACGTCAATGGTTCAGTCCTATTAGATAGGCTGTAGTTTCCGTATTTATTGTGTACGAGTATATAGGAAAGACTCATTTAGCTAATAGGGACAAGCCTATATGCCAGGCACAAGTCGAGGCTGTAGGCTGCTTTCAGGTCTTATTCTTCATTCATTGTGGCTAAATAATAACAGCCGTCGGATCAATCTTCAGGTTAAGCCTCGCTCCTTGGTTGATCTGTGGATGGGTGACCACCCTTTACATACCGAGTTTCCTCCGAGCCTCGGAAAGCAAGTTAAGCCTTTGGTCCCTGCTGTCATTTGTAGATCTTCAAAAGTCGTTACAGGGAGTCAGTAGCCCGAAAATCTGGCGACCAGTGTTACCAAGGGGTGTCGCATCATCCAGTACTAACTGGGTTGTGAAGGCCAGATAGGCGGATGGTGATGACGTTTGTTTTTCTATACTCATTGAGAATATTTTTTGTCGTGTTTTATATTTATTTTTACTATCCTCACTGGGCTCGCTTGGTGGATGGCGCCCCTCTCCATCTCTCATCTTGTGTCCCAGCAGTGGGGACGTAATAAGGCTGATTATGCTAATATTTTCACAACCTTGAAACAAATCGAATTTATTCAAAAGATAAAAAGGCGACTGGCAGAAACAAAAAACGATATCAAAACGGCTATTAAAAACAAAATTTTCGAGAAGCAATACATTGAGTTCTTATCCTTATTTGTGCTATAAATGATCGTAAGTTTGGGCCCGAAGGACTCGTTAGAGCAATTTGTTTAAACATGTTCCTTACAAGAGTTCGGGAACGGGGCCCAACGGGGCTGCTATTTGGGACATTAAAATTACTTATCTTTCAGCTTAGTCCCTGGGGTAGGGAGTCAGAGATCTTTTAATGGCTTAGTTCTCAGATTTGCTTACTAAGTAGGTCATTAGTATTAGTGTGACACTTTATGTAACTTAAGCCTTTTCGCTACGTATTTTTTTGTTTTTGTGCCCAAGATAAGAATGGCCTATAATGTTTCTTGAAAAACTTTGAGGACTCTATTATAATTAGAAAATTGGATATTTACCATGTTTATTGTTTTCTTTGAGTTCCCGATATTTCGGCGCTGTTGCAAGCACCATGATCACGGATAAACTGAAGTTATTGTGGGTGGGTGTTTATGAGCAGACAAATCGGTCTACCCTCTTTCCTGTTCGTATCCCGTTTTCTAGTTATAATAATGTTAGAGACCATGATAGTTTAAAATTTTGAGGACTCTTTTCAGATACTTTTAGGTAATTTCATACTTAGTGAAATAATTGTATGAGTTTAGCGTCACGATGAATTTCTTGAAGGGTAACCAGAAAGCTCAAACAAAGTGGAAAACAATATAGAAAAGTTAAATGCAACACCTTATGTCGATACAATCAGCTACCTAAAAACTAAATTCATCATATTATTTTTTGTTCTGGATATACGAAACGCTTTGGACCAGCCAATCTAGGACCTCTGTGCAGCATTGTCACATAACTCTACAGTTCTATCATCATACATCATCATTATCTTGCCACATATCTCTATAGATACATAATGGGTGCAAAAGTAACCTTAACCAAGCCGAAAGGCACTTACTCTCCGGGTCATTGAACTTTTTTTTTTCTGGACTATACCTAACACCTTCTAGTCACGGAGATATTGGGGGTCAAAGTTCCAACTTTTTCACAAGTTTTTATTGTTATAACTTTACTTTAAATACCTTCACGACCCCCACACTATCCAATGCATCCATCAGCACAATGTTTTGAGTCCTAACGGAAAACGTGATTTTTCACGACAAAAAAAAAGTCATTTTCCGGCAATCATTTTTGCGTAGCGTTACTTAATTTGATGTAAAGAATGCTCGGTAGACGGCTTCGTGAAGGGTCCGTTAACACCTTGTATACTTAAAAAAAAAACATTGTTTATGTTTTTTTTAGCCGTGCTCTCAAACTAGATCTCGTATGAATGGCGGCTGCGGCTTCAGGTTACACAAACTAGTCGAGCATTGCTTTGACTTGACAGCGGTGAATGGACCGACAGTTGACTGTCTCTAATGTGCGTTTTTGAGATGTGTAGTATTATATCAAGACAACTTATGTTTTTAAATATCTCTACGCCAACCGCAAATGTCCCCGCACAGGTTTCTTTTTTGTAAAAATTGTAATTGAAAAACCTCTTACAAGTAGCTTCTTATCTACACTTACTACTACTACACGTACATGTACAGTCGCAGACTTTAATTGATGAGCCACTTGCCCCTATTCGTATTTTGGCCGTGTAATGCAAAACGGGTTTAGTCGGTTATATTCGTACATAGTACAGATTGATTACTCAAAGTCCACCAATTGCAGGTGTAGCAACCGTAACCTAGCGACAATTGTTTTAGCGTAGCCATGGTAACGTTGACGTACGGAGAAATTATGATTGGTAATTTCGACATCGGGAAAATTTGATGATTACTTGTTGGTAACATAACATAACATCATCATCATCATTTCAGCCGAAAGACGTCCACTGCTGGACATCGGCCTCCCCCAAGTGTCGCCACATTGACCGATCCCGTGCGTCTCGCATCCAGCGGATCCCCGCAACCTTTACCAGGTCATCGGTCCACCTAGTGGGGGGCCTTCCAACGCAACGTCTTCCAGTTCGCGGTCGCCAGTCCAGAACTTTCCGGCCCCACCGGCCATCCGTTCTGCGAGCAATATGCCCTGCCCACTGCCACTTAAGTTTGGCTATTCTTCGGGCTACGTCGGAAACCTTGGCATAACATAACATGAAAACATAATATCATGCCTGTAATCCCCGAAGAGTAAATAAATTGTGCTAAACTAAAAAAATAGCTAACCTTTGAAAAATAGTTTTATTTCGTTTATCAATTAATTAATTAGGTTTCCAGAAATAACGAGTATTTAATGAGATCTAATTCAAAGGAGGTCAGTATCAAATTAGATTGGATAAACGTATGCAACATTGTATGGATTTGTAATTGACAACTTATTAGTCAATCTGCAACCTCTACGGATAAGACTATTTCCGATTATTAGTAATTTGTCATCTTGTTTCCGAGCATGCGGTTTGAGTTCGTGTTTAATCGTGTAACCTCGTGAATGTATAAAACTACAAAATTGAAAAGTTTGAAAGTGGCTTATCAATTATCGTCCGTGACTGTACACGTACTTCTACTATAACTTTTGTACACGCCAGCACCGATACATGACAAATGCCTAGTGTGGCGCAACGTTCATAAAAAACTTACAATACATCGACAGAAATAAAAGTGTAACTCCAACCGCTATGACCATAGGTGGACAATGTGGAATAGTCTAGGTGCCCTTAAAATCGTTGCTTAAATGGATTACCTACCTCTAAAATTCAACTATTACCTTAGTGAAAGTTCTTTCAATTCCCCCCCACCCCCAGAAAGTATAAAGGTAAGATAAAATCCAGATTATACGCATCTCCTATAACAGGACGCTAAAACGGCCTCTATCATAAATTATCACTAAAATGGGTACACAATGGAACATTGATAAACCCACGCTGCCATACCTTGGAGGGAGGCCAAGAAAAGTTTAGGAATATGAGATAGCTGCCAACGAGCTCTTTCTACGAATAATTTTATGATACGCACGGAATAAGTAACTGCATGCAAGTTGGGAATGCATTTAAACAAAAGACTATTGCGATATGTATTTAAAAATAATAAATATCTTTATTTCCCAAAAATATAGATATTATTTTACTTTAAGTTTAAAATTTTGAATTAATGGTAAATAATAACAGCCGCTCGGGTCGATCTTTAGATTAAGCCGTGCTTGCTTATTTTGATCTGTGGATGGGTGACCACTCATTACATACCGAATTTCCTCCGTACCACGGAAAGCACGTTAAGCCGTTGGACCCGGGTGTCATTTGTAGATCTTTGACAGACGTAAGGTAGTCAGTGGCCCAAGAAGTCTGACAACCAGGGGTATCGTGTTACTCAGTACTACCTGGGTTGTGGAGGTCAGATACACAGTCGCTCCATTTAAAAATACTTGTATTCAGCTGCATCCGGTGAGACTGGAAGCCGACCCCAACATAGTTAGTAAAAGGCTAGTTATATTTACTGCGATATTTATTTAGGCTGCGAGTAAACCTAGGTTAAAATTGTCTTTAAAAAGACTAGTTCTGAAAGCCTAAAAAAAGTGTTTTTTTCTTCAGCGATTACGGTGGTGGTCTAGTCACAGGGTAAAGGACTGACAATATGAGCTACTGAAAGTTAAAGTCGTAGAAATGAGAAACATAGAACTCCACACGGTCGAGGAAGTCTGAATAAGAACTGCTTCATACGTAGCTGAAATAACGTTATTATTTATTCGCCTCTCTCTGTCCCGATGCGAAAACGACAAAACATTATAAAAGAAAAAAAACTCTTCAAAAATACCATCTCATTTTAAATCTGCATTTCGTATTTAGAATACAATTCGCCATTTTTTTTTTCCTCAACAACAAAAACAAAGTTGGCTAACAAAAAAAGGTTGTATTATTTAAAAAAAGACGGTGTATTCTTCAAAAGATTCTCGAACCTTCGTTTGCAGAAACATCGTGAACTAGACTAGGGACGTTACGTGAGCATCATCGCAGTGCCTCTTTTGTGTTAGGGGCCTATTCACTGCAAACGTGTGTTTTTACCCAACGTCTAGGTAGGTAGATAAGGTAGATGTGTGCTTACAGGCAGTCTAAAGGTCGAGACATGTTTAAAGACTGTCAAAATGGAGAAAATAGATGGTCCTGATACTGTTTCTTGAAGTGTATAATGTTTATACGTTTTGCAAAAAAAGCTTCTGGAAAGATTTTAATCGGTTTATCGTGCCTTTATTTTTTTTTATTGATTTATTTTTTTTTTTGTTGTTAATGGGTATTATGCCTAAACTAAAACACAATTTATTTTTATTTTTTTATTTCCAAATTTTGTATGAAGAACTTTATAGTCATTTTGTTCCACACTGAGTATTTATTAATATCATCTATAATAGGCGAGTCTATTTGGTAATATCATCATCATCATATTTCAGCCGAAAGACGTCCACTGCTGGATATAGGCCTCCCCTAAGTGTCGCCACATTGACCGGTCCCGTGCGACTCGCATCCAGCGGATCCCTGGTACCTTCACTGGGTCATCGGTCTACCTAATGGGAAGCCTTCCAACGCAACGTCTTCCGGTTCGCGGTAGCCACTCCAGAACTTTTCGGCCCCATCGGCCATCCGTTCTGCCAGCAATGTGCCCTGCCCACACTGCCACTTAAGTTTGGCTATTTTCGGGCTACGTCGGTAACCTGGGTTCTCTTACGGATGTCCTCATTTCTGATTTGATCACGCAAGGAAACTCCGAGCATAGCCCTCTCCATTGCCCTTTGGGTGATTTGGTAATAGGTTCGTCTTAAATTAAATTTAATAGTCTATACAGGGTGTAACCAGACCCTTCACATAGCCGTCAACCAAGCATTCTGTAGATCAAACTAAGTAACTTTACGCAAAAATTATTGCTGGGAATCGACTTTTTTTTTTGGAGTGAAAAATCACATTTTATGGTAGGACTCGATGAAAAGCACTCAAAGCATTGTGCTGATGGATGGATTGAATAGTGCGGGGTTCGTGGAGGTGTGTAAAGTAAAAATCTTACATTAAAAACATGTATAAAAACCAAACAACAAACAAAAAAAACAACAAAACTACAAAAAAGCTTGTGAAATAGTTGGAACTTTGACCCCCAATTCTCCGTAACTAGAAGGTCCCCAGTTATGGTCTAGAACAAAAAAATGATCGCAAAGACGGAGAGAACAAAGCCTTTCGGTTATGTTAAGGGTCTATTAACACCCTTTATATATCCAAGTCTGTGTAAAAACAACCCAGTGACAATTTTTCTCAGTACCTAATTTATTAAAGCATACGTAATTAGGTGTATTCCCGTTGACCCCACCGCCCGTAGCCCCACTGGTGGGGTCAGCGGGGATTGATTAAAATAATTAAAAATTGTTCCCGTAGGCCCCACCGTATTTTTGATTACGCTACGAACAGAGCCTGAAAGTCTGACAAACAATGTTACCCAGAAGTATCGTATTACTTCTTGCGTTTTCGTGTGGTTAGAGAGTTTTTATGCCAACCATGGGTCTCTGACTTGGCTTTACATGCCGGCAGGCATGCCCCCTGGTTTAGGGGCATTCTTCAAAGCGCAATTATTTTTAAGCGCAACTTAATTATTCCTCGAAGCGCATCCATTGCCATTATTGAGGTTACGCTTCGAGAAATAATTTAGTTGCGCTTAGTTGATTGCGCTTTGAGGAATACCCCCGGTTTGGTTTCCTGACGATGTTTTCTTTCACCAAAGCAAGTGATTATTATACATTCTCGTATAAAATTAAGTTTAAACTTATACTGTCACTTACAGGATATCTTCCGTGATTGTTCATTATTTTGAGCTCCCGACATTTCGGCAATAATGAACAATCTAAAGTATAAGTTTAGTTGTAAACCGTGAAAGCTTAAACAGTGTTTAAAATTAAGTTTATCAAGTAAAATGGGTGTCATCTCTCTTGCTGATAACATTTCCGCGATATAGACGTAGCTAGGCTCTATAGTATCAGCTGTGTAAGACAATGGCGGTAGTACACTATCTAGTTCTTGACGGTAACATCTCTTTGTGTTGTATTGATGTTGATAGTTATGTTACCGGCAAAGCGTATAAATCAGTCAGTCTATGGAATACCTAGGCATTCTATACAATGCCGAGCTCGTCTAGGCAATGTATAAAACCTTTTATCTATCGTCCGCCCGTGCGTAAGACGCCCGTTTTGTTTTATAAAGTAGTTTTTTTATTTTATTTTATTTTCTGTAATTAGTTTCAGCCCAGCTGCAATAATGTCAAAATCTAGATTTTAAAAGGCTATGTGATATGTGTGTGTGTATCTGTGTGTGACTGTTTGTGTCTTGTGTCTTTGTGTGCGTGCGTGTGTCTATGTGTCTTGTGACGTCATAATTATACATTTATTTGAGAACAAAACGCTCGGCCTTCAACGATAGAAAGTTAATCACATTCCTAAACATGATAGCGAGACCCCACAAAACCGTTACCACAGTTTATTGCAAAAATATCCTAATTGAAAATAAAAATTTGTTTATTAATTTAACAAGTAAGCAAGAGATGGGAGCCACCTTTTAAGAAAGTAAGCCCGTGTTAGGAAGCTCCGCTTTGCAATACTTAAAAATGAATTATTAACGTGTTTAATCATTTATAAATGTAGGTAATAAAGAAAAGATTATATGAAAAAAAAAAAGAGAATTCAAACTAAACAAGCAGCACTCACTCAGCCATACTAGTGTGAGAGTGACAGTGAGGGTGTGTGAATGTGAGAGTGTGTGAATGCGAGGGTGTGTGAATGTGAATAAGAATGATCAGAGTGTATGCCTGGGGACGAGATTGGTGCAAGAATTAGGTTTAACTATATTTTACACATAACATAACATCACGCCTGTAATCCCAAAGAGTAAGGCAGAAGTGTACTTAATAGTACACCCACATTTCGCCAGTTATGTTTAAGTCCCATGTAACAGAGACCGAGCCTATTGCCATCAACCGGGTACGAAAACAGACTCCGTAGCTACTACTCAGAAATTCCTGATGTAAAAACCCAATAACTTTGCCCGACCCGGGTATCGAACCCAGGACCTCATGCTCACCAGTCGTGCTTGCGAGCACTAAACCAACGAGGCAGTCAATTATTATTAAATAATCCACATTATTCCCGAAGTAACAACATTACTAGAGCAACGAATCTTCAACTCAGCATACGTCGTTATTGGATCCATCTCTAATCTATCAATTACTTTGTTAATTGACATCTGCCAGGCGTAAACTCCTGAATACAAACATATCGAGTTCCGATCGATAGTATTCACTTATTGATGTACATCCTTGTTATCAGTAATAGGGTTGTATAATTGATAAGGTTATTTGCCTGCATTTCTTATAGAGGTAGGCAGAATTGTGTATAACTATCAGAATCAGAATCAGAATCAAAATTTTATTTGCTAACTAGTTCAGAGTTCATTTATTTGTCAGACACATGAGTATGCACACACAAAAAAAAAACTTTTATTTCGGACAAGTAACATCCATAGAGGGTTAGTAAAATAAAACTTATAAACTATGTTAGTTACAACTTATCTATATATAATAAAATGGTAAACTGACTGACTGACTGACTGACTGGTCCTAGGACCAGTCAGAACAAGTTTCATGTCTCTAGAGACATGAAACTTGGAGGGGGTGTTCTTTGTGAAGAGTAAGAATCCACTAAAGGATTTTTGGGAATTACATCCGTAAAGGGGTAAAATAGGGGATGGAAGTTTATATGAAAGTCCGTCAGTTTTGAAGTTAGGATTTACAAATTTTGTGTTAAGACTGACGATTGAAAATTGAATTTATACGTATCTCAGCATTTTTGATCATTCTACCCCCGAAGGGTTAAAAAGGTGGTTGAAGGTGGAATCTAGCAACTCAATTTTGTACAACCGATTGGGCTTAAAATTTTGCACAAACCTTTGGTTCTGGTGACAAAACATTTTTATGACAGACATTCCTTAATCCTGCAGCCAGGATCGTCTCCTCAAGAGAGAACTCTTCAACGGTTAATAGCACGGACTCGAAACTTTGTATACGCGTTCAAGTTTGAAAGATAAAAATGATTTTTGCATGACCTCATCCTGCAGCCAGGATCGTTTTCTCACGAAGGAGCTCCTCAACTGTTACTAGCGTTTTTAAAAAGGTATTTTTAAGTTAAAATCACTGGTATTTCGGCTTTTGGTTGGTACAGCGTAAATCATTTTTTTTTTTTTTTTTTAACCCCACTAGGGGATAAAAGTGGGGATAAAGTTTTGTATAAATGTTTCGTTCGCTAAATTTTGTATTCAAGTAAAAATAATATAAGTACACATGTACCGTTTCTAACTTTTCATAGAACGAAGCGATTGCGATCAAATAAAAACTTTTTAATCCCGGTAGTACGTTCCCGTCGGATATTTCTCGAGATCCACGCGGGCAAAGCCGCGGGCAAAAGCTAGTTTAGACAAAAGCTTGTTGTTCGAGAGGCATCTGCGAACAATAGCCCCAAAAATCGGGGAGTCGAACTTCCCTGGTATAGTCTTCAGGATGGAGTTGGAGCTGGCCCGTACTCTGCAGAGTAACGACGCAGACTTCTTCCTAACGATCGCGCGAAAGTCGTCGACGTGTGCCTGCGCGAACATACCAGATGCACTGCAGAAACGGGACAGCCGCATGAACATCATGCAAGATGTTAAGTACATTGCAGAAAGGATTACAGTCATGTTTTACCTCTAAGGCGTACAAATATGTATTATAACAACATTTAATCAATTATTTAATTAATTATGACTATTAATTATTAAACATTTAAAATAACACTAGTACATGATATTTGACGATAGGATCATCAGCCTAGTCTTTTCCCAATTATATTGAGGTAGGCAACCAGTCTTGCGGATGCAGCTACCAGTATTTTACATGGTGCGACTGCCTATCTGACCTCCACAACCCAGTTTGTACTGGGTAAAACGATACCCTTTGGTAAGACTGGTTATCAGACCTTCATGCCACTGACTACCTGTAACGACTGTCAAAGATCTAAAAATGACAGCCGGGAAACTTGGTATGTAGTGAGTCACTCATCCACGGACCAACCTAGGCAAGCGCGGAAGATGATCGACCCGAGTGGCTGTTAGTATTTAGCCACGACCTCCTTCATCCACGAGTTTCTTCCTCTCTGTCAGAGGGAGTAGGCCATAATGCACCACGCGAGACCAGTGCTGATGGATATCACCATGGTTCCCTCACGTCATACCACCATTTTGAATGATTAAATGAAAGTAAACATAAATTGCCTGCCTGGGGTCCGAACCCACGCCCTATAACTTGAATGTCGGTACCAATACCACTGGGCTACCCTTGCCTGCCAGTTACAAAAACAGTTATAAAGACAGAGGTATTGACAGCCTCCTCCTTTTGAAATCAATACAAAATATCTTGAAATTGGCCATGAACGAAAGGAGAAACTCCTTAATAATTTATCGAAATACGGAATTTTACATAATCCCAGAGCTTTTCTGTTCAAAACGTGGAACAACTCCGAAACGAGCACAAAAAGCTTCCATTCTAAGAACACTGAATTACGTTTTCCAATAATATATTCTGATAAACGTCTTAGCGACGCTGAGTGATACTTCAGACGGTCCATTTATCAATAAAAAGTGCTGGGATTTAGTCAAACTTAAAAAGGAAGGCCCTTTAACATGATAAGAGCTGACTGGGCTATAATGGCCTTTTTGTCGGTGACCGCTACGATTAAATCGCGCAACTTTTCAGCGCAAATTGCGTTTGGTTCGGTTGTATGGGTGGATTTTTCCGGCTGAATGTGTATTGGTCGGTTTTCTGCACGTGGACGTTTACATTACTAGATTAAAGCCCACGAAATATTCATGTAAACAAACGGTGTTTACGTTCTCAAGGCCAGATAATTATCTTGTTTATAAGCGTGATTTATATTTATCATTTAAAAACATCATTATTATTTTTTTTTTTAAACATTTATTTGCTCAGTGTAGGTATCTTCTTTCATTGAATAGTTTTTAAAGATAAAGATAAAGATATATTTATTTTGTAAAACATGAGTGGTATGGTATGCACTATACAGGTCTTATAAATAAAAATAAAGTTTCTACATGTTTTACCATATAGGAACGGCGTACAAAAAAAAAAAAATGTTAGGTTAAAAAACTAGTAAGTAGTAACTTAATTTAAAAAATAGAAGGTTTTACCTTAAAATATTAAATTTACGAGAAATGGCTTATACAATAGGGTATATTAATTATTATAAAAGATATAAAATTAAAAAAAAGGCTTAGACAATAGGGTTAAAAAAATAGACGTTATTAACTAAAAATATTAAAATAAGAAATGTCGTACCTAACTTAATTGCCGATGTACCTATTGTTATTTACTCGTTTAAAAATTCTGATAAGCTGTAGTAGCATTTCGCTAAAAGAATTTTTTTAAGCTGCATTTTGTATAGTCTAGTTGGCAACTGCTTAATAAGATTAGGGATTTTATTATAGATAATTGGTGCCAAATAGAAAATACTTTTTATGCATCAGTGCTGTGCTCGGCCTAACTATTTCTAGCTTATGATTGTCACGACGACTGCGGATGGTAACTTCTGACATTTTTTTAAATAATTTTGGATTCGTTTGGACAAAATTAGCTACTTCATATACAAATAAGGAAGGCAAACTTAAAATATTATGTTTAATAAAATATGGTTTGCAGCTATCGGTAACTTTTAGACCGAACATAGCCCTAATGCACCTTTTTTGAGACTTAAATATTATGTCTTTATTTACAGAGTTTCCCCAGAATATAATGCCAAACCTTAATATGGAACCGACAATACCATGGTAGGCAGTAAGAAGCGCATCGGTGCTTATTGTCGGTGCAAGTTTGTAAAGCGCGTAAGCCGCGGAATTGATTCGTTTGTTCAATAGCTCTGTGTGTTCTTTCCAATTAAGACTTTTTATTGATATGCAGTCAAACTGACCTCTGTACGGCCGTCCAAGTGGCGAATTATAGAAAAAATATCATCACGCCGGTAATCCCTGAAGGGTTAGGCAGATTGTCATCAAACATCTGCTACTGAGAAATTCCGGATTGAAATCCCAATAACACTTTTGCCCGACCTAGAAATCGAACCAAGGATCCCATGCTCAGCAAACGCGCTTGCGACTACTAGCTAGTATAAATCATATTTGTAGTTCTTTTTAATTACTTCCTGTTAACTATTTGAACGATATGCTGTTATAAAATTTCTGACATTTCATAAGTAACAATTATTGATCTTCCTTAGTGACATTTAATTTTAATTTATGACATCATTCTATTTCTTTAACATTCTATAAATAAGTAAGTGCTGAGAATGTCCATTTTATTACAATGACTGCGGACATTTTTTATTTTCATTATTTAATTTTTTCTTACTACACATAATTTAACTAATTATCTAATCGACATTGTTCAGTGTGATTGAAAATTCTTCATGCGATAGATGATTTAATTCATTTACTTGTTTATATGCTTTTCATATGTCTATATTCATTTCTTGTTTTAATTATATTGCATTTATTACTACTTTTATACGCCCTAGAGGCAAAACATAGCACGCTCAATGTATCAAATAAGAACTTATAATGTACCTATGTTTTACAATAAATAAATGGATATGAATATGAACTAAATGCAAGCAAATTTAACAAAACACAATCGACATAATGTAATCTAACCTCATTTGATTTCCCCCATACGACAAGCTATTGCCAGCTAATTACCAGCATTCATGAAGCCAATAGCCGGAGCCCTTTGTTCGTAAATCTCCGAGGTTACATCGCAAACATAATCGGTCCAGAATACCCGCTCCATATAACAAACGAAAATATGAAATGAGGAGGTATGGGGAACTGAAGCATGTTGCAATTACACTTGTCGCTTGTGCCAATTCGATTATCTCTGGAATTCGCACAAACGACCAAGTGTACAAGAAAGGGGTCGAGTGCGCCCGTCTTCGTTCAATCTAGTTCGGATTCATAGGATGACTTCATTCAAACTAGACGTAGTGTAATAAATGCATCAGGTGCCCGAATTTCAGTCAAGTATTTCGAGTACCGAGAATACTTTTTCGCGATTATTATGCATAGACATATGTTATGAGTTTCTGTGTAATCCCCGATGGGTTAGGCAGAGGTGTACCTAATAGTACACCCACATTTCGCCACTGATGTTTTAAGTCCCATGTCTAGTCTTTGTCCCATAGGGGGCGAGCCTATTGCCATCAACCGGGCACAAATCCAGACTCCGTGGCTGCTACTGAGAAATTCCTGATGGAAAAACCAAATTACACGTTATCGATTCGGAAATCGAACCCAGGACCTCATGCTCAGCAGTCGCGATTGCGATCACTAGACCAACGAGGCAGTCTCTATGTGAGTTTCTATGTGTGTGTGCTTTTCGCTCTTTGTAAGACGCCGACCTTCTGTTCCAATTCATCTTGTGGTTCTATATCTCCGTGTCAATAAAGCGCTCAATTCTCCATTATTTGACAAGACACCGCACTTGTTTGGCGTATATGTATATCTTCATACATGACTGTTTGACGAGAAACCCACTTTTACAATGTAAAATAGAAGGTGTGTGAGATGTGTTTCGTGTTTGAGTTTCTGAGTTATATTCTGTCGCATTATTCCGTGCTGAATTCTGGCTGCGTAAGTCGGAAATGATACATACTTTTGAGACGTTGCAGAATACCACAGATGGTTTTTTTTTTAATTGTAATGTTTTTTCGAAGTGGTAGGTTTATTACAAGGTCGCGAATTCCATTTTATAATACAGGTTGTAAGGATTATCGGCGTGCAAAGAATAAAGGCAGACAGCCACGCAACCTGGGGCTTACACACATTCGTAATAATAGTTTCAAAAGTTAGATATCGGTCAAATTGAGATAAATGGCAATCACAGCATATCTTTTTATTAATATTGCTTCACATACTTTCATTGATGAAAGCTTCTGAAATCAGGAGGGCCCTATTAGGCCGATCTTCTTTATACCATGAATTCGGTATATGATTCTAGACACACCAGCGTCAAAAATTTCATAGATAGGGAAAAAATCACATTGCACATTTTTTAGCAATGGATTAGAAATTTCCTTCAAAATGCTTCCAGTACTTGCAATAAAAAAGACGCAATTGGAGTGGGATACTTGTAAATATTTGAAAAAAAATTCAACCATTTCCAACTGTTTTTTCTCAGAATCGAAACTCATATCTCCCATCGGAAGACAGTCCTCAAAATCCATCACAAGAACTTTCAGCAGACATAATTAAGAAGAATCGTCGAGTTCTGAACGCGCCTCTCCACTGGAGGGGTTTAAACTTGAGAACGGAAACAAGAGATATGAAAGTAGAAATAAAAATGCGACCGGCTTTTGTTTCGACGAAGGCTTTTATTGATTTATTGACAGTCGGGAAATGCTTCGAAATGATGGTGGCAATCGTCTTTTGTTAGTATTGTTACGAGCTGGTAATGAGTTAAAGAAAGATACTACATAACTATGACTGACAATAAATACTGTAGACAAAATAACAATCTATCGGCGACAATAAGTTTGTTTGTTACCTTTTTACGCCTAAACCACTGAACCGATCATCCTGAAATTTTGCATATACGTTGTCAGGTGTACAGAAACGGATATAGGGTACCTTCCATCCCGAAAAACATGTACTGTTCCCGAGTAAACAACAATAACGTTCTTATGATAATAGATGGCGCCACGTGTCTTTCGAATCATGATTGAACAAGCGGGGTACAACTCGAATTGATTATCAAATTCTAAATTAATGCAAGCGAAGCCCGGGGCAAAATGTAGTTTATTATATGTTTAACTCAAGCTCAAATAGCGCGATGCAAGATTTTTAGTTCTCAATTTGTGTTAGAGATGTCGCTAGAGTTCTTTTTGTCTTCTTGAACATTTTTGCTACACTTGCAATGACGCTTGTATAATTTTTGAAGAAAGCGATTACATAACTCTGTAATAAGAATTGAAGAGAGCACTATAGAGCGTGGACAAAGTAACAATCTATCGACGATAGCGCTGAGAGAAAAGCCAAAAACGTAATAATGGATTAGCCACCGAAAAGGTGTTCAAAGTCGTTCTAGAAATGCAAAACGTTTTATGCTTTTGTCACAAGCCTTTTGGAACTAAGACAATGCTCACTAAAGACGTATTAAACCTCCATTGTTGGGTTTTATCTCGTGTTTTGTGTCGGCGCGAGTCATACAAGAATATTATGCTCATGTACTCATGGTATAAAGTCAGCTGGTAAGGCTGCCATCAGACGGACTGGATCGCAGCAACCGCGCGCAGTCGATATATTATATAACTGTTCCGTTGGAAATTTTTTCAACAGTTGAATTTATTTATTTATTTATTGGCCTATCTACAATTGTTACACTGTTTATCCAAATGCTACAAGCAATTTGATACAAGCATAGTGTACAATATAATGCGATAAACACAGCATATTCGCGCGGTTGCTGCGATGCAGTCCGTCTGATGGTAGCCTAAGAGTTGCGGTTGACAGCCCAGGGTGCACCCGACTAACGTTTAGTACTGTCACTCTTGGTTCGACCTCCATAGAATATTGATTCAAAAAGGTACACAATGTAAAGCTACTTTTCAACGTAGATTCACCAAATGTCTCATTATAATAGCGAGTGTAAAAAATCCATTAACGAAGCCGAAAGGCACTTGTTCTCCCTGTCATTGTGATATTTTATTATTATCAATGAGCTCAAGACGACGCTGGAGGCGCCCACGTTTTTGTGCGGACAACCAGGTAACATAACAAGCTTATAACTTTGTGATTTTTCATGACACAGTTTTGAAATTTTGTACATAGATTCTTTACATAAAAATACAAGACACGTGTTTCAGGTTTCGCTTATACTACCACTAATGTTGTATAAAAAAATAAATAAAGACTAAAGTTATACCCTAAAAGGGTGCAATTAAAACAGCCTTGTCTACCTAGCGCTAAACGAAAATTAAGAACTTCGCTCTAGACCCGATCCCGAAATAAGGTCAGGTGATATTTTCCCTTTTGCTTTCCGTTCCGCCGATATCGACTTTGATTTTAACTTTCTTCTTTTGTTAATTTATTCGATTTCCCCCACGGAGGTGTTTTTACAGAGGTTTCCACTTAGAGATGGAGTTTTTTTTGGCACTGATTTAAATTGTGAAGGATTTATGAGCTAACCAAATAAACGGTATGACTGTTTCTCTAAGTTCGTCTTCTAGAAGTCAGATAGGCAGTCGCTCCATGTAAAATATTGGTATTCAGCTGCATCCGGTTAGACTGGAAGCTGACCCCAACATAGTCTTCTTGAAGTCAAGAAGCTTGTGGCTCAATAATAACAGCCGCTCGGATCGATCTTTAGGTTAAGCCGTGCTTGCCTAGTTTGGTATGTGGATGGGTGACCGCCCATTACATACCGATTTTCCTCCGTGCTTCGGAAAGCACGTTAAGCCGTTGGTCCCGGCTGTCATTTGTAGATCTTTGACAGTCGTTAGGTGGTCAGTGGCCCAAAAAGTCTGACAACCAGTCTTACCAAGGGGTATCGTATTACCCAGTACTAACTGGATTGTGGAGTTCAGATAGGCCGTCGCTCCATGTAAAATACTGGTATTCGGCTGCATCCGGTTGGACTGGAAGCCGACCCCAATATAGTTGGGAAAAGACTAGGCAGATGATGATGTGTCTTCTAAAAGTCCCGAAAATCTGACACCCAGTCTTGCAAAAGGATATCGTATTACCCATTAACTGGGTTGTGGAGGTCAGAGAAGTATTCGCTTCTTGTAAAATACTAAAATTCAACTGCATTTAATATTTTTATACGCAAACCCTGCGTAGGGAACTACAACCCCTGGCCCCTGGTTGGTGAAGACGTCCGGTGTACTGAATCGGAAGGTCGCAGGTTCAAACCCTGCTAGCACTAGAATTTTTCTTTCCATGTCAAAAACAACTGCATTTAGTTAGACTGGAAGTCGACCTCAACATAGTTGGGAAAAGGCTAGGCAGATGATAATGGGTCTGCTATTAAAACAACTAGGACGTAGCCTAAATAAAAGTATTCGTACTCTGAGCATGTCTATCTATGTCCAGTTTATCAAAATTTCTTCAGCCGTTTATTCGTATTTTAGAAAAACGTTCAAAAGCCTTCACAACTTTCAGCTCATCATTCTACACGACCTACGGTAAGTAGGTCACATCGAAAAGCGCAATTCAACTTCAATAGAAGCCCAAAACTAATTCACGAACTAAACCAACCAATCGATACCACCTGACCTTACAAGAACAAATAAACCTACTAAACCAAATACGATTCCCCAATCATAATGCCATAATGTATCCATTTTTAGACCGCATTCCTAATACCGACCGACGGGACGGCAGTGTAATAATTAAACAGGCAGCGGGACTAGTTCCATAAATAAGTAATGGCCATAGGCTTTTGTTTCGCTTCGCCACTGGAGGATTTGTTGGTGTCTGTTGCTATTAATGATTCAAATATCCGAGATGGTTTGAATTAAATGGTGGGATTAGACAATGGGTAAGAAGGAAGGTTTGTTTTGTGTTCGGGAATGCATGCTAACGCAAGTAGGTGTTAATAAAGGGTGTAAAAAAACCCTTAACGAAGCCGAAAGGCATTTGTTCTCCCCGTCATTGCGATATATTGTTTGTTCTAGACCATACCTGGGAACCTTCTAGTAACGGAGATAGTGGGGGCTAAAGTTCCAACTTTTTACAATTTTTTCTTTTAATATATGTTTTTAATGTAAGATTTTTTTTAAACACCTCCACGACCCCCGTACTATTCAATCCATCCATCAGCACAATGCTTTGAGTGCGTTACATTGAGTCCTAATGTAAAACGTAATTTTTCACCCCTAAAAAAATGTTGTTTCTCAGCAATGTTTTTTGCGTAAAGCTACTTAGTTTCATGTACATTATTCTTGGTTGGCGGCTTCGTGAAGGGTTCGTTTACTCCCTGTATATCTCAAAACCTTGTAAAGTTTTTTTTTCAATAGCCTTGCATGTCCCACTGCTGGGCATGGGCTGGGCATATCCTTCCAGGAACTCTTCTCCTGCACCAACTCGAACCAGCAGCATAAAAAAAATACAGCCGAATTGAGAATAAGAATTTCGAACCGACTTCTAATAAGGAGGTATTCTTTAGAAGTCGGTTAAAAATTCTTATGCGATTCCTTTTATGACATTGGTACTGGTATGGCATTGGACTAGCCCCCTATTACATGGGTCTTAAACTTAACCGGCGAAATGTCGGTGTACTGTTGGGTACATCTCTGCCTAACCCTTGGAGGATTAACAGTCGCAATGACACATTTTGATTTGATGTATGTATTAAAATTTATTAAGTATTTATTTATTTATTTATTTATTTGCGTTCTACAAGGTAAAAACATGGTGTTTTACAAAAGGCTTAAAGCTAAGAGCCGTTGTAGACCCCGTCGGGGCACAGCAAAATTTTGTGTAATTTGTACAAACTTAAAATTAAAATATACTTGAAACCAAACAATCACATTCGCGAACGAGTATGTTTTATATTTGTTTCAGTTTATCATTTACTTCAATTGCTTTCTTTCAGTTGCGTTTTTACGGAGATTTCATGTTACTTCTTAGTTCTATTGTGTATTTTTTTTTCTTTTTCAATATATGCTGCAGCGATAAAAATATTGTAATCCTAAAAAAAGTATTCTGAAATACAGCAATAAGGCGTACCAAACGAATACCAAAATCCTGCTTACAACAGAATTCTGATTCGGTTGCTAGATAAATGTTTGGGAATCGAAGGCGTATATCTGAGCCTCCCTTTGAGCGCATAAAATGTAAACACAGAAAGTCTAATACGTTGCCTAGTTGCTTTCTTGGTCGTGCAACTGCCGTGTTTGGTTCTAACGTCGATCAATTTCTCAGTAGTACCTTGGAGCGTGATGATTTCCTCGTTGGTCTATTGGTCGCAATCGCGATTGCTGTGCATGAGGTCCTAGGTTCGATTGCCGGGTCTAGCAAATTGTTATTGGGTTTTTCCATCAGGAATTTCTCAGTAGCAGCCATGGAGTCTAGATTTGTGCCCGGTTGATGGCAACAGGCTCGCCCTCTATTACATGGGACTTAAACATAACTGGCAAAATGTGGGTGTATTATTAGGTACACCTCTGCCTTACCCTTTGGGGATTATATTATCGCCTCGCTCGCCTATAGCTTAGAACTACTAACCAATAACGCTATAATAATTGCATGATCCGTGATCATGGTGCTTGCAACAGCGCGCGAAATATCGGGAGCTCAAACAAATGAATAAACATGGTAAATATCCCGTTTCTAGTGTTAATAATAATGTTAGTAACCATGGTAGTTTAAAATCTTATCCTTGTCCTTCTGTTTCCTCTTGTCTAGTGTTCTTAGGGAGTTGTTTGGAGAACAACACTGGCAAGTTTTCCTCGGAATAGTTTAGTTACAAGTGTTGGGAATTCCTTTGCCGCTCCGAACCCGTAATTTAGTAATGTCCGTTTGAAAGGAGCGTGTTTAGTGATAATACAATATTGGCTGGAAGGTGGGCTCGCTTCCTATTACGAATAAAATGAAGTGTGAGCGTACAGTCACGAGCACCAATATGTAAACACTTAACAACTTTTAAAAGTGTTTTTTCTGCTACTGTTCTGATAAAAATTACATGTTGTTACGAACATAGTATTTTGGCATTCATATTTTTTATTTTTTTTCTTCAAGTCACAATCGAAATTTCTCGCGAAATCTGCTTTTTTTAAGAAAGTCCAGTCTTCTGGGCACGTTCCCGGATCACAACGATGCGGTTCTTTGACGCTTAAGTGTCCTTGTCATCGTTTTATACGCAATATGTAGATTTGTTCATTTTATTAATATTTTAGATCTCTTTGTAGTTTGTATACATGTAATGTAATACGAGTACATATGGCCGACATGTAATGTATGTAATGTAATACACGGGGGCCGAAAAGTTCTGGAGTGGCGACCGCGAACCGGTAGACATTGCGTTAGAAGGCCTCTTACTAGGTGGACCGATGACCTGGTGAAGGTTGCAGGGATCCGCTGGATGCGAGTCGCACGGGACCGGTCAATGTGGCGACACTTGGGGGAGACCTATGTCCAGCAGTGGACATCTTTCGGCTGAAATGATGAATGATGAATGTAATAAATAGTAACTATTTTAACTAAAGATGTAGTGGAAAAAAATTAAAAGAGTATACCTAGATGTATTGGTCATGTAGAGAGGATGAGTGAACGGCAACTAACAAAAGGTATTTACAAGGCAGATGTGAGTGGCAACGCCGTGAGGGGACGCCCTAGAAGGACGCACACTTACCTTATTGTTGAGGTTCTTCAGAAAGGTCAGGTACGTAGTACTCGCAACTGATGTGCGTGTATGACCAGATGTATGAACGTGGACGAGACCAAAGGAGTATGTAAGGATCGTAGCTGGTGGCGTTTTGTGGTTTCTGCCTACTCCCATGGGATAAAGGCGTGTCTTCATGTAGTTATGTGTCGGATATGTCAGGATTCACTCCGTTAGGCTCGTACATCATGTGGGCAGACGATGGGTTTCGTGCTATGAAAACACACTGGGTGCGATACACTGTTTCTAGTAAAACTAACGAATTACTTGAGATTACAACTTAACACAATAACACGGGGCACAATAGGCAGAGATACTAACGACCGGATCCGACAAATGTAACTATTTTATGTCACATTTTTACATGGGCTTTTAAGAAACGACAAGAGTGCTGCGTCAATGATGCTTGATGTAGTCTGATGATAATGCTTATTCAATGTGTTATTCGTACTTATCGTATCAGTTCAAGATAAGAATATTTGTATACAATAGGTACCTATCAACGTTTGAGAGCGACATACCAGCGCCGGTTCGCAGTACAAGCCTTAGCTCTATTCATGGAAATTTTGCGATTCCGCCGCATTATTGGAATAGTTTGACGGCTGTACATAATATACAGTATGTAGATGACTTGATGCTGGTAGCGTGGACCTAATACATAGATATAGTGAATAATCTGGGAAAGATTATTACTGTAACATGTGTTGTAACCTGAACAATATTATCTTAGAACGTACTGTTGCGTATCTTTTAATCTTTATAATTATAAAGATAAGCAAACTTATTTTTAACACACACGGCTGGTATTGTTAGGAGGTTCCTCTCTCTGGAGCCCTGACCGCCGGTAGCTTGGACCCTGTTCCCTATACCGGTGGACTACAATTTTTTATATTTTTAAATGTTTTTTATATTGTTTTTTCTACGGAATATTTAAAAACCCTTAACATAAACGAAAGACACTTGTTCTCCCTGTCTTTGTGATTATTTTTTGTTCTAGACCATACCTGGGAACCTTCTAGTTACGGAGATATTGAGGGTCAAAGTTCCAACTTTTTCACTAGTTTTTTTTTTTTTTAAATACTTGTTTTAACGTAACATTTTTACTGTAAAAACCTTCACGACCCCGTACTATTCAATCCATATCAGCACAATGTTTTGAGTGCGTTGCATTGAGTCCTACCGTTAAACGTGATTTTTACCACAAAAACATAAGTCGTTTCCCAGCAATTATTTTTGCGTATAGATTGATGTACATAATGCTTGGTTGACGGCTTCGTTAAGGATCTTGTTACACCCTGTATATTAAAATACAGGGTGGCGCCGACAATACAACAACAAATTAAACTGTGACCTCGAGACTTTCCCAGTCTTCATAAAAAAATTCTATCGAATATATCCAGTAGTTTAGTCATAGGACATTATTTTTCATTTTCAGCATTTTCAACATGATGTAGATTAATAGGTTAGCACCGACAGGTTAACGACTCCCACATTGGTGTAAACACTAAACAGATTGCAAGCTAGCCACTTCAAAAACCATTGCTGAATTCGTTCCTTTAATTTTATTCCCAGATGTGAATTAGTGCAAGTTATACCTAAGGTTAGTGAACTCTTTTTCGTTAACAGTTGTTGTTGTGTTGTTATTTAGTTTGTTTGTTTCTTATTCTTTCTATTTCAATGTTAGGATTTATTTGATGCTGCGGGACTGTTCGAAAGAGATACCGCGGCCCTGGAACACAAAGGGCTAATAAGGAACATGGATGGGTTTTAGTCAGTAGAAGTTACCGTAACCCTAACCACTCCACCCAGAGTGGGGTCATTTGATGATTTCCCATCCGAAAGAAAAAAAAAAAAGGATTTATAGTTTTTTGTTTGATAGTTTAAAAATATTCTAATGAGCTAGTGTTTTCGCTTATTGCCTTCACCTCCTTGTATACTTACATATTAAAACATAGGACCTACTTATATAATATTTTAGGTTAAGACATTCATATAAATATGTTATTCTTTTCCTGTTTTCACACACTACTGTCTACATTTCTTTCTTATTTTTTCCTTTTTTTTCGCAGGCCTGATGGTGGAAATTTATTTTGAAATAAGCTGTGCCTTTGTACTCTAAGTTATCTTATGTTATTTCCTTATGTTCTCTCTTGTGTTTACATGAAATATAAATTAAATAAATAAAGGCACAAGAGGGCCATATACACACAGACATCCTACTAGCGAAAACGATAATGAAATAGTCTAAATGCATTTATTTATTTATTTAACACTTCAAGCACAAAGTACAGAGGCGGACTTAATGCCTTAGGCATTTTCTACCAGTCAACCTGCAACCTGCATTGGTTTTACATATATGACAGAAAAGCTGTGTAAAATCCGGAACGCTTCTACGATAGCAAAAACGTATGAGCGTGGACGAAGCAAAACGAGGATGCAAGGATCGTAGCAGGTGGCGTTGTGCAGTTTCTGCCAGAACCGATATGAAAAATGCAAAAATGAATGAATGTCCATCATCATCTGCCTAGCCTTTTCCCAACTATGTTGGGGTCAGCTTCTAGTCTATCCGGATGGCATGACATGGAGCGACTGCCTATCTGATCTCCACAACCCAGTTAATACTGGGTAATACGATACCCCTTGGTAAGACTGGTTGTCAGACTTTCAGGCCACTGACTATCTGTAAAAACTGACAAAGATCTACAAATGACAGCCGGGACCTAAGGCTTAACGTGCTTTCCGAGGCACGGAGAAAACTCGATATGTAATGGGTGGTCACTGGGGTGCGTTGTCAGAATTCCTCCTCGTGTGCCTGATGGCTGCCGGTCCCTCTCGATACGTCTGGAGGGAATAGCAGCTGCTGGGCCGGTGCACCCTGGGCGTGGCCAGTATCCTTCTCCGAGGAATGGGAAGAGATTCTTATTCCTCGGGGAATGTTACTGTCCATGGCTAATATTCTGACATGGGCGGGTCCCTCATGGACCAAGGGGGCGTTGCTCCGCGTGACCCTCTGAAAAGCAGAGGGCACAGCGGAGGAGCAAGGGCGGGCTCGGTGTGCACTTACCCTGCCTCCGAGCAGACAGTGAAGGACGTGCGTTCCTCACTGTCTCCGTCGATATCGTAATCCCACCGTCGAAGTGTCGTGGAACACGTCTCGCGGCTTCGATTGGGACCGAGGGTCTTGGCTTAACCGCCCGGACCACGAGGTAGAAAACCTCTATAAAAAGTTACCCCGAATCTCAAGCGGCGGCGCACCGCGAGGAGATGTATGGCTGACGGGTTCCTTTGGAAAATCAGTCTCTAGTGCGAACCACTGCCGGGCCTGGCTATGGCTTATCTGGGTACAGGGGGCACTGCCCAGATGGACTTTTTATTTCCCCCATACTCGTGGGAACAGTATGGAAACAAATACAACCCAAAACACGGCCGATATCGGCGAAGGAAGGGAGGAGAGGGATGCGGTGTCGGAGTCCGGCGCCGCATCCAGCGAGGTGAGCGCGGGAGGCTCAGTGAGCTCCCAGCGCGGGAGGCCCGGGGCTGCTGCGGGGAACAGGGAGTTCCTACGCAAGCGGTCCAGACCGGTAGGCGACCGAGAGTCGTCGTCAGATGGGGAGCTGGCTTCGGCTCGTAAGATCCCCACCAGCAAGCGCGGCGGGATCCGTGGCAAGGGGAGAGGCCTCTCTGCCACCGAGAGGTCGGCGCGGCTTGCCGAGGAGGGGCGCCATCCGGGGGTGGCCACCGGTCACGGGGTGGCCCGTTCGGGCTCCTCTGGCGACGAAGCGGGTGCTGATGGCGGCTCCGATGCGGAGCGTAAGGCCGGACTCGCGAAGGAGGTGGAGGCGGCGCTGAGGGCTGTCTCTTTGAAACAAAAGCCCTCCACCAGGCAAAGGGCTATACCTGCAGCGGTCGCCTCCATTATGGCGGCAGCGGAGGCCAGATTTGTTGGGCCCCCGCCAGACGGCGTGGCCAAGCTGAGGGCGGAGGTCGCTCGACTGACGGCCGCCACGGAGCTTCTCAAAGAGGAGAATATGAAGCTCCGAGCAGACCTGGCCAGTCTGCGCGAGTCCGGCTCTCGCGAGGCGCCCCAAAATGGGGGCCAGAAGCATCCAAGCCAGTCCGTGCCGGTGGAGAACCAGGTTCTGAATCTGGTTCGGCAGGAGCTGGCTGCCTTCCAGGCGCGGTTCTCCGTCCTGGAGGGCGTTGTCCTGCGCCCCCCCCTAGCCGCAAACAAGGCGCCCCCGGGCCCGACGGCGGCCTCATATGCATCTGCTGCGGCCTCCGCACCGGGGCCGTCCAGCCAGCCCCCCGGCAGGGTTATGTCGGCCCCGACAAAACCGGCTCCGGTTAGGAAGGCGGCGGCTCTGAAACAGGGCAAGGCGGCGGCCCAAAAAAAGGGCAAGGCGGCGAATATGCCAGCGCCAGCCGCGAGACAGCCGCTATCGCCGCCCCCCCCCCGCAGCCTAAGCCTTCCGCGGCCGAGACCGGGTGGCAGGTGGCCGGAGAAAAAGCGAGGGAGCGATCGGCGGCCAAAAAGGCCAGGAGGCAGGAGCAGAAACGCCGGCAAAAGGAGCGGGGCGTCGCGGTTAGGCTCAGTACCCCAAAGACCGCAGCTGTAGTGATTACACTACAGCCGGACGCGGAAAAGAGGGGCGTGACCTACCGCGACGTGCTCGCTAAGGCGAAAGCGACGGTGGATCTCGGAGAGCTCGGGATCACCGGGGGCCTCCGGCTTAGAGTCACCGCAACAGGGGCTCGAGTGCTGGAGATCCCTGGCGAAACCCGTGGCTCGTCCGCTGACGCTCTGGCTGAAAAGCTTAGAGCGTCCCTAAATGCGGACGAGGCCCGAGTGTCCAGGCCTGTCAAATGCGCAGACCTGCGCATACTGGGTCTGGACGACTCGGTGACCGAGAAGGAGGTGGTGGCCGCCGTCACCAGGACCGGTGGGTGCCCTGCCGAGCAAGTCAAGGCAGGCACCTTACGTCCGGACCTGTCGGGCATGCGAACCATAACGGTAAACTGCCCTGTGACAGCGGCGAAAGTCATTGTGGAGGGCCGAAGGCTGTTGGTGGGCTGGGTTTCGGCGCAGGTGAAGCTGCTGGAACCCAGACCTCTGAGGTGCTTCCGCTGCCATGTGGGGCACCACGTGTCGGTCCGGTGCACCTCGGAGGTGGACCGCAGCGGCCTGTGCTTCCGCTGCGGCCAGCCTGGTCACATGGCCGCGGCTTGCTACGCCGCGCCGCGCTGCGCCGCATGTGCGGCAGCTGGCAAGCCGGCCGATCACCGGGCAGGGAGCAAGTCCTGCGGTACTCCCGCCAAGGCCAGGGGCAAGGGAAGGCCCTCCGCCACCACCGCCAAAACCCCCACCGTCGCCACCACCGCAGCCGCCGCCACAGTCGCCGCCGCTGCCGCTACTGCTGCAACTTCCGCAGCGGGGCCCTCGCAGGGGGCCCGGGAGGGGGCTGAAATGGAGTGCCAGTAACGGCCCCATTACGCCTTCTCCAGGCGAACATCAACCACTGCGCCTGCGCTCAGGATCTGTTGCTCCAGAGCATGGCGCAGTGGTCGATTAACATCGCCGTGGTCGCTGAGCCGTACTTTGTCCCGCCCAGGGATGACTGGGTTGAGGACCTTAGCGGCTCAGTGACCATAATTACGTCGGTCGCCGCCGGTACCCCGACCCTTGAGAGTGTCAGGAAGGGCCAGGGGTGCGTAGCAGCACGGTTCGGGGAGATCGTTGTAGTGGGAGTCTACTTCTCCCCGAGCCGAACTCTCGCCGAGTTCCACAACTCCCTCACGGAGTTGAGTGTCGTCATCGGAAGCCATTCCCTCCCCGTGCTTGTGCTCGGGGACTTCAATGCCAAGAACTTGGCTTGGGGTTCTCGTTACACGGACGTGCGGGGTAGAATGGTGGAGGACTGGGCTCTGGAGACAGGCCTGGTCGTCCTAAATCGGGGTTCTGTCCCCACGTGCGTGCGGATGCGGGGCGAGTCGGTGGTGGACATCTCGTTCGCCAGCCCCGCTCTGTCGCCGCGTGTCGTTGACTGGCGCGTCATGGAGGGGGTGGAGACCTATTCCGACCACCGGTACATCCGGTTCGACGTCTCCACCCAGTCCTCAAGCGTGCCGGTCCTACAGGCCCCAAGTGGTCCGCGATGGGCGCTGAAGCAGCTGGACCGGGAGCTCCTCCTGGAAGCCTCGATCGTGCAGGCCTGGGTGTCATCACCAGTCAGGCCTGCCGACATCAACAACGAGGCGGGTTGGTTCCAGGAGGCCATGTCCGAGATTTGCGACGTGGCAATGCCCCGAGTTCGGCCAGGAAGCGCCCAGCGTCAGGTGTACTGGTGGTCGCGAGAGCTGACGTCTCTGCGCAAGGCGTGCGTTGCCGCGCGGCGCCTGTACGCCAGGCATCGCAGGCTCCGCATCCGCCCTCCGGATGCGGCAGCCATTGAGGCGGAGCTGTACGAGGGGTACAGAGCGGCGAAGACCGCCCTCCAAGAGGCTGTCCGGCGGGCCAAGAACTTGGCCCGCGAGGAGATGCTGGAGTCTCTGAACGGAGATCCGTGGGGGCGCCCTTACAAGATGGTGCGGGACAAACTCCGCACCCGGGCCCCCCGCTAACGCAGAGTCTCCGGCCTGAGCTCGTGGAGGACGTGGTGAGCGCTCTGTTCCCTTCGCGAGGGGAGCATCCTCCCCCGCCTATGGCTCCGCCGCCGCGTGCGGTGCCGGAAGCGGACCACACCGATGACGATGACGACGTTCCGGAGGTGACTGGGGTAGACCTGAGAGTGGCGGTACGCAGGCTGAAAGCCAGAAACACCGCCCCGGGACCCGATGGCTTGCCTGGCAAAGCTTGGGTCCTGGCCTCCGAGGCTCTCGGGCCCCGACTGGAAGGGCTCCTAAGCGCATGCTTGGAGAGAGGCCAGTTCCCGCTTCGTTGGAAGACGGGGAAGCTGGTCCTCATCCAGAAACCAGGGCGCCCTGCGGACTCTCCGTCCGCATACCGGCCCATCGTGTTGCTCGACGAGGTGGGCAAGCTCTTCGAAAGAGTCATTGCCAACCGCCTTGCCGGGCACCTTGCGGGGATGGGGCCGGATCTTGCGGAACACCAGTTTGGTTTCCGCAAGGGGCGCTCCACGGTGGACGCCATCATGCGCGTGAGAGCCCTCACGACGGGGGACGCGGTGTCCCGGGGCGGGGTCGTCTTGGCGGTGTCTCTTGACATCGCCAACGCCTTCAACTCCATGCCCTGGAGCTGCATTAGGGAGGCACTCCGGTATCACCGGGTGCCAACCTACCTTCGTCGTGTGGTCGGGGACTACTTGACGGATAGGGCCGTCATCTACCCCGGTCAGAGCGGAGAATGGAACCGGCCCTGTGGAACATCGGTTACGACTGGGTGCTGCGCGCCGACCTCCCTACCGGCGTCAGCGTAGTTTGCTACGCTGACGACACGCTGGTACTGGCACAAGGGAGGTCGCACGAGGCGGCGGCCGAAAACATGACACGCGGGGTTGCGATAGTCGTGGATAGGATCCGGCAATTGGGTCTCGAGGTGGCATTGCACAAGTCCGAGGCCATGTGTTTTCATGGGCCTCGGAATGCGCCACCGTCGGGATCCCTACTGACGGCAGGAGGGGTTTCCATCGGCGTCGGGTCGACGTTGAAGTACCTAGGACTCGTCCTCGACAGCCGGTGGAACTTCGTGGAGCACTTCCGACGTTTGGCTCCCAAACTGGAACGGACAGGGGCTGCCTTCAAGCGGCTCTTGCCCAACCTGAGGGGTCCAAACGCCTCCTGCCGGAGGCTATACGCGGGGGTCGTGCGGTCCATGGCCCTTTACGGGGCCCCGGTGTGGGCGCGTTCTTTAAGGCGGCAAGCCGCCCACTACCTGAACGCGCCCCAAAAGGTGATAGCCATAAGGCTAATCCGGGGGTACCGCACGATCTCCGGCGAGGCGGCTAGCTTGCCGGATTGCCACCATGGGATCTGGAGGCGATAGTCCTCGCGCGCCTGCATGAATGGCGCGCGGAGGCACTACGTCGGGGGGAAACTCCGCTGCCGCGGCAAATTGCCGCTCAGCGGACAGACCTCCGGCGTGATATCATGGCGACATGGAGAGAGCGACTGTTGCAACCCCGTGCAGGGCACGCTACCATAGTGGCGATAAGTCCCCTCTTTGAGGAGTGGCTAGAGAGGCGCCACGGCGCCCTCACCTACCGCCTGACGCAGATCCTCACCGGACACGGTTGTTTCGGGAGGTTCTTGCACCGAATCGGGCGGGAGGAAACGCCCGGGTGTTTCCACTGCGAGGATCGTCCGGAGGACACGGTGGAGCACACCGTAGAGGTCTGCCCCGCTTGGGCGGAGCACCGCCGTGTCCTTGTAGCGGCGATTGGCGGCGGCGATCTCTCGCGTCCGGCCCTGGTTCAAGCCATGGTCCGGAGCGAGAGGGAATGGGAAGCCGTCACCACCTTCTGTGAAGCAGTCATGCTAGTGAAGGAGGTGGCGGGACGTGAGAGGGAAAGAACCTCACGTCCCAGCCGCCGCGGGAGACGCCCTGGGCGTCGGGGGTCACGTGGTGGCTCCCGGCCACCGTAGGCGCGGGCCTGTGGACGGCGAGTTATGGGCTAGCTCGCCGTCCGGCCGTCTTATGACGACAGGCCGTGTCGACGGTGCGTTCGTGTTCCACGCGCGCCTCAAAGAGATGTCAGCAACCGAGTAGGGGTCCGCATGGGCCGATGCCTGCCAGAGCTGCGGGACTGTTCGAAAGAGACACCGTGGCCCTGGAACACAAAGGGCAAAGAAGGAACATGGATGGGTTTTAGTCAGTACAAGTCTGACACTCCCTTCCGCTCCGCCCAGAGTGGGGGGGGGGTGATTTGATGATTTCCCACCCAAAAAAAAAAAAAAAAAAAAAAAAATGGGTGGTCACTCATCCACGGAACAACCAAGGCGAGCGTGGCTTAACCTGAAGATCAGCCCGAGCGGCTGTTACTATTTAGCCACGAGCTCCTCATGTACGAATGAATGTATGATAGCAAAACACCCTTCAATAAAAACAACAGCACATCTACCATAACAATTTTAATACAAATTGTCCATATAAATGACACACTCCAGTTCCTGTATCATCCATTTATTTCATCCACCTCGGTAGCACTGACAATGTTCATACCAACATAATGTCGATGATATATTTGACGGAACGGAAGACTAAAAGCATTTCGTGTTACAGGTTAGTTATTATTTACGATTGTGGTCGAGATTTGCTTTTATTGCTTGATTATAAACATAACATAACACGCCTGTAATCCCCGAAAGGGATAGGTGTATCTAATAGTACTCGTACACTCACATTTCGCCAGTCATGTTTAAGTCCCATGTAATAGGAGGAAAGCCTATTGCCATCAACCGGGCGCAAGTTCAGACTCCGTGGCTGCTACTGAGAAATTCCTGACGGAAAAACCCAATATCAGTTTGCCCGACCTGGGAGTCGAACCCAGGACCTCATACTCAGCAGTCATAATCATTGTCATTGATTGATTATTTTTATGGCTTTTATAAGGTCGGTAATTAACTGACTTCTAAAAGCAAAGTTAATGGTTTGAACTGTATACGTATTTATGTTATTGTAGTTGCAATCGCAATTTTCAGTAACTTGTGGGTTTATTGGTCATTTAAATTCGTGGTCATTATTAATAATTTTGGAATGCCTCGTCGGTCTAGCGGTCGTAAGATCTTCTGCTGAGCATGAGGTCCTGGATTCTATTCCCAGATCAATTGGATATTTCCTTGAGAAATTTCTCAGTAGTATCCCGGAGTCGGTTGCTGGTAATAGGTTCGACCTGTACTACAAGGGACAGAGCATGAAACAGAACTACCTGAAATATATGTGCGATATGTACACCTCTGCCCGACCTCACTTCGAGTAAATAAGGAAGCTAAGAATACTATTTATAACAATTCTTCTAATTACAAACGCTCATTTGTAATAATGAATGATGAATAAACAAATGAGAAGTACTTATGTACATCTGAAAACGCTTAGTACTTCGTAGCCTACATAATAAGTATGTTTGTTTGTGGAGCAATAGAAAAGTAGTACGTAACTAGGGTTACCATACGTCGTGATTTGTCGGGACATGTCCGGGTTTTTGGATCCCCGTCTAGACAATGATCTAGCCTTGTCAGCTGTCGAGACTTCTCTGTCAAACCTTCGATGAAGCCGGTGCGGGCAAATTGCGCCTCGGGGCAGCGGACTGTTAAATTCACCTTACTTTGACAGATATTTCAGTTCATTTTCTGCAGCCAGTCCGCAGCACGGTCCGCTTGTCCGAAATTTGGCAGGTTGTGAACCAGCTGCAAATACGAGACAGTGAATAATACTTCAGTACATTATCTGGCAATGTTTGGTGTCCGCTGTACACTAAAGGGGTCCTTTATTTTGAAAATATAAGAGTGACCTTTACGATTTCTGAACAAAGGAACAGGCAGTCTCTTTTTTAATGTCCGGCTTTTTATCGGGACTTTTGAATTTTTGGCATGGCAAACCTACACGTAACGTACTCATAGGTACAAAGCGTTGGCACGTTGCCAGCTCGCCACTACCTGGGTTATAACAGCCCGTACTCATATCTTTACGCCTTTTTTTTTCTTACAGGGTAAGTAGAATAAGTTGTCTTTAATTATGAGAAGAACGTGTTTTTGTGGAGTAACTTTGCTCTTGTTCTACTACGGGGAGGGAATTTTTTCCAAGAATTTTATATCATGATGGAAAATCTGTTAAATTGGTAACACGGTTCACGTGACTTTCACTATTGCTTCACTGCATTATACAACATTATTTTTAGTATATACGAAACCTGTGTAGTTTGTTCAGAATAAGTAACTGAATCGATTCCAATCATTTTTAACCCATGTTATATTTTGTCAAAAAAAATATCATAATTTTGAGCTCCCGATATTTCGACGATGTTGCAAGCGCCATGATCGCGGGGTGACAGTATAAGTTTAGTTGTAAACCGTGAAAGCTTAAAACAGTGTTTGAGGTATATTTGTTTGTATGTAGGGGGTAATCTTCGGAACAACTGATCCAATTCCAAAAATTAATTCCCTAACAGGAAGCTACATTATCCTCGAGTGTCATAGGCTACATTTAAAACGTTCGTTACGTTCCCGTGGGTTAATGTAAGTACATAACGGGAGCGATGCCGCGTGCTTAAGCTAGTTCTATTATAAATATATTCACATATAATAGTTAGTAGTAGTGGTGGTGGTGGTGGTAGATGTGGTGGTGGTGGTAGTGGTGATAGTTAGTTAGTTTATTTTAGTTTAATAAGGTTTTTTATATGTATTAGTTTATTATTTTTTAAGATTATTTTGTGTATTTTATCTATGGGCCTCAGTTGCCTGACAATAAAATGATTGATTGATAATATATCTACATGTTTGTAAGTTGAATTACAGCTCTCTACTCGATGGAACATTTCCTATCAATTCAAAGTATTTATTATAGAGATTTACTCCCCAAAATCAAAGATAAACATCCTCAAACAGAACACTATAACCACTAACCCAAATAGTAATTGGTGTTACGCCAAAGTAATTTAATTCCCTTATCGGCTGCTGTTATCAGTAGCTTATCCTTAAGGCGAGCAATTCGAACGAGTGCTTCTTTCGTAGTTTCGTCCCTAGCGAGAATCTTGAGGGAGATTGTAACCTTTTTGTAATAGTAATTAGTTTGTGATTGTTATGTGTTTCGGTATTATTTTTATCACTCAGGGCCTAATTTCACGATGTCCGAATAGCCACAACTTATCATCATCTGCCTAGCCTTTTCCCAACTATGTTGGGGACGACTTCCAGTCTAACCGGATGCAGCTGAATACCCGTATTTTACATGGAACGACTGCCTATCTGATCTCCACAACCCAGTTAGTACTGGGTAATACGATACTCCGTGGTAAGACTGGTTTTCAGACTTTTTGAGCCACTGAATACCTGTCAAAGACTATGAAAGATCTTTAAATGACAGCCGGGACCAACGGCTTAACGTGCTTTCCGAGGAACGGAGGAATGTAATGGGTCCCCATCCACAGACCAGTCTACAAGCACGGCTTAAGCTAAAGATCGATCCGAGCGGCTGTTATTTACCACAGTTTTTAGCCACGATTTATTATTTACTTTCTTGTGTAAAAATGATTATTGATTATATCTTTCCAGGTACTCATTTCGTGGGCCCCTCGAAGCAGCCATCATCTCGTCACCTCTTTCCCTGCCGACCTTGGCGGCAAAGTCATGTAAAAACAGGAAAACAAACCAGATTCCTATTCACATGCTGCATCTTATAAACTACTTAAGCACTTACCAGTTCTTAGTCCATTACTTATGAATGCACATAAACTTTGTCCTGGCCATGACAGCCAAACTCGACTAGAATTTATTACAGAATATTATGTTACTTTTACCAAATAACTTCCACTTTTTCCTTATGTGGCATATATACGTTCACATATCCGTAACGTGTGCTACTTTGAGGGTGTCTGTACGAAATAACAGGCTGTTATTTTTACTCGCAGTCATTGTAATTTTAGAAACTTGGTCACGCTTTTTAAATTGTTGTTGGATGTATAGCAATAATGTAACACCTATCAAGATCGGAGACTCTACACTCGAAGTTGTAGACGATTATGTCTACCTGGGACAAACGGTCCAGTTAGGTAGGTCTAACTTCGAGAAAGAGGTCAATCGTCGAATCCGGCTCGGCTGGGCAGCATTCGGGAAGTTGCCTGGTATCTTCGCGTCCAACTTATCGCAGTGTCTCGACACGAAAGTCTATGTCATAAGTCATTTATTTCGGAACAATCTTACATTGTGTAGAAAAATAAAACAAATTTTAAAGAACCGATAAAAAATTTCTATGTAGGGGGTTATTTGTGTGTACTTCCACCCCGTAGGAATCGTGTATCAATGGCCTTTAAAGTAAAACGGCTCAATGAAAGACTTCATGCCTGAAAACCTCGCGATCGATTGGTCTACATAGTGGAGAAACTTTCGCTCTTAAGGAGTTTGTATAAAGCCTTAATCAGTTCGTATCTATTCCTTTTGAACTTCTCAAGCAAAAGATATCGATGTAATTTTTAATCAGAAGTTTTGGCCAATTATTTAGTGTTTGCTAGGATAGTTTCTAGAATGAGTGAATGAATGAATGATACATTTATTTGCAAGGAATATAGGTAGCTAACATAAGTTCTTAAGATAATATAATAAGGGTTTCACTATATTCGGCATTTCAGCCGTACAAATTAGATTTTACTTCTTGCATGCAGTACACATTTAGTAATTATAAATAACATAAAATACTAACAATAATTTCATAATTTAAATTAAGATTACAATGCAATCAATAAAATTATAGTTAAATACAATTATGTTCATTTAAAATAAAAATTTATATTAAAAATAGCGATCAATTTATATGAAAAAAAATATGGTAAAAGGCAACAACTATATATGCTTAAGTCTTGTCTGAGAATAAAAATAAATTCTAATTCATAATATAGCCTGTAATTCCCGAAGGGTTAGGCACAGGTGTACCTAATGCACCCACATTTTGCCAGTTATGTTTAAGTCCCATGTAATAGAGGGCGAGCCTAATGCCATCAACCGGGCACAAATCCGCGGCTGCTATTCAGAAATTCCTGATGAGAAAACTTATTGCATTTTGCCCGACCCGCGAATCGAACCCAGTACCTCATGCTCAGCAGTCGCGCTTGCGTCCACGAGACCAACGAGGCAGTAAATATGAATTATTTCTTCTAAATGGAGATTTCAGACTAATTTTGTAATTATTGGTACGTGATACGGAATAGTTAAAAAAAACGATCAAAGGTAATTAAAAAGTGAAAAATAAAAGTGAGTTATTCTATTAAGTAACTACCTATATTATTTTCTTATAATAAAATATCAATATCATTTTCACGATATGCTACCTGCTTCAAGAAGTTTAAAATAAAGGCTACAACTTAAAATAAATATAGCGCAATTCAATATTCCTCGTTCAAAAAAGTTCCTTATTCCTCAAAGGTTCTCTAAAATCCAAACAAAAGCCCGACCAGCATAGACCATTGTGTAACCGGAAATCTAAAGTAAAGCCCCGACCAGCATGGGCCATCGTGTAACCGGGATCTATCAGATCCGTCAGTCACTTCAAGTATTCGAATAGAACGCAACATAAACCAATTCGTCGGTTCCGAATACAAATTTGAATTTGGAACGAACGCTTTGTAGTGTTGGAAAGTTTTTCGTTCAAAAATATTGATG
The DNA here is from genome assembly GCA_910589295.1 of Noctua janthe. Lineage (NCBI taxonomy): Eukaryota > Metazoa > Arthropoda > Insecta > Lepidoptera > Noctuidae > Noctua > Noctua janthe. The sequence continues at coordinate 14,494,659 of OU342573.1, forward strand.
GCGGCGCTCTAAATTCAAATGTGTACGTTACGTTCATACTAGTACATTGTATTTTATTTTTCTGTTATAAACTTTGTATGCCCGTACGTTAGTAGTTTTGTATTGTTTTGATAGTTAACTCTGGACATCAAAGTTTAGAGTTTATTATCAAACACTGATGACAATAAGCCCAACTAGATGTTTCCTACGTCTTTGTTTCTCAGACAAACTTCAAAAGTCATTGGACTGGCTTAGATGTTCAGTTATGAAAAATCTTTTCTTAACATCCGTAAAATTATATTATTTTTTCGTGTATTTTTACGGGGTTTCGGGTATATGTATATGTATATGTCAAGATAATTTACATAAAATGATCAATTTTAAATTAAACGCTCATTTTTATACCACTGTTTGTATAAAAATTGAGCATTTAGGGGAACATCGAAAACGAATGCCTTTACGGTGTTGATTTTCCCGTTTATGTTATGGAAAGCAAACTCGAGGTATTGTAACATGACAAACAAAATCAATAATAGATTTACAACCGAAAAGGCAATCAAAAAGGGAAAGAAGCCATTTTGAAAACCACAAAACCTAATCCAAGCGCAAAAATATCGCATTCAATAAGCGGTAAATTTCAAATTTTAAATTCCGAAGTTCGAATTTTAGAATTCGGATTTAGAATGGAAGCGTTTAACTCATTGGTTCCACGTTTCCGAACGGTCTCGGTTATGATCTGGGAGGTTTATTTTTATGGTCTTTTTCTTTAAAGGGGTCAGCAGAACTCCTAACCTATGAAATTGATGGTTTAACTGGCACGATTGTCCGTCAAAACCGTTTCGGCATCAGTGTTTTTTTTTTTGGTAAATCAAGCACTGGCAATTACTAACTACATCGTCGAGATAAGGATGATGTCCAGATGTAACACCTCCTTTAACAGGTAGTCTTTATAGATGGGAGTAGACAGACATGTGAGAGTAGACCCATACTTCGTCAGTTATGTTATAAATATCCCATGTTATAATTAGGATGCGAAGCTATTGGCATTAACCGTGCAAACCAAGACTCCGAGTTGCTACTGTAAAATTAGTACAAGCTTATCATAACATAACGCCTGTAATCCCTGAAGGGTTTAGCTGAGGTATACCAAATAATACACCCACATTTCGGTAGTCATGTTTTAGGTACCATGTAATAAGGGCAGAGTCTATTGCCATCACCCGGGCACGAATCCAGACTCCGCGGCTGCTATTGCAAAATTCCTGATAGAAAAAGCAATAACTCTTTGCCCGACCTGAGAATCGAAACCAGGACCTCATGCTCAGTAGTCGCGCTTGCGACCACTTGACAAACAAATTTGTACAAGCATGTTGCTAATATTCATTTATCTTACATGTATGTATAAGTCGTAGCCCAAAGACTAGATTCGAGCACTAGGCTCACATGGGACAATGCCCACATGTAATGCCCTATTACATGTGGCTTAAAACATAGCTGGCGAAATGTGGCGCGTAATAGACAAGCACACCTCTACCTAACCCCTCAAGAATTACAAGCGTAACGTTATCAACCGTGGCTATCTCCTATTCAAAGCTAAAACGCATCAGATTCCAGTTTCAAGTTCCCCTTTGACGGACAAAAGTCCCGGACCAATGATCGGGTAGGATACAAAAAAAGCCGTTGGTATTTTGAACTTGGAACCCCGAGGCCGATCGGTTCCGAATCGTTGGAGATTTTTAATCGAAATGCGATTGGTGTGGAGTACTGCGGGTGAATTTGCTAGTTTCCGAAAATTATTCGCTTCGGATTAATGGAGTCTTGTATTTTGTGTATTTTTTACTTTGAGAGGTTGGAGTGTTTTGGGATGTTTGCTCTTTAGTTTTTAAAGCTATGATGCTTGTGCCTCAAAAGATGATTCGGATTATTACCTATCTACCTCCTAAACTGTTATGTAGAAGTTTTTCAGAAAACCATAATAATTGTGAGATTATGAACAGCTAAACGAGCAATGAAATTTCACAATTACTAAATGCAATTACCGCTAAACTAATTATAAACATCGTACGGTTCCTGTCAATCTACAGTTTTTGGGTCTAGTACAGACACACTATTCCCAAACCATTGCAAGTTCTGAAAGCCAGAACCAATAGTGGCGAACACCAGAAAAGCGCCGAGACAATGAGACTCAACGAAGTCCCAGAGAAGCAATTTTAGTGACTTGGATCCCACAACGAAATGAATCAGAAAATAATAGCGGAGGAGTAGGAAAAACATAATTTCCACTTCCCTCCATATCAGCAGGAGACAGAACAAAACAAGGTCAATAGGCACAAAGGGACGTTTACAACTGGGATAAGCCCAGTTGTTTAGCACCACGGATAAATATTATCATAAATATTAATGTGTCCTAAAGTGCGACATATTTACGAAATGCAGATGAAAGAGGAAGAATAAAGCTGTAATGAATATTTTTAGAAATAAACGCGTTTTAACTGATGTGATTATGTAAAATTACACCCATTTAACTGTGTTTACAAGTTTACACTAGCAGTCATTTTATTTTGCTTACAAGTTTACAAAAATTTACAGCCATACGACTTTGTCACAGCGCACAATTTGTAATAACACAACATATATATATTTTTTTTTCTTTTTTGTCTTTTCTACACACTGTGTCTACATTTCTAATCCTACTTTCCTCTCGCAGGTCTGCTGGAAGAGATTTCATATGAAATAAGCAGTACCTTTGTGCTATTCTATCTTAATGTAATGTCTTGTTAAGTATTTTGTGTGTACATAAATAAATAAATAAATATTTCTCCGAGCTGTGTCACTGCATCGAGTGATAGCTACTTGATACAAGGAAACTTTTTGACAATCAATCGAACCATACATTGTTACTGGTCAGAAATAAAGTATTTTTATTGTATTATACATCTTTTTTTTTTTTTTTTTTTTAATTTTATTTTTCCAACATTATTTCCAAATGTGTTTCAATTTTTTTAATTGCTTTTATGACTTTGTTAATTATTTTATTTTTTTTAATTTAAAAAAATAATGTGTTTTGATTTGATTTGAATGTTTAAATGCTACTATAACTTTGTTAGCTTAGTTATACATCTTATTATGCATGCTGTGGTCTCCTGTAAGTGAAGGAGTACACCTACGTAATACTTTTGTCGTCGATTATTTATTTCGTGTTTGTGTATATCCTTTGTTGGAGATCCTAAATAAATAAATAATAAATAAATAAATCTTCGACAGTTTTTATAGTTTGTTAGCCCAAAACTTCGCCACTTCACTTCGCTGCGTTGTCAGTGGCAGCGGTCACGTCACTACGGCTGCATGATTTTGGGCTAAGAGGGCAGGACAGGAGGAGCAGCCGCTCGGATCGATCTTTAGGTTAAGCCGTGCTTGCCTAGGTTGGTCTGTGGATGGGTGACCACCCATTACATACCGAGTTTCCTCCGTGCCTCGGAAAGCACGTTAAGCCGTTGGTCCCGGGTGTCATTTGTAGATCTTTGACAGTCGTTAGGTAGTCAGTGGCCCAAAAAGTCTGACAACCAGTCTTACCAAGGGGTATCGTGTTACCCAGTACTAACTGGGTTGTGGAGGTCAGATAGGCAGTCGCTCCATGTAAAATACTGGTATTCAGCTGCATCCGGTTAGACTGGAAGCCGACCCCAATATAAAAAAAAAGTTGGGAAAAGGCTAGGCAGATGATGAGGGCAAGACAGGAGGTGGAGCATAGTTAAGTATTATACATAGTAGAATACAAGGTGTAAACGGACCCTTCACGAAGCCGTCAACCAAGCATTCTCTACCTCAAACTAAGTAACTCTATGCAAAAAAATTTGGTGGGAACCGACTTTTTTTTCGAGGGTAATAAATCACGTTACAGCAGGACGACAACTGCCTTTCATCTTTTATTTTACAGGCGCCAGTTTCAAACTTCCTCTTATACCTATGCTCATTTCTTAGAGATTGAGCCTTTATAATTTCCACGACTCAGTTATTTTACAGGTGGTGAGACGATCTGATCTCGTTTTGCGGGGCGAACATGGCCAGATATCGCACAGGACTGAGAGGTTTGGAAGGAGAAAGGGAGGCCTTTGCCCAGCAGTGGGACAACAAACAGGCTGACAAAAAAAAAAAGTTTTCTTGGGTAACACGATATACCTTGGTAAGGCTGGTCGTCAGACATTCAGGCTTCTCACCACTACACTATGTAAAGAGATGGCCTGAAACGAAAGGTCGCTACCAAACATTTAAATTCCTCATTATCGTTACTTGCAATTGTAAAATAAATTTCAGTTAGAGTTTACTTAAAAGCACTAATTTTAACATTGTGTGAAAATTAATACTGCTGCGCTCAAATGTAAACTTTTTTAAAATAAATTATTCTTATTCCTATTCATAATCTTCATTCTCTAATTCATTCTCTTTGGTCTAATGAGGAGCTCGTGGCTAAATAATAACAGCCGCTCGGATCGATCTTTAGGTTAAGCCGTGCCAGGGGGTATCGTATTACCCAGTACTAACTGGGTTGTGGAGGTCAGATAGGCAGTCGCTCCATGTAAAATACTGGTATTCAGCTGCATTCGGTTAGACTGGAAGCCGACCCCAACATAGTTGGGAAAGGCTAGGCAGATGATGAATCTTCATTCTAATCTTGTAGTACTATAAATAATCCTATAAAGCAATAGACATCTGTTGTGTATCGGTTCTCATACGTACATATGTATGTATGAAATCCGTCCATATCGAGCAATCCGTGACGATGAATATATACATTATAGTTAGACTATTGGACAGATCTCAGATCTGAGCGTCATCAATGTACATGGTGTAGCGATTAAAGCAGATAGGTTGTGAAGTAATTGGTTGGATAACGTATCACATATCTGAAATTGGAAGACAGAGGGTACAAGGAAGGCTCGGTTGGGTATCTCTGCCAAATAGTATCAGCACCGTAATCGGTTCCCGGTCGAGTTATAGTTAAGACTGATTCTAACAGCGCCCTGTATATTCGTCGTGATTGTTTTACCATCATAAAATTTGAAGAAGAAGGTTGAATGTCAAAGGTGCAACCTTTGTAGAAAAAAGCTGTTTTAAAAAAAAATTGCTCATGAAGAATTTCGGTGTGCTGGTTCGGAATGATAAAGAACACGTGCTAACTGTTTGTGCGATGTCCCTTCCACCTGTATACCTATTTAAAACCATACAACCACAAACACTGATGTTTTAAATAAATTTAACTAAATAAATGATAAATTAATTAGTAACACAAAACTTTTAGGTCTTACTATCGTGTTTCATTTTGGCTCGTGTTGAGTTTCAATATTAATTTTCATGTTATTTACATTTAAAATAACACGGTGTAATTATAGTAGGTATACCTAATAATGTTCTAAATAATCGAACGTGTGGTGCAAGCTTGATTGAGGAATGGTTTCATACGACAACATGACAACTAAATGAAGATGTAGTGATCAAAACTGAGAGGAATATGCCTAGATGGTGTTGATCATATTCAGACAATCCATTGAAGGCGACTCATCATCATGTGCCTAGCCTTTTTCCCATCTATGTTGGGTTCGGCGTCCAGCCTAACCGAATGCAGCTGAATACAAGTATTTTACATGGAGCGACTGCCTATCTGGCCTCCACAACCCAGTTAGTATTGAGTAATACGGTACCCCTTGGAATGACCGGTTGTCAGACTTTCAGGGCACTGACTACCTGTAACGACTGAAGAAGATCTACAAATGACAGCTGGGACCAACGGCGTAACGCACTTGCCAAGGCACGGAAGAAACCTGGTATGTTTGTGTACTCCATTGTCAGCGATGCGGACGCACCTTTTGACACCCTTTAATTCATTTCTGCTTTTGATACATGTAATATTATTGCATTTTTATTATTATTTTAGGTCTGTATAATTAGTAAATAATGTGATGCGGAGAAAAAAGGAAAATGTAGTGGCGAAAATTTTGAGTCTAAAGGCTATAAGAGTAGAGGAAGACCAAAGAAACGATGGATGGACTGTGTTAAGAATGATATGACTAGACTGGAGGTGACTGCTGAGATGACGAGTAATAGAGAAGTATGGAAGGAAAAGATATGCTGTGCCGACCCCAAATAAATTGGGATAAGGGCACTAGAATGATGATAATATTTAGTAAATAATGTACATTAATGTATGTATATGCTGTAAAAGTGCTAATAAAAACATGTAATATTTTGCGTTGGACTATTCTATCAGGCGTTCAAATATCAAAACACAACGTACGTCACGGCCTGTAAACAACACAGATTCCATGACCCACTTCCCTAAGTTCGGTCATGTAACACTACTTACCGCTACAGAGGATTAGGAAGTATATACTTTATGTTATCTAATGGCATATCGGTGGGACTCAATATCGGTTATATTAAAAGCAAGATGGGATGAAAGCTTCTACATTTAAGCCAGTCAATGTCCATTGCTGCTTTTCGCATAGTGATGCAAGATGCTTGTATTTGGATCGCAACTGTGCGATACGATTCTAGAGTCGTTTCGAATTGATTTGATTCGATTTTCCAAATATCACATCGTACTTATTAATCCTCGTGGCTAAATAATAACAGCCGCTCGGGCCGATCTTAAGGTTAAGCAGCGCTTGCCTAGGTTGGTCCGTAGATGGGTGACCGCCCATTATATACCGAGTTTCCTCCGTGCCTCGGAAAGCACGTTAAGCCGTTGGTCCCTGCTGTCATTTGTAGATCTTTGACAGTCGTTACTGGTAGTCAGTGGCCCGAATGTCTGACAACCAGTCTTACCAAACGGTATTATATTCCCTATATTGTCAGATAGGTCGTCGCTCCATGTAAAATACTTGTATTCAGCTGCATCCGGTTAGACTGGAAGCCGACTCCAACATAGTTGGGAAAAGGCTAGGCAGATGATGACTTATTAATCTCTCTATAAATGCTGATAGATGGAGAGGAAAAGGAAGACCAAGGAAACGCTGGATGAATTGTGTGAGGAATGATATGAAAGAAAAGAAGTAAACAGTAGCGTGACGGTTGACAGATTAGAATTGAATAAAAAAACGTGTTGCGCCGACCCGGAGTAACATGGGACAAGGGTATAGTAGTACTTATTAATCCCTCTAAGAGTCTAGGCAAAATTCCAGGAATTATTTTGTGTCCTCATTTTGTATTATTTTGGATTGACCGATCCATTAATTCCGATACCGGTACTTTTGTATCGTTCCAAGCACATTTCGTATTCGTTTGTATCGATTCAAAATATCTTCCTGTTATATCGATACTGTAAAGCCGATACTTTACTGTATCAATAAACGACTCGATCCGATGATCGAGTCGTGCATCACTGTATCTGGAGATGAGCTATAAAGCGTGGTTATTGCGAAACACACTCACAATTCCAATTTATTCCTTTTGACAATTCAACAATGCTCATTGCGTTGTTTACGGTGTCGAGCAAATTAATTTTTAAACACATACTCATACATTTATTTTCAGATATACACCTACCACTGCTTGTCTCTGCATCACCCAAAGGTTGACTGGTAGAAAATGCCTATGGCATTAAGTCCACCTCTGTACTTTTGTGCTTGAAGTGTTAAATAAATAAATAAATGCATTATTAGCTATCGAGATTTGATTCTGCTGATTCTACGGCTCCGCCCACGTTAATTTAGAATTTGACAATCAATTCGCGTTGTACTCTGTTTGTAATAATATACTTCAATCATGATTCGAAAGACACGTGGCGCCATCTATATTATCATATTAACAACCTGATTGTTGTTTTCCTCGGGAACAGTACTTTTTTTCGGGATGAAAGGTACCTTAAATGTCCTTTTCTGTACACGTGACAACGTATATGCAAAATTTCAGAGTAATCAGTTCAGTGGTTTAGGCGTGAAAAGGTAACAAAAAAACAAACAATATAAGGGCAAGTAAAAAAATACCCCGATAGAAATTAAATAAAATGTACCAAAATAAGGAAACTCACATTGCAACACACGGCAGCAGGCCGCGACTTTCCAGTCGCTTCTCGGGTAGTGACGTCATAAACAAACATTTGAAGATCGAACATACCAAGACAGATGTTGGTGTTGTCACGTTTTAAAAAATTACTAGATTTTGGGGAAATGTTGGTAATTAGAGCTGGGAAGACCAAAGAAACGATGGATGGATTGTGAGAAGTACTGCTAAGATAGAGAGTAATAATTAAAGAAGTATGGAAGAAGAAGACATGCTGTTACGACCTCGAAAAAAATGGTGTAAGGGCAGAGGAATGATGAAGACTTCCATTGGATTGGATAAGAACTGCCGTTTTGTACGTAAACTAATTGAAAACCAAAGCTTACCTTTCCCTTTCAGCTTATTCTCATAAATGTACGTGAATTATTAACCCACCCTACCACGACCTGAAATTTCAATATTCTGATAGTTACTATCACAATTACCAGTATATGAACTATGTACAGTCACGAGCACCAATACGTATAAACTTTCCTATATTTAAAAGCAATTTTCGCGAGAAATAACGATTGTAATTTGGAAATAGGACCTTTTCCATTAAAATGTGAGTTCCAGAATTACAACAAACAACAACACTACACAATAACAACAACAAATACAACAACATACAACAACAATACAACAACACACAACAACATACAATTATTCGTAACAACTTGAAATTTTAATCAGAACAGTAGGAGAAAAACACTTTTAAAAGTTGTTGAGTGTTTACATATTGGTGCTCGTGACTGTACATACCTATCCATGAATATAATTTTCATTTACCGCCCTGTCGTAGTTAATCCTATGTCGTCGAAATGAGTGACGGTGGTTATTATAATGACACTAGATGTACGTACAGTTTCGCTGAGGTTTCATTGGTTTAATTATTTTCTAGTGGTAAAGTTATGACTTGGGAACCTGGTAGTTATGAGTCGAGAAGGTACTTCTAGAGTCCTCGTTGACCGCATCATCTGACTCGGGCATCATTGCGCAGCATCATTGCGTTTTTTTTTAATGGAAAACCGGTCTCACGATTTCACACTCTGTAGCCTCACTTAAGAACTTTATATTACCGACCCAATCAATTTTATATTATTATTTATCATCATTTCGTCCTTTTACTTGACCTATCGTACTAATGTTCTAAGCATAGTAATATTTCAATTAGTCTACTTAAATAATTTATTTAAATAGGATCATCAAAATACTTAAACGCTGTTTAAGCTTTCACGGTTTACAACTAAACTTATACTGTTACTCACACGATATCTTCCGTGATTATTTATTAAAGACAAAAAAAGAGGGTAGATAGATTTGTCTGCTCTTAACAATTTATTTTCCATCCACCCGCATTCTCCAGTCAACCCGCGATCATGGCGCTTACAACAGCGTGCAACGGCGTCGAAATATCGGGAGCTCAAAATAATGAACAATCACGGAAGATATCCCGTAAGTGACAGTATAAGTTCATCAAAATACTATTCGTCACCTGTTTAAGAGTACCGTTTACGTTTATATGTATGTCGGATATGTCAGGATTTATTCCGTTAGGCTCGTACATCATGTGGGCAGACGATGGGTTTCGTGCTATGAAAACACACTGGGTGCGATACACTGTTTCTAGCAAAACTAACAAATTACTTGTGCTTACAACTTAACACAATAACACGGAGCACAATAAATCGGTTACAGTTCCAAGACGTCTCAACTCCGCCGCGATCAGACATTGACTGTCGCCATCACCTCGAGCTGGACATCGGGGGCTCTGAAGCACGCTGTGTTGTGACTGGTAAGAAGGTCGCATGATGTCACCACTAGCGCACTTGCGATTCATTTTATGTCCGTACTAATGACCGTATCCGACATGTATGTATTACGTTATCACTACATTAGGCGGATTAATTAAGAGTCTGCGTAGTTTTAATTGACTTTTTAACGACGTTGTAAGGTATTTAGAGTAAAACAATGTTGGTTGTAGGAAGGAATAATTGTTTCCATTTATTATGGCCTTATATACATACAAAATTACCAAGGCACAAGTAGTGGAGTTTGAGTAACAAGTAGTATTTACTAAACAACCAATCAGAAATCAGTTACATTATCATACGATGTGAGGAGCGCGCTGCGCGCCCTCTTGCAACAGTCCAAGTAATCATTTTAGCGCTGAGGTTATAAATATATGTGGCGGCGCGCCGCTCGATAGCTCAGTGTAGCAGTGGTATGCGCACGCGATGCATGCTGCTACAGTGCTCCCCTTCAAGTGAAACGTACCGGTCGTCTTATGATACGACCCGAGCGCGATGTACGCTCCGTTGTGATGTTTCCAGGAACAGTGTTCTTCGGAGGAGGACTGGCGCCTTGGTGTGGTGTGTCACATGCGTCATCAGTGCATGGAATGGAGAATGCAGGCTTGAGGCGGTCTACCGATACCACTGCTTGCCTTCCTGGTAGTTGGATGGTGAAAGTTTTATCGCTTCGGCTGATCACTGGATAGGGTCCGTTGTATGGTGGTTGCAATGGTTTCTTGACTGCGTCATTTCGTACGAATACTTCCTTGCAGGTTTGTAGGCTTTGGGGTACGAATATGCTGTTGGTGCTACTGGTGCGTGACTGTGCTTGGCGATACGTGCTAATTATGCGCACGCGATGCATCTTCTGCGTAGTTTTAATTGACTTAAAACTTTTTGACCTTTGAAAATGAACGTTTGAAATCTCGTCACCTGTATAAAAAAAAAAAATACGGGGCGGAAGGGACATTGCCACACAAACGTTCCTCATTCCGAAAAACCCCACACGGAAATTTTTCACGTGTATGGAACAGCCGATTTTTTTTTAATTCATCATCATCATCAAATTTCTTGTTTTGTCGGTTTTCTGTGTTGGGGTCGGCTTTCTGTCTAACTGGATGCAGCTAAATACAAGTATTTTACATGGAAGGACTGGCTATCTGACCTCCACAACCCAGTTAGTACTGGGCAACACGATACCCCTTATAAAGGCTGTTTGACAAGAAAATCTCTAACAAAATTAAAATATTAATTGCACAAATGGCACAGACTTGTATCTACCTACTTGAGAACTAACTCGAAGCTTGGGGCTCGCCAAACTGTAACCAACAAGTACCGTCAGCATACAAACGAATACATTAGTAACATCGTCACGTTTGCTGCAATATTGCGAATTAGCTGTTTTTGTGACGCTACAAGAAGTGGGCCAGATACTTATTAAAGTTATGACTAGACTTAATAACACTGCCATCGTGAGACAAAAAGTAGTATCTCAAAAAAACCGAAAATAATGTTTTTAGGATTCCGTCCGTACCTTTAGGGTGCCAACGGGGGCCTATTACTAAGTCTCCGTTTTCTACCAGTCCATCCGGCTGTCAAAAGGCTGTATCTTTTGAACGTGTTTAGTAACTATATATTATACTAATATTAGAGGTCAAATTTGTTTGTATGTAGGGGGTAATCTACGGAACTACTGATCTGATTTCGAAAATCTTTACATACGGAAATCTACATTATTCCCGAGTGTTATAGGCTACATTTAAAAAGATCCCGTGTGTTAATTTCCGTGCGTAACAGAAGCGCAGCCGTGAGCAAAAGCTAGTGTTAAATATTGGATTTCGGTACGGGACCTTTCGTGTGCGAGATCGACTCACACTTGGCTGGTATTTTTACATCTAACAACTTGAAATATCTCGCATCAGATGGTTCAATCAAGATAACCGTATCTTTTTGCATACCTCTGTGTATACCGAAAAAGTAATACAAATTTTAAAAAAATAAACATAGATTTGTTCAGTTACTGCTCTTTGGCTTACGCAGGCAAAATATGACTAGTGTGTAGTAAAAAGTGGCGTTGTATTTTATAAATACTGATACTGATACTGTTAGCCTGCGTCATCCCACTGCTGGGCAAGGGCCTCTCCCGATGACTTAAAGTTGATACGATCCAGGGCTAATGTGGGCCACTGGTCGTTTTTTATGTCTAGCTCGTCCCGCCATCTTCTATAAATAGAGTCAACGCCTTCGAAGAGAGAAGAAGGTCGCAGCTAGACTTATAGCGTGATGACCTTAAAGCTAGGCCACCTGCAGCTATACCCTACAATTTCGTCAATGGTGTTCTGACATGTCCGCTTTGTGCTCGGAGTTTTTCAGCCAAAGTTGGGTATGCTAGGCACTTAGGAGCACAGGATAGCGCAGCACATCAAAGCTCTCGACAACCTCCCTAGAAAGTCATCATACATAAATAGGGTTTTTTAAAAGAATTTGCGTTTTGTATACTAACTTGTATTAGTTTATTTAGTTACTTTAGAAAATAAAAAATGTCAGTAAAATATCTATTTTTATTAGATTAGGTTTACCATTACATTAGTTAAGGGAGCTTTCAAACAAAAATTAAATTCAGATTCATAGCACTCAACAGCTAAATCCACTTATCAAGTTTCCAACCACAAACTCACATAGATTATCAAGATCTAGATAATCCAATTATGGAGACCTTCAATCAAAATTATTTCAGCTACTTTTCCGTAAGTTAATTATTTGATGGAATAATGATAATTATAAAGCTGTGATTTAAATGATACAATTTAATGAAGTCGCTGTTAAGAATCTTTTAAATCTGTTACCTTAACACAAAACATCAAGCCTTGTAACATCCGAAGGTTTAGGCAGAGGTGTACCTAACAAGTACACCCACATTTCGCTAGTTATGTTTAAGTCCCATGTAGTAGAGGGTGAGCCTTTTTCCATCAACCGAGAAATGCCTGATTGAAAAATCCAATAACACTTCGCCCGACCCGGGAATGGAACCCAGGACCTCATGCTAAGCAGTAGCGATTGCGATCACTAAACCAACGCGGCAGTCTGATACTTGTAAGAGACAACTGGCCTGATTCTTTATTCTTTCAAGCATATTCCTTGGTCATGTAATTAGTATGCGAATTGCATGACTACAGTTGCACCACGCTCTTCTTGAGAGTATACGAACACTGTAACAAGAAAAAGGCTACTTTTCGTGTTTAGTTTTCAAGAACCGCTCGTGCGTTAAAGTAAACTTTTTTTAATTATTTCATTCAGGCTCAGAATATTATACCCAACGATTTAATTCTTTGAAAAATGAATAAAGAAACGTTATCCCACTCTAGGAATTTCTCCTATATCGTTGTCCACTGCGGGCTTCGAATCGCTCAGCCACTGCGCCAACTGTGTTTACAAAATTACCACTACGATATGTTTTCTCAATGCTGGGTGAAAATATTAGTGTAAGAGACTGTTAAATCGAAAATTTAAGGAATTATCGTATTTTAAGCTTTTTAAGTAACATCTAGATAAAACTGAGGTGCATCAAGTGAGAGCATCAGGTGTGGTGGTAACACTCCGGCATTCATCATCATCATTTCAGCCGAAAGACGTCCTCTGCTGGACATAGGCCTCCCCCAAGTGTCGCCACATTGGCCGGTCTCACATCCAGCGGATCCCTGCAACCTTTACCAGGTCATCGGTCCACCTAGTGGGAGGCCTTCCAACGCAACGTCCGGCATTCAGGTCTTTAAAATTGCACGGCAGAACCATTCTAAATGACGTCAGAAATATTACTACATTGTACTCGAGATAGTACCGCACAGATAAACTAGGTACCTATTCTAGTATTTTACCCATAAAACACACTAAACAATGTGTCGAGTTAGTTTTTAAACACTTAAGAAGCTCCAACTCTACCCAACATTTAATCAGAATTATCGGACAAAACGGGAGCATTCCAAGAAATTCTCAACTCAGACTAAAGCTAAAACTATTCGTTAAAATAAATAAATTCCAACACAAGTGCGATAAGAGAGAGATAAAAGTGACGTTTTAAAAGATAAAAAGAATTAATTAACACAATTTTAGCGTCGACTTGAATCATTTGGCACAGTTTTAAGTCTTAGTTTGGGTCATGGAGTGAATTTATAACGGGTTACACAAGGTTGTTGCTGTTTCAATTATTTTAAAAGGTTGGAACTGAAATTACTTTACCTACATTTTATATTGATGTAATATTTCTGAACACACGTGGCCTTAACATACGTGGATGTAGCCCCGATACCTCTGGTTTACCACTCAATTTATGCTTATGAATGCCTCGTTAGGCTATGATTGTGCAACAGAAACTCGTTATAAGTAAAATCACAATGTAAGTCATTCATGGATCTTCGCTTTTTTCTTTCTTTTCGGATGGGAAATCATCAAATGAGCCCCCCCCCCCCCCCCCGCACTCTGGGCGGAGCGGCGGGGAGTGTCAGACTTGTACTGACTAAAACCCATCCATGTTCCTTCTTTGCTCCTTGTGTTCCAGGGCCACGGTATCTCTTTCGAACAGTCCCGCAGCCCTGGCAGGCATCGGCCCATGCAGACCCCTACTTGGTTGCTGACATCTCTTTGAGGCGCGCGTGGAACACGAACGCGCCGTCGACACGGCCTGTCGTCATAAGACGGCCGGACGGCAAGCTAGCCCATAACTCGCCGTCCACAGGCCCGCGCCTACGGTGGCCGGGAGCCATCACGTGACCCCCGACGCCCAGGGCGTCTCCCGCGGCGGGTGGGACGTGAGGTTCTTTCCCTCTCACGTCCTGCCACCTCCTTCACTAGCATGACTGCTTCGCAGAAGGAGGTGACGGCTTCCCATTCCCTCTCACTCCGGACCATGGCTTGAACCAAGGCCGGACGCAAGAGATCGCCGCCGCTAATCGCCGCTATGAGGACACGGCGGTGCTCCGCCCAAGCGGGGCAGACCTCTACGGTGTGCTCCACCGTGTCCTTCGGACGATCCTCGCAGTGGAAACACCCGGGCGTTTCCTCCCGGAACTTCGCTTTACATTGCAATTATCACCTTGCTTGGATACGTAGAAAACAGGTGCGGATATCATCTGTCCTTGTCCAATGTTACTGAGGTCTGCGCAATACAATTTTTTCTTTCATATTCGGGGGAGTATGAAAGAAGAAAAGTCAGCTCCTTCCATTCGGCCCCTTTCTTTAACATTATTCCTCACACAATCCTTCCATATTTTCTGTGATACAGATAAAATTTATGAAAATTTCTCATTACACGTTTTATTTTGCTGACGCTACAACTATCAAAGTACAGCGAAGTGACAAATGCGGCGGTTTTCAGCCACAACATGCACGCGATTCAGTTTATTGTGAGAATCTTATTAGCTACATTATTTACCCTAACACAAGATGAAGGTTTTTTAGAAGAATATAATGATTCGAATGTCGAGCTCGAAAAGGGACGTTCGTGGCTAAATAAATATAATATAACAGCCGCTCGGGTCGACCTTTAGTTTAAGCCGTGCTTGGCTAGGTTGGGTGATCACCCATTACATACCTAGTTTCCTCCGTGCCTCGAAAAGCACGTTAAGTCGTTGGTCCCGGCTGTCATTTGTAGATCTTTGACAGCCGTTACCTGCTGTGAGTGGCCCGAAAATCTGACAACTAGTCTTACCAAATGCTTTCGTATCGCCCCGAACTTAGTGGGTTGTGGAGGTCAGATAGGCAATCGCTCCACGTAAAATAAATTCAGCTACACGACTGGAAGCCGACCCCAACATAGTTGGGAAAAGGCTAGGCAGATGATGATAGTGTTTAGAATTAACAAAAACAACAACTATTATAACTTCAGTTTATCCGTGATCATGGTGCTTGCAACAGCGCTGAAATATCGGGAACTCAAAGAAAACAGTAAACATGGTAAATATCCCGTTTCTAGTGTTACTGACAGTGTTTTGAATTGGTAATTAGAATGTCAGATCACTAATATTTCACGCTAGCTTTTGCCCGAAGCTCGCTCGCATTATGTTCGGAAAAACACGCGTTTCGTAAATATAACCTTTTTGAATCGAAATTTTTATAATTGGATCAGTAGTTCCGTCTTTATAATATTAGTATAGATACCTGAATTAATGTTCGGGAAAACCGCTAAGGACAAATTGAAGACGAGGCTCCGGACACGCTTAGTATCCAGTGACAGCAGCAGGTATGGAATATTTGCAGTACCGCAGTTTGACCGAGCCATTAGTCCTATTCTGTAAAGTTCATATCAAACGTCACTCAAGAGGCCTTACACAATTTATCGAAATTAGAAGAAAGCTAATTTATTATTCTCATATATTTTGAAAGTCTCGGATTTTCCTTTCAACTCCGTTCTAATTTCAAAGTTTTGTTTCGACAAGAGGTAATGGAAAAAGTAAGAAAAAAAACAGCCAGGAATATAGACATTATTTAGTAGAAAGTTGTTAGAGGAATTTCAACGAAATGTCAAAAGGATGTTGCCAAGTTTCCGTGACATTATTTTGTACAAGAAATGCTATTAGTTAGTCTTTGACCCGTTGATTAATCTTTTGTCCTACTTTTTCTTTAACTCTTTTTATAACTGAGAAATAATTTGGAACTTTCTTGTTATGCCTGACACCCAGAAAGAAATGTTATATCTTAAGAATTTTTAACAAAAAAGGGTAGGAAAGAAATCTAACGCAGAAATCTCTAGTTGGTAATCTTACGGTCAGTAATTTAAAAACCGGCCAAGTGCGTGTCGTACGCATACGCACACAGAGTTCCGTAGCACCAAACAATATAATAAAAATATTTTGAAGGCTCATTCATATGTTATATTATATTATATTCAACAGCAAAACTAAATTTGTTTTTGAAAAACAAAGTCACTACTGCAGTTTGATGAAAAAGTCTCATATCTCAAAAACTATAGGTACATCAAATCTTATTCAAAATTTTCGTTGAAAGTTTTTTTTACGTTCTAAAATCCTACTTTTTTTTCAGAATTTACCTCTTCTTACTTACCTACTTAGAAATTAGTGTGGTACACATTATTGCACACATTTTACCGCTTTGGAAGTGTATTTCAAACGATTGACTTAGAGAAAAATATAATATAATGTCGTTTTTAAAGACCTATCTATAGATACCCCACACGTATAGACTGATGAAAAAAAAATTGTTTAATTTCCATGAAGTTTTAATTTTTATATTTCTTGTATGAAAAATCGTAAAGCGGTAAAGCGGTAAGCGGTAAGCGGTTCCGTTTTTCGCTATTCGGTTACGGAACCCTAAAAAGTATGTAAATACCCTTTTATCATACGTACCCCACGGGAGAAAATATAGGTCGCAACGTGCTACGATTCTTACATACCTCCTCTCCTTTTGCTTCGTCTAAGTTCATACATCTGGTCATACACGCATGACGGTTGCGAGTAAGTACTACGCACCTGACCTTTCTGAAGAACCTCACCAATAAGGTCAGTGTATGTCCTTCTAGGGTGACCCTTGTAATTTGACAATAACTGGTGTCATTAGTGTTTAAAAACATTACCATAACTCATTGTTACTGAAGATGGTTTTCAATAATATATCAATAATATACATAAATTATATTCATTTACCAATATTTCACATGAAATTCAGATGAAACTCAGGCCCATATTATTAAATCATTCTCATTTGAGAGCTCTCCCTCAAATGTCATTTGATATCTCCAGGGACTGACTTCAAAATAAACATGAAGAAGTAATTCAATATCAACAATTGAATAACATTCAAATGACATTAATAATTCTGACAGCATTTGCGCGCGCAGACGCCATTTTGACAACGAACCATAGACGTATATTTGTTTATTTTTCTTACCATAGAGTGTTACAAACTTACAACCGACCTTATTAAGCCACTCAGCCTCTAACCTTATCACTAACGAAGCAAACAAAACTCTGGTATTAGCCAGAAACTTTGTGAGAAACTCATTAGTACAGAAGTTTAATGTTTCGCTACGTCGATTAATTCGGCTGAGATCAGATTGAGGCTACTTGCTAATTCTTTACAAATCATTGATTGGAAGCTATTAATGAATAAGGTCTTATAAAAAATACTTTTAAAACTTTTGAAGAAGTTAATGAGGAGATTGTTCCGAATATGAAGACTATTGTTTTTTTTTTTTATTTTACAATGCGAATTTTTCTTTAGCAGCCCTAAGTCTAAGCCGATTATCGTAACAGTCTTTCCCTCACATGAACTCATATTTCACAGTTACGTCTCTATTGAAAATCATTTATGCAAATTAAGCCAAGAAGCAGCACTCCCTTTTTTTCGGATGGGAAATCATCAAATGACATTCAATGACATCAAATGGAAGGGAGTGTCAGACTAAACTAAATATAGAAAAACTAAATATTTGTTTATTTTTAAGACGAAATTCGATTTAATTTTTTTTACTGACATCTATTATTTTATATTTGACCTCTGTTTAATTGTAATATTTTTTCTTATACATGACATTAATCTTGATTGCTAATTAATTGATAAAATTTATTATGATTTCAAATTTTTTACATTGTTTTTAAATAATTGTCATTTTATTTCTGCATTTAATTGAATATGTTATCGTAATCTTAAATTCCAGTTCTTATATAACAACTTCATAAAATAATGACGGCAGGCAATTATTTTTAAATTAATACATTTATTTCATTCATATTTGTACGCTTCACGGCAAAACATAGAGAATCTAACTTGTATATTGTAACATCTCACACACCGTGTAACTACCTATGTTTACAAATAAAAGTTTATTCTTATTCTAAAACCCATCCATGTTCCTTCTTTGCCCCTTGTGTTCCAGGGCCACGGTATCTCTTTCGAACAGTCCCGCAGCCCTGGCAGGCATCGGCTCATGTGGACCCCTACTTATTTTCTTACATCTCTTTGAGGCGCACGTGGAACACGAACGCGCCGTCGACACGGACAGCAGCACTCCTTAGATGTCAAAATTACATAACACCCGCTCTTCACAGCCGCTTAGTATTTTTTAATCAGACGTCCCATGACGCCCTATAACGATACCCTCCTATAAAAATTTTTATATACGCTACGTTATCGAACGTAACAATATAAATACATCAATAAATAACATCGGCATGTACTGGAACGATCGCTAATTCAATTAGCCAGAGCCCTGATATATAGGTTACTTTCATTTATCTTTACTTACACTCCTGGCGAAATTACTCACGTTTATATACTTAGTTCTGTATATAGGTGTTATGAGTTATCGGTGAGCCGTATTAGTTACAGCAGCCGAAATCAATTAATGATGAAAAAACGGTTTACTTGATCCCTTTCTAATACAAGTATGTCGGATTGTAAGAATTTATTTTGTGAGACTCGGAAATCATGTGGGCAGAAATGAATTTTGTGCTACGAAAACACACTAGGTGCAAAACACTATATAAATAATAAAATTAATAAAATTGTTTATTGTCACAAAGAAACATACATTAGTATACACTGATTAACAAGATGCTAGCTATGCTGCAGAAGTCTGTATACAGATATTGTGAGCCCTGCCTCTCAAACTAGGTTAACCTGTATCTTAAGAGACAGTGTTCAGCTGTGAGGTTACTTAAAAAAAATGGATTATAGGTACAACTGCGGACTGTGCCAACTTATTGTTCGTGCTAACAATCAGATTAATTTAAACATTATATTACACTGCTATTATTAAACTAACAATTTACCTTTTTTTTTTTTTTTTTGGATGGGAAATCATCAAATGACCCCCCCCACTCTGGGCGGAGCGGAAGGGAGTGTCAGACTTGTACTGACTAAAACCCATCCATGTTCCTTCTTTGCCCTTTGTGTTCCAGGGCCACGGTGTCTCTTTCGAACAGTCCCGCAGCTCTGGCAGGCATCGGCCCATGCGGACCCCTACTCGGTTGCTGACATCTCTTTGAGGCGCGCGTGGAACACGAACGCGCCGTCGACACGGCCTGTCGTCATAAGACGGCCGGACGGCGAGCTAGCCCATAACTCGCCATCCACAGGGCCGTGCCTACAGTGGCCGGGAGCCACCACGTGACCACCGACGCCCAGGGCATCTCCCGCGGCGGCTGGGACGTGAGGTTCTTTCCCTCACACGTCCCGCCACCTCCTTCACTAGCATGACTGCTTCACAGAAGGAGGTGACGGCTTCCCATTCCCTCTCGCTCCGGACCATAGCTTGAACCAGGGCCGGACGCGAGAGATCGCCGCCGCCAATCGCCGCTACAAGGACACGGCGGTGCTCCGCCCAAGCGGGGCAGACCTCTACGGTG
This sequence comes from Noctua janthe, assembly GCA_910589295.1. Lineage (NCBI taxonomy): Eukaryota > Metazoa > Arthropoda > Insecta > Lepidoptera > Noctuidae > Noctua > Noctua janthe. The sequence continues at coordinate 14,514,826 of OU342573.1, forward strand.
TGCTCCACCGTGTCCTCCGGACGATCCTCGCAGTGGAAACACCCGGGCGTTTCCTCCCGCCCGATTCGGTGCAAGAACCTCCCGAAACAACCGTGTCCGGTGAGGATCTGCGTCAGGCGGTAGGTGAGGGCGCCGTGGCGCCTCTCTAGCCACTCCTCAAAGAGGGGACTTATCGCCACTATGGTAGCGTGCCCCGCACGGGGTTGCAACAGTCGCTCTCTCCATGTCGCCATGATATCACGCCGGAGGTCTGTCCGCTGAGCGGCAATTTGCCGCGGCAGCGGAGTTTCCCCCCGACGTATTGCCTCCGCGCGCCATTCATGCAGGCGCGCGAGGACTATCGCCTCCAGATCCCATGGCGGCAATCCGGCAAGGAGGCTAGCCGCCTCGCCGGAGATCGTGCGGTACCCCCGGATTAGCCTTATGGCTATCACCTTTTGGGGCGCGTTCAGGTAGTGGGCGGCTTGCCGCCTTAAAGAACGCGCCCACACCGGGGCCCCGTAAAGGGCCATGGACCGCACGACCCCCGCGTATAGCCTCCGGCAGGAGGCGTTTGGACCCCTCAGGTTGGGCAAGAGCCGCTTGAAGGCAGCCCCTGTCCGTTTCAGTTTGTGAGCCAAACGTCGGAAGTGCTCCACAAAGTTCCACCGGCTGTCGAGGACGAGTCCTAGGTACTTCAACGTCGACCCGACGCCGATGGAAACCCCTCCCGCCGTCAGTAGGGATCCCGACGGTGGCGCATTCCGAGGCCCATGAAAACACATGGCCTCGGACTTGTGCAATGCCACCTCGAGACCCAATTGCCGGATCCTATCCACGACTATCGCAACCCCGCGTGTCATGTTTTCGGCCGCCGCCTCGTGCGACCTCCCTTGTGCCAGTACCAGCGTGGCGTCAGCGTAGCAAACTACGCTGACGCCGGTAGGGAGGTCGGCGCGCAGCACCCAGTCGTAACCGATGTTCCACAGGGCCGGTCCTAGAACCGATCCCTGTGGAACACCGCACGACATCTCTCGCCGGTTCCATTCTCCGCTCTGACCGGGGTAGATGACGGCCCTATCCGTCAAGTAGTCCCCGACCACACGACGAAGGTAGGTTGGCACCCGGTGATACCGGAGTGCCTCCCCAATGCAGCTCCAGGGCATGGAGTTGAAGGCGTTGGCGATGTCAAGAGACACCGCCAAGACGACCCCGCCCCGGGACACCGCGTCCCCCGTCGTGAGGGCTCTCACGCGCATGATGGCGTCCACCGTGGAGCGCCCCTTGCGGAAACCAAACTGGTGTTCCGCAAGATCCGGCCCCATCCCCGCAAGGTAACAATTTACCTTAAATTACAATTTAACACAATAACACTGTACTCGATTAATTGTGCGCAGTGTTATTGTGTTAAATTTAAATAAATTTTGAACTGACTTAACACATCATTCATTTAGAGACAAGACTTTTTGATTTTGTGTCGAGGAGCTCGTGGCTAAATAATAACAGCCGCTCGGATCGATCTTCAGGTTAAGCAGCGCTTGCATAGGTTGGTCCGTGGATGGGTGACCGCCCATTACGTACTGATTTTCCTCCGTGCCTCGGAAAGCACGTTAAGCCGTTGGTCCCGGCTGTCATTTATAGATCTTTGACAGTCGTTAGGTAGTCAGTGGCCCCAAAAGTCTGACAATCAGTCTTACCAAGGGGTATCGTATCACCCAGTACGAACTGGGTTGTGGAGGTCAGATAGGCAGTCGCTCCATGTAACATACTGGTATTCAGCTGCATCCGGTTAGACTGGAAACCGACCCCAACATAGTTGTGAAAAGGCTAGGCTGATATATTATACTTTTTGACTTTGTAAACTCTTTATTCATCTGATTATCAGACAAAGTGATAATTAAAATCTACAACCCTACCCAACTTTACAACTCCTGCAAAATATCATCGTAGAAGTTGGAACGAGTGACTCACACATGAGACCAGGGGTTGTCAACTCAGCCGCAAAATGTTGAAGTTTCAGCTTCACGGGACTTTCAACTACAGCTAAGTTTTAAGTAATCTGCCGCTTGCGTGACAGTGTATACCTGTTGACGTTATGAGGTCAATGTACTGGTAGTGTTGTCTCAGTGATGTGTGTGGGGGTGTTGAGTGATGCATGTTTGTAGGCCCATTTCGGGCCTAAGTAGCGTTTTATGAGACGTAAGATGAGGATGGCTTTACAAAACTTGAAAGTGTACCTAGATATGTGTAGATAGATATACTTGACATCACTAAGATCCTAGATAAAGCCTCTAGGCCCTAGACAATGTGAAATTCTATTAGCCAATGAACGCTAATGAAAAATTCATAAATATATTTGAATAACATAAACTACCGATCAGCTTATGTCAATAATCTTGCAGCGAAACAATTTCCATAACCCAGTTAGTACTGGGTAATTCGATAACCCTTGGTAAGACTGCTTGTCAGACTTTCGGGCCACTGACTATCTGTAACGACTATCAAAGACCTAAAAATGACAGCCGGGCCCAACGGCTTTCTGAGGCATGGAAACTTGGTATGTAATGCGTGGTCACCCATCCACGGACCAACCTAAGCAAGCGCGGCTTAACCTAATCGACCCGAGCGGCGTTATCATTTAGCCACGAGCTGCTCAAATAAAAATAAGAAAGTAAAACCTGACTGAATTAATGTGATTGTCACGTCTTGTCTAGAGACGTCTTGACGTTTTTATTTTATATTTTTGGGTTATTCTCATCCTTTTGGTACATTGTTATTAGTGAATGTATGTATATGTTTTAGCTGTTTTGATATGGAAAGAAAAATTCGAGTGCGAGCTGACCTTCCGATTCAGTTCACCGGACGTCTTAACCAATTAGACCATCGCACCCTGCTCACAGCTCTTGAAATTTTTCGTTCCATTAATAACGTCTTACGGTTTTTCTTTCCATATCAAAATAGCAATAAAAATATTAAAAATTTGTATATGTTTTGTCCACTGGTTCAGGTTTCAGGGTCTTTAAAACATTGTTCTTTAAAAGAAAACATTTCACCCTTTAATTTCTTTTGCCGCAACTAATTATAAAATAAATAAATAATAAAATAATTTAAAAAAAATATTTAAAAAAAAACAAATCTAAGCTTCACAAAAACAATTTTCAAATAAAAATGAGCATTTCAGAAAAGAGTGAATCTTAATAAAGTTATAAGCTGTATTCAGTGCACGCAAGTTGTAGTATTGTAACATCATAACCCAACTACACAAAGACTTTGTTTGTTTTAAACGTGACAAAACAAAACTGAATTCTCTTGAATTAACACTGAGAAAGTAAAATGTGTTGTAAGAAAATACAAGAGTTTGTCCCACGGTTTTGGTGACAGTATTTTACAAGTTTATGAATATCTAAAACCTGTTGTAAGAATATTTCCGAAATTCTGTAGTCTCTTCCTTCCATAAATTTTGTGTCAAAGTATGAGGGTACGACTGCGTTATAGGTCATAGGTATGAGCATGAGGTCCTCGGTTCGATTCCCAGGTCGGGCAAAGTGCTATTGTGTTTTTCCATCAGAAATTTCTCAGTTGCAGCCATGGGACTTAAACATTACTGAAATAAAAGTAAGGGGGTTCTATAATTTATTTAGTTAAACTTCATGTAACAATAGTGATTTTCAATTGTTTGTATTAAAAGTACAGTAATCGCACAATACAAACGTGTTACCCACGGTATCATTTTTGAAATTCGAAATATAAAATAAATTCTTTTAAGAACGTAAAACAAAAAAAAAATCTGCTTCACAAAATCACCAAAGAAGACCCAGTATTTGCATTTTAAAATTCATACTCAATTCTCCAAAGAAGTCTATTCTTCTATTTTCCAGAATGACATTAAATCAACCTCTCACATTAATCTATTGACTGACATAAATAACAAACGAAAAAAAAAAACAATTTATCATTTCATTAGTCCACAAAAATCGCGATATATTTAGCTCGAAGCATTATTTGAATAATGATAAATAATGAGCAGTGGGGTATCAATTAATCAAGCTGTTTTGCAAATATTACAGGTGGTGTAATGCAAATTGTGATTTATTATTTTAACGTGCTCTTGGCAGGAGGGTGCTTGAGTGTTGTTAAAAATTTATAATGAATTTATTCACTGAACACATCAACATTGCTGTTTGAGATGAAGACATTAGAAGACATAGTGGTAACAATTTTAAAGAGAATAAGCCGAGAGTACGAAACTGGAAGCAGTTAAGTGATGTAGCATTCAAAAAATAAAGTAATTAATTTTCTAGCACATAAGGCTTTTTATCATTTGAATGAGAAATCCTGATTATCTTTTACTTATCAATTATTCTCTATGTTTTATTATTAATATTATCATGACAATATATGAATAATTTGACTCAGAGTGATTTATTATTAATTATTGTTTTTAATATTTGCATGCCATTGTTTTAAGACAAACGTGATGATCTGTTTTTATTCTTATTTTAACATCTCTTGCATGCTTACAAATTACAGTTGTTAGATGAATTGTACTCATGCTTGTGCAAATAAATAAATGATTACGATTATGTAAGAGTGGTGATCAATGCTCGTGCCTTCTCTGTATGAGAAGAGGCCTTTGCCCAGCAGTGGGACAGTAATACGCTGGTTTTATTTGTGTTTAGATAGTTTGATCATGTTAAGTGAAAGGTGATAAGGCTGAGCAGAGGGGAGTGGGGTGGAAACGCCGGGAGTGCCTTAGAAGGACATACACTGACCTTGTTGGTGAGGTTCTTCAGAAAAGTCAGGTGCGTAGTACTCGCAATCGGCGTACGTGTATGACCAGATGTATGAACGTGGACGAGGCAAAAGGAGTATGTAAGTGTCTTAGCAGATGGATGGCGTTCTCAAGTTTTATTTTATTATATTTTATTTATTAAGAAAAGTAACAGCTAGGATACAGATACTAGACAGTTACTGAAAGAACGAAAATTAAAAGTTTTTACTAAAATTATTAGGGTAGCACAAGAAACAGTAGAAACGCAAGAGAATGAAAAAAGTAAGCACTCGGAGAGTTCTTACGTAATAATTTTTCTCCGAAAGCCTGACAACCAGTTTTTCCAAGAGGTGCCGTATTACTCAGTACTAGCTGGGTTGTGGAGGTCAGATAGGCAGTCGCTCCATGTAAAATACTGGTATTCAGCTCCGGTTATACTGGAAGCCGACCCCAACATATTTGGGAACAGGCTAGGCAGATGATGATGACAGAAAAAAGACGTATGTAAAAGTTCTGACAAATTCCTGATACTGACATATCTGTCACTTTTCGATGTCTACAGCCATCATCTGCAGTTTTTTGAAATAGAATGATTGATGCTTAACAGTAGTGAAAGGTTGACTGAAACAAAAAAATCGTCCAAACCATCAGTTGTCACCGGGATAATTATGATTGGCATGCATTTTGCATAAAGTTAATATGATAATTATGTTGCCTGATTTTGTGTACCTGAATCCCAATATCTGTAAGGCACAATAAACAAACTAATCATTAAAAAGCTTTGACAGAATATACTTTAAAGGCCTTTTTTGTTGCAAAAGTTTTTTAATCTCCGTTTTATTCCGGGGCAGTCAACCCCGCTACGTAATTTGCTGTTGACACAAATAATCTTCTGACCCTGGCATGAACTATGCCGTAGTAACCGATATAACATGATAAAATAAGAATTTGTTCTATTTTCAGTTATTATTTGAACACGAATTTAACTCTACCGGCACTATTTCTGTAACAAGCGTAATAATATATATCTTCAGAAACGCTTAATAGGCATATACTACTAAACTAATAGCCTTTTCAGAGCTCCAAGCGATTATAACCCACAGCCGTTACGAATTGACCCGTCGTAGCACTTTCGTAGACGTGCTACGAAAGCGTAGCGCTACGTTATCGCTACGTCAATTTCGTAGGCATGTGATTGCTACGATTTGAAAATCGGTTGGCCAATTCTAGCCGAAATATGTTATTTCTTTTTGACATTTACGATATTGATATTGGAGCTAGATTTCAGATATTTTAGTTCGAAAATTGGTCTCATTTTACCCGACTGCGGCGAAGCCCAAAAGGAGGGTACTGTGTTTTTAACAATGGCTTTATAAATAAAACTAGCTATATTTTGAATAATTAACACATACTTTCGTTTAGGAGTTACGACGTAGCCGAAGGGTAACCAACGGGACCATATTACTAAGCCTCCGCTGTCTGTCTGTTCGTCCGTCTATTCGTCCGTCGGTCCGTCTGTTTGTCAGCGGGCTGTATCTCACGATCCGATGAGAGACAGTTGAAATTTTCACAAATTGTGTATTTTTGATGCCGCTATAACAAGAAATAATAATAATAAATTAAAAATTGAAGGGGGCTCCCATACTACGATGGTACGGATCCCTTCATGCGCGAGTCCGACTCGCACTTACCCGGTTTTTATTATTATAGCATTTATTTCGGGCTACGCCCATAAAGTTAGTAAAAATGGTTTTAATAACTAGTGTTAGTAAAACATGTAGTAGACAAAACATAGTTTATTCTGTGTGGAGTTTTATCCAATGTTTGTAACATTGGAGACTCCCATCTATCATGACATTTTAACATGAATGTGAAAATTAAGAATTGTAAAAAAGTAGCTTTGAATATACAAATATGAAGTAGATGTATTTATGATATACATATACTGAAAAAAAATTAGGAAAATGTAGTGAGGAAAATGTTAAATATGAAAGTAGATGGCAATAAGAGTAGAGGAAGACCAAAGAAACAATGGACAGACTATGTGAAGGATGATATGGCTAGAAAGGAGGTGATTGCTGAGATGACGAGTAATAGAGAAGTATGGAAGAAGTAGACATGCAGCGCCGACCCCAAATAAATTGGGATAAGGGCAAGAGAATGATGATGGCTGAAAGAAATGCATAGCCGCACCGTCGGGTCTAGAAGCATGAATTTGCACAAGGGTTCCTTTGATAACATAGATGAGCACTAACCAAAAAGAGTTTTGAAAATTCCCTACTAAAGTCTCCACACGATGGTTGCCGGAAGACGGACGGCGCCGCCGAGGCCGACCCAGAAAGAGACGAGGCGAAACGATTTGGACGCGTACCGCGAGGGCTGGCCTGAGGAGGCACAGGAAAAGAGTACATGGATGGAATTGGGGTAGGCCTTTGCCCAGCAGTGGGACAGTACGGGCTAATATAAAAAAGAAAATACTTTATAATTTTTATTTGGTTTTAAAACCTTATACCGTACAAACAAACATTCAACCAATTTTCTGATTCATCTCAAAAACGTAGCAATAATACATTTAAACACGACTTGCCCGACATAACAAAGACAAATGATGTGTTAATGTATTCACCACAGAGCGACTGCTTCAAATTAATTCACGTTTGGCTCCCATAGGCTAACATGGCGTGATGGCGGTTATTAATTACTGAAACCCGTTATCTTACAGCTTCAGGACTTGGGAGATATTTTTTTTGAGAGAAAGAAAGATTTTTCATGAATATTATTATGGTACAAAGTCTGTCAAAATCTTAACAATGGTTAAGATCGTAGATTGTGGTTTTACTGCTTCGATAGGGTCCCACATTGAGTTGATGGCCTAACATATCATCATCACGCCAATAATCCCCGAAGGGTTAGACAGAGGTGCACCTGATGGTACACCCACATTTCGCCAGTTATTGCCATCAACCGGGATTAAATCCAAACTCCGTGGCTGCTACTGAGAAATTCCTGATGGTAAAACCCAATAACACTTCGCCCAACCTGGGAATTGAACCCAGGACCTCATGCTCAGCAGTCGCGCTTGCGATCACTAGACTAACGAGGCACTCCGGCTTCCAAATTATCAAATGTTTAATTCCTTTTAATTCCTCACTGCACATCATTAGACACCCATCAACATAACCCTTAAATACCATATCAAAGTAACATACAATCACAGAATGAACATGTTTATCCAGTACATAACCCAGTACACACTGTGTAACTGTTATACAAGGTAGCGAGCGTTCCACAGGGGGCGTGCCGTATATGGGGTGATTAATCTTAATTTGTGTAGGTTAAGCAACGCTTGCCGAGGTCGTTCCATGGATGGGTGACCTTCCATTATAGACCGAGTTTTCTCCGTGCCTCGGAAAGCATGTTAGGCTGTTGGTTTCTGTCATTTGTAAATCTTTGACAGTCGTTACGGGAAGCCTGACGTAGTCTTTCCAATTGGTATTGTGTGTCCTAATTCGGTTATGAAGGTCAGAGGGCCTAAAATGGCTGCTTAATAGAAGAAAACCCTAAGGTAGACAGGTAGGAAATGCCCAAGGTATTAATTCCGCATTTGTACAGTTTTTTCTCGTGCATAAAGTTTTGACATAAAAATAATACAAATATGAATATATGGATATCGATATTATGATGACAAAATGACAATTTATAATATTAACTGTGTCTGTGACTATTTTAAGAATTTTAACGTGAGTATTATCCTATTACGATTCTACTAAAGCGGTAATTTTAGGCCCCCAGATAGACAGTCGGACCTTGTTCAATACTAGTAATCATATTTTTCTGATTTGTCAGAAACCGACCCCAACTTGGTTATTTTTTTTTATGTAACACACATGTATAAAGGAGGATTTAATGCCATCATGTACAAGGAATTTCTCAGTAGCAGCCAAGGAGACTGGATTTGCGCCCGATTGATGGCAATAGGCTCGCCCCCTATTACATGGTACTTAAACAAAACTAACGAAATGTGGGTGCTCTATTAGGTAGACCTCTGCCTAACCCTTCGTGGATTACAGGCGTGATGTTATGTTATGTATAAGGCAGATGATGATGATAGCGTAACATATCAAAGATACACACAAACACGAAATGAATATGTAATATCGTACATGTCTATGTATTCGTAATACAAGGTAGCGAGTGAGCCACAAGGGAGGTGCCATATATCGGGAGATTAATCTTAATTTGTATTGTCATGTGTGTAGCGGGTGGATAAGCAGAGTACATGATCTTGTAGCGTGTACACAGATGTTTTGATAATTAACATGACACAAATTGTAATCTTAATCTGCAAAGATTTTTTTTAACCATGTTGGGGTCAGATTCCAGTCTCAACAAATATTTTACATGAGGAAACTATTTATCTGACCTCCACAACCAAGTTGCTGACTTACACGGAAACCTTGGCAAGACTGGTTACTAATTAAAATTACAGTTAAAATACTAGGCTAAAAAATAAACCTATATAATAGTTGCACTGCAGCCCTCTTTTATTTATTTATTTATTTTATTTGGCTCTTCAACAATGAGTACACTATTACACACACACACTAAACACTAAACGCACGCACTATTAAACGTAATTTCTTATTTATAAGTAGTAATAGACAATAGTTAATGGACCTGTGTTAGAAATAAGAGTGATAGCCACACTGTCGAAGTAGGTTTAAGATTACCTGTAATGATAGTTGTAAGTTGAATAAATAAATAAATAATAATAATAATATAATAAAGTAAAACATTGCAAACTTAAGTCTAAGTGCCCCATTACTTAAAGAAGAGCACTACATGCACTATATTATGTGCCTAAATATCTAATTAATGATCAATGAAAAAAAAAAAGAAAAACTGATTAAAAATACAAATAAAAAAAAGAAAAGAAAACAACGTCAGTATCGATACTATTTCGTAAGTTAAGGAAGGTAAGGTAAGCCAAACAGAATTAAGCTTTCACTTTTCATACAGAAAAAGTGAGAATTTATCACCAAGCTAACTTAACATCATAATCATTCTCCGACACTTTTCCCAATTATGTTGGTGTCTGCTTCCAGTCTAACCTGATGCAACTGAATACCTGTATTTTACAAGGAGCGACTGAAGTCCACCAAAAAATTAGTACTGGGTATTACGCTAATGCTGGGAGCTTTTTGGCTTCGTACTGGACTTATAATTAGTTTAATATTATGTTTTAATTTTATTTTATTTTGATTTCTCCGGTTTTTAATTTTAGTTTTGTTTCCTGTTTTACGAGTATTTTTCCATATTTTATTTTTATTGTTTGTCCTGTGTGAGTACAGTAAATATTTTTTCTTTCTTTCTCTAACTAAATATCAATTGACTAAAATCAAACACTCGAAAGATTGCCAGTAAGCGGGTTGAGAAAAGAAAGGTTACTGATTTTCAAGCTCATTTTAATAAATTAGTTTAAATTGCATCGTTACTTTTCAATTTGAAGATAAGAAAGGAGTTCTCTGTGAAATTATTTTCTCGTATATAGGATTATACGGAAATTCTTTATAAAGTTTTTAGTAGTCAAATTAAATACAAGGTGTATACGGACCCTTCACGAAGCCGTCAACCAAGCATTTTTTACATCTAAGTAACTCTACGCGAGGAGCTCGTGGCTAAATAATAACAGCCGCTCGGGTCGACTTTAGGTTAAGCCGTGCTTGCCTAGGTTGGTCTGTGAATGGGTGACCGCCCATTGCATACCGAGTTTCCTCCGTGCCTCGGAAAGCACGTTAAGCCGTTGGTCCCGGCTGTCATTTATAGATCTTTGACAGTCGTGTCTATCTTAGGTAGTCAGTGGCGCAAAAAGTCTGACAACCAGTCTTACCAAGGGGTATCGTATTACCCGGTACTAACTGGGTTGTGGAGGTCAGATAGGCAGTCGCTCCATGTAAAATACTGGTATTCAGCTGCATCCGGATAGACTGGAAGCCGACCCCAATATAGTTGGGAAAACTCTACGCAAAAATTATTGCTGGGAAATTTTTTTGGGTTGTAAAATGTTGTTTTACGGTAGGACTCAACGCACTCAACATTGTGCTGATGGACGCATTGAATAGTACGTCGGTCTTGGAGGTTGATAAAGTAAAGTTATAACATTAAAAACTTGTCGGAACTTTGACCCACAATATCTCCGTAACTAGAAGGTTCCCAGGTATGATTTAGAACAAAAAAATGATCGCAATGACAGGGACAACGATGCCTTTTGGCTTCGTTAAAGGTATTTATACACCCATTAAAGTATTTAAATCTGCACTTGTGATCTTATTGAAATCGACAACATTCAGCAAATCTAGTTCCTTTCCGATATGAGAGCATTAAACCAAATTGGTTTAAATAAATATGAATACAACATTTATACCGACCGCATACAACCAATCACTTTAGTATCTCATTCATACACGAACGAAATATACACACCATTTATAGAAACCAACAAAATGTACATACTTATATATTTATACCTATGTACTGACTACAAAACGGTCGAGGTTCCGGCCAAAGAAATTATTAAATATAATGTTGGTACAACAGTAACAGTGACCCCGTTATGGAGGAAATAATTGTACCCATCAAAATACACGGGTACTGTAATGTTACTCCATTGAAAACTTGGTTTCATAACGTTTTCGTCGACACATTTTCTCGAAGTAACAGAATCTATGTTTCAACGTATCTTTGTTGTTTGTAAACTTGATATAAGTTAAACTCGCATTTGTATGTGAACTTCTAGAAAGTCAAAGTTATGAATTTTGTGTGCTAGTCAAGCATTAGAGAAGATTTCATTTTCAAAAGTCGTTTTTTTTTCTATTAATGCTGACTGGTTATAAAATTATAGGCGGTGTTCTTCATCAAGTTAAGTATTAGAGAAAGATTCCATTTTCAAAAGTCGTTTTTTTTCTATTAATGATGACTGGTTATAAAATTATAGGCAGCGTTCTTCATCAAGTCAAGTATTAGACAAAGATTCCATTTTCAAAAGTCGTTTTTTTTTTCTATGAATGATGACTGGTTATAAAATTATCGGCGGCGTTCTATCGCATGTCTCATTCTGGACCTAGATAGATAATCTGTAGAATGACACAAATGGCTTCAAGAATCTTTTTCAACGAAAAAAACGAGTTTAGTAATTGGTTATAAAAGTCGTATTTGCGTTGATGAAGGAAACAGTTAGTCAGTGGCTTTACGTTAGGTACTGTGATTATCATAAAAGGCTAATCTAAAGGTAGATAAACGTGATCTATAACATTGCTCTCATAGGTTAGGTAGTAGAAACAAACTGCCTTCAACTAAAATATTAGTCCTAGCACTTAGGACAAATCAGAACCAAAATCATGTTGTCAAAATACGTAGAAAGCTGGCTAGATGGCATGAGAAGCCATCCCATTGATGCCTTGCCATTGATCTTTTTTAATTCAATAATTTTGTTATGCTATCAATCTTCAGACGACAATGTAAACTTCAATTACTCTTATGCTGTCGTTGTAATACCAACAAAAAGAAACCAAAGAATTAGGTTAGACTTAAATAATTATCACTTAATTGGTGAAGGAAAACATCGTGAGGAAACCAGAATGCCGGAGAGATATTTCTCGATGGCATGTTAAGCCAAGTCAGAGGCCTATGGGCGGCATAAAAACTCTGACTGAAGGTTAGACTAGGAATGTATTTAGAGAATTTTATTTTGGATGAAGAATCTAAGTATTTACCAGACTCTCTTGACTGAGAAACCCATCTCTTGCAATTAAATTAAAAACTCTTGGCTACTAAGAAAAAACATTTTTTTAATTATGTAGTCGCTTACGAATAGCATCCACCAATTAATAATAATTACCCACGGTTTTAACTTAATACTTTTCTATCACCAATTTTCTTTTACTCAAACATCGTCTGCGTCTCGTTCGTCAATTTACAAGAATTGTTTTCATTCCAAATAGTTTGAAATCAGTTATACCGTCTAGAAAGGTGCATTAGCACTGGCCATTGATACACGAAAAAATAAAAAAAAGTCTATTCTTTCTTTTTAATTTTGCTATCTCTGACAAAGGAGGTTTAATACTGATTTTAAAATGGAATTAAAACTGTTTTATTTTAGAGTAAGATTAAATTCGTGGGCTATGTGATGCCGTAATTAATTTCGTCATAATGAAATATTAATAACAAAACTAATGTTCGCACGAACTTGCCCCTAATTTCGTCTAGATAACGCCTTAATCGTGAAGGAACATCGCTCAGACAGTTTCGCAAATCGCCAGTCATCGCACTTGACACTTTCTATTAATTACTTTTCCGTATAAAAAAACCTTTTTATTTTTCTTTTTTCACCAGCCTTTGAAAAGCGCGAAGGTTTTAATCAAAGTGCTCTTTTATATTTTTATGCAAATGTTAAAAGATAATAAAAGGTTATTCTCGTGTTATTATCGTTGGTTTTAAAGGTTAGTGTTAATATTATTGTGGAATAAAGTTTAATTGAACTGCCTTAGTATTAAAAAATAATTACGTGAGAGCCGCTAGTTATAAACTATATCATCATAATGGTAACAGTAAGTTATAATTATTTATTTATCACTTGTAAAATGTTTTTTTTTTCTTTTAACATCAAATATACACTAAAAGTCCATGTTACGACCAGCACAATATTTTAAAAACATTGCCATGTCTAACACACATTTCTCTTAAGTCACAACTTTTATAAAACAATAAACATCACACAGAAAACATCGCATGAACCTAACAATGTCGTTTTGAAACATTCATGTCGACTTTTCGTTTTATATTTAAATCACTGTGTAGCTTAACATTCCTGACATAACTAAACGATAAAAATGACCTTGCCTTACCTGCTAAAGCCGTAACAACACGATTCAACCACACACTAAACTTTACACACAAAAAAATAGTTTTACCACAAAAAAGTATCCACTATTCAAGTATCTAACACCGAATTAAAAAGTTTAAAATACAATCACAACCACTTTTTTATTTTTTTTAATCCGTACACTTACTACGCACACACAAACACTTCGATTTTCGAAATAGTCGGGTTTTCTCGCGACGCGGCACACGTTCGCTCGTACAGCGTAAAGGCGGTACACTGCCTGAAATACACGAAGTTTGCCGACAGACCGGGGTGGTGCTTTCTCTTTCTCCCGCGAAGGAACTCGGGGGGGTTGAAGAATTTCGCAATTAAAAATCGTTAATAAACACGATTATATGACGTAGAGATAAAGTGAGGAGTGAGAATGTGTTACATATAGATACGAGATGAGTTAGCGAGGTCTGTTCCCTGTTTATTTTATTTATTTCAAACCTTTTTGTGTAAATTATATTCGTTTGTACGAAGCGTGGCTTGTTATAGTTTGTTGCTTGTTTCGGGGAAGTATTCGTGGTGTGTGTTCGGAGTTTCTCTGTTTAAATGTAGAACAGATTTTAAATAACAAAACTGAGGAAATTGGTAGTGTAGCAAAGCTGCTTATGAAAGTGCTGTCCAGGAAAATTCTACCACTAAGAAGCATTGCTGTGTTCCTTTTAAAAGGTATTTGTGTACCTATCGGAAACGTTTTCTCTAAGGTAGACAACGCATCGACTACAAAAGTAATGCATAGGTGTTGCAGAATTGACAATAAGACGACCATTCCCGTATTTTTAACACTAGAATCCTACCCATATTTTACATCGACTTTTCCTACTCATGGGTGACACATGATATAAGGGAATCATACCTTCAGGATGGGGCCATGCCATTTATCATTTGTCGAATAATATTAGTCAAAGTAGGCCAGTTTTTTTTGTACTTCCAAATTAGGTCTAGCGACAAAGGCTTCAAATAATTAGGTCTAATGTCTACTCGAATCCGCTTTTTCGCCACTATGGAGTAGAACCAGCATATTTCCAAGCATTTTTATCTTATATATAAGCAACCAAAATCGGCCCAAAATCGTACCTTGGTGAACACCCATTGTATTTTCAGACCCTAATTTTTAAATATAAAGTATAAATTTCTTTCTTTTATCTTTCAGGTATGATTTTAGTAAATCAAGAGCCGTAGGTATTTCAAATTCCATAACGCTCCAGTATTAGCAGAGGTGTCTCATGGTTTACGCAATCAAATGCCTTTGAAAGGTTGGAAAAGATTCCAATGGCGTCTTGAGGTTGTTCGCAAGCGAAAATGAAAATGTTCTTTAGTAGAGTGACATCGGTGTCAGTTGTACAACGACTTTTGAAGAAACCGTAAATGAAAGATGAAGTTTTTATCAAAGTGATGTAACATTTAATTGAGCATTAACTTTTCAAACACCTCACTGAGAACTGTAAAAATTGACACACGCCTATTATTGTTAGGTTCTTCTTGGGGCTTTGCCCTTGGCAAAACCTCAAATGTAATTTTCATTTCATTATGTTTGTAATCAGACAAAAAACATCTATAATCTTTAACTACACAAAGGTCAGTGTCCTTCGTCTGACATCTATCAAATAAGTAAATGTTTCTTCAACACATAAACTAAGTTGACTCATAAGTTACAATGCGTTCGACTTTCATGTAAACTCGACTTGTCGACGATTTTCAACTTAGGTATTAAGTTAAGCAATATCTTCTTATTAGTTTACTTGAATATAAATATAAAAGGTCTTGTAGACAGCTTTAAGTGTGATGCAATTTATTAAAGTGCTTTTTAGACAAATCTTGTGCTAACACGTTGTACAAAGTAATATTAATCTTGGTGATTTAAAAGATTGCTTTCTATTTCGTTGGTAAGTAAGCGGGTAGTTCGTTTCAACTAGATAAGTAATTTTTAACCGACTACGGCTAAAGAAGAGTAATGAGTTTAACTCAGTATACAGTACTTTTGTAGTTATTTTACTACAAAATTTGAGTTACTGATAAAATCACGGTGAGCTTTATTTTCCTTTGGTGTTAGGCTGTTACCACTGATCAGTCTGTCCAACTTTCATGAAGCTTTATCATCTTTACAATAAAATTGCTGATAGCTAACCGCTGAAAGAGGAAAATAGTTATAAAAGGACTGTATGTAAAAATGTATGTGTATGTTGTTGCCGGTTTCCTCACGATGTTTTTCTTCATCGTTTTCAGATAAGCTTTGCGATGGCTATAATAAAATAAACAGTACTTGGATTATAATATAAAACTATGTCAGTAAGTAAGTATATTTATTTGCATGAAATGTTGTAAATACAGGATGTTATAAAAATGTTATAGAGCAGGACACATTCCGCCATAATAATAGCATGCTAAATCATCTTTTACATAACATAGGTATATTAAAATGAACAACATAGGTACGTACCTATCTAACATAGAAATTATCAATACATAAATTTCCTCTAATATATGAATAATTTAAAGATACTAAGCAAACCATTATAAAACATAACAATAATACTGAAACAGCTACACCATAAACACATCTAAATTATAATTCATTCAATGAATTTTAAAATCGCCAGTTTGGCCAGCATAGTCTATTGTGTAAAGCAGTGTAACCACGTTAGGTCGTCCCAGTGAGAGTGTTACCCGTTCGAAAACGCGTGTGATTTGAATAATCCGCAGCGACAAGCTAAGTTACTTAAAATTGGAGTGCTCACACTTGGTGCATGTTTTTTTTGTTGATGCTGTTTATGTGACATACATATACGTATTATGTAGCTGTTTTATACGTTGGTATTAAGAGTTTATGTACTGTACTGTGAAAATGTTACAGGACAAGTTTTGAGCATGAATGTGGATTCACATTTTATGTTTGTCCGTGGGACTGATAGCTTATCTGGACTATAATGAACATTTACAGAATTTACTCCGAAAAGTTAGTTAAATATTCTCATTAAACTTAAATAGGGCCATCATCTGCCTAGCCTTTTCCTTACTATGCTGGGATCGGCTTCCAATGTTACCAGATGCAGGTGACTACTAGTATTTTACGTGGAGCGACTGCCTATCTGACCTCCCAATCCCAGTTAATGCGGGGTAATATGATACCCCCTGGTAAGACTGGTTTTTAGATCTTCAGGCCACTGGCTACCTGTAACGACTATCAAAGATCTACAAATGACAGCCGGAATCAACGGCAAAACGTGCTTTTCGAGGCACGGAGGAAACTCGATATGTACTGACGGTTTAACCCAAAGATCGACCCGAGAGGCTGTTATTATTTAGCCACGAGCTCCTATATTAAACTTAAATAGGTACTAGAAATAAATCTCGAAGGTACGTCGTAGTAAAACCGTGTGAAGCTGGGACGTTTTACTTGTTAAAAAAATAACTAAGATAACAAGCACCAGAAAGCAAGAAGGTGCTCAGCGACAGAACATGACATTGAAAAGTTCATATGAAGAAACCCCGTTTTTCCCCCACAAAAATAACTAAGATTTTACTATGATGGTCACGTCACACATTTTCCGTCTACATACCAAATTGACGGTAATTTTTATCTATACAGCAATTTCTCAGCAAACTTTCATAAAATTGGCGTCTGTTTGACGTTTAGATGTCATCGATAAAAGTGACATTTGAAATCGAAAAGGTAGTTGTGAATTAGAGAATTTATTTTTGTTGGTGACACACGTATTGAGCGACTAATAAAAGTTTGAAATGGTTTTATTTTTAGTGCTGCCGTGTAATTGACGGAATTGAAACAATAAACTGCATTTTTTTGTATTCAGTTCTCTTTTAAAAATCATCTAGTGAAGAAGAAGAATAATTTATTTGTGTAAAAACATGGTACATTAAGGTCTTATAAATAGGTTTGTGAACTTACATGTTTCGCCATAAAATGGCATACAAATATTACAACATCTTAAACATAGAATTTTATTACAACAACAATTAGTGTAAATATTAATATTATTATATGTATAGGTAATAAAAATAACAATAATATACTCTTTTGATATGGAAAGAAAAATTCAAGTGCGAGCAGTTTGAACCTGCGACCTTCCGATTCAGTACACTGCAC
The DNA here is from genome assembly GCA_910589295.1 of Noctua janthe. Lineage (NCBI taxonomy): Eukaryota > Metazoa > Arthropoda > Insecta > Lepidoptera > Noctuidae > Noctua > Noctua janthe. Next base: position 14,532,610 of record OU342573.1, read on the forward strand.
CCTGCACTGTACCCTGCTCACAGCTCTCGAAATTTTTCGAGAGCTGTGAGCAGAGTGCGATGGTCTAATTGGTTAAGACGTCCGGTCCATATCAAAACAGCTGTAGTTCCCTACGCAGGGTTTGCGTATAAAAATATTAAAAATAATAGACTCTTTTAATGAATGAATAAATTAAAAAAAAAACAACTTAAGAACTCAGAAGCCATATATATTTATCGGATACTTTTTTATCAAGAAATTCTTTTACACAATAAAAACAATTGTCAACAAGCCATTTATATAATTTGGATTTAAAATATTTTAAAGGGAGTTCTCTTAATTCTTTTGGTATGTTGTTAAAAAAAATTATTGCAGTGATTAAACTATTTTTTTGGCATAATGTGCTTTGATGTGAAGGTATTCGTAATCTTGTGGGATTTCGACGTGTGTGTCGACGAGTGAACGTCCTTAGTCTTTTTTTATATTATATCTTGATTCTTGCAAATAAATAATTTTGTTTTACAAACTGTAACGATGATGATGTGACTAGAAGGCAGTACAAAAATCCCGTTGCACCAACCATATACTTTTAGTTACGGTACGATAGACTTAACCTAAGTAGCGTGAGAAGCAAACTCGATTAGATTTTAGAAAAATCTTAATCATTATTATCATTGGACGGCACGGTTGGCGCAGTGGCTGAGTGATTATCTGCTACGCTGCGGGTCGTTTGTTCGATCCCCGTACGGAACAAATATTTGTATGACGTACAGATAGTTTGTTCCGGGTCTGGATGTTTGTGTATGTGAGTTTAAATGTTTGTAAACGCACCCACAACAGAGGAGATATTCATAGAGCGGGGCAACGTTTCGAAATGTAATAATATATATGCGCTTGATTTGTTTACTAAAGCACAAGTAAAGGAAAACTCACTTAGAAATAAGCTGTGATTTTCTTAGAAAAGTAGCCAAAAATTACCACCCTTGGTAAAAATTTCGGTGATTGCATTTTGTTTTTGTTAACGACAGTCGCTGTTTTACATCCATGACAAGCTCTCGTCATCATAAACAGCATGTTATGTTGTAGGATTAATTATGCAACATCTTTTTGATGCAAACGTACGGTTCAACACACAAACAGTATTTACAACATGTTTTTATGTTGATGTTTTGTCGGTGTAAAACAACATTAAGTCGTGTTTTATGACAACCATGTGAGAGACGGATATAATATTAATTAAATTGTTTATTTGATGTTGTAAACAAACATGCTCATTTTTGTTTTAATACTAGCTGTTGTCTATGGTTTTTCTTACATCCTTTAGACACTATTTCATGTACTTATTGTATTTAATTAAAATTCGTTTAGCTGTTTAAGTCCTCTTCGTTTCGTGTAGGCTCCTTATATTGTTATTTGGTTTGTGTTATCACTTTATATTGTGTGCAGTAGAATAGCCTAGTGGTCTGACAGTCGAACAGCGGAGTCATAGGTCTAAAATTCAAACCCAAGACACGCACTTCTAACTTTTTGGATTCATGTGCGTATTGTATAATTATCACTTGCTTCCGTGAGGGAAAACATCGTGAAAACAGAACCAGCATGCCTGAGAGATATTTCTCGACGGTATGTAAAGCCAAGTCAGAGGCCCATGAGCGGCATAAAAACTCTGACGTGAGGTTAGGCACTCAACAAATGAAAAAAAAATGTGTGAACACAGTTACAGGTAGCCGCGGGGATAATGGCGTTATTGGTATTCTTTAGGAGAGTCCAGCAAAGTGGGACATGTTCTGATCAGATTGAACTGTCTGCAAAGTAGCAAAAAATAAATAATATTAAAAAAAATATATAATAAAATATAATATTTTCTCCTTGTTTACGAATTCTTTACCCTCTTTTACATTTCCCACTGACTCGTTTTAAGTGTACATAGAAAATTAGATGTTACGAATGTCCATGCACTTGATATACATAACTTAGATGCTTCTTACAACCCCGGTAGCGTATTGTAAGCCAGTGACCACACAGATGCTTAATTTAAGTTTTTTAAATCTTGCTCATATTTGAAGAGTCAGTCACATTGTTTCAAAAGTTGAAAGAAAAAAATCATCATCTGTCTAGCCTTTTCCCAACTAAGTTATGTCTTTAGTGTTTGTAAAGCTACCAAATGTATTAAAAGTTACTGCATTTAGCTTTTAGAAGTCCTAAGGTCTGACCTCTAACCCGTCTTCCCAGAAGATATCGTGTATCCAGTAACTGGGTTGAGGAGTGCAGATCCGCAGTCGCACCGTGTGTATTACTGATGTTGCATCCAGCCGCATCCGGTTAGACTTTAAACCGACCCCAACAAAGTTGGGAAAAGTCTAGGCAGATGATGATTAGCACTAAAATTCTAAAATGATTATTTTGCGGGGTGATAAACAATAGATTAATAAGGATTTTTAAAGATTGACTGCCGCTGCAGAAGTTTCCAAAGCAATCCTTGTCCTCATCATCAGTTTTTTTTTTTTTATTATAAGCCTATATTGTCCCACTGTAGGGCAAAGGCGTCCCTTCCCTCCTTTCACTTTTCGCGATCTAATGCGATTGTAGGCTAATCGTTCAATAAATAGTCCAGCTCGTCCAGATGGACGAGCTGGACTAATATGTAATTGACTGAAGGAGATCCTTCAGTCAATTACTACTGGAATTCAATAAGTTATTTAGAGAGTTACTCTCGTCGAGATTTTATTCTTGACTTTTTTTAATTAGTTAAGTTAAAATACTTCAATTTTATACACCTTTCTACATAAGATTAATATGGTATGTGATTATTTAATCCATTAATTATCTCCAATCGCCTGAAACCTAGTTTACTTAGTTCAGTCACAAATCATGGGTGAGCTTGAGACAGATTTAAGAAAAACTGTATTTAACGTTAAACCATATATTTTTGAATAAAAATTTTATTATTATATTCTCCTCCTTACGAATATCACCGTTTTACGTTACCTGAGCTCGTACTATCTTCCCAGTACCAATTCCCCTGAACGGCCAATATTGATTCTACGGCCAAAATAACGAACCTTTTATAACCTTCCCTTGGACCGAAAAAATAAACATGTGGCTTATAAAATAATCATGTAGCAATATGTCTGACACTATATTCACAGCCTTACCCACTTTTGCATGTCTGTAGCGTAATAGTGGCTGTGAAAATAGTGAGAATCCGTCACGTCCCTGTGACATGGCGACGCGTTCCACATAAATTATGGACACTCTACTACCTTTGGCAGCCGAACAAGTAAGAATATTGTCGGGTGGAGACTTTGAAGCTTTTTAAATCGCAAAATTGTAAGATAGGTGCATTTTTGGGACTTTCTATTTTTAAAATTTGGACGGAACTCGTGGCTAAATAATAACAGTTGCACTGATCGATCTTCAAGGTTACGCAGCGGTCCGTGGATGGGTGGCTATTAATTACATACCGAGTTTCATCCGTGCCTCGGAAAGCACGTTAAGCCGTTGGTCTCATCTGTCATTTGTAGATCTTAGCTATGCTATTTTTGGAGTTAGAAGTTCATTATCATATATTTTATTAGATGAGCCTAATCCGCATTGCTGGTCTTACCACTGCACACTGGGTCTAAACACATATAATTTTACACAAGAGTTTATAATAACGATTAGTTGACTCGTCCCGTGACCCAAGGGCTGGCTTTTATCTCGGCCAAAGGCTTAGCGTTGCCATACAACGTGGCAACGCCGCCTGTCTTTTGGGTACATTACCAGTTGACAGCGTTGTTGAGGAGTTTTTTGACGCCATTTTTTAAGTTAGTTAATATAGGTTATTTTAATTTATAAGTGTATAATATTAAATAAATAAAATAAAACAAAATAACCACGATGTGGAGCCCTGACACGGCCAGAAGACGACGCGGTAGACCTCGCAGGGGATGGCGGGACGAGCTGGACAAAACTAATGGCCAGTGGTCCACATTGGCCCTGGATCGAAGAATTTGGAAGTCATGAAGAGAGGCCTTTGCCCAGCAGTGGGATGGCACAGGCTAACAGTATCAATATAATATTAGCGTAGCCTCTCCAATTTTTGGAAGGATTTCTGAAAACTCGTGTCTAATAAGTGTCCTACCGATGGATGACGGAGGACCCCGCTGAGGCCGGCCCATGAGGAGGTGGACACGATCTTGACGCATACCGCGGATTCTTCGAGGAGGCAGGGAAAAGAGCTTATTGAAAGAATTGGAGAAGGTAAGCTTCCATCCTATCCTCAACATACAGCTACCACAGTATGTTTAAAACCCATTTTGTTGAAACACTACGCCAACCGCACGCTAGCAATAATAAAGATACATTTATATCTACGAGTTTATAATTGACGTGCGGTTTGTCTGGTTATTTTGAGTATAAAATGTACGGAAATAAGTACCTATGGACAGGTTTTCAGGCTTTTAATTAGAGTGCCTCGAATTAGTATTAATGCTGTTTTAAGCTTTCGCGGTTTTTAACTACACTTCCACTGTCAGTTACGGGATTTTGTGAGATCCCGATATTTCGACGCTGTTGCAAGTGCCGGCGTGGGTGGAGTCATCCCGCGATCATGGCGCTTGCAACGGCTGCTTACAGTGCAGTGCCCTGTAGGATTAAAGGGTCTACTTATTACCAAAAGAGAGGTTCGTGGCTAAATAATAATAGCCGCACGAGTCGATGGCAGGCTGGGCTAAGCTTGTCCCTCCACGAAGCACGTTAAGCACTTGGTCTCGGCTGTCATTTGTAGATCTTTGATTGTCGTTACAGGTAGTCAGAAGTCTGAAAGATTGACAACCAGTTTTACCTGGGGTTATCTTCTTACCCAGTAACTGGAGAGTAGGGTAAAATAGGCAGCCGCCCAGCACCATGTAATATACAGACACTCAGTGACATCCGTCGCCATCAAACCGAACCTAACATACCCGAACAACGCGCTAGGCATAAGCATAAGCATAATCAGCCTGTAATGTTCCCACTGCTGGGACACATTCCTCCTCTCTGTGAGAAGAAATGGGCTATAATCCACCACGCGGGCCCAGTGCGGGTTGGTAGATGTCACATGTCTTTGAATTTTTGGTTCTAGGACATGCCGGTTTCCTCACGATGTTTTCCTTCACCGTTTTGAGAGCAGTGGTGATGAAATTACTTACACAAAGTAATGCGCCTGGCTGGGTTCGAAACCACGACTTACTGCTCGTAAGTCGGGGCCGCCACCACTAGGCCACCGCTGCTCTCACAAAGCGCTCATCATCTGCCTAGCCTTTTCCCAACTATGTTGGGGTCGGCTTCCAGTCTAACCGGATGCAGCTGAATACCAGTATTTTACATGGAGCGACTGCCTATCTGACCTTCACAACCCAGTTAGTACTGGGTAATACGATACCCCTTAGTAAGACTGGTTGTCAGACTTTTTGGGTCACTGACTACCTAACGACTGTCAAAGATCTACAAATGACACCCGGGACCAACGGCTTAACGTGCTTTCCGAGGCACGGAGGAAACTCGGTATGTAATGGGTTGTCACCCATCCACAGACCAACCTAGGCAAGCACGGCTTAACCTAAAGATCGATCCGAGCGGCTGTTACTATTTAGCCACGAGCTCCTCCACAAAGCGCTATGCTTCCATATTTATTATGAGAACCGCCAGTCTGTGAAATTTACTGCCGGCTTCTATGTTTCCCGATCATTATAATCTGGATCTCTTCAAAGTTCGAGTGAATTGGTTTCTTCTTGGCAAGGGTGCTCCACCCGAGGTCGCATCAGCGCTTCACATCAGGCGAGATACGACCAAACGCAAGCCTAGTTAGTACTTATTTTAAAATAAAATAAAATTATTAATTGTCTCTTTATGTTTACAATCGTAGATGAAGCTCTGAACCCCACACTAGGATTCCCTGTGTTGTGGGGTCCAGTCTCTTTCAATCCATATTCAGATGGTAGTTTTAGGTAACTAAACTATAATTAAGTTTAACAAAATTTCAGCAGTTTGGGTGGTGTAGTGAATGTAGTGTGAGAAGTGTAGTGCGGTAGGTGTAGTGAGTGTAGTGATACTTACTCGTATACCTACGCATTTATGACATTATCTTTAACACGTCCTCTGTTTTTTCGTAATCCAAATAGAGAAGCCAGGAGACTGCTTTAGAGTATTTTTTTTTCTTAGTTTTTTAAATTTTGTGGGTCTTATTTAATTTACTGTATAAGTAAGGTCCCATGAAAGCAAACGATCTCCTTCTAAAACATTTATTAAAATAAGGTTTATCCTAGTTCACCAGACGAGTGGAGCGTTGCTGTGAACTGCAGCTATTTAGTGATGTTTTGAGAAATCGCAGCGTAGTTGAAAGGGGGTATAGCTGGCTAACTCTCATTTAAAAAAAAAACATAGAACAGTAATTGAGAACAGGCTAGGCAGATGACCTTCTTCTTAGCGTGTCTATGGCAATCTAAATTGTGTCTGCCTAGAACTGAGCCATACAAATTATAAATTAATCAATATTCTTTATTACTCAAGAAAGTGGTTGCATAATTGTGTGAAGTCCCTGACTCCAGTGCTAGGTGATGGACCTGTGTTACAAGAGCCAGTGCCTTCTCCCAGGAGGAGATGATGAATCCAATTGAGACCAATTAAGATTTTTTATCAGCAGTATCAGAGGCCTAACTTTTGAACTTTTCGCAGTCATAACCCAATGTGATAATAACATATTGTTTCCTTTTTGTAGACTAAATACTTATCCATAGATACCACCGTAATAACTCAACATGACACGACGTTTTAGTGTATCATAAATATCACAACATAAGATATAAAGCATAAGCATAAAGTGATATAATATAATATCAGATAATGACACGAACTTGGCCCATTTTGCGTCGCATCCATGAAGTGCGGGAGTCATCACATTTATCATTTGAGCAGAGATCGTAAACCTTTTTAAGTGGGAGCATTTATTTGTATTTTTTTTCAGTTTTTTTAATTTAAATCTGGGCCAACTTGGACAGATTAAAATTATAAAAACTAAGCCTACATAGTACTTAACCTAGTTAAAGTCACAAAAACAATGAAAGTGTACGTCTAAAATACTACTAAATAAATAAATAAATACTCTCTGCAGTGTCAGTGCAACCCATGTTGATACTGGGGTGCTCCTGAGCTTAATACAATGTAACTGACAATGTGACATATTTTCAAGACAGATAGTATTTAATACAGAACGAAAACTTTGTAGAAGATTTTCAAGTTTGGAATGGTCGGATTGTCGACTGTCACCTGTCACCTGTCGGGTTTTATTAAACACACTTCAGTTTAAATAAGAAAAATGATGCTTTGGTCGATAATCAATAATTTCAAACATCTTTATTACACAAGAAAATGGTTACAAAATTGTATAAATATAAATGAAAACAATTTTATTATTTGATAATTAAATCAATTACCTTGGCCAGAGGCTGTTGCCATACAACGTGGCAACGCTGCCAGTCTCTTGGGCACATTACCAGCTGACAGCGTTGAGGAGGAGTTTGTAATGCCCTTTTATAGTTTGTTGTTAGTTTATTTATTTTAGGTTATTTAATAGTTTTTAATTAATAATGTATATAGTTAGTTTACTTTACTTACTTTGGTTTTTTTGTGTCAGATAGGCAGTCGCTCCATGTAAAATACTGGTATTCAGCTGCATCCGGTTAGACTGGAAGCCGACCCCAATATAGTTGGGAAAAGGCTAGGCTGATGATGATAGTTAGTTTACTTTACTTAATAAATAAATACTCTCCCATTAAAAAGTGTTTTTTTTTTACTACGATTTATTTCCGCCATCAGTTCACCCAAGGTTCGCCATCCCTGGAGCAGTAGGTAGATATATTTTTATTTTTCTCTTACGACGTCTGTCGCAAGAGAGGATAATGCATAAAATATTATTGCTATCGCTTCCATTTTGGACGGAGTTGGGGAAATATGGCGTGTCCGTATTGATATTGTAGTCTGTTGTGGCACTTAGATTAGGCGACTTATTTCTGCCGATAGGTGTTGTAAGTAGAGATTACGGTATTGCTAGTATTAGGGTCACGATTTTCGGAGTATTTCAATATTTGGTGTTCCCCAATCGGTAGCGTTGGTTATTTGCACTTCATGATGCTTTTAGCTGAGACCGATAATATGCTTCAATGATTCTTAGCGGTAAAAATAGTAAACTCATGCGTTTTGCCATGGCAACCACACAAACTTACTTTTGTTTGGTACAGTAAATACAAGGTGTAAACAGACCCTTCACGAAGCCGTCAACCAAGCATTCTGTACTTTAAATATAGTAACTTTACGCAAAAAATATTGCTGGTTAAATTAATTATTACGTTTTACGGTGTGACTCAATATAACGTACTCAAAGCATTGTGCTGATGATAGTACGGGGGTCAAGGAAGTATTTAAAGGAAAGCTATAACATTACAAAACTTAATAACACTAAATAAGATCAGGTAGACATACGATTGTATATCTAAAAATAGAGTGTAAACCAAAACCATCATTTTTCGACAATATTTTGACTTGAAGCGTCAATGTAACGACTATTTCTTCAGCAGATAGAGTAGACTCTTTTTAATTTTAAAAAATAAATATTAAATTCACATTTAAATAGCAGTAACTTTAACTTAATCCAACTGCCAGCGTTTTATGAACTTCAGAACTTACAAATAGATTACACAAAAGATACAAAAAATATGTTTACTATAACTCGGGTTCGACAACCTCGTAGGTACCTTCATGGAGCCCTTAACCGTTTAACCGACCAGCCCTTCTGCTGCTCATAATTCCCTTTTTAATATATTTATAAGGGATAGCTTCTGCCGCAATCTGTTTCCAGAAATTGGAATATTTTTTTACCAAGCGTTGCGCGTTTACAAATTTATTTTTGCGCAGAAAAAAAAAAGAATCCAGCATCTTTTTCATTCATTTAAGGTTCACTTCTTGCTGTTCTGACTGTTTTGGTAATGTTGTAAGGTTTGGAGCAGAAATGTATGCTGCGTTACGTTATGTATATAACAGATGTCGATAGGGTATATACTCAGATGTATTGTTTGTATTATTTATGACACGTTTGTTTACTTTTTCCGGGGTCAGTGTGTCAATGGCTGTAATAACTTGGTTTGTACATATATATTGGCTTACACCCCATGGACTTGCTATGATGGTAGAGGTAACATGAAATATGGGAACGTCCATTTGCTTTCATGAGGCCTGATTAGAGAAATGAATGTTTGGCTTCCGCGATACTGGTCGCATATCATATTCTAGTGCAGAGCTAACGTTGATGAATTTTCCTTGTTGTGCTCTACCCGTAAGCCTCATAATCTTACACCTGTAATCCCTGAAGGGAAGGGGGAAGGGGGTTAGGCAGAGGTGTACCTAATAGTGCACCCACATTTCGCCAGTTATGTTTTAAGTCACATGTAATAGGGGGCGAGCCTATTACCTTTAACCGGGCACAAATCCAGACTCCGCGATTGAGTGGTAAACTAGATAATATATCAGAGGTATTGCTGTTGCAAAAAAAAAAAAAATTCTTAATTTAAAAAAAAATTGTATTTTATTTTTGAATTTTTAGTTTTGTTGTATTCTGTACATTTCTGATACCGCATCATTATATTATGCTATTCACCGTTGAGGAGTGTCCTCATGAAAAGACAATACTGGCTGTATGTCAAATACGATAGAAATTATGTTTATTGATCAAAATTGAACGCGTATCTATCAAAGTTTCGTGTCTGGGCTATTAAGCATTGAGGAGTTCCCTCGTGACAAGACGATTCTGTCTGCAGGATGAGGTCATGATTAAAATCATGTTTATCCATCAAATATGAACGCGTCTACAGATTTTTGGATCCATGCTATTTAACGTTGAGGAGTTCCCTCATGAGAAGACCATTTTGATTGCAGGATAAGGTCATGATAGAAATCATCTATATCTATCAAAATTACAAAGTTTCGTATCCGCGCTATTAACTGTTGAGGAGTTCTCTCGTGAGGAGACGATCCTGGCTGCAGGACTTAGTAATGTTTATCATAAAAATGTATCGTCACCAGCACAAGTGCAAAAATTCAGCTCAATCGGTATAAGGGAACTGGTTTGAAATTCAGTTGCAAGATTTGACCAATACTTACTAACAAGGAAAGTTAAATAACAGCATATTTTAATAATATAAAAAATCACAATAAATCTAGTAAAATACAATATAAATTTGAACAGTGAATGCATTCATAATTTAAGTTTTGATGTGAAAAAAAAACGGCGCGAATTTAGCCATAGATCAGTCTGTGCTGTTTGCTGTGTCAGCTTTAGTACCTACAATTTACGAAAAACTATTAAAATTACCAATATAAAGCTTAAAAAAATATTATTGTAATTATTTATTCTATTTTACGCTTAAAACAAAATTATTTTAACTTCCATCTATCGATTTTTTCAATTCCATAATTTAATTACTCGATTATCGAAATTTATAAAAAACGAATCGATTGAAACAATCGCTTTCACACATCACAATAATTAAAAAAAATTATCGTCAATTTCGTAGGAATCGTAATGAATATTACGAGTTATTGGTCCCGTATTAGTAAATTACTCTAAGATCTGGGCATTCTGATGTTGTTTATAATATTTGGAATGATATTTGTCATATTTGTTATCGAATCTATACGCGTGTGTGATGTAATGTGAAAAATAAAAATGAAACACGCACGATTGGCGCGAAATTTCGACTTTTGATTTCAAAATTCATCATTACCACTGCTTATTTAAATTGAACTATGGATTAATTCGTCACATAATTTAATAATGAGTTAGTCATTCTCAACATAGTGGAGCTTGGATGTCCGAAAACCACAATTTTTATGATTTTTAGCCTCGGCCAGCACTGACGTCAAAATGGCGATGACCGTATTTATGCACTTGGATGTCTAAAGGGTAAATTAAGAAACTTGCGCGCTGAATACAGAAGTTTAAATGGTGAAGACATATTAATTTCTTATCCAACTCTCTTAAATAACGCACACTCATAGTATTTGATAATCAGAATATTGAATATTTACATAAATAATGAGGATGACGTATGACTTAAACGCTAGACCCCTTTGGGGGCCGGTACCAATCCAGCAGAGCATTGAGTGTCAGACCCCCAAAGGGGCCCGTACCGAAGTTTATGGTTAAAATCATGAAATTACGTACGAAAAACAATATAACTAACACAAAAAATAAAAATACAATTATGAATGCCAGTTTTTATTTACTGAACAGTTCTAACAATACTTTATTTGGCGAAACAGGCTCCCCGTACCGAAATAATATGGCTTCTATAATCTAATAACTTCGGAAACAATACAGGCTTCGAATTTAATATAATTTCGAATGCCGTGGGACTTGAAATAAAATATAATAATGTTGTAGAACTCGGCACTATGAATAATTTATTTTGGAAATACCTTTTGTACTTTTATTGGTGGTTTTTAAGGTTGAGTTGTATTTTCTGTTGCAGTTTTAGTTCGAATTTGTATAACCACATTATTTTTAGTATATGCGAAACCTGAATATAGTTTGTTCAGAATAAGTAACTGAATCGATTCCAATAATTTTTAAACCATGTTATATTTTGTCCCAAAAATATAGTTACACCGAACGACATTAAGTACCTATCGCAATAATTTAGGTACCTACTGCCAAATTATTGTTATCAATGAGCTCAAGACGATGCTGGAGGCTGCGTGGTGACCGCGTTTTTGTGCGGACAACCAGGTAATAGAACAAGCTTATAACTATGTGATTTTTCATGATACAGTACTGAATTTTTGTACATAGATTCTTTGCATAAAAATACTAGACACGTGTTTTAGGTTTCGCATATAATAATACTAATGTTGCATTGTAAGTACAACGTTGCGGTTTAAAAGAAGATGTCGTGACAAAAATTGAAAAGACTCATAACGACATTTCATCAAATCAAAACTTTCTCAAAAGCCAATACTTAACCAAAATCCTAATTTCCTTACCTAACACTAAAAATATAAGCCTCCTTTTGCCCCACTTGTCCCGCTATAATCACATCGAGAATCGGAAATTTTCAGCCATCTTTTTTAAGTCGTCACCTACCGACGGCGCGTGACGTTTGCCAATTAACGGGTACAATTATGACGGTCCTTGTGATTGATTTTTGGCGTTTCAACAACCTTGTGAACGGTGAAATGTCTGTGGACGTTTAACAACTCATCATCATCTGCCTAGCCTTTTCCCAACTATATTGGGGTCTCCTTCCAGTCTAACCGGATGCAGCTGAATACCAGTATTTTACATGAAGCGACTGCCTATCTGACCTCCACAACCCAGTCTGTACTGGGTAATACGATACCCCTTGGTAAGACTGGTTGTCAGAATTTTTGGGCCACTGACTGCCTAACGACTGTCAAAGATCTACAAATGACAGCCGGGACCAACGGCTTAACGTGCTTTCCGAGGCACGGAGGAAACTCGGTATGTAATGGGCGGTCACCCATCCACAGACCAACCTAGGCAAGCACGGCTTAACCTAAAGATCGACGCGAGCGGCTGTTATTATTTAGCCACGAGCTCCTCTAACAACTACATGTACTTAATTTTTATTTTATCTAATGTGTAACCCGGTTTTTGGAAGGAACATTACCAGGTGTCAAAATTATACACACGTCAAGTGATCCGGAAGCCTGTTGATGATTCTCAGACAATTCAGTCAGCCATTTACAGAAACTAGTTATTTTGTTTTTTTTTCTTTTTGCCAAACCAGTTAATTAACTGCACTAAAGCCTCAGGCATTCTCTACAGACCAGTCAACTTAAAGTCAGCTTCTTTAATGCAAAGTGTTAGGTTTTTTAATATTTATTAATCTTTGAAACATTTTTAGTCGATTATTGGTACATTTCGTTTCGTTAATTAGTTTTCCTTTATTTATTTTTATATAAATCTTATACATTTTTAAATATTTCTTAAACTAAAAACAATATAAAAAAACATTTAAAAATAAAAAAAAATAGTTAGTTTTATTCTTACCGTGTTGATGTGCTATAATTCCGATTGGATACGATGACAGGCGAACGGAGGTGATCGCGCGTCGCAGCATACTTTCAGCTACAATTGCGTGTCGCGGCGGACACCTGCCGTCAAGCTGCTGTACGCGGCTTGGTAATATAGACTTTAAATACTGTGTAGGTACACGATTTAATATTGTTTAAAGATTGTAAAGTCCGTTCCGATCCGATGCGGTGCGATGCGAGCCGTTTGGTTGAAATCATCCTTTAATACGTGGTGTTAGAACTTCAAAAACGTTATCCATTTTCATGTAGAGTCACGAGCACTAATATGTAAACACGTAACAACTTTTTAAAATGTTTTTCTCCTACTTTTCTGATTAGAATTTCATGTTGTTACGAAAATAGTATTCTGGAACTCTCATTTTTATGAAAAAGATCCTATCTCCAAGTTACAATCGTTATTTCTCGCGAAAATTGCATTTAAATTTATGAATATTGGTGCTCGTGACTGTACCTACATTATGTTTAACCGTAACACAATTTAGTCACCAACATTACCCTCTCACCGCACGAACCCATAAACTAAAGATGCAACGCCAGATTATCCTTACGTTACGAGTGGCTCAGGCCAACACGAGCACCCTCGAGCGTTCTCGAGCCACTCGAGCCACTCGAGCAGCCTCCGCCCCAATCTTTACGATTAATTGAGAGGAGCTAACGAAAACCTTGCTAAATTGCCTGTAGATGGAACGGTATGTATGGTGTGTATGGCTTGGTATCGAGAAAATTGATTTTTTTAAATAGATTTTTTTTTCAGCTAGTCTACTCTGTCCCACACCTGGGCAAAGGCCGTCCTCCATTCCTTCCACTTCAGAAATAATTGATTGCCATAATCTTTCTTTATCGTGTGGTTAGTGCCTAACCTGGTGTCAGAGTTTTTATGACGCCCAAGGGCCTCTGACTTGACTTTACATGCCGTCGAGAAATATCTCTCAGGCATCCTGGTTTCCTCACGATGTTTTCCTTCACCGAAGCAAGTGATAATTATACAATACGCACATGAATCCGAAAAATCAGAGGTGGGTGTCTTGGGTTCGAACTCGAGACCTATGACTTGGCAGTCCGACGATCCTACCACTATACTAATAGTTGCCATAATAACACCATGTAACACTAAGTCAGTATGAGTAATTCCTTGAAGAGATAGGTTGAGTAGAAAAGCACACCTATATTTTGGCACTTATGTTTAACTCCTGTGTTATATGAGACGAGCCTTTTGCCAGCAAATGGGCACACACCCAGAATCCAGGCTTTTACTGACAGAAATACATAAACATAACATCACGCCTGTAATCCCCGAAGGGTTAGACAGAGGTGTACCTTATAGTACACCCACATTTCGCCAGTTATGTTTAAGACCCATGTAATAGGGGGCGCGCCTATTGCCATCAACCGGGTACAAATCCAGACTCCGTGGCCGCTACTGGGAAATTCCTGATGGAAAAAACCAATAACACTTTGCCTGACTTGGGAATCGAACCCAGTACCTCATGCAATAGTACTCGCACATGCGACCACAATATCAACGGGGAAGTAAACAAAAGATGCATAAAGTTAAAATTCTATCCAAAATAAAATATTTAAAATGAAAAGTTCACAAGACCTCGACAAGTAACAAGTTTTATTTATGTGCTGAGAAACATGGCTTCTAAGCACCTTGTTACCAGCGAGTTTCGAGAGATGACTGAGCGGATCGTGTTACTGTACTCGAGTTCTAGCACCTCTGTATTAGGTCTATCCAAAGAGTATTAGGGCGCGGCTATTGCTCTCATTTTGATCTACTATTATATTACATTACTATTTTAACTAGTTAGTCTAGGTGTCCGTCTAGTATTCAGCTGCATCCGGTTAGACTGGAAGCCGACCCCAACATAGTTGGCAAAAGGCTAGGCAGATGATGATGATGATAGTCTAGGAGTCCGTCAGATTACAGATACAACGAAGCGAATCGAATTGAACTGCAAGTGTGATAATATCTAAGTGAATTGTGATCAGTGGTGAATTTGTGATTGTGTAATAAGTGTTATGTGATAAATTAAAAGGTGTTTAACTAATGGTGTTAATTTATCCCATACCCAGCTCATAACAGTATCATCATCGTTATTGGCAACATCACCTTAAGCTGCTGTTCACATGTAATGGGTCAGATATCAAAATAATCTGACTCCGCCGGCACAAATTTTAGATACCATTATTCGACATGACATTGAGAACGAAATGGACGAAGAAAGTTAATAAATGTGTTTTTACGTATCATGTAATAAATGCAATAAAGTATAATAATGTGTTTTTATTATTTCCTAAGGCCCAATACTAAGGTCACATTGACAGACGGTCGTGAAACAGTAAAGACAATATCTAATATCAATCTTCTAAAAATATAACTAACATTTTTTTCACGCAGGACGGTAATTGAAGTATTTATAGAGACTACATTTTTAAATCTTCAAATGCAAATATCTTAGCTTCGATATCACTTAGGATAAAAATAATTGAACATACGAGTAAATGTGTACTTAACACAGCAGAACAAAGTAACATGAAAATTACTGGTGGCTGCTGAAAAAAAGAAATGACGCCACAAGTCTATACAAAGTTACTCAAACCGCCTTAAGTTATTATCATAATTGATGCAGTAGCAATTTTTTGTTAATAATTCATCATCATCATCTGCCTAGCCTTTTCCCAACTATGTTGAAGTCGGCTTCCAGTCTAACCGGATGCAGCTGAATACCAGTATTTTACATGGAGCGACTGCTTATCTGACCTCCACAACCCAGTTAGTACTGGGTAATACGATACCCCTTAGTAAGACTGGTTATGAGACTTTTTGGGGCCACCGACTACCTAACGACCGTCAAAGATCTACAAATGACACCCGGGACCAACGGCTTATTAATATACTTTATTTTTTGTTAATAATGAAAAGTGCATAAATCGGCGCCCAATGGTTTAATCTCTCACATTAGTGCTACACGGTGGATTACAACCCACTGCCTCTCACCTGCCTGTATTCAAAACTTGGTAACATTACAGACCTATTATGCCTCAACCAAGGCGAATAATATTCTTCTGTTTGTTTATACTATTACTATCGATTCTCTTACAAATAACACTACCCTTATCTGCTAATCTAAAATAAATAACCCTTCTGTACCCTCTTCAACAGGGCTGCTTTTATTAAGGACCATACACTGTGGGTGAGGACGCTCGAAGAATAATATGCAGTATATGGATCGCGGTATAACTATGTGTAGGAATTGAAGGGTTAAAAAAAATAGGTATTTAAAAGTTGACACATGCATTAATTGAGTATCACATTTTTCCTTGGTTTGGTCGTCATCGTTTCGACTGCCTCGTTGGTCCAGTGATCGCAAGCACGACTGATGAGCATTAGGTCCTGAGTTCGATTCCCAGGTCGGGCAAAGTGTTATTGGGTATGTCCATCAGGAATTTCTCAATAAGAGCCACGGAGTCTGGATTTGCACCCGGTTAAGGGGAAAAGGCTCGGTGTAGGTGTACTATTAAGTACACTTCTGCCTAACCCTTCGGGAATTACAGGCATGATGTTATGATGTTATGTTGGCCGTAAAATTCAAAAGTTTTTCACTTTTGCCGCGAGCTCGTAACTGATCGCTACGCCGTAGTTTAGTGCTACGCCGTAGCCGGACACGTAGGCGATAGATGCGTATGAGCCAGTATGTCCTAGAACCAATGATATCAGCCAACCCGCGCTGGGCCCGCGTGGTGAATCATAATCGTAAGTCTTTATTTATCTCGACATTAAGAATTACAGGCACATATGCACAATCTTATGCAGGAAGGCGATGATGATGCTCAATCTTATATAGAGAAAGTTGTCTGAAGTAGGAAGGTCTGAATAATGGCTCGCTCTCTTTCACAGAGAGGAGACCTGTGTCCTAGCTGTGGGACCATTACAGGCTGATTATGCATTATTCTCGGATTCCAACAAAGCGGAGAAGTGCGGAAACTGACCATAATCACATTGGGTGAAGTCTACATGGCGTCTCTCGTCTCTCCTGTAATTGGTCGAATCTTGCACATCTCCTCTCCGCACCGCTCATCTCCACATTGGTGGAGTCTGGGCCTTATGCAAGCACGTATACTCCCGTCTCAAATAACAGGCGAAACAAAAAATCTTCAAAAGAAAATTCGATCAACAAAACAAGCATAAGTACACAGATTAATTTAGTCAATATCCAGATTCGCTAGCAGCCCTAGAGCTCAAGGAAATGTCTGGAGGACACCTAAACGGCATTTAGTCCCAGTTTATCGCCGTGACGTGATAATGGCCCTCCCTGACGTTTATTTTGCACATATTTCATTCGCTTCAGATTTTCGCAGTTATAATTAAATGTTCTTGTTTTAAATGGTGCTTGGAAGCTGCTGAACGCAAAACAGTGAAAAGTTTTGGTGTGAAATCATTTTTGCTCAGATTAAAAATTAAAAAGCTCGTACTGCCCGTACGAGCTTTTTATGAACCATCATCTGCCTTGCCTTTTCACAACTATGTTGGGGTCGGCTTCCAGTCTAACCGGATGCAGCTGAATACCAGTATTTTACATGGAGCGACTGCCTATCTGACCTCCACAACATAGTTAGTACTGGGTAATACGATACCCCTTGGTAAGACTGGTTGTCAGACTTTTTGGTCCACTGACTAACTGTAATGACTGTCAAAGATCTACAAATGACACCCGGGACCAACGGCTTAACGTGCTTTCCGAGGCACGGAGGAAACTCGGTATGTAATGGGCGGTCACCCATCCACAGACCAACCTAGGTAAGCACGGCTTAACCTAAAGATCGACCCGAGCGGCTGTTACTATTTAGCCACGAGCTCCTCCTTTTTTAAATATTGAAGTAAATCAAATGACCTCACATTAAATATCTAATCTAAAGTGTGTTTTTGGGTTCGCTTGCCAGGTTAGGCAAAGGGATATTGGGTTTTTCCATCAGGAATTTTTCAATAAGAGCCACGGAGTCTGGATTTGCACCCGGTTAAGGGGAAAAGGGTCGGTGTGGGTGTACTATTAAGTACACTTCTGCCTAATCCTTCCAGGATTACAGGCGTGATGTTCTGATGTTATGTTGGCCGTAATTAAATTCTCAGTAGCACGCAGTTTAGTTGACAATAGACTCGTCCATACAAATGAAGCTTAAACATAGCAGGCGAAATGCGGGAGTACTGTAGATACACTTCTGCTCACCCTTCGGAGAAATCAGGCGTGGTAGTCT
Source organism: Noctua janthe (assembly GCA_910589295.1). Classification (NCBI taxonomy): domain Eukaryota; kingdom Metazoa; phylum Arthropoda; class Insecta; order Lepidoptera; family Noctuidae; genus Noctua; species Noctua janthe. The sequence goes on from OU342573.1 coordinate 14,550,976, forward strand.
TTCTTTTTCGTGGGTTTAGTGCCTAACCTAGACTCAGAGTTCTCATGCCGCCTATTGGCCTCTAACTTGGCGTTATATGCTGTCGAGAAATATCTCTCGCAGGCATGCTGGTTTTTGATTTCCTCAAATTTGGTAATGTTTTTGGCACCGAATCTCATTTGAACAAGTTACTGCAAACTTTTTTTTTTTATTAGCCTGTACTGTCCCACTGCTGGGCAAAGGCCTCCCCCAAATCCTTCCACGTACGTTTTAGCATTTTAGCCTAGTAGCCTTTTTGCCAACGTCCACTATGCCTGTTTTGGAACGCAGCGTGGTGTTTCGAACCCTGTCTTGTCTTTTGACACCCAGAATGCTGTACTCCATTGCCCTTTGGCAAACTTCAAGGCGGAACTTCTGAGACTCGGTGAGTGACCAGGTCTGAGCACCGTAGGTTAGGACTAAGCTGTAACTACTGTAGGTAAGCTGTGTGTGTAGGTTTATTTATATTATCGTATCTTGTCTGGATAGAGGCTTGAATGCACGTTGCTTCATATTACATTCTTCTTTATGGGTAGGTTAGTGCCTTACCTAGTGTCAGAGTTTTAATGCCGCCCATCTTTTAACGGGCCTCTGACTTGGTTTTAAATGGTGTCGAAAAATATCTCTGGCATGCTGGTTTCCTCACGAAGTTTTCGTTCACCGAAGCAAGTGACAATACGCACATGAATCCTAAAAATCAGAGGGACGAGTCTTGTGTTCGAACTCGAGACCCTGGACTTGGCCGTCAGACGAGCACACCACTAGGCTGTCACTGCTATCAACGGTAAAAGTAGCTCTTCGATTCAGTACCAGGTAATTTCATAAACGGCCATGCAGTAGTTTAAATTCGTGGTCTCACACATGAATATATTACAAAAACTCCATATTTAAAACAGACTAAAAGCAGCCATAAATACAAGTACCGACGGGAACGAGCCGGGATCGTGAGCGAGGATCGCACTAACTCGTTTTCTCACTTAATTATCACCGGCGGTGTGGAATTATAAACAGCTGAGTGTTGCACACAGACTAGAGAGCGACGGCCATTGTTTTATTTTGTATAAAGATTCTAATTTTAAATGTTGAAAGAAGTTTTCGTAGATGAAACCTTCTTTTGGACTATAATCTAAATTTAAAATGTTAATCAGTAATGAATCTCGATTTAAATTTGGTTTCGTTATTTCTGGGTCGTATTGTAAGGTTGGGTGTTGTGGAGAGTAATGAAACGAGTGAGCGTCGAGAATACACTGACTGTATTGAATAATAGAACCCTATTATATAGCTACATCACAGCATTTTATAACAAGAACTAGTTTATATTTGCAATGACGAATTTCCATAGACACTTTCATAGTCTAAACTTATACTGTCACTTACGGGATATCTTCCGTGATTGTTCATTAAGTAGTAGTAGTTGTTTTTTAGTATGAGTTTAGTAGTAAACCTGGAAAACTTAAAACAGTGTTTGACTTTCAGTCTATTTTACCCCTTCTATTGGGAGGGAATTTACAAAAATCCTTTTAATAAAGAATAATCCACAAAGGTTCTCACATACAACACAGAAATTACCCTTGGTCGCCTCGTTGGTTTAGTGGTCACAAGCGACTGCTGAGCATGAGGTCCTGAGTGTGGATTTGTGCCCGGTTGATGACAATAGGCTTGCCCCATATTACAAGGGACTTAAACATAACTGGCGATTTGTGGGTGTGTTATTAGGTACACATCTGCCTAACCCTTCGGGGATTATGTTAAGTAAAGCTTGTGCTAAATTCTATTTTTGTAGACCAACCGTTTAGGCCATGCGTAATGAATGAATCAATTAACTAGATTTTTAGTGCCTTACAGGCTACCCTTGTTGGCGACGGCGATCTCTCGCGTCAGGCCTTGGTTCAAGCCATGGTCCGGAGCGAGAGGGAATGGGAAGCCGTCACCTCCTTCTGCGAAGCAGTCATGCTAGTGAAGGAGGTGGCGGGACGTGAGAGAGAAAGAACCTCGCGTCCCAGTCGCCGCGGGAGACGCCCTGGGCGTTGGGGGTCACGTGGTGGCTCCCGGCCACCGTAGGCGCGGGCCTGTGGACGGCGAGTTATGGGCCAGCTCGCCGTCCGGCCGTCTTATGACGACAGGCCGTGTCGACGGCGCGTTCGTGTTCCACGCGCGCCTCAAAGAGATGTCAGCAAATAAGTAGGGGTCCGCAAGGGCCGATGCCTGCCAGGGCTGCGGGACTGTTCGAAAGAGATACCGTGGCCCTGGAACACAAAGGGCAAAGAAGGAACATGGATGGGTTTTAGTCAGTACAAGTCTGACACTCCCTTCCGCTCCGCCCAGAGTGGGGGGGGTCATTTGATGATTTCCCATCCGGAAAAAAAAAAAAAAAAGGCTACCCTTGTAGATCAGAAGACTAGATTGTGTCCTAGCAGTTATAACATAAAGGCTGATTATAAACTCTTTTGGTACCTACATTATCATTAGCAGCAAGTATACCAACATTTAAAAAAGGCCTAAGGAATTATATATTAGACTCATAAGTTTAGGTTTTTAAATTAGACACTTAAGTTAAGCGTGGATTGTTTCTTTCGTTTTTTTTCTGTTTTTTGTTGTCCAACGCTGGGAATTTCTCCTGTATTGTGAGTGCGTTTACAAACATTTAAACTATATCTGTACAGTACTTGCTATTTTATGCATGAAACTATGGTGTTCAGTTTCTTGGATAGCTTGAACGTCGTAATGTAACACAACCTATTGTTCATTTAGTTAAGTTTCTCTTTAAGTGAACTGTAATTTGTTCTTTGAGAAAATAAAAAAAAATGTCTTTAAACCGAACACTAGAAACGGGATATTTACCATGTTTACTGATTGATGTTCCCCATATTTCGGCGCTGTTGCAAGCACCATGATCACGGATAAACTGAAGTTATTGCGGGTGGGTGTTTATGCGCAGACAAATCGGTCTACCCTCTTTCTTGCTCCTCTTTCTTTTGGTATGTACACATGCCAAATCCCTACAAATAGCCACAAACAAAGACAAAAAAAAACCGGCGAAATGCGAGTCGGACACGCGCATGAAGGGTTCCGTACCGTCGTAGTAGGCGAGCCCTATTAATTTTTAATTTATTTTTATTATTTGTTGTTATAGCTTTCTTATAGGTTTTCCTGTAATCTATAGGTAAAGAACTTTTTTTTTTATTTTTTCAAAATTATTGGTAATTTTCGAATTTGTATTGTCAATTTTCACCTATTTTCTTAAATAACTTCAAAATTATTTATCTTAAAATTATAAAAAATATATATTTGAGATGCTTACGTCCTTTCATTTGATATGTAACACAATATAGTTTACAAAACTTTTTTTTTTCATTATCTATTTTACCCACCAAAACTGGCCCCCATGTTTAAAATTCATTAATTTACGTTACACGTCCGTCTTTGGGTCACCGACTTACATATGTGTACCAAATTTCAACTTAATCGGTTCAGTACTATCGGAGTAATCTTTACTGTGTCAAACGGACAGACAGACAGACACACGAGTGATCCTATAAGGATTTCGTTTTTTCCTTTCGAGGTACGGAACCCTAAAAACAACAAAGATACAAAATCTTATGCCTATTCTTCAAACTGAAACCCAGCAATGCTGCTAAAGCTGCTCAATTATGTAGATGAAGTATTCCATTTTATAAAAGCAACACTTTTATAAAAAGCCTCTAGGTGTTGAAGTCAGCAAACACTTCGCTTCAGACTGTAAACACTACAAACTATAACAAGTAGCAATTTCCACTCGAAGGCAATTCTTTAGAACTGGCCATAGTCGAAATTGAAACGTCCTTAGCTCTTGGCCACGAACTACGCGCTCGCTATGCGCGTCTTGCGATTGGGACTAGAGCTAACACGTGAAAGAAGTTGAGCCATGCCACGAGGACTTACGAGCGACCATACTCATCATCATCATCACCATCATTTCAGCCGAAAGAGGTCCACTGCTGGACATAGGCCTCCCCCAAGTATCGCCACATTGACCGGTCCCGTGCGACTCGCATCCAGCGGATCCCTGCTACCTTCACCAGGTCATCGGTCCACCTAGTGGGAGACCTTCCAACGCAACGTCTTCCGGTTACATTTCCAGCGACCATACTCCCGCTAAGGAAACAAATGACGCGCTCCTTGTCTCGCTTGCCGCTAGTTGCTTTGCAATTCGCATCGCCCGGGGCATTAGGCCCGGAGCCCACCAAAGTGGAGACGTAGGGAGATGTGCGAATTGAAAATGAGATGCTTAGGAGCTAGGGTGTATCCACCAAAGCTGTGCGGAGATGCGAACTGGCTACACCGGGGCAGAGATGTGTGTAAAAGTTATTCACGTCCAGTTTACCGACCGCGCGCCGCATGCAGCTTACTTCTCTTCTCGTGTCCGCTGTGCGCTGTTGTCTGCTTGGCCTAAACAAATTATAAGACATCTCCTCTCCACTCTGCTCAACCGTTTCCACTAAATCTAAGCAGAGACTAGAAGTGTTTATGACGTTTATTTTTTTTTCCATTTTCCTCGACCACTGTCACAAGACGTGTGTTGCTTAAGCATGAAGCTCATAGTAAAAGGATGAACACATTATAAGTAGTCGATATTGAAACGCCTTTACCTTTTCTGGCCACGATCTACACTTTCCTTTGTTTCGTCTGCTGTCGCTGCCGCAACACGCGTGTCCTATGCCACTCGTGGTCAAGCGGTTAGAACTCGTCATAGTCGAAATTGAAACGTCTCTGAGTGCGTTCCGTTCCACCTCGCAATCGTCACAATGTCATAGGTAACATAAACCTTTTGATTGCTTCTCTCCGACTCCCGTAAATTTTATGTTGAGCTCGAAATATACGGGGTAACACCGCACAGTACGAATAAGAAGAGCTGTTGTGGAAGAACCAAATTCCGAAAAGCTAGCCCCGGCTAGGGGAAGACATAACCTTATAAAAGGTGGCTGGGACAGACTGGATGCGGGAGGCAAAGTCTAGTGTGCTGCGATGCAGCTTAGGAGAAGTGGATGATATTTGGCGAAGTCAAAGTAAATTCTGCGGACTGTTGCTGACTGACATGCCATCTGAAAAACAAAAAGAATTTGAATCAACATGATTATGGTACAGGTAGCATATTATGACGTTGATGACGGAAACGTTATATCGCTTCTTATCGGTCTTTTTCTAACTACCTACTGACTTAGATACTTGCATATATCTGATCCACGGGATGAGGATTGTCTACGAGGTCAATTTCTGGGATGCTTGCAAATCATCATCATCAAACCAAGCTTTACGCCAAATACTCATCGATCAACAACACTCTTCCCATGCCTATTCAGTTCCATTTAAAAACTTTACCATCTCTTCCACACGTTGTCTTATTCATACACCAAAGTTTAAACCTAAAGTTAGATCTTAAAGTCGGATCAAAAGTGAATTGAACACTCACAGTTAACAACGCTGAGTTAATAACATCTTGTTGTAAGCTTATTGACGAATTTTACGACAGCACAGATGGATATGTTTATGTTAGTACTTTCGGGCTTATGGTAAAGTCTTTGTCCGCAAACAAACTTCAATCCCCGTTGACCTTAGAGCAGGCCTGTCCAACATATGGCCCCCGGGGCACCTAGCGGCCCGCATAGGTCTTTCATCCGGCCCGCGACCTATTTAAAATTTTATAAGGCATTAATATGTTGGATCCGGTCATTGGTACGGGCATAAAATGAATCGCAAGTGCGCCAGTGGTGAAATCATTAGACCTACTGACAAGTCTACCCACAACACAGCGTGCTTCTACAGAGCCCTGATGTTTACAGCTCGAGACGAGGACGACATTGAGCGTCTGAACGCAGTGGCGTTGAGACGTCCTGGAACTGTACCGATTCATTGTGCCCCGTGTTATTGTGTTAAGTTGTAATCTCAAGTAATTCGTTAGTTTTACTAGAAACAGTGTATCGAAACCAGTGTGTTTTCTTGCACGAAACCCATCGTCTGCCCACATGATGTACTAGCTTAACGGAATAAATCCTGACATATCTGACAAATACATATTGCACGAACGTTGTTTAAAAATGAAGTCAGTTATTCCCGTGCCATACCTATTTACCTACCCGCCCCACCTCACCTACCCGCGACTGCAAACCGCATCATTGCATTCTAGTCCGGCAAAGCTTGTTTTACTTAAAAGAGGTCACTTTGTTTTTCTTCTGGCCCGCTACGGTTACAAAAATACTAAACTTGGCAATTCATAAAATTACGTTGGACACCCCTGCCTTAGAGGGATAGAGTTGCAAAAACCCCTTTCTTGTTACTCCCTTAGCCAAGGAAATTATCACCTTGTTATTAAACTGTGGAGTAAAGTTACAACTAGTAAACTGTCTAGGTGTCTATAAGTTTTTCGAAGTTTAAGATTGGCATAACTTTAACTACCCTGATATTAATAAGGGGGCAAATGTTCTAAGTTAGTCTCAAGTTAAGGTGTCTACTCAATCCTGATTTCACATTTTTAGTTTGCACAATCCCAAGCGTATTTTTAAGGATACGACTACACAATGCTGCAAGTATGGTAATGCAGTAAAAACACTTTTTCAGGATCTTTGTTGTATCGTCAATATGATCTTGAATTTTCTCAACTATCTTAGGGTTGGCTTCCAATCTAACCGGATGCAGCTGAACCAGTATTTTCCACATCTAAGTTATTGGGTACACTATACCTCTTGGTAAGATTGGTCGTCAGACTTTTGCCTTTCTGACTACCCGTTGCCAAAAAAGCCAAAGCCAGAGCCTTTATTTCAATTACTCTATTAAAAGGCACTTTTGAACATCAAACTTTAAAACAAAGGGAATAGAATTGATTCTACAGTCATTCTGGGTAGTTTCGTATGGCGAAGAATGGGCAAAAAGCTTCATCGTTCCTTTTTTATAATGTTTAACAATAATTTGCATACATGAATTATAATAATATGATATGTGACGAAAATGAAGCTAGAAAAATCAAAACTAATACGAAGTATTTAAAGAGAGTAATTAACAAAAATATTTGTTGATAAATACATGGTGCTCACATATTCACAAATATTGCATCCAGACTGAACTACATTTCCGTACATTTTATCAAATAATCATCGTGTGAGTAGCGCAATTACCAATTGTATAATTACAGTTACATGAATAACAATCATGAATTTTGCCACCAGTTCGATCTTTTTTATACTCTAAATTGCCCTATAACGCAGAGCCTGCATGTTTACATAATTTTAAAATATGAGTCGGTATTTTTTGTAACAAAAAATCTTCAAATGACAGACGGGACCAACCTCGTCAATACCTGTGATTTATTACTAAAGATTACATCAAATACAGACCTTTTCAAATCCCTGAACGCTCCCAACAGTCCGTAACACCAAAGTATTGACTACCTCAAGGAAATACCCTGTATACGTCCGCCATTATTAATTCAAAGCGCCGTCCTACATCCAATAAGGAAGGCTATAACTCAGCTAGACAAAATTAAATTTGCAGGCAACCGCTCTCAAAAAGCCAAGGTGTATGCTGCGGGAGTCTTGCTATAATTGTTAGTTGCATTGTCAGGATAGGTTTAAAGTTTTAGAACTAGTAAAGCTTTGTGGGAAGGAGCACGTACCTACGCGAATAAAGGTAATAGTCAAACCTGTATGGACAGTTTGTGGACCGAATGCTGACACCGGGGCACTGACAGATACTTCAGCACATAGTCTCTCAGGGTACAGTATATGAACTTTTAGTAGCTAGATATCTTTAAGAAGCAGTTCGTCTGGGAAAGACAATTACTTTACTATCACCATACATAAATTTTACTGTACATTAGAATCACTCTCAAACTAAAATATTTTTAGGGTGAAAAATAAGCTAAATCAAAGCATTTATTTTAGCCAGTTAGAGGTACTTTTGAACTGTCGAAACTAAGGCAACAATGAAATGTAGCTACAGTCCCAGTCACTAGGCATAAAAACTGTGAAAGTACTGTAGAGCATCTGAATACTGGTACTACCGCAACAAACTTACACATTTTCTTTAAACCAACCGGTATAGACAGAGGCTGAAATTAATTAAGAGCCCCTTGCCGCGAGGCCTTAATAATCAAATTTGGCAAACACAAGGTTGCAAAAAATTTAGGATGTGGACATTTTGATCTCAAATAAAGTATCTGAATTTATTCGAGGCAAAATGTAAAAATTTTCGAGCTCGCTTCGCTCTCTCTTACGGCCTACTTTCTCGTGCATCTTGACTTTGTCTATAAGGTGCTCAAGTAACTGCGGTTGGTCGAAAGAATTCTAACCTGTCCGAGGTTGGTAGGGTGTTAACATTTTCGACTACTTTCTTTTGAATCTTGAGGTTGTCTAAAAGTCAACCAAGTATCTGCTGTATGAAGGATCGAAACAATTCTAACCTGTCTAATGCAAGTTATCAAAAAAAAATCGAGCTCACTTCGCTCGCTCTTGCAGCCTAGTTTTTCTCAAATTTTGACCTTGTCTGTGAGTCGACCAAGTAACTCTTGTATCTTCATAAAGGAAACAATTCTCATCTGTCCAAGGTAGGGTATTAAGTGGGTTTCGTATTTAAGGTTCTGAGCAGAACTTCAACTGCATCAGTTAATAATAAACTTAACCCTTACAAATTCGTTTTTACTCGCAACGTCTTACTCCCCTTGGCTCAAAAGCTGGCGACGCCCTTGGATGCGTCTATTGGTGGTGGTGTTCACTTCGTTCCGTTATTGACTTGTTTGTCATCAATTAAGTTTATTCGTTATTTTACTACAAGCAGAACCTAAACAGCTATGGGTTAGGTCACTGACTGTAGTTAAAAGAAGTAAGATAGACACAAGATACTAAATTTATTTTTACGACACCCACAAGGCACAAGTTAACCGTATATTATCAGCAGATACACTTGCACTACGAAGAAAATTAGATTGCCTTTACTGCTTCGACAAAAAGGCACCGTCATTCCGACCTCGCCGTCGAGGTGACGTCCTTCTTCACACTCCCCCCGACCCTTGCTCGAGCCAGCCCGCGATTCTGAGCCATTAGTTTTAAATGAGCCCCTCAATAATGATCTCACTCAGATCCAGCCTGTCCCTTTGCTGTCCTCCTAAGCGACGCCCTAAGCCGAGGCTCGTACCCCACAGGGGGTGACCTTAGCGCGCTGTCGCTTAATTTGTAAGTTTTTTTCCCCTGGCTAGAGGCCTTACTCTCAAGGCACCCCCAGGATAGTCCGGTTAAGTAGCAGTCAGCCTCATAGGTTGACCTGCGAGATGCGATTAAAAAAAAAGACATACGGCTCTCATCTACAATTTAAAAACCAACAGAATCCCCGCTGAGAGTTTTGCAACGAACCTCAAAAATAATAGTCTACTTCGCACACTATTATCACAATGTAAAAACTTTAATAGACTCGGCCATTATAGTTTTATTTTGTCCATAAAATAAAATCTGTCAAAAGCACTAATAAAGTTTGGCGCCATTGAGCTCCATTTTATTTTAATTGAGCATTTAAACTTTGTTTTAGGGTAGGACTTCGGAATGACCTAGTAGTTGAGAACATTTATAAAGCGACTGGTTTCTTCTCGAAAGTAAGAAGTCTTCTTCATCTTCTTCGTCATTCCATTAATGATCGCGACCGCACACGATACGTCTCCAAGCTATATGGTCTTCTGCCGTGTACCTAGACTGCTCAGTATAAACTGCTTCCAACAGCCTTATTTATCGCATCGGACCATCTTGCCGGTGCTCTGCCTTGAGCGCGTTTATCTTCTACCCAGCCCAGTATGATAAGACAATGTTTATGTGAACACAAATAATACCTATGTCCAAAGTCTCATGATCCCGTATTTTCAACGGTTCCGTACTTACCAAAAACATAATCAACGTTTAAGGTAGAAACAGAGCGTGCTGCCCAGCGCATCGTCGATGCTATTGCATACGATAGCACTCCCGCTGTTTCTCGCTCTAGCAAATGACGGATCTTACTGATGGAACAGCATAGGACCATGGAAAAATGTGATTCCGTGCTGATAGCTGAGGCGGAACGCTGACGTTTCCACTGCTGGGACACAGGCCTCCTCTCTGTGAGAGGGGTCAAGATCCACTACACGGCCAAAGTGTGGGTTAATAGATGACACTATTACCTATGTCTTCAAGTATTTTCTAGGCCCTGCCGGTTTCCTCACGATATTTTCGTTTGCAGTTCTGAGAGATTGCGGTGGTGAACATAAGCTCCACAAAATTAAATAATCAACACAACCGTCATCATTCTTCTGCCCTTATCCCAACTGATTTGGGGTCTGCGCGGAATGTAACGTTCATCCACACTTCTCTATTACTCGTTAACATGTTCAAAAATTTGTAAGTCGAGGCCATTAAAACTGAGTAACCGCTGTCGTTCTACGAACTCGATAACTATGCTCAGCAAACGAAATTGGCTTAGTCCAAAAATTCCTCTTTGTCTAATGAGACAAAGAGGAATTTTTGGACTAAGCCAATTCACACACAACAAACAACAACAATCAATTTGCACACGTTACGTGGTGCTTAGCTCTTGGAACTAGATACCTACTTAGGTAGGTATAGTACATATATACCTAGCTAACGTATGTGTTAGTCCGTCTCTCAGTCTATTTAATGTTGCGTTTCGACAAACTGCATAGAAATGTAGGTGCTCAGGCCCGTTTGCAGAGATTACCAATTCTGTGTAATGCTAAACAAAGACTATCTATATTACTTGCCGAACGGCTCGACCAATCATCAATGGTATTAGTGCACTTTGAATTTTTCTCACAATGTCACACTGTATGTAAATTTTTTCTCATTGTCAATTTTGCATTTTTCTTCACCTAAATTAATACATTTAATTATATTTTCAAATATAATTTAAATATTCTATTTATTTTATTCACTACCACGAACGCTACCTATTAAAAACATTATTTAGTCACTTGCATCTTCAAACGATAATAAATAGAATGATGATTTAAATACTTAGGTACGTTTAGGTAACACTAATCGCATTTATTGATATGTGAGGCAAACGGCCCAAAAATGCCATGTGGTTTGAAGAACACAGACGACTCTAAATAGGTACCTATTTACCTAACTACTTTTCTTAACGGAAAATTAAAATTCATCTGTTTACTAACGTGTGGGTTGAACTGTGGTTTTCCATTAATGGACAAAACCATTTTAATCAACTAAGAGCCAAATTGCCACGGGGTGGTTCAATGAAATGGACAAAATTCTATCAAAACTAAATAGGTCATTTTAAATTCTATGAATTCCGCGCTACAATAGCCAGGGTTGTTTTCAATGCCCACATGTGAATACAAAGCGTGTAATTCACTGATTGAATTGAGTTTCCTATATTATGGGGGTAGTTTAACAATGAAACTCGCTTTGAGACATTACACTCGCGGTCAAATAATACGGACTGATGACGAAAATCCTTGTAACTAGCAAATTAATAAAGGTACAGAAGCCAGCAAATCAAGCTACTACAATCTGTCAAATTTCTTTAATAGGGTTTCAGCTTTATCTCTAAAACATTAGGTTCAAATTTGATTGGGCTTTGACAGTTTCGGTTAGCTTGATGTGCTGTGTACATACATGCATGAAGCTAACTGTATATTACAAATAATTTTAATAGGTATCGTATGAAATAACACCTTAAATGATCTACATCTACAACGTAATTTAAAAAAAATAAAATTAAAAAAAAACTTCTAATTTGTGTTTACTATTCCTGTATCAAATAGAGACTAAATTAAACCCTGCGACTTTTTGTAGCCTTTTTCTCTTGACCTTGACCTTTTGTTACAGCAAGAAGCCTTGACTTACAGCATAGATTACTTTTATTATAACTTATAGTTAGTTTACGAATCGCGTGTTAGTCGCAAACGCGCGACTAGCAACTGAAGCGCGACAGCATCGTGATAGTATCAGTACAGTGACGTGATTGCGTGGGCGAAAGTACACCGTCAGCCAGAGCATCGATACTAGAAGTCGCCATGGGCCGCCCTTAGTGATGAACCACTAACAGGTGTCAGCTGCGATGCCTTTAATATCGCAGATGGCCAAAGGTGACGGTGGACCATCGGCTTATTCGGCAGTAAAAACACGTAATTATAAATTGAAATGTATTTATTTCATAATCATCATAGATTAAATGAAAAGTTACATTCTAGAAAAATAACTTCAGTTTTACAATAATATCTTAATACTAATTGTCAGATAGGTTCAAAATGCGGATCTGTTAAACTCATGTGCTGCCTAAAATAAAATATTTACGTAGTAATACACGAATATTATCTGGGCGTATCATACGACAGCGATCCTCAAACCGCGAATTCACGTTCAAGAAATTCGCTTCATTGAGTATTATTTGGCAACTTTAAAGGCAAACCGTTATTAAACGAAACATTTTTTTTTAATGATGCCATCTCTCTTAATATTACGTAAGTAAACAGCATACAAGATGAATTTGACACACTTTCTTATAAAAATCACATTTAATGCATAAAAGCAGATGGCGAAAAATTTTATCAAACAACTATTTTAGTTTTTACAAAACTAAAATAGATTTGGTTGCTTTATGCAATTTTGGGTCTACACTAGCTGTCACTTGTTCCTTCAAGAGTGATAACGAAACTTTGAAGGAAAAGTGCCCAGTGTGTAACCATTTGGATAACCATGACAGTAAAACCAAAACAAAAACAAAATTCGTTTCAATAAGTCGTTTTGATTGGTAGTGTAACATTTTGTTTAGTCCCAGTAGGTCACAGCACAATTTTATGGATAAAAAAAACTATAAACACAAAAATCATATTAACTAAGTTCTATTATAAAAAGAAAAAAACTTATCTGTAATGTTATACTATTTAAAACAAATATCTATCTTTCTTTCTTCTTTTTTAAATATATCTATTTTTCTTTTCTTTATATTTATTTCTCTCGTGGCTAAATAATAACAGCCGCTCGGGTCGATCTTTAGGTTAAGCCGTGCTTGCCTAGGTTGGTCTGTGGATGGGTGACCGCCCATTACATATCGAGTTTCTTCCGTGCCGCGGAAAGCACGTTAAGCCGTTGGTCCCGGCTGTCATTTGAAGATCTTTGACAGTCGTTAGGCAGTCAGTAGCCCAAAAAGTCTGACAACCAGTCTTACCAAGGGGTATCGTATTACCCAGTACTGACTGGGTTGTGGAGGTCAGATAGGCAGTCGCTCCATGTAAAATACTGGTATTCAGCTACATCCGGTTAGACTGGAAGCCGACCCCAATATAGTTGGGAAAAGGCTAGGCAGATGATGATGATCTATCTTTTGACCTCAATAAATTGCTCAGAGTATCAAGTACTTACCTTAAATTTTATTGTGAAAAAGCCTATGTAAAATTTTGTTTTTTTTTTTCAAGAATACAACAGCCATTTTTAATAAAATATCAAAAAGATGCATTGCACCACAAAGGCAAAAAAAAATGGTAGCATGATATGAATCATAGAACATACTGAACAATTAGAATTTCTATGAATTTAAACCTAGAATCATTAATGTTATTAAAAATGAAATATGTAATTAATAGGAAGGGACACCAAGGCTTATTCAAAAAAACAGCTGTTTCTTACAATACTGCAATAACTACACTACATGGTCAAAATGTATGGAACAGCTGGTTTTTTTTGACCAATGAAAAATTTCTAGATGGGGGGAGGTTCCGAATGATGTACTGAATACGTGGTAACCATTTTAGCATCAGTGTCCCTTCCACCCTGTTTAAGAGAATACTTAGTCCCAGAAGTAAACTACACAATTTATATTCCATCATCATTTGTTTCTTCTTTCTTTCATTGCTAACATTTTCAAGTTTTGGTGTTCATTCATATCTGTCTTCCATTAATGTTAGTCTTAGATATAGATTTTATATGTTAATCATTGGCTGACATTAGGATACCTGTCTCCTGTACTACATAACATAAACATAATATCACGTTTCCTCTACTATTACATTGTAAATGAGAAAAATGTTCTCCTAAACATTTTAAAATGCCAAGTATCTGATAGGGAGATCCAAGCTCATATTTCTAAAGAATAATCCATTCATACCCACTCTTGACGTGTAATATCTCCGCAATACTTCTCTCACTTCTGCTACAGTTATAGCTGGGACACCCTCGTAACCAGATTTAATGTAAACAGCATTGTTTAAACTGACAGGGTTGCAAAAATGTCCACCTTCAAACTTGCTGAATGGGTCTCCGCTCTTTTTCTTGGCATCCTGTCTTACTAAAAAGACTCCATCTACTATCTCTGCAACGGTTTCATATGCAATAAAGCACAACACTTCTAAAGCAGCTTGGGTGATCTTGAATTCTTTTACGGGGTTCAGCCAGCGTTCTAGTTTTACAAAACCCTTGCCAATACCATAACCGGAACGGAAGGATGCGCATCTAGCTTTATGGTATGCTTCATACTTCTCAAAAGTCATCGACTCAGTGATTTTAGCGGCTCGTACCTTCCGTATGTAATCAATGGAATCGAATTTAATTTTACTTACTTCATCATACTCGTCAAATTCCTTGATGTAGTCTATATGGTTCCTTCGCTTCCTGGTTGTGGGGTCTTTTTCATCTTCCATCAATCCTGCGATCAAAGACTCACCAGGTGTATTAATATTCAAGATACACTTCTTGTCAATTTGATCCAATTTTAATTGATAGTCGTGAAGGCGTTTTAGTTTCTTAATATTTTTTCGCATTAAGAAAATGATGTCGTAGTTAGTTATAGCTCTACCGGCTCGTGTGGTGCAGTGTTGATGGGCCTCCTGTATCATGAATTTGAGTTGTTGTTGAACAATGCTTTCGACCAACACAACGGTGGCCGCATTCGGATTTGGATTATCGCCAAATCCGTGCATCATGCCAGATATCTCCTTCTGAAAGTTTGTTGATTCGGCGCCGTCCATATTGAAGTAATTCACCATGGTTAAAGCTTTATACGCTTTCAGCTTTTACGAAATAAAATTAACACACTTTGGAAACAACTCTGTTTACAAACTGTCAATTTTGATTTTGACAGTATTCGTTTCAAAACTTTCAAACTTTAATAGCGCTATTTATTTTTGGTCATGGTTGTTTGAAAAACTAATTATAATTTTTAATTACTGAAAATAACACATCATTTCAGTTATATTCATTTATATTAACAATGATTTACAATATTTTGTTTTACCAATTTCTAAATTTTTATCATTCGCACAGCCAGAGCACGAACTAAACGTTTGGAAATCAGCTGATTGTCAAGTCAACTGCCAAGTCAACGTCAAATTGTTTACGAAACGAAACTATGATCGAAGATTTTGTTGACTGAAAAATTTGCTAAAATCGTTCGACTATATCTGCTGTGTATATATCGTGACCTCACTGAATGTTTCACATTATTACCATAATCATTTCAAGGTCTATAAATTTGGTCGAACATAAATTAAATTCAAAATGATGAGTGTAAGAAATCTAATAATAAACCAAACAGTAAAACAAACATTATTCAGACAAATTCGCCTTTCATCATGTTGGTCTTGTGGCAAGGATGTTCAAAGAAAAGAACCTAGTTTATTCTGTGGAAATTGCAATGCCTTACAACAACCAACCAAAGGAGAGAATTATTTCAATATCATGGGAATCATTGAATCATACGACCTGGATGAGACGGAACTAGCGAAGAAATATAAGGAATTACAGAAATATTTACATCCTGATAAGTTTGCTAACAGGTAAACAAATGCCAATTTATTTAGTTATCATAGAGATTTTCTCATTTAAACCTACAGTCATGTCAGTGTGATAGACAAGTGTTTGTTCATTTCAGCCTGGAATCAGCCAATGATGGGTATTATAGGCCTCCCCTTTTTATGTCATGTTATTCAGTTCTGTGCATCCCTCATCCATCTGTTGCCCGTGATTTGACGATATTGTCAACCCAACATGTTTTAGTTCACATAATTCAATTCCAAAATTAAATTTTTCTGTTAACATAATAATATAGCAATATGTTTGTTTTATTTGCTGCTTCAGAGACAAGAAGGAACAAGAAATCTCAGAGAAATATTCATCACTGGTGAATGAGGCTTACAAAACATTATTGGAACCACTAACTAGAGGTAAGAAACCAGCATTTAATCATTTTATTTCGTATTCAGGGTGGAAAGGACATCTACACACAAATGGTTTCCACATATTCAGTATATCATTCCAAGTCCCCACATGAAATGTTTTCTTTGGTAATTTAAAAACAAACTAAAAGGACGAAAAGGAGATAATAAGGGTTCTTATCAGTAAAATGCTAATGGTCTCAAAACAATGTAACTGTCTACGATTTTATCTTATGCCTGTTTATCAGAATGATATAAATAAAATGGTACATGGTGGTAAATGGTGTGGTATGGTGGTATGGTTACATGATATGTAACATCATGTAATCTCTGAAGAGTTAGGTAGAGGTGTACATAATACAACCACATTTTGCCAGCTATTGACTGCCATGGACGTCTATGGACGTCAAATCCAGAAGTGCTCACGACGCCTCAGACGGCATGGCACATCGAAAATTGCCATCGAGCCTATTGCCATCAATCGGGCACAAATCCAGATTCCGTGGTTACTACTGAGTAATTCCTGATGGAAAAACCCAACAATACTTTGCCTGACTTGGGAATTGAATCCAGGAGGACCTCATGCTCAGCAGTTGCGTTAGACCAATGAGGCCGTCCAATCAAAATTTATATTACAAACTAAACTTACGCCTTTTCCCATCTGGGTAGGCATAAACTACAGAACCCGGCCCTTTTTGCCTCGTCCACGTTTATTCATTAACTATCTTTTACATTTTGTTTCAGGAATATACATGCTGCAACTTAGAGGTAAAGACATCCCTGAGAAAACAGAAGTAGACGCAACGTTCCTAATGCAAATAATGGAGAAGAATGAAGAAGTAGAGAATGCAGCTACAGAAAAAGCAATTATGGAATTAAATGCAGAGAACAAAGCTAAAATCAAAAGTTTACAAAAGCAAGTTTCTACCGCGTTTTTTGATGGTGATATGAAAAGAGTAATAAAATTATTAGGTATTATGAAATATTATACAAGCATAGACAATCAAATACAGTCATCTATACGAAGCAAAGGAATAATTCGATAAAGCACAGTTTTCCAATATATTTTGACATGTCAGGGTGGCACCGTTTCCTTAGAGAAATGTCATTGAATATTATGTTAAATTTTGTACATTTGAATTTAGTTCCGTTTTTCGCCACCTTTTAAGATTAAATGGTCTTAGGCCCACTGTAGGATTTTAAAGTTTTTTGATTATTTGTATGTATATTTAGATTTTGTTAGTAAGACAATGTTTGAGATATTATACGATTTGTTATTGCAATCAAAAGTTTGATTTCTGAGTCCATCATTTAACCCTATGAAACGTCCATTGTTTTCGATGAATACGAATGATGGTGGTTCTTTGGAGAAAGTGGTTTAGTCTAAACCACATTCTTAAATAACATAACCGTAGTATTATATTATCTGTGACATAACATAACATCATGCCTGTAATCCTCGAAGGGTCACGTCAAAGTTTTTTATTTGCTAAACATAGGTGTAAGAGGCGTAAATATTAAATTAAGAGATCTCTGGCCATCAACGGCGTACATAAGGTTAAGGTTAAGCAGAGTTGTACCTAATAGTACACCCACATTACGCCAGTTATGTTTAAGTCCCATGTAACAGGGGGCGAGCCTATTGCCATAAACCGGGCACAAATAGCCCGTAGTTGATCCTGATGGAAAAACCTAAACACAATTTGCACGACCGTTCAGCAGCCTTGATTGCGACCACTAGACGACAGAAGCATCTTATAAGACCACGCATTTCTAGTACATGCTAGCATAATCAGCCTGTAGGTAACGTTCCCACTCGTGGAGCTCGTGGATATGTGGGGTAAAGCAATTAGTTGGTAATTATTATCATTGGAGGGTTAGATGAGTGTCTCGTGACTAAATAATAACCGCCTGGGGTCAATCTTTAGGTTAAGCCGTACTTACCTGGGAGTGTCCGTGGATGGGTGACCACTCATTGCATACCGAGTCGCCTCCGTGCCTCGGAAAGCGCGTTAATTTCGTAGTCACGTCATTTGTAGATTTTTGACAGTCGTTACAGGCAGTCGGTGGTCCGAAAGTCGGACAACCACCGGCTTGTGGAGGTCAGATAGGCAGTCGCTCCATGTAAAATACTGGTATTTAGCTGCATCCGGTTAGACTGGAAGCCGTACCCAACATAGTTTGGAAAAGGATGGGAAGGAAGCAGATGTCGTTTCCGTTTCGGAATCGAACCCACGACGCGATAGATGCACATGATTTAGCTAACAAGACGTTGAATCGGTATTACGACGACAAACTTCTTATCCGCAGGCAGTAAATATTTTATAACATACCGCAGGTTCCTGGAACATTTCACATAAGTCTCACCAACAATACCCACCTACATATTATTTGGATCTCAAAAAAACCTACCTTCCTACAGTACCTACCTAAATTTAAACTAACTAGGGTCAGTGAACCAATATTCGGCTTTAAACGTGTCTAAAATTAGGCTTAACCGGTCTCAATTACATTATTTACTAAACTGAGCCTCATGGTATGTACTGCACAAAAAGTTGGCACCTACCCACCTCAACTCATTAAGTAGGTACCTACCCACTGCCCGTAGGTATTCATCAAAACTAGACAACAACTAAATGAATGCTGAAATAAAAATGCTATTAGATATTCAATACTCTGCTCAGCGTCGAGAGTTTAACTTCCAACAATGCAATAATATCTCCAAATTGTAGTGGACGGAAAAAAACCCGGTAAAATAAAATAGGTAGGTACTATTTAAAAATCAATTAATCACAACTTAATAACATGCTTGTATCACTTTTTGCTACGATCGCCTCTAAACGACTAAAACAAATTGTTTAATGATTAATTTTCTAATAGAGTTTCTACTGACTGCTCTCCAAATGATTGATGTTCGTAATATACCGAGAGACAGTATTTGCATTTCACATGTAACGCGGGGCAATCTTGATACTTGACTTTCTTTTACAAAGCTCGAAAGCTACTTACAAAGACTACCTACTTACCATTGACGACGTATTATAGCAAAGCGAAGACTTTTTATGTAGGTATATTTCAGGATTACTCATTGTAGTTATCAAAAGCTCATTGTTCCACTGCGGGGGCTCTGCACTCTATGTCGACTTCTCATGGTGTAAGGCGACTATAATGTACCACTTACTAATAGTGGCTGATGATAACATTTGTTGTAACAGTTTATGCGTCCAGAAAACAGAATGTACCTTTCCTACCTTAGCAAAAGCTGGTCCTCATCTAAAAGCATCTAAAATGGCTTCATTTTAGATGCTATTAGATGAGGAGAAGAATGGCATTGTTATTGGGTATAATATGAGCTGAACCGACAAACAGCGTAAAAAACCAGTAACACAGTACCTACCTAGTTTCAAATACAAAGAACAGCACGAAAACTAGGTTATTAAATTCGAGTATCAAGATCACTCATCGTAGTATACACTCACCATAATTCATGTTCAGTGAGTATCCTCCCGAGAGTACCACATCGTCTCGTGTTTGCAACGGATCAGTATCTAATAGTGGCTCTATGCGGATAAAGTGACATTGTGCTTAAAGTATCAAAACATTGGGAAAATGCGACATTGTTGTATCGTCATATTAGTGGGCCTGTGCTTTTTACAAGGTGAGTAGGAATTTTGAAAGTTTTTCTACACTTATAAAGAGGTAAAGTTTGGATGCAGGGGTTTGGGTAATGTCCGAATCTACTCATCCCATTTCAAAATTTACCTATAGCTACACTTACTAAATACAGGATATTATGTTTCTTCTGAGCTACACGATAACTGACAAATGCGTCCACTGACTGGACAGGTCCACTCCAATCTACGTGGTAGTAGATTGGAGTGGACCTGTCCCTGCATAGTCCTAATGTGAGTTGACCATGATTACATCTGGATCTTAAAAGAGACTGTGACCTCTGAGTTTTTTTCGTCTATTTCTTCTCAGAGTAGTCAGAGACGAAACACCAGCCTGATCTAGTAAAAACAAAAAAGTGTAAAAGTGTTTGTAAAAACCTATTTGCAAAATAAACATCATTTATCATTCGACACGGAGAAAGTTGAGGGCAGAAACTAGTTAATAATTAAATATAAGTAATGGTTTAAAGTAACTCTTGGCTAAAATTCATGTTCATGTTCAATGTTGCTGGGCAAGAATCAACTGCCAAGGTTCTCACTGTAAGAACACAGGCCTCCTTTGTAATAGAAGCCTCAAGAATCATCTATTTATGGTAATAACTATAGAGACGCAAGTCCAGCCGTTAACTGAGTAGATACTACATCCATCATCATCATCTGCCTGGCCTTTTCCAACTAAGTATGTTAGGGTGGGCTTGCAGTCTAAAATGATGCAGCTGAATACCAGTATTTAGCATAGAGCGACTGCCTATCTGACCTCCACAACCCAATTACTGTGTACTACGGTACCCCTGGGTAAGCCTCAATTGGCTGTATACTATTAGCCCAGATACTCGGAGATAGACTGGCTTAAGTAAAATGTAGTTAATGCTTCATCACCTTCATCATCATATTAGCCCGGAATCACCCACTGCTGCCACACTTCCCGGTTCTGTGCGTCCTATATCCAAGAGTTTCCCGCGATTTTAACGACATCGTCGACCCAACGAGCTTTAGGACGACCCTGGTTTCTTGGGCTAACCTTGGCCACCACTCTGTCAAAGCCTTGCTCCATCGGCCATCTAATGCGGGTTAAATGCGACCGACAACCCAGGTCATACATAGTTAGGCAGATTAAACAGCGAAACCAACGTTTATTATAATTTATTAATTTAACGACTTGGTGGACACGGTGGCTGAGCTATTGACTTCCCATACGAGCATTGCTAGGCCTAATTACTGTGGCTACAGGTGGTACTATAGAAATATTAGGTGGTACAATCACGAGCACCAGTATGGGCTACCGCGCGCGTTCACTGACGGTCAACGAATTCTCAACCTTGCTCCTGGGCAGTTAAGGCGGTACCCTGACGAAATAACCTTGAGCATTCGTTCTCTGTTCGCTGCACCCCATCCAGCGCAAGAGATACGTAGCGAGTTCGCTCAGGTTTTAGAATAAAATCTTTATAAAATCAAATTTTGGTCTTTGGAAAAAAAAATATGGCATAATGTTCATTATTAAATTGCTTACCCATTAGTGTAAATAGCAAATCAAAATAATGGTTACTTTAAAAGGAGATGCATGTTATCAATAATTATTTCTCATTTCTCTGGTTTCGCTGTGAGGAGATTAATTTAACATTATACTACTTTAAAAAAAACTACCATTTTGGAGTCAAGATTATGTAGAAAAATGTATTTTTTATTAGTTGGTATTTCTTTTGGATAAAGAGTAGATAGCTTCAAAAAACTGCACATAAAACGGCTACCGCTACGTTTTGCACGGGGATGCCCCATAAGGCTGAAAAGTTGAAAAGTGGTCGACCGTCGTCAGTGAGCGCGGTAGCGGTAGTACCTACACTTCACAATAATTTCTCAAAAAGATTTCTCCTACTGTAGGTACTGATTGGAATTTTATGTTGTAACGAACATAGTATTTTGAAATCCAAATTATTTTTTTAGTAGAGTCAATCTCATCTTAAAGTTAAAATCGTTATTCAACGAGAGAATCGCTCTTGAAATTAAGTACCTCTGTGTAGGTACGTGCAGTAATCTTCTTCTTCTTTTAATACGGTCTATGTAGGGTATAAAAAAACACCTGCACTATGTTCGTACACTCTAATCTCCGAAACCACCAAACCGATTTCAATGAAATTTTGTGAATGTGTATGGTTTGTTCCAGCTTGAAAGATAGGAGAGATTTTACATTCGCAATTAAAGTCTTACTTATTTTATTTTGCATCATCATGATCATGCATCTTCTTGCCCTTATCCCATTCTATTTGGGGTCGGCGTAACACGTTTTCTACTTCCATTCTCCCCTGTCAGACGTCACGGCATCATTTATGCCTTATTTAATTTTGTACGATCTGCAATAAATGGGTCAGCAATGAAAAGCACTCGAAGATAATCTCAAAGTCTTCTACTTCTGAAGAAAGCTTACAACTTTCTCGATTTACTGTTATAGCTCACTGAAATTAACAACCTCTCATGTTATTAACGACTTGGAAACTCGTGTGTGTGTAATTTTATCACCTAAGTTATGGGTTAGAAGATACGCCGGCGGCTGGTTATAATTAGTAATTTTTATATTAAAAAGAATATAGTATAGTAGGTATAGTTTAGAGGGAGTAACAAGACCGAACGAAGCCGTCAACCAAGCATTATGTTATGTACTTGAAACAAAGTACCTTTACGAAAAAATTATTGCTGAGAAACGACTTTTTTTTTGGGGTGAAAAAACAAGTTTTACGGTAGGACGCAATGTAAAGCACTCAAAACTTTGTGCTGATGGACGGATTGAATAGAACGATGGTCGTAGAGATGTTCAAAGTAAAAATCTTGCATTAAAAACATGTATTTAAAAAAAAACTTGTGAAAAAGTTGGAACTTTGACCCCCAATATCTCCGTAACTAGAAGGTTCCCAGGTATGGTCCTAAACAAAAAATTGATCGCAATGACGGGAAGAACAAGTGGCTTTCGACTTCGTTAAGGGTCTTGTTACACCCTTTAGCTAATACTTAATTAGGTAGGTACGTAATGGTATGCGCCTGTATCCTACATGATGATCAGGATTTCTTCGAATGATAGCCATAGCTTCGTCGAGTCTTCTCGTCGCGTATTCCACATAGCCTTTAAAGAGACAGATCGTCTATCAGGATGTCCTGCCTGAGTGCCTGTTATGACCAACGTTATGGTTATGTTCAACGAACACGTCACCCCAGAACCTATTTTTGTCAATGGCGGTCTGGTATATTAGCCGTAGAACCGATGACCGTCTGGGTAGAGTCGGTATACCACAATGATGGCCCTAAGAAACTAGGGCCGTCCGGAAACAGATGGATAAGGGACGCACAGAACAGAGAAGAATGGCATAATGGGAGGCCTGTACTCGACAGTGGGTGATTCCGGGCTGAAAGGATGATACCCTTTACTCCGGGTGACTAGCGTGCGGGAAACAACCTTTCCTAAAAGCTCCTATTTTTCAGCACGCGCCCAGTACTACCATTACAACATACTAACCCGAGTGATCCAAGGCACCCCGACGAACATCGACCGCTACCCAATACTCACCCAACTTCTGCTCGACGCGTGGGGGAACCAAGACTACGTGCAGCACTGCGCAGGAGTCATTCTGACGTCACGACATGTAATTTCGGCGGCGCACTGTTTTCAGTATAACGAAAATACTGGCAGGAAGTAAGAGATGTTTCTGGAGTTTAATTTCTTATTTTCAGCTTGTTTGAGCAGCTTTTTATAGAGCTGATTCCCTATGTTATAGTTCTAAATGAAGGGTTTAGATGTTTTATCTCATGCTTTCAAATACCACCAAAAAGAGTGCTTAATGAATACGTTGTCACAGCTGGATAGTTCAACCTCCGAAATATGGTCCTAAAGATTCCTCATTTGTTTTAATAATTATGTTTTCCTATTTATTACAGTTACACTAATCCAAAGTATTGGAAGGTTCGCGTTGGTTCAACATACCGCACTGGGGGAGGTGTGCTCCACAATTTGAAAACCATAATACCGCATAAAAACTTCGATAATTACTTTTACACGCACGACATTGCCGTTGTCGTGGTTTCAAGGCAATTCTCGTTCAACGGTAATGTGAGACAAGGGACGATTATTAAGCAAGGAGTAGAAATCAAGCCTGATTCTCTTTGCACCCTGGTTGGATGGGGAGTTTTAGAGGTTCGTATTTTATTTTTTATTTCTACCTATAAGAAAGAACAAATGCAGCAAAAGCTAGAATAAACAACGTGATTTAATTGCATGAGAATAACAATAACATAACATCAAGCTTGTAACCCTCGAAGGGTTAGGCCGAGTTTACCTAATAGTACACCCACATTTCGCCAGTTATGTTTAAGTCCCATGTAATAGGGGGCGAGCCTATTGCCATCAACTGGGAACAAATCTGTAGCTGCTACTGAGAAATTCCTGATTGAAAAACCCAATTACACTTTGCCCGATTCTGGAGTCGAACCCAGGACCGTCTACTCGACCAACGAGGCAGTCACGAGGAACGATAACAATATTTTGAACAAATTGCATCAGTCGGCTCATAAAACCCTTACAGACAGAAGAGGGCTAATCTATTTCCTCAAGAAATCCTACGATACGGAATGGGCTTACTGCATTACAAATTATTTAACTATTATTTATACTATAGGCCACTACCAGCAACGGTACTGAGACTTCCGGAGCGAGCCCCGACCGTCAGGTGTGTTAAACAGGTCAACTACACCTACAAGCTTTTTAGCTAGGCTTTTTGCACCTAGTAAAAATGCTTTCCTTGCACATCATGGGGAAAATACCTAGTTCAATCATGGTTTATCGTCATGATTCAAAAAACATTACGAGCTTGGACCATATCGTTCAACAAAACGCTAAGAAATCTGCCAAACATAAGCATAGCATAAATCAGCCTGTATCGGTCATAGTGCTAGGACACAGGCCTCTTCTCTATGTAAAGGAGTTTGGCTTATCCCGTAACAATGATTATAAATGAAATAACAAAATAAATGTATTCCAGCCTGACGGCCCACAGCCGGAACAACTACAGCACACCAATCTTTACACGGTAGAGCAAAAGATATGTGTCATGCGATACAACACTATCGGTGCTGTGATTCAAGACTCTATGATGTGTGCAGGGCGAGTGGATGCTGGGGGCCCTGATGGATGCTTCGGAGATTCTGGAGGACCTCTGTTATACAAAGGCCTGGTTGTAGGCATCGTTTCCTTCGGATATTCCTGTGGACATCGCTATTTTCCCGGTGTTTACACGAAAGTTTCGCATTACACAAACTGGGTTTTGAAAATTGTTAAGAATAATAAATGAGATTTTTATTTCTACTTGTATAATTAATTTAATTTTAATGCCTTTCTGATAAAACACGGGGTGGTCGTTTCTTGCTGTGATAAAAATGCATTGCAAAAAAATCACAAAACAAAAACGCAGATCCTGAAAAAAGATATTATAATCTTGGTATGTAAAACAAAATAAGAATAACATACAGTTATTTTGATTGTCTTGGAAGTGGATTGTGATTTTTTAATATTATGTATGTACAGACGCTAGCACATCAAGCTACTACAATCTGCCAAATCTATTTTCAACTTTATCGTTATAGGATTAGGTCAATTTGACAGTTTCGGGTAACTTGATGGCTGGCATCTGTACAAAAAGAATGCTAAAAAATACTACCGAATGAGACTTCTTCGTTTGAGTATTGCAACACCGCAAGCATAAGCAAAGCAAACTGATTTTAACTGACAGTGTCACTGTCACATTGTTTTCGCAGTCCTAAAGATTTATCGATTTTTCCTTCTATCGAATAATTTAACGTAAATACGTTAAATTTGGCAAAACCAACAATCTCACAAAACATATAATGGGCAAAAAAGGTGTTGTACCATTTGTGAAAGACTTTTACTACGATCCTTTCAAGTGGTAAGTAAAATAGTTAAATATATAACCTCTTTTGAAAATGTGGTATTCCGCGCTGTTTTGTTTTGTAACAATAAAGATTGCGTAAATTCCGTCAATTGCATCACTTCATCATTACAGGACGTATAGTTGTTGCGTGAGTTACGTTTTATCAATACAATACATACTTTGTTGATTGAGCACAACTGAACACAATTCAAAAGTGAATATTATAATTCAACAAAATTGACGTTATCTGATAAAATTAGTACTAACTTACGATGTTTTGGATAGCCAATAATGAAGTTTACAAAAACAATGATATAATTTGTTTTGGTAGTGTGGTAATAAGGAAAATAAAAATGCTATTGCTTTAGCAAGGTCATGTGTTTAATTTGCAGTTATTGACTAGACATCTAAAGTGTTAGTGTCCCGTAGGTATTATTATTACTAACTGTACTTGAGACAAGACCATAAATAAATCGGTTCTTTTTTGCTACATGTTACTTCTGTATCTTTACAATGATATAGCTTTATTGTAGGTACTTAAGAGAATGTTGTGTATACCTATGGTACCTACATGAGAACCCTAACCTGTATACTTTTATTGTTAACCTTTTGACCTCCAGAGCATAAAAGCATGCGTTTGCCTTCCATGCCAAGTCACAATTTCACCTACCATTTTGTCACATATTTGTGTCGTTTGGCGTACAGGGCATGCGCTTGCTTGTCACGTATATGTGACAATGGCGTTCAAAAGGTTAAATATAAAATGTATCTACTATTGGCGTAACTATTTCAAATCCGTATATATAAAAATGAATTGCTGTTCATTTGTCTTGCAAAAATTTGAGAATGGCTGGACCGATTTGGCTAATTTAGATGTTGAAATATTTGTAGAAGTTCAGGGAAGGTTTCAACGGTGAGAAATATAAATAATAACTAGGGTAGGTAGGGTAGGTAAATAAATAAATTAATAGTGGTAAACCTTTTAGGCCCAGGGCACAAAATCCAAACTATTCTATTATAATGTACCTGTGCAGCAGAGGTTACACCTGCAGATTTGTCTGCTCTGCTCCGAATACCTTCCTCAAGAATTGAGCTATCATACACAAAAAGAATTTTTCAAATCCAACTGGGAGTTCCAGAGATTGGTGTGTTTAAACAAACTCTTCACCTTTATTGTGTTAATATAAATGCAAAAGGAATTCTGTTAGTTGCTTTTTCACATGTTGATGGCTGAAAGGAGTTCAATGAAACACACAGGTACAGCATGGCCTGGGGCCCTGGGTTAAGACAGAAGATACTTTATATCCTGGTAGTACAATCCCATGGGATTAATTCTGACCAAATTCAAATCAAAAGCGGACTCTTAAAATATGCCACTTGGTAATATTGTAGAAAATTACCTGCAAAGCGGCCTTTATCTTCACATCACTGCTATTGTATACTATTTAAACTTATGCTGTCACTTCCAGGATATCTTCCATGATTGTTCATTATTTCGAGCTCCCAATATCATGGAAGATATCCCATCAGTATAAGTTTAGTTGTAAACCGTGAAAGCTTAAAACAGTATTATACTATTTAAGAATTAAAAAGGTAGGTTTTATAGGAGCAAACTAGATAATATCACTAAGAAATTAAAAAAATCCACAAAATGATAGTATTTGTAGCAATTTAAATTAAACAAGAAATCTGCAGGAATACTATTTAAAATATTTGTAGTTAATCTGACATCAAGTTCAACCACCAAAGTTTATCATTAATTGACACACTTATCTGTTAGTGTTCTATAAACAAACTTACAAAACTGTCTTATGTAGTGGTAGCAAAAGAAATTCTGTGTTCATTTAGAAGCTTGTATACTTATGCTAACAGACATTATCTAACAGTGGATTGTGATAGAATGTGTTGATCAAAGAACACAGAAAATATATAATAATAAAACTTTACCCACATTTCAAACAGACTGGAAAATAACAGGAATTTAATAAGTTTTTGTTATAGATGTTTTTAAGTATGGTTTTATTTATTTAAAAGAACAATAATGATCAAAGTCAATTTGAAACCAAAAACATAACAAATACCAATGGTTGCAACAGCGTAACAAAAAAAAAACAAGTTATGGTAACTTATTTTTTTATCTGTACATAATGTTTACTTTTTTTAATCTGCAGGTCACTAGTGAAGAGCGTGGGTATATTCGCAGTCGGCGTAGTGATCGCGAGCGAGTGCTCCGGCCTGGATATAATGCCCGCGATGCCACAATAAACACATTATTCCGATAACTTCTATTCTAATAAGTTTTAAAAATGTTAAATTATTTATGGTTGTTTTTGCTCCTTGGGGTCAGTGTTTCTCAACAAAAGCAGCCGAATATTGTCTTGATATTGACGGACGATCAAGATGTAGTGTTGGGCGGAATGGTTAGTAGTGCAGTGATAGTGATGTGCAAATAAATGATTACGAAAAACGTGTTGTTTTATTTGTTTTTTATTTCAGACGCCAATGAAGAACGTGCAACGGTTTATCGGGAACGAAGGAGTCACTTTCACAAATTCGGTGAGTTTGATGAGAAATTATAAAACTAAAACCACCATAGTGCACTACATGACATAACATTACGCCTGTAATGATCGAAAGGCTAGGCACAAGCCTACAGTTTAAGAAGTGTTTTGTAACCACATTTTAAGTTCCAACAACTGACAAACCAACAACCAACTCATAAGGAGCGAGCTTATTGCCATCAACCTGTCAGAATTCCTGGACCAAGGCTGCTACTAAAAAAATCATAAAAACTGCACTTAATTAATTAAGATCTGCTATGTGTGTGTTTTGCACGACTTGTTTATCAACATACTCACATCAGAATTACTATAAAATTAAGAACAATAGATCACTGTGGTACTTATTCATTATCAAGTCATTTACCGACATACGAAGTAGGTACTTACCATACCTACAGCTTTATTAATCGATCGATGTTTATCGAGTAAACATGCGAAGAAATAAGAGACACAGCTGGTCAGCAGCTGTTAGCAGTAGGGGTCGGTGAGGTCACCTAACTTGTGTGTGTTAAGGAATAATAAATAAATAAATAAACTTGACACATTTCAGGCAGTTGACACCACTTGAATATACCTACTTAAGTATAGGTACAGACACTAGCACCCTTTGTTCTCATATTATTACATTCGCAAAATATTATATTCTCGAATTACTATATTCTCAAAATATTAGAAGTACAATCAAACACAGTGAAAAATAAAAATGAATTTATTTAAATCAAAATCTCTTTATTTCAATACCTATATAGGCATCATGGAAACACTTTTGAACGTAATACAATATTAAAATAAAAATTTATTGCAGTATCATACAGTATCGCAAAATTATTTGCATTTATCATTTTTTTTTTTTCAAATTCAAATTCAAATTTATTTATTGGTGTGATTTTTGGTACATTTTACATGAGATCTTAATAATAAATAATTAGTTCCTCAAAAATCTACCTTAAAGGTGTACACTCTTTTACAACATTAATAAAATATAATTAATAATAACTGAAACTAAACAAATCCCGAGTGATCAAGTGCATACAAGTTTTCACAAGTGGCATCTGTTTCCAAGCACGACGATTGGTACAGCCGCTCAACAATAAAAATTGCAAAAGTATATAAGTACATCATGGAAAATTTATGGGAGCTTATTCAACGCCGCTAACATGGTTAAGCATTCTATTGATTGAATTTGGTTGGATAAGCAGTCTGTGATAATGCAATTAATTTTTCTATCATTTTCAATGTATTTTAAAGACCTTTTTTTATCGGGGCAGTGGAAAGCACTTTTTAGCAATCTTTTATTTTGAATTTGAGCTTCTACTTTTAATGCTACTAAAAATTGGAAAATGGTTGGTCGAGATGGAATTCGAGAGTTAATTCTTCTGTGCCATCCTTCCACTGCATTCGTAGTGCGGTTCTTTTCACCAAAACAGCTAAAAATATCTTTGGTAATGGTTTGTATCCACTGGTTATTAAAATAGTCTAGAAATTTCTGTGAAACTTCCGTCTCTGGTGGGATTTCATATATAGCAAGATATGCTTCTGGAATTAGATTGGGTGGTAACAGAGCCAAACTTGTGCACAACTGTGTTATTTTGCGACCTAAGTGAGTTTCGTTGAAATTCAATTTTTTACTCATTCTAAACGCAGCATTTAAAAAATGGTAATAACAGCCTTTTATTTCTGGATATACTTCACGTATAGCATTAATTGCAGCAATTTCGTAATCGCATTTGTATGAACTAATATTCATACGAAATTGATTTCTAAGTACAGAAAAGAACCTTTTGTATGTATTTGTGTTCTTATTTGGTAATAAGTCATAGACAATAGGTACAAAACTAATTGTGTTTTGGTCTCGTGCGATATCAATATGTAAGGTGTACAATTGGTAAAAAGGCGACGGTGTCACCTTGAATGTACCATCTCCGTATACAATATCAATTGTCTGGAATAATTCTCGTAGCTTTTGAGCAGGTAACATCGAAAATATTATAATTCTATCATCCGTTTCACCATCATAATCATCAAATAAAAAAAAGTCTTGCACAATGTGGTGTGGCAATCTCACATTACTTGTAGTCTTTGATGTACCGACATTCAAAAAATTATTTCGTTTAAATCATTAGTTAGATTTATTTTACAGAAGGTAGGTAAACCTTAAAAAAGGGGTTGTAGGTTTGATTCCCATCCGAGACAAATATATGTGATGATGTCAAATATTTATTATTGTTTCCCTCAAATTAAAAACATTTTTCGCTGTGATTGTTCTTTGTGTAATATTTTGATAATATAATAATTCGAGAATATAATATTTTGCGAATATAATATTTTGCGAATGTAATAATATGAGAACAAAGGACTAGCACATCGAGCTACCCGAAACTGTCAAATTTTCTTAATCAAGCTTGAACCTAATTCCTTGGCGATAAAGTTAAAAATCTGTGTTGTTGTTGTTTATGTCTATGTTCTTTATTTTTTTGTCATTTTGTCATGTCCCTGCGACAAATAAATATTTTTTCTTTCTTTCTTTTATTCAAGAAATTTGACAGATTGTAGTGGCTTGATGTGCTAGCGTCTGTACCTACTTAAGTAGGTTTTTCTAATCTTCATGTACAACAGATTTTTTTTATTAGCCTTTTGAGTGTCCCACTGCTGGGCAAAGGCCTCCCGTTTCTCCTTCCAAACCTCTCTGTCCTGTGCGATAAAATGGGGTTAATCGAGACAAAACTTTGAAAGAGATTTCAACGTTCGAGTTAATATGGTATGGATTTGTGCCCGGCTGATGGCAATAGGCTAGGCCCCTACTACATGGGGCTTGGAGAAATGTGGTCGTACTATTAGGTACACTGTACCTCTGCCGAACTCTTCTGGGGTACAGGCGTGATGTTATGTTAATATGATATGTTGCCAACAAGGCCTACTTGTTATAAATGCGAAAGTTTGTGAGGATATCTGGATGTTTGTTACTCTTTCACGCAAAAAATACTGATCGGATTTGGATGAAATTTGGCAATTTTTTTTTTTTTTTTTCTTTAGTTCACAAAACCGATGTACAATCACAAATGCAATAAAAAAAAAGTTACAAAACAAAATTTCTGATTGTCATCTACTAGATGTGAATCTAGCATGCATATTTTTATGTAAAACACTTACAATTTGACAAAAAAATAAAAAGACAATTAGCTAAACGTTTATACCGTTTAATACCCGGGGTTCGACCGTATAGTTCTACCAGTAGGACCAATGGTATTTCTGTTTTCTTTTTCTTTTCGGTGGTTCTATCAATCGGAGCATGGTCAAATCAAGTTCTATCAATAGGACTAAGTGCAACTTTGTTTACTTGTGGTTCTATTAAATTCAACGTTACAAACCCTTACAAAGTTTTGTCTAGATTCACCCCTGCGTATCCATTTACACCTTTTAACCCGGTAGGTACCTAAAATCTTTGAATTGAGCCTCCACTAGGTGGACCGATGACCTGGTGAAGGTTGAACGTAACATATCTTGTGGTCAATATCATTGAACTGATCCAAATTGTTTGATTCGAACACCGGATGGGCAAACAATAACATGGATTGTCTTACATTTAGAAATGCTCGGTTCGGTTCAATAAGACGGTAGTTTAGTATTAGTTCCACATCTCATAATGAATACGGCCTTGAATGGTCAGACTGTTAAGCCTTCGGCTGGAACGAAAGATGTAAACTTACCTAACTACATAATTACCAATTTGTCACGCATATCGAGATTGGATAATGGAAGATTTAGCATAGATCTGGGTTTAGTGCGTGGCTGCCTTTTGGGCACTCCTCTAGGACTAATCCTGTCCCATTCTTTGATACACTTACAAGTGGTGAGAGTAAGAGAGATGGTATTATTCCGTCATTCAGGTAAATATACCTATCTACTTCTTATTTCCATGATTTGCCTCTTACTCTTACATCACGGTCAAAATGAAAGTGGTCTTTGGTTGGTTTCTGCTCGGACGGTATCAGAGGTTAAGTGAACTAACTAATAAAAGGACTTTATGTGTGAAATCACATTTACACGCACAGATCATAATTTTCTTGCATCTTTTCCTCATTCTGTCATTTGGAATAGCAAACCCACTAAAGTGAGCGATCCAATCACATGTTGTGCTGCCGATGGGAATGCTTGCGACCGGACTTCTCGCTCCACCAAATGACGGCTACATGACAGAATGAGATAGGGATACTTAGAAAAGCTGATCCATGCGTGAAAATGCGACTTCACTTCACAAAATGAAGTGAAGTTCTTAAAATCTAACTTGATTAAAATGACAGATGTCAGAATGTAGGTACCTACATAATTATGCCGATTTAATTGGCCATAATTAATACCTACCCATATTTACATACAGCGTAAAATACTGACTGCATAAATGTGCATTTGTAATTATTTATTTCGATATAACAAAAGCTACTATATAGTCGCTTTAGTTTGACAGCTGTCATTTTAATCAAGTTAGATTTTATGGACTACCCATAAGTAGCTACCTACTGCAGTCTACTAAATGTCAGCTGTATTCGTTGCGGGTCAGCGACCGTAACAAACAAAGAGTCTTGTTTTCTGCACGACAAGACGTCAGTCACATTGTGTTTATACAATCGGTAGCAGGTAGTGCATATATATAAGCATAATCGTCCCCTCTGGTAGAACACAGCCCCCTCCATGTGAGACGGTGTGTGGTGTAATCAGGTATAATCAACCACGTGAGCCCAGCGCGGGTTGGTAGATTGTTAGTGGGTTAACAGCTATAGGTACCTACTATTCAAGGACAGAAATCTTATTTTTAGATTCCCTATGACTATAATTGTAACATTATACAGGGTGTAAAAGGATCCTTCACGAAGCCGTCAAACATCAGTGTCGAACTAAGCAAGCAACTGGGCAAAAATTATTGCTAGAAAACGACTTTTATTTTTAGGTGTGAAAAATCAAGGTTTACGTTAGCGCTCAATGTAATGCACTCAATATAATTGTAATGCGCTCATTGTGCAGATGGATGCATGGGGTCCATGGAGGTATTTAAAATAAAGTTATAACATTTAAAACTTGTGAAAACGTTGGAACTTTGACCTCCGTAACTAGAATGTATGGTCCAGAACAAAAAGAATTACCGCAATGATGGGACTAACAAGTGCCTCGCGGCTTGGTTAAGGGTGTTGTATACCCGTTATATTATAAGACAAATAGACCACATTATTGAATAAAAAGTTCACCCACCAAATAGACCGAAACCTCTCCGTTTCAACCTACCCCTCCATTTCAGTACGTAACCTCCCCGATATGCTGCCCAAGCCGCACCAGCCTCCTCACGGGACTGTATCAGCATAACCACTACACTATCAACAACAGCTTGCAAGGTGGCTGCTACGGAATGCATTGGCGGCAAACTTTGCAGAATAGAACCTTTGCGACGGCGCTGAAGGATGCTGGGTACAATACTTTTTATGCTGGAAAGTATTTGAATGAGGTGAGTAATACATAATGAATACACAGTTAAACCAGAGAAAGTTTGCGCTTCGGTTTTATTCGTGTTTCCGAAGTAGTACACAGGGCGGCACATCAAGCTGTACATAACCAGTATAACCTGACTTCGCTTTGTAAGAGCTTCCCGTACGATGAGAGATCAGCTTAATTTGGTTTTCATAGCTTGATTGGCCGCAGTGCGTAAGAATGAGGCAACACGCGTCCGTAACTCAATGATTGCCGAAGCACATGCTTTTCCTGGGATATGTAACATCATACAGGATACGGTGTAAGACAATATTTTCATTGCTAAGCCTTAAGCCAAGTATGTGCTTATAGTAAGTTAATTTATACCACTTTATCAAAGTTTGAAAATGGTCATCAGCCATCTTTTATCTAATGAGTCAATTTCTATAGGTAAGTAATAGTTATTATTCTCGTTATTCATCTTACATACACATTTTTAAATATTTCTTAAAATGAGATTAAAAAAAGTAGTGGTCCGCCGGTGTCGGATCCAAGCTACCGGTGGTTAGGGCTCCAGAGACAGGAATCTTCTCACAATTTCTGAATCAGGCCCTTGATCTAACCGCCAAGTGAGAGTCTCCACAGATGTTCGTCGAGTTGGGCGTAACGACAATCGGCATAATGATAGCCCAGTTCACATTTCACATGCCGACAACATCGTGTGCCAAGTCGAGATATTTTATAAGTAATAGTATTATTAACAAGTGTGTTGCTATCTTTTTAGCCGACTCCGGAGGAGCACAAAAGGTTTTAACGAACTAACACTTCTTTACCAATATGAAAGTAAAAACAGTTGTCAAAGTTTAGTTTATTTAATAACACATTCGTGTCCACCTCCGTTTCATAGAGCACATGTCCCATCCCACCAACATATTGCAAGTGGAGTAGTGGACCCTCGAGGTGGGTTCACGGCATCGCAAGTGCGACTTGAGTAAACCCACCAGGTAGGTTTCCAGCACTGAATGTGTCCTTATGTCTTTAAACCATTCCAAAGGTTATCTGGAAGATATCGCTATCAGCTATTAGACCGCAGTTGTATCCATGGGATTGATTAAAAGTATGATCTATCTATTTCCAGTATGGCGCCAAAGAAGCAGGTGGCCCAGAGGCGGTGCCCCTCGGCTGGACGGAGTGGCACGGCCTGGTCGGCAACTCAGTGTACTATAACTACACTATCTCGAACAATGGTGTGCCTACTGCTTCTACTGATCAGTATCTTACTGATGTTATTGTAAGTATACTTACTCACCCTTATACAGGGTGTAAGGGACAGCCCTCCACAAAATGATGGGGTGAACTCAGTATTCATACTAAGATACAAGGTACAAGAAATTATTGCAGGAATGTTATGGGAATCCAATAAATTTGATTTGTTTTATTTCCTTATACGCAGTGTATAGTAACCGTGGCAAAACGCACGTAGCGAACGGCACGTGCGACGACAAGTTTGATGAACTCTGTAGCTAGGCAGGAAGTGAACAGGTGCTTTCACGCGTCGTTCTGTAGAGTATTTCAACAACCTTTGTTGGATTTTTGACCAGCTGAACCGGGAGAGATCAAAAAGATCATCCTGTCCATCAAGTCGAAAGCAGTGGGTTGTGATAATATCACCCGTGGTATGATCATAACTCTTCTGGATGAGCTCCTACCTGCGATTACTCACATTGTGAATTTTTCCCTTTTTACCGGAGCATTTCCTTCCCTGTGGCGCAAAGCCTATGTTTGTCCGCTACCCAAAGTCCCTAATCCCTGTCTTCCTGCCCATTTCCGTCCCATTTCGATCCTTCCCTTTCTATCTAAAGTACTTGAGGCCTGTGTGCACAAGCAATTCTCCGATTTTGTCCATCGGAACTCGCTTATCAGCCCACTTCAATTTGGGTCCGGGTTTGGGCACAGCACTGTTTCCGCCCTTCTTAAAGTGACTGGCGATATTAGGGCAGGACTAGAAGACACCAAGGTAACGGTACTGGTGCTGGTTGATTTCTCAAATGCCTTCAATACCGTTAGTCACGACATCCTTTTAGCCATTTTATCCCATGTCATGGTCTCTCCCGGAGCACTGGAATGGTTCTCCTCTTACCTTCAGGAACGCCAGCAGTCAGTTCATGTTGGGAATTCCTCATCATGTTGGTGTGATTTGGAGACTGGTGTTCCTCAAGGCGGTATTCTTTCTCCTCTTCTGTTTTCTATTTTTATTAATCTCCTTACTTCTGAGCTTCAGTGTGCGTATCATCTGTATGCCGATGACTTGCAGTTGTACTGTCAGGGGAGGGTTGACGAAATTCGAGATCTGATCGACAATTTAAATCGGGACCTGATAGCAATAAATACCTGGTCCGATAAATTTGGTGTGGCAGTAAACCCTAATAAATGTCAGGCGATCATCATTGGCAGCTCTCGCAGTCTATGCAAGTTGAATGGTACAACCTTGCCACCAGTTCTTTTCGACGGTACGGTCGTTCCTTTTAGTACTGAGGTCAAGGATCTTGGCTTGCATATCGATAGCTCTATGAAATGGCATACTCAAGTTGCTCGTGTCAGTCAGAAAGTTACTGGTTCGTTGCGGGCTTTGTACCGCTTGAGAAACTTTTTACCCTCAAATACGAAAACAATGCTTGTACAGTCCTTAATTTTTCCTATCATCGATTACGGTGACGTGTGCTACTTTGACCTGAATGTGGATCTCCTCGACAAACTTGACCGTCTTCTAAATAACTGCATTCGATTCGTTTTCAATTTGCGTAAATATGATCATGTCTCCGAACACCGGACTCTTCTTAAGTGGTTGCCCATACGTCAGCGTAGGGAGCAAAGGGCGCTTACCACCTTGTTTTCTTTTCTTGTTTCTCCCACTTCCCCTAGTTACCTTGCTCCCCACTTTCAGTATATTTGTGCCAACCATAATAGGAGCCTGCGATCATCGCAAAACCGTATGCTTCAATGTCCCTCTCACCGCACTGATTTCATTCACCGATCTTTCTTTGTCCAGTCTATTTCTCTGTGGAATGCGCTTCCCCAGGAAATCAGGATGGCAACCAATCGCTTATCTTTTAAAATTAAAGTTCGTGAGTACATTCGGAAGAAGCTGGCAGTTTCGTCACAACGGTAATGTTTTCCCCATGGTTTGTGTTTTTATTTTGGTATATTCGGGAAATGTTTATTTACATTAATTTAATTTTGATATATATTTATAGTATTTGATATATATTTATAGTATTTTATGTATCCTTGTAGTTAATCTTATTATTATTTAAAATTATTTTCAGATTTACACCTACCACTGCTTGTCTTTGCATCACCCAAAGGTTGACTGGTAGAAAATGCCTATGGCATTAAGTCCGCCTCTGTACTTATGTGCTTGAAGTGTTAAATAAATATTTTTTTTATTTTAGCCGTATTATATACATAAATAGAGTGCTGCGTTCAGGGAATGTTATTATACTTTGAAATAACGGAATAGTAACTTAAAAAAAAAAACCGGAGAAAAATTCCGGTAAAATTTGATTTAAAATAAGGAGCTGTATGCACCCTGTATAAAGGCTGGCCATTAAGGGTTGAACTTAATCATAGGGAATGCTATTACACGCGGCAGAACCGCCGCACGCGCTCGGCATCACGGATCGGATCAGTAATCACGGAGAAATCGGTGTATATATAAAAAAATTACGGCCGAAGACGTAACCACCTCCTTTTGTTAAAAGTCGGTTAAAACTACAGCTTAGCTAAGACTAGTTACCAGACTTTCGAGCTTCAGACTACTCAAAACGACTGTCAAAGGTCTACAATTGATAGCCGGGACCAACGGCATAAAATGATTTTTTTTCGGATGGGAAATCATCAAATGACCCCCCCCCCCCCCACTCTGGGCGGAGTGGAGGGGAGTGTCAGACTTGTACTGACTAAAACCCAACCATGTTCCTTCTTTGCCCTTTGTGTTCCAGGGCCACGGTATCTTTTTCGAACAGTCCCGCAGCCCCGGCACGGCTTAAAATGCTTTCTGAGACAAAAAGGATGCCTCGATGCGTAAAGGGTGCACACCCATCCACAGGCCGACCTCGGCAAATGGTACTTAGCGTTCGATC
Source organism: Noctua janthe (assembly GCA_910589295.1). Classification (NCBI taxonomy): domain Eukaryota; kingdom Metazoa; phylum Arthropoda; class Insecta; order Lepidoptera; family Noctuidae; genus Noctua; species Noctua janthe. The sequence continues at coordinate 14,588,926 of OU342573.1, forward strand.
GATCCGTGCGGCTGTTATTATTTAGCCACTAGTCCCTCCATATTTAGCCTATATTTTAATATAACTCAATACCAAATAGTTATCTATTTTTATTAAAACAAACCAAACCACGAATTATAATCTGTTGTGATAACCTCTACCGTCCGGTTTTATAGAGACTAGGTTATTCAACTTTAATCATTTTAGGATTGTTTATTTTTAAACCATACGCGTGTATAAATAACGCTTCAAATCTAATTCATAACAATAAATAAAAACACTAGTAAAAAGATGCTGGTCGAATACATAACCTTCTCTTTTTTTGAAGTCAGTTAAAAATGTGTCTCAAAACTCTAGTCAACTTTAAATATCAGTGTCCATTCCATTTTGCCCCATAAACCAGGGACCGAAAAGGTTACCCATATAGAGGTTTTAATCGGATTATTATTTAGCAATAACCCTAGAGTAAAGGTTAACCCGTTTTATAAGGTTAATTTGAACACATCCACGGAAAAATTTAACGATGGCCTACTCAGCTCTGCGAACCTTGTAACTTTGTACTCAATCAATAAAATTCCAGAACATTAATAAACTTAACCTACTAACATAAAATTACATGTTGTACAGACAGGCATTTTAAATGTCTATTAAAAAACAGCTGTTTCCTACAAAAGTGCTATACCTACATGGTCTAAATGTAGAATAGACTAGAATAAAATTTATTTGTTAGAATATTGTTGTACTTAGGTGTTACACAAAACATGATGTCCATAATATTCTGCTGTTTCCAGCGTACAAATATTTCAAAAAAAAAAAAAAAAATAATGTTTTTTTTTAATTTTTTTTATATTGTTTTTTGTAAGGAATATTTAAAAATATAAATAATTTGTATGGAAATAAATAAAGGACCATACAACCATACAATATCAAGATTATGGAAAACATTAACTACTATCAAATACAATGTCAAGGATTAATTATTATGTCAAGAATTATTGAATACAATGTCACGGGTTATTAATTATAATGTCAAGAATGATTAAATACAATTTCAAAGGTTAGGCTGGCAATGGTTAATTCAAGAATATAAGTAAAATTGTAATCGTATTGTGTATGGAACAGCAGTTTTTTTTAAATTACCGATGTAAAATTTCTATATGGGGGAGTTCGGAATGATGTAGTGACGACGTGGTATTGGTTTGCGCGTCGATGTAACCTAACCTTGTATAAAATAAAAGTTTGAGCGTAATATAAACTTTGGACTAATGAAGTTCAATTTCCTTCCAGCGCGAGCTTGGCGTGAGCTACATAGAAAACCAAACAGAACAAGAACCTTTCCTCATGGTGTTGGCTCCACCGGCACCTCATCAGCCTTTCACTCCAGCGCCAAGACATGAGAACGCGTTCAGCAACGTGACGGCTGTCAGACATCCTAACTTCAATGTTCCTGCTGGGGTGCGTAAACTATTTTTAAGACTTGAGTTACATAACATCACGCCTGTAATTTCCGAAGGGTTAGGCAGAGGTGTGCCTACCTAGATGCTCCTGATGGAAAAACCCAATAACACTTTGCCTGACTTGGGAATCGAACTCAGGGCCTCATGTTCAGTAGTCACGCTTGCAACCCTTCAGCCAACGAGGCAGACTCGACCCCTTCGCCTTAGACGCCTCGCGTAATTAATGAACGCCCCCTTTCTGAACAGCTCTAGCTGATTCCACGTTAAACGGTTAAATAGTTAGGTCAGTCCCTTAGTACCTTATTAAGAAGAGATTTTTTGCCGTTTACAGGACAAACACTGGCTCATGCGCATGCCTCCCTCCCCGCTCCCCGCGTCGATGCTCCCCGAACTAGACCGAGTGTACCGCTTGCGCTGGCAGAGTCTGTTAGCGGTGGACGAGATGGTGGCGGATGTAGTGGGCACACTGGAGAGGATGGCTATGTTGGAGAACACCTATGTCTTGTTTACTTCTGACAACGGATATCATGTGGGTAAGTTATCTGACAGATATTTATATTATCCAATATGTAAAAAAAAAACTGTCCGATCCGAAAGAGACATATAGGTGAAACAATGACATTACCAAATAAAATACGAAACATATAATATTTATGAAATTAAACATATAAATGAAATTTAAAATGCGCGATTTTTGTGCCCAAATTACTACGATTTCCCTAAAATCTAATAAACTTTTAAAACGTGACAACACCATCTTCGGCATTAGTATATTATTCGATCGTCAATTGCTTGTTTATGACGTCACTACCCGAGATGCCAACAGAGTGTTGCCGCCCGCGTGGTGTTCCCATGTAACCTTCCTCATTTTACTAGATTTTATTTAATTTATATCGGGGTATTTTTTTTTACTTTGTACTCAAAAAGGATTAGATAAATAAAATCTAATCGCGATACCTCTCTAATAACAGTACCCTCACGGAACGGAAAGAATTTTTAACATATTGTAATATTACTGTACAGTGCAGTAGCTAAGGGTCAATTTTTACAAGAGGTAAGCCGGAGTACATTATATTGCATGTGATTATATTATTTGTCTATAGAATACTGACTGTGCCATTTTTCAAAGGGAATCAGGTAGGAATCGAGTTGTATATAACCTTCGCCACTGGCACAGTTACATTTTCTACGAGTTTGCGTCACTTTAAATCACAGTAAACTTTATTCTCGATGCAATAAGGTTGATGTTATCAGAGAAAAAATATCAATAAATAAAATTGTTTATCAATGAAAGGACTCTGTACTTACTATTCTTGATTACCAGGTCAATTCTCCCAAGCCTACGACAAGCGCCAGCCGTACGAGTCGGACATCAAGGTGCCTCTCCTCATCAGGGGTCCAGGCATAAAACCCAACTCGTCGCGCTCGCAGCCAGTGCTGAACATAGACCTGGCTCCCACTATCATGCAGTTGGCTGGCCTGCAGCCGAGTGAGCATATGGATGGGAGAGCTATTGATTTGGTGAAGCAAGATGAAGGTGTTGTTGAAGAGAGGTTTGGTTTATGATTTTTTTTTTTTTAATTCTAACTGAGCTGTTTAGACTTTAGATCAGTCTATACAGGATGTATCGGAAGGCTCAAAGACTTCCCAAGGGTGGGGAGCAGCGACACGATTTTTTAAAACAATTCTTTCTGTACATCAGGTGGTAGACAGTGAAACAACCTTTTAAAATTATTTCCCGGTTTTTTTCGGATGGGAAGTCATCAAATGACTCATCCCGCTCTGGGCGGAGCGGAAGAGAATGTCAGACTTCTACTGACTAAAACTCATTTTTTTTTTCTGATGGGTAGTCTCATCAAATGACTCATCCCGCTCTGGGCGGAGCGGAAGAGAATGTCAGACTTCTACTGACTAAAACTCATTTTTTTTCTGATGGGTTGTCATCAAATGACTCATCCCGCACTGGGCGGAGCGGAAGAGAATGTCAGACTTCTACTGACTAAAACTCATTTTTTTTCTGATGGGTAGTCATCAAATGACTCATCCCGCTCTGGGCGGAGCGGAAGAGAATGTCAGACTTCTACTGACTAAAACTCATTTTTTTTCTGATGGGTAGTCATCAAATGACTCATCCCGCTCTGGGCGGAGCGGAAGAGAATGTCAGACTTCTACTGACTAAAACTCATTTTTTTTCTGATGGGTTGTCATCAAATGACTCATCCCGCACTGGGCGGAGCGGAAGAGAATGTCAGACTTCTACTGACTAAAACTCATTTTTTTTCTGATGGGTAGTCATCAAATGACTCATCCTGCTCTGGGCGGAGCGGAAGAGAATGTCAGACTTCTACTGACTAAAACTGATTTTTTTTCTGATGGGTAGTCATCAAATGACTCATCCCGCACTGGGCGGAGCGGAAGAGAATGTCAGACTTCTACTGACTAAAACTCATTTTTTTTCTGATGAGTAGTCATCAAATGATCCCCCCCACTCTGGGCGGAGCGGAAAGGAGTGTTAGACTTGTACTGACTAAAACCCATCCATGTTCCTTCTTTGCCTTTTGTGTTCCAGCCTTCCAGGGCCACGGTATCTCTTTCGAACAGGGCAGGCAAATTATTCCCCTTAGGCACCATTGGTGGACAATAACAAAACTTTTTTAGGATTCCGTGGCTAAAACGAAACGGAATTGCTTATAGATTCGCCCGGTCCGTCTGTCTGTCTGTCCGTTCGTATGTCCCTCCTGATTAGGTAACACCTAGACACACACTGTTGAAACGTGTTGTGAAATTATGAAAAAAAATTAAATAGGGGTGGCTCTCCAGTCTCCATGCAAGTAACAAAGGATTGAAAAAAAAACCTATTTTTATAACTGTGTGGGGTGTCTATCAACAGCTCTTAAAAAATTAAACCTTTTTTCTTACCTTAGAAATTGTGCCACCGCCTCCTCCCCTTATTTCTAAAGTAAGAGGAAAATTCTGAAAATACGTAGGTTTTTCGAATGTAAAAAAAAAACTGAAACGAAAATTGGTTTGAATAAGATTTGATATTTAGTTTTGAGTTATGGGACTTTTTCGTTCGAATTTAGTTTTGCTGTCGAGTGTAAATTGACAATTGCATGAGCGTTAAAAATGTTAAAAAGTTGTTATAATATTGGTTGGTGCTATGGAACCCAGTAAGTGCTAGTCCGACTCGCACTTGTTTTTTTTTATATATATTTCCGTTTGCCACAAATGGAGAAACCATATTATTTCCAGTAACCAATTACATTTTTGCTATTTTCAGTTTTTTTTTAAATATTTTTTATTTTAAGGTATATTTAAAAAATGTATTAGATTTGTATAGAAATAAATAAAGGAAATTACTATTTTCAAAATTATAATATTAAGTAGTTATTATGTATGCATGGACCCATAATCATGCTGTAAATCGTTTTTATTCTAGGTATATGCTGGTGGAATACCACGGTGAAGGACGAGACGGTTCCGTAGACGAGAACTGTCCATGGAAGTATGACGGCGAACAATTAGCTGCGAGTATTTTTTATTTTTTATTTTGAAGTGTTGGAGGTTACTGATTGTTTTTTATTGTGCAATTTTTGAAAGATTGGCCGAAGAAAAGTGCACGGAGACAAGAGTGTAAGGCTGTGGGGGAGGCCTATTCCCAGCAGTGGGACAATACAGTATAAAAAAAACTGATTAACCAGTTCCATCCAACAATTGACGTCGCTCGGCTGCAAAGATGATGATGATGACATTATAACATTAAATAAATATCTTGTCATTTCCAGGAATGCTACCCTCAATACGAGTGCAAGTGCCAGGACTCTCGGAACAACACGTATGCTTGTCTCCGGCACTTCGCCCCTAACATTAACAAGAAATATTGCGCGTTTTCGGATAAAGAGGTAAGCTTTAATTTAACCCGTCAAGCTATTGCTGATTTTAACGATTATATTTACTGTAGTTTCGAGTATATTTAACAAACATATTAATTACATTTTTAAAAACATTGAAGAATATAAAAAAATAGTAGCCCACCAGCGTCGAGAACAGGGTACAGGGTCCGAGCTACCGGTGGTCAGGGCACTTCAAAGAGGAACCTCATAATACACTAAGAAGTACTGCTTTCTGAATCGAGCCTTTGATCCAGTTGCCAAGCGAGAGGCTCCTCAGATGTTGGTCGAGGCTATTGACTGTTAAGCCATTGGTCGACACGACTATCGGCACAATGACTGCAGCTGTACTCCCGTCCCACATATCGACAACCTCGCGAGCCCAATCTACATACTTCAATCGTTTATATTTCTCTGCTTTCACGAGGTTCTCGTCATGCGATCGCTATATCATTGCGCGACGCTCCAATCGATGTATCACCACAATAGTTAGTAAACCTACATTTTGCCAATTATGTTTAAATCCCATGTAATACGGGGCGCGCTTATTGCCATCAACCGGGCACCAATCCAATTACTAGCTAACGCGATAGCCCTTGGTTTTTGACTACCCGGACTCTATCATGATGTTTGTTCTCTTTCCAGAACTTCGTAGAGATGTACAACCTAGGTCGCGACCCCTTCGAGCTGACAAACGCAGTGGACAGAGTAATGCCGGCTGTCAAACAATGGTACAGCTTCCTACTGTCTCGGATGCGCGCCTGCGCTGGCGCTGCCAGCTGCGACAATCCTCTGACCATGAACATATTGGGAGATTAATATGGATGCTAAATACTATACAGGGTGGAAATGGACACCGACGTACAAACTGTTACCACGTACCAGCTGGATTAAAAAAAAACAAGTATTTATGTGGGGGTTCAAAACGATGTACTAAATACTGTTTGTGCCTCGGTGTCCCCACCCTGTATTAAGCATCATGATAATTTATACACTACCTTACATTTACCCAAACTTCAAAAGAGATTTTCTCGGGAAATAATCATTGCAACTTGAAGATAATAAGGTATGGAAGATTTTGGTCAAAACTTTGTTTGAAATACTCGACTATTAATTTAAACGCGTAATGGTCGGAGTACGAAAATTTTTGATGTTTTTTGCCTCTTTGGCCAAAAGATAGTTTACATTGTAAAATTTCTTTGCATATTTTAGGCGAAATTTGTAAGGCTAGTGGCTGTATTACCACATAAAAGATACACTTCCGAAAGGGACGCGACGGCAGACTGCATACGTCGGCTTGCGGTTGAAAATAACCGCAAGCGACAATGCCACTGCGTTAAAGCGTTTCAGTAGTAGCTGTGGTTTGCGGTCTGCAGTCGCATTCAAAATTGTACCTTAATGCTCTCCAAAGATGCGTTTGGAAGATTTTTTTTATCTAAATTTTTTTTTCGTTATGTCGTGTTAACTCGTATTCTTGTTTTAAGAGCAAAATACCACCCTTAGGTCGACAGTTGTAGCAACACGAATAATTTCGATGTTTGATGCAAATAAATATGTCCTTTTTACAAGTAAAAAGATTGTTTTTTTTTTTGTAGGATTAATATCCTAAGTAAAAACTAATTAATACAACACAAATATTTTGGTTTAGATACCTCCTTAGATAGCTAATAAAATGAGGATTTGGACAAAAACTTGCATATTGAGTTTAATCAAAAATGCCTTCATTAACATAGACGATTTTCTAACATTTGCGAATGAATTTTAAGTCACTACACTCATGAAAGTGGTTTTTATGAATATTTTCTGGTCCTGTTATCTGTGAATAAGCATCAGTTACCCATTTCAAAAGAAATAATAGTGTTAAAATTCGAAATTTTAGAAATAATTGAAGAAAATATAAATAAAAAAACAATCTTTTTACTTGTAAAAATACAAGTAAAAAGATTGTTTTTTTTTGTAGGATTAATATCCTAAGTAAAAACTAATTAATACAACACAAATATTTTGGTTTAAAGTTTTATTTACCCCACTGTATCAGAAGCAGAGTTATTTGTACGGTTGAGTTAATATTGCATGTAGGTCACATGCAATATTAACCATCATCTGCCTAGCCTTTTTCTTTATATTGGGGTCGGCTTATAGTCTAACCGGATGCAGCTGAATACCAGTATTTTACATAGAGCGACTTCCTATTTGACCTCCACAACCCAGTTAGTACTGGTTATTACTGGGTAATACGATAACCCCTGGTAAGACTGGTCGTCAGACTTTCGGGCCATTGACAACCTGTAACGACTGTCGACGATCTACAAATGGCAGCCGGTACCTACCACTGTTCCGAGGCACGGAGAAAACTCGGTATGTAATTTGTTTGGAGGCCACCCATCCACAGACCAACCTAAGCAAGCGCGACTTAACCTGAAGATTGATCCGAGCGGCTGTTATTATTTAGCCACGAGCTCCTCAAAATTAATATGAAGTACAAATAACATGTTTTCAACAATTTTTATTAAAAATCAATTAACTTTTTATAAATAGTAACCTAGTATACAATAATATCATATCAAAAATCACAGACTGGTGAAGTAAATGGCAGCTTACTGTAATATCATCAAGAACACACCTGAAAAGAAGGAAACAAGAACTTTATTCCCGTAGTAAGACCCTGTCTGCACTAGCGAATAGACTACAAATGAGGTATTCTGAACTAAAATTGTTTACAGATCTGTTTCGAGTTTATGTGATTACAGAAAAATAAGTTCCCGCCACAACGTCAGTATTTCCACCGATCGTTCTGTATAGTGATCTCGATAGAGGAACGTATAACGTCGCCAGACCTACTAGTCGAGTGCAGTTAGGCAATAAGGTGAAACGAAATTTATAGTGGTCGGATTTGATACCTTCTTAGATAGCTAATAAAATGAGGATTTGGACAAAAATTTGCATATTAAGTTTAATCAAAAATGCCTTCATTAACATAGACGAATTTCTAACATTTGCGAATGAATTTTAAGTCACTACACTCATGAAAGTGGTTTTCATGAATATTTTCTGGTCCAGTTATCTGTGAATAACCATCAGATATCAATTTCAAAAGAAATAATAGTGTTAAAATTCGAAATTTTAGTAATAATTGAAGAAAATAGAAAATTTTCAAGAAATACTTAAAATATGCATGACATCGACAACAATGAACAAAGAAACAGACCAAATTGGCGTTTAATGGATGCACGCAGGTCCCACTATTACGTCATAATGTGAATCCATCGAATTTGAAGTTTTCATAAACGTCAAAAAAATAATTATTATAACTAGAAGACGGGATATTTACCATGTTTATTGTTTTCTTAGAGTTCCAGCGCCGAAATATCGGGAACTCAAAGAAAACAATAAACATGGTAAATATCCCGTCTTCTAGTTATAATAATTTTAGTGACAAAAAAATATACCAAAGGATATAAAAATAAATTATCGAGCGGCGAATTTTTTTTTTAACTTTCTTCTCCACTCCTCTAGGAACTCAATAAAAAAAGTCCCATGAAAATCGGACCACTATAAACTTCGTTCCACCTCTTAAGTATTTTTTGTCTAATTGCACTCGGCTATACGTCATACTATAAAAGCTGAAACTTTTTCTATGGAAATACCTTACTTTAGCTAAGAACAATTGGATATTATGAAAAGTCGGTCGTGGTGGCTTTGGCAGATATCAGGTAACAAATGTGTGCTAAATAGCTGCTAAGTTACGTCACACTGTAAAGCGTGAATTTTTGGTATTATGATATTCCTGCTCCGTTGCCAGACACTTTGTGTGCTGGAAACCCCCCGCCAGACACCTTTAAAGTATGTTAAATTGTTACTGAACTTATTATTATTATAAGCCTATATTGTCCCACTGCAGGGCAACGGCCTCCCTTCCCTCTTTCCACATTTCACGGTCTAGCGTGATTGTAAGCCAATCCTTTGCGAAAGAGTCCATCTTCATCCCGCATCAACTCATCCGTGACTGAACTAACTTAATTTGATTAAATCCGAATTTTATATAATTATGTTACTTGGGCAACAATTTGAAGCTGTTTCTCAGCTGGCCAGAGCATTTTGATGGTTTCATCCCATTGTCAGACATAGTTGAAGGTCACCTGCATTTGGAGTTGTATTTTCATTACTTTTGAGTATTATGCGAGTCGCACGGGACCGGTCAATGTGGCGATTCTTGGGGGAGGCCTATGTCCAGCAGTGGACGTCTTTCGGCTGAAATGATGGTGATGATGATGAGTATTCAGCCGTCTATTAGTAGGTGTGTAAACAACCAAGCTTCGTTTCAGTACTTATTTGTCATTATTATGGTTTTTGAGAAAGAGAAATCAATAGGTTTATAAGATAATTAATAGATGCAAGTTATTTTATTAAATAACGTATGTTTAATTACAATTTATCGTACTTTAAAGGTGTCTGGCGGTGGGTTTCCACTACACAAAATGTCTGGCAGTGAAGGAGGTGAATCATCATACTACCCCTGATGTAATATCAAAAATCGCGCTTTACAGTATGACGTAACTTAATTTAATAGAACTAGTAATTTGAACTCAATGTAGACGTGCATGAAGTTGGTATTAAGTGGACGAGACCTCACATCTAGTTCAGGTAACGGCGGGCACTTGCTGCTGGTTCGGTATGCTAAAGTAGTCCGTCACTTTGCTCTGGCACTGGATTTCCTCCTTGTGGACCAGCGGACATGGAAAATATTTCTGTAAAAAAAAAACAACAAAAAAGTTTTGGCTGAACGCTCGAGGCCACATGAAGGCCGTTTTTCAGCAGTCGACATTTATACTGTATTGCTAAAGTATTTGATGCCTGAGATATACCGGGTGTAAACAGACCCTTCACATATCCGTCAACCAAGCATTCTGTACATCAAACTAAGGAACTTTACGCAAAAATTATTGCAGGGAATCGACTTTTTTTTTGGGGTGAATAATCACCTTTTACGGTAGGACTCGATGGAAAGCACTCATAGCATTGTGCTGATGAATCAATTGCAGTAAAAATCGTACATTAAAAACATGTATTTAAAAAAAACTAGTGAAAAAGTTGGAACTTTGACCCCCAATATCTCCGTAACTAGAAGGTTCCGTCCCAGGCATGGTCTAGAACAAAAAAAAATGATTGCAGTGACGGGGAGAACCTTTCGTTTATGTTAAGGGTCTATTTACACCCTTTATAGATATATAGCGTTAGGCGCATTATTGTGAGTAATGAGAATATTGAGATATTCAGGAAAGTATTTTATATCATAATAGAATATATTTTTTAAGTTTTAGGATGTTAATATGCTTATTGCTTATAGTTTTTATTACTATTTATTAGTCCATAAGTAGATTACGTTGCCTTTATTTGCTTTCATAAGAATTATTTGATTAAAGGTCAAATAATTCTTAACGTAGATAGTTAGTTAAAAGAAAAAAAATAAAATTATACATATAAGTAGATAATCATTATTTATTAATTATCATAATCTATGACAACGCGCCAACGACCGGATCACAGATAACATTTTTCGTTTTGATGAAAACGATGCAAATTATTTCTTGTTTGAGCGATGCTCATTTCTCAACATTCCCAGTAAATATTAAAAAAAAAACAACACATTTAGGATGTACGTAATGATATCTAAAAACTACCATATGTTTCATTAATGTTTGCAAAGCGGGTCAAAAAGGTCCCAACTCCCAACGTCCTTTGTCAGAAAACGTAGTTTTGGATGCCAACAACTTGCCACTTACAAGTTGGTTTGATTATTTAAATTATTTTCCCACAATTCTAGTTGTAAAACTTTTTAAAGATATTTGAGCTGCGGTTTTTTTATAACCTCAATTTTCTTCGACGATTATTCAATTAGGGCAAATTTAATGGTGTTTTTCAAACAGTAATTATAAAAAAATGGTGAGATATAAAATACAGGTGATGTGGAAATCTAAAATGCAGGTGTCTGAATAGTTACTACCACTAGTTACTAGTTCCCTTTAGTGAGTGATTGTGTAAGAATTGAAGAGGAACCCAAACAACAAGTATTAGGAAATCAAAATACTTTTTACCCGACTTACATACAACTAAAAAATAAGTTTACTTTCGGAAGTCGACGGCAATAAAGACAATGAAACAAACAAAGTCACATAACAACACTTCCGAATACAATATGTTTTAGTGTTTATTGAAAGTCGGTAATTTTTTTTGCAAAAATGTTTTTTGGACAGATTGTACAGTTTAATACGAAAGCTTATGAAACGAAACGTTACCTGCACCGCCCGCACTCCCCCGGATATGTCGACAGTGGGCACCACTTGTTTCGGCTTCAGGTACTTCACGAACCGGATTAGCTCCGAGAAGCTCGAGTGTTCGCTGTAGGGTATGCCTGTAGGGATAAAAAACATCGTCTCGATCATCATCTGCCTAGCCTTTTCCCCAACTATGTTAGAGTCGGCTTCCAGCCCCCGTAGACAAGGATTTCTTTAACAGAAGAATCGACAAAATGACAGATAGTGCAAAGAAATCTATCATTGTGTCGACACAATCTGTAATTTTGTCGATTCTTCCGTCAAAGAAATCCTTGTCTACGGTGGTCATGCTACGGGGCAGTCTAACCAGATGCAGCTGAATACCAGTATTTTGCATGGAGCAACTGCCTATCTGATCTCCATAACCCATTTACTACTGGGTATAACGATAATCCTTGGTAAGACTGGTTGTCAGATTTTCGGGGCACTGACTACCTGTAACGACTGCCAAAGATCTACTAATGACAAACGGGACCAACGGTTTAACGTGCTTGCCGAGGCACTGAGGAAACTCGGAATGTAATGGGTGGACACCCATCCACGGACCAACTTAGGCAAGCGCGGCTTAACCTGAAGATCGACCCGAGCGGCTTTAATTATTTAGCCACATGCTTCTTTTAAGGGGATCCCTTCTTTTCGCATAATATTCTTTTTCCTAATATACTTCGGCATAACATTTTGGTATAATTTGTTTTGCCATATTTTTTGGCATACAGTTTAAGTTGGCATAATTATTGCTTGCGTGGGACCGCCGTAGCCCCGCAGGGCCGGAGTCGTGACAGAAAGCATGCATGCTGCATGGTAACCTTATACCTACCCATCTTCCAAGGAAACAAAGACCATGCCGTCCGAACTTAAATATAATGAAGTAATGAACATTACCGTGTATGGTGACCATGTCCTTTTCCACACTAGTCTTCCCAGTCTCCCAGCCGCTCGGCTTGAACGCCACGATCTCGGAGAACGCACCTTTCAGACCTTCCAGGTAGATGCAGAGTTTCTGATCAACAAAGAGTGAGTACTTAGATTGGTAATTAATACAAGCAATTTGATGGTGTGTTGAGACCAGTGGGCTAAAGTCAACGTGGAAGCATTACAAATAGGCCATCACTGCTGACCGTGGGGTCCCTCGAACCTGCATGATTGCACCAGGCAATGCGGTTTACTTTCCGTACTTTATTTTATTACCACTGCACTCAAAACAGGGATGGAAACCATAGTGAGGAACCTGCCATGTACAAGAACCAAAAGTTCGGAGGCATGTCCTGACCCGACGCACTCAAAATATTGTGCTGATGCATTGAATAGAACAAAAAAAAGTGCCACGGAAAGCACGTTAAGCCGTTGGTCCCGGGTGTCATTTGTACATCTTTGACAGTCGTTATAGGTAGTCAGTGGCCCAAAAAGTCTAACAACCAGTCTTACTAAGGGGTATCGTATTACCCAGTACTAACTGGGTTGTGGAGAGAAGCTCGTGGCTAAATAATAACAGCCGCTCGGATCGATCTTTAGGTTAAGCCGTGCTTGCCTGGGTTGGTCTGTGGATGGGTGACCACCCATTACATACCGAGTTTCCTCCGTGCCTCGGAAAGCACGTTAAGCCGTTGGTCCCGGCTGTCATTTGTGAATCTATGACTGTCGTTACAGGTAGTCAGTGGCTCAAAAAGTTTGACAAACAGTCTTACCAAGGGGTATCGTATTACCCTTTTTACTGGGTTGTGGAAGTCAGATAGGCAGTCACTCCATGTAAAATACTGGTATTCAGCTGCATCCGGTTAGATTGGAAGCCGACCCCAACATAGTTGGGAAAAGGCTAGGCAGATGATGATGATGCATTGCATCCAATATAACTAGATGGTTCCCAGGTATGGTACAGAACAACAAAAAAAAATATCGCAGTGACGAGGAAAACAAGTGCCTTTCAGCTTCGTTAAGGGTCTTTTTACACGCATGGGCACGACGTGCAGCTGGCACGAGTGCGGCGGAGCTGCGCCCTCCAGTGTGCTGTGTGTGTATAGTTGCGCACGTACCTCGTGTGTGAGGTCCCGCATGGGCACGACGTGCAGCTGGCACGAGTGCGGCGGAGCTGCGCCCTCCAGTGTGCTGTGTGTGTATAGTTGCGCACGTACCTCGTGTGTGAGGTCCCGCATGGGCACGACGTGCAGCTGGCACGAGTGCGGCGGAGCTGCGCCCTCCAGTGTGCTGTGTGTGTATAGTTGCGCACGTACCTCGTGTGTGAGGTCCCGCATGGGCACGACGTGCAGCTGGCACGAGTGCGGCGGAGCTGCGCCCTCCAGTGTGCTGTGTGTGTATAGTTGCGCACGTACCTCGTGTGTGAGGTCCCGCATGGGCACGACGTGCAGCTGGCACGAGTGCGGCGGAGCTGCGCCCTCCAGTGTGCTGTGTGTGTATAGTTGCGCACGTACCTCGTGTGTGAGGTCCCGCATGGGCACGACGTGCAGCTGGCACGAGTGCGGCGGAGCTGCGCCCTCCAGTGTGCTGTGTGTGTATAGTTGCGCACGTACCTCGCGTGTGAGGTCCCGCATGGGCACGACGTGCAGCTGGCACGAGTGCGGCGGAGCTGCGCCCTCCAGTGTGCTGTGTGTGTATAGTTGCGCACGTACCTCGGGTGTGAGGTCCCGCATGGGCACGACGTGCAGCTGGCACGAGTGCGGCGGAGCTGTGCCCTCCAGTGTGCTGTGTGTGTATAGTTGCGCACGTACAGTAGAGACCATAAGTGCAGTAGCAGTTTCACAAAACGATCGCATCAAAACAAGTCGCACTTACGACCTTTTTCCATAACAAATATTTTGCACACATACACGATCTCGTATATCGCTCTCTTTCATAATTATCTAGTCAGAAAGAGTGCGATATAATGATCATTTGCCTTAGTGACAAGCCTGTCATGTCGCGACGGAGTATTAAGTTAGTGATATTTAATTTCAAACAAACAATTATGTGTCTATCTGGCTTAGCGGTTAACGCTATAGATAAAATGTCTCGCACTGTATACTCTGCGTTCGAACCCAAGTGACATTACTCTTTTTGTGTTTTAATTATAAATGATACGTTAGACCCGATGAGATATGTTTTTCTAAATATTAGTTGGAACTTATTATTAACAAAAAAGATGAGGGTGAATGTGAAACAAAATAAACTTCTGGATTGAACAAAGTAGTTAGTTATGACGTTGTTAGTTGGTGAACTTTGTTTCGAGCGTTTGTGTTATTATTACGATTAGCGTATTGTTTGATTGTCTTTATTCAAGATGCAAGCTAATATTAGTATTGATGACAGGGCAAATATTGTCACTTTGCGTAAAAATGGGCTTAATATTTCTCAAATTTCAACTGAAACTGGCTTAAAATGTGTAAGTTATTTTTAAAAATTATAATTATTATGATGATAGTTGTGGTGTGTGATTTTCTTATTATTAAATAAATTGCTAGTTGCAAGTGTGTAATCATATTTTGTTTTTTTTTAGAAATTCTGTTAGCCGTTGGGTAAAGAGGTTTGAGGAAGAAGGTAGTCTGAAGAGTCGTCTAAGAAGTGAAAAGCCGCCGCTTATTAACCCGACTCAGCGACGTTTTATGGTGGAAGAATATGAAACAAATGGTTTCATTTCAACTATAATGTTTGCAGAGCAATTGGATACTACATTACAGACTGTTCGCCATGCATTCCATGCTGAAGGTTTACATCATCGGAAGCCAGCTAAAAACCATTTTTGACACAAAAACACAGGGAGGAAAGACTACGTTTTGCTCGAGATTATTTACATTTTAACTGGGAGGTGACTGTATTTTCTGACGAGAAGACTTTCAAGTCTTGCCAAAAGGAAGACTTAATTTATGGCGAAAAAATAATAATACTTAATTTAATAAGTAGACCGGGTAACTAAATATTTAGTAATATTAACATAACCGTAAATAAAAAAATAAAAAATTAAGAAATAAATTTTAAATTTAATGATCTTAAATTGGGGTTTAGTTTCAATATTCTTTTCGTCAAGAAAATGAACACTTAAGCTATAACCTCAATACATTCAATGTGACGTTACATTAAAAAAACACGTTCATAAAGTCTAACTCGTATATTAGTATTCAATTAACTCTGCTGAATACTGATACCTATAATAAGCAACAACAAGGGTATCAACAATTATATTTGTGTTATTAGAATATCCTTTCCGTGTTATGTTATTCTTATTATGAATTGACTAAGTGGGTATACAACAAAAAATCTTATGAACGGTGATAAGAGAACTTTTTTTTGCCTAGATAGGAATGTGACGTCACATTCTCATAAAAGTTTGTTAATTTTTATAAATAAATAAAACGAATAAACATTTTTGTTATCATTCAGCATGATTTTTTTATTTCCACCTTCCAACACCGAAAACATAAAATAAAAATCAATTAATGGGGTTAAATAATAATACAATAACTATCTAAAATTTAACTTCTTATAAAAAATAAATAATAAGCATGACTATATTATAAATAAACATAAATACCTAACGACTTTCTGCTTAAAATACAAATATAATTAAGGTTTCAAAGAAACAAAAAACAGCCACACATTGTAATAACATGGATTCGAACTTGGACTTCATTGATCGTGAACCCATGCTCAGCCCAAACAGCTACCAACCCATGTTAATACTACGCGAATTTTAACAATGCAATGGTAAGAACAGGTCATCACTATGATGTGTATTCTAAATGCAACAGAAATATAATGCTATTTCGCGTAGTGTGACGACAGTTCATTAGTGTGTGTTATGTGTAGAATGTTGAGACATCACTCATACACGCACACGCACACACACTGCTGTATCGCGCTCGCACAGTTCATAGCAATGTAATCTTTAGCATGGTGCTGCACTTTTGAGGTCTACTGTACCTCGTGTGTGAGGTCCCGCATGGGCACGACGTGCAGCTGGCACGAGTGCGGCGGAGCTGCGCCCTCCAGTGTGCTGTGTGTGTATAGTTGCGCACGTACCTCGCGTGTGAGGTCCCGCATGGGCACGACGTGCAGCTGGCACGAGTGCGGCGGAGCTGCGCCCTCCAGTGTGCTGTGTGTGTATAGTTGCGCACGTACCTCGCGTGTGAGGTCCCGCATGGGCACGACGTGCAGCTGGCACGAGTGCGGCGGAGCTGCGCCCTCCAGTGTGCTGTGTGTGTATAGTTGCGCACGTACCTCGCGTGTGAGGTCCCGCATGGGCACGACGTGCAGCTGGCACGAGTGCGGCGGAGCTGCGCCCTCCAGTGTGCTGTGTGTGTATAGTTGCGCACGTACCTCGCGTGTGAGGTCCCGCATGGGCACGACGTGCAGCTGGCACGAGTGCGGCGGAGCTGCGCCCTCCAGTGTGCTGTGTGTGTATAGTTGCGCACGTACTTCGGGTGTGAGGTCCCGCATGGGCACGACGTGCAGCTGGCACGAGTGCGGCGGAGCTGTGCCCTCCAGTGTGCTGTGTGTGTATAGTTGCGCACGTACCTCGTGTGTGAGGTCCCGCATGGGCACGACGTGCAGCTGGCACGAGTGCGGCGGAGCTGCGCCCTCCAGTGTGCTGTGTGTGTATAGTTGCGCACGTACCTCGCGTGTGAGGTCCCGCATGGGCACGACGTGCAGCTGGCACGAGTGCGGCGGAGCTGCGCCCTCCAGTGTGCTGTGTGTGTATAGTTGCGCACGTACCTCGCGTGTGAGGTCCCGCATGGGCACGACGTGCAGCTGGCACGAGTGCGGCGGAGCTGCGCCCTCCAGTGTGCTGTGTGTGTATAGTTGCGCACGTACCTCGGGTGTGAGGTCCCGCATGGGCACGACGTGCAGCTGGCACGAGTGCGGCGGAGCTGCGCCCTCCAGTGTGCTGTGTGTGTATAGTTGCGCACGTACCTCGTGTGTGAGGTCCCGCATGGGCACGACGTGCAGCTGGCACGAGTGCGGCGGAGCTGTGCCCTCCAGTGTGCTGTGTGTGTATAGTTGCGCACGTACCTCGTGTGTGAGGTCCCGCATGGGCACGACGTGCAGCTGGCACGAGTGCGGCGGCGCGTGGCTGAAGCTTCGCCCCTCCACGGCCTGCAGCACGCGGTCCTTCTCGGGACACGCCCAAACCGAGCAGCCCACGCGCCGGGACATGCCCAGGAAGAACTTCTCTTTGCCTAGAGACAGGAATTACGAGGTTCAAGCGAATTTCAACAAAAAATGTCATTATTGACATTCCCCAAGTGGAATATTGTCATTGACTGCAAATGAAAGCAAAATAATTCTCCCTCAATGGAATTAAATCGGCAACAAAATAGAAGCAGAACTCGTCAGGGGAAATGGTACCTGTCTGAAATAAAGGGAGTAAAAGGTATGGATGTCACAGGCTTAATGGGACGCTTCAATTCAGTCTGTAGTGAAAACATTGCACCTGAAATGCTCAGGACCCAAGTCTGTTAAGGCGCTCAACACCGGGAGTATTCGCCTGTGATTTAACAGTTCAGGTTCGAGCATTACATAAGGCTTGTATCTATACAAAATCGAATCCTGGATTGTTCGTTACAGGCGAATGTGGTCCCCTCACCGGGAATGTATATTTGTAACGAAATGATCCAGCTAGACTGTGTATAGTGCATGTGCCATCCTGTGTACGGTGTGTATAGTGCATACTCACCGATAGTATAAGTGCCGCACACAATGAGAACTGACGAGAACTTCTTCCCGGCCTTCTCGAGCGTCACTTTCTTCTGCCGCAATATGTATAGGGCCATCTCTAAACTTTGCTCTTGAGTCGGAAAGTCATAGCGTGGATTGCAATATCTAAAATAGGCAGATGAATATAGTACTGTACATCCAGGACCAAGAATAAGTACTCTAAGGGGCCATCCATAAATTACGTACACGAATTTGATGTTATTTTTATTCCCCCCCCCCCCCCCCCCGTCTCTTGTCACAGCTGGTCACATTTGTGAGGCTCCCGTCTCTAGTGTGACGTCACGTATTTTGCACATTTTACATTGTTCATACAGAATATGAACTGGGAAATATTTTTAAGTTTTTCGTTAATAGTTCAAACGTGTTTTAATACTTACATAAATGTTAGATTTTGAAATGTGATGTCACAACATTTAGAAGCCCTCCCACCCCTTGTCACACAATGTCACATTTTGTCGACCCCCTCCCCCTAAACGTGTGACGTAATTTATGGATGGCCCCTAACGTTAAAACTAAGTAACATCATGTGAGGAATTTGCGAATCTTGGATGTATTGGCGATCTTTGTCGAATACAACCGACCAGCTTTTGCTACAAAGTGTTGCCAGTTTTTGCTATGCATCATCATTTTCTTGCCCTTATCCAAATTTATTTGGGGTTGGCGCAGCATGTCTTTTTCTTCCATACTTCTCTATCAGCAGTCACTTCATTCATACATTCTAGCCATATCATCAATGACACAGGCCATCCATCGTTTCTTTGGTCTTCCTCTACTGTAATAGCCATCTACATTGACACTCAACATTTTCCTCATTTCTCCGCATCACATGTCCATACTACGATAACCGATTACGACACAACTTTTCAGTCATCCGTCAGTTTTGCAATGCATAACAACTAAATCAGTACGATTGGGCCCAAATCGACCCTTTTAGATCGAGTCACTTATTCAAATATACACCGTGACTTTTTAGTCGTCTTACAACGGCAGCCCACTTCATGTATACAATGACTACTTAACATTCATTAAAAAAATTGGTATTTATGAGATTTTATTCATTTAAAAATAAAAATATTTTTCAGTATTATGACGCAGTTAAAACACCCTGTTGCGAGCGATTATCTACTCGACTCGAGCGCTGGGTAGGTATGTTCTCCCGTTTGACACGTAAACATCATTAACAGGATGTTTCATAATTTTATTCTAATTGTATAATTTATTTTTCTTTGTACCTACTATGTTAGGTAAAAAAAAAACGGGCCTAGAGCTATTTTATATCGGGTACATTGAGTGGACCACCTTTGTAAGACGACTAAAAAGTCACGGTGTATATATTTGCATTAGCGTTTTATCCCGATACTGAATCTAAAACTACTTTAAAAATATGATTTAAAACACTCACGTGGTGTCCAAGTAAATGGTATGTATGTCCTTATTCCAAAATATAGGGTAGGACTCCATTATGGGCGAGGCTCTGAAGTCCCCTGTGTGCAGCATCGTCTTGCCGTTAGGCAGCGAAAAAATCAGCATTACGGCCCCGGGACAGCTACAACATAACATCACGTCTGTAATCCCTGAAGGGTTAGGCAGAATTTTATCTATAGCACACCCCCTTACCATCAACAATGATTAAGTGCCATGTAATAGGGGGTGAGCCTATTGCCATTAATCGGGCACAAATCGTGACTCTAGTACAGACAGACCAGCACATCAAGCTACCCGAAACTGCTAAATTTTCTGGATCAACCTTGAACCTAATGTTTTAGCGATAAACTTGAAAATAAATTAAATAAATTTGACAGATTGTAGTAGCTTGATGTGCTGCCGTCTGTACAATGTGTTATGTGAGGTAAACTTTCCGGAAAACACGATTGATTTTATAAACAAGTGAAACTAAATAAAAGCTTGTAAATAAAATACGGATTAAAGTGGCCGTTTTATGACACCTAACGAGGAAGTTCAACAGAGACGTACAGTCAAACAGGTTTGGTACACAAACAACTAATCTGAAAGAATGTTTCGTTTTGCAAATGAACATTCGTTGCGTAAAGTTCGTACAGCGAATGTTTGCATAAAAAGGGCAGGGCATCGCTCCCACACGCTCACAAATCACTGTTGCAGTCAAATCTTCAAAAAAACAGGCAATTGTTACTTTTTCATTTAAACCCTACCCTCTGGTGTCCGGCGACTTTGGTACTTCTCGCGATAGTATGAAAACGTAGGTGTTCAGACAGTTGTCTTTATCGCTTTTATTGAATGGACAAAGCACTTTCTGACCGGCTAAGTCGATTTGCCGAAGTGTGTTCACTAGGGGCTGACCTAATTACACAGGGAATTATCCTAATTCATAATTAGGCGCGATGGTGGCGTACTCAATCACCCTACTAATCTACACTTACTGGTTAGCCTCCACCGCTGTGACCTCCACATTGTCAATCCGAATCGTCTCGTCTATCTTAATGATGTGGATGCACTTAGGAGCCACGCCGAGCCGCGATATACACAGGTCCGCTGCAATATAACAGGATTATTTGGGGGACAGTTTTTCGAATTAGGGGACAGTTATTTGTATATGGGAACAAGTCCTTACATTTGGGGAAAGTGCTTCGCAATTGGCAACAAGCCCTTACATTTTGGGAGGGTTCCTTGCATTTGGGAACTAGCACTTACATTTGGGAAGA
Organism: Noctua janthe; assembly: GCA_910589295.1. Classification (NCBI taxonomy): domain Eukaryota; kingdom Metazoa; phylum Arthropoda; class Insecta; order Lepidoptera; family Noctuidae; genus Noctua; species Noctua janthe. The sequence continues at coordinate 14,609,970 of OU342573.1, forward strand.
GCTCCTTGCATTTCTTTACGGCGCGATTCGACGAAAATCGTGCGCGAACATTTGTTCGCGAACATTTTATGCAGCACAAAATGTTCGCGTACTGAGCTGCAGATCCGTTTCCACCGGCAAAGATATGCGCAACTTTTGTAATAAAAACTTTTATTTATTAAATACTCGACGGGCCTTCTCCAGAGCGATAAAGCGCTGGACATCGTCTCTGGATTGGGATTGACCTAAACCCTAACCCATCTTCGAGAGCAGCGGTGGCCCAGTGAGAGCAGCGGTGGCCCAGTGAGAACAGCGGTGGCCCAGTGGTGGAGACCCCGACTTACGAGCAGTAAGTCGTGGGTTCGAATCCAGCCAGGCGCAGTATTTTGTGTAAGTTATTTCATCACCACTGCTCTCAAAACGGTGAAGGAAAACATCGTGAGGAACCCGGCATGTCCTAGAACTAAAAATTCGAAGACATGTGACATCTACCAACCCGTACTGGACCCCATCTTCAGCTACACGAAAATGTTAGGTTTTCGTTTGTCAATTCACACAAGTAAATTTGACGACTTGAATTATTGAGTAAATGTTGGGTTTAAGAAAACACCCATCTCGAATTTGATAAGTTTTCTTTTGTTTATTAATACAGAAATCGGACTAATTTCATATTAATTTGTAAAGCTAAGCAAAGAACGTATGATGTCAGAGAGCGAAGCGAGCTTGAAAATTCTAGCATTCCACCTGAAATAAGTAAGATTTTGTTTCCTAAACAGAATTGAGAATGTAAAGGATGTATTATCGAGCGAAGCGAGGTCGAAAACGTTTGCATTCCGCCTTGGATAGGTCCAATGCTTTATAGAGGAATCTCCCTGCTTACGGCCCTACCTGGACTGATATACTAATTAAAGTGCGAATGCATTTAGAGCAGTCCTGGATAGTAAGGCACATTACAGATAATTTCCAGAATAGTTTTTTTCCTAACTTTTCAGATAAACCCACAACACCATAATATTGAACACGTTAACAATAACCATAACACCAATATAACGCCACCATAATACCAATAAACCATAATATACCATAATATTAATTACGTTTAAAAAAACAAAAAATAAAACAAAACAAAAAGCTCACCAGTAATTTTAGAACAGAACAAGAATTTATTGAAGCCTTTCTTCAACCCCGAATAGTGGTCCGAATGAAAATGCGTGAGGAAGTAATGTTTCACATTCGGAATCTCCCCGTAAGAGAACGCGTCCACGGCAAAGTGAGTGCCTGCAAACAATTTTGAGCTTTAAATTAATTAAAGAACAAAATCAAAAGTCATTTACTCAAATAAGGCTGCGAATCCACTCATCAGCACATTCTGAACGTCAAATCTACAGTACAGACAGTCTCCCAAATCCCTTCACAATTTCCTACACATGACTGATTTAATGCCTAGCGATAAAAGGATACTACAAGGTGCATCCATGCTTTGAATATAATGCATAACGGGGTGGCGTCCGTACTCAACATCCATATTGCGTATTTTCGCAAGGGTGGGAAAAAATATCATTCGATCCACTCCAGCTCCTCAGACAGTCCAGCAACGCTTTAATGTTACTGAAGATCTCGCAGTGAGTATTAATTAACCAAACTTGCAAAGCGAACTTTGTTGGGAAAATATTATGATCCGATTCTTTAAACTGAATGTCCAGTCGGATGTGATTTCATAACTAAGCTAAGGCAGGAGTCAATCAGCAGAAAAAGCGGGAATACAAGTTACGCTCATAACGAACATTACTAATGTTTGGTTGTTTAATTCATAATTCAGGACTACTGTAAAGGGTAACCGTTTAAACAGACACAAAACTACATAGTACGATTCACTACCAAAAACTTATAGATAGCCAACATACCTGCGACGATCTTATGAGGCGGTATATTCTTGCATGAGGTAGATCTCTTCGCGGACACCGGCTTGGGCTGCGCTCCGAAATGTATCAACTCTGTAGTCTTCCCCGCACTGTGGCAGCTCGGGTAGTCTATTTTCCCGCGCGGCGATGAGCATGAAGTCTTAACTTCTGGACTGGGAAACGATTCTTTCCTTGGAGAATACACCCGACTCGATCTATTTGAAGATTCATTTTCACCCCTAGGAGTCCCTTTGAGAGGCAACTTACGACTTCTTTCGCTTTTAATAGGGTCAGCAATACCCGAATTCTTACTCATGACCACCACGTCACCATCTTTATTCACTCGAGCCTTCGCATCAGACACAGGGTCAGCTAGACTTCTTCCTTCCGAAACTTTGAGGTTTAAAACATTCGTACGTTTCGGGAAAAAACTGTCAATAGATTTCTGCCTTAGGCTGTCACGCACAATTCCATTGTTAACTTTTAAACCTACCACTGAGTTTCTCTTACGATCGGTTTTGAATTTACCCTTGTCCAAAATTTTCCCTTTCACTATTTTATAATTTGGTGGTTGAACGATGACATGGGATATCTTCTCGATAGCACTTGTGTTTAAAATTAGAACTTTGTCTTCTGTTGTCTCTGTGGATGACGGTTTTTTCTTTTTAATTTCCAAGTTGACAGTGACGGCAGACCTCTTTAGAGAATTATTAGAAAGGAGTTCGTTCATGTTTTCGTCGAGATCGCTCTCTTCCGTGCTTGCTTGAGAGCCTTCGACGATTTCGCAATCAACCAACGTGTCGTCGTTGCTTCGTGAGAATTTTATCCTCTGGAAGGCACTCTTTTTCGAATTAATATCTAGACTTTGGCAGTTGTTAATGCCGAAAGACACCGAGATTGTAGCTCTATCGGTAACATTTTGCGAGACTGTAGTTTCACTCTTAGATTCTACATTTTGGTCTAATTCTGTGTGAGAAGACACAGAAATCAAAGGTTTAGACCCACTGGCTGGCACAACATCAACCACACTGAGTGAGCAAGAATCAAAATGATTTGCTTCACTCTGAAGATCTTCAATTGCTGAGAAACCTAGGCTATCTCTGTCGACAGCTGGTTTTATTTTTGGTGTATTCTTGGTAACAATTCCTTGAGAAATCAAGTTTTGTACATTTTGCGAATTTTCCTTGTTTATTGGGTGAATCTGTATAGAGCAAGAAAAATTTTTGACTTAATGTTTTATGTACAGTTCTACCACTTCACCGAGACGGTGCTTGACGAAGGAGCACGGTACAAGAGGAGTGCGGTAACAAATGTGGAGACAGCTCAGTCATTCGACCGCTGTCGGGCTACAAGCTACCTCAGGCACCATCTCAATGAAATGGTAGGACTGTAGCTAAATAAAACTGTATGCTGCGTCAACGACAGTTTGGCGTGTTTCAAAACATTAATTTAGGCAACTGATTCAGTTGTACAATCTGACTAAGGGCGCTTGTGCACGGCAAGTTTTCTTAACCGTACGGCGTGTTAGCCGTACGGTTAACAGAACGTACAAGCTTGTACATGGCACGGCAAAGCTACCGGTCGAGAAAACGACCTAAGTTGAGATTTTTCTGTTCGAAAACGTGAAAACGTCGGGCGTCGTCGACACACTCGCATAGACTGCGATACAACACTGATGAAAATCACGCCGTGCGTAGACGCGGCGCGCCGAGGGGCAGGCACGGCGAATACGGCGGCGGCGCCGGCCGTGCCACGTGCCGTAGCGCCGCCGTGTATTATGACAACAAGCTCCACAAGCTCCTCAGTGATCCATACAAGACTGACAACCGTGCCTACACACGGCGAATTAACTGTAGATTTTTACGGCCAAAAAAACTTGTGTGAACAAGAGACCTAAGGCATCAGGTAGCATAATACCAATCTGTCCTAGACAGTTAGTGCTTCATGTTAACTTATTTTCGGCCCGGTATTATACTTTACACAGCTCATAAACTTGGATCACAAATGAAATACTCTTTATTTCACTCATAAATCAAGTCTCTTCATTTCAGAGTCAAAGTGGCCTTGCACCCTTCATAAATATCTTCCATAAATTGGTTTATAATTTAGCTAACTAAATTATTACACACTTACCCGTTGTTTTGGTTTCAGTCTCAATCCATTACTTCTTCTCAATGACAGGGAAGAACGGCTTACAAAAGAGTTCTGTAAAATATTCATGACAATTTGTTTATCAAGATGTTAGTACGAGTGTCAGTAATAGTGAATGGGATTTTATAAAACATCACGCCTCTAACTCCCGTAGGGTTAGGCAGAGGTATACCTAATAGTACACCCACATTTCGCCAGTTATGTTTAAAGCCCATTTAATAGGGGATGACCCTATTGCCATCAAGCTCAAATCCAGACTCTGTGGCTGCTGCTGAAAAATTCCGGAGGAAACTCATTGCCCGCGGCCTTACTTTGTGTGAAATTATTATAAAAAAATATAACTTAAGGGAAGTTATATTTTTTTATAATAATTTTGAATCAGATTTTGTTAACAATTTCATGGATTTAATGTTTTTTTGCATGGAACCGGAACCCTAATTATATTTCTAAAATAAAAGTAGTCTAAGTTAGACCTTATAACTTCAGCTATCTGCCAGTAAAAGTCCTATCAAAATCGGTCCAGCTGTTTCGGAGATTAGCCGGGACAAACAGACAGACAAACACTAATTGAAAAAATATGTTTTTGTTATAAGGGCCATATATAATTATTTTCATAAATGCATTTAGTAAAAAGCTTTGATTTTGATATTACAAACAGACACTTCAATTTTGTTTATTTGTATAGATGTGATTCAAAAATCTTCACAGATGCCATGGGCATAAGCTGTTATAATCACTTATTTTAATGCTATGGGAATGTAGTGAATAAGAATCACGTGGAACTACTAATTAAAGACTTTCTACTGAATAATGCAGTGGCACCAGCATCACCCTGAGCATGCAGTGGTGACAACTTCAAAACATGGGGTGCCATCCTATTAGAGGTGGATACAACCAAGCCAGATCCCCAAGACAATGAGCTTCACAACTCAAGCTAGCATGAGTAACATGCGAATCATCATTCATGGTGGTTGGCGCAGCATGTCTTCTTCCATACGTCTCTATTAGTTGTCATGGACTGTGTGAAGGATGATATGACTAAAAAGGAGGGGTCTGGTGAGATGACGAGTAATAAAAAAGTGTGGATGAAGACATGCCATACTGACCCCAAATAAATTGGAATAAGGGCAGAAGAATAATCATGATTATCCTTCACACAGTCCATCTAAACTTTTTTTTGGTCTTCCTCTGTCATACAGCTTGAGTTACATTTTAGTTGTAAATTGTATGTGACAATTACGTAATTTTCGAAGTTTAAAAAATACATATATTCATGTCATGTTCTAATAACATTGTCAGTGAGATCTAGCCCATAAATTTGTCGGGATTTTGATACCATTTTTGGCTTATTCATGGCACCAGGCAGGGAACAAATGGGACTTGTTATTGCTAATGTGATCCCAGAGTTTTCTAGTTGCTTCATAAATTATATGTTTATTTTTACCTGTCGTCGTATTCTTCACCGTAATATGAGCACCAAAAACAACATTGCTAATAAATCGGACTGTAAATCCATGACAAACATATTTTTATAACGATGACTTCAAAATGCCCTCTTCCTCTCAAATATCGTGCGAGTTAAAGAGTTCAAGGACTTTTTTGGGTACGTAACGAAATGAAGATTCGTTACAATTTTTATTCATATCCTAGCAAAACCGTGATGAAAACTTTTTCTACTTTTCAGCCAGAACTTTGTCTATTCTTAATTAAAAAACGTTAAAAATAAATCACCGAATGTAAACATTGATTCCCTACCTGCGTTAAAGAGAAATCACCGTCACCTTTTCTCGCTACTCTGGGGTTCAACAGAGAGGGAATGTAATCGTTAATATCATCCATCACCAATCATCTTCCATGTCAATGTAAAAAAAAAATTGTAATAAATAATATAATCTACTTTGTAAAACACAAATTGGAATTCAGTGCTTCGTGTTTTTATTTACGCAAAGTTGCAAACATGTACTGACCTGACAGTCAAAGTGTCAAACTTAAAACTCTAGGTGTCAAACAGGGTTGTACTACTGTTCTGTTTAGTGAACTATTTTTAAAAAAATAATACAAAGATTTCGTAGTCAAGCAAGGCATAGAGGAAAAAGCTCTTGAGTAGGCAATGACTGAACAAATCTGCCATTTTTTGCGAGAGGCGCGGTAAACACTACGGTAGTTTGACAATAACACACACGAGACGTGCATCCTATTACTTCAAACGCACACGAAACAAAAACAACCTCACAATAAAGATACTCACACAAATTGACAAATGAGGGCTATTGTTTTTGAGGTCACTAGATCGTGCCACTGGCGAATAAGGTCCTGTCATAAATTCTGTTTGTCCGACTTCAAAAAGGAGGAGGGTGGGTTCCAGTACCGAAGGGTCAATTTTTGTAAGAGGTAAGCCGGAGTACATAATCTTTGATGTGACTATATTATTTGCCTACAGAATACTGACTGTGCCATTTTTCAAAGGGAATGCATAGCAAATATTTGTTTTAGAAAAATAAATAAACTTTTTTGCAAAAAATAAAGCTGACTTCAAAAACACAAAAAATAACGAAATATATATATTTTTTTGTTTCTTATTTCTCACTGACAATGTTATTAGAACATGAATATATGTTTTTTTTTTTAAATTTCAAGTACCAATAATTTCACAAAAGGTTTATTTTATTCGTTATTAATGTTGATAGGCTTCTTTTGGGTTAACACGTTCCATCGTCGATCTCATTTCTGTCCTCAGTACTAGATTGAGGTCAAGAGTAGGCCCATTTAATATTAAAAAAAAGTATAACTACATAGTGTTATATTTAAATATATAGTTAACTTCAGATACATATTTACAATATTGTCCCTAATATTAGCAAGCATGAAACATTTAAAAATCGTTCTTCTTCCAATCCCAAAATAAAAAACAGATTCTAACTAGCTACTTAAAATCTGAAAGTCAAGGAAGGGCTCAATCTTAACCACAATCGTAAATATTAGTAAAAAAGCTAAAAATACGTGATAAAAAAACCCGCGCAACGCGTTAACATTCTATGGCATCTGACATTTCTGATGACCTTACTCCACACGAATGCCTCTAGCGGCGAATTTATGCGCGATAGCCCCCATTAGCGTGTATGTATACAATTGTCCTACGATAATAAACAAAATGTGCCAGTGATGTGGCATGACCAATGAATGGTATTTCGTCATTCATAAATGAATAAATCATAAAGCCCTAAAGTTGGCATGCTGGACTTATCCCTCTGCCTGAATACATTGGCAATAAGACCATAGACGCTATATAGCAATAGTTCTTTCGCCGACACACCGAGTTTGCCTTACGAACGAACTAGTTTTATATAAAAACTATCTATGTTCAAGTGGCCAATGTACAGACAGACTCAGCATGTCAAGCTACCTGAAACTGTCACATTTTCATAATCAACCTTGAAACTAATGCTTTAGCGATAAAGTTGAAAACCTATTAAAGAAATATGACTGATTGTAGTAGCTTGATGTGCTGGCGTTTGTACTTTGGCAGAGGTCCAAGTTCAGGTACACCAACTCTAGAGCTTATTCCTTTATGGGTTAAGGTTTTGTGCCTTAGGTTGAAAGGTCTAACTTTACTTCACATTGTTGAGCTTCGCTTTCAATTTGGAGCTGCTACTGAGATTTCCGTAAAGAAAGTCAAATGTTAGGATTTGTCGCTGCGAAATCTATATCGCAACCGAGCAGTTTATTCTTCCATGCGCAGTAGTAATAAATTTGGAAATGATACCTCCTTCAAAAATATAAAAATCGCCTATTTTCTAATTACAGGCTGTAGGCTGCACTAATGTTATCTATGAAAACTACACACGTCAGTACTTGGAATAATATTACCATATAAAATATATTACGTTTGAAATTCGGAAAAAAAAAATGATTTAAAAAAATTGTTTTACATAGTAAACAACGGTAGCAACAAGTTTTTAATGTTTTGATTTACGGAAAAATTAATGTTACTAATACCTTCAATCCAATCCATTTTTAAATAAGGTTTTTGAAAGTAAAAGTTCGAGTTTTACTAGGGAGAGGTAAACTCTCAAAAGTGGGAGATTTTCTTTTCTTCTTTAGTACTGGCAATAACTTTTCTAAACTTCAACATTTTGCTTTTCACGGAAGGATATAGTGTGAGAAATATATTGTTTCTAATAAAATAAATACAAATTGAATGAAAAAAAGACTGAGAATCGTTAACCAAACAGTTCTTGATTTACTGCGAATGTGAGTATATTTTGAATACAATTTTTTAAATGTTATGTTAGGTTAGATGTTACCTTTAATTTCCGCTGACTGTCCCTAAACATTTTTCCGATATTTTAAAATTTACGCTTAATTTATTAGGGGCTGAAAATGGCTTTTTTATTTTGATATGCTAGAAAATGCCCTCCATGTATGAAATCAATGTTTCTCAACATACGAATATGTTACGCTCGAGTGAACATAAATAATCAATAACATTGTGTCGAGGGTAATTTTCGCCGTTTCATGCAAATATTTACGTGCAAACTTACCATTTATTTGATTTTAATTAACAACTCAGTGCGTTTTCACCATTAAGTTATACTTACCTATACTTTTTATTTTATAAAAATATATATCACTTGTTAGTGAACTAATAGCCAAATTATTTTAGAAATACGGGATATCTTATCATTTCATTATACATAATCATTGTTGTACTTAATACAGAACATATTCTGGTACCATTCATGTCAAAGTTCAAACTCAGCATTGTTTATTTCTATGTATATTTTATGGCCATTACATACCAACCTATTATAAGTTATTTCTTTCAGATCATTAGTTTTTGTATTTATTTTCTTTAAAATCCCCAATAATTCATTGTGTTTAAATTTACTTTACATAGGTTACTAATAGTAGTTATTTCAATATTTATATGTACTTACATTTTAATACAGTGTACTTAATATTAATAATTATGAGTGATTTATTATATATATTTACAATACAACATGTATTTATTACATCAACAATTTCTCCACAATTCTGCAAGGCAAGAAGACAAGGGATAAAATTAAAGTGTAGAAGACACAACACAAAATATACTTAAAACTGGAATAATATAAATATATTGAATATGGCGGGTACAAGGCGTGCTCGTAATAACGCCAATTCAGTGGTCATACCCCGTCAGAACTCTGTGTCTGACAATGGAAGGACCCGTCAGAACCTTAGTCCTGAGGCATTAGCAGCTATGAATAAGGAACAGCTCCGGGCCGAATGCAGGAAACGGGGGCAGCGCGCTACAGGCAACAAAAATGAGCTGGTATAAAGCTGTTTGCGTTTGTGTCTGTGCTTCATTTTCCTTTTTTTTTGCCGGTTGTAATGTGATGCTTTAATTTTTTAATTTTAGTAGATTAATAGTGATGTGATCAATGTTTTGCTCTAAAATTCGTTTTATGTTTTAATAAATGTTATTGCACTAATTTTTTTTTATCATAGTTGTAAATATATATAATAAAAATTTGTAACAATTTAAATTGTTGCATCATTTATTTTGCTTAGCAGTTTTTTTTTTGCGTTTTTGTAATAATTTTTGTTGCACTTTTTATTTAATTTTTAGAATTTTATTATTTTTCTTGTGACTTAAATGTGTAGGTAGAATTCATTCGAATTTTAACTTATTTCATTATAATATATTATGTTCTGAACATAATGTCAACACTTGAAGAGGTAATTGCATGTTCGGTATAAAAAAGTAAGTTAACAATAGCATTACTTCTCTTTTGCGGGAAGGACATAATTTAAATGCATTGTCTGTCATTGTCGTTATGAGCGATGACACATTACACGAGAATATCGCGCCATCCGGGTGGCGAGGGCGCCATCGCCACATCTAATAATCTGTTGTCCCGGTACTCGTGTTTGATTTTGTCTATGGAGTGTCGCTGGGGTAAGGCAGAAATTACAGAACGCCACGTCACCTGCTACGTGTTCCTTTTGCTACGTCCACGTTCATACATTTAGTCATACACGCACGCCGGTTCATGACTTAACCAACTTTTATCTATGAATTTCAAATTAAAATGAACAGGAAAGATTTAATGAATAAATAAATTGAACTGCATAAATAGACCTTGATGCTTATCGCTCGGGAAAGTCCCTAAGGCCTGCTAATGGAACTCGCGTATTATTATTTTAAAGATGTTAAAATTGTGTAATTCACATTGAATTACACAATTTAAGCATATTTTCCTTACTGGGTAAATCGTAAGAACTTCCGAGTTATACACAATTTAAATCACACACTACTCTTTGAAATTATAGCTGAACTAACTTTTTTCTGCGGCTTTGCAAGCGTGTAGGTTGGGAGTTGACTCTGGGAAACGCACTTCTAAACAGGGCTTTTGACTTTCTTTGCTTCAATTATCATCAACTTTTGTTCAGCTTTTAAGCGTGAAAAGGTTATGGACAGAATTACTGTCGCGTTTCATCATTCTCCTGCCCTTATCCCAATTTATTTGCGGTCGGCACAGCATGTATTCTTCTTCCATATTACTCGTAACCTCATCCATCCTCTGGCTGGTCATATATCAACTTATTGTCGCATTTATAATTGGTATTGAACTATCAGCAGTTTTTCAGCAAAGTAGACAACAACAGCTGTCACTTTGGCTAGAGTTCTCTGGCACGCAGAACAATCAACACAGTCGTCAATAATTTTGGATGTGACTTTACAAAATAATTAATCATCTCAGTACAGTGCAGTTACGTCATTTTATTTCCGTATTGAAAAGATAAACACCAGTCCAGTCACTCCGTCATATCGACTCGTCTTACGCAAGAATTTATACAATTTACACAATAAGGCAATTTCATATTTCAAGTAAAATTATTATATTTTGTATTTCACTTACAAATATTGTGTCGTAAAACCCGGAGTATGTGTGCCGCTCCTGAATTCCATTAAAAATACAACGAGAATATTTTAAAAGCCTTGCTGGTCTGGCCGAAAATAAAAAAAGAGCGGGAAACTATGCCCGATTAAAAAAAGTTGGCTACACTCAAGTATTTTATGGCTTGTCTCTGTCTTTTAAAAAAGAAACTAAACAGAATGAATAAATAATGGCGTGTTTATCGATAGATGATAAGTATCGTATATTCTCAACTCAAATACTACTTAGAATTTATAGCGATCGATTACCAGCACCAAAATAAATCGTTTGATGTTGCCATACGTAAATTTTCCCGCGTAAACTCGCGAAAGATAGGTAACAGATTTCCGTATCTTCTGCCAAGATTGTGTTGTCTATACCTATTATTTTGAGCGATTTAAAAACAAAACTAATTACTAAGAAATTAATGTTGAAAACCGCTAATCTAATAATGCTTCTGCTATCAGCTACAAATAGTTATTAAAACTTTGATTAGACTGAAACTCATTAATATTCCAAGAATTTAATTAAAGCTCCAGGGTAGCAATTCTCGCTTTTTTTCTTTAGAAACAAATCTGGGCTCATGACCCTGAAAATAATGTCTAGAATACATTAATTCTTCATTCATGGACCTGAAATCAGGCATTTATTAGCAACCTTGAAACCGTCATTAATTCTTCATGCTGGTTTTGCACGCTTCTTCGCCATCACTTACTCTTCGGATTCTTCGAATCTCGATGTACGATACTGCTTATACATATTCGAATGAGAAATTAGCTTGAATGTTTTACTGTCCTATTCATAATTTTAGCATTAACATTCATTACCTGGTAATACTTGTATTCAGGTAATACTTGTCCAAAATCATAGCATTAGGGATTTGAGTCTAGTTGATGGCAATTGCTCGCCCCCCTATTACATGGGACTTAAACAGGACACACTTCTCCCTAACTCCTTGGGGATTACAGGCGTGATGTGTTGTTAAATGGGACTACAAGAGAGTAGGTACCGGTACAATAGCGTTTGGAGACTGTCGAAGTATCATATGTTTGCCCAGCGCCATGTTGAATAGATAAAACCGAGAATGTCAATGACGAAATTACTAGTACATGTCTACTGTTTACTAAATAGTCTTGTTATCCGGAAGATAATCGAAATTGATACTAAGGAATGACTTGTAACGGAATAAGGATTTATCGTGTCGTTTACGAGTGATCATCATACTAAACAGCTAAACGTTTGAAGGATTTATCCTAAATTAACGTAACTTTACGCCCGCAGGCTTGTTAGGGAAAGACAGATGCTACTAGATCACCTAGAATTATAGACCCTATTTGCATTAAACCAAGAGTTACGTTAGGAAATGCTTCTGTGATACTACTCTCGTAGTCGGAAAATATAATAAAATAAACCACCGATTTTCGTAGATATGGCAGTCTTTGTCTCTTTCAGAGAACTGTCTAGGAGTTGAATAACAGTTCCATCGATTTGGACATTACAACAGGATCGTCAAAATGGGCAATATCCTTTATCCTATATGATTCTGTCGTATTATGATTATGCATCTCTGTTGCCAACCGTAATATTAATTAGCAGGTTGTTACAGGCTTAGGTACACCTCTGCCTTCGGGGATTACAGGCGTGATGTTATGTTGTGTGTTGTTGGAGGTCAGGTGGCATTCGCATTTATGTATTAACCGGAGTCAGTGTTTTAACATAAAACTTACTAACAAACTAAAACTACTTCTGCATCTTCAGCCTAGCCTTTTTCCTTACTGTGTTCCCCAACACAGTAAGCGGCTTCCAGTCTATTCTTAGCAGTACCAGTATCTTGTACATGGATTGATTGCCTATCCTCCACAACGCAGTTACTAGATAATACGATACCATTTGTTAAGACTGGTTGTCAGACTTTCAGGTTTCTAAATACTTGTAACAACATGGTGTACAATAATATAGGTATATTCTTATCTATCGATCTCTTACTGACGTATAGCGACGTATGTTATACTTGTGCTCACTGCAATACGGGTGTTACAATTTCTGTAAGGCTACGTTTAGGGACCACGACTTGTCGCAGGACCGGCCGCAATCTTGAACATGTCGGATGCCCGGTCGTGGGTCGTGCGACCAAACTTTCTTCTTGGTTTTGACCAAAAATCGCTTCTGCGGCCGAAAGTCGTGGTCGTGGCCGTCTAGTTCGTGCCTTAGATTAGACTGTATTTGGTGGTTAGCTCAAAAGTTGGTGTTTCTGAAAACTGGTCTTGAAATACTATGAAGAATATGATCTTATATCAGTTTAACGTCCAGGTTGCTTTCATATACAAAAATACTAATATAAGTTCTACTTCTGGCACAAAATATTATGATTTTTTCATCTAACTGCGTTAGAGGGCTGTAGGCACAAGCCACAACGCGGAAGAATATAGACCATCTTCCTGTCCCAGCCCATTGCATGTTGCTTGGGGTCGGCGCAATACGTCTTTTCCACCCTTTCATCTGTTTACCGTCACGATAGCTTTTTCTCCTTATTTTTTGCATATCGAAAGGATATCCATATACTTAGTAAAAATTCTTCCTGGGACCCGAAACCTCTTTTATGCGTCTGTAAAATAACATCCCATAATTTCACATAACGATGCGCGCTCAACCAAAGTGCTGTCCGAACTGAGCCTAAGCTTCAGTTATTCAATTGACCGCTAAATTGACGACGGAAACAATACATAAAGCAAATTGTTGGACACAGTTACGAAACGAACGGATACGTGGAAAGTTTCTGTTTATTCAGTTTACAGCTGATGCACTCCGAAGCTGAATAAATAGGAAATAAAACCTACTCTCAGCATGCGTAGCATGACCACCGTAGAAACAGGTTTTTTTGACGGAAGAATCGACAAAATGATAGATTGTGTCGACACAATGACAGATTTCTTTGCACTTATCTGTCATTTTGTCGATTCTTCCGTCAAAGAAATCCTTGTCTACGGTGGTCACGCTACAGGGGCAGGAGACGTAAAAGCCTCCATTTTCTTTCGCCACACTTCCCGGGTCCGTGCGTCTCTCTTCCAAGTAAGAACTAACGCGTTGGGTTGACGATATCGTCAACTCAACGCGCTTAGTTCTAGACGATCCTGCTTACTTATAACTTATTTATTGTACTTGATATTATTAACTTATTAATTACATACATATGTACGTTCAAATCATTGGTAAAAATGCTAATACAAAACTTTAATTGCTTATAAGTTTATGTTAACGTGCTCTAAAAATTAAACAAATCGAATTGCTCACTACAGCGTTACGAAGTGAGCATTTCAGCAAAAAATGTACCTAATTATTTATCTGATATAGCAAATCAAATAACTACTAACAATATTGAGAAACCGATCAAAGACAGTCGAACAAATCCACAAATTCACAGCTTTTTAACAGACTTGTTCAAAAAAAGGAGGAGGTTCCCGATTCTTCTGAATATTTTTAAGTATTTTCCGGCGGTATAACTACTTTTTTGCAAAGTAGTTCACTTGATGATAGATGCACGTTTTCGTTTCTTCTTTTTCGTCACCGTAGCTAGAATTGGTTCATAATTTTCCGGAATGGACAAAATCCTATCCAGACTCAGAATTTCTCAATAGTAGCCCGGAGTCTGCATTTGTGCCAGGTTGGATATCTTAGGAGATTAAACAAGAGAGAGAGATCTTATCTTAAACATAACTGGTTATATTAGGTTGTACTCTAGTTGAATTGGGTATGCCTAAACCGTCGAAGAAACAAGCGAGATTTTGTTATGTATTTGCTAACTTTGATAATATTCGCGAAAATAAAGTATTTTCTATATTGAGTAGCTTTTTGTTGCTTCGCTACATAACTAACTGTCTGTCTATCGGTTGTCCGTTGCCAGACGCTGTCATTTCTGATGTTAGTAGATGAGGAATTGCTTCTAACCACGCTTCAATAAAATCTAGAAGAAAAATATTCTGCGATTATTCTACGACACAATAAATCTGCATTATCATTCCTCAACGTACTAAATCAATAACAAAACAACGATACACCGAATACGGGTCAGCGGACCTGCGCGAACGCAAACGATGATCACGCCACCGCTCGTTTATTTCCGGAAACTAATTAATGCACTTAATTTTTTAACTCTAATTTCAAGGGCGTAAGGTCCATTATTAATGTTACACATCGTGTACTATATTTCAGTGCAGTCTTCGTTCTTTGTTACAATTTGAAAGTCAATATTCATGTATGTATTAACTGTTTTTTTTGTAATAGAGGTGCTATGTCATTGGATTAAAGTAGAATATTCGTTGGCTGTAATTTTTTGGAGGACAGCCATGAGAGCATAAAGACAGTCATAAAGACGCCAGACGATTATTAATTACTTTTTTTAAACCGAATTTACATTTCATAGAACAAAATTAAGTATATTATCTACTTGCCTGGCTAATGATAAAACCCCCATAATATTTTATAATTAATCAAATACTTTTATTGATTAATTAGCACTCGATTTATAATTGCTATGCCTATAAATAAAACGTTACATTATTTATAACTGAGATTAAATCCTCCATTGTTTCAATCAGTCTCCTTGGTGCTGGCACAACGACCGCACATCTGGCGATAAAAAGTAAAAGTTCTTGATTTAAAATATCAGTTGGCGGGAAAAGTTCACACAGTGTAATATTGTCATTGTAGTTTTATTTACTTTTGAAATAAAACTGGTTATTAACTAAAATATCTGATGGTATTTTAGTATTTATTGCGCGTTCACGATTTAAACTACGGCACTTTGTTACGACTGTAATTTGATGGAACTGTTACTCGAACGATAGTAAAATGAGAGAGAGAGTGCTCGTCGAAAGTGAAATTCGTTTTGGCGGTGGCGTGATGTCAGACATTTCACTTACGACGTCGTAATAAACCAGTTATCTATACAGTTATACAATACATATTTAAATAAAACACGTTTTTTAATAAATATTTTATCGGACCGCTCGTGTTTGTGATAAAAAAAAAACAGTTTACGGCACACGTGTGTGTTTTGTTCTAAGTTTGAATTATTTACAAAGGAGATCAAAATAGGTGAGTATTTATGTTAGGATTCGATGTTTAAATATTGTCAGATAAAATCGTAGTCATAAAAAACGCTTATCATTATGATTGACTCGAAGGGCGCACTGTTTCCGTGAGCACACGCCAATAGAATTCTCGTAAAGGAGTTATTATCTTGACGAAATTTATTATATATTGTCTATGCGGGTTATTGTTGATCTGTTCTACCGTTAACTATCCCAGAGGTGACTTTTTTATGTTTTTTATGGGAATCTGCTTAATCTGTTCCCCAGATAAATTCTACCTTCTACTAATATTATAAATACAAAAGTTTTGTGAGTATGTGTGGATGTTTGTTCATCTTCCTCTTTCACGCAAAAACGGTTGAACGGATTTGGGTGAAATTTGCTACACAGCTACTTTATAGGTATAGGATACTTTTTACTCCAGTAGTACGATCACGTGGGATACCTAATTACCGCAATCGGCGCGGGCGAAGCCTCGTGCATAAGCTAGTATTACATAAAACAGTAAAGTGATTAAACTTTTTTTAATGTTTTCCGTGTGAACTGTTTAAATTAAAGTGCGATGTTTAAAAATATATCGTGTCAATTTATCTCTACATCTTTTGGACCAAGTTTCTGCAAACCAAAAGACAAAGGCTTGTACAAATTTCGTAAAACTTGCCAATCTTTAATTTGACTCATCCAACATTCCTGTCCGCTTACAACAATGGGGATGCCTTTTTAAAGGATAGCAAGGCTACATACAGTCTATCAACCACAAACCAACCACGTGTAATGTGTAGTGTATTTTAAATACTACGTATTTCTTTGTCGGTAACGTAAATACGCACATCTTGCGTGGGCTTTCTCAGACGGATCGACAAAAATAAATATTAAAATAAAAAAGATAATGTTATCTTACGTTTTCCGCGTGTGATAAAGAATAGTGATCAAACTGTATCTTTGAATTTAAGTACCAGGAAAACTGGTCTTTGTTGTCGCTTCGACACAAGGTCGTCCATTGCTGGGGCACGCAATCTCGCAAAAAAACTTCAATCTCGGTATTTGCGAGATTCAAGAGTTCTAATCTTGCAAGATGTCGGTATTTTGAGAGATCTCGCATGTTTTAGAAAACTTATTTTAAATTTGTAGGTAAATTATGTTTATTTCTATTACAATGTTATAACGTAACGAAATACGGACTTTACTCGAAAGTTTCTGGTTTTCTGGCATTTGATAAAATCTGATTGTTCCTTACAATGAGGTTTTCTTACTTAGGTATATCGTGCAAATCTCAAGGTACAGTCAGGGAAACTTGAATCTAACCACCGCCACCGTAAGGACTATTCCTGTTTGCAGCGCCGGGCCGCTATAAACGCTTAAAAACTTTTTTCGTCTTTGATCCTTTTTTTTTGTTTCATTCCTATTGGTCGGAAAAGGGTGGTCAAACATCTGTGAAGAGCCTGAGACTTTTTTTAAACATATCTTCGAGCATATTTTTCGGTTACTGGTCCGCACAAAAATGGTATTTTTTTTGTTTTATTACTATTGGTTGGCAAGGTAAACAGATGTGGTCATCGTCTGCACGGGATTTTGTTTTAAAAATGAACAGATTCAGAATTTGGTAATAGTACTTTAGAAATTCTCATATTGATTCATATGTATGGAACCGTAAGCAACTACATACAAAAATTGTCGAATTTCAAGTTTTTTTTTATTCCGAACAAATAAAAATGTAAATGAAATACCTGAAATCGAGAATTTTCGGCTTTAAGCATATGACATATGATTTAAGACACGAACTTTTGAGAAATGCACGATTTACGTCAATTTGTTTTGCTCAACAAAAAAACTGCAAATCGTCATTACTCAAAATGTCTTCTAATATTACATCAATGGCATTACAAGTAGTACTGCTATTAATGATCGTATTGATTATTTGAATTCGATGCCACCATTAAACGATACAAAAATTCCTGCCCTTAAGTCCACTTGGACCAATTGTCAGTTCACTGCACGTTGACCGTCATCGGGAAACAACAAGATACATTAAAAACCGCTCGCACTTCTGCACGCCTAGTCATAGGATGAGTCGCTGTACAATCTTGCAAATCTTGCGAGATCGCGCATAATTTTTTGTGCGAGATCAATCTCGCATAATTGGTGCGGGATCTCGGTATTGCGAGATGTCGTTATGCCGCACTTATATTCCCTAACTGTTACTAAGGCCAAGGAGGAGCTCGTGGCTAAATAATAACAGCCGCTCGGGTCGATCTTTAGGTTAAGCCGTGCTTGCCTAGGTTGGTCTGTGGATGGGTGACCGCCCATTACATACCGAGTTTCCTCCGTGCCTCGGAAAGCACGTTAAGCCTTTGGTCCCGGCTGTCATCTGTAGATCTTTGACAGTCGTTACAGGTAGTCAGTGGCCCAAAAAGTCTGACAACCAGTCTTACCAAGGGGTATCGTATTACCCAGTACTAACTGGGTTGTGGAGGTCAGATAGGCAGTCGCTCCAGGTAAAATACTGGTATTCAGCTGCATCCGGTTAGACTGGAAGCCGACCCCAATATAGTTGGGAAAAGGCTAGGCAGATGATGATGTTACTAAGGCCAAAGATAACACTCAACCAACCTTTACATCAACCATGGCCTATGTAATTGGTCCTCAGAATATAGTGCTTGGTGATCGCAGTAAAAATCAAGGTTAAAAGTTGCAGCGTTTTCCTCAAGCTAAATAAATGAAAATCGAGAATTGTACGACGAATTTTACTAGGACCGGAAAAACGTTACTTTTCTTAAAACTTTACCAGCTTCTTGTATAAATTATGATAATTTAATAAACACATGCACATTAGTTACAATATTTTAGATTCGATTCCAATATAATAGTCTAAAATATATGACCGGGACGCTGTTCAAGACTGAAGAGTTTGTTTGCTATCATCTCGCGTAAAACTAAAAAAAAAAAAAAAAAGCTATGTAAAAAATAGCTTTTATTAAAATGAAAATAAAAAAAAATGGTTTATCTATCGACATTGAACGCGTATACAAACTTTCGTATCCGTGCTATTAACGTTCAGGAGGTCTCTCGTGAGGAGCCAACCCTGGCTGCAGGATGAAATCATGTCTGACATAAAAATGTATTGTCACCAGAACCAACAGTGTGTGCAACATTTCAGTTCATTCGATTGGGGGGAACTGGCTTAAAATTCAGTTGCAAGATTTGATCAATACATACTAAAGTAACCACTAACTGATCAATTTAAACAAATGCTGATAATAATAGTTACCGTAGTGTACAGCTACAGCATCCCAACAGGATGAAAAACATTATAAATAGTGCTTTGACGCTCATTATAGCTCTTATCAGTTCATCAGAAATCCTAGCACGGTGTGTGTAGGTAATTGCAAACGTAAGCGAAGTCCACAAATAAGTTTACATACGGCAATAACGTGATTACTAAAAACAAACAGTATAATCAGCCTATAACTACGTTCCCAGTGCTGGGGCACAGTGACAGAGGCCTCGTCTCAGCGAAAGGGAGTGGACTGTGCTCAACCACGCGGGTCCTGTGCGGGTTGGTAGATGTCACATATTCCTAAAACATCAACGTCTCCTCAGGATGTTTTACTTCGCAGTCGTTCCATGTTAAATACTGGTATTCAGCTGCATCCGGTTAGCCTGGAACCTGACCCCAACATAGCTTGGAAAAGGCTGGGCAGATGACGTGAAGATAATAATTTACTTTAAAAAAAATAAAATACACATTTATTTAATACCAAGTAATTGCTCATAATTATTAGTTAAAAAGAAAACTCCCTAATCGTATTGGCATGCGTTATCGTAATCCACATTTATGTGTTTACATACGTCACTAATTCGATTTATACCAAGAACAAGTCAACCGAACTCGATTCGACGCTTTGTATCGAATTGCGCACGCGCAGTTAATGTTGTTAACACAGCTCTATCTTGATTATTATCTAAGATTAATCACGAACAACATGTAGGTATGTGTACATCTATTTTGTTCAAATTCAGTGGTTGTTTAGTTATCTTTTAAAGTTGTTGAGTTACTGGATGAGAGATGTCACAGCAGATTTTTGCAACATTATGTTGTTTTCTGGATTCCTTAATTTAGTTATTATGTTATTTTTCTTTCGTTTATTTATTTTCTTTACACATAATTTACATTTTTAAATATTTCTATACAAAGTAATATAAAAAAAAAACATTTAAAAAAATAAAAAATAA
This sequence comes from Noctua janthe, assembly GCA_910589295.1. NCBI lineage: Eukaryota > Metazoa > Arthropoda > Insecta > Lepidoptera > Noctuidae > Noctua > Noctua janthe. Next base: position 14,630,250 of record OU342573.1, read on the forward strand.
TGGTCCGCCAGTATCGGGAGAAGGTTATTTTTCTATTTATTACAATAACATTACATGAAAATAGACCACCAACTATTACCAAGCCACAAATATCTGTAAAACAACTTTTTTGTTGGGTTTCAGCTCTGAATGACCGAAGGTACATAAAGCATTATGTTGACCGTGAATTGACCTAATCCCAGAAGCAGTACATTATATGTCATTAAAAATCCTCCCTGTCATGGGTATTATTCGTCTAATACCGTATCTATAAACAAGTCTTGAGTAAAAGTGATTATTTAAGATACGATCTTTATTTTGTAGTTTTATGGTAATTGCTTGAAATTAGAACTGTTAAAAGTTACGGTTCTTACTTCGTTCCAATTCTTGTCAATGGCATAAAAATTGTTGCATAACAAATTATTTAAACTCAAGTAAGTCATAACTTTAACTTGACTATAAATACAAATGTAAGAAATGGAGCATGGCTCAGCATGATAGACAATTTCATCAGCTGCTCAAATTATTTTTAGTTTACCGAAATCAGTTTATCAATGAATATCGATTGGGTTATACTTAACACGTTAATAGATAAAATATTTGTAATGCAATCACAATATTTGCTTATCGTATTATCAGTACTGTAGGTATGTACAGTCATGCTTTTATCTATTCTGAGGTACAGTCACCTACAAGTTGCTTCGTTGACCTAGTGATTAGTGATTGCTTCAGACTTTGAACCCGAAAACAGTCGGAAACAGATAAGTCGTTCAAAAAATATGAGTTAAAACGGATTTTATGTCTTCATTCTCCTGCCCTTATCCCAATTCATTTGGGGTCGGCGCAGCATGTCTTCTTCTTCCATACTTCTCTATTACTCGTCATCTCAGCAGTCACCTCCTTTCTAGCCATATCGATCTTCATATAGTCCATCCATCGTTTCTTTGGTCTTCCTCTACTCTTATAACGGATTAAAATTTTACCATAATTAGAATTTATTACAGTGAATCTGATTATCACGGTGGTCTACTTTCGTATCCACTTCTAATATTATAAAAAGAAAACAAACATCATCATCTGCCTAGCTTTTTCCCAACTATGTTGGGGTCGGCTTCCAGTCTAACCGGATGCAGCTGAATACCAGTATTTTACATGGAGCGACTGCCTATCGGACCTCCACAATCCACTTAGTACTGGGTAATACGATACCCATTGGTAAGACTGGTTGTCAGAGTTTTAGAGTACCTAACGACTGTTAAAGATCTAAGAAAAACACCCGGGGCCAACGGCTTAACGTGCTTTCCGAGGCACGGAGAAAACTCGGTATGTAATGGGTGGTCACACATCCACAGACCAACCTAGGCAAGCACGGCTTTACCTAAAGATCGACCCGAGCGGCTATTATTATTTAGCCACGAGCTCCTCCTATAAAAAGAAAACAAACGGTACATTAAAAAAAAAAAACATGAAACCAAAATATTCTACATCAGGGTCAAATTGTTATTAAAATTAACACACACTTTCTGCGACCCATCCTAGACGTCGCAGAAATTGTTTTGAAAAACAAAATTTTTCCTTCTTGTATAGATATGTTCGTGTTGTTTGTTTGAGTAAAGACGCACACTTTATATTGGGAATTAAAGGGAAATTGGGAATTTCTTTGTGTGAGTCAGTTGAGGAAAAAAAGCCAAAAAATTATGTTCATCGTAACAAGAACGTCATGCCTGTCAGTTTGTGTAAATAGATGTCTGAAAGGTATTATTTTATAACATTTCTTCCCCATTTAATTGGTACTTTTACATCTTATACTAACGTGGCCTAAGTAGGAAGGTACTCGGTTGAGTTAGCTTGGTGAAAGTGTCAAATTATCACTATGCTGAACCGTAGCCAGTCGTGTCATTTTCTTTTTTCAAACAATATTCTTTTGTGTACCTCATTTCAATGGACGGAGATGAGTCCCAGTGGCGAAGGTGCCATACAACTCCTTCCGGCTTCCCTTTGAAAACGGGCACAATCAGTATTCCATAGACAAATAATAAAATAACGATATGTACTCCGACTTACCTCTTAAAATAAATTGACCTTTCGGATGATGAGTCCGGTATTATTCTTCCTCTTAGCGTGTCGATGACAATTTAAATCGAGTCAGCCCAAAATTTGGCTACGTGTTTGGCACTTTCAGTAGCGTCCATCAGCTCCTGTGATGTGCAAACAACAGGACAGGCAGGACACGATTTCAAGTGTCCCATCGTTTGTGGGGCAACACCCCTACACTCCAGGGCAGAGTCATCTATGAATGTCCACCCGAACAGGTTTTCCTTACTTCGGCCAACTTGTGTACGGAGTCTATTTAAAGAATTCCAGGTCAGCCATGGCAACTCGTGTCCCATGACAATCCCTAGACCGGTACTATTAACTTTGTATTTTATATTTATCTCTGACATTTATTGCCTTTGTTTATTATTGAAAATTGCGAATGATCGTGTGACGAATGTGACAATTCAAGGACTTCAGCGAAAACGGTCATTAGGCTAATCACTTAAAGTGTTTGATATATTCTTTTGTATTTATAGCCTTCAAAGAAAACAGTTGCTAATTTACTTCGCATAATGGTGGATTTATAACTGAGCGTTTTGCTTCCATCTTCATAGCTTGTCGATGCCAATCTATAATGAGTCGGACCAGAGCTAAGCCATGCGTTTGGCGATTTTAGTAGCTTTCATTAATTCCTGTAGTGAACAAGCTTATAGTAAGAAAACATTTTTAAAAACAAGCGTTTAAATATAAGTGTAACGTCATTTTTTTCGTATTCTTCTCAGCAAACCTTTTTAAATGATACCCATATCATGAGAGTGCATAAAAAATAACTAGACCGCCATATTGGATTTAGAAAAACGTCGCTTAGCTAACCATGCACTGTCATCCAAACTAAACGTGTTTGCAAAATTTCAGCTCAATCGGTTGAGGGTAACTGTTTTAAAATTCAATTGCAAGATTTGTCCTAAACAAATATACACTGCAAGTTAAATAAAAGCTTTTAAAATAATATTCTATGGATAACGTAATGTAAAAGTTGTCTTATTAGACAACTTTTACATTACGCTGCATCTCTTTGTAAACAGTAGTACGTTTTATTGCCTCGAAGTACAAAATGTAACGCGCTATTTAAAAGTAAAAGCCCCAACAGGAGTTAAAATTAAGTGAACAGAATTTACAATTATCGTTCCTGTTTTGGCATCACACCTACCTACAGCAACAAACAATCCGTGCCAGAATCAGTGTGTTGTCTGGTAAACAAATAAAGCTGTAGAGCCAGCCAATCAACTCTTTATAACTGGATTCATAGGTGATTGTAGAACTATCCGGGAACCTGAAGCCTCGAACATGCGCCATTTTGTCTTGTATCCCAGAAAAATCGATAGCAAAATCTATACAAAATAATAAAACAAAAAAATGCCGAAGAGTTTGTTTGTTTTTTTGAACGCGCTATTATTAGTAACTACCAGTTCGATTTGAAAAAAAAAAAATCTTTTTGTAAAAGGTTACCTACGACTCGAAACGCGCGGCACATCTAGTTGATAATATACTTAGCCATATTTTATATTTTCGTTTCCAACGTTTTCCGTTTTTTTGTAATCCCCGAAAGGTAAAGCAGAGGTGTACCTAATAGTACACTCATATTTCTCCAGTTATGCTTTAGTCCCATGTAAAAGGGGGCGAGCCTATTGCCATCAACTGTGCACAAATCAGGCTCCGTGGCTGCTACTGAGAAATTCCAGATCGAAAAACCCAATAACATTGCCCGACCTGGGAATCGAACCCAAGACCGCTCAGCAGTCGCTTGCGACTACTAGATCAACGAGGCAGGCTTTAAATTTAGTGTCCACCTATTCTGTATGTACTAGAAACTCGATATATTATGTTCAATCTTTGGAGATTGCTCTAGCCTATACCTAACCTATATATGTACACCTAGCTATATGTATGCGGTGTAGATTGGCATTCCCCCTTATTGCATTGGTGTAGCTGGAGTGGACAGGTGGTGTAATAGTCACCTCCCAGCTAGCGGTTAAATCGATTGTGAGTGACCGATTGTCATTGAGGACCGAAATATCTAAACTGCGTTCAAGAGCATATCATCATTGCTGTGGAATATTGACAGTGACAGCTCTTAAACACGGTTTAGATTTTTTTTGATCGTGTTCAGTCTAAAATGACTGCTTTAGCAGAAATTGTAACGTAATTCATATTATTAGACCATTATAATTCTGCTGAAGCGGCCTTTTCTCAGCCTTTAATTTTTTTTTTTTTACTACTGACCGTCATTTTTGAGCTAATATTTTAAAATAATGAACTCTAAAAGTGATTATTTCGTGAATGCCTCGGCTTTTAGAACTAATTGAAATATGAAAAAAAAAATACTAAGACATTTTGGTTAGAATTCATTATGACCTGTCGTTAAATCTTTTTTTCGTGTGAGTTTTATATTGTTTGTTTTTTTTTTAAGTGTATGATTTTTTAACATTTTCTTTTTGCGCCATTCTGCTTTGCATGCTCTTTGCACTTAAAACTCTTTCCTTTATCGTCCAGTCCTCCTAAATTCTTTAAATAAGAGTTAAAATGTCCGTTATCTAACACTAGGCGACATTCAAAAGAATTTCCAAATAAAATTTTCAACGTTCCGTCCACCGTAGAGTGTTGAAATTTCAATAGTTTAAAAAGATTTGGGCGTGCATAAGGTGTTGCTTAATGTTAGTGAAAACGCGCATTGTTTTCCTAGTATCGTTTACGCGATCCCCGTACTCGTTCAACCGAATTCCAATCAAACTTTATGTGATTGTGATGTGATTTGGCATAATTCGTGAATGTGTGTGTAGCTTAATTTAGACTAGAAAACTGTTGTTTGACGAGTGACGACATCTATCTTTACTGAGTTATGTTTGGGTCGACACGGCACGATCTAGCATCGCAGCGATAGCCTAGTGGTGTGACCGTCGGACGGCCAAGTCATAAGTCTCGAGTTCGAACCCAAGGCACCTTTAATTTTTCGGATTTATGTGCGAATTGTATAATAATATTATCACTTGCTTTGGTGAAGGAAAACATCGTGAGGAAACCAGCATGCCTGAGAGATATTTCTCGACGGCATGTAAAGCCAAGTCAGAGGCCCATGGGCGGCATAAAAACTCTAACATCAGGTTAGGAACTAACCACACTATGAAGTAAGAAAGAAAGCATCTTTATTTAATTAATTATATTCGTATACTGTCACTTACAGGATATCTTTCGTGATTGAATAGTGAACAATCACGGAAGATATCCCGTAAGTGACAGTGTAAGTTTAGTTGTAAACCGTGAAAGCTTAAAACAGTGTTTGAATTATATTTCATTTTTGCCACCCAACACTGCCGAATTGTGCCGACTCAAACTGTAACAACACCAGTGGCGAAAGTTCAATACAACTCGATTCCTACCGGCTTCCCTTTGAAAAAATGGCACAATCAGTATTCTATAGACAAATAATATAGTCACATTAAAGACATGTACTCCGGCTTATCTCTTACAAAAATTGACCGTTCGCTACTGAACAACACCCCCCGTTTTAATTCCTTCTACCAGTTTCTAGATCACTTTTAATAACAACTACGAACTAAAACATCGACCTACTTCACACTCATTGTTGACGCAGCAACCACGTTTTCGTTGACAACTTCCATTTCATCCATGATCGCTTCAGTGAGGGGCAATAATGAACTTATTTATTAATAGACTGTCTGTCACCAAGGTCTAATATAACCTTAAATTAATGTGTGGTACTAATGGATGTTGATATTGTTATGCTCCAAGAAATCGAGACCAAAAAAGCCTGTACTAACTGGGTTATGGAGGTCAGATAGGCAGTCGCTTCATGTAAAATACTGGTATTCAACGGCATCCGGTTAGACTGGAAGCCGACAGTCAATTTGTCATGTTAATTTACACTGTGGAAGGGACATCGATGGCATAAACGGTTACCAGGTGTTCAGTACATCAGACCGAACCCTCGCACATAGACATTTGGGGGTCGGAATGATGTTCTGAATACGTGATAACCGTTTGTGCGTCGATTTCGTCTTCTACCCTGTATTTATTTGGTGGAACTGGCGGGCCAGTTCGTGTTGATAGATGTTACTTGTCACATATTTTATTCTCTATTTTTATTTTAGTGCATTCTGTTTTTTACAGCATGTTTTCCTTCAGTAATAAGGTTATGCACATGCTATAATTTAATTCGGTTTTCGGGAGATTGGACATTGAACGACAAATCAGCCACTCTAAAATAAATTGTCACCATGACTTGACATCTTAATTTGTATCTCACTCTATGATTCATATTGTGCCTTTTTCCCCATGTTTTTTTTTAAATTGCTCGGTAAAGGTATAAAAGTAGTTTCAAAGTGTCGTTTAGCCTTCATTTGACAGCAGTTTGTACTTGACACTGCAGACTGACTTCTGAGGTCCTCCGATTCCAGGTGTAAGATAGGTAGATTTATTTATTCGCCAAAATATTTTAACTATTGGAAATTCTTTGTCAACTGACTTCTTACTAATCACTATTCGTATTCAGAAATAGGAAGTAAAAAATTGGGTTTGTTTGTTTGGGTATTCAGGGTGGAAAGGACATCGATACACAAACGATTGCCACGTTTGCAGTACATCATTCCGAACATTTTCATCGGTATGTAATTTTAAAAAAAATCTGCTAAAGTGAAATTTATGGAACAGCAATTTTTTTTTTTTTAAATTCCCGAAAAAAAATTTCTTTATGGAATGATGAACTGAATACGTGGTAATCGTTTCTGCGTTTTTCTGTCCCTTCCACCCTGTATAAAATATCGAATCGATGGCACTAATGATTAGAAGACAGGTCAAAATTCATAATTAATTGTTACCGTATATGTCTTGCTGACTTTGCGTTGCTGTGTCGCACAGGACATGCGATCATTTAATCTGCCTTTACTTTTTCATATTGGTCCACCAAGATAGGCTACGCCGTGCCTAGTTTGGGCCCCAACCGCCCACGGCTACTTCCACTTTTGTATGCTTTTAACTTTGCCCATTGTATTTTGTTTTTCTTTGTTAACCTGACTAGTGAGCGTCAAAATTACTACAAAAAAAAAAACCAAAGATATTGTCCAGTGAGCCTCAAACTGAACAGTCTGTATATTGAGGCTCTGGATACGATTTCCATTCCATTCAATAAACTCCGTTTATGAATTCCTCAGAAACTGGATATTACCTAGGCATTAGTCATTAAAACTCCGATTAAATAACAATGCACAGTTTATGCTCATGCGCATAGTAACTGGGGCCACGTAATAAAGCGGTTTCCGTTGGTCATTATGTCATGGTGTGACAAAGATAACGAGTGGAGCGTGGATAAGAACTCAATCTGGCTGTAATATCACAAGATTTGTTGAATAACCGAAACCTATTACGGATAATAGCTAGAGGCCTTTATATGGCGTCCCTAGGATTGTCCATTTAAACAGCCTCCAAGGTGGACTAGCTCGTCGTTAAAAAAAAATACCCAGACACCGAAGCAAAATGAATGTCGACTCTTCATTTATCCCGGATTTTTTCTATTTTTGGGTATAATCGGGGATTCGAGGGGTCTGGAGTTTCACCCAGAAGTTACAAGCTGCGGCCTTTGCCTCGGCATCGGGTTCCAAGTTCAAACACTCACGAAAACACGCCTTTTTTGACCAACTCCTTTAATTTTGACACTTCTCACTGCGTGTTACGTTTCTTTTACCATTTTAGTTTATTCCAAAGCAAGCCTAGCTACAAACTACAAGATGAAAGTGGAATCATGATACATTGCGAGAAACCCGCCTAATTGCATATAACACTTTTACTAGTCTATTGTGTCGCTTAACAAGATTAACTGCGATGTTTCGTAGAAGACTGTCCTGAAGACAGATTTGTGAACAAATGATCGAGAGAACATTATTGCAGTGTCCAATAAAAAGTTCTATCCATCTGATAGTTAAGTGTTTTAAGCAATTAGGCTGCAGACTTATAAATCGACGGTGGAAATATGAGATGTCGTTACCGAACGCATATCTTAGGCATTTCAAATTAATTGATTTTTTGACGATTTCCCATCCGAAAACACAGGCATTTCAAATTTTTACCGTCGCAACTTTTATCCTGTAGACTATGAACTGCTGCATATAATTAATGTTTGCTCCTGTTGTCGTTCAGCTCGCCCGTCTTGGGTACTACAAGCTGGCGGCGGCGGTGCAAGCGGACACCGAGCAGCGCCCGCGCAACGGACTCCACCACCCACACCCTAAGGAGATCAGGTACAGCATTTTAGACCTTATCAACCGGTTACTTAAAGACTTACCGTAATTGCGTAAAAATCTTTCACACCGTTTTTTAATGAAAATGCCACTGCTGCATAAATAAAAAAAAAATTGAATAGGATTGCGAATTTGAGTGTTTTGTTGCACTATTAGGGTTGAACCTCAAGTGACAGAGTGTGCCTCGTGTGATAGCAATTCCGCTCTTTCCGCGCTGTGAAGGATTTTTCTCGCTCTAGCAAATGACAGTTTTGAGCGACAGAAAAGGATAGTAGCATGGAAAAGTGCGATCCCGTGCTGCTAGATGAAGCACAACCAACCCGCGGTTCAAGCCTTTGACGATGTAATTCAGTCAGAATTGTAAACGTTTGAAATGGCAGTTAATGTTTCCATCGTCTTTAATGAAGAAGAAGGTGCCAAGTAAATTGGCAGATTTACTGCCAAAGGCTTGTTAAATCCTGCAGTGTGATAATGTCTATTTCGAAAAAAATTTTCCCAATACAAATGTACATATTTCATAGAATTTCTAGTTAACTAGTTTAAACACTTAAACATGGTGTAACACTGTTATACCCTTAATGAAGCCGAAAGGCACTTGTTCTCCCCGTCATTGCGATATTTTTTTTGTCCAACCCAGAACAAAAAAAAACCAGGTATGGTCCCATACTTACCTGGGTTTTTTTTTCTGGACCATACCTCCAATATTTCCGTAACTAGCCTTCTATTTCGGAAATATTGATATTTTTATTGTTTTATTATTGTCGAAGTTCCTACTTTTTCACGAGTTTTGTTTTAAATACTTTCTATGTTTTAAGGTAATGCATAACATCAGCACATTGTTTTGAGAGCGTTACATTGAGTTTTCAAGTAAAACGTGATATTTCACCCCAAAAAAAGTCGTTTTCCAGCAATAATTTTTGCGTAGAGTTACTTAGTTTGATGGACAAAATGCTTGGTTGACGGCTTCGTGAAGGCTCCAATGATAACATAACCACCACGCCTGTAATCCCCGAAGGGTTAGGCAGAGGTGTACCTAATAGTACAGCCACATTTCGCCAGTTATGTTTAAGTCCCATTTAATAAACATCAAAGGGTCCGTTTCAATCTTGTATATTGGCATGTGGACAAAGGCTCAAGTAATTATGTTTTAATGCTTCACACGCGCTTCCAAGGAAGGATGACCTGACATAAGTAGGTAGGGGTGACATCCTATTTATAGTTCACCACTACTCAATATTAGATGCATCAATAACTACCCTTCGACTTCGTTAGACTACTCTAATAAATTAGAAGGTTCTAGTACGATAGGGGATGTCATTGAAAATGTATTACAGAATTATTTCTTAATCAATATTATGTCTTTACCATCTATGTGTTGAAAATAGTTCTATTGTTTTAGGGAGTCTTTTTTTTCTATGCACCATAAAATCACGCTTGAAATCCATAATGGGTTATTCAGAGGTTTCCTGTAGCAGTTCGCACGTTCGGCCTGTGACGTTCAAATTCCAAGTTCTAGGGGGCGCGCCTATTGCCATCAACCGGGCACCAGTTTAGACTCCGGGCTGCTCCCAACTTCGGCCCATTTTGGCTGAAGCCGAAGGTGGCCGAAGTCGAAACCAAACACTAGCAATATTCGTAATTAGTTTGATAAAAGATAGTTCTTGGCACTGAACTCGATTAACCTAATAAACAGTGGCCTCTATCACACATCGTCCTCACTTTAAACACGATAATAGTTCTAAGGGTAATGAAAACGTAAAGCATAAGCCATAAGGTTTACTTTACAATTTTGCAAGGTTCCGAAGCATCCCTCGCCGTTTATTTATTGGACAAGTCATTAATATTGTTTTAGCTATGTTGTTTGTTTAGCTTTCATGGAAAATCTATTATTAGTTCATGGAGAATCGATTGTTTGTGCCTGCTGGCGGAATTAGGCTATTTAACTACGTCCTAACCTTGTGTGATAGTCTGTAGTCGCCAATGAAGTGTATTCTCACATGCACTATGTCAGATTTCTCTTGGTAATGGACTACCGGGGTATAAAGAGGGTCAGATTGGTTAACTTGTGTAACGAGGTATTGCAGTTATAATCCAGACGTTATCATCATCTTCCTGGCCTTGTCCCATGTTGACGGCACGGTTGGCGCAGTGGCTGAGCGATTGACTGCTGCGTTTCGTGTCGCGGTTTCGATTCCCGCACGGAACCAATATTTGTATGGCCTACAGGTTGTTGTTCCGGGTCTGGCTGTTTGTGTATGTGAGTTTAAATGTTTGTAAACGCACCCTCGATACAGGAGAAATTCCTAGTGTGACAAAGTTTATAAAAAAAAAAAAAAAATTGTGTTGCTTCGGTCCAGGTAACACGTTTACTTCTTCCATTCTTCCCTGTCAACCGTCACGTTATCATTTACTCCCTTTTTCTTTCATATCATTCATCAGTCATCACACAATGAGCCATCTTTTCTTTGGTCTCGTTTTTGCTTTGGTTTAAAAGGAGGCGCTCGTGGCTAAATAATAATAGCCGCTCGGGTCGCTCTTCAGGTTAAGCCGCGCTTGCCTATGTCGGTTCGTGGATGGTCGATCATCCGTTCTGTACCGAGTTTCCTCCGATCCTCGGAAAGCACGTTAAGCCGTTGGTCCCGGCTATCATTTGTAGATCTTTGACAGTCGTTTCAGGTAGTCAGTGGCCCGAACGTCTGACAGCCAGTCTTACCACGGGGTATCGTATTCGTGCCCACGTAGGCCTATGTGAAATTAAATATTTTGATTTTGACATCAAGCAACTGTCGGATCTATGAGGTAGAAGTGTCAAACGGTCTGTTGCGCTTGGTGATCGACCTTTCCCAATAATTGGATAGTCGAGGTCATTTGACAGCCGTGTCTATATTTAGCTAAATCAAATTGGCTGAAAGCCTATTTCATCTTTGGATTTATCATCATATAGGATGGATTATTCTTCTTGCTTTCGTCTTCCGATTCAAAATTCAAGCGTAATATCAATTCAGATTGTTTTGTCCAGTCCAAAAGCATATTTCCTTTACAACGCGAACAAAATCGTATTCCACTAGCAAGAGCTAATTGGATTGATTTACGTCAGTACACGTGTAAGAATTATTTTTCGATGACTGATAACCTCTGTATAGTTTCTTAAATCTTTTTGTTTTTTTATCAAAACCCTAACATTACAACTGCCTCGTTGGTCGAGTGGTCGCAAGCGCGACTGTTGAGCTGAGTGGTCCTGGGTTCGATTCCCGGATCGGGTAAATTGTTATTGGATTTTTCTATCAGGAATTTCTCAGTAGCAGCCACGGGAGTCTGTATTTGTGCCCGGTGGATGGCAATAGGCATCAATGGCATGTCGTTGCATTCGTATTACCAAGTACTAACGTACTATACGTTCGTATTACCTAGTACTGAGTTGTGGAGGTCAGATAGGCAGTCGCTCCATGTAAAATACTGGTATTCAGCTGCATCCGGTTAGACTGGAAGCCGACCCCAACATAGTTAGGAAAAGGCTAGGCAGATGATGAGATGGCAATAGGCTCGCCCCCCATTACATGGGACTTAAAACATAACTGTCGAAATGTGGGTGTGTTATTGGGTTACACCTCTGCCTAACCCTTCGGGGATTACAGGCGTGATATTATGTCATTTTAACATTACAACTTAAGTTCAGCAACCCTGTCACACGAACCAAACTAGTTTCAAAATCCAGCCTTCGAAACGCTTAGATTTCTAATTCCGTCGCACAGTACTGTCTTAACCTAGTTACAAATTACGCCAGTCATTATAATAGAGAAAGTACTTACAGTTTTTTGAGATTAGCAGTGTGGATAGTGGCGAATGCCCAGTGGCTGTGGGTGGGCCATCTTCGTGCTTTCTCTGAATTAGCGTGTAGAGCGGTGCACGACAGTTGATTGATGAAAGCGTCGGCTACTGTATGTAGCAGCACCGAAGGGTCAATTTTTTGTAAGAAGCAAGCCGGAGTACATATCTTTAATGTGATTATATTATTTGTATATAGAATATTGACTGTGCCATTTTTCAAAGGAAATCCGGTAGGAATAGAGTTGTATGGAACCTTCGTCACTAGTATGTAGCCTGTAGGTAGATAAATCAGACAAGGCTGTCTTGGTAAGCAGATTTTTTGTGGCATTTGTTTTTCACAGCTTGTTAGTCTAGGAAATGGTTAAGGGTGGGCTTCTCGGCAACTTTGTTGTGGAGGTCAGACTGGAAGCTTACCCCAACATATTGGGAAAAGGCCAGGAGTTTGATGCGCCACTTCTGCTTCCCAGCTTAACCTTGAAGCTGGGTCTTTGTCTATTTTGAAAACAATATCGAACTTAGTTTTTTCCTAAATTCTTAGCACTATGGAGGACATTTTCTAAGGTTTCTAAGCTCTTTAATATCTGTATTAATACCGCTTCTACGTCCGTTAAACAATATAACGTCGTCAGAAATAATAATCTGGTTGACCAAGTGGATTTTACTAGAATTCTGTTTTCACAAAATGGCGTAATCTTTTCGTAAAGGTTACTGGTGGTTTGGTAGTCTTCTTTTGTGTAACCACTATGTTTGTGTAATAATAACCTGAGACTGGACAGTTATTATTACGCCGTACCCAATCGATTTACTTATTTTGGGGTCCTCAGGTAAAACGAGATTAACTCCCGAAAAAGGTTGACCAACACTCAAAAGATGAATAAGACTATTTACGGTTTCATTCACGAATATTTCAGTATCGGCTTTCCATTTTTGGTCACAACATTTTATGTATAATCCTTATCCTTACTAGTAACATTATAAATGCGAAAGTAAGTTTGTTTGTTTGTTACCTTTTCACGCCTAAACCACAGAACCGATCATCCTGAAATTTTGCATATTCGTTGCCAGGTGTACAGAAACGGATATAGGGTACCTTTCATCCTAAAAAAAGTACTGTTCCCGAGGAAAACAACAATAACGTTCTATGATAATAGATGGCGTCGCGTGTCTGTCGAATCATGATTGAATTATATTATAACAAGCAGAGTACAACCCGAATTGATAGTCAAATTCTAAATTAGTGCGAGCGAAGCCACGGGCAAAAGGCTAGTAATTTATAAAAAACCGCTGATAGAAAAAAACACTGACTATATTATTATACCGGTGACTATTAATATAGTCAGCGATTTTTTCTGTCACTGATTGGCAGTGATGAACAAATACTCCTTTTGACGATTTCGCCAGTGCATTCTATTGAGATACAGCCCTCAGCTTACCAATTGTCATATTGCAAAGACATATAAATACCCTTTTTTTTTTCCGGATGGGAAATCATCAAATGACCCCCCCCCCCCACTCTGGGCGGATCGGAAGGGAGTGTCAGACTTGTACTGACTAAAACCCATCCATGTTCCTTCTTTGCCCTTTGTGTTCCAGGGCCACGGTATCTCTTTCGAACAGTCCCGCAGCCCTGGAGTCCCGCAGCCCTGAACCCTTACGACAAACTAAACAAAGTGAAGAATATTGTATAATATCTTCTAGATATAAACCAACTGGTTGCTGACGTTTAAAATGTAACGTATTAAACTTGGTATTTATGTTCTGTAGCGGCACTCCAAAAAGCACTACAGCAACATAATACAAAAAGTAGTACAGCGCCATCTATGACACTAATGAAGAACTAACATCAAAATTCTGAATCGCGCTATTAAAGTTATCCGCGAATTAAGACTATACAGGGTGTAAACAGACCCTTCACGAAGCCGTCAACCAAGCATTCTGTACATCAAACTAAGTAAATTTACAAATTATTGCTGGAAAACGCCTTTTTTTGTGGGGTGAAAAATCAGTTTTTACGGTAGGACTCAATGGAACGCAGTCAAAGCATTGTGCTGATGGATGGATTGAATAGTACGCTGGTCCTGGAGGTGTTTAAAGTAAAAATCTTACACTAAAAACATGTATTTACAAAAAAACCTGTGAAAAAGTTGGAACTTTGACCCCAAATATCTCCGTAACTAGAAGGTTCCCAGGTATGGTCTAGAACAAAAAAATTATCGCAAAGACGGGGACAACAAGTGCCTTTCGGCTTCGTTAAGGGTCTATTTATACTTATACCCTTTATAGAAAAACCCACTAGACACTACACCCGTCTGGTCGGAGGATCTTTCCCTTTTCTTTGGGAGATGTGGAACTTTACACCCCGTTCTTTATACCCCTATAGGTATATGGCCTCAATGAGATTAGTGATCACAGGTTTCTCTTCGACATGTCTTCAGATAGTCTCTTTATAATTATTGTGTTAAATCTCTTTGTCTTATTGTATTGTTATTTGTTACAGCAGGACCAAAACCACAACAATGGACAGTGACAGCCTGGTGCTATGGAGGCGGCCCCTCACCACAATGGAATACTTCTTCAAAGAACTGATCATATTGATCTCCACAGGAGTTCAGAGGTAAATACAGTACTATAGTCACAGTCATGTTACCGTAAGTTTTCCACCATTGTGTAGACAAGCGGAGCGAAAAGGAGACGTGCGGGAATCGACAAATCACATTTGTTGAAATGTGTATTGTGCTCGTGGCTAAATAATAACAACCGCTCGGGTCGATCTTCAGGTTAAGCCGCTATTGCCTAGGTTGGTCCGTGGAGGGGTGACCACCCATTACATACCGAGTTTCCCCTGTGAAACCCGTTCCCCGTTCCTATGCTTATGATAGCATACACTTTTACTGAAAATGTTTAAATATGATCAAACAAAATATACCAAAACCTTAGATCGACGGTAAGAAGTCAAGGTAGTTCCTGATTCTTTATCGTACATTAATACATTTGACATTTTACAACAATCCAACGAAAGAAATTGCACGGATAATTGCTTTACCACTTCTTTCTGACAAAAAATTATTATAGTTAAAAAACAACTTTAAAACTTAACGCTTTAGAGTGACGTCATTCACACGTTCGACGTTATTTCTCATATTCTTCTCAGCAAACCCTTTCATTTGATACCCATAACAAGGAAATGCATAAAAAATAACTAGTCCGCCATGACACTGTTTTAAGCTTTCACGGTTTACAACTAAACTTATACTGTCAATTACGGGATATCTTCCGTGATTGTTCATTATAACGATTGACACGACGATTTGTTCGTTATTGTTGTTTGTTGTTGTTTAATGAACAATCACGGAAGATATCCCGTAAGTGACAGTATAAGTTTAGTCCACCATGTTTGGGAGTCCGCTATATGAGATTTAGAATTATTTAACTTGGCTAACCATGCATTGTCATCCAAACTAAACAGGTATACAAAATTTCAGCTCAATCGGAAATCGGGAACTGGGTCAAATTTAACTTCTAAGATTTTTTTACATAGTTACGGTGTGACGCTTATAAAACCGCGTGTAAAAAATTACTCGGGTAACAGGTTGAAACCATCCAAACTTCACTCAGAAAGAAACTGTCCAACGGTCACATAGACAAATAGATCTTCTCGTTTTGTTAAGTGCAACTGAAATTTAACCTTAGGGCGGTAAAGTGCGGTGTAAATTACGAGGTATATAAACTCAAAGTTAGTTTTAGTATAATTTGATTGTGTTTTGTTTCAGGTTATTAGCATACAAATTGTTGGCGCTGACGATATTTATAGCAACATTAGGCACAGTTATATCTTACTACGTTAATGGCCCACAACAGCCTTATGTACAGGTAAATCTTGATTTTTATTCTCACACCTTACCACCACTACACATGAGATACTTGATTATAGGGTCATTGATGGACCTTTTTACGAACACTAAGTGCCACACAAAAATATAATGCCAAAACAATCTACGGTTGGATTGTTGACATTCGGCTCAACACCTAATGTCGAAAATCCAACGAGTAATAGATCTGTCACTTTCTCTCAGCGATTGAATTGAAAAATCGCAAAGTTTTTTCGTTAATAAATGAAAGAAAGAAGAAAGAAAATACATTTATTTGGCACATGCCACAAGTAAATGGAAAACCCATGTGTTTAGAGGCGGCTCCCTGAACACAAGGATTTTCCTTTTAGGTAGGTAGTAGGATAAGTTCGCAGACATTATCTGGATTCGGGCCATTTTTAACCGGTCACTGTGACGATGCTTCTTGGAGGCCACTAAAGAGGTACGAGTGGACGACTTCTAGCAGGAACGATAAAAGGCCTATGCCGAATATCTGTAAAGGGTGTCAAAAGACTCTTAATGATCCCGAAAGGCATTTGTTCTCCCCGTCATTGCTTTTTTTGTTCTACACCATACCAGAGAACCTTCTAGTTACGGAGATATTGGAGGTCAAGTCCCAATTTTTCACAGGATTTTTTTTTTTAAAGTCTTTAATTTAATTTCTTTACTCAAAATACTTCCATGACCATGTACTATTCAATGCAACCATGAGCACAATGTTTTGAGTGCGTTTCACGGAGTCCTACCATAAACCGTGATTATTCATCCCCCAAAAAAAGTCATTTCCCAGCAAAATTTTCTGTGTAGAGTTACTTAGTTTGAAGTACAGAACGCTTGGTAGACGGCTTCGTGAAGGGTCCGTTTACACCTTGTATAAAATCTTTCCCTTACTTGTGTCTCCAGGTAGTAATAGCCAGCTTAGCATGGTGGGGTTGGTGGGTGGTGCTGGGCGTATGCAGTTCCGTAGGCCTGGGCACAGGACTGCACACGTTCCTGCTGTACCTGGGCCCGCATATCGCGCGCGTCACTTTAGCCGCGTACGAGTGCGGCGCGCTCAACTTCCCCGAGCCGCCTTATCCGAATGAGTGAGTATTTTTGAGCTTAATTAAGTTTGTGGGAAGTAACGTAACATCACGCCTGAAATTCCCGATGAGTTAGGCAGAGGTGTACCTGATAGTACACCCACATTTCGCTAGTTATGTTTAAGTCCCGTGAAATACGGGTCGAGCCTATTGCCATCAACCGGGCAGAGAGTTTGCCACACAGAATGGTGGGAAGTAATGTTGGGAAAAGTTGACTAGGACGTTACTTTATTATTAGTTTCATAATAACCCTTACCAAAGTTGAGTATGATGTCCATGAAAAATTGATATAACTGATATAACTTAAGTGTGATCAAATATAGGGCAGTTGGCAAGTTAATTGTCGTGTGCTATGTTGAGAATGACGCCTATAAACAGCTGTCCAAAGTTGAGGTTTTATAAATATTGAGTATTATATAAAATATAGAACCAGAACTCAAATTACTGACGTGGCTCATAAAGCTGCCAAACTAAAATAGGACTGGGCAGACAGGCCATGTCTGCCGGATGCCGGCAAAGCTGTGGGCCCGCATATCACAAAACTGGAGCCCTGAGACAGCTAGACGGGGTCGCGGTAGACCGAGGAGAAGATGGCGGGACGCCTTGGATCGCTTTCTCGTTATTTTGGCGAGATGAGACACAACATCGAGGGAAGTAGAAGGAATGGGGGAGGCCTTTGCCCAGGAGGGGGACAGAGAAGGCTAACAAAAAAAAAATTACCAACATTGGCCAAAATTTAACATTAAAACATTTAATACACAACATAGACCAAAGTTCAGGTTTAAGTCCTTATTCCATTGAACCAAAGTAGAACATAATACGTTTTCTCTTTCCAGCATAATATGTCCAGCTCAAATTGACCCAAACTACGTGGTGACGATATGGAACATAATGTCGAAGGTGCGCATAGAGTCCATGATGTGGGGCATAGGAACCGCCCTGGGGGAGCTGCCGCCATACTTCATGGCACGCGCCGCCAGGCTCTCTGGCGGGGGAGTGGCGGAACTGGCGGCTAGTGATGACTCCAGGACTGGCAGGTGAGATACCTTAGTTGTTAGTAGACCATGATGTGAGGCATAGGAACCGCGCTAGGAGACCCGCTGCCATAATTCACGCCGCCAGTCTGACAACCAGTCTTACCAAGGGGTATCGCATTACCCTGTACTAACTGGGTTACCGCGGTCAGATAGGCAGTCGCTCCATATAAGATACTGGTATTCAGCTGCATCCGGTTAGACTGGAAGCCGACCCTAACATAGTTGGGAAATGGCTTGGCAGATGATGATGATCATATGAAAGGATAAATCTTTAGTAAGGTGGTCATGGGTCTTTGAACTTATCGATAAACTGTTCTAGAACTTGTATAATAACAGCTTATTATTTTTTACTATGAATTAATTTTACGCGTCAACTTTTTTTGCCGTTAAATGTGATCATTTCAAATGTCAAAATTAATCATTTAGTTTTTGTTGTTTGAAGCTATGATGTATGATGTGCTATTTATAAAAGAAAAAAATAAAGAGAAAAAGAATTCATAAAAACTAGCTCGTACGAGTTAGTTACCAAACATTTGAATTCTTCATAATCAATACTTGCAGCCGTTTTAAAGATATTTTAGTAATAATTTACTTATAAGCACTAATTATACCATTGTCTGAGAAATAATTATGACTACAACTAAATATACACTATTTTGTAAACATACTTATTAAATAAATTATTCTTTAACTCTACTTATGTTACAATATCGACCAACAAAACCATCATCTGCCTAGCCTTTTCCCAACTATGTTGGGGTCGGCTTCCAGTCTAACCGGTTGCAGCTGAATACCAGTATTTTACAAGAAGCGACTGCCTATCTGACATCCACAACCCACTTAGTACTGGGTAATACAATACCCCTTGGTAACACTGACTACCTAACGACTGTCAATGATCTACAAATGACAGCCGGAACCAACGGCTTAACGTGCTTTCAGAGGCACGGAGGAAACTCAGCATGTAATAGGTGGTAACCCATCCACAGACCAACCTAGGCAAGCACGGCTTAACCTAAAGATCGAGCCGAGCGGCTGTTATTATTTAGCCACGAGTCAACAAAACATAATACATAATTAATCTATCTCCGTAATTGTATCTAATTTCCAGGGCAAAACAAATGGTACAAAAGCTGGTGCAGAAGGTGGGCTTCGCGGGCATCCTGGCGTGCGCGTCCGTGCCCAACCCGCTGTTCGACCTGGCCGGCCTCACGTGCGGACACTTCCTCGTGCCCTTCTGGACCTTCTTCGGGGCCACCGTCATCGGCAAGGCTGTCATCAAGATGCACATACAGAAGATGTTTGTTATTATCGCGTTTAATGAAACTTTGGTTGGGTAAGTCCTACTACAAGCATTAATTATTTTAATTACAAATTTTAATTTTGCAGTGTATGTATGTAATCTTACTAACCGACCTTTATTTTATTCCAGCCAAGTCCTTTCCTGGGTAGAAAGGATACCGTACATCGGGCCAAAACTAGAAGCTCCTTTATTAGAATTCCTCCGGAACCAAAAGGCGCGTCTGCACAAAAACGACTCAGCCCCCGTGGAGAACCAAGGCTCGGTGCTCTCCAGTTTGTTGGAGAAGTTCGTGCTGGCAATGGTAGTGTACTTCGTGGTGTCGATAGTGAATGCGCTTGCGCAGAACTACAGCAAGCGACTTGGCAAGAAGAAGGGGAAGAAGCGGGAATAGGGTCTGCGATCGCCGGGCGACGCGCTATTTGCTATCGGTATGTTTAGTTTTTGTTATTTTATATAATAATAATAATACTAGCCCATTACTGTCCCACTGCTGGGTAAACGCATCTTCTCATACAGTGGTAGCACGAGTTGGCGATTTCAGACTTAGTAATTCGTTCAGATTTCTTTCACCAATGTCAGTGATGTCCAAGATAAACTTAGAAAGTACATGTGAACTGAAAGAACCCCATAGGTTTTACAATTTGCCTTAGAACCTTAGTATCAGCTCGGCCTGACGTAGTTCGTTGCTGAGCGCAGGCTTCTCCCAGGCTGCGTCAAAACTCCCTGTCCTCCGCATTTTGCTTTCAGTCTGTCTTAGTCACTTTTATGATTGTCAGTAAATCTACCCATTTATAGTGGTAGATTTACTGACAATCATAAAAGTGGCTATAAGTCTATTTCTATATACTTTGATGGCATGGTTGGCTTGGCACAGTGGTTGAGTTGTTGGATGCTGCGCTGCGTGTGTCTGGTTCGAACCTAGCATGAAACAAATATTTGTGTAGCCTACAGATAGTTGTTCCGGGTCTGGCTGTTTGTGTATGTGAGTTTAAATGTTTGTAAACTCACCCACGATACAGGAGAAATTTCTAGTGAGGGGCAAATTATATTTTTAAAGTCTTGCACTATTTTAAAAATTGTCCCAAATTATCTATTTAGTCAGATTGATAACTGTTGTCTATTCATTGATGGTTTTACAGAAGCCCATATTCATATAGCTTCATAAACGATTATTTCCACTCCAATGTTCCAGCGCGGCGTCGGCCAGCTGCGGCCGCAGCGCGCGGCGTGCGCCGGCGCAGGTAGTGGCGCGCGGCCGCACCACGGCGCCGGTGCCGTCATGTTCTACTGAAACGGGACGAATAGACACGCAGCTGTGAATCAAGATAAAACTATGAAAAGGATTGTGACGTTGAATTCATCTAGTATGTTGACAACGAGGTCTCTAAAAAAAATAAAAAATAAAACATCATCTGCCTAGCCTTTTCCCAACCATGTTAGGGTCGGCTTCCAGTTTAACCGGATGCAGCTGAATACCAGTATGTTACATGGAGCGACTGCCTATCTGACCTCCACATCCAGTTAGTACCGGGTAATACGATATCGCTTGGTAAGACTGGTTGCCAGAGTTCTGCTAAATAAATAAGTATAATTAATTATAGAGTACTGGTTGGTAACATATCGTATGAATTCAAAGTTAACTTTCCTTTTAAAATTTTATCTCGATTCACCTCTGCGTCTCTGTTCATCCCTTTCTATCCGATAATGTTATATTGTATTGTACATACTAGAAAAATTAAAAGGGTTCCGTTTTCCCCATATGACTAAGGAACCCTAAAAATATGCTTGAGTATCCCATGAAATGACTGGGCATTTTGTGGGATATCCGATAGTAACACGTTCTTCCTAAAAAAAAAACGATAGATATTCGCCATAGACAATATTCTAAAAAGGATTTATGCCTTACCAAAGAGTGACGTCACCATTTGTAGAGGACGGTGGATACATGATTAGGCAATAATTTAGTTGTACATACTAGGCTATGTATATAAGGGGCGTTACTATCGAATGTTTTTCTCAAAGTTCACAGTATAAACATTGTTATATTTATTAGCAGAGGTGTTGCTTAATATGGGCAGTTTTTAGTGTTATTAAAGAATAATATTGAATGGCCTGACCATTTAATAGTAATATAAGGTGTACTGGAAACCTTTTGAATGGTGAAATACTCGTATAGTTGTCCAATGATAACCATTTTCGGCTCAACGAATTCTGGAATGATCACTTTTGAATTAAAAAATAGATTTCACGATGATCAGGTCTTAGCATCTGAATATTGACCTAGACAAATTCAACATCATTATTGCCTCTGACTGTTTCTTTGGACGCAAGTGCGACTGCTGAGCATGAGCTCCTGGGTTCGATTACCAGGTCAGGCAAAGTGTTATTGGGTTTTTCCATCAGAAATTTCTCAGTAGCAGGTACAGAGTCTAGATTGTGTCCCGCTGATGGCAATAGGCTCGCTCTCTCATGGGACTTAAACATAAACGGCGAAATGTGGGGTGTACTATTAGAGAAAAACCTGTACCTAACCCTACGGGGATTACAGGCCGATGTAAATGTTATGCAGTTTTCCGTTCCAAAGGTTTCCAAAATAACTTATCAATACATAAGCATTATCATCTACTTACATTCATAAGAAAAACAGCTATCGCCCGACCAATAGCTCTTGCCTTTACAACAATAATGTAAATAATTATGTAGCGTTAATATATACACTTAAAACATAACTGGCGGCGTGTGGGTGTACTATTAGGTACAGCTTCCCTTCGGGGATTACGTGGCGTGATGTAATATATGAACAACTATCTACTATATGACACCAATGCACTACTGTGCTTGTAACTGTTACCTATGAATACTCAAACCAAACTTATCAGTTGTTTAGTAAGACTTTGTGAACGGTCTCGTTTTAACCTTGCAATTACGCGTGTAAGTCATATCGGTAAACTCATCCATCAATGCATCTTCAAAGTCAAACACTAAAAAATATCAATATATTAATATTTCTGTCTCACCAAAATACCATACAGTGAAAAAGAAAGAAATAACACAGCCGGGATGATAAAATTCGTTTGAGTATTCGTAGGATAGAATAATGAGTGACTAGGTTTAGCTGAGGTGCTCAATCCGGCCCTTAACAATTGTTGGGCTCACTAGATAACTGGAAAAAAAATGAGTAAGCAAATTAATAGTCTTTTTTTCAGTTTATGTAGACCTTCCATACAGATAACTGCATTGTGTGACATTATGAAATGTCTAATTAATTTATCATACATTTAAAACCTATTTGTAAAAGATTTGCGTAAAAAACTTATGATGGGCGTTTTATTTATCCGTGTATCAGTAGTAGTCGTACATAAAGTGTTGGTTAATTTACGTTCAAATATAAAAGGTCATCATTATCATAAAAAAATACCAAAATATGTGTTATTTATTATTTTATGTGATTATATCGATTCCAAAAAAAATAACGTTGGTGCTGTTCCTAATTTAATTTGATGTCTCCCGTTATTTTGAATAAGGTTTTTACTTAGTCCGTGGTAGATTAGACGTATTAACATTTGTTATTTATTTGTTCACATACAATATTAGTTATTGCTTTGTATTTACGCTATGGCGGGGTTAGCTAGATATTCTTTAGTATTTTGACAAATATATGGAAGTTTTGTTATGAACCGCTTGCACCAGTGCCGAAATATCGGGAACTCAATATGAACAATAAACATGGTAAATATCTAGTTTCAAGTGTTCATTATAATGTTGTTGACTATATCAGTTTAACAACTTTTTTAATATGTTTGTCGTTTTTTCTCTGAAAAAGTGGATAACTAACTTCATAATATAATTGGAGGATTTGTAATTGGCTTCCTGGGCAATTTTCAACTCTTTTAATTTTATAACAAAACCTCTTTTTATATTTTCATAATATCTAGTTAACTTAGCTCCAATTATTAATCTTAAGAATTTACGATTGAAAGACATTTTTGTATCTCGTGTTTATAAATGATGATTAATGATAAGTAGTTAAATAATGTCCAGTATTAACATTAAGGATTTTTTAATATTAATAGGAATGAATTCATCGAGTAAGTTGTCAGAGGTCGCATTCCTTCGATATAGACAGTTTTAAAATTACAGTTTGATATAAATGTTTTGAATTTTAAATGATATAATGGGTGTATAAGTACCCTTCACGGAGACGGAAAGCTTGTTCTCTCCGTCATTGCGATATTTATTTTGTTCTAGACCACCTGGGAACCTCCTAGTTACAGAGATATTGGGGGTCCAACATCCAAATGTTAAACAAGTTTTTTTATTTTTTAATACAAGTTTTTAATGTTATAACTTCAAATTCCTCCACGAACCCCTATTCAATGCTTCTATCAGCACAATATTTTGAGTGCGTCACATTGAGTTAGACCTTACAACGTGATTTTTAACCCCCCAAAAAAATGTCGTTTCTCGGCAATAATTTTTCCGTAGAGTAACTTAGTTTGATGTACAGAACGCTTGGTTGACGGCTTCGTGAAGGGTCCGTTTTACACCTTGTAGTTGATATTGGGTTTGTGAAATGCTAATTATGATATTTAACTCCTTATTTCATTTTCTAGAAAATCTCATTTAAAACTCTTGACTTTTTTCTGAATCTTCAATTTCCTAATTCTTAAGTATTGTGTTTATCATTCACTCGATTTTTTATAGAAATGGGTAGCAGATATACCTATTACTAATACTCAATTTAATCTTCTTTAGAAGCATCCAAAACATTCTGTGTTTAAAGACAATGTATGAGGGAAAACTTTCTCAAAATATTAACACAAAAATAATTTGCATTTCATTAAAACTTAGATAATAACATTGTGGGTAATTTTATGAATTAAAAATAGCAGTGTGCAAATCTATCTAATGTCTATTCTATATCTGTAGTTTTTGTGGATTAGGTAAATGTAGGTCTCAAATTCTGCTAACTTTTTATTAGAACAAAATTTTAAAAGTTTATTTTTAATTAATTTTACTGTATTAGTTCACGGTGTGGTTCTAGTACAAAGATAAAGTAGATTTTCAAGATTTATGCAATTTTTGTAGACACATTACTAAAATAAAAATTAGCGTACTTTAATTCTATTATTGCCTGCCGAGATGCTATACTCATAGTCGAATTCCGGGCCGCCGGCCGACGCAATTTAGATTGCAATCGACTCGTTAAATAGAATATTGCCTGTACATAATGGTTCGCTAGTGGTGGCCAATAACCAATGCATATTCACGCACAAGTGTCCTAAACTCTATCAGGATTGATGGATCACAATGTTTTTAAAATAGGCAAAATACACGTGCTTTTTACATTAAAATATTTAACCAACTATGGTGCCAAATACAGAGTATTTATGTAATTTAAGTCAATATTATCATCAAGCTTATATTCGTTTCTTTGGTAGCCGAAATCGACGTCTTTCTTAGTGATTAGGTTTTTAGCAGAATTTGAACCTAAAACTAAACTGTAGTGACATTCATTTAAAATTGATCTTATTTTAATAGTTTATTTTTAAATCTACATTCTTTTAAAGTATGCTTTATGCTACATTCCACATTATTCTAGTTCTTTTTTTTTTAATTTTGTGAACTTTCTCGTTTTCTAAAATCTTTCGGAAAATTGGCTGTAAACAGGGTAGGCTTGAAAGAGCCGGTTTTAAAAATGTCAAGTTAAAACAAAAGTATTTATTCAAACTTGTCTTGGAAAACGAAATTCAGTATAAAATCTTCTTAGTGATACCGAATCACTGCCATAGTTACACAAAAAATATTGCAAAATCATATGTAGGTATTTTTTTTTTTGTAAGCAGTGATTAAAACAGGATTGTTTGTATAAGTTAATGTAATAATAATGTTTATTTTTTGTCCTGAACTTGTATATAAGAGAATGTATTCGTATTTATCGTAGTTTGTACAGTCATGTGGAGTGGTACATTAGTACAAAATATTGCTTATTTTTTTTTGTAAGTTTGAGGTTTCATACTCACAAAGCAATAAATGAATGTTCACGAAATGCTGAGTTTTATTTTCATACATTTTACTTCAGTTGCACCCAGACTGGAAGCCGACCCCTGCATAGTTGGAAAAACCTGGCAGTTGAGATGGATGAGTTGTGATGGTGACTACTTTAGTTGCAAGCATAACATCATCACGCCAGTAATTCCCGAATGGTTAGGCAGACGTTTTCCTAACACACACATTACGCCAGTTATGTTTAAGTGCCATGTAAGATTGAAGTCGAGAGTAGGTCCATTTTATATTAAAACAAATACGGGGAGAGCCTATTGCCATCAACCGGGCACAAATTCAGACTCCGTGGCTGCTACTGAAAAAATCCAACAGCACTGTGCCCGACCCGGGAATCGAATACGAATTTGTTGTAAAATGTAACAAATTCTCCAATAGCCTGTCTTCCTACCTCTTGACCACGACGTTCTTTAGGGACAGGCATCTTACGTCAGCGATTGTGGGGAAAACAAATGAATAAGGCTCCCACAGGAACGGGCGTCGCTCAACTCCTGGATGTTATGTTATGGTGCCGTGCTTGTTACTTATGCAAGAAAAAGTGCAATTCCGTGCTGCTAGATGTGGCGCAACCCTAACTCAGCCTAACGAGCACAGTATTGTGCTCTCCACTCTTCGTCTCGAGAAAGTTGAGCATGATTTCGCAGTAGAAGAGCAAACGAAGCGAGGGGTGGCGTAACTAGTCCTAGTAGGGTCCTGTTTAAATTTTTTTTAGGGTGCCCAAAAAGAACCTGAATGTGGCGAAGCCCAAAAAGAGGGGGAAAATCATTAGTATTATACAAATGATTCTTGCAAAACTAAGAAAATAGCATCCTGACTTGCATCGCTTTGGCTGTTATTCATTTTACTAAGAGAATGTGTGAGCGTGCAAAGTGAGACAAAAAAATGTGTAACTGCAATCATGATTAGTATAGGTTGATAAAAAAAGTATTTTGCAAAAAATAAAAACGACTTCAAAACCACAAAAAAGTGAAAAATAATTTTAGCTTTGGAAGTCAGTGACTTTTGTTTGTTTAATTCAGTTTTTTTTTGCCACCGACTTCTTCAGGAGGTCCCTGGGTAGTAGGTCCCTTTGAAACAAAAAAAATATTTTCCAAATCGGTTTTGGCGTCTTCGAGTAATCGGTGAATACACATAAAAAAAAAAGATTCCAACGAATTGAGAAGCTTTTTTGAAGTCGGTTATTGAAGAAAATTACAGCAGCCGTAAAGGGTTTAAGGGAGAAGAGAGTTTTCATCAAAGAGCGAGCGAAGCGAGCTCGAAAAATTAGAGCTTTCTGGACCGTGGTAAGTTATTTATTAATTTTATCTTTTATCAAGAAGAATATTTGAGGTTGTGAGAAGATTTTGTGATTTTTGATAGGGATGATACGGCGATAGCTATGCCTCTGGAAGTGAGTAACACAAGATGAGCAAATGGAGTAACTAGCACGCTGTTCCACGATGAGGAAATTACAATCATGCTTCAAATTCGAGCACCGTCGTAAAGTTAAAATCTGGAACCAGATTAAAAAAAAATTGCTGTCAATTTAATTGTCAACTGAATTTGAGGTTAGCTTGTTTCTTAAATACATTTTTTTTTATTTTCAATTTAGCAGTAATACTATATAAATATTGTCGCAATGTTGCGGCGGTTAGCTTGTAATATAGTTCAATCTCGTGGTATCAAGCACACAGTGAATGTAAAATGGATACGGCCAGAATACGTGCCTTCTTACAAACCAGAGAAGTCTGGAGACTTGGAAGGCCTGCCGCCCATTCCTGAGACCGCTATTGGCAAGGTGTATGCTGAAACTGAGGAAATTAAAGAGTATGTTAATAGAAAAACTGAAGTTATATGATAAGACATGCATGCTTACACTTGGTATATGAGCAGATAATAATAACAAAGACATTCATTTTTATAAAAAAAAAACACAATAAACTGGATAATATCTGTAGGAAATTATCATTTTTATAATCAAAATGTCTATTAAGTGTATAGGGTAGTAATGGCAATGTTATTTCTTTTCTGATTTTCGTCAATATTTTACTTCGCCTTTCAGTGCCTCAGAAGCAGTGAAGAAGATATTCTCAGTGGGCTATCTGGGTCGCAAGGAGTACAATCGTTTAGTTAAACAGGAGTTGATTGATCGAGTGCGGAGACATCAGTACGACTATGGCACTGCTGAAAATAAAAGTAGGATATTTGAAAACAATACTTTTTACCTGTTTTTTATTACGTAAATCTCCTAACAAAATATACTTACATTAGTGAAGCTAGAATCATCATTTTCACAATAAATTCTAACTAAAAGTTATGGATCAATCAAAATCTTGAAATTAACTATTTTGGTTTTCAGTTGCGTTCCTAACAGGACAGATACGGTGTCTACAAGACACCATGGAAAAGTTTCCTAGAAATAAGAAAATGAAGGTAAAATAACATTATTCAGTTTTTTAAAAGAATTATCTTTGCCCTGTATTTATTTTTTTTATTTGGTGGTTTTTTTTATTTGCTCAGCAGCACCAATATCGGATGTCATATTGACGGGGTGTGCATTAACAATATTAGTTATGCTGACGATATGGTGTTGCTGAGCCCATTGGTCGGTGCTCTGAGGAGACTGATCGCTATATGTGAAAACTATGCGGTGAATCATGGGCTCAGATATAATTTCACAAAGAGCAAATTAATGGTTTTTAAAGCGGGCAGTTTGACATATTCGTCTATTCCAACTGTCACACTTTGTAGAGAACCACTGCGAAGGGTGGACAAGTTTAAATATCTGGGCCACTGGTTCACTGAAGATGTCAAGGATTATTGTGACATTGAAAGGGAACGTAGGTCGTTGTAACATGGCTGGCCCGCAGGTTTGCATGTTGTACAAGGCCAGTTAAAGTAACGCTTTTCAAAGCTTACTGTCAGTCCTTCTACATGTGCAGCCTGTGGGTCAACTTCACTCAGTGGACATTACAGCGATCTACGCGTTGAATATAATAATGCACTGAGAGTACTGCTACAGCTGCCGTGGCGTTGTAGTGCGTCGGGGATGTTTGCAGATAATAATATTGATGGTTTTGCCACCATTATTAGAAATAGATGTGCATCCCTGATGACTCGTGTTCGCGGCGGCACCAACAGTATTCTCAGTGTATTTGCTGATTGATGGGATTCCCCGATGCTGCGGAGGTGGATGCAGCTCCACGCTGAATTATAATTGTATGTGTCTGTAACCTACTAACACTAAAAAGTAAGAAAAATTTTTACTAACCCTATGGACTCCGGTCTGAAATAAAAAAATTCTATTCTATTCTAAAAAAGTAAAACTCCATATTATATAATTGTATTTTACAACGGACTGGTGTTCTCAACTCCCATGTCCGAAGCGCGTATTTTGAGGATGGGAAAATTATTAGATCCACCTCGACACCCCGAGAAAGGCCAGCAGCTCCTTGGTGTTACTGACAATCTTGCGAAGAGTCCCTGGGTTACTCAAGTACTTTGTAAATATCTAAAATATATCTCATAATTAAAATATATCTAAAATTTGCACTAACACTAGGCGTGAGAAAAAATATAAATCCGAAGCAAGAGTTATAAGACATGGCGTTCCTCAGGGTGGAGTTCTTAGCTCACTCTTATTCTTACTATACATAAATGACCTACCTCAGCACATTAAACACCCTATGGTCTTATTTGCTGACGACAGTACCGCACTAATTAAATGTACAGATATAAATAAATACGAACAGGACATAAATAATACACTTAAGGACATTGTGAATTGGCTTGACGAAAATAATTTAGTAATTAACTTGCAAAAAACGAACGTAATGCACTTTTATCAACGCACACCAATACCGAATATAGTGATAGAATATAATAACTGTAGTATAGACCAAGTAAAAGTTGCGAAATTTCTAGGTATACTGATAGATAGCCAGTTGACTTGGAAACCTCAAGCAGAAGAAGTCTGTAAAAAACTGAGCGTGTCCGCGTATGTCCTACATAATCTAGCGAAAAGGGTCAACTTCACCACAACAGTAGTTGCATACCATGGTTTAGTCGCGTCCATTTTAAGATATGGAATCATATTTTGGGGAAACTGTACTCTACGAGAACAGGTGTTCAAAGCCCAGAAACGTTGCATAAGGGCAATACTTAACCTGAAAGTGACAGATAGCTGCGCTCCTGTGTTTAAGTCCCTAAAACTTTTAACTTTCCCGGGGATGTATATTTTAGAAATAGCACTCTTTGTTAAATGTAACATGAACCTGTTCACTTCAGTGTCAGAAACTAGGAACAGACCTATAAGAAGTCAGTATAAACACCTAATACATGTTGAGAGATGTAATACTGCTTTGCTCAAAAAAAGTGTTATTAGTATGGGCCCAATAATTTTTAATAAAGTACCCAATGTCATTAAAAATGACACGATTCAAAATTTTAAAAAGAGATTGACATCACTTTTGGTTGCAAAATGTTATTATTCAGTAAATGACTATCTAAATGACACTGACTTATGTATTAAATAATCTAATGTATTAAATAACTTAATGTATTAAATAGTTTATTGTAATTTAATATTGGCATACATAATTTAATTTGACATTGTCTCAAGCTAGCCGATTTTTTATTCCAATTGTATTAAGTAGTTTTATTTTTTTTATTTTTTATATCTTGAATGTACTTTACTGACTATTATTTTTAACTGTAAAGCATTATTTAATCTTATTTTCAATTTAGTTAACAATTTCAATGTTTGCATGCCTAATTTATGGTAGATTGTACAAGGCTCACCCATTTTTTTGTTAGATCCTATCTTATGTACCTGCAATCTAAGCAAATAAATTTTACTTTACTTTACTTTACTTTACTTTGCCCTATATGAGGTAATCTCTGGGCAGTGTAGAAGCATGTGGGATGCTGCCTCGTCCATGCAGGCTTGGCGCAGTAGGCTGTCTGTGATTCCTATGACAAAGCGGTGTTTATTAAAAGAGCCGTGTCCAGTGATGATGGCTGTAACAGTGCGCAGCCATCAGCCGAATCGCCTGTTCAGTGAAGCAACCGTTGATAGTAGGAAGTGCTTTCTTGGCCTGCCTGCACTCACCATGGTGTTGTTCACTGGTGTGTTTCCTTACCAGTGTGCATAGGTAATCAAAAGGGAGTGGTACGATGGGTTTAGTGTCCCACTGCTGCTATGCTCGATCCCCTTCTAGCGAGTTTGTCGAAAATCCATACTAATATTGTGAAAGTAACTCTGTTTGTTTGTTACCTTTTCATGACTAAACGTCTGATCGTATTGTTATGAAATTTGACAAGCAGGTAGTGGGTTATATACTGGGGAAGGATATAGGTAATAAATAAAAAATGCCTTTTATTTCTAATATCAGGTAATTTACACACTTTTAACACTAAGTACATAATAATAAATAAATGTTAGTGGTGAGAGCAGTGGTGGCCCAGTGGTGGAGACCCCGAATTGCGAGCAGTAAGTCGTGGGTTCGAACCCAGCCAGGCGCATTACTTTGTGTAAGTTATTTCATCACCACTGCTCTCAAAACGGTGAAGGAAAACATCGTGAGGAAACCGGCATGTCCTAGAACAAAAAATTCGAAGACATGTGACATCTACCAACCCGCACTGGGCCCGCGTGGTGGATTATAATAGCCCATTCCCTCTCATAGAGAGGAGGCCTGCGTCCCAGCAGTGGGAACATTAATAGGCTGATTATGCTTATGCTATGCTAGTGGTGTTAGTTTTTATTAAAGGTTGGAGATTTAGCCCCTTTACGGGTAAAGGCTTCCTCCACTTTTTCCACTTCTCACGGTCCTAGCTAGCTAGTAAAGAATAAACATTTTTTTTTTCTTTTTTTCCTTTTTATCTCTTACTAATCATAAATGACGATTTACATTATTTTCATATTTTCTTTCAGCAACAGGTGCAAGAACGTATTGACAGGAGAAAGAAGCTATTGAAGTTCTTGAGACAATATGACTACAAGAAGTTCGAATGGCTTTTAGAGAAACTCAATATTGAATACAAAGGCCATCCAGAGTAAGTGAATTGTATTTAATTGAAAATTACAGAATAATAAAGTTTATTAATATTGTTCACATAAAAATGGTCAACTATGGTCAAAGTCATGACAGACTCCTAACGGCTAGAATATAGGTTACTCATACTGTTTGCTTTTATTTTCCATTATAATTGTACACCTTCACGGCAAAACATAGCGCCCATGTAATGAACCTAAGAGCTTTATGTAAATACCTGTTTCACCAAATAAATATTCTGATTCTGATTCATAAGATGCAGGCTAATATAGAAGTGTGGAAGAAGGTAATTATGCTGCATGAACCCAAATTTGGGTAGGTGTGGGAGAATGTTGATGAGGCACACTCATAGTCAAAAAAGTAAGGTCCACAATATACAAGGTGAATTCTTCAATTAGGCGTGGATAGCCAAATTCGAAACTATGAAGAATAGCGAAAAATACTCAAATGAGTCCGATTTTAATGAAAACTAAAAATTGCATCATTGGATTTTTGAAAAAAACAATGTTCCTAGCCAGGAATCGAAACACATTGATTTTGTAGAATAAAGACTCTGTATTAATGCGCCATTCGATAGCGTCGCTATTCTTAATTATAGTAGGAAAATTAATTAATTATCACTTATTAAAACTTTAGCTTTTTATTAAAATTCTAACCTTATCCTCCAAGTCATAAAAATTGGGGATTTTGATGTTTTCGGGTGATTATTTAGTTATTTTCTCTGCTTCAAGGCAACGAAGGTGAAATTGGGAATCTCCACAAGCGTACCATACAAATATGATTTGAAAAATGTTTACGATGATGACATCGTGTTTGATTACTAAGCTTAGTGATGTGACCGTCGGACTGCCAAGTCATAGGTCTCAAGTTCGTACCCAAGACACGCACTTCTGATTTTTCTGTTTCATGTGCGTATTGTATAATTATCACTTGCTTCGTTGAAGGAAAACATCGTGAGGAAACCAGCATACCTGAGAGATATTTTTCGACGGGTAAAGCCAAGTCAGAGGCGGCATTAAAACTCTGACACCAGGTTAGGCACTAACCACACGATAAAGAAAGCAAGATCATGTTTGATTTCATTCTAATAAAACGAAATAATAATTTTAAGTTCCCCTAAATTCCCGGTCTCTATATCATTTCATTGTTGTAGCTAACCAACAATATTTGTATACTTACAGATCTTTCCACAAGCTATCCCGCGTGGAATCACTCCGCAAGCTCACAGAGCTGCACTGTGAAGATATTCGCAACAAGAAACTGTCCGACTACAGAAACTTGCTTGAAAGTCAACAAGGGCCATACTTACTACAGAAACTAGACGCTTTGACGTTAATACGGAGCGAACAAATTGAACTACAACTGCCCATCACGATTACTGAACAAGATATTAAGAAAGTGCAACATCAGTATGACGACTGGAAGATTAAAGATGATATCAAACAGCAAGCCAAGAAGAAGAAGACGAATATTGTGTTGGAATTGAATTGATTTTTGTAAACTATTTTATTATAGTTAGTGTAAAGATAATTTTTGTCCTTTTTTTTTATTAAATACTTACTAAGCTCACACCTTTTTGGGGTTTCCGTAGCCGAGCGATAAACAACGGGACCCTATTACTATGCCCCCGCTGTCCGTCCGTCCGCCTACCTGTCAGCGGGCTGTATCTCATGATCCGTAATAGACAGTTGATATTTTCACAGAATGTGTTTTTCTGTTGCCGCTATATCAACAAATAATAAAAATTATTAAAAAATGAAGGGGGGCTCATCCTACTACGATGGGTACGGAACCCGTCATGCGCGAGTCCGACTCGCACTTGGCCGGTTTAATCCATAGAGGCAGAATCTACCGAACGCCACCTGCTAGTCCTGCTACGATGGTTACATACTCCTTTTGCTTCGTCCGAATTCATACATTCCCTCTCATAGAGAGGACGCCTGTGTCCCAGCAGTGGGAACATTATAGGCTGCTGCTATGCTATGCGATGCACGCATTATGTTTTTTAGGTTAGACTTGAAGGCGATCCTACCATTGCACATTGTTGGGAAAAGGCTAGGCCGATGATATCAGAAAGCATCACACCCATCATCGCTCCACGCTGGAAGCTGCTGTAATGCTCTACAATTCGCTGGACCTGTTGGATTCAAGATTGTTCGTTTCCGAACGGCATGAGGCTCTTAGCTTCGATATACAGATACACATAATCTTTTGAGTCGCTAATAAATAGATATCTCGTTGATTTTGCCGAGTACATTAAACTTTTATAAGACGGAGCTACAAACTTTATCACCGTGTAGTTCCCGCTCAACATGGAGTTGGGGATTGTAACTCAGCCAGTATTATTCCTTATATTACGAAACATCTATTGGTCTATAGTTAGTTCTTATCGATTACCTAGTCGGTTTTTGGTCCCTAGAAACTAGACCACAACCTAACCTAGCAAGGAGTAATTTTTCGAAAATCTTAAGACAAGTAATGCTTTATTCAATAGTACCACTGAGTTTCAAGTTGACTCGATCACGCAGTAAGATATTATTATTTCCTTGCCCAGTTTCAAGTCAATCGGTTCATACCTTTCGATTTTTCATACTAACTCCAACAGCCTGTAGCTGGCTCCCATGGTTTGAGGTAACCTAACCAGGATTACCCCTCGCATTACAAGAAATCTATTGGTATGTTGTTGTTCTTATCGATTACTGGATTTAAAATGCCAACATCTTGTGTGCTATACACGTAATAGTTTTTCAATAGAATAAAATCCAAGTTGGTTTTTATTTCTGAACCATAGCTACTCTATTATTATTTTTGAAATCCTATATTACAAATTAGCATGTTATGTTGTACTCGGGATAACGCAGAGATTCTAACGGTATCAAATCGATTGAGGCGCTTAGAAGTTATCCTAACTAATATTATGAATGCGAAAGTAAGTTAGTTTGTTACCTTTTCACGCCTAAACAACTGAACCGATCATCCTGAAATTTTGCATATAACGTATATGCAAAATTCCTTTGCCTTTCATCCCGTTCCCGAGGAAAACAACAATAACGTTCTTATGATAATAAATGGCGCCACTTTTATTTCGAACCATGATTGAATTATATTACTGTAGAAACTTTAGTAGTGTGTTAAGAGATTAATTGTCGAATTCTAAATTAACGCGAGCGAACCGCGTGCAAAAACTAGTGGTAAAGTAAAGCAACACAATAACATACATACATGAATCCTGAAAACGTAACTCTTTCTTTTGGGCATTCGTGTAAAAAATACAAAACAGCTAGTTTAAAACCATTTTATTTAATAAGTAATTAAGTACAAATTACATACAAATCTTAAACTTAAAAATATTCATATAAAAGTATGAAGCGTATTGTCAAAATCAGACTAATTTGGACGGAGTATATTTTACATAAACATTGACATTTTGAGTATATATAGCGATTTAATATTAAAATAATGAAATGAAATACTTAATAATAGGGAAGACGAAACTTATTTCCTATAATTTACATAGAATATGGCTTTAGGCTAAGATTTAGGCGATGGACGATAGTACAGGCAGATCGAAGTAATTAGGCTAATTTGAAATAGTAGCTCATTGCTATTGGTAATTCGTTAGGGATATCTAAAACCTGAATCCTACCTCCAAAAATATGCCATTGAGCCTAAAAAAATGTAATCATGTATGATGTTACAAATAAGAACATAAAGAACCTGCCTGTATTACAATCATTACGTCGTAAGATAAGTTGAAAATCGTCATACAGTTGTCTGTTAACGGTTAATTTTTCTGATTTTTAATGAAATTTCGATCAAGATTGTTGATTGAACGTTTGACCTTCGCGCCAAAATAAACTTGTCAGGGTACTGGAGAATGAAGTGATATTCTTTTTCTCCTATCGTTTCGCGATTCGCGTATAATAAAAAAAAAATACTGGTATTCAGCTGTATCTGGTTAGACTGGAAGCCGACCTCAACATAGTTGGGAAATGGCTTGGCAGATGATGATGTTCCGTGATTCGCGTCTCAGTGATTGTTGGCATCTTCTATTGTAAGCAATTTCACACGCGTACCTCATACGAACGTTGACGGCGTATAAGCTCGTAAAAGCGCGAGTAGCGAGATAAGTCGTCACTTTTGTGGACAGCTGTCATTTTAGTGAAGCGAACACGGACACGTCGGAATAAGCGCGTAGACGCGCGTTCGATTTTTTGAAGTGTGTAATGTGGCGCGCCTGTAACGTGTAACCCGGTACAAGCTAGTCTGAAACCGCTCTTAGCGTGTAGCTCGTGCTAAGCGAGTAGAATGCGCGTGAAAGGGAATCAGCTATCTCTCAGTTAACAGAAAACTGCATAACACAATTGGCACTGCTGCACTAACACTATTAGCTAGGTCTGTGTGCAGCTCACAATGACGTAGTGTGTACACTTGGGCGCGTGCGGCCACAGCCAGCCCTCCACCCCCTGCTGCGTCAGGTCGGCGTACAGCTCACAGTGACGTAGTGTGTACACTTGGGCGCGTGCGGCCACAGCCAGCCCTCCACCCCCTGCTGCGTCAGGTCGGCGTACAGCTCACAGTGACGTAGTGTGTACACTTGGGCGCGTGCGGCCACAGCCAGCCCTCCACCCCCTGCTGCGTCAGGTCGGCGTACAGCTCACAGTGACGTAGTGTGTACACTTGGGCGCGTGCGGCCACAGCCAGCCCTCCACCCCCTGCTGCGTCAGGTCGGCGTACAGCTCACAGTGACGTAGTGTGTACACTTGGGCGCGTGCGGCCACAGCCAGCCCTCCACCCCCTGCTGCGTCAGGTCGGCGTACAGCTCACAGTGACGTAGTGTGTACACTTGGGCGCGTGGGGCCACAGCCAGCCCTCCACCCCCTGCTGCGTCAGGTCGGCGTACAGCTCACAGTGAAGTAGTGTGTACACTTGGGCGCGTGCGGCCACAGCCAGCCCTCCACCCCCTGCTGCGTCAGGTCGGCGTACAGCTCACAGTGACGTAGTGTGTACACTTGGGCGCGTGGGGCCACAGCCAGCCCTCCACCCCCTGCTGCGTCAGGTCGGCGTACAGCTCACAGTGAAGTAGTGTGTACACTTGGGCGCGTGCGGCCACAGCCAGCCCTCCACCCCCTGCTGCGTCAGGTCGGCGTACAGCTCACAGTGACGTAGTGTGTACACTTGGGCGCGTGCGGCCACAGCCAGCCCTCCACCCCCTGCTGCGTCAGGTCGGCGTACAGCTCACAGTGACGTAGTGTGTACACTTGGGCGCGTGCGGCCACAGCCAGCCCTCCACCCCCTGCTGCGTCAGGTCGGCGTACAGCTCACAGTGACGTAGTGTGTACACTTGGGCGCGTGCGGCCACAGCCAGCCCTCCACCCCCTGCTGCGTCAGGTCGGCGTACAGCTCACAGTGACGTAGTGTGTACACTTGGGCGCGTGCGGCCACAGCCAGCCCTCCACCCCCTGCTGCGTCAGGTCGGCGTACAGCTCACAGTGACGTAGTGTGTACACTTGGGCGCGTGCGGCCACAGCCAGCCCTCCACCCCCTGCTGCGTCAGGTCGGCGTACAGCTCACAGTGACGTAGTGTGTACACTTGGGCGCGTGCGGCCACAGCCAGCCCTCCACCCCCTGCTGCGTCAGGTCGGCGTACAGCTCACAGTGACGTAGTGTGTACACTTGGGCGCGTGCGGCCACAGCCAGCCCTCCACCCCCTGCTGCGTCAGGTCGGCGTACAGCTCACAGTGACGTAGTGTGTACACTTGGGCGCGTGGGGCCACAGCCAGCCCTCCACCCCCTGCTGCGTCAGGTCGGCGTACAGCTCACAGTGACGTAGTGTGTACACTTGGGCGCGTGCGGCCACAGCCAGCCCTCCACCCCCTGCTGCGTCAGGTCGGCGTACAGCTCACAGTGAAGTAGTGTGTACACTTGGGCGCGTGCGGCCACAGCCAGCCCTCCACCCCCTGCTGCGTCAGGTCGGCGTACAGCTCACAGTGACGTAGTGTGTACACTTGGGCGCGTGCGGCCACAGCCAGCCCTCCACCCCCTGCTGCGTCAGGTCGGCGTACAGCTCACAGTGACGTAGTGTGTACACTTGGGCGCGTGCGGCCACAGCCAGCCCTCCACCCCCTGCTGCGTCAGGTCGGCGTACAGCTCACAGTGAAGTAGTGTGTACACTTGGGCGCGTGCGGCCACAGCCAGCCCTCCACCCCCTGCTGCGTCAGGTCGGCGTACAGCTCACAGTGACGTAGTGTGTACACTTGGGCGCGTGCGGCCACAGCCAGCCCTCCACCCCCTGCTGCGTCAGGTCGGCGTACAGCTCACAGTGACGTAGTGTGTACACTTGGGCGCGTGCGGCCACAGCCAGCCCTCCACCCCCTGCTGCGTCAGGTCGGCGTACAGCTCACAGTGAAGTAGTGTGTACACTTGGGCGCGTGCGGCCACAGCCAGCCCTCCACCCCCTGCTGCGTCAGGTCGGCGTACAGCTCACAGTGACGTAGTGTGTACACTTGGGCGCGTGCGGCCACAGCCACCCCTCAACCCCCTGCTGCGTCAGGTCGGCGTACAGCTCACAGTGACGTAGTGTGTACACTTGGGCGCGTGCGGCCACAGCCAGCCCTCCACCCCCTGCTGCGTCAGGTCGGCGTACAGCTCACAGTGACGTAGTGTGTACACTTGGGCGCGTGCGGCCACAGCCAGCCCTCCACCCCCTGCTGCGTCAGGTCGGCGTACAGCTCACAGTGACGTAGTGTGTACACTTGGGCGCGTGCGGCCACAGCCAGCCCTCCACCCCCTGCTGCGTCAGGTCGGCGTACAGCTCACAGTGACGTAGTGTGTACACTTGGGCGCGTGCGGCCACAGCCAGCCCTCCACCCCCTGCTGCGTCAGGTCGGCGTACAGCTCACAGTGACGTAGTGTGTACACTTGGGCGCGTGCGGCCACAGCCAGCCCTCCACCCCCTGCTGCGTCAGGTCGGCGTACAGCTCACAGTGACGTAGTGTGTACACTTGGGCGCGTGCGGCCACAGCCAGCCCTCCACCCCCTGCTGCGTCAGGTCGGCGTACAGCTCACAGTGACGTAGTGTGCGGCGCGCGCGCATAGGCGGTGGGGATGAAGCCGGAGCGGCGGCACTTGGGCGCGTGCGCCCACAGCCAGCCCTCCACCGTCTGCTGCGTCAGGTCGGCGTACACCCACTCGCCTCGCTTCACGGACAAGTCGTCCGGGGCTTGCGCCTGGACCAAACAAACAAGACATTTTATATACAACGTGTAACAGAATAAACGCAATTTCTGAAAGTAGTTGGTTCAGAATCGGCTTCTGAATAGATTTCCGTCATAAAAAATAGGTTTTAAATTTTGACGGAAAAATCTTTTAAATAACTTAAATTAGAAACACAGTATCATGACAAACGCGTTTGCAAATCAGACAAAAATATGCTGTTTTTCAGTACATTTTATAGCATAACTAAACAAAATCCAAAGTAAATAATAACTACCTCGTATAGATTGGTTCTTCATCTTAAAATGAAAGGAACTTTACTATTGAAAATTTTAGTTTTTTATAATGTAAAATCGATCTTACGTTGCCATTTTACACAAAATTAACAATACCGGGTTCAGTTTAGGTTTCTAAAAATACTGTATGTAGGCAAACATATCCAGTTCTTAATTTTAGTATTTTTTTTTATCTAAATGCTATAAATAGTCGCAGAAAGAATGAAAACCAAAACTAATGTTTTCCCATTTTTTGCTATTTCCGGATGAATCTTAATCGATTGCAATAAGGGTTATTTTATTTTTGGTCCCCGTCTTGATTTATTGCACATGCATTTCGAGTGTAACTACAGTCTGCGCGCGGCCGCCGTCGAGAGAGGACACGTATCGCATGTTTGGAGCGGCTCTAATTGAAAAAGATCGCTGTACACACACAAAATATTCGATAAACCAAATTTGATACTTGACAAGGTAAGATTTTTATTCTATTTTATTTAGCTATGGATTTATAAACTCTACTTACCTTAAGTAGAGTTTATAAATACCTATTCGTTCTGGACTTGATGGAGTGACCTGAAGAGAAGGAGTACTTCGGCGACTGCTACTAGAACTCCTCGACGAGTAGAACTAGGTGAGCCGAGTCTGAGCTCGTTTTGTTAGTTACGATAAGACCTTACCTCCGGACTCGTTGGAGTGACCTGAAGGTGTACTTCAGTGACTGCTACTGGAACTCCTCGACGAGTAGAACTAGGTGAGCCGAGTTTGGGCTCGTTTTGTTAGTTATGATAAGACCTTACCTCCGGACTCGTTGGAGTGACCTGAAGGTGTACTTCGGTGACTGCTACTGGAACTCCTCGACGAGTAGAACTAGGTGTGTTGAGTTTGGGCTCGTTTTGTTAGTTATGATAAGACCTTACCGCCTGACTTGATGGAGTACCCTGAAGGTGTACTTCTGTGACTGCTACTGGAACTCCTCCACGAGTAGAACTAGGTGAGCCGAGTCTGAGCTCGTTTTGTTAGTTATGATAAGACCTTACCTCCGGGCTCGATGGAGTGTCCTGAAGGTGTACTTCGGTGACTGCTACTGGAACTCTTCGACGAGTAGAACTAGGTGAGCCGAGTCTGGGCTCGTTTTGTTAGTTACGATAAGACCTTACCTCCGGACTCGTTGGAGTGACCTGAAGGTGTACTTCGGTGACTGCTACTGGAACTCCTCGACGAGTAGAACTAGGTGAGCCGAGTTTGGGCTCGTTTTGTTAGTTATGACAAGACTTTACCGCCTGACTTGATGGAGCGACCTGAAGGTGTACTTCAGTGACTGCTACTGGAACTCCTCGACGAGTAGAACTAGGTGAGCCGAGTTTGGGCTCGTTTTGTTAGTTATGATAAGACCTTACCTCCGGACTCGTTGGAGTGACCTGAAGGTGTACTTCGGTGACTGCTACTGGAACTCCTCGACGAGTAGAACTAGGTGAGCCGAGTCTGGGCTCGTTTTGTTAGTTATGATAAGAACTTACCTCCGGACTCGTTGGAGTGTCCTGAAGGTGTACTTCGGTGACTGCTACTGGAACTCCTCGACGAGTAGAACTAGGTGAGCCGAGTCTGGGCTCGTTTTGTTAGTTATGATAAGACCTTACCGCCTGACTTGATGGAGTACCCTGAAGGTGTACTTCTGTGACTGCTACTGGAACTCCTCCACGAGTAGAACTAGGTGAGCCGAGTCTGAGCTCGTTTTGTTAGTTATGATAAGACCTTACCTCCGGGCTCGATGGAGTGTCCTGAAGGTGTACTTCGGTGACTGCTACTGGAACTCTTCGACGAGTAGAACTAGGTGAGCCGAGTCTGGGCTCGTTTTGTTAGTTACGATAAGACCTTACCTCCGGACTCGTTGGAGTGACCTGAAGGTGTACTTCGGTGACTGCTACTGGAACTCCTCGACGAGTAGAACTAGGTGAGCCGAGTTTGGTCTCGTTTTGTTAGTTATGACAAGACTTTACCGCCTGACTTGATGGAGCGACCTGAAGGTGTACTTCAGTGACTGCTACTGGAACTCCTCGACGAGTAGAACTAGGTGAGCCGAGTTTGGGCTCGTTTTGTTAGTTATGATAAGACCTTACCTCCGGACTCGTTGGAGTGACCTGAAGGTGTACTTCGGTGACTGCTACTGGAACTCCTCGACGAGTAGAACTAGGTGAGCCGAGTCTGGGCTCGTTTTGTTAGTTATGATAAGAACTTACCTCCGGACTCGTTGGAGTGTCCTGAAGGTGTACTTCGGTGACTGCTACTGGAACTCCTCGACGAGTAGAACTAGGTGAGCCGAGTCTGGGCTCGTTTTGTTAGTTATGATAAGACCTTACCTCCGGACTCGTTGGAGTGACCTGAAGGTGTACTTCTGTGACTGCTACTGGAACTCCTCCACGAGTAGAACTAGGTGAGCCGAGTCTGAGCTCGTTTTGTTAGTTATGATAAGACCTTACCTCCGGGCTCGATGGAGTGTCCTGAAGGTGTACTTCGGTGACTGCTACTGGAACTCTTCGACGAGTAGAACTAGGTGAGCCGAGTCTGGGCTCGTTTTGTTAGTTACGATAAGACCTTACCTCCGGACTCGTTGGAGTGACCTGAAGGTGTACTTCAGTGACTGCTACTGGAACTCCTCGACGAGTAGAACTAGGTGAGCCGAGTTTGGGCTCGTTTTGTTAGTTATGATAAGACCTTACCTCCGGACTCGTTGGAGTGACCTGAAGGTGTACTTCGGTGACTGCTACTGGAACTCCTCGACGAGTAGAACTAGGTGTGTCGAGTTTGGGCTCGTTTTGTTAGTTATGATAAGACCTTACCGCCTGACTTGATGGAGTACCCTGAAGGTGTACTTCTGTGACTGCTACTGGAACTCCTCCACGAGTAGAACTAGGTGAGCCGAGTCTGAGCTCGTTTTGTTAGTTATGATAAGACCTTACCTCCGGGCTCGATGGAGTGTCCTGAAGGTGTACTTCGGTGACTGCTACTGGAACTCTTCGACGAGTAGAACTAGGTGAGCCGAGTCTGGGCTCGTTTTGTTAGTTACGATAAGACCTTACCTCCGGACTCGTTGGAGTGACCTGAAGGTGTACTTCGGTGACTGCTACTGGAACTCCTCGACGAGTAGAACTAGGTGAGCCGAGTTTGGGCTCGTTTTGTTAGTTATGACAAGACTTTACCGCCTGACTTGATGGAGCGACCTGAAGGTGTACTTCAGTGACTGCTACTGGAACTCCTCGACGAGTAGAACTAGGTGTTCCAGTAGCAGTGTCTGAAGTACACTTTCAGGTGACATTATCAAGTCCGGACGTAATTCGTAAAAATATAAACAGCAATAATAAATATTTGTTGTAGGTACCATAATTTTATTACAGAGAAATACGTAAAAAAAAAAATATTTTAAAGTATCAAAATGAGATCACTTGACTACTATTCTCGCCGTTAGCTGTGCGTACACTTGTGTGCATAACCCGTGTCAATGTAGTAGTTCGATTCTATACCTATCAATTTTGCAAACGCGTCCTTGGAAATTGAAACCTTAACTCAGAGCTATAAAGACCACTAAAACGCACGACATTATTTGTAGTTCGCTCATAGCTCGTAATACATACACGTAAATAATATCAATGCATTTTAGATTAAAAGTAGTGTGCGTCAAATAAAGTGGTAATTTAAAGGAATTCCAACTTTATCTCCAATGAGTAAGGCTTATTTGAATACACGACCTAACTTAGTTGATCATCAGAGTATCCCTACAAAAATAAAATTATTTAATTTGAAGAAATTTAGAACTTATTGCAAAAAAATAAAGAATTTGTCGGCAACCTCTTTAACGGTTATGCGAAATGCCGACACACACGCCGCGGCTACCGCCGAAAACCAGGAGTACCTAACATTGCATTGCTAGTCGTCCGCCGGTAGCGATCTAGTGTAGATGTTCTTAAATTTATTTCCGTAACACTTTTTTTTCCGCGCGCGATGGCTTTCCGGTATACCAACATACAATACACGGAGATGGTGAGGACACTGGCTCGCTGTCTTGATAATGTCGCGTTAGCTTGTCGGGAGTTCAATGTCCGTTTTGGCTGCAGTGTGAGCGCCAGGACGATGCTGGCTGCAACTCAGCGACTGAGGCATCTGGATGCGGAGTAAGGCAGTCGTTGAATAGGTCGCGGAGGACCTGAGCCGTGGCCTCCCAAATCGCCTGACTTAACACCATTAGACTTTTATTTGTGGGGTCGCATAAAATCGCTCGTGTACGTCAGTCAATCTACAAATGTCGAGGAACTGTGACGGTGAAAAGTGATACTGAAGTGCTTACAAAATTGAAATACAATTTAAGAAAGCGTGCAAATAAGCGCATAGAACAAGGCGGTGGTCATTTTGAAACTTTAATGAAAGTAGATCGCAGA
The DNA here is from genome assembly GCA_910589295.1 of Noctua janthe. Lineage (NCBI taxonomy): Eukaryota > Metazoa > Arthropoda > Insecta > Lepidoptera > Noctuidae > Noctua > Noctua janthe. The sequence goes on from OU342573.1 coordinate 14,673,714, forward strand.
AATAGTGCAAATTAATGACCTAAGTGTAAAATGTAAATAGTCCAGTTCTGTAAGTAAGTACCTTCCTACTTCTACCTATCAATACGATTGTATTCTTATCACTGTAAATATTATGATTCAAATCTTTTAAACACGCCGTCTTTGAATATTTTTGTAGTACAAACAATAAACTGTATCTAAACACAACTTATCAGAGCGATCAAGGGATTCGCGGGGGTGCAATCTCGAGAGATAAAGTCGCTGTTTTAAATGCATCCCCGTTACTAAGCCTAAAGTCTTAGATTCGTGTTAATAATTTCACTTACTAGAAAATATCGTTCATTGAACTAATGCCTACAGCTATGGTCAGCTGGCGAGCGCTCGAGTGTGCGTGTCGTGTCGGCCGCTAACATTGCATGAGTGTGTGTGCGATGCACATATACGTTTTGCGTTTAATAACGATAACTATTTTATAAAAAATTACTAGGTTCGGTTTAAATTTATACACGGTTATTTTTTGGTCGTTCTAGAACCGAAAGCCATAAACTCAATCATCGATTTCGAAACGATTGGGACTATTTTTTTCAAAAAGTAAAAATAAAAAAAATCACGAAAAAAATAATTTAATGTTATTTTTGTGAAATAATGAGAACTCGAAGTAACGCTTCCTTGCGGTAAATGCATATGTGTGTGTAAAACGTATTCACGATCGGCAACACATGCGAACGGTACCCATTGAAAAATCCATTCATCGATCAGACAGCATGATCTGTAAGCCACGCCCCCACCCCACGCTTACACAGTCTAGCCGACCGGCCCGCCCGCCCGCCCTTCCTTCCTCCTAGTAGTGTCGCGCGGTTCGCTGTGTTAGGTCACTCACGCGCAACCTAATCACGTGCTAAAAATGAGTCGGCAATACGCGTACTCCAACGTGGAGTATTGGGCAATGGTGGGTTTTTATGGGATGGTGCACCATAACCTGGAAGAGGCTAGACGATTTTATGCTCAGCCGGAACACCTGAACTCACTGCGCGCACTAGGAATCACCGACCCTCAAGTTCCCTTCACCTCCACCATCCTGGCTGTAACCCAGCGCCTCCTCGATCACGGACAGTTTCGAGCACCCACACACGCGCAGGGCCACGGTAGACTACCATACTCGGCGGAATTAGAGGAAGACATACTGGAGTACTTCAACGCGACCCACGTCGAAGTACCACAATGGCGGCCAGGCGATTCAATGTCAGCCAATATTACGTATGGAAATGATTAAATACGAATGGATTACATCCATACCATTTTCGTAAAAAGTTAAGTACGTAAACATAAACGCAATTTAGATCAAACACAACAAATAACACAATGGTCATGAATGCGGAATCAAACGATTTATTATTGTCGCGGGTAGGTATCTACTGTAGCAACAACGTGGTTGGTAGGGACTGACCACCGCAACCTAGAGCAAACTCATGATTAGCAAACCTTCAATACAAAGCTAGAGAAGTATCTATGGCTTGAATAACGAATTAAATTGCTATTAATAGGTATGCAAGATGTAAGTATCTATCTAATTAGTTCATCCGCAAGTGTGCAACAAAAGATGCTGCGTTAGATACCTACATAAACAAAAATAAAATATTTAGTGTGGATTTGTGCCCGGTTGATGGCAATAAGCTCGCCCCCCATTACATGGGAATTAAACATAACTGGCGAAAAATGTGGGTGTACCATTAGGTACACCTCTGCCAAACCCTTCGGGGATTACAGGCATGATGTTATGTTTATGTTATACTACTGTAGCACTCCGCGTTCTAAGCAAAGGGATCGGTCGCGCAAATAGGTACCTACGCGATAGATAAATTAATACACAAATAAAAATACGAAAAGCGAATTTAGACTTTATTTCTTAACCGTAAACGGTGAAAATTAGAAATTTTACCCAAACTACCTAAGTAAAGTACGCAGTTTACTAAAATTTTATTATTCTGAGAAACCTATTGTCTCGTGTCCGACCTGACTGTTACAAAGATGCACAACCGAATTACACGGTGAACTTTATTAAAATAAGGTCTAAATGATACCTCTAACTAATAATGAACTCTATTCGACAGACGAAACGATTCATTTTTCTGTGCGAATTGCCTGCGTTCACACGCACTGCGTGCAACAGCTGCCAGCATTACCACAAAAAAATGTTTTAGGCAGTATTATTTTATGAATCAGGTAGGTAGGTTCGATTGGTCGACACTCGATTTAAGGCCTAATTCCCAAGCGTACTGTCGTCGTATCGGAGTCTAGTTGAATAGGTACGAGTAGTAGTGATTTCGTGATGTGAGAGTGGTGAATTAAATGCCAATTAATTTCTCTCGTTAACGAAGAGATGTGATAGTGGTAAACACCGTGCCGTGCTTCTGATACGAACGAGAAATGATGTAGGTAAATGAACTTACACCAACCTAAATCGGACCTGAAATGAAATACCTACTTGCAGTCGGTTAATAAATTCGTCCGACGTCCATTGACCCGCTCAACTGACTCGCACACGCACAGCTGTGCCGCGCTACGTCATCATCGAGCGGATCGTACGATATTGCGTTTATGAATGAAATAGTGGGAGCCCTACTAAGATTTAACTCGAATGACAGAAAAAATGTGATAAATTTCTAACTTCTATATTAGACGTCATAAAAAAAAAAGAATATGCCAATAGCAACTATTACTGACTGAAGTTACTGTGTTTCGGTTCCAGAACGACCTAAAAATATTCGTGTATAATTACGGATGTTGTTTAAGACTTATTTTTTAATATTCTAATTGGGGTGTCTGAGGTATTGCGCTTAATCTGTTACACGTTGTATGTCAGTGTCAGGCCCGAAGGCACCTAAGAAGCCGATTCCTGCCGGCTTCGCTTCGGGAACAAGGCACTGTATGTAGTGTCTACTGTAGTCAAATAGTAAATTAGATACACATCTGTGGGTTTCACATCATAGTACAGACATTTCATACATCAAAAAATTGAAAAAATTACAATAATGCCAACGTTTTTCATGTCAACAAAGAAAGCCACAGTTTCTGATAACGAAAATGAGCTGAAAACGAAAATAAAATACGAGCTGACGAAAAAAAAAATTACAATTCTCATTTTTTTGTTCGGCTTCCCCTTACACCAATTTGACCCTTCGCCACTGAGTGTAGTGTATGTAGATATCTTACTATAGATAAATAAAAATATTGTGAGGTGAGCGCACACGTCGCTAGGTCTTATGTACCGGCCCATGTGGGATAGTCAGTTCCCAATCGTTGGCGACCGTAGTGCCAGGCATACATTCCGCGGGACCAAGGACCATGTCCACAGCCCGCCAGCCGCCGCAGCAGCGACATCGCACGCGGACAGTCAGTTGTGATTAAACCAAGCCCGGTCAACGGTGTATACCGTTGTTTCTCAAAAAAGTGAAAAGAATAGCGATATTGCTGACTCACTCTTACACGCAAATGTAATGTTAGAAAGTAAAAGAAAAGTTAAATATGGTAAAAAAACACTCCTTAAAACAGAAAGCTAGGTCTTAAAACAGTATCCAGCCTGGATGCAGCCAGTATTTAGTTGGACAGGAAGCCAATACCAACGAAGATGGGAAAAGGTTATAAACACATACACATACAAATTATGATAGACTTGAAGTTACGTTGAATTACCTTATAATCGTAGAGCATGACTAGTTCGGTGCCGTGGTATCGTCCGTCGCTGTCCTGCGGCGGCGCGTTGTTCAGTTTGTTGTTCAATAACGAGTTGTTCGGATTCGTTGGCGGCGGTGATAGGACGGGCTGTGTGTTGTCTTGTTGAGTTGCTGAAAGTCAAGAGTTACAATACTTAAGATAGGTTTTACTTTAAAGAAACAATTCTATCTATAAATGAAAAAAAAATGACCACGCCACATCACACTACACCACCTACACCACACTACATCACACCATACCACACTACAACACACTACACTATACCACATCCCCCTTACACACAGTCTCACACATTCATAAGCGTAGTTAAACCAGGTCATTGTAGGTTTATTCTGTACACGAAGCTACAGTAGAACACTGACTCCTAGGTCACAGGGTCCCCCTAGTTTAGGAGGCAGGGTTTTTAAATATTTGTACAGCCTTCTACTAAAATTTAATGTCGTATGTGGAATGTAATATATATATATTTATAAATATATAGTCCTCCTTACCGATTTCGGTAACGGCGATCCTTTAATGCTATTTCCTTGCGTGTGCCCTTATATGGCAGGCCAGACCGAATTTGCTCTTAAATACCCGGTCGCAACTAAAGCAGTAGAGTTATAGGTGTAGGTGTAGAAGGGCTTAGGTCTCTCGTTACGTATTTGGCGCTTTTCGTTTAATGTATCGAGTCGCTGGTTTTCGAAGGTTTTTGGAATGTAATGGTTTTTGTACCAATAAATTTTATTTTATTATAAATACATAAACACTAATATAACATTACGACTGTAATCCCCGAAAGCTTTAAAAAAAAATTGGTCTGCTAATGACCTCAATATTGTCATGAGGACAGAAATGTAGGAGTACCTAATAGTACACCCAGATTTCGCCAACTATGTTTAAGTCCCATGTAATAAGGGGCGAGCCTATTGCCATCAAGCCGGCCGGATTCCGTGGCTGCTACTGAGAAAATCCTGATGGAAAAAACCCAATAACCCTTTGCCCGACCTGGGAATCGAACCCAGTACCTCTTGCTCAGTAGTAGCGCAATTTAAACATGGCGACTATAAATTGACTGAGCGTAGTTGAGCTGCCCAGCCTTGGCGACGTCCATGTCCACAAGTGGACTGTCATATGCTGAGTTGATGATTGAGTAATATAATAATTACCTTGAACAACGGCAGGGTACACAAAGCCAGAAGGTATGAAGCCTTCCTGTCCATCACTGCGCACAATCCAGTACCAGTCTGGGTCTTCCCTGTTTAAAACTGGAACACACAAAAAATTAAGTAAATACACAATATTCTAACTCCCACAGGATCGGACTATCGGGATAAAAAGTATCCTATGTGTTAATCCAGGTTATAAACTATCTGTGTGCCAAATTTTATCCACATTCCGTCAGTAGTTTTTTCGTGAAAGAGCAACAAACATCCATCCTCACAAACTTTCGCATTTATAATATTAGTTAGAAGTAGAATATCCAAAGAGTAGAGGAAGGCCAAAGAAACGATGGATGGACTGTGTAAAGGATGATATGGCAAGAAAGGAGGTGTCTGATGATATGACGAGTAATAGCGAAGTATGGAAGTAGAAGACATGCTGCGCAAGAAAATGATGAGTAGGATATCCAAACTATTCAACATAGACAATAAATGCCGCTTCACTTTTGCTGTAGTGTGTAAGGCTCAAAGCCCAGTGACACAGATGAGTGTACTGTTTTAGACTTAAGGCATAATTAAACTGGGTTGTGGTCATATTCAGTTTATTATCTATAACCAACTCCCCTGGTTCCATATCAAGAATTCATCAACTGCTGGTATAGAAATCTCTTTTATTGTGCCCGTAAAATTGGAAGGGCGGAAAGGTTTATGGCACACAGCAATATGTAACGTCCAGAGACATGCTTGCTGAAGGGACACACTCACCGGTGACAAACTCGCCGCGCTCCACGTCCACGTCGTTCTCGTCGCGCGCGGTGAAGGTGTACAGCACCACGTATCGTCCGGAGGGATCCTTGCTGAACGGACACGCCTCTCCCTCGCTGCCTAGCTCGGAGTGCCCGTCGTTTGTTACGCCGTCCGATACCGATAATCTGGGAAGAGAAAAATCGAAACTTGAGTTAATTTTTGAACATAAACTTGAGGTCAGTGAGTGCCCCCAGGGATGTTAATGCCGTGTGCAGAAAGCACTGTAACTGCAATAACACGGTGTTATAATTGCAGTTTAAACATATTATTTCGATGACTGACCTAATGCAGGATCCACTAGGTCAGCCTCCATCATCATTACTTGGCCCTTATCCCAATTTATTTGGAGTCTGCGCTGCATGTAAGTCTTTTTCTTCCATACTTCTCTATCACTCGTCAGATATCTCTTTTCTAACCATATCATCCATCGTTTCTTTGGTTTTCCTCTACTCTTATAGCTATCACACATTCTTACTCAAAACTTTCCTTATTTCTCGACATCAAATAGCTGGTCAATAAGATATAATATGGATGGGATCATATATGGTATAATTATGGGTGCATCCCCACTGAGGTTTAGAGATAGACGAGTAGTGGAAGAGTAAGGAATCGACAAATCACAGATGAGACGAGAGTCATGTGGATATTTTAATCAATGTGTTTGTGAGCCGATTCTTGGACTTTTCGTCCGCACCTCTATGCTCTCCAGTCAGCAGCAGTACAGTACTACTACTCACTGTGAAACATCTCGATGCGCCAGATCAGTTGGAGACCGACTCCGGGGCAGCTTCTTCTTGAGATCGTGATGCTCGCAGGGCGCGCAGTACGAGTGCGGGATGAAGCCCTCGCGCCGGGACTCCGCCACGATCACGTACACCCAGTCGTTCTCTCGGTACAGTACGTTTACTATTTGGCCGCGTTTTACCTGGAATATCAAGTATTTTATTCACATAGGGCACTCTGCAGATAACATGGTGATGATATAGTTTAGACAGGTTCCCAACGGGAGCGGCAGCGGGTCCAAAGGCAAATGAGGGAAGTTATGACAGTAAAGATCGCGGCGTACCTATAAATTAGAAATTTAATATAATAAAATACTCTGAAAATACATTCATGTTAACTAACTAAACTGTAACCCGACATTAACAAATTGTTAAAACTCCACCAGCCTCTGCCATCTAATTGATATTTATGTTTCTTATTGAATTTTGTTTTCTACATATCCTTATGCAGTCACCCTTTCACTCAGGATCAACCTACTACGACTACAAGAAAAGTTTTAGTATCGTTCTTATGACACTAGTAAACAGCAACTACAAATTAGTTTGTCAATATAGGCGGTCAGGGTAAAATAAGTGACGGTGGAATATTTAAAAATAAAAAGTCTGACTATCAGTCTTACCAAGGGGTATCGTATTACCCAGTACTAACTGGGTTGTGGGGGTCAGATAGGCAGTCGCTCCATGTAAAATACTGATATTCAGCTGCATCCGGTTGGACTGGAAGCCGACCCCAACATAGTTGGAAAAAGGCTAGGCAGATGATGATGATTTCACATCTTGCAGCTTACCATCTCAAAATGAATGATGTAACCAAGGTTTTGTTAAAGGTTTTGTTAGTATTCTGATTTAAAAGAGTGTCCATGGAGTTTCTTGCCCGTTCTTCTCCATAGAGATCTACGTTAGGGAATGGGCAACTGCAGTACTTTCACAGTTTTTGTGCCTTGTGACTGGGACTGTAGCTCTTTTTTACTGTTGTCTTTGTTTCGACAATTCAAATGTGTCTGTAACTGGCCTACTTGAAATAAATGCTTTGATTTTTTATTGAATTTTGTTTTCTTTTTTATTATATTTTTTTACTAATATTGATTAATATTCTTGACTTTGCCTTTCTGTGTGTAGAGTGCGGGCTGCGCCAGCTTTGTGTATTGTATAGCATTTGTTAGTCGAATTATAATTTTGTTAATAAAACTTTGTATGGTCTTTGTCTGAATTCAATATTTTTGTATTTTAAAATACAATTTAAAATAAATGCAATTAACTATTATGTAAAAGGGGAGGGCTTTAATTTTTTTTTCTTGTATAGGGGGGCGGTAGTTCATAAAAACCTATGGTTTAGATTCTTTAGCTTCACAGATATAGATAGACTTTTAGCTTAGTCCATAACTGGCGAAATGTGGATGAACTATTAGGTACACCTCTGTCTAACCTTTCGGGGCTTACAGGCGTTATGTTATGTAATAGGAGTAAGTCGATTAATGTTTTGTAGATAAATTTCCAAAATATTATGTTTCTGAAATGCACAAGCTTCACAGGTAAGAAAAGTTGTACAGTCAGGAGCACCAATATGCAAACACTTGACAACTTTTAAAAGTGTTTTTCTCCTACTGTTCTGATTAAAATTTGATGTTGTTACGAATATAGTATTCTGGAACTCACATTTTTATGAAAAAGATCCCATCTCTAAGTAACAATTGTTATTTCTCACGAACATTGCTTTTAAATTTAGGAAATTGTATACATATTGGTGCTCATGACTGCACTAGGTTGTTCAAAACGTTCGCATTTACATACTCTAGTTTCAACTTATTTATACAAAACATTGCCAAACTTAATAAAAAGTGGTCTAACCTCTAACTCGTCATCAACACAAGGAGCAAAATCATGCAGCACCACCATCTTTGAGTCAGGACTGAGACCATGCTCCTTCTCAATACCGACCCTCACCAAGGTCTCTATGCTGGCTGAGCCTGTGATACGTCCCATGCCAGGGCTTAGCCCTGACCCGGGACGTGATAAGTCTTTGTCTGAGTCACCGCTGCTTGCTGGAAAAAAATTATTGATATGAACTCAAAAAAAAAAATCAGAGTATAAAATTTGACAAATCTAAGATGTAGACCTTCCCTCTATGGGAGGGTCTAGTCCACCACACAGGTCCAGCGCGAGTTGGTGGATGTCATCTTGACATATTTTTTGGTTTTACAACATGCCGGTGTACTCAGTGATGTAATTAATAACCGTAAATAAAGCGCCTGTATGGATTTGTATCAAGGTATATTAATCTATGTTTGTATCTACGTAACCAGGCAGGCACTATAGTTGATGTGAATATTAATGATAAATAAAGAAATTCGTGATAAGTATTGAAATTTCATTACCTAGTAATTCAATGCCATTTTGCATGCACATGAAATGGTTTATTTAGCTATACTTATATTATAAAAAGGTTAAATTTGTTTGTAAGTTTGTATGCAGGAAGTATTCTTCAGAACTACTGATCCGATTCCTAGAATTCTTTCCTTAATGGGAAGCTAAATAAAATTATTCCCCAGTGCCATAGGCTATATTTAAAATGTTTACGTGGGATAATTTACAACCATAAGTCGAGTGAAGCCATGGGCAAAAGCTAAGAGAAACTGAGGTTGCCTAGAAGATATTATCATTATCAATGGTAAGACCATCAATGTAATCACAGAATTAGCAATTTAAAAAAAGAGTGCTGCAGCAATTTTGGAATGCAATAATGTATTATCTATCTATCTACTTTGTGCTTGAATAAAATATGATTAATTTTGTACTATCAAATCTTTGTAAATAAAACTCAGACAAAACTAAATTTATTTTGACTGAACAGGCTTTTGCAAAAAATTAGATTCAAGTCTGTGAGTCATAAAACATTGATTGTGTTCAGAGCAATCGATCTCACGTGTCTGATAAATCAATTAACTGCTATTGAATAGTTTTATGAATTTTAAGTCACATTTCATCACTAAACTATTGATTACATAGAAAGAAAGTATTTAGTATAATAATTAATAGGAACTAGTTTTGAAAGCTAATTTGGGATCGATTTGAATAATTTATCCTATAAATTATGTTAAAACTTAGAAAAGTTGTGGTCAGAATCACACATTCAAAAACTTTTGCATCTATGGTCATTCAACTTTTTTTTGTTTAGCTAGCCATTTACAATTCCTAAATTAAGGTTCTCACGGTCAAGGGTGTTGGGCATACAGGTTGTCAAGTGAAACAGGATGAAATTACTAGTTTTATATATTTATAATTATATAGAAAGTCTGAGGTCATTGACTTGAAAAGTTCCCAATGAAAGCTCGATACTTACATTTCTTCTTCTTTCCCCTTCTAATTCTAACTGGACACAGAAACGCCATACTGTAATTAACTTAAATTAGCACATAACAAACAAAATTAGGTTAAATTCAACAAGTTATAGTCACTACTTTGAATAAAATACGATTTTCTCACGATTTCCTACATGTCAAAAAAGTTCACAAAACAACTTTTTTTTATACGTTTCGTTACTGCGTTCGGGTTGTGCGTTTCGTTTTTCGCAAACATTCAACATTGTCTGATTTCATATTTTATGTTTGTGACTTTAAAATGTTATTAATTGTATTTGATTTAACTTATTGTAATGCATTTAAATATCTATTTAACACACCTACCCATGTCACAGCACAGTAGTCTACATAATTTTTTAACCGACTTCAAAATGGAGGAGTTTCTCAATTCGACTGAATGTTTCATTTTAAGTAAAGCTAGTCTGTTGTGTTTGTTTTGGTTTGTTCATAAACATTCCTGGTTTTATGGAACATTACTTATATTTAGCTTTTAAATACATACCACTAAAAAGTTTATTTTTTACAAATTAAACAGCGATCATTTTCGAAAATGTTTATTTCACAGTATTAGGTATTTAGGTACACGCTATAAAGACAGTCGTTAGCTTAATTTCTAAACTTCAAAGATACATTTTGGCACATGCAAATTGAAACAGCAAAGTACAAAAATACACAGAAATTACTTTCAACAACTTTTAACTTTTACTCCAAAATGGATTCAAACTTAACTAAGTTTAACATACATCGTTAATTAATATTGTTTTATACAATCATTGAAATTAAACTATACAACTTTAATGAGTTATTTCTGTTTAGAACGATAATTTAGTTTATGTACCTAATATTATCCATTTTTCTTTCAGAACGGGAGTCGATTATATTTATTTTGAACAGTAACTTTTAATTGGTTTTGTTTTGTAAATACAATAATTTATCGTCATAAATACCTAAAATTATAATCTTGGTACAACTTTAACAATTTTCACAGTCCCAATAACAGTAGGAAGCAAAAGAGCGCTCATTGTCTATTTGTCATGGTAAATAGACCCTTCAGAACCTATATTTTTTTTTCAAATACCATTGTTTTTCTCCACATAAATTTTTATTTACAAGTTTATCAAGCACCCTTTTGCTTTGAAGCTCACTTCATTTAATATTACATTTTTTTATAATAGATTTTAAATTATTTTGTGGCTTTGTTTCTATATAAAACTAGAAGGTAATTTGTGTGTTCACATAGCTTTGAAAATATAATTTTATTTTTATTAGGTGAAGAACATTGATTGACTAAACATAAGTAGGTAAATGAAAATATTTTTAAAAGATTATTAAGTAATTGGCCATACCTACATGTTTTTAAAGCTGTCTGTACCGAAAAAGCTGAAAAGTAAAAATAAACCAGGCCTATGCATAGACAATTTATTAGACAAGTAACGGATTGATGGTATTTAACGTACTATTTACATGCAAAATAAAACTTAATATATGAACTATAGATGTTGCGTATCAGTTAACGAATGCCACGACTCGTGGCGATGGTCGGGAAACTTTATACAATCCATCCAATGTTTCAATCTCCTTCCTTTTGAACTCGCTCCCAAAACTAGGCTGCCTAAAAAGTCGTTGGGTTTGCCATAGTCCTTATCCCAAACTGTCAATGTCAGATTTTGGCGGGAAAGTTCGGTTGGGCGAGTTTCGAAAAGAAATTCTTCGTTCCACACTGGGTTTAGATTTCGCCATTTTATCGATGTTTTGTGCTTCTTGTGGTAAGGGTCGGGATCCAAATGTCTGAAAAGATAGAAAAGTTATAATTATCATAATAAGCACGAGTGGTATTATTAAACATTGTGGTACCTATCTACTAAATGAAACATCGTGAAAAGATTTAAATCTCTTAGCCTACCAGAAAGTAGGTACATTTTGATCTAAGTGGGGAAACTTGGTTATTGCATTCGTGGCAGAGTTAACACCCGAGCTGAACTCGATACACTTTCGAAGAAATAAAATATTAGGCGAGGAGTAATTAACAACCGAGCCGTTGGCGAGGTGTTGTAACTAAGTTTAATGAATGCAATAACAAAATTTCTCCACTTACATCAAAATGTAGTATTTTTGAATCCAAACTTTAGACAGCCAAATTACTTTGACTACGTTGAAATAAATAAGTGGAAGTGGCGAGCGGCGGGTTTTTTGAGGCACTGTCATTATGTAATGTTGACTTGCAAACAATTTCTATTTTTCAGCCTTATTTGACCAGATTTGATTACGATTCGAAATGACTTTAAAAATTTAATATATCGTAAAAAGACTTTTTACGATACACCAAAACTTACAATTTAACAAACGGATCGGAATATCCATTACTATCTCGTGGTGGCAGGTCAGCTCCTCTACATATAGTCACGACCAGTGCCCTTCTTCTGGTACTGTAGCACAACGCCAGGAGAACCCTGGGGCCAGTGGGCTCTGACCCTGAAGACCCTGACAGGGCTAGCCGCAGCTGTGCGGGGGACTTCGTGCATTCCCGGAGCGCCACCGTCGCTGAGCCCATCTCGTCGCAGCCGTATCTGGAGATCGAAAGATAGTTTTTAAACGTATGTGCATTGATTTATAATTTTATCCCTCGTATATTTAGCTCGTGGCTAAATAATAACAGCCGCTCGGGTCAATTTTTAGGTTAAGCTGTGCTTGCCTAGGTTGGTCTGTGGATGGGTGACCCATTACATACCGAGTTTTCTCCGTGCCTTGGAAAGCGCGTTATACCGTTGGTCCCGGCTGTCATTTGTAGATCTTTGACAGTCGTTACAAGTAGTCAGTGGCCCAAAAAGTCTGACAATCAGTCTTACCAAGGGCTATCGTATTATCCAATACTAACTGGGTTGTGGAGGTCAGATAGGCAGTCGCTCCATGTAAAATACTGGTATTCAGCTGCATCCGATAGACTGGAAGCCAACCCCAACATAGTTGGGAAAAGGCTAGGCAGATGACGTATATTTAAAGTCAATACTGGGTGTAGGTACCGCTGATAGTTTTTTCTCGTTCACTTCACCATTGTTTAGCGTTGCACAGAATAGGCCTTTCCAATGTTCATTGATACAGTGCAAAGTGCCCCCGACTGCCCCCGAGTAAAGGCTCGGTCAAATAGGTTCGAAAGGATTGCGGACGCGGTTCCGGACACGGACACCTACATACATACAAATACTACTCAAGTATCTGTCAGTATCCGTGTTCAGAGTCACGTTCGAACCTGTCCGTTATATGTATGATTGAACCTTTAAAAGGCTGAGTATAACCATCTGGACAGACGGACATTACCAAAATTATAAGGGTTCTGTTTATACCATTTGGCTGCAGAACCTTAACATGTGTGCAAGAAAACTTATACTGTCACTTACGGGATATCTTCCGTGATTGTTCATTATTTTGAGTTTCCGATAACGGAAGATAACCCGTAAGTGACAATATAAGTTTAGTTGTAAACCGTGAAAGCTTAGAACAATGTGACCAAGCGTGAAAAGAGCAATCAATTTCTATGTTATCGAATCAAAAAGTTGTTTTAAAAAATAAAACCCTCATAATATTTGCATTATTACCATGTACAGACGCCATCACATCAAGCTACCTGAAACTGTCAAATTTTCACAATCAACCTTGAACCTAATGCTTTAGCGATAAAGTTGAAAATCTATTAAAGAAATTTGACAGATTGCAGTAGCTTGATGTGCTGGCGTCTGTACTTAAATTACTTGCCTAAAGTATTTGCTCAACACGTGTTCGAGTTCCGCAGAGTGGAAAAGTTAAGTGTTCTGGTTGACCTAGTTTTGGACGCATCGGGGGCTGAGAGAGGATTACTTCACTACATAGTATAAAACAAAGTCGCTTCCCTCTGTCTGTCCCTATGTATGCTTAGATCTTTAAAACTACGCAACGGATTTTGATGCGGTTTTCAGTAATAGATAGAGTGATTCAAGAGGAAGGTTTATATATATATATTGCACCCGTCCGAAGCCGGGGCGGATCGCTAGTTTATAATATAACATTCAGTTGGTAAGCATGGTTATTGGCAAGAAGAAAAAGGAGACGATGCACTTGTATGTGTTTTTTGGAAAGGTCAGTATGAAAATGGTTTAATGGTAAAATAAATGATATTAATATCTGTAACTTGCTTTAAAAAAAAACTTTTCTATGTCACAATGAATTGTTTTAAAACAGGTGTTTTCTATCTGATAACTCTGAGATCACACATACATGGACACATGGTATAAATGGTTACAGTCTAAACTGAAAGAAAAAAAATGGCAAAGGTACTGAGTACTTTAAGTTTATAACAATAGGTCTACTTCTAACAATATCTTGATTTAAATGAGTTTCCATGTAGTTTCCTGCCGGTTATTAAAAGAACTTTAGATTTGGTCATTACGAAATAGATGCATATTATCCAGTCAGTATTTTACGCTATTAGTCCAGTCAAATTACGGTTTCACCTCGGAATGAGAGATAATAAGCTGGAAACTCATATACAGCTTCATTTTGGTGTTCTAAAACTTGTCTCAAAAGTCTCATTAAATCTCGTATCTGCGTCGTAAGTTATTCAAGGTCAAACGTCACAAAAATCAGTTTTTCGCGATTATCTCGGTTTCTACTGCTCCAATGATGTTAGCTTGTACAATAAATATTGTAGAACATAACATTTGCAACAAATTCTGCATTGAAAAATTTTTCATACGTCCAAACGTTTTTGAGATAGAGGGCAGAGAGCCCGCAACGCTCAGCCATAGTCACTGTAATGGAAGATGAACCGTGAATCTCAGGGTTTAATACCTTGTACCTATAAAGTTATTAAATCATTGAAATATCATTAATAATAAATATTTTGTATTATTTATTAGTTAATACATTATATTTAATAACATTTTGCATATGAACCATAATGAGAACTAATGAGTCCATACTGGAGGAGTTCAACGTCACCAAACGGCTTTCCACAATCTGCCTGGAGCTTCCTTTCAGCTTTTACGGACATATTATGCGTTCGCCTAGGCATTCCCTGGAAAGGCTAATGATACTGGACCGGGTAGAAGGTAAACGCGCGGAAGGCAGAGCACCGTCAAGATGGTCAGACACGATTAAGAAGGCTGTTGGTAGCAGCCTGTACCGGTGGTTCACACGGCAGGAGACCGCATGGCATGGAGACGTGTCATAATTATGTGGTCGCAATCCTCAGCAGTGAGGGAACGAAGAAGACGAAGAAGAAGTGGCCCGAGAGTCTAACAATCACTCATACTAAGAGGTATCGTATTATCCAGTACTTACTAGGTTTTGGAGGTCACTTAGCGAGCCGCTCCATGTAAAATACTGGTATTTAGCTGCATCCGGTTAGTCAGGAACCAGACCCCAAAATAGTTGGGAAAAGGCTGAAGGCTATATACTTTGTGATTTGCTGAAAAAGTGTTCAGTATCTTTTAACCGAACCCTGATCCGAGGATCGATCCTATTTGGGCACGTGAGATTCCAGACACGTTCTAGTAACAAAGTTTTGCGACACAAACTTATCAAGTTTAAGACAGTTCTGTCGTCCGTAAGAGTTAAGTTAATAGATATCAACTACCCACGCTTTATGCCTTGTTTGTATTTTATCCACTTACGTTTACTTGAATAAAATGAGATCTTTAGACACTTGACATGTATTGTAGCTGACGTTGTATACTAAAGTTGCAGGCAGACGAGCGTATCTCGGTGTTATCGTTATGAATGAGTAGGAAAAAGCTGGAAATTTCCTCCATAGACTTAAAAATAACACATTAACATAACATCACGCGCCTGTACTCCCCGAAGGGTTAGGTATAGGTGTATGTAATAATCCCATGTAATAGAGAGCAAGCGAGCCTATTGCCATCAACCGGGCACAAATCCAGACTCCGTGGTTCCTACTGAGAAAGTCCAGCTGATGTGAAAACCCAGTAACACTTTGCCCGATCCGGAAATCGGACCGAGGACCTCATGCTCAGCAGACGCGCTTGCGACCACTCGACCAACAGGGCAGTCGAGGAGCCAGTAGACTTAAAAATAAATACTAAGCAAGACTTGATTTGATTTTGCTAAAAAATAAAAGTCCTTACATTTCTACCTATGTGTTGTTGGTGATGATACCGTTTTAGGCTAATTTTAGCTGCGAACATTTTAACTGTGCTTTTATGATTTACACTCATCTTCGTTCTTTAATGTCCGCTTTCACGAAGACTAGGCGACATACTTACAAATATCAAATGAATGTCTAAATATGAATAATTTGTTTGCATCCATTTTAACTGTTGTCGGTGCGCGGAGCGTTTAGGATTCAATAATGCGTTTGATTTGAAAGCGTGTAATGACTAAAGCGTGTAAGACTAAGCCGTGTCAGTAAAAATGGCCATTACACCGATAAGATAGGTAAGAAGATCAATGGTCCTACCTGTCGTCATCAAACAGCACGATCTCCAAGGACTTAACAGCGAGGTCTGACTCCGTGAGGCCGAAGAAGTGCAGCGTCTCGTTGAACTCCGGGTTCTTGGTCTTGTGGACAGTCTTCGTGCGCAGTCTGTTGGAGTAGGATCCCTCTGGAAAAGTAAGAGAAGAGTTTTGTTAGTGAAAGGTTCGACAAGCAAAATCTTAATTTTGGAGACAACGTGCTGAGTTGCAAAGTAAAAACTGTCGGTGGAATGCAGTTTTAAAGTATAGAAAAGTTTTAAGTGGTAGTAAGCAATTATGTTTTCAAGTTTTTCAAGTTTTCTGAAAACGAAAAAAAAACATTACACGTACGTTAAAACGAAAACGTTTTAAATATTGTAAGAAGTCCAGAATCTAGACAATGTGTCACGAATTTTGTGATATAGGTAGGTTGTACAGCGCTGTATCTCCTTAGATAGCTCCCAGCGAATTTCACTTAATAAAAAAGTTTGTTAAAGTTATAACTTAGTTAACCACCTCCCCCGATCCAATCAATTTTGATACAAAATGGAGGGCATTGGGAAATCATCCTGGTTACGTATTCTAGGGTTTCCACAAGCAGCAATTGGTTTCAAAGCGTTTCGAGTTCCAAAAGAATTGACAATCTATTCGGTAGCTATATCAATCCAATGCATTTTTGACCTCACCTTTAGGTAAAACTTCTAATCTACAAAACGGATCCGACAGCCCAGTCATATCCATTCCGATGAGTCCCCTCGCCCGAAGCACCGTCACGGCCAACGACGACGTCGCATTCTCATACGCCAGCTTGATTTCCAACGTCCCAAATCCTGCATCAGGTATCGTTGGAGGCCTCTCAACCTGTGTGGTGGGCTTCGTCATCTCTTTCCTTGTGCTGCGAAGGCTATAGGCACTGCCTTTACTGCCGGTCCGTTTGAGGGCAGCTAAGGGACGCTGTGTGAGACTGTCCTGTCTGTGGAGACTGAGGCCGCTGAATCCGTGGGATAGAATGTCTGTTTCACTCCAGTCTATGTAGGGGTCCTGGAAGGCAGAGAAGATAATCAATGTAGCTAGGATCATACTTTACGGTGGTGGTTTATGAAGAAAATGATTTCTAGTATTCTTTCTTTGAGTTATTTTAGTACAGCATATAGTCATATCTGTACATATTGTGTTTTCAACACCCTGTTTTTAGTTACACCAATGTTTTGGAAATAAAATCTTTTAAATAAGTAGGTACCTAGATTGCGGACCGATAATTCGAATCAACGTTTGACCAAAGTCGCTTTTTGGAGCACGGGAAAAGTAGGTAAGTTATGTATTAAAAAAACCCGGCCAAGTGCGAGCGCACCGAGGCGAGGGTTCCGTATAAAGTTGTAGGTATTTTGTTATTTACATTGTTTCTTGCCAAATTTCAACGGGAACTACCCTATAGGTTTTGCACCCTTGTGAAATCGCAAAATATGCGATATAAAACGGTCATATATTTTGATCGCGTTGACTTTCAAGTATGATTTTTTCACTGCTCCAAGGGGTAGCAGAGTTGAGTATTTAATATTAATTTCAGCTTGATACCACTACACGTTCCTAAGAAAAAGGGTCTTGACAGACAGACAGACGTCGACTGAGGTACGAACCCTAAAAATACTAAATTAGTAAAAAAGTATGTACTCTCACAGTACAACATTTCTTTCGCAATCTAACAACAAGCTAAATGTCAATCTGAAGGTCTTTCAACTCCATGAATAATAAAACTTCTTCAAATAAAGCTGAATGAGCGCTTCGATACAATTCCGCTTGGCTGCATAGCCTGATTTGCATATAAAATGTACTGAGATACTTTACAGCCGCTTTCCTACTAGATTAAAGCGCTTTCATCGCTGGTTTTGCATATTCCACCGATAACTTACGTGGGGGCTGATATGGAAGATCGTAAATAACATGTGTTTTAATGGCGGTTAGTAGGATATCAATCGATTTTCAGTGACACGATAGCTGAGATATGGAACAACCTCCATGATTAAAGTTTATTGTTTAAGTTTAGCTTCATTTTGAAAACTTGTTTAATTAGATACGGTAGGCTGCACGTAAACGGTCTTTCTTCTTTTTCGTGTGGTTAGTGCCTAACCTGGTGTCAGAGTTTTTATGCCACCCTGGCCTCTGACTTGGCTTTACACGCCGTCGAGAAATATCTCTCAGGCATGTTGGTTTCCTCACGATGTTTTCCTTCACCGATGCAAGTGATAAATTATACAGCACGCACATGAATCCGAAAAATCACTTGGCAGTCCGACAGTCACACCACTAGACTATTTTCTAGTTATAAACTATTTTTAGTTGGTCTCCTATTCCATTTAAACTATGTTCCTTGCTAGGTCAGCTCAAGGTCATAATGTTACCATTGTTGTGCGGCCTATTGTACAGTAATACTTTGAAAAATCGGTATCCCCATAAATTGGGTTGCGGAGGGCAGATGGCAGTCAGATCTGATTAAATATGGTTTGAAAGAACTGGATCTGACGAGGCTAACATAGCCGACATACACGCTTGTTCCCTTCAAGGGTTGAACAGAGCGACAGTTTCTGCAGTTATGCTTAATCCCCAGGTAAGAAGAGGCAAGCCGATTGCCATCAATCGGGCATAATTCCAACGATCACAAGCCAATTGCAGACGTAAACAGGTGAGGCGATAAAAGAAAACCTCTTATGACGCCATTCGTAGACGTAGAGAGATCACAACACGATATTACCCGTTATGAGTGAGCTTTAAGTGCGCAATAAAAATGCTGACTGCATGCAGGCTATTAAAGCCAAGAAGCTCCTTACTTGACGTTTGCAAGGGCTTATAGGGGTAATGAAGAACAGGGTGTAAAATTCTATATCCCTTATGGAAAAGGGAGGATTCTCCGACCAGACGGGTGTTGTATCTGGTGGGCTACTGTCGAGTTTTCTTGTTTTAAGTCGCGGGTAACTTTATTAGCGCTGTTCAGAATTTTGATGTTAGTTCTTTCTTCGTGGCATTGTTGGCGCTGTACTACTTTTTACCCGACTGCCAAGAAAGGGTTATGTTTATCTTGTATGACATTACCCATGTTTGCAAAGAAATAAATGATTTGACAGGTTTGTTTGTTTGTTTGTTTCTTTGTAAATTTCTTTATTACCTCGTATGTTCCAAATGGCTGGATGAAGTTCAACGATTACGGTATCATTAGATTCATCTCAAAAACCCAAGTGTTCTCAGATAGGTGTTTAAAAAAAACAAAATGGCGGAATTTTGACGCCAAATTGTAAGTCGTTAATATATTTTTTTCAAGCAAACCTATCGAATAGGGAAGTAAATTATAAGGAGATTAATATGTATATTTATAAAGGTACATAATACAATTTGTAGAGGAGCTCGTGGCTACATAATAACTGCCGCTCGGGTCGATCTTTAGGTTAAGCGGTGCTTGCCTAGGTTGGCCTGTGGATGGGTGACCACCCATTACATACCGAGTTTCCTTCGTGCCTCGGAAAGCACGTTAAGCCGTTGGTCCCGGGTGTTATTTGTAGATCTTTGACAGTCGTTAGGAAATCACTGGCCCAAAAAGTCTGACAACCAGTCTTACCAAGAGGTATCGTAATACCCAGTACTAACTGGGTTGTGGAGGTCAGATAGGCAGTCGCTCCATGTAAAATACTGGTATTCAGCTGCATCAGGTTTGACTGGAAGCCGACCCCAACATAGTTGGGAAAAGGCTAGGCAGATGATGATAATACAATTTGTAGTTGGGTTTTTTGATGCTTTTAATTAAATTTTACTTGTTGTATTATCTTTCTACTTTTTGTACTGTCGCTACAACCTCTCATCCGTGGTGGCTCAACGGTAACGGCCACGACTACGCTACGTATTGACGACCCTGACCCTTTCTGTCGAACCCTCGTGGGTTCGAACTCAGGCAGGCAATGATGAAGGAAAACATCTTGAAGAAACCGGCATGATATAGAACGTATGTATTCGAAGACGTGTGACACCCGTTATGGGCCGGCGTGGTGGATTACAGCCCACGAAGTCTCGTAGAGAGGAAGTCTATTTCCTGGCGATGGTAACGTTATAGGCTGATGTATACAGCGTGTTCCAAAAATGTGTGGACATATTTCAGGGTAAGATTCAGACCATCAAGCTGAAAAACTTTCTCAAAGGGACAACCCTCGAAATCAGCAAAAAAATCAGATGTCCAGTACAAAACTTCAATAACTACTCGACCCAAGTGTATGGGACAGCTGTTTTTTTTTTTTTGCGATTTCTATGGTGGTGACCATCTCTTTCTGGTACTCGTTACAATATGTACTATGCTGAGTATGTTAACCTCTTAATCGACAAGTTGCATATAACTGACGTTAAAATTATGTGACTGCCTCGTTGCTCGAGTGGTCGCAAGCGCGACTGCTGAGCATGAGATCCTGGGTTCGATTCCCAGATCGGGCAAAGTGTTACTGCGTTTTTTCATCAGGAATTTTCTCATTAGGAGCCACGTAGTCTGGATTTGAGCCCGGTTCATTGCAATAGGTTCGCCCCCTATTACATGGGACTTAAACTTAACTGGTGAAATGTGCAACTATAATTGGGTACACCTCTGTCTTTCGAGGATTACAGGCGTGATATTATAATTATGTAGTTAGGGTCCGCCTATATATACCGGGTGTAAACAGACCCTTCACATATCCGTTAACCAAGCATTCTGTACATCAAACTAAGTAACTTTACGCAAAAATTATTGCTGGAAAACGACTTTTTTTTTGGGGTGAAAAATCACGTTTTACAGTAGGACTCCATGGAAAGTACTCACAGCATTGTGCTGATGAATGGATTGAATAGTACGAGGGTCGTGGAGGTGTGTAAAGTAAAAATCTTACATCAAAAACATGTATTTAAAAAAAAAAATCTTCTGAAAAAGTTGGAACTTTGACCCCCAATATCTCCGTAACTAGAAGGTTCCCAAGAACAAAAAAATGATCGCAGTGACGGGGAGAACAAGTGCCTTTCGTTTATGTTAAGGGTCTATTTACACCCTTTATAAACGGCCGATTAAGAAACCCATTAGTTTATGAGTCACATCAAACTCGTGGGCTCTTAATGATCCGAAGATGGTGAGGCATCCGTTTTATTGCATCTGTAGATGGTTGGGTTGTAAAATCAATTAAGGACAGGGTGGATATTGGTGATAATTCCTATATTGTTGGGGGAGGATATTAATTGATTTGTCTGTTATTGCCCATTGATGGCAATAGGTCGCCCCCCTTATTAAATGGGACTTAAACTCAAGTGTTGAAATGTGGGTGTACTATTTGGTACACTTTTGCCTAACCCTTCGGGGATTACAGAAGTGATGTACTGCCGGTTTCTATTGACAAAATATTTGCCATTCTAATTTTTAATCAACTTTAGCAGTAGAATGGCGGTAGGAGCTTTCGCTGGACGCTTCTCTGAATTCGAAAGGAGATTGGCAAACGTCCATAGTAACTCAGACCCAGTGAGGGTAAGGTAAACGAACAAGAAATACAATTTAATTAAATTACTGCTAAAATCACACACATAAGGAGGAATCTATTAAAATAAACATTTAATTTCAACTGTGTGGTGCCGACAGCCTCGGAGTATAATGACTGTAATATAGGGACAGACAAACTGACAGGACGAATCTAGAAAAGGTTCCTTTTTTTCACCATTTGGCTACGGAACTCTAAAAAATATCCTATGTCTGATCATGGTCTATACGTCCGCCTTCATCCAAATCTGTTCCGCCGTGTAGACGTGAAAAGGTAACAGACAGACAGGCAGACAGAATAGAGAAAACATTGATACTCAGCGGCACACCCATATTGAATGAAGACCCTCAAATCCCACAACGGTAGATCATGTAAGAGAAACACCGTTTATTTTTCTTTTGTATTTTTATTTTTACAGGTTTTCGTTACTTACGATTGTATTTTTAAGCCGGTTTCTTTATACATACGAGGATCTAAGTTTCGTTCGATTGAAATGAAAACATTAAGTACCATCAAAGATTTATGTCATAGGATGTACCCCTCACCATACTAAGGTCGCTCGAAATAGTACATTTTTTAAACAAGTGGCCAAATTTTGTCATTACAGCCGAGGCGAAATTGACACCCTCGCCTTCGGCTCGGGTATTAAATGAAGCCTCGTAAGAATAATATC
Source organism: Noctua janthe (assembly GCA_910589295.1). Classification (NCBI taxonomy): domain Eukaryota; kingdom Metazoa; phylum Arthropoda; class Insecta; order Lepidoptera; family Noctuidae; genus Noctua; species Noctua janthe. The sequence continues at coordinate 14,696,166 of OU342573.1, forward strand.
AAGGTTCTCATAATAATTAATTTGTATTTAACATGGTAATAAAGGCTGGAAATGTCTGATAAAGGCTTTGGTAAATGCTGTTAAAAATAATGTTTTTCAATGATTCCGACGAAGGAACAGCGCCTCTGAAAATTACAATAGTCAACTGCCTTGTAGATGTTTATTACGAATCAGTACTGAAGGGTCAATTTTTGTAAGAGGTAAGCCGGAGTACATAAGTTTTATGTGTTTTTATTATTTGTCTATAGAATACTGACTGTGCCATTTTTCAAAGGGAATCCGGTACGAATCGAGTTGTATGGAACCTTCGCCACTGTTACGAATACCATTCGCTATTTGATATTCACCAAGCATACCCTACGAGCGTATTAACCTTTTCACCACCACGGACTTCTATAGAAGTTCCAGATTTTGGGGCTTCTATAGAAGTAGAGCGAGACGTAAAGCGGTACTTCTAAAATCAAATCGAACGTATTTAGATCTCAATTACAAATACCTATTTTACTAACAATTCTCAATATTATTTACCTGAAAGTCTTTAAAGTCGGTTTCTAATTCCAAATCTAATTTACAATGAGAACCGAGACAATCTAGGACAACTTAAAATAGCTTGGTAGGTATCAGTAGTTAGGTATAATTAAGGATTCATCTGCCTTGCCTTTTCCTAACTAAGTTTATTAGGGTCAGCTTCCAGTCTAGCCGAATGCTGCTGAATACCAGTATTTTACATGGAGCGACTGCCTATCTGACTTCCACTACCCAGTTAGTACTGGGTAATACGATATCCCTTTCAAAGACTGTCTGTCAGACTTTCGGGCCATTGACTACCTGTAACGACTGTCAAAGATCTACAAATGACACCCGGGACCAACGGCTTAAAGTGATTTCTGAGGCACGGACGAAACTCGGTATGTAATGAATGGTCACCCATCCACAGATACTAAGCAAGTTCGGCTTAACCTTGAAAACAGACCCGTGCCGCTGTTATTATTTACCCACGAGATCCTCAGATTTGTACAGTAATTCACAGACAGTTTGTGTAAGTCTATCAGATAATATTCAGCGACAAATGTCTGTGAATTATTAATATTGACGCTTGACAGCTTGTCGCGTCTCCTGCGTTGCCATGGCAACCGGTTATTATCGTCTGGTTTTGAAGGCGCTGCTTGGTTACCGAGTTATGAGAAATGTTTTTACAGGAATCTTTTTAGATCTTAATTGAACTTGCTTTTTTTTAGTTCTAAGAAATTGTTTTTAGGGTTTCATCAAGGTACAAGATTAGATTAGATCCTAGATTTTTTTTGTCTTTTTTTAGGGTTCCATACCTTAAGGATAACCAACTTTTCTTCTATATTTCGTTTTAAATAGAACGATTTTGTTTTGAATAACCTTTTGAGCAGTTTGGCCCAGGGGTATCGGGCCTAGCCAGGTGCGTTACTTGATATAACTTATTTCGTCGACCCTGCTTTAAAAAAATGAAAGAAAACATGGGAAATATGTCCTAGAACTAAATGACTTAATGTGACATCTGCCAAGACACACTGGACCCGCGTCTTGGATTACAGTCCACAGATAGGAGGCCTGGCTGGAGTTCTGGGTGTGGTAACGTTATTGTTGACGGCACGGTTGGCGCAGTGGCAGAGCGATTGGCTACTGCGGTGTGTGTGCACAAAACAAATATTTGTATGACCTACAGGTAGTTGTTCCGGGTCTGGCTGTTTGTGTATGTGAGTTTAAATGTTTGTAAACGCACCCACGATACAGGAGAAATTCCTAGTGTGGGCCAATGCTTTTTAAAAAAAAAAAAAAAGGTTGTCTGTTTGTTACCCGACTGCCAAGGAAGGGTTATGTTTTTCGCGCGTATCTTCTTATATTTCTATGTAAATTTCTTTATTACCTCGTATGTTACAAATGGCTGGATGGATTTCGGCGATTAAGGTAGGTATCAATAGATTCGTCTCAAAAACCCAAGTGTCCTTAGATAGGTGTTTAAAAAAAACTAAATGGCGGATTTTTGGCGCTAAAATTGTAAGTCGTTAATTTTTTTTTTTCAACCAACCCTTTCGAACAGGGTATCAAAATGAAGGAAATTAAAAGGAGATTACAAATATATAAATATATATGTATAAGTAGTTACATAATACAATTTGTAGTCGAGTTTTTTGATACTTTTAATTAAATGTTACTTGTTTAGTGTTAGTATTATACCCATCGCTTTTGTCGTCTTTTATGTTACACAAAATATGTTTCTAAAAGTTACTCATCTGGAACAAAGTAGGGATCCGGATAATCTACCTACGTTCTTCTACAGAACACATAGGACTTTCATATTTGTGTCCAATAACGCCATTTTATTGAGGTATTTAGTACCACATAACATAGCATGTAACCCCTTGAGGGTTAGGCAGAGGGGTACCTAATAGTACTCCCACATTTCGCCAGTTATGTTCAAGTCCCATGTAATAGCTGGCGAGCCATTTAAAATCAAACGGGCATAAATCCAGACTCGGTGGCTGCTACTGAGAAATTCCTGATGGAAAAACCCAATAACACTTACAAGTATTCAGTAAGGTGTGACCTTATCACCTAGTGTTACTCACACGTGTACGGCCGGACCGCGCAGACAAGCGACGCATTTGTCTTCGCTGCGTCGTTCTTCCGCGCAGTCGTGCGGTGTTAGGCATCAACGGGTTACAAGCCAAAGCGACGTGAGATCTGCTTCACCGCCAGTCCGCGCGGATGAGCGGTGTCGTGTGAAACTTAGGACATAGTTTATCTCCACAACACTAAAGGTACTATTGGAACTTGCAAATTGTGATTAATATTTATGAACTTATATAGGCACTTACGGGATATCTTCTGTGATCGTTCATTATTTTGAGCTCCCGATATTCCCGGATTTTTTTTTCTTTTTTTTTCCCGTAAGTGACAGTATACGTTTAGTTGTAAACCGTGAAAGCTTAAAACAGTGATTGAATATTTATGAAGTAGATACGTTTATTAATACATCGCTTTGAACTTAATCAATATTATCTTCAGCCATTAGACAATACAATTATGTCTAATCGTTATAAATCCATTTAACTGGAATCAATCAAGTCGGCGTTATTGTCTGCCTCTGACAAATTGAGTCGACCCCAATCACCATGGAATCAATAAAAGTAGGATTTGTCTGGCATCCGCCTCCCACTAAGACGATATGACGCAGCCGTGACGCATTACACGTCAGACAATGGGAATTTTACTTGATATTAAAGATTTTTACGAATAATTTCGAGGTTTTGTGCGTCTGGCATAGATGGGTCTGATTTATTCTAGACCGTTCCGAATCGCACTAAACAACAACTATACAAATAAATAAAATTTAAGTGTTTGTTTGTACTTTCGAAATTTCAGCATTTTACTGAATGCAACATAACAATTTTTTTTTCGTTTTTGTCTGTCTGCTTGTTCTGGCTAATCTCCGAAACGGCTGCACCGATTTTGACGGGACTTTTAGTGACAGATAGCTGATGTTATACGGAGTACTCAAGCTACTACTACTAGGGCTGCGGGACTGTTCGAAAGACATGCCGTGGCCCTGGAACACAAAGGGCAAAGAACGAACATGGATGGGTTTTAGTCAGTACAAGTCTGACACTACCCTCCGCTCCGCCCAGAGTGGGGGGGCGGGTCATTTGATGATTTCCCATCCGAAAAAAAAATAACTACTACTACTAATTTTATTTTAGAAAACGGATTAGGGTTCCGTGCAAAAAAATATAAACCGTGAAATTGTTTAAAAAAAATCCGATTCAAATAGAGAAGTAGACGTGGGACTTTTAGTGGCAGATACCTGATGAGTTTAAATGAGAGTTATAATGAGTAACTTGGGCTAATTTGAATTTAGAAAATGGATTAGGGTTCCGAGCAAACGCGTGCTCCCTTGAAATTGTTTAAAAACATTTTTTTTTAATAATAATTTTGCGCGGACGACGCTCGCGGGCAACAGCTAGTGGTATCATAAATACCTTACATTCACGCAAGATTCAAAAGCGATTTCCTCCTAATGGAATCGTTGAGTTTCGCTTTATGTTACGAAAATAGTATTCTAGAAATTATACTACTGTGAAATAGGTGTTTTCTGTAAGTAGCAATCGTTATTTCAAAAGAAACTCGCCTTTGAAGTTAGAGTAAGGATAAGCACAGGCAGAATACATAATAGTACAAGTTTAAGGTAGGTTACAAAATATAAAGAAAGTGGATCACTTATATCATCATTTTTCGTTTCACATGTGTCATGTAAGCATATCGTATTGCTGTCTTGGAACTAAAGAAATCGCTAACTTACAATAACGGTAAAAACCGACAGGAAACCAATTCTAATGGTCCGAAGTAGCTTACATAAAGTGAAAATTATTTGACAAGGAGGACAGATGGAAATGTTCCTTTTTCATCATGATATCACGCTTCTACTCCCGGAAGAGTTAGGCAGGGTGGAAGTACACCTACATTTCGCCAGTTATATTTGAGTCCCACGTAACACGGGGCGAGCTTATTGTCATCAACTGGGCAAAAATCCGGTCTCTGGGCTCCTATTAGAAATCCAGATAAAACCCCTTAATAACCCTTTGTTTTACTTGGGAATCGAACCCGAGACCACGTTGTAAGAAGTAGCACTTGCAACTACGTTCTTTTTCACCATAACCGGGTAAAAAATATCAGCGTTTCTGCGTAGCAACGCTTAGTTGAGATAATGTGACGTCTGAATGACGTAGAGACGCGACGCGACGCGAGGACTCAGTTATACTGTTGCAATGAAGATAATTTTTACTTCATATTTCTTTGCGACAACTTGGAATATTAATTTTTTTTTTTGGTCATTAATAGGCATTTTCGTAGAAGATGGCGGGACGAGCTGGAAGCCTGGAAGCCTTTCCGGAAACCGGTATATAATCCTAGAAGAAAATTCGAAAATATTTGATATTCACCAACTCTTACGGAGTGAACGGAGGCCTGTGTCCCAGCAGTGGGAACATTACAGGCTGATTATACTAAATCAATAAAAAAAATCACCTAAGTGCGAGTTGGACTCGCGCACCGAGTGTTCCGAATAAACTTGTGGGTATTTTGTTATTAAACTACATATTTACGGTTTTCAGATTTTTATTTGCTGTAAGAGCTTTCGAGTTGCTTCTTGCCAAATTTCATGATTCTAGGTCCACGGGAAGTACCCTATAGGTTTTGAATCCCTTGTGAAACCGCGAAATATGCGACATAAACGGTCATATCTTTAGATCGCGTTGACTAACACGTTTGTACACATTTTTAACTGCTTCAAGGCTTAGCAGACCTGAGTATTTGAAATTAATTTCAGCCTGATACCTCTACGTGTTCCTGAGAAAAAGGGTCTTGACAGACGGAAAACAAAGTGATCCTATAAGGGTTCCGGTTCTTATAAGGGTTTGCCGACTGAGGAACGGAACAATAAAAATGGACTAAAAATATTTATTTTTTACTTTTCCTCGTTCAGCGAGACGAATTACAGGCTTATTATAGTTAAATAATTCATATAATTAAATCGGGGAACTCCTAATACCCAGTACACAGCCCCGAGGGTAGCTTCGGTGGGGGTGACAGATTTAGAACATTCCATGAATACTATTAGGGCGAAATTACTAAGTTAATACGATTTAGTAAATGTGGGCGTTTGCCGCCTACATTTATATTGATTTAGTGAGGTATACATACAACATGTAACGTAATTAACGCACACCCTCAGACACCCCAATTAGTATATTATGTTATAATCATAATACATACACTGAATTTTTAGTGAAACATATATGAGCATTGATTATTGATTGATTTAGTTATACTAATTCCGGAAGAATGTTGTGTTCACAGTACAAATCCACGAACGCAGACAGTCGCACACGTAGGTATGAGGGTCTTGTTAGCCTAGTAGGTATTCGCTCGCGTTCGAAACGAGTTAACGAGTTTTTACTGTAATTTACGTAGTTGTAATTATTTTTGGGAAAAAAAAATACCTATAATAAAAATTATAGAAATCGATTCAGTAAACGATTCTGAACAAACTAATTTCAGGATGTGCGTTAATTATGTTTCATGTTGTATATGTCGCATCCTGGTACATAGGGCCCTGGCCAGGACATACTAAGTGACATCCATAGAGTGTGTGTGTGTGGTGTGGTGTGGGTGTGTTGTGTGTGTGTGTTTGTTTGTTTGTTTGAGGGTGTGTGTGTCGGTGTGTGTGTGTGTAGTGTGGTGTGGTGTGCGTGTGTGTGTGTGTGGAGTGTGTGGTGTAGTGTGTGTGTTTCAGTTGTGGGCGCAGAATGGGATACGGGTAGACTAGAGAAATAACTCCTTTAACTTGTACACTGTTCATTGTTATTGAGTCAATTACTATCACTACCGCACTAACTAAATACTCTGAACTTAAAAGGAAAGACAGAGCAGTTCCTAAGCTAGTAGGTGTCGCGAGCACGTCTCTACAATCGCTGTCGCGACCAACGACACCATACTCCCTAGGCTCTGCACAACACCAAACAAAGCACTTGTGTTTAATTTAAAGTACATACTCATCAGGATCCGACATATAAAATGATTACTCTGCATTTATCTGTTTTTTTATTAAGCAGATCAAAAGCAGGCAGACACCCTCATAGTAGTAGGAGTTGGATGAAATGAACACATGACAATAATTTGTGTGAATGCCACAACTAATACGGGTAAAATAAAAAACATTTTTGCAAAAAAAAAACAAACGACTGCCAAAAAAAAAACACTACATCGTACATATAAAATAACTTTAATTTCAGAAATCGGTGAAACAAACAAGTCACTGACTTCCGAAAGTAAAATTATAGTAGGTAAGTTATTTTCCACTTTTTAGTGTTTTTTTTCTGAAAGACGGTTGTTTTTTTAGGGTTCAGTACCTCAAAAGGAAAAAAACTGAACCCTTATAGGATCACTCACGTGTCTGTCTGTCTGTCCGTCTGTCACAGCTAATTCACTCCGAAACTAATGGACCGATTGAGTTGAAATTTGATGCACATATGTAAGTCGGTGAGCCAAAGACGAACATGTAACGTAAATTAATGAATTTTAAACATAGGGGCCACTTTGGGGGGTAAATTAGAAATTAAAAAAAAAAGTTTTGCAAACTGTTTCGTGCTTCACATCAAATGAAAGGGCTTATTGTGAGTATCTCAAATAAATATTTTTTATAATTTTAAAATAAAAAGTTTTGAAGTTATTTAAGAAAATAGGCGAAACTTGACCATTGCCCTCTTAACTCAGAAAATACAGGGCGACAATTATGAAAAAAATGCAAAAAATTGTTCCTATGCTAAAAATGTTGCCTATAAATTACAGGAAAACCTATAAGAAAGCTATAACAACAACTAATAAAAATAAAATTAAAGGGGGCTCGCCTACTACGATGGTACGGAACCCTTCATGCGCGAGTCCGACTCGCACTTGGCCGGTTTTTAACAATTACATCATCGCCATCACCGTTGATTAAGCCCAATGGCATTTTTAAGGATGGACGCCTTTGCTGCATAAGAAGAAAATAAGCAAATAACTAAAGAAGTCATCAACAAAGTAAAGTGGGAACGTTATACCACAAATATCACTCAACAAGAAATAAAATATCACCGAGATATAACTAGATATAATATTACGTGTTTATAAATAGCACGCGTCAGCTACAGGCTACCGCCAGCCGCGGGAGACCGTCGTTACTAGGGGTATTATTTACTTGATACCAAAGTATAGCTAGTAACTGTAGTAATAAAAGACTTTTGTGGATTTCACGTATCGGTTAAGGTTACGTTTTAATGGTTCCTTAAACTATTCGTAACTTTGAGCATAGTTTTTCATAGTTTGTACGAGTAGAGACCTTTTCAAATCGGGCGGCAATTTCGCTAGCTGCGCCGACAGAGGACGACCCGAACGTGCTTAGCACTCCTTATTTCTAAAATGTCAAGCAAACATCGTCATAATCATTTTTTTATTTGGGTCACGCCACACTATTCCCAAACTACTGCAACTCCTGAAAACCAGAATCAACTGTGGCGGCCACCAGAAAACTGCCGAGTTAATGAACTTCTCGAGGAAGTCTTGGACCTCAAAACGAAATTAATCAGAGAAGAATAGCGAAATAGGAAAAACAAATTCCACTTCCCTCCATATCAGCAGAATCATTTTCTAGACCTTATCCCAATTAGACGGCACGGTTGGTGCGGTGGCTGAGCGATTGACTGCTGCGCTGCGTGTCGCGGGTTCGATTCCCGCACGGAGCAAATATTTGTATGGCCTACAGGTAGTTGTTCCGGGTCTGGCTGTTTGTGTATGTGAGTATAAATGTTTGTAAACGCACCCACAATACAGGAGAAATTCTTAGTGTGGGGCAACATTTAAAAAAAAAAAAAAAAATTGTCAGACACAGAATGTCTTCTTCTTCCATATTTACTATCCCTTTCTGGTCGTATCATCTTTCAGACAGTCCAACCATCGTTTCTTCTAGAAGGGAAGACCAAAGAAACGTTGAAGAAACTCTTACGTATCCGTATCTATAGTCAAATTAAAGTTATTACTTATGTAAACATTTTTATGCGATAGACCAGAATTTAAACGAAATTCGAATCGTTACGGAAAGCAAAGCTACGAATTCCAACTTTTTACAGTTCTAACTTCAAGCAATTACTAAACTTCAGAATAAAAATATAATAACTTTTACTCAAGTAATCACTTTGACTGGTTTATACAAGGTGTAAACAGACCCTTTACGAAGCCGTCAACCAAGCATTCTGTACATCAAACTAAATATCTTTACGCAAAAATTATTGCTGGGAAACGACTTTTTTTTGGGGGTGAAAAATCACGTTTTACGGTAGGACGCGTTGGAACGCACTCAAAGCATTGTGCTGATGGATGGATTGAATAGTACAGGGGTCGTGGATGTGTGTAAAGTAAACATCTTACATTAAAAACATGTATTTAAAAAAAACTTGTGAAAAAGTTGGAACTTTGTCCCCCAATATCTACGTAACAAGAAGGTTCCCAGGTATGGTCTAGAACAAAAAATTATCGCAACGACGGGGAGAACAAGTGCCTTTCGGCTTCGTTAAGGGTTTACACCCTTTAGATACGGGTGATGTAGGCATCAGTAAAAGAGTCGAGTGAACAATGTGTTTATAAACTCGGTCAAAATCAGTCCTAGGGCGCCCTCAGGGGAAACAGCGGGTCGTAGGACAAAAAGTTCTTGTAATATCGCCACGACATTGTTCTTCTACAATGTTCTCTTCAACTTCTGTTTGTATTTGTTTTCGTCATAGAGTATTAAAAAAAAAAATAAAAGAAAAAAATTAGGTTTATCTATCAACATTAAATACTTTTACAAAGTTTCGTGTCCGTGCTATTAACCGTGGAGGAGTTCCCTCATGAGGAGGCGATCCTAGCTGCAGGATCAAGTCATGTCTGTCATAAAAATGTATTGTCACCAGAACCAAAGGTATGTGAAAAATTTCAGCTCAATCGGTTGGGGGGGACTAGTTTGAAATTCAGTTACTAGATTTGACCCATACATACTAACTAACTAGGCAAGTTAAATAAAAGTTTATAAAAGGAGCTGCCCGATTGTTTAGGACTAATAACTACCATATCTTACCTTACTTTTCCACGATTTCCTAAATAATCTAGTTTTGAGATTTGTAAGATTTATTTTAAGGACGGGGTAACGGTTTTACAGAGATTTGAACTATCGAATTTGGAATGATTAAATCTATTTGTAATTGATTCGAGACCTTAGAAATTTATTGTCGCAGATAAATTCTCAATACTACATTTCATTATTAAATATGGAAAACGCGCGGTAAGCGCGATCTCCATATTTTAATTGCTCTTTGGTCACTAATTAGAGTTGTTCAAAGAAAAAAATACGTGCACTTTTTGAATTTTGGACAAAAGCATCATTAGAAAGGAGAATAAAATTGAGCAGTATTTAATTTACACTTCATCGTACTGTAACAAAAAGTTTTGAAACTTGAAGCTGTCCTTTTTGTGAGGCAGTAAAAGTTCTATTTAATTTGGTCTCAGGCAAAACGATGAAGGTGAGTAAACTTACATGTCTTAGGGTTCATTTCGCATCTTCGTAAACAATGAACTTAAAGCACTAGGGGATAATGTAGCTTCCGTGTAGGATCAGTGGTTTCGAAGATTACCCCCTACATACAAACTTACAAACAAATACTTCTTTATTTTAGTATAGATAGTCAAGGCTGTCTTTTATAAATAGATGAGCGAGCAACCCACCGATACAATTACTGTCCCGGCGGTGGTCCTCAAAGGTATTAACAGAGACATAGTGACCTATTTACAAGGATCGCTCTTGCTCTGTTTAGATAAGTAGATCGTATTGTAGGGAAATATAGCATCTCGCCTGTAATCCCCTGAAGGATAGTCAGAGGTGTACTTAATAGAACACTCATATTTCGCCAGTTATGTTTAAGTCCCATGTAATAGAGGGCGTCAACCGGACACAGGACTCCGTAGCTGCTACTGAGAAAATCCTGATGGAAAATCAGAATAACAATTTGACCGAGCTGGGAATCGAACCCAGGACCACATGTTCAGCAGTCGTGCTTGCGACTACTAGACCGACGAGACTGTGTTTTAGGAAATAGAGACGAAATACCTTGTAAGTATCACTAAAGTCTATTCAAATTCTTATTTCCTATTGCTGGGGAGTCATTTCTTCTCAGCGAAAATACTAGGAAGTAGTAAAGAACGACACAGAGTTTTGACGAATATAATATCAACTTCACGTTTATTTAAATTAAGTTGATTTCAGAATGAAATTGGAGATGAAAAAGTAGTAAAAGCTGTCTTTGGAAACCAAAACGTGAACGCAGCATAGATGTAGTACGGGTAGCTGTCTGGTTTGACAGTTCATCAAACATTATGCAGTTAAAGGCCAATTGGGAATTGCTTAATTATCCGCATTATTGTCATTAGACGTCCCACTGAACGTCGCGCGTCGCACCGTAATTGGTAGCACTCTACTTACCTATAGTCCTAGGCTATACCCTGTTTATTTTATGATTTTTAAGACGAACTTTCTCCTACTCCTATTTCATCACCATGATCAGCCCATGCAGGAGGAGCTCTTGGCTATATTATAACAGCCGCTCGGGTCGATTTTCAGGTTATGCCGAAGCGGCCCGAGCGGCTATTTATTTAATCTTGGCAAAGAGATATATTGTGCGTCTTTACGGCGTAAGTATTTTTTGAGTATTTAAATTGTGTTTATAAATAGAATATCATAGATAAACATGATTATTTAAAACAAATATTTACTTTTATGAACAAATTAACATTTATTTGTGTTCTAAATTCAAAAATATTTGAATTTTCTATTTTTCATATTTGGTTGTTTAGCGGCATCATACCTTTGCCTTTTCTTCCACCTGGCGAAAGCAAAGCGCGGAAAAAAAAACAAATGTACAAACAAACACGTGGGCATTTGTTACTGCTGTTCTCGTCTCCATAACAATTTCGCCTGAGGCTCGGGTGCGAATTCCGCCTCGAATGCAATAACAAAGTTTCCCCACTTATACCAAAATGTACTATTTCTTTCTTTCATACTCATCGAAAAAGTTTCTAATAAAATCACAAACAAAATAACGGACCTCCTTGAACCCACGTTCAAATCTATTTCGAGCTCCACGAGTGCGATACAATTTGAATTAATTTAGCCTTCGTTTAGATGTTTACTGCTTGTCTGACACCTTGATTTAATGAGTTGCGATAAGTGATGGCGTATACTCGACAACAGATGGGAAGTGTTCCAAGTTTTATGGGTCGGTAAAGCGGTAGATTTTATTGCTAGGTACTGACTGCGTCTGTGTGCGTTTTGTATTTCATCATATTTTTACAGCATTTAGCCTACAATAGGTCCTAGTTCTAGGCTACCTTACTTCTTCGGAACGATCGGTTAACTGGGTTACTTGTTAAATTTCACACATTTTCCTGCCTGGTCTGAGAAGGGCGGTTTGCGCGTGCTTATTTTCAAATCTGTCGCCTCGTATTTACTTGATTCAAGCACTATACTCTTTAAGCCTACCACTCCGTAGCTTTCATATCTATATTAGTGTATTTAACAGAACATACCGCCTGTAATCCGCGAACGGTTAGGCAGAGGTGTACCCATTAGTACACCCAGATTTCGAAAGTTCTGTTTAAGTCCCATGTAATAGGAGAGTCTATTACCATCATCCGGGCAGGAATCCAGACTCCGTGGCTGCTACTGACAAATTCCTGATGGAAAAAACACTTTGCCAGGAACCCAGGACCTCGAATCAAGCTCAGCAGTCGCGCCTGCACGACTAACGACGCAGTTTTAGTGAATTTATGTTCATAAGAAAATCTAACATGTAACATCTCCGAGTTTGAATTCTAAAGAAAAATAATCTTCTTCAGTTACCGTCGTCGTCTCTCAACTTACACACACAAAATGATAGGAAATAACACACTACAACCTAAGACCTCTATAACTTTCCAAGACATCCAATTTTCTTAGAATAACTGTATCTACGTAACTTCTATTCCGTTCCCTCAGACCTCAGCTTCGTATACAACTTGAATAGATAGATAAGCGGCTTATGCACTTTATTACCCGCTCCCATTCCGTTTGCGGATAAAACGGAATACTCCTTTCATATTTTATCATTTTTATTTTATTGCCAGCCATTTTATTCATCTGTTAACGTAATTATCTGTGGTATTTCAGTTGCCGCCTTTTTCGAACTGGCTGTCTAATAAGAAACCTTTGCCTGTTTGTGTTTCATTAAAAGAACATCAAATTGTTCGATGTTTAAATGTCGCTTGTGGTTGGTTTGGTTCGCAGCGTGGACCATCGACAAAATATTATATTTCAAAATGTCATTCACACACATGAAAAATAAAAGTGTTTTATTGATTAATTTAATACTTTAAGTTAATACATGTAAAGAGACGGACTTAATGCCAAAGGCATTCTCCACCGGCCTATCTCTGGGAGATGCATAGACAAACTATGGTAGTCGTTGCAATAGAGAAAATTGAGGATTAAATATTTGTTTTTAAAATAAAATACCAATGACAAACTTCTCTTCTCTTTTTTCTATTTCCCTGAAAAGATGAATAGTTACCACAGATACCTTTGAATACATATTATCTCAAGTGCCTGAACTCCCACTTGCTAGACATTTAACAAATAACAGAGAATAACAGATAGGAAATAAACATAAATTACATTAACATACTCGTTCCAGCATTTATTCGAGTGTAATTTACTTTTTCTACTTGTGTCTTCAGAAATAAAAGCATTCTAACCCTCAAGGCTAATCTAGGTTCTGCCAGGGCTGCGGGACTGTTCGAAAGAGATACCGTGGCCCTGGAACACAAAGGGCAAAGAAGGAACATGGATGGGTTTTAGTCAGTACAAGTCTGACACTCCCTGCCGCTCCGCCCAGAGTGAGGGGGTCATTTGATGATTTCTCATCAGAAAAAAAACAAAAAAAAGGCTAATCTAGGCCGGTAAAAAACATCGATTTGATTCAACAATAAGGTAAAGACTAAAGAGGATTATCCTTAAAAATGTTTTAGGAAAATAAAACTAAATGCCTGAAGGGACATAACTGTATAGAGATCTTGACCCGATTTTTGTGGAAGACTAGCTGGTCTTTCAGTCGTAATGAAGAACTATTTCCAAGCAATACGTTATGATTAAAAGTACCTACTTATTTTAAAATAAAGTGTGGGTACCTACAATTATAATTAATAATTATTTAATTATTAATAATGTAATTTAATATGGGGACATAGTATTCAATTCATCATCATTAAAAAGTAAAACCTCTGCGTTGGTCCATTGATCGCAACTGCTAAGCATGAGGTTCTGGGTTAGAATCCCGGGTCGGGCTTAGTGTTATGGGTTTTCCATCAGGAATTTCTCAGTCCAGACCGGTCCAAACCGCCCTGTTGATGGGAATAGGCTCGCCCCCTATTATATAGGACTTAAACATAACTGGCGAGATGTGGGTGTAGGTACTATTAGGTAAACATCTGCCTAACCCTTCGGGGATTACAGGCGTGATGTTATGTTGCTATACTGAATTAAAAAGCTGATCTTTCAGTCCAAATGAAGGTCTGTTTTGAAGAATGACGGTGTCATAAACAAATGACATTCCTACTTAGTTCAAAATAATGCGTAATTTATTTAAATAACTGAATACTTCTTAAGGGGACTTGAGATTCAATTCATCATCATTAAAAAGTAAAACCTCAAGTAAGCCTCGTTCGTAAATTGTTTGCAAGCGCGACTGCTGAGCATGAGGTCCTGGGTTCGATTCCCAGGTCGGGCAAAGTGTTATTGGGTTTTTCCATCGGGAATTTCTCAGTAGCAGTCTCGGAGTCATTAAATAAGGGCCTTATTATAATTTCTACGTGTCTGGTAAAATTGAAAACCGAATGCAAATATAAGTGGGCACGGATATAAAGTAAGAAAATTATTCTTTTGATCTTCTATTACACCCACAGACTTATAGCCATTTTAATTATCACAGGCGATACTAAAATTAAAGCTCTCTGATGGATACTCGACACTCAGCTAAGCACGGAGAGTTGAAATTCTAACAGTGTAAGAATACAAGGTGTAAACGGACCCTTTACGAAGCCGTCAACAGAGCATTCTGTACATTATCAAACTAAGTAGGTAACTCTACGCAAAAAATATTGCTGGGAAACGAAAGTTTTTTTTGGGATTTAAAATCACAGTTTATAATTGGCCTCAATGTAACTCACTCAAAGTATTGTGCTGATGTATGCATTGCATAGTACAGTAGTCATGAAAGTATAGTAAAGCTATAAAAAATGTATTTAAAAACAAAAACTGGTGAAAAAGTTGGAACTTAGACCTCCAATAACCGCAACTAAAACGTTCCCACGGTACAGTCCAGAACAAAAAAAAATATCGCAATGACGGGGAGAACAAGTGCCTTTCGGCTTCGTAACACCCATTATGTAGGTTGATCATTCATTTTTGTGAATATGTTTTTATTTTTTATTCTTAGTGGTATCGAACGGCATGAGATTGCTTCGATCGTCTATAAATGCTATTCGTAGCTTTCAATGGGAGAATTCAAGATTTTTTGAAAGAGCACGTTTTTAATAACTTTATCTAACAAGTAGGTACTCGCTGAAACATTCTTTATGCTGTCGTTTATACAATTCGGCCGGCCGTACGGACAAACATTTTATAAGAACCTAGAATATTGCTAGTCCATGACCAGACACATTGTACGGATATAGGAGCTTTTTTTAACCTATAACCAGACCAGACGGGTGTTGTGTCTGACGGTTGTGGTCGGGTTGTTGTATTTAAAAATCCTTATCTCTAATTTTCATCATAGATGTCGCTAGCGTTCTTTCTGTCAACTTGATTATAATCGCTACACATATACTTAGCACAAACATCGATGGTTTGACATGTCGTCGTATCAGTACTGGTCTTGCGAAGCTGCCCACTAATAGCCATATAAGCTGTTTTTTTTTAAAAAGGAACTTGTGATAACATAAAACCATTTAAAAAAAAAAAACCCTCTGAAAAGATACTAATAACGCCTTGAAAGACAAAAACTGCAACTAAAGAATATATCTTTATGAAATATTTCAACCTGTCTACCTTTCTTATATTTTTATCAAAGCGCGCTTGCCTGCAGCTATATTTGTAGAAAAAAAGACTTCACTTTTCCGAGTTATTTTTTTAAAGGTACTATATATAGTACCTCTTATGTTCTTTAGATACTTAGTTTAGGAATCTTCACAAACAATATGTTAATATTTTTTTATTTGTAAATCCTTACCATTGGCGTGCCTCTTTATAAGTATAACTTAAACGCTTCTGCCTAGCCTTGTCCCAACTGTGTTGGGGTCGGCTTCTAGCCTATCTGACCTCCATAAACCAGTTTCTGGGTAATACTGAAACAGAAGTATGGAAGAAGAAGTCAAACTAAACTTATACTGTCACTTATAGGATATCTTCTATCGTCGAATTATCGGGAGCTCAAAACAATGAACAATCACGGAAAATATCCCATAAGTGACAGTATAAGTTTAGTTCTAAACCGTGAAAGTTTAAAACAGTGTAAGAAGAAGTCATGCTGCGCCTACTCCAAATGAATTGGGTTATAGGCAAGAGATTGATGATGATGATTCTTCTTTAGCGTGTGGTTAGTGCCTAACCTGATGCCAGTTTTTATGCCACCCATGTGCCTCTGACTTGGCCATACATGCCGTCAAGAAATATTTCTCAGGCATCCCGGTTTCCTCACGATGTTTTCCTTCACAGAAGCAAGTGATAATTATACAATACGCACATGAATCCAAAAAATCAGGGGTGTGTCTTGGGTTCGAACTTGAGACCTATGATTTGGCAGTCCGACGGTCACACCTCTAGACTGACACTGCTATGATGATGATGACTTAAACGCTGAATGGGACTTGAACACAACTATCAAAATGTGAACTATTTCACATTTGAAAACAACACCTATGTGGAAACAAACCTGCTCATAACAGACTATGCCATCGATGCCACATCCAGTAAAATTAAACTACATCCATGTTGTGTTTTGTTAAACTTATGATCGAGTCTATATTTTTATTTATCTGTGTACCCACATAATCTGTGCGCTCTAATTACAAATTTTAATTTTAGTGTGTTTCTCAGTAAGTGAATTATCTATGTAATTCTTATGAGAAATAAAGTTGTTCTTAAACCTTAACAAAGAAAGATAGAAAGAAAAAGTATTTATTAGTCTCACACAGGACAAAACAAAAAAAAATGGATGAGACTACAATAATACACAAATTATATAAACAAATTAAATTGAACTAACACTGTTACTTACGGGATATCTTACGTGAACCGTGAAAGCTTAAAACAGTGTTCAAATTAAATTGGTCCTGTACTAAACCAAAAGGTCCCTATCCCAGCATGGTGCTGCAACATTTAAAAAAAAAAGTCACAGCGCTGGTATTCTGATAGGGCCCAAAGTGATGCCACGGTCAGATACGAATATAATAATAATGTGCTATGGTACATCCATGTTTACCCATTCGAGGAGCGTAAGGCGTGATGTGACGTCCTATAGGCATAAAAAGTTAATGGACAGAAAGAGCCCTTCCCTTTCGCATTTCTCTCATCTTAAAATCTAAAAGTTATTGATGTGAACTGAGCTACGAAAATAAATATCCTACGACTGAGTTTCTTTCACGGCGTCCATTCGGTGTCTTCTTAGTCGACAATAGAAATAGGGAACACCTCTTCATCTACTTTTTAAAATATGTATTTTCATTTTTGAAGGGCAAAAGTGTTTGTAAAACCATCATCTGCCTAGCCTTTTCCCAACTATGTTGGGGTCGGCTTCCAGAGTAACCGGATGCAGATGAGTACCAGTTGTTTAAATGGAGCGACTGCCTATCTGACCTCCACAACCCAATTAGTAGTAGGTACGATATCCCTCGGTGAGACTAATTGTCAGACTTCCGGGCCACTGACTTCGTGTAACGACTTTCAAAGATCTACGAATGACAGCCCGGACCAACAGCTTAACGTGCTTTCTGAGGCACGGAGAAAACTCGGTATGTAATGGGTGGTCACCCATACACAGGCCAACCTAAGCAAGAATGGCTTAACCTGAAAATTGATCCGAGCGGCTGTTATTAAAGCCGTGTTATAAAGTGTTTGTAAAACTAATTTAAATAATATACATTATTTACCAATCCCGACGGACACACCACAAACTTTTTAACCTAAGAACCTTTTATGCTAAGAATGTTTTAACGGAAAATCCCAATAACACTTTTGCCGACCTGGGGATCTAACCAGGACCTTAAACTCAGCAGTAGCTCTTACAACTAATGAACCAAAGAGGCAGAAATGAGCTGTAAACAAACAATGTTAAGCTGAGTTGTACTTACATAAGAACCCTGAAATTGTTACTTACTTAAGTACAACTTAATGAACAAATAGCATTGACCTTTACTTAGCACACACTTAAGAATACTTAATATCGCTTTCAGTTAAACGCTATAAGTAAGTCGGACTTGTAAGCACTCCGTACATTGAAAGTCTTAAGTACGTATTTACATTTGGTATCCGTGGTTACCCGATTTGTCGGAGAACATTGGCAAATAATGAAGGGATGTTATCCTTTCATAGTGTTGTTACTTTTTATCGATGTTAGCGTTTTTTTTTTGCTGGATAGAGAGTACTGCAGCGTTTCCCCTCATTTAAGCCTATATGCTTAAAACCTTTTCGATTCATTGGAAGATTAAAGCTTTATGTGTTTCTTTAACTGAAAATTTTGAAATTTGAATAGTAATTTGAAAAAAAAATAGTGATTTTTTTGACTGACTGTGTCAGTCGTGGAAATTATCCTGAAGGACAAAGAGATTTAAAATAGTTATAGAGCGGACATTTGGAGTATTTTCATAAAAAAAAAATTTGATCCCACACATATTCGATTTTAACACACGGATGCTACCTGACAAGCAGGCGTATGTCAATAGACAGACCGACTTGTTACTAAGTAGTAACAAGTATTGGATTACGATATTCTTAGTCTTGTCCCGTCTATCGCTCGTCAATCTTTGAATGTCTTTGCTGAAGGTTCTTCATGAGAAATATTTTTGGTAGAACCGTTTAAAATCTTTCAGTTTATTTACCTGTTAGGGCGCTGCCACATGGGTAGCAACTTCTTCTTCATGACTTAAAAAAACCCACCATTTCGATGAAGAAGAAGGTAGCTACTATGAGGATCGGATGTATGATGTAGTGATGTGAATAAATAAAAGGCGTTTAGACATTGAACTTAGAAAATTATTGGAAATAAAACATACATTTTCATTAACACACTTTGACAGGCGCTTAAGCTGTCTAAACTTTTCTTGTTCTAATTTCGAACTTATTGTTTATTTCCTTTTCTTTCCAACATGCCAGGGTTAATTCCTACACGACCATAAAGACTAAGGTCTCTACACTACCAAGACGCGACGAAGGTAGCTGCTACGCGATATCAAGCGGGATAATATTATACCACTGAAGAACTAGCAGAGAACACTTTTATTTTGTAAACTAGCTGTGTCCCGGGGTCCGGGAATCCCGGGACCTTCGTCCGCGTGAAATTATTTAAAAAATAATACTTCCATATTTGAATCGGATTTGGACAACAATTTAAAGGGTTTTAATTTTGAAGAAGAAAGTTAAGGGTTCCGCCCTTACCTTTCTTCTAAAATAAAAGCAGGCTAAATTACTTCTTATAACATTATCTATCTCCCCGTAAAAGTCGGTTCAGCCGTTTCGGAGATTAGCCGGAAGAAACAGACAAAAAATTTAAAACATGTTTTTTTAGCGCGGTATATACTTTCATATGCATTCAGTGAAAAGCTATTATTTCGAAATTACCAACAGACACTTCAATTTTATTTATTTGTTTAGATGTTCTCACGAAATGTCTTATAATCCTGCACCGACCTATACAGTATGTCCTCATTTATCCATGGGTCCGGAAGAACCCAATAAAATAAGGTCAAAGAATAAACTTAAGTTGAAGGTTGTTCGGTTTATGAATACGCTTTTATTTTACCTTCTGTTGTTTTTGGATATTAATGATAAAAACAATAAAAAATGCTTTGAACAATACATTACATTCTTTGATAGCCAATAAACGATTTACTATGATTTAAATAAAAATAATGGCAAGACGATTGACAGGAGAGAAAGAAGAAAACGTGTTGCGCCGACCCCAAATAACATGGGACAAGGGTTGAAAGGGCGGATGGGTTTTAGTCAGTAGAAGTCTGACACTCCCTGAGCGGGGGGGGGGGAGGGGGGGGGTCATTTGACGGTTTCCCATACGAAAAAAAAAAAGTCACCGACTATTGAAAGTAAAGTTATTGTAGACTTTTTTTGGAAGCCTTTTTTTTTGCACAAAAGATTTTTTACAAGTACCTTTTGGCGCCTCGGCAAAAATAATAGCTACTACACCACCGTCGAGTTTTTTCAATACATTTCACTTTATATTTACAAATGTTGAAAAAGCGCTATAGCCTTTACCTTTATGTTTTATCCCTCATGTTTTTTCCGGTATTTTTTTGGTCAAAATTATTCAGAACTTATTTTATAGCCCACGGTATCTCTGCACCTTTACACAAAATACTTTGACTACAAATAGCCCGAGGCTCTGTAAACCTCTCCCAAAGAGTGCTTTGAATCTCAAACACAGGAAAAGAAATTATTCATGAAAACCCTTTTTAATTGTCCATTCATATTTTATTTTTATTTTTTATTTTTAATTTTTTTTTTTTTAAATTATGCAACTACTCAAAACTTAACAACTTACAATCCCTTATTTGTATTTTTATATTTACTTTAAATGCGTATATAAGTGTAAGTAGTGGGATCCGCTGGATGCGAGACGCACGGGACCGGTCAATGTGGCAACACTTGGGGGAGGCCTATGTCCAGCAGTGGACGTCTTTCGGTTGATGATGATGATGAAGTGTAAGTAAGTTATAGTATACGATAGACTCTCATAGAAGGTGAAAGCATGCGATAGCCATCTATTGTAGTCATACAAAGCCTTTCGCTAAACATTTTTAACCGACTTATAAAAAGGAGGAACTTCTCAATTCGGTTGCATTTTTTTTGTTATGTTGGTTCGGTTCGGTTCGGGTATCGGACTCACGATGCGTATACGTGTAGCCAAAACCATCATCAAATGCCTAGCGTTTTCCCAACTATGTCGGGGTCGGCTTCCAGTCTAACTGGATATAGCTGAAAATCAGTATTTTTCATGGAGCGACCGCCTATCTGACCTCCACAACCCAGTTAGTACTAGGTACGATATCCCTTGGTAAGACTGGTTGTCAGACTTCCGGGCCACTGACTACCTGCAACGACTGATGACTGAAAGATCTAGAAATGTTGGCCTGGGCCAATGGATTAACGTGCTTTCCGAGGCACGGAGGATCCTCGGTATGCAATGGGTGGTTATCCATCCACGGATGAACTTAGGTAAGCACGGCTTAACCTAAAGATCGACCCGAGCGGTTGATTTAATTTACCCACGAGCTCCTCAGTGTAACCAAAACCACCCCAGCTAAATACGAATCGATGCTGACAAATGTAATCTCACACTTATGTTTATTTCTGTTCCCTCAATGGTCTAGTAGTCGCAAGCAAATGAGGTTCTGTTTTCGATTCCCAGGACGGGCAGTGTAATTGAGTTTTTCCATTAGCTCAGGAATTGCTCAATAGCAAGCAATAAATCATATTTATTTCTGGAAATTGGTTTTAAAAAACAATTTTATACGTCACGTGTTATGTTTTAAAACTGGTTGAGGCCGTGTTTCGTTTCGACTGCTCTGATAAGAAACAGCTGAAACAAACTCAGAGGTCACTGTCTCTTTTAAAGTCCAGACATTGGTCAAGTCATATGAGGACCATGCACATTAGTAAATTAATTATCTAGGTGAAAAACAGTTACGATGGTATGTTAAAAAAATATAGGAGCTCGTGGCTGAATAATAACAGCCGCTCGGATCGATTTTCAGGTTAAGCCGTGCTTGCCTAGGTTGGTTTATGGATGGGTGACCACCCATTGCATACCGAGTTTCCTCCGCACCTGAAAACACGTTAAGCCGTTGGTCCCGGCTCTCATTTGTAGAACTTTGACAGTCGTTACAGGTAATCAGTGGCCCGAAAGTCTGGCAACCAGTCTTATGATGATATGGCTAGAAAGGAGGCGACTGCTGTGATGACGAGGAATAGAGAAAGAAAAAGATGGAAGAAAAAGACATGCTACGCCGAACCTAAATAAATTGGGATCAGGGCAGGAGAATAAGGATGATGTGCATAGACTCCTGGTTCGTCAGTGATCTGAAAAATGGTGTGGGGTTTCGAAATAAGTATTTTATAATAAAATAAAATCCCAGCTTAATAGTAAAGTCAATTTCCTACCTATATGAACTTTAAATTTTGTCGGTGTAAATCAGAATAATAATATATAAAACCTTTTTTTAGCACTACCTCGCGTTCCACATCAGATGCGTTTCAATATCAGTTACAATCACAGCGAAAAGTCCTGCACAAAAAAGGCAATTAAGCGCCCTTTTCCGTCACTGACAAAATATCGAATACGTTAACAGGAAAGCGAATAAATGCAAAAAATAAACATTGATACTGGCTGTCAACGCGATGTGACGTCACTCGCATATTACGCTCCTCCGAACATATTCGGGCTGGCACATGATATACGGGTGGGGTTACCATTCCGAAATTGAAAAGTCCTGACCAAATGCTGACCTTATTTAAAAAAAAAGAGGTATATTTGTTGAGTATCTTTGTTTTTACTTTTTTTTCTTTCTTTGTTGACTACTTTTTTAACATTATTATTAATTGTTACTCATTGGTGATTTAAAAAGGTCAGGTGGGTAGGACTCGTGACCGGCGTGCATGTATGAACGTGGACGAAGCAAAAGGCGTCCTGTAGTTCCTGCCTACCCACATAAAGGCGTGAGTTCTGTCGTTAAACATGTTCTATTTTCTGAAAAATCATCAATCATCATCATCTGCCTAGCCTTTTCCCAACTAGGTTGGCCTCGGCTTTCAGTCTATTCCGATGCAGCTGAATACCAGTATTTTACATGGAGCAATTAAAAAAATCCCTCTTTAGTAGAAAAACGAAAAGGATTAAGGCCAAAAAGCCTACAGTAACATATCAGGAAAAAAAAATACACTTTGTACCGACCAACACCGTCGCGTGACATGCACGTAGCGTATCGGCCACCGGCAAAATATTCTCGCCGGCAATTGTTGACGCTCCGTGCATGGCATGCGACGGTGACGGCACGGTCCCGTCGGCATAGTCTTTTACTTTTCAATACAAAAAATAAAGGGTTTAACCGCGTATGATGACCGTTCTAAAACCGTAATAAACGGGCATGATCATCTGTTATTATGTTCTTGTGAGCATATTAGTCCGTGTCATTTTTAATTTCGTGCCTGATACGTTCATAACACGGTGTTAGTACGGTACGCTGTAGTGGGCAGACTCCTTTAATCAAATCAGGAAGGATGGTAACCCTAATACCCTATACAGGGTGGAAGGAACACCGACGCCAAAACGGTTACCGAGTTTTCAGGACATCATCCTGTGCCCACATAGAAATTTTTCATCGATTATTAAAAACAAAATCAGCTGTTCCATACATTTTGACAGGTATTGTTTTTTTGTTGAAAACATCTGTTTTTTTTTAATAACCGATGAAAAATTTCTATGAGGGGCGGCTCAAAATGGTGTACTGAATACGTGGTAACCGTTTTCGCGTCGGTTTCCCTCCCACCTCATATGTTTGCAGACCGCTGAGCGACAACGTTACACTGATTGAGTTGTATGGTACGCATAATTATACATGTTGTATACTTAGAATATGGAAGTCAATGTTAATATTTGGTTATTATAATGTGTTCAGTGTATTATGAACGTATCATAATAACATTGTTATTGGCCCCGACTTCGCTTGTGTAGAAATAAAAAATTATACCATGAGAATATTGGAATGAAAAGTCGTTTTAAAAGTCGCCGTTGGTCTACAGGTCTAGTGGTCGTAAGCGCGACTGCTGAGCTCGGTCCTGGGTTCAATTGCCAGGTCGGGCAAAGTGTTATTGGGTTTTTCCATCAGGAATTTCTAAATAGCGGCCACTGAGTTTCGATTCATGCCCGATTGATGGCAATAGGCTCGCATTATTACATGGGATTTAAATATAACTGGCGAAATGTTCGTGTACTATTAGGCGTCTGCCTAACCCTTTGGGGAATACAGGCGTGGGGTTATGATATGGTATGAAAAGTATCTTATGTCGTAACCTAGGTTAAAGTCTACTTGTGAGTCAAATACCTATTCATACTGATCCGTTTAGACAGACAAATTGAGTTACTTTTTCATTTTGTATATTAGTATGACTATTATAAGACATCGTTCTTGTACAGAATGTTAACGGACAGACAGACTGAGTTACTTTTGCATTTTGTATATTAGTATGACTATTATAAGACATCGTTCTTGTACAGAATGTTAACGGACAGACAGACTGAGTTACTTTTGCATTTTGTATATTAGTATGACTATTATAAGACATCGTTCTTGTAAAGAATGTTAACGGACAGACAGACTGAGTTACTTTTGCATTTTGTATATTAGTATGACTATTATAAGACATCGTTCTTGTACAGAATGTTAACGGACAGACAGACTGAGTTACTTTTGCATTTTGTATATTAGTATGACTATTATAAGACATCGTTCTTGTAAAGAATGTTAACGGACAGACAGACTGAGTTACTTTTGCATTTTGTATATTAGTATGACTATTATAAGACATCGTTCTTGTACAGAATGTTAACGAACAGACAGACTGAGTTACTTTTGCATTTTGTATATTAGTATGACTATTATAAGACATCGTTCTTGTACAGAATGTTAACGGACAGACAGACTCAGTTACTTTTGCATTTTGTATATTAGTTTGACTATTATAAGACATCGTTCTTGTACAGAATGTTAACGGACAGACAGACTGAGTTACTTTTGCATTTTGTATATTAGTATGACTATTATAAGACATCGTTCTTGTAAAGAATGTTAACGGACAGACAGACTGAGTTACTTTTGCATTTTGTATATTAGTTTGACTATTATAAGACATCGTTCTTGTACAGAATGTTAACGGACAGACAGACTGAGTTACTTTTGCATTTTGTATATTAGTATGACTATTATAAGACATCGTTCTTGTAAAGAATGTTAACGGACAGACAGACTGAGTTACTTTTGCATTTTGTATATTAGTTTGACTATTATAAGACATCGTTCTTGTACAGAATGTTAACGGACAGACAGACTGAGTTACTTTTGCATTTTGTATATTAGTATGACTATTATAAGACATCGTTCTTGTACAGAATGTTAACGGACAGACAGACTCAGTTACTTTTGCATTTTGTATATTAGTTTGACTATTATAAGACATCGTTCTTGTACAGAATGTTAACGGACAGACAGACTCAGTTACTTTTGCATTTTGTATATTAGTTTGACTATTATAAGACATCGTTCTTGTACAGAATACATTATTAAGTTGTTAACATTTGGTGATTATAGTCAAATATAATTTGCAAATTAATTGAGAAATCTGTGCGCGGCTAATGTATTTTCGCTTCTCCCTTTGATTGACTTTCGTAAATGGTAGCTTAGGGCAGAATTTTGTAGGCATGGATGGAAAACAGGCCATTAACTACTAGTTGTGTAAATGTACTGAGATCTACAGGCGTTTTACTGCTAATCAAATTGTATTTTTTCGTTTTATTTTAATCTTTAATATAATAAAGCCAAAGACTGTTATTTTTCTTTGATCGCGCTGATATATGGAACTATCAGTCGGATTAGAAATTCTACATTTGATACAGTGGGGAAACTTTGTCATTACAGCTGAGATGGAATTCAAACCCGAGCCGTAGGCGAAGGTGTTATGGAGCCGGAAAACTGCAGTGACGAATGCCCATATACAACATTATTTTTAGTTTATGCGAAACCTGAATATAGTTTGTTCAGAATAAGTAACTGAATCGATTCCAATAATTTTTAAACCATGTTAGATTGTTTCCCAAAAATATTTAAATAAGGCTACAAGTTGGAAACCGAGCGACGCTTAGTACCTATCGCAATAATTTAGGTACCTACTGCCAAATTATTATTATCAAAAAGCTCAAGACGACGCTGGAGGCGAGCACGCGGGCTCGCCGCGTGTTGAGCACGTTTTTGTGTGGACAACTAGGTAACAGAACAAGCTTATAACTTTGTGATTTTTCATGATACAGTTTTGAAATTTTGAACACAGATTCTTTACATAAAAATACTAGACACGTGTTTCAGGTTTCGCATATACTAAATCTAATGTTGTATATCAAATGACGTTTTTCAATACACACAAAGGAATAAAATAATAGAATGAAAAGTATTTTTGTCATTAATTATTATGAAACTATTTATTTATTTTATTATGTACACACAAAATACTAAACAGGACATTACAATAAGATAGAAGAGCACAAAGGTAGGTACTGCTTATTTCATAAGAAATTTCTTCCAGCAGACCGGCGAGAGGTAAGTTGGATTAGAAATGTCTTGTGTCTACATTTCTAATCCCGTGTAGAAAGAACAACACAGGAAAATTTAAATTGGAACTTAAAACAAAAATATACCTATATAAAATAAACATACATACAAATATACTCATTTAAAATAAACTATGATTTATTTGTATGAATAATAATGTTTGTTTATGATATTCTGTTTATAAACATTAATTTAAAAAAAATATATATTTAGTTCTTGAAGCCATATGCGCCTCTTAGCTAAGATTAAAAAAAAACAATCGCCGACTATATGAATTAAACCGCGTTGCACTTACTTTACAGTTATCTGTGGTAATAAAACTCTAGTCGAAATAAATGAAAAAAAAAACCACGAGTGTGAAATACACTGCATTCCCAACCTAATAGTAGTGCGATAAGTGTATTGAAAAATTCTTTTCGCATCTGCCCAATTCTTGAGGAAGGTTATAGGTTTTTTATTTTACATCATGCTACGTCCCGGAGCCGAGCAAAAAGTAAAAAAAGCCACAAACGAGGTTGATATAAAAAAAATTCTCGACGTGAATATGATTACTCAACAAATAGACCAATACAATGTATTTGGCTAATCTAACGTCAAAAAAATCCAAAACAAAGCTAATGTTTTGAACACTGTGCACCCACAATAGCTCACAATAGTTGAAAATCACTGAAAATACAATACTGGAAGTGACAGTTTAGTTATAAACCATCATCTGCCTAGCCTTTTCCCAACTATATTGGGTTCGGCTTCCAGTCTAACCGGATGCAGCTGAATACCAGTATTTTACATGGAGCGACTGCCTATCTGACCTCCACAACCCAGTTAGTACTGGGTAATACGATACCCCTTGGTAAGACTGGTTGTCAGGTTTTTTGGGTCACTGACTGCCTAACGACTGTCAAAGATCTACAAATGACAGCCGGGACCAACGGCTTAACGTGCTTTCCGAGGCACGGAGGAAACTCGGTATGTAATGGGCGGTCACCCATCCACAGACCAACCTAGGCAAGCACGGCTTAACCTAATGATCGACCCGAGCGGCTGTTATTATTTAGCCACGAGCTCCTCCAGTTTAGTTATAAACCGTGAACGTTTAAAACAGTGTTATTACACCCACATTTCGCCAGTTATGTTAAAGTCCATATAGTAAGGGCAATCTTATTGCCATCAACCGGGCACAAATCCAGACTCCGTAGCTGCTACTGAGAAATTCCTGATGGAATAATGCAATAACACTTTCCCCGGCCTCGGAATTGAACTCATGACCTCGTGCTCAGCAGTCGCGCTTGCGGCCACTAGACCTGTGAGACAGTCCGCTACGAGCATAGTACTTATCTTAAATCGCTTACCTTTTATTCGTTTATTTTCCTTTAATTTTTATGTTTTATTTAGTAGGTATAGTTCAAGTCTTGTCTTGTTTAGTGTTAGATTTTACTTGTGATTTTTTATTTAAATGCTATTTTCTGTTTGTACACCACTTTTATCATTACACAATTTGTCATTGAAGAGCAGGATCTCCTAGCACAGGTATCTTTTACTTAAAAGGAGGTGTCTATGTAAGATTAACTGTAAAATTTACTGCAATAAACCTTTTTATTTTTATTTGGAGTAAATAAAATAATGGGTACATCATGCTTAGTACTTACATGAGGTGATGTGATAGACTTCCTGCTCTCAGTGTTGCTGGCTTGTCTCGAGAAGGAAGGCGCGTGGATGCTGAGAGGAGATCCCGGCTCCGAGTCTGTCTTGCCCTCATTGCTGCTGTTACCGGCTTCCTGTTGGTGATGATGATTTGATTTAGAACGAGATTAAGTTTAAGGTAGTTAGGAGGAGCTCGTGGCTAAATAATAACAGCCGCTCGGATCGATCTTTAGGTTAAGCCGTGCTTGCCTAGGTTGGTCTGTGGATGGGTGACCACCCATTACATACCGAGTTTCCTCCGTGCCTCGGAAAGCACGTTAAGCCGTTGGTCCCGGGTGTCATTTGTAGATCTTTGACAGTCGTTAGGTAGTCAGTGGCCCAAAAAGTCTGACAACCAGTCTTACCAAGGGGTATCGTATAACCCAGTACTAACTGGGCCGTGGAGGTCAGATAGGCAGTCGCTCCATGAAAAATACTGGTATTCAGCTGCATCCGGTTAGACTGGAAGCCGACCCCAATATAGTTGGGAAAAGGCTAGGCAGATGATGATAAGTTTAAAGTAGTTATAGATAGAGTTTATGAGAGCAGCGGTGGCGCAGTGGTGGCGGTCCCGACTTACGAGCAGTAACTCGTGGGTTCGAACCCAGGCAGGCGCATTACTTTGTGTAATTTATTTCATCACCACTGCTCTCAAAACGGTGAAGGAAAACATCGTGAGGAAACCGGCATGTCCTAGAACCTAAAATTCGAAGACATGTGACATCTACCAACCCGCACTGGGCCCGCGTGGTGGATTATAGCCCATTCCCCCTCATAGAGAGGAGGCCTGTGTCCCAGCAGTGGGAACATTATAAGCTGCTGCTATGCAGTTTAAAGATACTCGTATTATAAAAGGTGAATCGGGAAGTTTATTAGTGTAATAATAATCCGGCCAATGGCTGATGGCCAAAACCTCGACGAACAGCTGTCGAGCTGAAAGCGGTTCTTCTTGACACGGCGCGCATTGTTAGGAGCTTGGAACCTGTTCTTGATACCGGTGGGCTGCAGTATTTGTATTGTATTGTATAACGGGCTGGTGGTCGCAACTCCCCGTCAAAGCCCTTCGAGCCGGATGGGCTACAGTATTTCATACATATATATATTTTTAAATAGGCCGAGCTACGGCGTAGCTGTTACTGCGCTACGGCGTAGCTTAAACTGCGCTACGACGCAGCGGCGGCGGAGCTCGTACTGTACTTAAACTTGCAATGTGCTACAATCAAAATGATCTACATTTCTCTAACGCTTTACTTGTTTATATGTATGTATTTTCAAGCTCATTATCTTTTTATTGAACAAACCCGTATCTCTAGACTGCTGCAAGTTTTCCCCTAAAACCAAAGAAAATCTTGTCAAAACGTAATTACCAAAGGCTTCACCTTCAAAGCCGTATAATTAGAATTCCTTGTATAGTTGCCGATGTACACACAAATCCGATAGTCAAACATCCTGCCAACGAACTAATATCCGTTCTAGCGCGATGAGGGTCGAGTACACCTAACGATAGAACGGAGACAGGCCAATACACCCGTATCTATAGGGTGGGTGACTGGTAATTAGTGACTGATACTTAAACACGTGATTGTACTCATGATAACAAACAACTTTCCCAAAGAAACATTTTTTTTTGGGAAAGTTGTTTATATACTCATTCACTTTTATCAGAATAGTTAATAGATTTTATTTTCGATGTAGTCTTAAGTCGCGGATAACTTTACTTGCGCGATGTAGGATTTAGATGTAGGTATTTCGATGACGCTGTAGTAATTTTTGTTTTAAGTTGCTGTAGTAGATACTCTTAGTAGTGTCGCTACAATAGAAATATTTTTCATATTTTTTTTATTAATAGGATAATGTTTGTGGGCGAAAATGCGTAGGAACACCCTAATTAAAGTTGTCAAAAAACCTAGAAAATATAAGTGTAAAGAGCAACGTCAAAGAGCAACCTTAAGTCCCGCATTTTGTTGAAAAGGCTGAATTATGACGAAGGTTGACTGCTCGGAATTGCCTAAAGCGATAAGAGCGACCTTTGTCCATTTCTGATTTTATTATTATGTTTCTTTTCATGTAGCCTTTATGTACCTTCTTGTGTGATTGTTGGGTTTATACATACATAAACTCCCGCATTTTTCCCAGGGGGGTGGGCAGGAACCACAGAGCGCCACCTACTACGATCCTTCATATTCCTTTGGCGTCGCCCACGTCCATACATCTGGTCATACACGCACGCCGGTTGCCAGTACTTCCTTTCTTAAAAACCTCACCAATAAGGTCATTTATGTCTTTCTAGGGCGTGTGTGTGCATAATAGCACACCCACGTTTCGCCGGTTATGTAATTATTCCTATCTTATGGCCATCAAACAGGCACAAATCCAGACTTTGTCTGCTACTGATAGGCTTCTTTTGGGTTAGCTCGTTCCATTGTCGACCTCATCTCTGTCCTCGGGACTAGATTGAGGTCAAAAGTATTTAAAATAAAAATAAAAAAAAACAATTCCTGATGGGAAAACCCAATAACATAATAATATATTTTTAAATGTTTTTTCATATTATTTTGTATAGGAATATTTAAAATATTAATTTTTTGAGAGACTGGTGCTTGAAGTAGGTCTCTATAAAAAGCTGTATTACAAGCTACCAAGGCCCTCCCGCAGCTATTTGCCTGCTATGTGCTAGGCAGCTATGTGTTAACAACAGTTTGCCCGGCCTGGGAATCGAACCCAGGACCTCAAGCTCAGCAGTCGCGCTTGCGACCACTACACCAACGAGACAGTTCTTTGTGTATAAAATGTTCCCTAATCACTTGTCCACAAAGGCCTTGGCGAAGCAAGGATGACCTATATGGCGGCAAACCATAATTTATATAATTACACATTTATGTAAATTTATTCCACTTGTGATGCAGCATTGCTTTGTAGCTGGGCTTCTGTGATTACCATAATCTGCTTTAGATCCACTTGGTACTCTAGGAGGACTGTATGGTGAGTCAACTCGAAGGATTTCACATACTTTAAAGAGGCTATCAGAAGAAATACGCGAGAAATAAATTAAGCCTTTTAGGTATGCCAAAAGGTGGACAGATAAAGGAGATCACTCATTCTGGGATAAAATTTGAAAAATATTTTTTTGGCGGCTATTAATAATAATTACATGTTTTAACCTCGTGAAAGCCGAGAAAGATAATCTAATCAAGTATCTTGACTTGGCTCGCGAGGTTGTCGACATGTGGGATGTGGACTCAGCGATCATTGTGCCGATAGTTGTATCAGCCCATGGCTTAATTGCCAAGAGCCGATCAATACCTGAGAAGGCTCTCGTTAGGCAGCTGGATCAAGGGCTTGATTTAGAGAGCGGTACTCCTGGACACGGCTCGTATTGTTAGGATGTTCCTCTCTCTGGAGCCCTGACCGCCGGTAGCTTGGACCCTGATCCTGATACCGGTGGGCTACAATTTTTTATATTTTTAAATGTTTTTATATATTGTTTTTTGTAAGGAATATTTAAAAATATAATTGATTTGTATAGAAGTAAATAAAGGAAATTACACGTTTTTAAAGCACACGTGTAATGAATTATTTTTTACTTTGGCGTCAAAGTCGAAAACTATTTGGGTTGGGACTTGGGAGGTATATTCCAGGTAAGAATTAAACCACCAGGCATCTAGTTGAGCCCTTACAAAGACCGTCAGTTTTGTTTAGATTATGTCTTGGTACAAGTCGACGAGGATAATATTATGTAGACCTGAAATAGGAATAATAAATCTGTAAAATAAATGTTTTGACAAATTCTTTTTTTTATCCATTTTACGCCGATTAAAGATGGGCTAGTTAGTAGTGTTGTATGTGTCAACACTAATCACATTAATCATCATTAATCAACATTGTGATATAGAGGAATAATAAATAATTATTCCGTATACGAAATGGTGGATGGAGATAATTTATTTCATTTAATGATCGTTGTATGTCTTTGTTCCCGAATTCATTACAGCAGTGTCGCCATACAAAGAAATGTTTCTACTCTTGCCACCATTTAAAATATAATTCATTCCTGGCCGCCGTTATTTTTTATCTGAAATCATCGAACAAAATGGGTAATCTCCTTTGCTATCGTTAAACGCTTTAACAAAAAATCACGCTTGTAATCCCCTAAGGGGCGAATTTTGGGTTAGGCTCGCCTTTGTACATAAGCTGTATGTTTTAATTTTGTGTGTATATCTCTTAATTTAGTGTGCAATAAAGAATAAGAAATAAGAAAAAATAAGGGTTAGGCAGGGCTATAGTTAATAGTACACGCACATTTCGACAGTTATGTTTAAGTCCCATGTAACAGGGGGCGAGCCTATTGCCATCAACCGGGCGCAAATCCAAACTCCGTGGCTGCTTCTAAGAAATTCCTGATAGTAAAACTTAATAACACTTTGGCTGACCCGGGAATCGAAAACAGGACCTCATGCTGAGCAGTCGCGCTTACGACCACTCGAACAACGACGTTTTAATTCCATCGTTAACAGAGTTGCAGCAATTAATTTAAACTTTATATCGTGAGACGTATTTATAAAACATTTCAATTCTTTTTGTTTACCTCAAGCGCTGAATGAATTCCGAGGTATTTTCATATCATTGGGAATTTATTAAATATTTTGTACTTCAACCAACTTATAGAGATGGGTAATTGTCCCACTGAATTAAAATTATTCTATGTGTTAATCCAGATTATAAACTATTTGTGTGCCAAATTTCATCTAAATTCGTCTAGTCTAACGTGAGAGAGAAACATACATTATCACAAACTTTTGCATTTACAAAAATAAATAGTAGTATAAAATTCTCGTTTTCAAAATTCAATCCATTGTCAAGTTATTTCATCAGTGACTTCGTTATTTTTCATGAAAATGTCAACGGATAAACCGAAAAGCGATTTGATCAAAGATTCAATAGCCCGTAAACGGTAGTTACGAGTACTAAAATAAACAACAGACGGAACCACTATGAACTAAAATAGAATACTAGCCATTACATGGATAGTTAGCTTTTAATCCTGTCCGTGCAACAGTGGGTAGGCAGAGCATCCGCGCAGCTCGCAAGCCCGCCCCGTAAGTTTTATTGTGATAAAAATGAATGAGTATAAAAAAATGTTTCTTTGAGAAAGTTGTTTGCTATCATGAGTACAATCACGTGTTTAAGTGTCGGTCACTAATTACCACTCACCCTATATAAGGTCTATCTTTTCATACACGAAATATTTTAAGACTAACTTCTATAAGTCGTAAAAACACCATAGCAACGAAAAAAAAAATATCTGAGTGTTTTTTTTTTCGAAATTATTAAAATTCTAAAATTTTTTGAGACTTTTTGCATAAAACCTTTACTCCCATGTTCTAACAATGACAGTAGGTAAATACGACGTAGTAAACTAGTGTAATGGATGCTTAAAAATAAGGAGCCAGTATTTATTTTGCGTGTCAAGTAATTTTAAACTATTTATTTTTTATAAAAAATATAGTTTGATAATAAAAACATCCCTTGTAATGGCTTTGTTATAGCCGTTAGATGATTCCCTGAAAATATTTCGTGTATGAATAGTTAGACCTCTATACAGGATGAAACAGAATAATCAAATGAAATAATTATTTATTTAGAACAACAAGGTCCATATTTGGGTTAGTGAATAAGTACTAAAGAACTATGTTAGTGGTACATGGTGGTGGTGACTATGTTGGTGGTAGTGGTAGAATAAGCGCAATATCTCTTAGGTTCGTTCAGACCAAAAAAAAAATGCAATTAAAAAAAAAAATATCGCATCGGCTGACGCAGTTTGTATGAAAAGTCAAGTATTTTATTCTGTTCCACCCTGGATTATGTATCTCTATTCCTGACACGGGACCTGGAATGACTGCCTCGTTGATCTAGTGGTCGCAAGCGCGACTGCTGAGCATAAGGTCCCGGGGTTTAATGTTATGGGACCTAGAATCTTTAGTACATTTCTTGATCGAGAAAATAGTCCGACAGCTTGTCGCTTCCCCGTCGTGTGTGGGACAGGAGCCTTATTACACATTGCTATTGAATCGGATTGCCAGCCTCATTGCTACAGATTACAATTTGTTTCGGATATAAATCCTTTAAACGGATTATTGTTCAATACTATACTGAATGATGGACGTAACTATATGGGAAGCTTTTAATTTGTGGACATTTATTGAACAATAGCGTATAGCATAATCAGCCTTCAATGTTTCCACTGCTGGGACACAGGCCTCCTCTCTATGAGAGGGAGTGGGCTATAATCCACCAAACGGGCGCAGTGCGGGTTGGTAGATGTCACTCGTCTTCGAATTTTGGTTCTAGGACATTCCGGTTTCTTAACTATGTTTTCCTTCACCGTTTTTATCAAAATAGGTAGTTATTCCAGGTCTGATTGTTTGTGTATGTGAGTTTAAATGTTTGTAAACGCACCCACGACACAAGAGAAATTCCTATGGTGGGGTTAAGTTTACAAAAAACACCAAATATATCAAACTTGCCGCGTGTGTATGTTATTGGAGAAAGGAAGAGACGGTGCCAAGCCGGAACCTAGTTTTTAAAATTGTGTTTTTACCCGACTGCCAAGGAAGGGTTATGTTTTTCGCGCGTATCTTGTATGTGTGTTTGTTTTTTGTAAATTTCTTTATTACCTCGTATGTTCCAAGTGGCTGGATAGATTTCGACGATTAAGGTATCATAAGATTCGTCTCAAAAACCCAAGTGTCCTTAGATAGGTGTTTAAAAAAAAAAAAATAGTAGATTTTTAGCGCTTAATTGTAAGTCGTTAATAATTTTTTTTTCAACCAAACCTATCGAGTAGTGTATCAAAATGAAGGAAATTAAAAGGACATTACAAATATATATATTAGGTACAAAGTACAATTTGTAGTTGGGTTTTTTGATACTTTTAATGAAATATTATTAATTAGTGTATTAGTTTAAGTTCTTAACTGTCGCATTAGGGTAAACCCTGTAATGATAGTCTAAGCTGTTTAAATACATTAAAAAAATAAAAAAATGTTACTTGTTAGCAAATAAAAGTCATACCTGCAACGACCTCGCGAGTTCCGAATCTAGGTACCTCCCAGTAGTCCTCCTATCTGGCAGGATGTATTTCGGCAAGGACTTGAAGAACCAGGCACCTGACTTCTTCCACATCTCTCTGGTCTCAGCACAGAGGTTGCACATGTAGGCCTCTCTGGAGTATATTGTAGATCTGGGGACAAAAAGGAGGGATTAGTTCGCGTGATTAGATCCAGTTACTTAGATCAGTTTTTTGGGGCAGCTTAAAAGCTGTTTAGATAGGTTCTCTTTCTCCGTGTGAGCCAACAATTACTTTATTTAAAACAATAACATAATATCACACTTGTAATCCCCGATGGGTTAGGCAGAGGTGAGCCTAATTGTGCCCCCACATTTCGTGAATTATTTTTTAAACCTAGGTGGTGAGCCTATTGTCATCAACTGGGTTCAAATCCATAGTCTAATCTGCTATCAAGAAATTGCTGATGGGAAATTCCTATAACAATTTGCTCGACCTGAAAATTGGACCAAGGACCACATACTGCGCGGTAGTGCTTCTGAACATCAAGCCAGTTATAAGATTTTAAACTTTCATGGTCACTAAAATTATTATAACTAGAAGACGGGATATTTACCATGTTCCGTGATCATGGTGCTTGCAACAGCGCCGAAATATCGGGAACTCAAAGAAAACAATAAACATGGTAAATATCCCGTCTTCTAGTTATAATAATCAAGCCAGTTTTAAATAAAAATAAGATTTTTATCACCTTTTACTACACCTAACAGAGAGCAGCGTTGGCCCAGTGGTGGCGGTGAGCAGTAAGTCGTGGGTTCGAACCCAGGCAGGCGCATTACTTTGTGTAATTTATTTCATCACCACTGCTCTCAAAACGGTGAAAGAAAACATCGTGAGGCATGTCCTAGAACCTAAAAATTCGAAGACATGTGACATCTACCAACCCGCACTGGGCCCGTGTGGTGGATTATAGCCCATTGCCTCTCATAGAGAGGAGGCCTGTGTCCCAGCAGTGGGAACATTATAGGCTGCTGCTATGCTATGCTATGCTATGCTATGCTATGATACTACACCTAACAGCATAAAATCTTCAGTTGTTGCCAGGATCCAAAATAAACACCAATTCTTTCCTTCTCTTTTCCATCCATTGTCTTCTTAGAAAATTGTATTAAGTCGACAATCAGTTGTTTCAGTGTTTGCAAAGAAGTTCATTGTTCCGGAGTACAAGAGCAATGCTACTTATAAGTTAGGGAAGAACTTTCAATTCATTGCGGTTATGTACTTTGTGTTGTGTTGTTCACTTTCTTTAAAGTAAACTTTGTTAAGTTAATGTTTGTGGTTAAAATGTTAAGTTTTGGGGGAATTCTCAATACTTTTGCACTTTTGTGGGAGTGAAGAATGTGTCGTTTTTCTTATAAAGCATACCAGTCAAATTGTATACATCATGAGTACTATCTGTATTAGATTTTTAACATTATCATCGCAGTATTGTACGTAATTGTACACCCACGTTTCGGGAATTATGTTATAAGTCCCAAGTACTAAGGGGCGAGTCTCGACGCGATGTGACGGATTTTAATACAAACTTACAACACTAGTTCACAGGCACAGAGGTAGAATTGTCCAAAACAATTTCTTAGCGGATGCCTACGTCATAATAGCTAGTTGTATGCCAAATTTTAGCTCGATCCGTCCCGTCGTTTGAGCTGTGCGTTGATAGCCACTCAAGACCAACCATATTATAATATTAAATGTTATGCAAAATATATAGTTTAATTGCGCGAAAAAGATCCAGGCGTGGTTGCAGCAGGGGTATCCTAAATTCGCTAATTAATTAGCGAATTTATTCGCGCCCGAGCGGTAGTCGAGACAACACACCTCCTGAGGATGCGCCATGGAGGGGCGAAACATGTGTCGAGTATAGGTTTGAGAGCACGGCATTCTAATTATAATTGGTTTTCCTGCATGTGCATATTTTTGCGGGCGGAAGGTAGGTGCTTCATCCTGCATCCAGCTCTGGATCTTTTTCGTGGAATGAAAACTACATATTTTGCATAACATTTAATGTCATGGATTTACTTGCCAGGGCTGCGGGACTGTTCGAAAGAGATACCGTGGCCCTGGAACACAAAGGGCGAAGAAGGAACATGGACGGGTTTTAGTCAGTACAAGTCTGACACTCCCTTCCGCTCCGCCCAGAGTCATTTGATGATTTCCCATCCGAAAAAAAAAATAATGTCATAGATGTCCGCAAAGTAATGCCTGATTCTATAATTTATTTTGATATTATAATAGTTATACTGATTGTAATGTATTGTCTGTACGTATCATCTAGTTACCGTAATTAGCTCTGAGAACACTCACACTAACGATCGATTACCAATTTCTCATAATGATCGGACTTAGAGATAACTAATGGATTTCTAATCAGAGTATTCACGTTCAGACAA
This sequence comes from Noctua janthe, assembly GCA_910589295.1. Lineage (NCBI taxonomy): Eukaryota > Metazoa > Arthropoda > Insecta > Lepidoptera > Noctuidae > Noctua > Noctua janthe. The sequence continues at coordinate 14,733,651 of OU342573.1, forward strand.
CGATTACCCATCAGTATCTAACGTTAATACTTGTGCAATTCCTATGAAGACATACACCAAGTTGCACTGGACCCGCTTGGGGATTACGGCCTGCCTCTCTCACAGAGACCGCCAGTCCAAGGATTACGAGTACATTAAGAGGATGAACACGCGGAATGCGGTTTAATGAACATACACCGTCTGTAGTAACTGGAAGCATTAATCCATACGTTTCCAAAATTGTTTGTTATTTTTAACAGAAAATCTGGTTAAAAGAAATGCGACCATGTGAATACACAATCATAAAATATGTTTTTTACTAGTAAGATTTTAATTCACAAATCTTCAGACTATTAGAGATTTCTTGTAAAGCGAGATTTTACCTCTATATAAGGGCCGCAAAGTCACTCCAGAACCGTGATTCTTGAACTTACAACGACATAAAAATGTGATCTTTAATAGAATGACGATACTATATATATACTATCTTCTGAGGTAAGGAAGACAGGTTTTTGGATGTCATCTGTTTAAAAACCTCCATTTCTAACATAACATTATCACGCCTGTAATTCCTGAAGGATTAGGCAGAGTTGTACGTAATAGTACACCCACAATTCACCAGTTATGTTTTTTAAGTCCCATGTAATAGGGGGCGAGCCTATTGCCATAAATCGGGCACAAACCCAGACTCCGTGGCTACTACTGAAAAATTCCTGATGGAATTATTCAATTACACTTTGCCTGACCCAGGAATCGAACCCAGGACCTCATGCTTAGCTGTAGCGCTTGCGACTACTCGAACAACGAGACAATCATCCTCCATATACTAACACTACAGCACATATACATCCGAATATATAAAAAACTCAATCATACACATACCCATACGCACACTACACCCCCTAATACACACGCTCACCCTTACATACACACCTACACATCCACACACACAATTACACATGCACACTCATAATACAACTCTGTTTTTATTTTCCTTTTACTCCTAGTTTTTTTTTATTCTTTTTAAATTATTTTTTGTACTTTTAAACCTGATATTGCCATTATTTTGTGTAAACTTTTTAGTAAAAGGTTTTTTTGGTATCATAGTGAATGCAGAACACTGACTCCTATGTCACAGGATCTCTTAGTTTGGGAGTCAGAGTTTACTCTATCTATGACCTTTAATTCACTAAATTCATATGACCTAGTTTTTAAGCAATGTTGAAGGATTTTTGTATTAAAAGATTTTTTTATTATTTCTATAAACAAATATTGTTCTAAGCGTCGAGTTTTCTTATTATTTTTGTATCGACGGTATCTCTGTACCTACACTGTTTGGGCTCAGTAGGTGGCCATAATTGCAGCGCCAGAAGTGTTGTTCAGTTCGTCATGGGTCAGGTCAACAGACATTTGGGCCACTCGGATGATGATTCAGCAGATGGGATAAGGTTCAATTAGTAGCACCACACTCCCACTGGGTGTTGAATAACGGCCACATAACATGACGCCTCTAATCCCCGAAGGGTTGAGCAGAGGGGTTTTTTTTGTTTAATGTTAAATAGGCCTACTCTTGAAATCAACCTAGTCCTGAGGACAGAGATGAGGTCGACGATTTGTATCTAATAGTACACCCACATTTCGCTAGTTCGTAAAAGTGGACGAGTGTAAGATATAAATTGCCATCAACCGACCGCAAATCCAGACTCCAGGGCTGCTACTAAGCAAAACCCAATAACACAAAAGGAAAAAAAACAAAAATTAAGAAACGTTTATTCGTGATAACCTACAATGACAAAAAAAAAAATGTTACTTCTGCCAAACTGTAAAGCAGTTTGTTGGCAGATGTAGATCAAGTGAGTCAGTGTGTTGAGTGTCAAGTTGTAGATAACTTACCTATGTGTTAGGTTTTCTATGACACATTTTGAACAGGCTGTGTTTCTACAGATGGAGCAGGTTCGGAGTGGTGCGAGGAGCCGAGATGCCTCGCCACAGAGTAGGCAGGTCCGCGGGGCAGGGCCTTGTGCTGAGCGACGCATTCCTGGACAACATTAAAAGAAACTTATTTATATCGTTTGAATGTTATGTATTTCGTGGGATTGGGATAGCATGATTGTCAAAGGACAGAGGACGGCTGGAACAAACGAGTCCGCGAATGGGAAAGCGTAGCGTGGCTATCGTTAAAACAACTGAATTTGAACTTGTACCAAAAACTCGCAATTGTAAACAATAGCTATCTGCTAACTCTGTTAGGTCTGGGTAATACGATACCCCATGGTAAAACTGGTTGTCAGACTTTTGGGCCACTAACTACCTGTAACGACTGTCAAAGATCCACAAATGACAACTGCTTAACGTGCTTTCCGAGGCACGGAGGAAAGTCGGTATGGAATGGGTGGTCACCCATCCACGGACCCACTTAGGCAAGCGCGGCTTAACCCGAAAATCCACCCAAGCGCCTGTTATTATTTAGCAACGAGTTCCTGCTGATAATTCAATTAAATAATAATTAATAAAATATTCTTTTTAGAGTCCCCTTTCTGCAGAATCGAGTGATTAATGAAAGAACTGAATAATAAAGCGTGGGAATGATTAATTGACCGTTTTATTCTTAATGGTCTTAGTTATGGTACAGTCTAATTGAGAGCTCGTTCTTCAAGTGATTACTGCCACGAAGGAGGCTGTGTACGGAAGTTGTATTGGTCCACCCAGAATCCAATACTTATATTTAGAGAGCGGATAATAATATGCAAAAAACTTTTCTTTCTTTCTTTTCATACGTAAATATGCATTTGCATATTGTTTAATCTGCCAAGCGTTTGTTCTTAGTTTTTTTTTAAATTTTTGAATGTGTGAAAATAGTTATGTTGTTTGAATCATAGATGGCGCTGTATAATTACGTCATAATGCTGAATCGCGGTGTTAAGATTCTCCGCAAAATAATGACCTCCGAACGGTACATAAAGTTAAACTTGTCCTGTTGTGGAAGTTATGAATAAGCTACGTTTTTATGAATGTTTTGTTTTATTTCAACGTATTGGGACTGGAACATAGTTCCTTCAGAATTGTGTACATTGTTATGGCTGTTTTTGGAGATAATGCATATTTAGCTAAAATCAGCTGATCGTTCGTTTCCTTACAAAATTTTATTGTTTCTTGTAGAACAATCATTTTCAAGTTATGAAAAACCTTTTTGGAACAGTACACGATACGATTATTAAATAATAAAGAACTAAAATCATAAAGCGTCGAATATGGATTAGGTAAATTAAAATATCTCAGGCGGGCTCACCTCGGCCGTAGAGCGCTACGCCATGCTACGCAGCAGCAGCAGCTACGGCGTAGCTCGTGCTATGCTACGTATTCAATAAATTTAATTTAATCCATGTATTACGGTCAAACACAGTCACTTATTTCGATAGTCCAAAATAAATAAGACTCCGTGACAGGGTGGAAGGGACACCACCGCACAAACAGTTACCACTTATTCAGTACGTAAACAATTGCCGGCGAGAATATTTTTCCGGTACCGATACGCTACGTGCATGGCACGCGACGGTGTTGGTCGGTGACGGAACGGTCTAGTGGGGCATAGTCTCATACAGAATATTTTTTTGCCTGTCACGTTCAAAGCACGGTCATGTTCATACTACAGTGTTGTGGACAGAATCCTTAATTATGCTTCTAATTTTCCAGCAATGTTAAAATTGCAGAGATTTTAATTTTTTTGTTGAAATAAGATTGCGGTTTTGTTGGCAGTTACTGGCAAGTCCGTTAAAATCAAACTGATCTTTATTTTCGAAGTCATAAGGTTGGTGTTGGGTCGTGCAGTCAGAAGACAACTGGAAGTTAAAACTGTGAGAACAAGTCTGACTCTTTCCTACCTTCCAGCCTAGCCACTAGTCTTCCGACCCTCTTCGCCTCCACTTCATCTATCTGCTCAGCTCTCTTCACGACGGCCGCAATGGCCTCCCTCTCGCTCGTAGTCAGCGGAGGCTCGCTTCGGGCGGCACTCCATCCTGTACGTAACCTGAGGGACAAAAGAGTTATTTACATTCGTTCTAAGACTTGTAGATGTTTTTCTATTTAGGTGGAAGCGCCTGGTTAACCCGCGAAATTCAAATTTTGGGTCAGTGTCAGGTTGTAAGTTAAACAAAATATAATTCGAAATATGGCTTAACAGAGTTATAATCATTACAATCATGAATACAACCTAATTGTTCATTTAATCCCATTGAATGACGTTTTCATGAAATAGGGTTGTATTGATGATTTTAATTATTAATATTTTAATCCACATACAAACTGGTGTATGATCTGTGGCGTCCAGCCAAAATGGCTTGATGTCAATATTTCCGAATCTATGTTGCATTAGACAATATGTTAAAAAAAACCTGTCCGATCCCAATGGATATTATTAGGTATCGAGATTAAATTCTACTTATGTAATCTGTTATGGAAAACATGTAAAAAAAATACACCGATAAACTAAATGAAAAATTATAAATTAATATATTAACTAATTTAAATAAACTAAATGTACTAAATTGAGGAAAATTTCATGGCAGCACAGGGGCGCGGGCGGCGGTAGTGACGTCATAAACATACAATTAACAGCTGAACACACTAATGCCGAAGATGGTGTTTGTCACATTTTAAAGTTTGGGAGATTTTAGGGAAATACTGGCAATTTGGGCACAGAAATCATGCCATTCATTAATATGTTTACTTGCATGAATATTTTAAGTTTCTTATTTTGTTTGGTAAAGTCATTGGTATCCAAATATATTGCTATATAAAAAACCCTGTCAGACAGGGTTTTTTAAACATATTGTATGTGCTATATAGGAATTTACACAACTCAAAAAAAAATTACAAAAATCAACATAAAAAGTTGCAAAAGATTTATTTATTTATTTATTTATTTAAAATTATGAAATAACACCTTTACAGCTATAACGCCAATGCGATGTTACCACCACCAAGATACAATAACTTACATAAGCTAACAAAAATACAATTAAAACACAATCAGAATACATATCAAAAAAGAAAAATAGATACATGTTACAGCACCAATTATTTGATAAGAGTCGTATCTGTGACAACCGCTTAATTACAAAAACTACACTTATGGTTAAAGAGATAAGATCGAAAGTTCCTTCACCGCTACTCTAGGTTGGTGACCTCTACTCTTAAACACAAAAGGTGCTTAATCATAAGTGAACAACATAACATAACACCTGTCATCCCAGGAGAGTTAGGCAGAGGCGGCCTTGTAGTACACTCAATTTTCTCCAATGTATAGGGGGCGAGCTTAATGCCATCAACACGGCACAAAATCAGACTTCTGTTACTTAGAAATGATGGAAAAACCCAATAACACTGCCGGACCTGGGAATCGAACCTAGAACCTCATGTTCAGTAGTCGCATTTGCGACTATTAGACCCACGAAACAGTCTTTGCCTTCTTCATCTGCCTAGCCTTTTGCAGCTGAATACCAGTATTTTACATAGAACGACTGCCTATCTGACCTTCACAACCCAGTTAATACTGGGTAATACGGTAACCCTCGGTAAGATTGGTTGTCAGACTTTCGCGCCACTGACTACGCTATATTAGTCAGACAGTCATGGTCGTCATAGGTGCAAATCAACCAAAAACCAATTAACTTAATACCATTTCGTGGCATATCGGTAACATCAAACATGCGTCAGTACACGCCGGTGCAATGTTATCGGGCCGCGGATTACTGTATCTTGCGATCAACTGATCAATATTATGACATAAATAGCGAGGGGAACGCTCGGACGTGTAAGTTATATAAGGTGTAAACGGACCATTTACGAAGCTGTGAACTAAGCATTCAGTACACAAGAATGATTGCTGGGAAATTACTTCTTTTTTTCGGGGTGAAAAGTCACGCTTTACGGAAAAACACAATATAAGGCACTACATAGTGCTGGTACTATAATATTGAGTGCGTTACATTGGGTCCTGCCTTCATTGAATAGTACCTGGTGTCATGGAAGTATTTAAAGTAAAGTTATAACTTTAAAAAGTTGTATTTTTTTTAACTTGTGAATAAGTTGGAACTTTGTCCTCCAATATCTCCGTAACTAGAAGGCTCCCAGGTATGGTCTAGAACAAAAATTGATCGCAGTGACGGGGAGAACAAGTGCCTTTCGGTTTCCTTAAGGGTCTTATACCCACTATGTTTAGTAAAGATAAACGACCCAATTTTTATAAGTTTTTGTTTAACTTGCCCTGTTAGCTTGTTTGTTAGTATGTTATGTATTGGTCGAATCTTGTTTATTTTGCACGTATGTATACAAGGTTATTGTTTTTTATCTGAGTATCTGTATCTGGATGCCTGGTCAAGAAGATTCAGGTCACAACATAAAGGGTGTAAACAGATGTTTCGGGAGGTTCTTGCACCGAATCGGGCGGGAGGAAACGCCCGGGTGTTTCCACTGCGAGGATCGTCCGGAGGACACGGTGGAGCATACCGTAGAGGTCTGCCCCGCTTGGGCGGAGCACCGCCGTGTCCTTGTAGCGGCGATTGGCGGCGGCGATCTCTCGCGTCCGGCCCTGGTTCAAGCCATGGTCCGGAGCGAGAGGGAATGGGAAGCCGTCACCACCTTCTGTGAAGCAGTCATGCTAGTGAAGGAGGTGGCGGGACGTGAGAGGGAAAGAACCTCACGTCCCAGCCGCCGCGGGAGACGCCCTGGGCGTCGGGGGTCACGTGGTGGCTCCCGGCCACCGTAGGCGCGGGCCTGTGGACGGCGAGTTATGGGCTAGCTCGCCGTCCGGCCATCTTATGACGACAGGCCGTGTCGACGGCGCGTTCGTGTTCCACGCGCGCCTCAAAGAGATGTCAGCAACCGAGTAGGGCCGCATGGGCCGATGCCTGCCAGAGCTGCGGGACTGTTCGAAAGAGACACCGTGGCCCTGGAACACAAAGGGCAAAGAAGGAACATGGATGGGTTTTAGTCAGTACAAGTCTGACACTCCCTTCCGCTCCGCCCAGAGTGGGGGGGGTCATTTGATGATTTCCCATCCAAAAAAAAAAAAAAAAAAGGGTGTAAACAGATCCTTAACATAGCCGAAAAACACTTGTTCTTTGCGATATTTTTTTTGTTCTAGACCATATCTGGGAACCTTCTAGTTACGGAGATATTGGGGGTTAAAGTTCCAACTTTTTCCCAAGTTTTTTTTAAAATACATTTGTTTAATGTAAGATTTTTACTTTACACACCTCCACGACCCGCGTACTATTCAATCCATCCACCAGCACAATGCTTTGAGTGCTTTTCATTGAATCTTACCTTAAAACGTGATTTTACACCCCAAAAAAAAGTCGATTCCCAGCAATAATTTTTGCGTAAAAGTTACTTAGTTTGATGTACAGAATGCTTGGTTGACGGCTATGTGAAGGGTCTGTTTACACCCGGTATAACATGTTAAATCTGTATTTTGTGAAAAAAAGTTATTCATTATTTATTTACCTTATAAATACAATACAAATAATTTATTTTCTTTCACAAGTTATGTACTACATCTAGCGGTTGAAGTGACCTTTTAGACAATAATTGCATGTGTTAAGTCACCTCTCTCTTCCGAAGCTTAAAGTTACGTGGTGTACCAACAATTTTGAATCTTATTATCTTAAGAAAACATTGTAATTTAAACCTTATGTTAATACAGTAAAAAACACAAATCACATGACAGTGCTTATGATTTACAATGACCATAACATCTAACAAGAATTTCTACTAGCATTCGATTGTCCTTTGACGCAAAGCTTAAAGTTCTGGAAACTTCTAAATAGTATTCCATTACTTTTACCAGCAATATTCCTATCAAGCTGATTCATTAGTCGTTCTCGGTAGAAATGGGTATGATATTGCACGTACTGGGAAAATTTTCCATTATCGATGGTACACGTAACTTTGCGACAAATTGGCTGGCTGACCTGGCGTTCGAATGTCCAATAATGTGTCTGTGGGTCAGTAGCGAAGGGTCAATTTTAGTAAGAGGTAAGCTGGAGTACATATCTTTAATGTGATTATATTATCTGCCTGTGGCGTTTTTCAAAGGGAAGCCGGTAGGAATCGGGTTCTATGGAACCTTCGCCACTGCTGTAGGTACATTTGCCATATTAACGCAAAAATGTACAAATTCCGTAAAATTGCCATAATTAGTATTATTGCCTTAGAAGTAAATTCGGCGCAGGTCTTTGAGGAACGAACTCGTACAATTCTGAGTGGTTAATTTGTAATGCTTCAAACACATTCACAAAATATTCGTAATCAAATGAAATGGGCGGAATGGTATGTTTGTTTTTATTCGAATGGTACGTCACATTATTTTATTATTCAACATAACATCACGCCTGTAATCCCCGAAGGGTTAGGCAGAGGTGTACCTTATAGATCACCCCTAGTTCGCTTGTCCCTAATAAAAAATAAAAAAGGCATCAGAGTCGCAGCATTGAACATTGGAATATATATCTTGTTACCACTAGCTTCGTATGAATTTACGTTGGGTAAAGTGAATGCTCTCTTCTGCCGTCCACAGTATACACTGGCCAATTGACCATAATTCTACAGTTTGCTGTAAGAAGTGTAATTACTTGGAATAGACTATATTTACGTACCTAAATGACGCTAAAATTCGACACCCATTTGAATGTCAAGGCAACCAATCTATTACAATCACTATCCCAATAGATACTAGGTTTAGTTTCGGACACACCCCGTTATTTTATAAATGTGTTGACCAAACAACGAAATAGAACAGAGTTGCCTATGGGATGTCATGCTAAACTTAAGTGTACTTTGTAGTCATGGAACATAGAAACATCAATCAATCAATCAAATTGCAATTTAAGTAGGTTTTTTATCATTAGTTTAGTTCTATTTGTAGTCTGTATATAATATAAATACATTAAAATATACATTGATTTATAATGAAAACTCTCAAATTACAATGTTACTTCAGAATAAAATTAAAAATGAATGTATATTAGGTGCGTTTATGGTCAAAATAATATTAATTATATTTATTATACACATTGATGATTAAAAAGTTTTGTCCATTAAAAAATCATTAATCAAATAATAACATTTTTCTATTAGGAAGGCCACTAATTTATTTTTAAAGTTTTTAATTTTATAATTTTTCATTTCATCTGGCAATTTATTGTATATGGTAGGACCCATACAAATAACACTTTTCCTCAAAAATGCAGTGTTACAGGACTCGATTAGTAATACATTTTTGTATTGATTTCTGACAGGTCGTGTTTCTAGTGTCTGTCATCGAACTCAGGTATAGCGAATCATGCCGATGGTACGGTTCGCCGAAATCACTCTTAGTCGACGGTTGGTTCCACGAATTTAAAATCCATCGCCGATAGAACTATTCGCCGAAAATATCGTTCATCGATGGTCGCTTCAGCTACAAAGGTTTTTATTGGCCTTTACAAACATGGCCGTTTCCAGAATATACAATGACGGAAATATAAGCGCTTTCCTCTTTACAATAGTATTACACGTTGTTTCACATGGACCTTTTCTGTTTCATATATTTCGACTAGCTGTGCCCTGCGATCTTCGACCGCGTGTTTTTTTATAAAAATATATCTTTCCTATTTGAATCAAATTTTGTTAACATTTCAAGGGTTTTAATTTTTTTGCACGGAAACCTAACAATATTCCTAAAAAAAAAAGTAGCCTTACTCCATATAATACCAGCAATCTGCCAGTTAAAGTCCCGTCAAAATCGGTCCAGTCGTTTCGGAGATTAGCCGGGACAAACCGACAGACAGACAAACAAATAAATATAAAATGCAGTCCGTAAAAAGTAATTCCAAAGTAACAGCTTACTATGAAATTACAAACAGACACTTGCATTTTGTATTGACGTTGGTACCCTTCTCACGAGATGTGGCCTACTTAGCAGTTCTTTGTTGTACTCAAATGTGTCTGTGGCAAATTAAAGTGTTAGCTACAATACATTTTAAAATAATGAAACTAGCAACAAACTATAAAAGAGCATCAAAATACTCCTCCTTAACGCTGGTAATGTGCACAAGCGATTGGCGACGTTGCCATGTTGTATGGTAACACTTAGCCTCTGGCAAAGGTAATAGTCAGCCCTTAGTTAGTTTGTCATTTAAAAAAAAAAAAAATAATCAATATTAAGAAGAATAAATTTATTAAAAAGTTTGAGAATTGGATACAATTCTGGGGAATACCCCCTAAATTCAAAACAAACAAATACCTCTTTATAATATTCATATTGAAATAGAAAATGTTTAATGTTTACAGTGAATTCACACAAAGGAACAGTACCTCTTACGCCACCGAACTAAAATGTAATAACAGTCACTCAAATTTCTGGTCGACGAAATAGGATAGTAAAAGGAAACCAGATAGAATGATTGATTGAAAGCCTGTCCTCTCATCTTGTTATCGCGAAAGGCAATTGAACTGAACGCTTCAGTGCGTCGTAACTCTTTGCCAAAGTGGGTACGATGACGCGTATGTGTGTTGGTAATCTTCGTGATTGCCGAAGTGGCAAGATGGGAATAACCCAAGACCTTGAGAAGAGTAGACCTTGATCTACACGTTCAGGGCCTGTATGTACCGCCTCCGTTTATAGCAGTACTTATTTTATGTCACCGAAGAACTCGTGGCTAAATAATAACAGACGATCGGGTCGATCTTCAGGTTAAGCCGTGCTTGCCTAGGTTGGTCTGTGGTTGGGTGACAACCTATTACATACAGAGTTTGCTCCATGCCTAGGAAAGCACGTTAAGCCGTCACCTGATGGCTTGCCATGATCTGTTCTAGCAGTTTAGTTTTATTTTTACTTAAGAAGGAAAGAGATGGAACTATGCAAGACACCTATCTTCATCTCTTACTCATCATGTGCCTAGTCTTTTCCCAGCTATATTAGGGTCGGCTTCCAGTCTACAATCCACACAAGGAACAGAGCCAGGATGAAAAATTGAAAAGAAGGACAACAATATCGGAAACCAGCCATGGATGGCTGGCTTTCGATATTGTGGTCCTGTTCCACAATAAAACTAAAAAAAGACTAAACGCAAGACTCAATTTAAAAACAATTGTGCCATCGACTGAGAACGAAAATGTTTTTACTTGAAGCCGTTCATAAGCCTCCCTATTGTATACATTGAGAGGTAGAGCACGGCTTTGGATTTTATAAGATTGAACTGTTTTATAGATTGAAAGTATTATGAAGCCCTCAGCCCTATTCAAAACGACAAAGTTTCATACAAACTTTAATTCCATAATAATTAACGACTTTAATAATAAAATAATAATAATCATTTATTCGCAGACGTTGAAGTCCATAGAAATAGATAAGTAATAGGCATAATAACAAAAATGACATAATCAAAATACATCACAAATTACATAATAATGTCATAATAGAAACGAATCACAAAACATAAGAATAACACAACACACACATAAAAATCACAAAAAGGCATAATAACAATAATGACATAAAGGAATAAATTTAAATGCACGTACAGCTATCTAGAGCCGATTTGCCGATTTGTTTTTTTTTGATTTTAGCTTTAGGGAATGGGCTTTCAGAAAACCTTCCTTGGTGAACTCTCGTGCTCATCGTCTAAGCCGAGTGGTTTATTTTTTGCCATTAGGTCCTAACTTCGATTCCCAGGTCGGGCAAAGTGTTATTGGAGTTTTCTATCAGGAATTTCTCAGTAGCAGCCACGGTGTCTGGATTTGCGCCCGGTTGATGGCAATAGGCTCGCCCCTGGGGTCCGCTGGATGCGAGTCGTATGGGACCGGTCAATGTAGCGACACTTGGGGTAGGCCTATGTCCAACAGTGGACGTCTTTCGGCTGAAATGATGATGATGATGAACACAACTGGCGGAATGTGGCTGTTCTATTAGTTACCTACACCTCTGTATACCCTTCGGGGATTACAGGTCGGATATGAAGTTATGAAGATAATGGTTGATAGTGTTTTTTATAGATTCCGCACAGTTGTGTTGGTATGGGCATGTGCTGCGGAGGAGTGAGGAAAATGTTGTGAGAAAAGTTTCGAGTATGACTGTGGACGGGTATAAGAGTAGAGGAAGACCAAAGAAACGATGGATGGACTGTGTGAAAGATGATATGGCTAGAAAAGGGGGTGATTAGTAAGATGAGGAGTAATACAGAAGCTTGTATGAAAGAAACAAAGAAAGAAGACCATTCTTGGAAGAAGACATTCTGCGCCAACCACAAACAATAAAAAAAGAATGATCAGAAGTCAACAACACTACACAAAAACAATAAATAAATACACAATAAATTAATTAGCGACAATAAATTATGATAAATGCGAGTGTGTAGGATTGTTTGTAACTCAATCAGTCTGTATCGGCTGATTGAATTTGAAGCTGGCGTCGAATTTGTGTTTCGGCTGACGCACAGTAAGTAACAATTCAATAATGAAGCTTCCGTTGAGATTTTCCATGCAATCCCAAGTATGTACATTATTCTAGAGTTTTATTGACTGCCTCGTTGGTACTAGAGCCAAGGAAAAGTGTCCAGAAGGCTGGCAGCATTGGCACGTTCGATGGCCATGCTGCACTAACAAGAAACTATGAAAACAGTAATGGAATTGTCCATTACTGTTTTCAGCGCACAAATTGTAGCAGACAAATTCAGACAATTGTCGTAATTTAAGTACTTCAAGCGCAATAGCTATCTCTTTCTGTATCGTACGTTCCGTATTATCTATCGCAGTCGTAACAACGCAACGATATTTGAACGCGCTCAGTTTGAACGTAGCGTATCTTTCTTTATAATATCACTAGCTCTTGCCCGCGGCTTCGCCCGTGTGGATGTCGAAAAATATCCGACTTCATCCCCTTATTTAACTCTTCAGGGGTAGAATTATCAAAAACGCTGAAACACGTATAAATTAATTTTCAATCGTCAACCTGAACACAAAATTTGAAGATCCTATCTTCAAAACTGACGCACTTTCATATAAACTTTCATCCCCTATTTTACCCCTTTAGGGGTGGAATTCCCAAAAATCCTTTCTTAGTGGATACTTATTTATTTATTTATTTATTTATTTAACACTTCAAGCACATAAGTACAGAGGCGGACTTAATGCCACTTACTCTTCACAAAGAACACACCCCCTAAGTTTCATGTCTCTAGGACCAGCGGTTTGGGCTGTGCGTTGATATATCACCCAGTCAGTCAGTTTACCATTTTATATACAAAGATTGGTAATAGAAGGTAGGTAGTACAAGATAGAAGGTAGAAATATGAACATTAAACAGTAGCAATTTCTAAATTGATGAGAGCAGCGGTGGCCCAGTGGTGGCGGTCCCGACTTACGAGCAGTAAGTCGTGGGTTCGAACCCAGGCAGGCGCATTACTTTGTGTAATTTATTTCATCACCACTACTCTCAAAACGGTGAAGGAAAACATTGTGAGGAAACCGGCATGTCCTAGAACCTAAAATTCGATTTCGACATGTGACATCTAGCAACCCGCACTAGGCCCGCATAGTGGATTATAGCCCATTCCCTCTCATAGGGAGGAGGCCTGTGTCCCAGCAGTGGGAACATTATAGGCTGCTGCTATGCTAATTTCTAAATTGCACTTCTCTGAAGTTGTTTATCAATGTGCCCCCCAGACTAACAGAACGTGAACCCTAAGGGGCGCAGATTGTAATTACCCCTATAGCGAGGTTTGGGATGAAATTGCTTGGCAATTAAAATATAGGTTACAAGGTAGATCGGCTGTATGCCGGGCCGAATTTAGTATGAATTTCATTTCTCAAACAATAAGAAATATAAACTTATACTGTCTCTTACGGAATATCTTCTTTCTCAGTGAGCGTAGTAAAAGAAGTTGAATCAACTACAATTTAATTATTAATTGTAATCATGGAACGTTGAAATATAACATAACTTCACGCCTGTAATCCCCGAATGGTTAGGCAGGGGTGTACCAAATAGCACATCCACATTTCGCCAGTTATGTTTTAAGTCGTGATAGGGGGCGAGCCTATTGCCATCAGGATAAACCGCGGTTGCCTATGTTAGTCTGTGGATGGGTGACCACCCATTACTTACCCAGTCTCCTTCGTACCTCGGAAAGCAAGTTAAAATAGATCTTTGACCGTCGTTGCAGGTAGTCAGTGGCTCAAAAGTCTGACAAGCAGTCTTAACAATGGATATCGTACTAACCAGTACTAACTGGGTTGTGGAGGTCAGATAGGGAGTCGCTTCACGCACGAGCACCAATATGTATACACTTTCCGAAATTTAAAAGCAATTTTCGCGAGAAATCACTTATGGAATATCTTCTTTCTCAGCGCGCTTAGCAAAAAACTAAGAAAGAGGGTAGACAGATTTGTCTGCAGCTAACAATTTATTTTCCGTACATTCCCCAGTCATCCCGCGATCATGGCGCTTGCAACAGCGTCGAAATATCGGGAGATCAAAATAATTTATATTAATAATCACGGAAGTGACAGTATAAGTTTAGTTTTAAACCGATAATGTTTGAATAAGAAATATTTACGTTACAGTTTAATCAGTAGAGACCTCGGATAGGTCTCGAGTTCGAACACAAGATACGCACCTCTGATTTTTCGGATTCATGTGCGTATTGTATAATAATCACTTGCTTCGGTGAAGGAAAACATCGTGAGGAAACCAGCAGGCCTGAGAGATATTTATCGAATGGCTGTAAAGTCAAGTCAGAGGCCTAAACGCGGCATAAAAAATTCTGGCACCAGGTTAGGCACTAACCACACGAGAAAGAAGAAGTATTATTTATTTATTTAAAATTATGAAATAACACCTTTACAGCTATAACGCCAATGCGATGTTACCACCACCAAGATACAATAACTTACATAAGCTAACAAAAATACAATTAAAACACAATCAGAATACATATCAAAAAAGAAAAATATTAAAATACCTACAATAAGCACACCTCTAAATATTTTCAATGCACTTCAGTGCTACTCCTGTGAACTTCATCAGACTGCAGTGAAGTAGTTCAAACCAAATTAAATGCAACTTAAAATCGTCGAAATATGCATCATAAATGATCAAAATATACTCGTACAACAAAACTGTCAAAATATAGGGTCTAACTATTCAGACACGAAATATTTTCAGGGTATCATCTAACGGCTATAACAAAGCCATTTCAAGGGATTTTTTTTTATCTGAGTATATTTTTTTATAAAAAATAAATAATTTAAAATTACTTGACCCACAAAATAAATACTGGTTCCTTATTTTTAAGCATCCATTACGGTAGTTTACTTTGTGCCTTCTGAGGTCTTGGTCATAAATTAATTATAAAATTAAAATTCTTGTTTAATTTCAATCTTTAAAAAGTACAATGAATTTCTGTCTAACTGTACCTGTTGGAATATTGCTAATAAAAGTACATAAAAAATAAAAGTTGGACTCATGCGAATACTTGATTGGATGTTATAAAAGTTGGATTCCTGAGAAAGTTGGACTCTTGCGAACAGAGGGTATTTCCTCATCTACTGTCATTGTTAGAATATGGGAGTAAAGGTTTTATGCAAAAAGTCTCAAAAATTTTTAGAATTATATTAATTTTGTAAAAAAAAAAAAACACAGATATTTTTTTTTTTCGTTGCTAAGGCAACTTTACGACTTATAGAAGTTACTCTTAAAATATTTCGTGTATGAAAAGAAAGACCCTATATACAACATAAAATTAAAATAAGGGATTTCGATTAAAATATCGACGTATCTACGTTAAGTTTATATTGCGCACTCGTGCTCTCGAGTTTCTTTGATTTTTCTGCTCTAGCTTTTATAAGTTCGGTTTACTTACTCTCCTTCGGCGTTTTGGGGGTGCTGTGCAGAGGTGATGATGACATATAAGGTGGGGCCGTTACCACTAGAGTAGGTACCACATTGAGTTGGTATACACTATACCGGGTGTAAACGGGCCCTTCACGAAGCCATCAACCAAGCCTTATGTACATCAAACTAAGTAACTTTACGCAAATCATTTTGAGGGGAAACGACTTTTATTTTGGGGTGGGAAATCACGTTTTTCAGTAGAACGCAATTTAACGCACTTAGAACATTGTGCTGATGGATGAATTGAATAGTACGGGAGTCGTACAGATGTTCAAAGTAAAGTTCTTACATTCAAAACATGTATTTGAAAAAAAAAAGCTGCTTTCATTACCTACGATTTACTTTCTTGTATTTAAGAAAATAAGTCCACATCATTCTGACGGCACGGTTGGCGCAGTGGCTGAGCGATTGACTGCTGCGCTTCGTGTCGCGGGTTCGATTCCCGCACGGAACAAATATTTGTATGGCCTACAGGTAGTTGTTCCGGGTCTGGCTGTTTGTGTATGTGAGCTTAAATGTTTGTAAACGCACCCACGATAAAGGAGAAATTCATAGAGCGGGGCAAAGTTTAAAAACAAAAAAAAAATCTAAAATTATAAGAGACATAAGAAAACTATCTTCCCTAACTTGTGTGTAAACAGCTGCAGTTACTCGCAGAAACTAGGTTATATACCTGTTTTAAGCCGTACTTCTACACTTACATATCTGTATGCACCTATATACCTGTATGTGCGAGTACGTGGTAATATTGCAATTTTCCGAAACAATGGTGGGGTTGAGTGGTTGTGGGCGCGCTTAGTTGCAAATGTGCGGTGATAGTATATAAATATAGGATGCTAGCTTTTGCCCCCGGGTTCGCTCGCGGTAATTTAGAATTGGACAATCAAGTCGGCTTGTACTCTGCTTGTAATAATATAATTCAATCATGATTTGAAGGACACTTGGCACCAGGGCACGCCACCATAGTGGCGATAAGTCCCCTATTTGAGGAGTGACTAGAGAGGCGCCGTGGCGCCCTCACCTACCACCCGACGCAGGTCCTCACCGGAGACGGTTGTTTCGGGAGGTTCCTGCACCAAATCGGGCGGGAGGAAACGCCCGGGTGTTTTCACTGCGAGGATCATCCGGAGGACACGGTGGAGCACACCGTGGAGGTCTGCCCCGCTTGGGCGGAGCACCGCCGTGTCCTCGTAGCGGCGATTGGCGGCGGCGATCTCTCGCGTCCGGCCCTGGTTTAAGCCATAGTCCGGAGCGAGAGGGAATGGGAAGCCGTCACCTCCTTCTGCGAAGCAGTCATGCTAGTGAAGGAGGCACGGGACGTGAGAGGGAAAGAACTTTACGTCCCAATCACCGCGGGAGACGCCCTGGGCGGCGCGGGTCACGTGGTGGCTCCCGGCCACCGTAGGCGCGGGCCTGTGGACGGCGAGTTATGGGCTAGCTCGCCGTCCGGCCGTCTTATGACCACAGGCCGTGTCGACGGCGCGTTTTTGTTCCACGCGCTCCTCAAAGAGATGTCAGCAACCACGTAGAGGTCCGCACGGGCCGATGCCTGCCAGGGCTGCGGGACTGTTCGAAAGAGATACCGTGGCCCTGGAACACAAAGGGCAAAGAAGGAACATGTATGGGTTTTAGTCAGTACAAGTCTGACTAAAACCCATACATGAGTCCGCCCAGAGAGGGGGGGTCATTTGATGATTTCATTTTACATAATATGAAATTAACCTGTCTCTCTCTGTGGTCATCTAAAGAAAATCCTGTTTGTTGTTTTCAAAGAAAAACTATCACACTGATGTAAGTTGGCAGAGAGGAGAGGGGAAGCTTTGTAACTAAAAACCGGCCAAGTGCGAGTCGTACTCACACGCACACAGGGTTCCGTAGCACCAAACTATATTATAAAAGTATTTTGAAGGCATATGTTGTATTGTATTACATTCAACAGCAAAACTAAATTTGTTTTTCATAGTATGTTAATGAAAAATAAAATTGATGAAAAAGTCTCATATCTCAAAAACTAAACATCAAATTTTTTTCAAACCAATTTTCGTTGAAAGTTTTTTTACGTTCTACAATCCATAATTTTTTTCAGAATTTTCCTCCTCTTACTTTAGAAATAAGAGGACACATTATACCACTTTGGAAGTGTCTTTCAAACGATTGACTTTGAGAAAAAATGGTTTTAGGACCTTCAATGTCAAAGACCTATCTATAGACACCCCGCACGTAGAGGTTTGATTTTTTTTTTTAGTTTCAGATCCATGTATGGGGAGCGCCACCTTAATCTTTTATTATTTTTATTTTTGTATAAAATCGTAAAGCGGTTCACAGAATACATCTACCTACCAAGTTTCAACATGTGTAGTCTTAATAGTTTCAGAATAAAGTGTCTGTGACATAGGAACGGTCAGAAAACTGACATGACGAATCTATAAGAGGTCCGCTTTATGCCATTCGGCTGCAGGACCCTAAAAAGGACAACATACAATTTTAATCCCATTAAATTGGAAACTTTTCACAAAGGCAGGCTGGCGCACAGATAGTTGAAAATAATAGGGTGAAGTTTTTTTTTTTTGGATCGAAGTCGGGAAAAAGCTGATGGAGAAACTAGGGTACGTGTTCAAACGCATAAGAGGATAATGTACGAGCATTTCAGCACTGCGCTAGACTGTAAAAGTATCGTGTTATTTATTAAATCAAGGGCCTGATTCAGAAGGCAGTACTCCTCGATACGGCTTGCATTGTGAGGAGGTTCCTGTCTCTGGAGCCACTGGTAGCTTGGACCCTGCTCCCGATACCACTATTTTTTTTTAATATGTTTTTTTTAACTGGGCTGAGTACAAAGAGATTTAAACATAAAATATAAATCATTTATTTGCATAAAACAGAGTATACAATGGTGTTAAATAAAATTAAAATAGTTTTAACATGTTTAGCTAGGATAGAACATACTCGTAGCATGCAAAATTTTCGGCTTTAGCAAAATGTTACAACGTCAACGCATCAACATTATTTATCCATAAATTCTTTTAAACTATAGAAATTACATTCATTTATCCACTTGTGCAATTTAATATTTTAAAATGGCTTAGTATCTTGTTGTAAATATGGTCACATACTGCTAGGCAGTTTTTGTTATATTTGGCAGTTTTTGTTTTAAAGACTAGGGTGAGGGCAAACCAGCGTAATTTTTTGAGCTGAGAGTTGCGTATTTTGAGTGCCGCAATTTACGTTGAACTGAAATTCGGGCGGAACGGATTTTGGTGGGCACATAGGCAGTCCATGCTCTGGGTTATGATAACATACGATACTGTTTACAATAATTTCCAAACTCGACGCGTGGCAAAAGCTAGTTATTCATAATGAATTCAAACATGAAACACGTGAATCAAACCGTGAATAACAACAAATGAACAGGAATGTCTTTCACAAAAGTTATTAGATCAAATATTGGTCCTTCGGTTCGCATGCCGAAAATCTCGCGTACCATAGCCCCGTGGGAGCTTCACATTCTTAACCTTTTCATCGCCGAAATGTGGGTAGGCTGATTGTAGGCGTAAGTACATCCGCCTCTGCCAGCCCATTCACGATCATATTTATCTATCGCAGATATAGAATCCCATACATTTATAAGTTTTTAAACTGTCATGGTCACTAATTACGCGCAATGAGAGTCTCCTAAGGTGTTGGTCGAGGCTCTTTGCTATTAGTCCGACTTGTTATTATTATTTAGAGATTTGTATACACTAATTTCAGTCTACTTTATTCATCCACCTGCGCAAATAACTCTACAATTTACCAATATAAACACATTATTATGCCTTGTTATTACGTTATCTGAATAATACAAGTACAAGATGTAGCATATTCTAATATAAACAACGGGATCTCGGTAGCAACAGTGTTGCTAGATCAGGTTGCTGTATTTTCCCCATATTCAGTTTTATTTTACTCCAAAACTTGCAACTTTTGTACC
Source organism: Noctua janthe (assembly GCA_910589295.1). Lineage (NCBI taxonomy): Eukaryota > Metazoa > Arthropoda > Insecta > Lepidoptera > Noctuidae > Noctua > Noctua janthe. The sequence continues at coordinate 14,753,534 of OU342573.1, forward strand.
CGTTAAATTTTCAAACAGGAAATGAAACGAATGTGGAGATATAAAACCATGTTTATTCACAAAATCACCATCAATCAATCAACCCTTTATCAATGTATCGAATATTGTGTCTGTAATATATCTTTTTATTTCCAGCTTTTTACACTCTGATATCATGGGGATGTTTTCCTAAAAACGTTTTTTTTCAATACCAGCAAGTTTTGTATGACACAAAATCTTCTAAAGTGTCATGTTTCCGAGGTATAAGCTATCAAAGTTACTATCTTCGCCATCAGTACAACTGGTTTAATTATCCACTCATAAACCTTATATGCATCAATAGCTGGCATCAATACAACCACTGCAACAATAAAAATCTTCTAAAGCGTCACGTTTTCGAGATATCCGCCACCAAAATTACAATGTTCGCCATCATTACCTACAACGCTGAGATTATTAGCCACTCATAAAACGAACAACACAGAGAAAATCTTCTAAAGCGTCACGTTTCTGAGATATAAGCCATCGTTTTCCTCGTACTTTCATTCTACATTTCTCGATATTAGATCGAGAAATGTAGAATCCTAATATAGTAGTATGTCCTAATTATACAAATTCTTCATTCCCTCTTTTTATCGAATCTTCCAGGCCATCCGTCTGATATTTGTAGCATTGTACTGAAGGCTGCAGAAATGTATAGCAAGCAAGACACTACTTGCGGAGCGATGAAACTATTCGCCGTCTTGACGTAATTCACGTCGCAAGTATCATCGCACGAAGCCATGGACGAGGCCTGTGAGTCGTGTGCCTGACACAGAATATGTGCGTCGTATCGACCAAACCGTAACAGGATAATTTTGAGGATAACCTTACGATACCACTTGATACGACAAAAATGATTTTGGATTTATTTTCTCGTTTGTTTTTGTACCATTCTTAGGAAAATACGAATATGTTTGAGTGAATGTTTTAATGTTAATTTCAGAACATTCGTGACGTCAAACGTTAAGTAACCTATGTGATGTAGTAACCACAATCAACTCGGCCAGATGGAGGAGCTCGTGGCTAAATAATTGCAGCCGTTCGGGTTAAGCCGCGGTTGCCTGGGATGATTCTTGGATGGGTACCACCAATTTTATATTGAGTTTCCCAAAAATGGTTGCTTTTCCCTTCATTAGCAACCTCACCTGTTCTAAAGGGTTAGTCAAATGCGGCTCCGGGCAGAGACTACACTGGTGAAGTATCTGTTAGATTCTGGTATCAGCAGCTGACCCGCAATTTGTCCGTATGGGTTGACCACACCTAGGAGCTCGTGGTTAAATTATAACAGCGGTTCGAGTCGATCTTTGGGTTAAGCTGCGCTTGCCTGGGTTGGTCCGTGGATGGGTGACCACCCGTAACATACCTAGTTTCGTCCGTGCCTCGGAAAGAACGTTAAGCCGTTAGTCCCAGCTGTCATTTGTAGATCTTGATTCTTGACAGTCGTTACAGGTAGTCAGTGGCTGGAAAGTCTGACAACCAGTCTTACGAAGGGATATCGTATTGCTCAGTACGCCAGTACTAACTGGGTTGTGGAGGTTAGATAGTCTATCGCTTCATGTAAAATACTGGTATTCAGCTGCATCCGGTTAGACTGGAAGCCAACCCCAACATAGTTGGGAAAAGGCTAGGCAGATGATGAGATAATGATGAATAAATTAAACAATAACAGAAAGTAACTAACTTAACAATAAAATAAAAAATGACACTTAACAAAAAACTCTTACTTTCTCTTTTAAGTTAAATAAGTACATGTATACACACGACCAAGTACACACGACAAAGACAAATAGCTAGAGCTACCCGTATCATCCCTGAAACGTAAATCCAACAAGATATACCGTCGTATTACATATCAAGTCAGAAATACACCATATTATTATTACCATCGACAAGCCAACGAAGCGTAGACTTACTGACATATGACACGAAAGAACGGTTTATTGGCGAAAATAAATTACGACAAGACTCGAACGATATTGTGTAGAATGTTTATTGAATACCAGCTTTTATGATGAAGTTAGATTGAGCGGATTATTATCGAGTTCTTTTTGTAATGAGGTTTTAATTTCATTATCTATGTAAAAGGCCTCGAAGTTAAAGAGTCTGGGATATTTACCATACCTGGGATCCTTCTTGTTCCTGTGATAATCAAAGTTCTTACTTTAAAAACCTCCATGGCCCCTGTACTATTTAATTATGCAATGCATTCTGCAGCACAATGGAGCTCGTGATTAAATAATAACAGCCGCTCGGTTCGATCTTAAGATTAAGCGGTGCTTGCCTAGGTTGGTCCGTGGATGGGTGACCACTCATTACATACCGAGTTTCGTCCGTGCCTCAGTAAGCACGTTAAGCCGTTGGTCCCGACTGTAGCGGTAGTCAGTGGCCCAAATATCAGAACCAGTCTTACCCAGTGGTACCGTATTACCCAGTACTGGTTGGGTTATAGGGGTCAGATAGGCAGTCGCTCCATGTAAAATACTGGTATTCAGCTGCATCTGGTAAGACTGGAAGCAGACCTCAATAAAGTTGGGAAAAGGCTAGGCAGATGATGATGCATCCCACAGCTCAATGTTAACCGTGACTATTCACACCAAAAAGAAATCGTTTCCAGCAATAATTTTTAGGCAATGATACTTAGTTTTATGTAAAAAATGCTTAATTGACGGCTTTGTGAGGGGCTCTTTACACCCTGTATGTTTGAAAACTCGTCCGCAGGTCAACGTAAATCATTTACCGTAATGAAAGTTGTTGTCAATATGAAAGGAATTTGGAAAGATACTCTTGCCGTAAGGCACGGGTTCCCAAAGTGTGCGCCGCCGCGGCGCCCTAATCATCATCATTATCATTTCAGCCGAAAGACGTCCACTGCTGGACATAGGCCTCCCCCAAAGGGGGGTTTTGCCATAATCGCCACACTTGGCAGGCGGGTTGGCGATCGCAGTACGGTTGTTAAAAAAGCACAGAGAACGCTGCTGCCCATTCTCTGGTAAGTCCCTTAGTCGCCTTTTACGACACCCATAGGAAGATATGGAATGGTACTATTCTTTACGTCCAACACCATACAGTGTATGGTACGCAGTACCAGGCGCCCTGGTACTCCGTAGAGACTAAAGAGCGCCGCTGTGAGGCGCTCCTATTTCTCCGGAAACTAAACGTTGCGGATAAAAATGTAATGAGCGTGTTGTCTCACAATACTTAATGCCCTTTTCCACGGAACACCTTACGAACACCTTTCTTGCCGAAGACGATGTCGATAAATTGGGTGGCTCGAAGATCCTTTCCATGCACAAGATCACCAGAATTCACTTCGCAAGAAAAGTGTTATTGAGCTCTCTTGCGACAGCAGCCTTTAAAACGAGATTCACGTGTACCGATTTGGTGAAGTTTTGGATAGAGTTCCAAAATGAATCATCATCATCATCATTTCAGCCGAAAGACGTCCACTGCTGGACATAGGCCTCCCCCAAGTGTCGCCACATTGACCGATCCCGTGCGTCTCGCATCCAGCGGATCCCCGCAACCTTTACCAGGTCATCGGTCCACCTAGTGGGAGGCCTTCCAACGCAACGTCTTCCAGTTCGCGGTCGCCACTCCAGAACTTGCCGGCCCCATCGGCCATCCGTTCTGCGAGCAATATGCCCTGCCCACTGCCACTTAAGTTTGGCTATTCTTCGGGCTACGTCGGTAACCTTGGTTCTCTTACGGATTTCCTCATTTCTGATTTGATCACGCAAGGAAACTTCAAGCATAGCCCTCTCCATTGCCCTTTGGGTTACTTTAAGCCTTCTGATGAGGCCCATTGTGAGCGACCACGTTTCGGTCCCGTATGTAATCACTGGCAACACACACTGGTCATAGACTTTCGTCTTGAGACACTGCGGTAAGTTGGACGAGAAGATACCACGCAACTTCCCGAACGCTGGCCAGCCAAGTCGGATTCGACGATTAACCTCTTTCTCGAAGTTAGACCTACCTAACTGGATCGTTTGTCCCAGATAGACATAATCGTCTACAACTTCGAGTGTAGAGTCTCCGATCTTGATAGGAGTGGGTGTTACATGGGCATTCAACATGACTTTGGTTTTGTCCATGTTCATTTTAAGACCCACTCTTCCGGAAGCTCTACTGAGGTCATCGAGCATAGTACCGAGGTCCTCCATGGTCTCAGCCATGACCACTATATCGTCGGCAAACCGAAGGTGAGAGATGTACTTGCCATTGACGTTGATGCCTAGCCCTCTCCAGTCCAGAATCTTGAAGACATCCTCCAGTGCAGCGGTGAACAGTTTCGGAGATATGACGTCTCCCTGTCTCACACCTCGCTGCAGAAGGATAGGTTCCGAGGTCTGGTCCTGAAGTCGGACTGACATGGTGGCGTGAAATGAATATCAAACTTTAAATTTAAAACCTTTAAGAATTCTTATTCTCTTTGCAACTTTTTATTTATTAATTTATAGTTAGGTAATTAATGAAACTGTATAACACCAATTACAATAATTATGATCTAATCTTATTTATGTGAAGCCGGATTTTCAAATGTATTCTTGTGGCTCATTATTTATAAAAACTCAGATTTAAGTTTTAAATTTTGTGCCGATCTACATAGCATCATTGTACCCTATTTCGACTAACTATAGGGCATCGGCCACCGATACAATTTATACTAAACCTGTAAGTACGCGGCGAACTGAAAATGTTTGGGAACCCCTGCTCTGAGATCCTAAGTCAACATAGACAAGACAAAACGAGATTCAAATTGACATGTGCTTTCATTACCCTTCAGCTATGTACCTGATGTTTAATCGAATGTAGGTAAACAAAGGAATCTATAAATAAATTAGTTTGTTCCGAACACAGGAAGCGGATATATGACGAGCGCGCGAGCGATAGCGTAGCAAGGACACCGCCATGAATTGAATATGGTGTCATCTCTACGTGCGAACTGAACGCGTTATTGACAACAGATATTGGTGTATAAATCGGTGAAGGAAAATAGAGGGAAAGTTCTACAATCAAGAAAACATATCAAGAAACTATAGGTGACTTTCAAATACTTTCAAAAGAAATATTGCCGCCAATTTTTGACAAGTTGACAGATTTTTTCTTCGAATGTTGATGTTATGGCATTGGAAAAAGGTTTTACACTCAGTGGTCTTATTTTAACATCGAACAAATGTTGTTAGTATAAAAATGTGCAGAACCCGTCGATGTGAACATCGACGGGTTCTGCACATTTTTATACTTAGTCATTGTGGGCTGTGTTTAGCAGTGGACGTCTTATTCTTACGGCTGTAATGATAATGAGGCGGACGCTGAAAACCACTTCCTAAAATTCTGATCCGCATTTTCCAGTTTTGCCGCCAATATCATAAAATATAACTTCACCACGCTTTGTAATCCTCAAAGGGTTAGGCGGAGCTGTAACAGTACATCCACATTTCGCCAGTTATGTTTAAGTCCCATGTAACAGAGTGGCGCACCTATTACCATCAACCGGTCACAAATCCAGACTCCGTGGCTGCTTCTGACCCGTGAATCGAACCTAGATGCTCAGCATTCGCGTTTGCGACATTAGTCCAACGAGGCAATCATCATCATCATCATCATCATTTCAGCCGAAAGACGTCCACTGCTGGACATAGGCCTCCCCCAAGTGTCGCCACATTGACCGGTTGTTGGTTCCAACGAGGCAACCATGTCATTAAATAATTGCGTTATTTTCAAACGATATTACTTTTCCTTCAGAGTTCAGATACGCAATTTTTCGCAGGATTCCATAAATTATTTAAGCAAAAGATTCAAGAAAAATCCGTCCCAAGCGTCCCAAGCAATATTAACGAGAAGTACTAAAGATGTTGATTTGCAAACTTATCATAAAGGCCAGTGCAGACCGGGGAAGAGACAGCATCACGGCATTTTATCTTTACCCAACGTAAATTAATAGATGACATGACAGTACTATGAAAGCCTACTTACTTACTTATTACTTTTGTCCCTATCTTCATCGAAAAACTGAGTGAGCTTGTGTATTTGTAAGGAAATCACTAACGTTTTCGACATTAAATAAACAATAAAAAAAAAACGTTATGCCTACATTCTGGACTTAATTAGAAATTGGACCGCTTTTAAGGCCAGCGCAGACCGAGGACGACAACGCAGAGCATTTTATCTTTACCCAACGTTAATTCGTACGTAGCTAGGGGTAACAAGATACATATTCGAATGTTCCTTGCAGTCGATATCTAAACATTGGAATCTGTTTCTTGTTACCCCTAGCTACGTACGAATTAACGTTGGGTAAAGATAAAATGCTCTGCGTTGTCGTCCTCGGTCTGCGCTGGCCTTAAAAGCGGTCCAATTTCTAATTAAGTCCAGAATGTAGGCATAACGTTTTTTTTTATTGTTTATTTAATGTCGAAAACGTTAGTGATTTCCTTACAAATACACAAGCTCACTCAATTTTTCGATGAAGATAGGGACAAAAGTAATAAGTAAGTAAGTAGGCTTTCATAGTACTGTCATGTCATCTGTCTAGCCTCCTCTGAAGTTAGAGGGCGTGCCTGTGCTCCAAGCATCTAAGGGAACCTTCCTTTGGATGCTTGAAGCAGACTATCGGTCTAAGTGGCGACGACGCTTAGGGGAGGCATATGTACTTGTAGACATACTTTGGCTCATATGATGATGATGATGGTCGAGCTGGGTAACATCATCATCTGCCTAGCCTTTTCCCAACTATGTTGGGGTCGGCTTCCAGTCTAACCGGATGCAGCTGAATACCAGTATTTTACATGGAGCGACTGCCTATCTGACCTCCACAACCCAGTTAGTACTGGGTAATACGATACCCCTTGGTAAGACTGGTTGTCAGACTTTTTGGGCCACTGACTACCTATAACGACTGTCAAAGATCTACAAATGACACCCGGGACCAACGGCTTAACGTGCTTTCCGAGGCACGGAGGAAACTCGGTATGTAATGGGTGGTCACCCATCCACAGACCAACCTAGGCAAGCGCGGCTTAACCTAAATATCGATCCGAGCGGCTGTTATTACTTAGCCACGAGCTCCTCAATATAGGTTAATAATGATTTAGGACAAGCGCGGCTTAACCTAAATATCGATCCGAGCGGCTGTTATTACTTAGCCACGAGCTCCTCAATATAGGTTAATAATGATTGAAAACAATATAGGTTAATAATGATTTAGGTTAGCCGCTCTTGTCTAGGTCGGTCCACGGTTGGGTGAAAACCAGTTACAGTTTACCAAGTTTAATCCATGCCTCGGAAAGCATGTTAAATCATTGGTCCCGGTTGTCGTTTGTAGACCTTTGACAGTGGTTACAAGTCATCATCATCATCTACCTAGCCTTTTCTCAACTACATTGGGACCACATGAAGCGACTGCCTATCTGACCTCCACAACCCAGGTAGCACTGGATAATACGATATAGTGGTTACAAGTATTGGCCCGAAAGTCTGACAACCAGACTTAACAAGGGGTATTATATTACCCAGTACTAAAAGGGTTGTGGAGGTGAGACAGGCAGTCGATCCATGTAAAAAACTTACATTTAGCTGCATCCGGTTAGACTGGAAGCCGGCCCCAACATAGTTCGGGATAGGCAGATGATGATAATTCCTATTTATTTGACTTATTTTTGTACAGCCCCTTTACAAGTGAACACAGGGTAATACACTTAAAACGACCTCAGCTATTTCTGATGTTTTTTACAGGGAGATATATATGAGTTGGATTCCGCTGGTTTTGCCTGCAATTTCAAAGAGTCGTCTGACTAAAACCCATCCATGTTCCTTCTTTGCCCTTTGTGTTCCAGGGCCTCTCTTGGTATCTCTTTCCCCTATACTTATAAAGAAGGCGGTAAATAGAGCGATCAGTCGCATAAAATCTCGGATAAAAATTAAATTTACGACAAAGATCTCACGAAGTAGTTAAAATGTTAATGTTATAAACAATGTTTCGTGTTATTGTTGTTGTTAATGTTATATGTTGTTGCTGTGGAGGCTTGTAAATGTCTTTTCGTTGTTTGCCTCGCTATACATTTTTGTATTGTTAGCTGTAAGCTACCGATCATTATCAGCCTATAATGTTCCCACTGCTGGTACACAGGCATCCTCTCTATGAGAGGGAAAATTCAAATTCAAAATTTAAATTCTTTATTGCGAACTAAGTGTACAGTATTTTGACGATGGTAACAATAGGTAGGTTCTTAGAACTTAGTGGCATGTTAAGGCATTGCAATTTAAATGGTTTTTAAAAAAAATATACATACTTAATATTATAATTAACATTATTTTATATTAATTAACATTATACAAACATTTTATATTAAACATACTCTTCTTATTTTAATATTAAATAAATATTTTTCTCCAAGGAATTATTTTACAGAGTAATATGCCTTTTTAATCAAAAAGTCTTTTAGGTTTCTTTTAACAATACCAATTTATTGAATGCTCTTAATGTCTATGGGTAACTTATTATATATTTTTATGCCCATACAAAAAATACTATTGCTATATAGTGCAGTGTGGGATGTTTTATTGCGTAGTGTATTTCTAAGTCTACTGCTTTTTAATGTGTCATAGCTACTGATATTTGCCTCGTAGATATATAAAGCAGGGAGGGTTAATATCTTGAGGTTTATGAAATGAGGTTTACATGAATCTGTTTGGTGTATCCCACATGATCTGATACACTTTTTTTGTCTTGAATGCACTATAATCCACCACGCGGAGTTTTTTGGTTCTAGGACATGTCGGTTGCCTCACGGTGTTTTCCTTCACCGTTTTGAGAGCAGTGATGATGAAATAAATTACACAAAGTAATGCGCCTGCCTGGGTTCGAACCCACGACTTACTGTTCGTAAGTCGGGGCCGCCACCACTAAGGCATCGCTGCTCTCAAGCTACCCAAAAACAATAAAATAAAATAAAATAAAATGTAGGCAACCGAGTCGTCAAGTAAACAATTTGCCGATATTTACTTAGTTGCTAAGTTAATTGACAGTTTCTTTTAAATTATTTTAAAATAGTTACTATTATAATTGATTGATTTTTTTAAGTATGGGTCTTATTTCATCTAAAAATCAAATAGATCAAGATGTAGAAGTGACAATTGGCCGGCCGTTTTATCCGTAGAACCGATGACCGTTGGAGTAGACTTGAGTTCTTGAGTGGAAACCGCGATGGCTTAAGGTGGGACGCCCTCGCCCTCTCTCCTAGATGGAGTGACGTTCTTCAAAGGCTGACTGGTAGCTGCTAGAAGAGAGTTTTCAAGAATCGAGCTGAATGGCGTGCGATTGGAGAGGCCTACATCTGGCAGTGGATGATGAGATAAGAGCGGGGATCACAATGAGATCACAATACAAAGGTTACCTATGCTCTGCGAGATAGTCAAGTGTGAGCTATCACGAAGTCACGACATAGGTCGTGGTTGCAAATCAAGCAGACGGCGTAATTTACTTTGTGACCACTGTTCTCAAACCGGTGAAGTGTGCATATCCTAGAAATCAACAATTTTTTTTCTAAACGTTGCCCCACACTAGGAAAGTAGAAGAATTTCTCCAGTGGGTAAGTTTACAAACATTTAAACTCACAAATACAAACAGCCAGACCCGGAACAACTACCTGTAGGCCATACAAATATTTGTTCCGTGCGAGGATCGATCCCGTGACACGCAGCGCAGCAGCCAATCGCTCAGTTGCCAACTAGACTATACAAAATACAGCTTAAAAAATTTCTTTTAGCGAAATGCTATTACAGCTTATCAGAATTTTTAAACGAGTAAATAACAATAGGTACATCGGCAATTAAGTTAGGTACGACATTTCTTATTTTAATATTTTTAGTTAATAACGTCTATTTTTTTAACCCTATTGTCTAAGCCTTTTTTTTTTAAATTTTATATCTTTTATAATAATTAATGTACCCTATTGTATTAGCCATTTCTCGTAAATTTAATATTTTAAGGTAAAACCTTCTATTTTTTAAATTAAGTTACTACTTACTAGTTTTTTAACCTAACATTTTTTTTTTTTTGTACGCCGTTCCTATATGGCAAAACATGTAGAAACTTTATTTTTATTTATAAGACCTGTATAGTGCATACCATACCACTCATGTTTTACAAAATAAATATATCTTTATCTTTATCTTTATCTTTATCTCAGCCATTGCTCCAACCGTGACGTGTCTTTTTTATCTTTTATTGTGAGACATAAGACATTTACAACCCGCACTGGAGCCACGTGCCCAGAGAAGAGGCTAGTGTCCCAGCTGTGAGACACTTTATAGCCTGATTGTACACTGAACCATTTTGTTTGTTGTTATTTTAGTCATCTAATAACATTTTGCTTACGAATATTCGATTAGTATTCAATTCGGCTCAGTCTTCATTAAACTTTCGGAAATCCTTCACCTTTAAATACTCCCACGGGTTAAGATTCTGGAGTGGGAGCCAATTACATATTTGCGAGGGAACAACCCACACTTTAGAAAAAAGGTTTTAATTCAGAACTGTATTTGATCTTTATTTTCATTTACATTTAACAAACGTTTTGCGTTCTCTCCGTTTAATTTATTCAACTCTTCATAGACATAAAAAAAAAGAAAAAGGTTCTCAATTCGAATGTGTGTTTTTGAATGTTTTATTAAGCAGTATTTCTGACGGTGCGGCTGTAAATAACAATGCTTGAATTTGTTATTTAGCAGGATCTCTCTTATTGTTATCACTAAGTATTTTAACATTGCCTCTCAACTGGGAAAAGCTAACTTCCAGTCTAAACGCGTGCAGCTGAATATGAGTATTTTACATGGAGCAACGACCGATCTGACCTCCCCAACCCAGGCAGTAAGTACTGGGTAATACGATACCCCTTGGTCAGAGTAGTGATCAGTGATTTCGGGCTGCTGAATATCTGTAATGAGTGTTAAAGATCTACGAATGACAGCCGCCACCAACAATTTATCATGCTTTCTGAGGCATAGACAGGTCTCGGTGTGTAATGTATGATCATCTATTTGAAGGCCGACCTTGCCAAGCATAGCCTTCAATCACAAAGCCGTAATTTCAGATCCCAATTAAAACAAAAAATAATTTTTGGTTTTATAAAACATGGTTTTTTTTTTTTAAATGGCTGACTTACGAATTTATTTCACGCTAAGTTGTCTTTGGCCTTTTTGACAGCACATTGTTTTTTTTATTATTAGGTCAAAGCGTGGACTGTTTGTATAATGTCCAAGGGGGTCAATGTTGCACGTAGCGGTCGGACTGCAGTATTCAGCCAGAATTTCGGCGAATGTTTGCTGTAGTCAAATATCGAAGCTTCGTGTGAACTGTCAGTGTCCATATTTGTTTTGTTGACAAGCTCGGTGTTTGCGACCGAAATGTTAATTAATGGCCAGTTGGTGTTTATTTTGAAAAAATAAAAAGTTTATATTGGCGATTTTATAGAATGAAAGTTAAAAAAAAATATTGAAGTGTCTTTTGTAATTTCAAAATAACAGATTTTTACTGAATGCATATAAAAGTATATACGGTATGTACAACATTTTGTGCGTGTCTGTCGCGTGTCTGTCTGTTTGTAGCTACTCCGAGAACACCGAAACAGTTCGACCGATTTTAACGGGACTTTTACTGGTCTGCCAGTAGCTGACATTATAAGGAGTAACTTAGGCTACTTTTATTTTAGAAAAATGATTAGGGTTCCGTGCAAAAATACCCTTGAAATGGTTACCAAAATCCGATTCAAATAGGGGAGTAATATTTTTATAAAAATTACACACGGACGAAGGTAGCGGGCAACCGCTAATATAACATAACCCTTGAAAAACCCAACAACACTGCTCGACCCGGGAAACGAACCCATACTAACTGTCGCTAAATATCATATGGCACGTTACGCGTATCAAAATACACAGTAATGTAGTACTTAGTGGCACGGCAGCGCTTCTCCTCGTCTCTAATTTGAAGGCACCCTTAGAACTACCCAACAAATAATGTATGTATGGAAAGCTCGGGTGAGCGAACATAACTTCTAGATTTCTAGAATCTATACAGGGTAGAAGGGACACCGACGCGAAAACGTTCAACATTCTATGAATTTTAGAAAAAATCAACTGTTTTCTACAAAAGTGTAATACCTACGGTCAAGATTCAAGATTCTTTATTTTGCATGAAATATGGTCTTATAAAATAAAAGGTATCACACATTACGCTGACTTCCTTCAGCAAGCAAACTTAAAATTAAAATACCTATCACAATGTACTCTTGGTTTAGGTACCTAGTACTAAAAAATTAGAAAAAAATATAATAAATAGGAACAAAAGCTACTTAACCATTACAAATGGGTTTATAAGTCAAAAACTCATTAATTGTATAGAACACGTTATTAAAGAGCCATTTTTTAAGTTTCATTTTGAAATATTTAAATGGAAGTTCTCTGATTTGTTTCGGTATTTTATTGAAGATTTTGACCGACATACTATAGCAATTGTTTTGAAAGAGAGTCAATATGAATGGAATAGCTGATTTTTTTTTTAAATTACCGATGATATCTTTCGATGTGGGGCGGTTTAGAATGATGTACTGGGTATATATACTAGCCAAGGCATAATTTTATCAGCCTGTAATGTTGCGGGTTGGTAGATATCATGTGATATCTCGTCGTATTTGAAGTTCCAAGTGTATCCATAAGATAAGACATGAAAGCAGGAATTTCAAACTAATATCTAATTTAAAGACATTGATTAAGAAACTTGGCTCATTACGGTCAGACTTACCTATCTAAAGTTAGGACTGAGTTTGGTCGGCCGAGCGAAGTCAACTTGCTCAATTAAAACAGCCTACTTCGAGATAAGTTTAATTATTTTTCAATGGTACAATAATAACTGATTGCCTCGTTGGTGTAGTGGTCGCAAGCACGACTGCTGATCATGTCCTGGGTTTGATTCCCGGGTCGGGCAAAGTGTTATTGGGATTTTCCATCAGGAATTTCTCATTAGCAGTCATGGAGTCTGGATTTGCAACTGGTTGATGGCAATATGGTTGCCCCCTATTATGTATGTGAAATTTGAAACTTTTTATTAAGTAGGTCAACACTTAGATGGTATGACATTTGCAAAAATAAACATGGCGATTTTTATAAAACAGCTGACTTGGATAAGGCCTACGTTGGAATCTGGCATTAAGTCCGCCTATGTATCACTATGGTACATGAAGTTTAAATAAATAATAATCTGCTAGACGAATCTCCGAGTTTTTCGAACTGATTTCAGTTAATGAACTAATAGGCACTAAATCTTGATGTCACCAATTCAGAAGACATCTACACATTCGTATAAAAGCGCACGCTGGGATTTACATGAAATTTGCATAGTCTGCTTACTAAATAGATAGGTAGGTGCTGCTATTAGCACGATTTGTAGATCAGAACCTCTTGTTATCTTATCGAGTCAACAGGATAAAGGATACTGCCCACTACACCGTACTATACCATGACCTCTGAACGTATCAGGGAAAAAATATTATTTGTACGGAAAAGTATTAGACTATGCCCACTATACCATTCCGACACCATCGCGTGCTGTGCACGGAGCGTCAATAATTGCCGGCGATAATATTTTGCTGATACGCTACGTGCATGGCACGCGAAGGTGTTGGTCGGTGACGGAACGGTACAGAAAAGAATAGTAACCGTTCTACTTCTAAACCCGTTATGAACGGGTATGATGACCGTTCCAAGCCCGGTATAAACGAGTATTACACGCTGTTCATACGTTCGAGTATATACGTTACATACGTGTATGTTATAGTGGTCTGCGTCATGATTCTTTTCATGCCTGATACGTTCATAGCACGGTCATAGTATGGTACGCTGTAGTTGACAGACTCCTTTATAATGGTATTAGAACGTAGGTACACAATCATGACAAGCACACAAAGTCCGAAGACCACCAACCCGCACTGGATCCGGGTGGCAGATTACGGCCCACACCTTACAGAGAGGAGGCCTGTGTGAGTGTCCCAACTGTATAAACATTGTAGGCTTGTGTATGCATCCCAAATTCTAATCAGTATCTTATATTCGTACAATCACTGTGTTGATGACGTCACTTTGTCTACCCACGTGTTCATAATAATAATATTTCATCATCATAACTTCATCCATAATTACACAGACAAAACCTTCGGTTTCTCCGAAGATGTCCCCAGAACGTCGCCAGGCTACGGACGCTGATAGATCTACATCAGGCCCATACAGGGCCCGGAAAAAGCGTCCGTGAAGCTCCTTACTCTGCCATACCTCCATGCGGTCGTTAGAGTCAAGCACTACAGGTTTGCGCCAGTTCTCTTTAGCCAAGGAGAGCGGGGTAAGCCCCTTGTCCACCGCGACCACATCTCGATGCATCCCCACGTCGGCTTCAAGGAAATATTCCCTGAGACTGCATATCTCGCGATTGTAGAGAGTCTTAGTGTTTAAAAAGCCTCGATCTCGTCAGTTGACATATGTCGGGCATGCAACCGTCACATTATCTCCGGGTGTTCTCGTCTGGCTAACGGAGAGTATTTGCATAGACACAACCTTGTAGCCAGGATAATCCATCAGCAAATTGCTCTAAAATACAACCTTGTGGAATCGGAAGTACCGTACTATAAGTATGTGCCCGACCCAGTTCTCGAAAATGGCAGTATCACATTGTACTGGGATAGATCCATCATCACTGACAGGACTACTGTAGCCAATAAGCCTGATATAGTGGTGGTGGATCGATCAGAGCGGCGCGCAATGATTGTTGACATAACGGTCCCACATGATGAGAACCTCGTGAAAGCCGAGAAAGATAAGCAAATCAAGTATCTTGATTTGGCTCGCGAGGTTGTCCACATGTGGGATGTGGACTCAGCGATCATTGTGCCGATAGTTGTATCAGCCCATGGCTTAATTGCCAAGAGCCTCGACCAATACCTGAGGAGGCTCTCGTTAGGCAGCTGGATCAAGAGCTTGATTCCGAAAGCGGTACTCCTGGACACGGCTCTTATTGTTAGGAGGTTCCTCTCTCTGGAGCCCTGACCGCCGGTAGCTTGGACCCTGTTCCCGATACCGGTGGGCTACAATTTTTTATATTTTTAAATGTTTTTTATATTGTTTTTAGTTTAAGAAATATTTAAAATGTATAAGATTTGTATAAAAATAGATAAAGGAAATATTTCGTCATAATTTAAACTAAAATGTACTGAATAAAGATTAATTTAGGCATCAACAAAACTGGGTTACTATACCGAGGTTTAATCCAATAGGTACTTAAAAATAACATGCATCAACAAAAAAAAACATCATCATATATCACTATGAAAACCAATATATAGATACTTAGCTAACTATAGGATTCCTAAGTGCCGAGGTACTAAAAAACAACGTTTGATTAGGTTACGGCAAGTCAACCAATAAAAATAATCCGGTTTGACATTTTAGGTGATCCAGTTGAAAACACTAAAGTATCTACAACAGGGTACAATAACAAGTAAGTATCTGTGTAACATTCGCAGAAATGATTATTCCTTGTCATTTAAGCTTTACACCGTTTATCGTAGGTACAGAAATCTCGGACTCAACAGAGAGAATTTTTAATAAGTCTTTGCAAATCGTTCAAAGGCTTAAAACATCAGCTGACCAATGATTTTCTTTCAAGGGAAAATTTTATTGTTCACCGTAGATAGGTACATTGTAGATATTTTCCTCTTGACTGAATTTAATCTCAAGTCCTTGAATCAACGGAAAAAGGCATTTTTAACTTTCAACCAAAATTATGCAGTCAATTTAAAAGTTATCAATCATCCCAACTTTTTATCAAGGAAAATCGCGTCACATTTTTAGCATCAAGGCAAAACAAGCATACAGCCTATTTTTAACAAGCCCGAATAAATTACCCAGAAATCAAATTCATCGCGCGTAAAACAATAATTAACATCAAAGGGACGCTGAAACACCAAAATATAAACAAAACTCTACAGCTGTGTCAAAAACAAAAGTTTTAAAATCACTTACTTGGCCCTCAAGGATAACTGTCGATCGTTCGGACACACATACTTATTGGCTTTACTTTGAAAATTCATTGCACAAAAAAAAATAACAATAAAAAAATATTTAAAAATGTTCGAGAGACGCGGGAAAGTGGCGCCGCGCGTTCGGGCCTGTTGATTCCGTTCAACTGTTGCTTCGCGCGTGGAGGTTCGTATTAATCGATATTTTAACAACGCTCTTGAAAACTAACAATATGTTGCGAGCAGCGACATCCTTTTATCAGTGTGATAAACACATGGCCATGTAAATATAATGCTTGACATGTTGTGAGCTTGTGGGTGATGCGTAGAGTTTTTTTTCGTGTTTTGGAGCAGAATTTTACGAAACTAAGCTGTCAAATACCTTCTGTTCCTTTTAAAAGTTAGGTATTTAAAACCTACTGAAATACCTTTCTTTTGTAAAAGAAGCTCCAAAAATAAATCAAATCACACTAAAAGACAAAGTATTGCCTATCTCTTTGAGACTAATTCAAAATTCGAACTATGTTCCGGATACGACGTCATATTATAGTGGAGCCGGAGCACCAGAGCACACACGTATCACCGTGTTACCAGTACATATAATAATTTGTGATCGATTGCTTACAATCAAAAGTTCAAAGGAGCTATTCTATCAAACAGATTTCGTGTCATTGTTATTTTGTAAGGAAGCCTTACAACAAAAGCACATTCCTAACGATTTGATTGATTTCGTTTCCACTGGGTAGTGTATCCAAACGTATAAGAGAATATAGTTCTGTCTCGTTCTCTCTTCTGACACTAGTGATGCGCAGGTGTTAATATAACGAATACGAATTCAATAACAGTTAAACAGTTATACACTTATTGCACACTTAAATAGGAAAAAAACATTTTGATTTTAGTGAATTCATATTCGAATAACGATATTGATATTAAATTCATAAATACGGTTTTTAAACGTTTCTTTTTATTATTTAATATGGTTTATTTTTCTAGAATATGTACTTCTAATTTTACTGCTTTTTTTCCTTGTTACGTAGGGTTAGTGGAAAATATAAAATCATTTCACTGATTTACAATGTCTATTAAAATTAAAATTTGTTATAATCATTTTACTTTTAGTACCACAAGAGTTTTGTCCATCCCACATGGTTTTGTCCAAATACCCAAACCTTTTATTATAAACTCTTACGCCAATGGTTAAATTCAAAATATGTGTAGTATTACACATTAATAAAAAGTGTTGCAACACATAAAAAAAACAGCGGTAGAAAGATCGAATATCTTACTAACCGTTATCGTTATTAAGATACAAACTAAAACTGTTATTTACGTGTCGCGCGGCCCTACCTACACTAGTCAATTTGACATTTCACTTTTTCAGTTATGATGGCGCACTTGCGAAAGGTGTTTAGTTTACTGTAACTTTTATTTTTATGTTGTGCCGTGAAGTGAAAACCAAGTGATTTTAATGCCGTACCGCAGGCGCTTCTCCGCCAAGATGCCAGATTTCGACGACGAAGTCACCGTCGTCGATGTTTACGACCTGGCATCGGACATTGGCAAAGAATGCGAGATAATTATCGAAAAATACGGCCCTGACGCCGTTACAGCGCTTCTGCCGAAAGTGATTAACGCGCTAGAGCTGCTGGAGAACCTAGCGGTGAGGAACGAGAAGGAGAATCAAGCGCTGCAGGAGTTGACGGCGAAGATTTCTCAGTTGGAAAACGACAAGATTGAGAAGGCTGAATACAGGCAGCGTTTCGAGAAGGTAGGTGGTAGAGGTCATTGTTAGGCAAATAGGAGTTATTAGTTGCTTTAGTGCGTGTTGTGCACCGAATACACGAAACATTGATGTTTCGTCACCTGTGAATGCATCGGCTGCGTTGCAACAGAACGGCTCGGGCGCTGGTATTGCGCGACTGTGTCCACTGCGAAGCCCCGTTCACGTCCAAACGATAATTGGCCTCTATTAAATCCATTTTTTGTGAGTACACATAGTTTTAAATTTCTTTTCATATTTAGAACTTCGTTGGCTATTTGAGTGGCTTCTTACTGGCCAGTCTTGTTTCTTTTATATAATTGATTTAAAAAGTTGTTAGGCATCCTATGTTGGTTCACTGGCTAAAACTGATTTTAAAGAACTATTAAAACAAATTTACTGATGATAAAATGATGTAATACCATCTTTCTATTTAAATTGAGTAATGCTTTCATTATGTGAAATAAAATGCAACTTAATATGCTAATTCTTACTAGCAGTTTTATTAGATTTGTATCATTTGTCTTTTCTGCACAACTTCATTTAATACCATGTGACTCAAATCTTGAAAATGGTCTGTCTCGCATCTACGTTGACTCACATAAAATGTATGTTGAGTTGTTATTTAGATAGCCACACAAGTACTAGATTAAGTAAGTTGAGACAACATAAAATAGCATACTAATAAAGTATCATGAGGTATTTTGTGCTATAACAATTCACCGACCCGTGCTGGGCCCATGTGGTGTATTACAGCCCTCTCCTTCATAGAGAGTAGCTGGTGTACCACCTGTGGGAACATTATAATATAATATATTAATACAATGTTTATTTCATCATTAGTTACTTGAAACGGGAACTGTCAACTATGTTCAAAGTTACCGGGGTTGGTTTCCACACATTGTCCTTCAAATGGGCTATTGTATGTGGGTCATGGCACCCATCCTTGGTTATTCCAACAAACCCACTTACCCAGTTGGTCCCTAGTCTTTCCAGAATATCAGCAAAAGATCTGGGCGACCTTGAGGTTTTAGTCTACTTGACATCACCAGACTTTATCAACCTGAATTTTACAAAGATATGACTGGCTGCCTAATTTCAGCAGACGCACATATTTTATTCATAAATCGTAAAAAGTAACAGTATGGATTCTTCAGCAATAAGGCTAACAATTTAACTTTTGTCTGATTTTAAGACAGTAGTATACATACATAATATATGGGAAATAATTAATTGGGCAAATAAAAATTTATTTGGCGACCAATATACTGAATGGGCGACTATTGTACCACGTAAGGAACTTTTTATCCGGTCATTGCGGCAAGGAGAATATAGAAAGCAAGAGCTAGGTTAGGTTAGGTTACTTTTAACCCTGCAAACAAAAATAGGAGCCCCGTGCAGCAGGGCTACATCGACTACGCCTTATCTACAATCTAGTGGTTAATTGTAGCTGCCAACCTATTATTTTTAAAACCCTAAATCAGATTAGTTTGTCACCACGTTAAATACATGCCATAATATATTATGCTGATGGTTGGATGACATAATTATTTAGCGTAGCTGTGTAGCTGAATTTGTTTAATCTGTTTTAACTGATCTTATGCACATCAGATGAATGGGTCTGTATCAAACATAATCACATACTTAATATTTATTTGGAACAACTGAAACATTGTTTTGAAAGTAAGTTATCTTATCCAAAGAGTGTACTCACTCAGCCATGAATGAAAATAAGGTTTTAAATGACAACAACATTGAAAGATTCTATCTTACAATGCCGATACACACTACACTACATCTGCCATGTTATCTACAATGGCAAAACAGCATCAGAAATGTGAAATCATAGGTATTAACAAAAAAAACTCAACTCTCAAGTCAACCACAAGTAGAACATAACATATTATTAAGCTCAATATAACATAAAAATTATGTTGCTGATGACTTGTGCGAAATTGTCTTAAAACGTCTATCATTAATAAACATTCACTTTCACAATAAATGTAATATCTAAAGATGTTTATTTTATGATAGCTGACTCTAAATTCTACAGACAAATCTTTGTTACAATTTATTGGGCTATAAATTGTTAAGAGCTAGCTTACTTTATGTAACTTTGGTTTAATTCCTGTTATTTGAGTTTCAAAGAAACCAGTTTCATAATATGAGATTATTTTGTGTGTATGGTAGGATACTCAGTTATGGGCTGTTATAAAACATCATTGTCTTCCTGCTGTTGGCCCATGTTACTTGGGGTCGGCACAACACGTTTTTTTCTTCCATCATCCTCTGTCAACCGTCACGCGATCATTTACTCCTATTTCTTTCATATCATTCCTCACACAATCCATCCATCGTTTCCTTGGTTATCCTCTCCATCTCCATCCATCAACTATATTTTTATTTGACCTTTTACAAAACACTGAATTAATATACTTAATGGAATGTATTTTTCAGAATTAAACCTAGATAAACCCCCAGAATCAAAGTTAAAATGAATTAAATATCAGCTGCAATGTATTGAATTACGTTTTATAATAGTTATGAATACATAACTTCCTCCTTTTGTAGAAGTCGGTTAAAAAAATGACAGGCCAAAATAATCATGGTGACTCACTGGATAAAAATAATAAATAGAATAAATTAGTTCACAAATTATAACTTCCTGAGCACCAAACAGAAAGAATAATCAACAAAAAAAATCTAATAACGATATTATGTAAGGTGTAATACAAGTTAATAGGTAATTGTGTCTTAAATAGTTATTAAATAAGTGAAAGTTAACTGTTAAGCTCAAGCTAGTGAAAGCTCGGATGGCAAATAATTCAAAGTAAAAGTATTTTGAGCTTCTTTCATAAAGCTGCGTCTACACTGCAGTGTAATTTGCGATAGGTACTACCGAATTCACTGACGGTCTGCCGGTTTTCACCCTTATGCCTTAAGGCATAACGGTGAAAACTGGCAGACCGTCAGTAAACTCGGTATTACATTGTATTTTTGTGATTTCTCGGTCACAAGTAAATATTTAAATCGTTAGATTAGCTCGACCACGTAAACGGTGGCAACGTTTTTGTATCTTCGAAAATGACTTTTAATGGTATTATATTGATTCTGAAAACCGTATCGCAGAAATGCGAGCTGATTTTTCTCAGTGTGGACACTGCGAGCGACTAAAGTACGCAGAACCAGAGAGACCAGGGAGACTCCTAACCATCTTAATCTTTGGGCACAAGAGACATCGACCCAAGATCAAAACCGCTGTGCGCATTCGCAGTGCGTAAAAAAAACTTACTTTCGACTGTACAGACCGCAATTTTGTTCCGGTAATGTCTGCCAAAAACCTTTAAAATTGCGCTATGGTCAAGCTTTTTGTAAATCAAATTAATATCAGAAAGCGGCACTCCTGGACATGACACGTATTGTTAGGAGGTTCCTTTCTCTGGAAAGGAACCTTTTTCTTTCTATTTTTTCTTTTCTTTCCTGGTAGCGGACCCTGTTCCTGATACCGGTGGGCTACTATTTTTTATATATTTAAATGCATCGAACATCGCCTCGGATCAGCTACTGACAAGTATAAGTTTAATAAAAAAACTTACTACGTAATTATCGCCCTCTGAAAACAAGTATGAAAGGCGAAGTGTGTTCTGCTATATGGTGCTAAGTGCGCCATATTGAATTTACATCAAATAGCCAATATGCAGCGGATAATCAGGACACTTTTAACGATACCTCATTTATTCATACCACGATCATGGCGTTTGCAACAGCGTTAAAATATCCATAACTCAGAATAATTGATAATCAAGAAAGATATATATAGAAGATATATAGATATTATACTCACACTGAGTTGCGATACCTCATTTGTCGAATTAAGATAAGTAGTTTAGAAGTTATGAGGGAACAGATGAACATACATGTAATACGGGCTGAAATCATAATCCGCCGCCATAGTCGGGAAAAAATTAGATTCGGTGGGACCAATGCGGTGCATTCCTTATAAGTGTGCTGTGAGCTTTAACGTAGTGCTTTCCAATAAGTACTAAACGTTAATAGATTCCAATAGAAAACTAAATAACTCAATACAACTTATGAGAATGTACAGTGAGATTTCCACTTAAGGTGCAGTTACGTAGAATTGCAACCAATCACATTACTCCGAACATTAATTTGTAAGCCTGGTCAACTTTCCCGGCCAACCATACCCAATAAAGGAGTAACATTGTAGGTAATAGATGAACATGTTACAAGGTCTAATCATATGGTAATTGGTTTAGTGAAACTATAGGGCAACCCACGGTTATAAGCACTGCAGGGACCAGCATCACCTCAACACGAGCCCATCGGGATTCTTATATGAATCTCCATTCTGTAAAGCATAGGGTTGAACCTCATCTAACAGAGCAGGAATGCTCTGTTTCTCGCTCCAGCCAATGACGGTTATGAGCGACAGAAAAGGATAGGAGCTTGGAAAAATGCGATTCGGTGCTGCTAGATGAGGTGAACCCCTAAGAAGTACCGTGGCAGCATCGCATTGGTTCGGGATGAGCTAGTTGAAATGAGGGCAAGTGATGCCGACTCGGTATAGTGCTTCAAGTGTGCTATGAGCTCTTCTTTATCGCCAAATGAATATAATTACGTCCGTAATTAAGTAATATTAAAATGATTAGTTTCATTATGACAGTAATCACTTAAGTCCATTACTAAATTAACTACACAATAGGTCGCACAGGTCCCACAGCATTTAGGCAAAAGTTCCGTGTTTGGGTCATTTCGCATTGTTACGGCTATTGAACTCTGAATTTAAGAATTGAAAACAGTTAGCGGCTCGATTGTAAGTGCTGAGCTGCTTTAGACTGACGGTTTCAGTATTTGGTGCAACCTAGATCCACCAAACACGTGTCGTCAGAAGGATAACCCACCTTCTGCTGAAAAGCCATCAGATAAAGGTTGGTGCCAGCATAAGGTTCCAGATTAGCGCTGTCGCGTTATCTCTGTGGCGCTTCACAATGTCTCTAGGCATACTTACTGTGCCTAAGCATGTCCAGTTTGTTGTTTTTTACATCTAGGTCGTACAATTTACCAATTTATTTTTTATTTATTTATACGTTGGTTGTGTGTTGATTGTTGGCCGTCCTACGTCTCTCTCTCTCTTTTACAAGTCTCTTCGAGCTCTTGCATGTCATCTTGTTGGTATGTTGGGATCGGTTTCCAGTCTAACTGGATGTTAATGAATATCAGTATTTTACATGGAGCGACAACCTTTCTGATCTTCACAATCCAGTTAGTACGGGGTAATACGAAACCCCTTCGTAAGACTGGTTGTTAGACTTTCGGGCCACTGACTACCAGTAACGACTGTCAAAGAACTACAAATGACAGCCGGGACCTACGGCTTAACGTCCTTTCCGAGGCATGGAGGAAACTCGATATATTGAGCGGTCACCCGTCCACGGACCAACCTAGGCAAGCGCGGCTTAACCTGAGGAACGACCCGAGCGGCTGTTATTATTTAGCCACGAGCTCTTTTAACCTACCATAATCCGCTTACAGTCCCCTACTGCTAGGATCCAAGCCTTCTCTGTTAGATGGAGGGCCGTAATCCACCACGCGGGACCAGTTCTGGTAGGCTCACATTTCGCCTACAATTACACGAACTGATTAATTTTCTATCGCAACAACAAACACCCATATCTAGCAGTTTTCTCATGGCCATATGCTAATCTAAACGAGTGAGATGCGCGAAGTATGCAAGCATGTCGTGTATGTAATCTATGTAATTTGTTCAAGGATTCGTATTACATGTTTATTTATTACTGTAACGTTTGTTTTTATCGTTATTATTCATCTTTGTTTAGTAATTTTTTTGCAGTTGTGGTTTCGTTTTTTTGATCCAAAGGGTGCTTTGCCTAGTTGGGTAGTTCTTGTTTTTGTTCATTACTGGACCAACATTCTTCATCGTTTCAGCTAAAAGATGCCCTTTGCTGGACATAGGGATCCTTAAATCACAGAGGGATATTCACCCTTTTTTTTTTCGGATGGGAAATCATCAAATGATCCCTCCTCTCTGGGCGGAGCGGAAGGGAGTGTCAGACTTGTACTGACTAAAACCCATCCATGTTCCTTCTTTGCCCTTTGTGTTCCAGGGCCACGGTATCTTTTTCGAACAGTCCCGCAGCCTTGGCAGGCAACGGCCCATGCGGACCCCTACTTAGTTGCTGACATCTCTTTGCGCGCGTGGAACACGAACGCGCCGAGGGATATTTCCCCTCAGATTGTTTAATTTTATGTTAGGTGACAATTTTGGTAAATTCTGCTTTCAGAATTAAGCCTAGGTATTATTGGGTCAATGGACCGCCCACCGCTTCTCTAAAATATCGCACTGTCAATCAATCATTTCCCTTTCGCCTGATAAGCTTGGTGCTATACGAAATTGAACTTTAATGAGGTTACTTTTGACTCAATTTCCTAAGCCTGCAACTATCTACTGCTGGATAATGCCCTCATGGTGCTGTTAATGTTTTGTTTCGGACTGCCCTTGCGCATCTTTTCCTGCTCTTTTCGGTATGGCGTCAATCCATTAAAAAACTAGTACATGCCTTGAATGAAATGAACTAGCCTTGTCAATGACTCATGTATGAAATTCTTAACCTTGCTGCGTAACAGAAAAAAATAATAGGTCTTTTTCACTGTTGTATTATATTTAAAAAATGCGCATTCATCATGCACAAAATATTCTAATTTAACCTTTTTTTTACATCTTTGTATGAATGAGAAGTCGGAGAACCGGTTGAAAGGACCGTTGGTGTAGTCTGCGATGAACTGAAGTAAAAACAAAAAAAGAGATCAGTGTTGCCAAGAGACTCCAGAGGCAAGGGATGTTTTTCTACATCGATTTTTATTGATTGATGCGGTAGAATGATTCTTAGCATTAAAAGTATTTTTTGAAATAGATAAGCAGCTATATCAACCTGTGTGTAATTATAACTTCAGACACACTAATTAAGGCTACTTACTTTCGACTTATTGAAAGATATCGACGCCTTTTATTGATCGCAAACGTCATTTGAATAATGTGCATCTACTCACTCGATTTGAACGATCAAAGTCCAACTTATCCTAATGGCCACTAGTGCCGATACAAACACTGATACAAAAACATGAACAACAACAACACAAATAACAAACAAACATACAAACAAACAAATGAACTGGGAAAAGGCCAAGAGCATGAGACTGACGGTGGGTTAGTTACACTTCTCCCAACCACTCAGCAGTTAAATCTCAGCTTATTGCTTTTGCAGTCCTTACATGATTTCATCACATGAAAAAAACTACGTTCAATCGGACTCTCCGTGTTAAGAACTCAGATCGCTACTAATCGAAAAAAATCGCTAATACTGTACAGACGCCAGCACACCAAGCTACTGCAATCTGTCAAATTTCTTTAATAGATTTTCAACTTTATCGCTGAAGCATTAGGTTCAAGGTTGATTGGGAAATTTTGACAGTTTCGGGTAGCTGGCGTCTGTACAAACAAAATTACCGCGCAAAAGCATGGTTTAATTTTTTATATTTATTTAAACAATTTTAATAGACAGTCTACGTACATAAGTTAACAATGCAACAAGAATTTATTAACCAGGCTTCGTATTGTATTGAATTGAATAATTACCTACTTAGTTTCCGGCCTGCATGCATGAGTGGCTGCTTATTGCATTCTACACTAAAGGCTGAAGATGACGATTTCATTGAGTATTAATCATTCTTGACTGGTTTAGATCATCTTGACACAGTGTTGTTACGAAGTCGTATCGATTATGTCCCGGAGCAGATGACAGCTGTCAATGTCATGTAATATTGGCAGTGTCATAGACGCGGTTAGATGTGCTGATCACATCAGGGGGCTAGACGGTCTGTCTTCAATGGTAGATATTTTCGCCATTCCGGGCTAGTTCATGCCGACCAAGACAAAATGCTGGTGGGGAAGTTTATGCCTGAATTCGTTTTGGCGACTATGTGTCTTTCTGTTCTTTTATGCTATAGCTAAATATTGTGTTCGTGGTGGCTTGTAGTAACAGGATTGTCTTTTGCGTCTCTGGTATTGTTTTTTGTCTTGCAAGTTTAGAAGATTGGTTTAGGTGCGTCGTCTCATCATGTGGTGACAATATTTACCTGTCAGCGCTACCACACGGTAGCGGGGCCTTATTGCAGTGATTTGCATGTTTTTTTTATGCCAATGATCGGAAAGGTTTAGAGAGATCTACGTTTTCGAACGAGCTTCAACTTTTTGACCTTCTGACTCCTTGACAGTTCAAAAATGCTTGTAAATTTAAAGCAATTACAATCGAAAGTTTAAATGAAAAGTATTGTTTTAAAACGCATAAAAAGCCACGTGGTGGGATTACCTCGCAGAAAGATGCGGTTTCAAACCTCATAGTACTGAGAGATTTCGAGATAAGAACCCTGTTACATATTCATTTTCTCGTTTAACGCCAGCTTAGCATATAAAACGCTTCTTTTGTCACGTAATTACTGTATCTGTTGATCTAAAATGAAGTACAGACGCATTCTTGAAAAAGAAATGACGTTCAAAAATACTCTCATCATAATTTTATTTAAACTGTAGTATTTATTGCATCGTCAAAATTATGAGCTCACCCTGAACACGCCTGAACGTCTTACTACATCGAATAATAGTTTGGTTTTGTTTTTGAATTGTTCATTGAATTTACTGTGCAGAAATAAAACAGATTTCAATTCCAAAAAAAATCGTTGCTTGAGAAACAGTTGCTCTTAGCAGACGCCAAGACTACAGCTGCCAATCTCTCTGAATCCCTTTACGGCAACCACAAGTTCCATTCATCATTACAGCCAAGAGACGTCTACTACACTTTAGACGTCTACTAAATTTTAATTAACGACAGGTTCCTTCGACACCGTCTGTCAGTTCGCGGGAATTCGCTGGTATCTTATTCTTTGGCTAAAATTAACCGGCCTATGTCCTAAAACTAAAACTACAAAGACATGACATGTGTCATCCACCAACCCGCGTGTCCGCGTGATGGATTACAGCTCTTTTTTTCATACTAAATCGGCTTGCGTTTAGCTGCAAGTGGCTTGCCTAGAAGGAAACCAATTCACTCGAAGTTTGAATCGATCCAGGACAGAGAAGCTGCCAATGAATTCAATTCCAAAGACTGGCGGTTCCACTCTACTTACAGATAGGCCTGTGCCCCAGATGTCAGCTGTGGGAACACTATAGACTGATTCTGCTATGAAGTAACACAGGGGGTCTTGTCATCAGCTACGTCACACCTACCTTCGGTGACTCCAGGCGTAACGGCACATTATGTAAAATGTTGCTAAACAATTTATTGTACTACTATGATAATGAAATGAAAAGTAAAATGGTGGCCTTCAATATTGTTACTGGCTTGAACGTGTAGTTCCAGTTTTGGGTAACGGTTTCGTTAATGTACGTAATTTGGAGTTTACTGGCCCTTTGCTAACTGGCACTTAACCTCTAACTACACTGTAAACTGCTGTGGTTAATTAAGTTTATAGTGGTGTGTTTGATGAGGATTTTACAACCGTGACTGGTTAAGCATCTAGACATTTAGTGGAACCAGTGCAGCCCGCGAAATTCAAATTTTTGTCAGTGTCAGGCTGTATGTTGATTAGAAGTCATTCAATAGGTTTCAATGAACTAGAGCATTGTATTGATGATTTTAATGATTATAACTCTGTAAAGCTATATTTTTTACGGTCGACAAATTGCAAAAAACGTAAGAAAATTTGATTTTTGGCGGTTCCCCATTATGTGCTTCCAAGTCGTCTACTATAGTAAAGGAGGGAATTCAAAGATAGTACTGCATTGACTCGAAAATTTTAATTATTCTTTTGTCTATTGTAACGGCACGACTATGACCCACACAATTATATTTCAGATAAAAGATTACGAGGTATTAAACCAAACATTCTTAGAAAAGAAACATTCTTAAGTTCGACAGCGTACGCGCCGGAACATTTCTTTTTTTTTTGTTTTATCGCTGGTTGGTTCTTTTAATGCAGCTCAAAAGTTACTTCAATGGATTATTCATAAGAACTGTAGTAATCTAAAAAAATATATTCAAAATTAATCATAATCATCATTCTCCTACCATCATCCCAATTTATTTGGGGTCGGCGCAGCATGTCTTCATCTTCCATACTTCTATTACTCGTCGTGTCATCAGACACCTCCTTTCTAACCATATCATCCTTCACACAGTCCATCCATCGTTTCTTTGGTCTTCCTTAACTCTTATACCTATCCACATTCATACTCAAAACATATTCAAAATCGAAATTCAGCGAAAAAAGCGCTTTATCAGCTTGAATGTACCAAACTAGTGACTGCCGCGCCTGTGCTAAAATGTTGGTCACCATCTCACCAGGTTTTTAATAAGTATTCGTTTTAAGAGAGCAGCGGTGGCCCAGTGGTGGCGGTCC
This sequence comes from Noctua janthe, assembly GCA_910589295.1. NCBI lineage: Eukaryota > Metazoa > Arthropoda > Insecta > Lepidoptera > Noctuidae > Noctua > Noctua janthe. The sequence continues at coordinate 14,781,878 of OU342573.1, forward strand.
CGACTTACGAGCAGTAGTCGTGATTTCGAACCCAGGCAGGCGCATAACTTTGTGTAATTTATTTCATCACCACTGCTCTCAAAACGGTGAAGGAAAACATCGTGAGGAAACCGGCATGTCCTAGAACCAAAAATTCGAAGACATGTGACATCTACCAACCCGCACTGGGCCCGCGTGGTGAATTATAGCCCGTTCCCTCTCATAGAGGAGGCCTGTGTCCCAGCAGTGCGAACATAATAGGCTGATTATACTTCTGCTTTAAGGCCTTTCTTTGGTGGCCGGCCGTTTAGAATCTAGGATGTTTCTGGGCTGACAATGTATTGTATTTGTAATCGTATATAATGTTTATTTGCATTTTATTGTACAGCGATATCAGTTTTCAAATATTATCTCCAGTACCAATGATAAAAAATCTAATCATGTTCTGTTATGTGCTGAAATGTATGCAAACTTGTCAAAAAAGTAATATAATTTCTCTGAAGATTTGAAGTATAATGAAATTAACCATAGCAACATAAAGAGATGATGAAGCTATTCCACCTAGATTCGGTTAGCGGCAGACTAATTTTGAGCTGATCTAATTTGACGGAGAGCGTTCTTGTCCTGATTGTCTTCAACGTAACTTACTAAGTATTTTCGGTCGATAAGGGCAAGTACAAGTACTCTATATGAGTACTTGCAAAGTTTGTTTTCAACTGGGTTAAGCCTATTTTCAAAAAGGATAGGAGCAAACAGCCAAAGACATTCAAATATTTACGACCGATAGACGGGACAACGCGAAGAAAATCGTAATCCAATACTTGTTACTACTTAGTAAGAGTAGCAAATCGTTCTGTCTAGTGTCATACGCCCGCTTGTCGGGTATCATTCGTGTGTCAAAATCAAAAAAGTTCGGGATCAAAATTTTTGTATGACAACATTCCCAATGTCCGCTCTATAAGTCTTGTAAATCTCTTTGGATAGGAGAAACAGCTACATAGCGATTTCTTAGCAGAAAAAGCTGTTTTTATCATGAAAATTTTCAAGGAAAATGTGTCACAATAATCTTCTATCGACGCGGAATTGGTTTGAGCCGATCACGTATTCATTGGTCTCATTTGGTTTGGCGGTGTCGAGTCGTGTCGTCTGAACATAATGAGGCGAATGACTTCTGGTCGGCTCAAGATGATTCCGGATCTATAATGTGGTCAATTCCTAAAAGCAAACTGGGATGTGACCGCGCTTACTGACGGTCCACCACTTTTCACCCTTATGCCCTGAGTAATAGGGTATAAAGGTTGAAGTAGATCGTTGGGAAGTGCGGTGGTACATACAGGTGGAACGTTTAATGCTGCGAACCTTCCGTATTCTACTTTTGATTCGTCTTCGTTCTTAGATCTATACCTACCTACTTACTTGGCATTCACGTGAGTCGGTTGGAAGGGGTCCCGTCGTTTCCACTGACGCCTCCCTTTCTTTCTATAAATCGTTACATTATTTCTTTTTTCACAACGTGACCAAACCATCTGCCAACTGCCATTCTAAGCCAACTTTTTTAATCTGTCTCAACATCTATGTATAACCGCAACAATATAATTTATGGCGAATTTCATCTCGTTCAACGTCAGCTCTTGAACGTCGTTTAGATGTGCAGACCACTGTTAGTTTGATTGGTGAAATCCGCTCTTAGTCTGTCTCCACATCCACGTTTTAACCGCAACGATTAAATAAAATGGTTCTGGACTCTAAAATAAAACTATAGAGTATAATTTCTATCACCTCGATATTTCTAGTAACACTCAATTCACAATAAAAGCAGTCCAGTTCTAACCGAATCAATATAAAAGTGGATATCGGAGCGATGCTATTGGCTCGCTCGTCGTCTCCGTCCAATGATTGATGCGCACAACTGAAATACGATTAAAATTGATCACTTCGGGGCCTATCTACCGGCGTATTTGCTGACGAAGAAAATATTATTGGAAAATTGAGATGGTATTGAGATTAATTTATGTTAGGAAGAGCTAAAATACAAGTTGAAGCTTGGCTGAGTTCAGGAGACTTAATTGTAAAGAAGGCTAACCGCACTGGGCTCCTTTGGTGAATTGCGGCCTACTCCGTTTCCCAGAGAGGTGGTCGAAGACCTAGAAGTGGGATTATTAGAACAGCTGATGTTAGCACAGAAAACAGTTATGATTGTCAATTAAATACTTCCCTTACATTCATCTGCTTAAAAATGAATGCTCATAATTGTTTTTTGGAATCAAGGTCGTGTGGTTACATTTCGTTAAAGATCAAACAAATGATATAACATAGTAACAGAATTGGTTGTGCTGAGGTGCGTATAGTTGCAAAATTACTGCTTCTGCACAAGCGATCCGGGATGGGGGACCCTTATGATGAAATCCTGCTTTAGGCTATTCATGATGATAAAGATAAGTGTGAAGAGTTTGATTCCCAGAGAGCCCTTAAATAGCTTTTAAAGTATTTCTTTTAAATCCGAATACTTATAACGAGACTTAATACTGTCTGATTCAGAAACTTATTGGGAAAAGAACAATTATGCGGAAGTGCGTTCTTCAACTTGAAACGTACCATCTTAAACCGGCTCCTGTATTTATAGCCCGAAGAATAATGTTTTATCCCCTTTCGATGTACGACCTCGGATCTCTGCGAAATTAGTAAATTAAAAAGAAAAGGTCAACCTTACTTACCCGTATATATCTGTCCAAGAAAGAAGGATGTTTAAAAAAAATGGTTAACGTCGGCCGTGAAGTAATTAAATCTATATAGCCTGTGTCATTCGTGCTGTCAGTACCTCATTTGTTAAAATCTATCAAGATCTTTCGGCTACCAAGCATACCAGAGAACATACCACTGTACCCTTCCTCTTCATAGAAAAAAAAACCGCTATCGGGTAAAAAGATTTGACTGAGTACCGAAAGAGCCAAAATGATTTCAGACACACGACACCCTTTACATCTAAATACACTCGTGTCGCAAAGCCTGAAAAGCCGAAACAGCTTTCTGGAGTGTGTCGCCCCACTCACTGGCGAGCGGTCTACGGAAAGAATAAAGCTGTGGCGAGGTAGTGCATCCTTACCAAACCCATTCGTTCCACCTGCTGAAAATCTCCCACCTGGACATGAGTTGCCATGGCTGACCTGGAAGTCTTTAAATAGACTCCGGACCCAGGTTGGTCGCAGCAAGGAAAACCTGCTCAGGTGGAGATTCATTAATGACTCTGCCCTGCAGTGTAAATGTGGTGCTGTTCTACAAACGAAGGGGCACGTAATATCGTGTCCTGAGTGTCCTGTTGTTTGTTCACTTCAGGAACTGATGGACGCTACCGAAAGCGCCAAACTAGTAGCTCAGTTCTGGGCTGACACAATTTAGATTGCCATCGCCACACTAAGAAGAAGACTGAATACCTCCTACACGTATTATGTCTGCCCCTCTGCCTCGCACCTTAAGCCTCGGTTTACGACGCTTCTACATTACGATATTTCTTTTCCATACGCCGTCTGTGATCGGGATTTTTTTTGAGATTCTAATTTCAAATATTGATACCAGCTATTTATAACTACCCACCTATTTGCTAAAGAGAGCAGATTATTGCGATACAACGACAGTTTAGTACAGCATTATTATACATACTTGACAACGCAGTTACAACATTTTTATGTATTTTACGTAATGAATCATTGCAATCACTTTGCGGTCATTTTTAAGAGCGGTGTTTAAGAAATAAATGGCTGCTTACCTGTTTGAGTAAGAAAATTGTTTTTTTCTTGAAATGCTCTGTTAGTGGTGTAATTGGCAGGTGAAAATGTTAAATGACCGGTAATTGTGATGATTGTTGACTGTATGTCATTTCTAATGCTTAATTATTATCTAAATAGTTAGCCTTTAAGGCTTCCACGATTAGGATGCAGGTCTCCTCTCTGTGAGAAGGACTGGACGCAGTGGCGTGTCTAGAGGCCAACAATATGGCAAACCCATAAAGCGAGAAGACTGTTCAGAAACCCTTACATCATGCAGAGCAGTTATATGTAGGCTTGTATGAAAGTACGCCACTAAGTGGACCTTTATCTACCACAAGGGCCCAGTGCTGGTTAATGGAAGTCTTTCGTCGAATTTTTCGTTCTAGAACATTTTTCAGACTTCCCATGGGGGTAGACCGAAGCTAACGCAGGCCACCTACTACGATTCAAGTTACATGTAGTCAGTGGCCGGAAAGTCTGGCAACCAGTTTTACCAAGGGGTATCGTATTACCCAGTACTGACTGGGTTGTGGAGGTCAGATAGGCAGTCGTATACAACATGCTTATAGTTATTATGTTCTCTAGTAAAGTACCGCTCAATTCATTATTCTATTAGGTCATTACTTAGATGTAAAGTTATTCAATCCCAGCTTGTGGGTCGACAGACACGACTTATTCAGTCGATACGAAACAACTATCTCAGCCCTTGAACACCTCTGCACTAAAATTCTACATAACGTTATGTTTACGAGGGATAATAAGGCAGGGGTAGCCTAAAATACACCCGTTTATTTCAACAGTGAAGTAATCCGATTTAAGAGAGGGCGAGCCTGTTGCCGTTAGCTGGACAAGTCAAGATTCCGACCTGCTACTAAGGAATTCCTGATGAAAAAGAACTAATAACGCTGCCCGACCTGGTAATTCCCAGTAGACCGAGTATTACCTTATTCTCAGTAGATGCGCTTGCGGCCACTAGATCAACGAGGCTTCTCCAAATAACTGCAATTGTTACTTCTTACTTTTATTTATTATACATGTGAAAGTTTGGATGGATGGATGGATGTTTGCTTGTCAATCACACCGGAACGGCTGAATGCATCTGGATGATATTTGCCACAGAGATAGATTATAGTCTGGAAGAGCACAAATGCTTTTAATCTCGGAAAAACACATCAAAATTTCCACGCGAACAAGACCGCGAGCAACAGCTAGTATTGCATATTTTGTAAGGCCATTATTTATGTAACATCACCTGCAAAATCAAGATAAACATTATCAGGTAAATGCCGTAAGTCCGTATGCAAACGCAATAGCCACAACTACAACCATTGTTAGTAAGAGAACCTGTATCAACAGCAACGACCTTGTCCGGTGTGATATTGAAAGCTAGTGTTTAGTGGCTAGGTTTTTTGACGCACAACGGGCATTCGCTTCACGAATTTGTTCAGCAACCATTTGCCAAACATTAAAAAAAGTATTCAAATAGTAAAATTATGGAAATAACTACCTTATATTTTCTCTATTATACTAAACTCTATTATAGTAACCCTCAGATTTTTTAAAATTGGCTTATTTCTCTCTCTTCTTCAACCTTTGGCCACCCAATGCTGAGTGTAGATCTCTTCCAAATCTCTCCACTTTTGGCGGTTTTTTGTCATGGCTAACCAGTTTCTTCCGGCCACTTTAATGAGATCGTCTGTCCACCTAATCGGTATTGTCTCATTGCGTCTTTCCAATTAATCTCACCTAGCTGATTTCTCAATGTTTATGTTCTATCGTAGTCATAAAATCATATTTTTATCACAATCCATCTTTTCTTTGTCTGATCTTTTCTATTGGCCATTCTCATTAAACAATAAGTCACATGTTGTCACATTCTTTTCATTCCTCTACATCAATTAAATCATCAATTATCATGTTATTTTCAAATATTCCTAAATATAACATTGCTTAGTAAGAGGAGTTGTAAGAAAAATAACTCAAGCGCTATCAACATTGCAAGAATTGTTTATTCTAAGATCTAGAGCTGAATATTCTCCGATCTCCCAAACAAATCTTCAGTATTTTCTTTTTGCCCTTGTCACATGTTACTTGGGGTCGGCGCAACACGTTTCTTTCTTCCATTTTTCTCTGTTAACCGTCACGATATCATTTACTCCTCTTTCTTTCACACTACACAATGCATCCATCGTTTCCTTGGTCTTCCTCTTCTTCTCCATCCGTCAACATTTATATTCATCACTCTTTTAGTCAAATGCGATTTGTCGCTCCTCATCACATGCCCATATCATGACAGTCGGTTCCTTTTCAACTTCTCTGTAACTGGGGCAATTTTCAAACTTCCTCTAATATGCTTATTCCTTACTTTATCCATTTTTGTCACACCACTCATCGACCTCAACATTCTTATCTCCGCTACATGCAATCTTCTTCACATCCCAGCATTCCGATCCATACAATACGACAGGTCTAATCACGGACTATATTTTCTCCTAATTTGACCATCCAAACAAATGTTCAGCATTACATGTAAAACAATCTAGTTGGCCAACATAACCAAGAGTACACTGCAAAAATAGACAGCTAAAACTCGGCACGTGACATCGCATATTCACATGAGCTTTAATCGGCTTCCCGCATCTATTGAATATGGATTTTCTAACGAATATGGGACAGAGACTTCGCCAGAATCTCCCATACGTTTCTACTTCCCAGGTAGTATGCTGATTTATTCAGATTGATCCCTCCCTGTGGTAGGCTATGAATAGAACTCCCTATTTCTCAAACGTGCTCTGAGTCAACTAAACGGTTATATGAAGATGGACAGGGGGATCTAACTTCGTAATATTATTATACAGTGGTGTTTGTTGAGGTCGAGGAGGGGACCGATGTTCTATAGATTGTGTTCGTAATAATTTTGAATGTATGAGCAAACTTTGCTTGAGTAGAAGACAGAGTAAGCAAAAGTCTTCGTATTGGAAAAAGGTTACAGATCTCATCTTATTGGAAGAACTTTTGTCAAAGTTATTGAATAGAAATTAAGATCCCTTCGACCGTTTTGGGTATACAATGGAGGAAAAAAGATAACAATTGTATTTGGACTTCGTCGTAACAAAAAATATTACTTTATCAGACTGTATTTTTATTTTGCAAAAGAAAACTTAAAAAAAAAATGAACAGACCGAATTCTGTTAAACAATCTGGAAAAGGGCACGCCATTATTCGCAAAACTTTTTTTATTAAATGTTTTTTTCATTCCTCTGACTTTCTCCCAGAAATGTCCTAAAAATTCAAACAACTGAACATTTTGTTACTGCTCAAATCGGAATATGGAAGCCTGAACTTAATGAGAAGTGACATCATTTAGTTTTGTGAGTCTCGAGGGATTTTCGGCCTGACTGGAACAACAGCTATGTCTAGGTCTCGCCGGTTTATTAGGACTGACATTTGGTTCATATTATATGATATTAACGCGAATTTTCTTAGGCTTTAGTTTGATAACCATAAGTGCTGTGAATGTCTAGGTCAGTTTGAATTTAATTAGTATTATTCGATTCCAGACAGAGTTTTATTTCAATTGCTCACGATATTTATATTCCTATTGAACGAACTTGAATGCTCTATGATGCTGATAGGTATCTTGATATTTTTCGTGTCGTGTTAATAATCCTTTTAGGTTTAGGACTTCTTCGTAATTGTCAATATCTGTTGAAGATGATCATTCTTATGTTCTTATCTCAATTTATTTGGGGTCGGCGAAGCATATCTTCTTCCTTACGTCTCTTCTTTCTAACCTTTTCATCAATTCTTTGGTCTCCCTCTACTCCCACAAGTTCAAACTTACAAAACAAAATAAACAAACGGTTGACATTTACTGTGTCCTTACCCAAAGCCGCCATGTTTGTTGCGCCACAGTTAATCTATATACAAACAAGCTAGATCGTTAATTAATTGTCTATGGGATCCTACGTCCAACAGTATAGTAAACAGACTGTTATGTGTTTGATTATGCATTCATTCATCAATCAACACGCTCTACTGGGCTATGACTAATTAACTGTGGTATTGTTTCGTCTAGTGCTCGTAGTCAGTGAAACTGGGCATCTGTCACGAATGCATATTTTGTTGTGTTTTTCGTAGAAACATGTTTGTAATATCAATTGGGGCATCTGTAAGAGCATAGCTAGTTGTGAGAACGATCATGTGTAATTGGAATCGTGATTTTTCTACCCGGTTGCTAAATTACCTTCTACAATTTCTTTCCCTTGCACTTTTAATCTCCATCAATACCCAACGATACGGAAGACTTACGAAACGATGAACGGATTGTGTAAGAGATACCATGGCGAGAAAGGGGTGGACTGTTTAGATGATGACAGATCGAGAAATACGGAAGAAGGAAATATGCAGCGCCGACCCATAAGGACATGCATTGATGACTCAACGAGATGGATGCGTTGACTTTTGATCTTTGATCTGTTCTGTGTATTAAACAACAAGACACCATCAAGAATTAAACCAGTTTACTTAAAATTTGACATTGACCGCAACACCAGACACGTCAATGACCATTCTATTCGTAATTATTTACTGTGTTATCATGTAAACTGTGTTTAAGCAATTAGCATAATACCTGTTTTCTTCTTATCGAATCTCGACTCAGGCAAACCGTGGGGACCTGGACAGCTCTGTTGTTTGCATCATTCAAGTTCTGGAGGGTGCAATTTGTTGCGCTCCACACTAACATTGTGTTCGAGATAGGTCGTTAATATTAATACCCTATCTAGCTGGGTTGGATCTGTAACCGCCAACTTGAGCCGACTGCCTAATTATTGTTATAACAGCATGGTTTGATAACAATCCAATTCCACTGTGGCTCATTTGCTGTTTCCCAGATTTACAAAAAGAGACCCAAGAGTGTCGTTAAAGATTTTGGCAGCGAGATGATTTATTTCTCAACAAATTTTTGCCTGCAGTTATGCCCGCGTGGTGGGGCATCCTATGTCGTAGCCAAAGTCATAGTCTACCTGTGTTAAATTTCATCAAAATCCGTCTCTTGTTAAGGCGTGAAAAGATAACAGACAGTCAGGGTTACTTTAGCATTTAATACATATAATTACGGACAAGGACGAGCTCGTGACTCAATAATAACGGCCGGTCAGGTCGATCTTCTGGTGAACTCCCGATTGCCTACGTTGGTCTGTAGATGGGTGACCACCCATTAGGTACATACTGAGTTTCCTTCGTGCCTCGGAAAGCACGTTAAGCCGTTGGTCCCGGCCATCATTTGTACATCTTGACAGTCGTTAGAGGTAGTCTGTGCCCCGAAAGCTAGACAACCAGTCTTACCAAGGAGTATCGTAGTACCCAGTACTAACCGGGTTGTGGAAGTCAGATAGGCAGTCGCTCCATGTAAATTGCTAGTATTCAACTGCATCGGGTTAGACTGGAACCCGACCCCAACATAGTTGGGAAAAGGCTAGTGAGATGAAGATGGAAATGGATGGTTCGCATACAAAATACTTCAATTGGATACCCATGCAGAACGGATGGCCGATGGGGCCGAAAAGTTCTGGAGTGGCGACCGCGAACCGCGCTGCGCTGCGTTGGAAAGCCTCCGACTAGGTGGACCGATGACCTGGTGAAGGTTCCAGGGATCCGCTGGATGCGAGTCGCACGGGACCGGTCAATGTGGCGACACTTGGGGGAGGCCTATGTCCAGCAGTAGACGTCTTTCGGCTGAAATGATAATGAGATTCCCATGACGTATGTTTCTTGGGTTTTTATCCAGCAGCGGACGATATACTGTTTAGAACAAGGTCCTTCTGCATTTTTCCGAGGAAGCTCAAACAAACATTTGCTAGAATTGCATCGTTCATTTCGCAATGTTTGCAAAGTAAACTAAACACCAACGAATAGAAGTTTATTTTTAAAACGCCAGTCCACTTAACTGGGTTTGTTGGTTTACCCGCTAGTGTGAAACGTAACCGGTTTAATCAGAAACCTGGGTAAAATTAAGGGCTACTAGAGGCTGTTAATGCGAGGGGTGGTTGGAAATAGAGGCCGGTTTGTTTAGGCAGGATGGTGTAAATGATTGATGTTTTCGTTTTAAAATTGAAAATTTTATCCGTTATACCTAAAGTGTGCTTTATGATGAGTGATGGGCTGAGGACCTAAATTGAAGGATTACGCAGATTGGAATGTTCCAATAGAGTATAGCCAAAAGATACCACGGATTTTAGACTGGCCGAAGTTAATTAAGGGGGCAAAATACAATCTGCCTAATGTCGCCGATCAATCAAATCAACTCAGCCAGCAGACCACTGCTGGATATAGGAATCATGATGTTAGGGTTTCTGAACAGTCTGCTTGCCCTAGAAGCCTTATTGTTGGGCCCTAGGCACGCCATTGAGTCACCCAAGCTGCGCTACAACACCTTGTTGTCAGCCTTTCTCATCCAGTATGACTCAATCACTTATGATCAGATTTAAAGATTCACTGTGTAGACAGTGAATCTTTTTGAATAAATTATTCAAAATCTGTTTTAATTTGTTTTATAGGAAATAGAAGCGATCGAAGAGCAATGGCGGACGGAGTCAGCAGAGCTGGTGACGGCTGTTTCGCGGCTACAGGACGAGAACAAACGTCTACGAAGGACTATCAATGCGCCTGCAGATGGTGAGGTTTTTACTCTTTTGATAGATAAGATCTACTGAAGTTTTTTTTATATTTTACTTTTTAATTGGTTGTAAGGGATTTTTGTTGGTTTTTGCCGAAGTTGCACAATGAGGAGATAATGAGACTGTCAGTAGGGTTTTCTGTTGCATCGTTAACTCTAAAACGGATCTAAATCTTTTGGGTTTAGTTGTTTTGTGAATCACGTTTGTTTATTTTAGCGGTAGACCTATTGTCGCAACTATCTAACTTAGGTCGCGATATTTACGGACAGCCATTGAAATAATAGTGCTTGACATTTTGCCTAATCATTGATTTGTGACACAATACTTTTGAGTGGCAATTCAGGGCAGAGTCGAAGGCAAGAGACCACGTGGACGATCACCAACACGATGGACAGATTCCATCAAATCTGTCACCAAGATTCCTCTGGCAAAATGTGCTCACCATGCGGCCAATAGAGACCGGTGGAAAAAGATCGCGAAGGCAGCGACTCTATTGATCTCTATTGAAGCTCTTTGGACTCTTTGTACACTAATGCTTACCTCGCTCAAATAAAACTCATAAAATAAACCCGACGAAAAATATCTATCAACTTAAACTTGTAGCTACGACCTACACCTTATTTCAGCGGTCGTTCATTCAGAATGTTGAGGAAAAGTTAGTGGCAATATTTCCCGCGCCCACATCGTTTCTGATTAGTTTCGACCCAAGTTTGGGCCTAGTACGTCTCTGGAGACTGATGTACAGTCAACTACACGTCGAAGAAAAATTTTTGAACTTGACGACGCTTTTTTTTTATAGCTAGGTCCTACTAAAGGGTGTCCTCTGGGTCAAGCAATACAATGAGTGCTTGATTGTATTTTCTACCTGGAATTGTCGAACTGAATGACTGGACCGAAAAGATAAACATTGCGGTGCGAATACTAGAAAACTACAAATATTCCGAAGTTTAAAATTAGAATGTAGAATAACTATTACAGTTCCAAGAATAGTACTTAAATTGTAGTGGAGTCATCATCTGCCTAGCCTTTTTCGAACTATGTTGGGGTCGGCTTCCAGTCTAACCAGATTCAACTGAATACCAGTATTTTACATGGAACGACTGCCTATCTGACCTCCACAACCCAGTTAGTACTGAGTAATACGATACCCCTTGGTAAGACTGGTTATCAGAATTTCGGGCCACTGACTACCTGCAACGACTGTCAAAGATCTACAAATGACAGCCGGGATCAACGGCTTAACGTGCTTTCTGAGGCACGGAGGAAACTCGATATGCAATGGGCGGTCACCCGTTTACGGACCAACCTAGGCAAGCGCGGCTTAACCTTAAGATCGACCCGAGCGGCTGTTATTATTTAGCCACGAGCTCCTCAAATTGTAGTAGAGTAATCGTTCTTAAAATATTAGGGCACGTCATTTAATAGGAGCTAAGAATCGTCCAAGCTCCAAAAAATTCTTATTTCAACTTTCAAATTCACCAATTGCGTATTGACGCAGTTGGTGAATTTGAAAGTTAAATTCTGGATTGCGTGGCTTTCAAACTGTCCCTATTCTACTTAATCGGTTTTCAAATGGGAATGTAATTGATTGTTTGATTGTATTTTGGTCCATCAATCACAAGGGATTGGCTAACAGATTACCCGATCAAAGGCTTGATAAAAAACCAAGCTTTGCATTTTTGCGATGTTCCTATTTTCATTCAACCCTGTTGGCATCCATCCTTCATTCTCCCATGTCATTCATTCCGCTATCATTTACTCCCTTTGCCTTCATATCCAACGTATTCCATAATGTCCTCACACAATCCAGCCATCTTTTCTTTCATCCAGGAGAGGGAGAGGAAGACCTCAACATTTATATTCAGCACTCTTTTGGTCAGATGTGTCCCATCCCTCCTCATCACAAGTCCATACCACGACAGAAGACTTCCTTTCACCTTTTCTGTAACGCCACTTTTAAACTTCCTCTTATAAGCTCATTTCTTTCTTTATCCATTTTAGTCACTCCACACAACCATCTCAACATTGTTTGCTATGACACTCCTATTATTATCAAATAGTACAATATTCCACAGGGTAAACAGTCTAAATGATTCGAAAAAGCCATATCGTTTCTGATTAGGTTCGCTGTGAGAGACATCTGGACTTCAGCCCTTGTGTCTCCCTAGAGTCCGTGCTTCATAGCCTGTACTCGACAATCAAAAGGCCTGACCTAAATCCAAATATTGACATTCAGATAGACAAATATTGTTCGGGAATAACGAAGTTCGCTTTTCGAAACCTGGTTTTTGCTCCCAGAATATCGTTATATTAGGCAGAGAGTAAATTAAACTATAGAATTGCAATGAAGTTGTGTATACTGCTTGGTAGTTACTCTCTTCAATAATTTTGAGTGACATACATACAGTATTTAAAGCTCAGCGTTTGTTTCTAGAATAGTTCATAGAATAAATATACTGAATTCTGACTAGTGGAGCGGCATTTTTTTATTTCCTGGGCTCAGTTTAATATACGGAGTAAATGTCATCAAATGGATCATGAACTATTTGATTTGCATAGTATTAATTAATTACAATTACTGCTTCTATTTACGTCAGAAAAAAAGTCAATATGTTTAATGTTGATAATAAATAATGCCTGTAATCCCCGTAGGGTTAGGCAGAGGTGTACCTAAGAATACACCCACATATCGCCGGTTATATTTTGAAGTCTCATGTAATAGGTGGCGAGACTATTGTCATCAACCGGGCACATATCCAGACTCCGTGGTTGCTACTGAGAAATTCCTGTTGAAAAAACCCTATAACAATTTGCCCAACCCGAGGCTTGCGACCGACTTAAGTGAAATAAACTGATTTTACCGTACACAAGCATAAATGCGTTATTCGATTCTCGCAACAGTAATAAATCGCATTCTATTTACTGTTCTGATAGCTTCGCATATGCAATATGCAGATATAGTACAGGCTCGTGCACTTTTTATTAATTTTAAAACACATAAGAATAGTAATACATTCTTTTGCTGATTGTCTACAAAGAACCATACGCCATTGTTGACTTAGGCCTTATCAGCTTTCAATTATGTCGACATCTTTGTCTGTCGTGAATGTGGTTGTATCATCGGCATAGATAGCAAGGTGTGTGTGAGCCTGTTTAGGTATATCATTCAGAAAAAGTATGAACAGGTAAGGACCCACGAGCGAACCCTGAGGCACACCGGCTGGGATGGTTTTGGGAGCAGAATGGTCTTTACCTATATAGACAGAGAAAGATCGATCACGCAAGTAACTTTGAATGAGTTTTACTAGACAAATAGGTACTTTATGTTTTAATAACTTGTGTAAAAGACCATCGTGCCAAACAGAATCGAAGGCTTTTTCAATGTCTAGTAAGATCATGCCTGTGGAAAGACCGAAGTTTAATCCATGAGCTACGTGTTCAGCAACTCTGGCTAGCTGTTGCGTGGTCGAGTGTGAACTTCGAAATCCAAACTGTTCAGGGATCAAGATTTGTGCAGTGGCTTTAGAGAGGCGGGATAGGATGACAGACTCTAGTAGTTTCCCTATGCTTGGTAATAGGCTGATTGGTCGATAGCTAGATGGAATGGACTGATCTTTCCCAGGTTTTTTAATGGCTATGATTTTAGCGTGTTTTAAGGACCTCGGGAAGTATGCAATGCGTAGGCTTCCATTAAACACCTTCGTCAAAAACACAATAGCTTTCTGAGGGAGGTTCTTCAGTAAAACATTTCCCAGGCCGTCAAAACCAGGCGCTTTATTTGATTTTAGCTTTGCTACAAGTTTGCGAATTTCGTTTGGCCTAACAAGTGTTGGGTAGTCATTCATTTGAAAACGGTCTAGCAACCTCATTGAATCGTTCACTGCCTCTTCAATACTAGGGTCACTGACCCAATTTTTGGTCAGGTTCATATTGTCTAGGAAGGTATTGGCTAGTGTCTCACATTGCTCAAGGGCTGAGGAGGTGGTGGTATTGGTTGATAGCGGGGGAATTGAGTTTGGTTGATAGTTAATTGACTTAACTACTTTCCATAAGTCGGTAGCTGGGTTGGTAATTTTAGATAGTTTATTGTTCCAGACATTATCGTTTTGGATTTGGATCTTATACTTTATACATTTCTGCATGTAGTTGACCTGGGAGAATAATTGACGACGATAAAAGGGATTGGATTCTTCTAAAGCTAGTCTGCGAAAACGATTTTTAACTTTTATTAGTGACCTGATCCGTCGCGGGAGTTGATGACCACCACCACTGGACATTTTAGGAACGGCGTTATCTCGTGCACTTGTTATTGACTGGGTCAAGTGTTCAACGGCAAGGTCAATAGCCTCAGGTGAGTTGAGTGTAGTTTGACTCAAAGTTATGGACTCATTTAAGTAAGATCTGTAGCCCTTCCAGTCCGCCTTTCTGTAATTAAAGAAGTTGTGGAGGTGTCTGTTGACTTTACCATCTACGGTAAAGAAAACGGGTAGGTGGTTGGAGGAGAGGCTGGTGATGACCTGAGGCTCCGAAAGGTGGTAGATCGAGTTAGCCAGAATAATATCTGGAGTGGAAGGTACGTGTGTGCTATGATAGTGGACTAAAGTGGGATTAGAAGGCGCATGGATCTCGTATTCGTTGCTCATCATGTGGTCGAAAAGCACTTTGCCATGGATGTTAGAGCGAGAGCAGTACCAGTAGGGGTGTTTGGTGTTAATATCACCCATAACCAGTGTTTTTGACTGAACATTAAGAATTACGTCCAAGTCTGTAGTTAACAATGATAAGTTAGGTGATTGGTAGGCTGAGATAAAGACCATTTTATGGTTGGATAGGGTCCGTTGAATGTGGACACATTCCAAATTTTGGGTTGGAGGTAAATTCAGAGGGGTATGTGCTATATCTGATTTTACTAAAATTGCAACTCCCTTGCCGCATCCATCACGTTTCTTATCCCGCCTATAACAGGTGAAGCCAGGAGTTTGCAATTTGATGTGGGGATGTGGGGGAAAAGCAAAGATAGCACTTACCAGGTCCAACAATTCTGTGATTTTAGATCGGATGCCGTCAGCGTTCCAGTATAGAATACCTGCAAGTCCTTGCTTTGACGTTTTTTTCATTTTTTTGTGAGTTATCTTGACACTTATACCGAAAGATTTTATCAATCGTGTATGGCCATAACCGAGACGATTATTATCTCGATTAAGGCTGTATTTTAGACGAATATGTTGTGGTAAATCGGAAAACACGTTAAGCCTGGTCCCGGCTGTCATTTTTAGATCTTTGACAGTTGTTACAGGTAGTCAGTGGCCCGAAAGTGTGTCAACCAGTCTTAGCAAGAGGTATTTATATTACCGGGTAGTACTAACTGGGTTGTGGAGGTTTGGTAGGCAGTCGCTCCATGTAAAGTAGTACTGGTATTCAGTTGCATCCGGTTAGACTGGAAGCCGAACCTTACATAGTTGGGGAAAGACTAGGCAGATGATGACATCTCTTTTAACTTGGTACGTCAGACCGACATCACAACCAGATTGCCGGCACCTACCGGATGGAATTAGAGAAAATATTGAAGTAAAGCATTGAATCGAATCTTTTGGCATTGGTGAGGTAGCTTCCAGTTCCTGTTGACTAGAATTCGTCGAAGTAGTTAGGGGGATCCCTAAGTACTTATGACGACTTAGGGCAATTAACGGATGTTAATTCTGACTGGATAGTCATCGACACGCTACTAAGAAGTGGAAGAAATATTGAGCTCTTGTCTGGCTAAAGATTCCTAGGTTCTAAGTAATAGCAGTTTTTTCAACTTTTCTCCTTTGCTTTGTGTCCTGGAAGTGCACCACTGTATAACTCTTTGGGGATTACTGGTGAATGTTTTCTTTTGACTAAAGAAACCTGTGAAGATGACTCCAGTTACAAAACGTGCCGTCTAAAGCTTAGAAACCATCAGTTTCCAACCACGATACTATCTAATATTGAGTAACAGAAACAATGGCGTTCTTACATCAATCGTGCCATTTTATCTCGGTTCCGTATGTGACATCATGTCCTTTCGCTCGCGAGTTAACTCGACCGTCCACTTCTACATAGGATGTGCACGGAGAGGCATTCGTTCGTTGCGTGGCCCGCAGTGGAAGACCCAATCATCATTCTCCTGTCCTTATCCAATTATTTGGGGCCGTTGCAGCATGGCTTCATTTTCCATACTTATCTATTTGTCACCTCTTTCATACAAAACAAAGAGAACACGTGCGTTGCTATGGGGCCACTGTGGCGGCGCCTTTGTGCGAATAACTCGTAGGTTTCGTCTAACGCCTGATTAGTGTTAACTGGGCTTCATTGACGCGTTAACGTGAACTCGGGCAGACCATTTCGCTAATTATCGCACTAAGTACTTTTGACAGCAGATAAGCCCGTCATATAGACATGCATGTCGTTAGCGTTACTACATTTTTACGTGAAGCCAAAGCTGTTGGCAACAGCTGCAGAGTGACAGTGTGCACGTGCAACTTGGGAGTAACATACTCCCAAGTTTTTCAATTTTGTATCTTCATCTGAAGTCGTTTTCATTCTATTTGAGTCGACTTACAGCGTTTATGTTTTTAGACTAGCTGAATGCTTTAGGGAAATACTGCTTTTGGACCTCCGAAGCACTACCTTTTTATAGTACTGGTATTCAACTGCATCCGGTTAGTCTGGAAGCCGACCTCAACATAGTTGGAAAAAGGCTAAGCAGAAGATGATTTATTTAGAAAAAGTTAAATACGTACACAGTTTTTTTGCTATACATGATTATTGCAGATAGCTCGTCTTTGTATTTATGCAGGTGACATCATGTGGTGTCTTATTCATTCAATGTATTATTATGGTTCTACAAAATGATTCACTGGTTACATACTTTACGTTTTTACGTAGTTATTGGTGATCTTACGGCACATAAAAACCAAGTGAGGTCCAAACTACAAACTGAAACGCTCAGAACTTGATTTAATCTTATTTCAGTGCGGAAAGATGGAGCTATACCTCCTGTATAGCTGTGAGGTGGTGGTACAGTCCCTGTTCAGCTGCTAGTCTTACCATATGCAGTTAGATACAACTATTTTCTCTCCAAAACCTAGTTACTGAGGGTAATACAATACTCCCTAGTAAGGCTCCCCATCCACGGACCAATTTATCTTCATCTCAGTATCTTCTTTTAAAACCGTAGCGACTTTCCATCTTCAGCAAGAAATTAGACATACCTTGAGACATGGACATATTCTCATACGTCAAGTCTTACACCATTTTGCTTTTTTAGCTAGTGTTCGGAAAAAAAGAAAGATAATATGTTTATGTGGCACATGCCACAAGTGAGCATGGAAGAGGAAAACGTGTTGTGCCAACCCCAAGTAGAATGGGACAAGGGCAAGAATATGATGTGGCTGTGTGACACATGCCACAAGAGAACAAAAACACAAAAAACTTAAATCTAAACAAAAAGAAAATAATGTGTGTCTCACGGCTGTGCCAAACAAGCAAATCTGCAAAATCGGACAACTAGTGCACGATGCTAGTTTCCCACTAAACTTGGAATGATGTGATACAGATGTAATATAAAACAGTTTTATTAATCTATCGTAAACAATACAGAGTACTCTTAAACACTGTCTATCGATAGCAAGTCACGATGTTTGTTCTACAAATAGACAATCGAGTTTCTATTTAATGTCTAAACAAATAGATGTTACATATTTACTGTTGGAGAGATAGTACAATGTGACCTAATGTCTTGGTAAATAAAGTGCTATATTATATACGATGCGTTCTATTATGCATACGTTCCATTGATTTAAGTTCAGTCCAAATATAATGTAGAATGCTAAAAATCTCGTGAGTACCTCATCTGCTACTCCTGAAACTCCATTGAAAAGGATCCTGCGACCAGATGGATGTTGATGTTGGATGTTGTGGGCTACTGCCAGATGGATGTTGTCTTATGCTGATCTCGCGGATAATTTTGATTGCGCTATGCAGGCTTTTTAGTCCTCATCTTGTGTCACAGATGTCGCGACTGATATTTTTGTATTTTTGACTATGTCGTCACAATGTGCCGTGTCAAGAAAGTTACTCTCTGTTCTTTCCGAAATAATACTGACGATATATCAATCTTCACCCTCCAACTCTTTCAAGCAAAATTCACTTTATCCACCAAAACTAAAGGCCCAAAATCCCACAGGCTCAAGTGCGCCGCCGTCACCAGCGCGGGAACACGACCAGGAGGTGCTATCCCGGCTCAGCAGCACGGCAGAGAAACAGCGAGCTACGTTACGTCATCAGGAGTTGCAGCTACAGGAGAAGCAGCAGCTGATTGATAGCGTAAGTAGTTATTTTATAAGCTTTTTGTTTTTATCACACTCTGAATTCAACTCTGGGCGTCGAACTGAGGGTTTAGAATACAACAGAGACCACCACTAGTGCGTTAAAAAGGCTCACGGTTGCAGTGTGTGGTAAATAAACGCAAGGGAAAATAATCACTCGTGCGCACGTGGTGGGCTAATTCAAGTTAAACAAAGCAGTCTGACGTGACATGATCAGATCGTCGTCAGACCTTGGTCAATCGAAGTTGGTCGTCAGCGTATACAAATTGACCTAATGATACAAAATAAATGTGAGATATCGTCGATCAATCGCAGTCTGGTTGAATCACTAAGCGGCTGGTAAAGCCGGCTTTCCACCTTGTTATCAAAAATGGATTTAGCTCTCGAGGAAGACTTAGATTTGTAAATAATTATTAAATCAGGCAGGCTGTTTCATAAAGGTTGTAAATAGACCATTAACGAAGCCGAAAGGCATTTGTTCTCCCCGTCTTTGCGATCATTTTTTTTTGTTCTAGACCATACCTGGGAACCTTCTGGTTAGTGAGATATTGGGGGTGAAAGTTCCAACTTTTTCACAAGTTTTTTTTTTTAAACTATTTTTAATGTAAGATTTTTACTTTAAACACCTGCAAGCCCCCCTTACTATTCAATCCATCCATCAGCACAATGCTTTGAGTGCGTTCCATCGATTCCTACCGTAAAACGTGATGTATCACCCCAAAAAAAAAGTAGATTCCCAGCAATAATTTTTGCGTAAAGTTACTTAGTTTGATGTACAGAATGCATGTTTGACGGCTTCGTGAAAGGTCTGTTTACACCCTGTATAGCAAGTAAAATGTTTCTATGTATGATGTTCCTTGACTGATTGACAGGCTTTGACCTAAACCACTGCCGATAGAAACTTGTCATTGTGACCATTGATTGGGAGGCCGTACTTCACTCATAGAAAAAGTTCCTACGAAATCCTGATGGCATTCCGTTCGACTGTTCGATTGTCAGTGGATAGTAAATGTCAATTGAAAATATTTGAAACAAAAAAAGTAAAATTGGATTTGGTGAAAGACAGGTCAACAGGGACATCAGACAGGGACAGGGACAGGGGATCTAAATCAAGTTATTGACAATTTGAAGTTCATTTGGATGGAAGTCGATAGCACATTCTTATTTGCATTAGTTAAGGTTTATTTATTTTATTTGTCATGTTTAAATATCGATACTTATTACGTCTTCTTAGTTTCGCTAGCCAATTTACTTTGACTCTGTATAATCGGAATGATGTACAAACTGAATACGTGGTAACCGTTTGTGCATCCTTTACATCCTGTATAAAGTCATACCATTTATTCGTCGGTTATTTAAAAACCAGCTGCTTCCTTCAAAACTGCAATACCTACACGGTCAAAATGTACGGTGTTCCGTACATTTTGACCGTGCTAATCTTTTTTAAAATTACCGATGAAGAATTTCTATGTGGGGATGTACTGAATACGTGGTAACCGTTTTAGCATCGGTGTCCATCTTGTATAAAAACCCGTCTCCTAAAAATTCACAACGCGTAAATAAACTTCGTTTATGTAGCAGCCATGTTAGTTATAGCTCCCTTACTCATAAAGTTTTTCAGCTCATTGACAGAGCCCTTTTTTTTGGACGATTTACTTAGTAGTACGCCTTTTTGCGAAAATTCTTTTAAATAAAAAGGTGACAAGCCAGCAGTAGCGAAGGGTCAATTTTTTTCAGAGGTAAGCCGGAGTACATATCTTGAATCTGATTATATTATTTGTCCTTAGAATACTGAGTGTACCATTTTTCATAGGGCCACTGTATACCAGTTTAATCTTAAACGATCGGTTTATATTTGTATCTAGCTGAAAATTACATATTGCGATGTGTCCATTTTGATACCAGCCATCTTCTAAATTGTCTCCAACGGCACCCGAAAGAGCTATAGAATCGTATCTAAACAAAAAATACCCTATAATAAAGCCTTTGACAGCCCCCAAAAGAACGCCGAAATGTCTCTTAGCCAACAACAAATTTGCTCCGATGAATGTTATAAGAACTTTTGTTTAACAGTTTCAAGTGTCAAAGCCTTCTTGTAATATTACTTGTTCTCACTTTAAAGGTGAAGTTCTTAGCTGTAAATCCTTCAAGTCTTGTTACGTTGTTAAAACTTTGTACCTTTTCAAGATATGGAATATTTGACGCTCGATTTTCGTGTCTAGAGGTTTCGGGACGTTTCTTGGCCATCTAATATTTTAGTCTTTATTTTTTATTTTTTTTCCCGATGGGTAATCATCAAAATGACCCCCCCCTCCCCACTCTGGGCGGAGCGGAGGGGAGTGTCAGACTTGTACTGACTAAAACCCATCCACGTTCCTTCTTTGCCCTTTGTGTTCCAGGGCCACGGTATCTCTTTCGAACAGTCCCGCAGCCCTGGCAGGCATCGGCCCATGCGGACTCCTACTTGGTTGCTGACATCTCTTTGAGGCGCGCGTGGAACACGAACGCGTCGACACGGCCTGTCGTCATAAGTAGCCGGGCGGCGAGCTAGCCCATAACTCGCCGTCCACAGGTCTGCGCCTACGGTGGCCGGGAGCCTCCACGTCACCCCCGACGCCCAGAGCGTCTCCCGCGGCGGCTGGGACGTGAGGGTCTTTCCCTCTCACGTCCCGCCACTTCTGTTCTAGTCTTACGATGTCTATAGGCAACGGAGTGTCTAAGAGTCTATATAACGATCAGTTAGCAAGCAATCTGTTCACCTTGAAGGTGCCATACTTCTGTTATTGATTACTTTGAATACTGTCTATAAAATAGATGTTCCTGTAATATTACAGCAACACATACTCTCAATGTATGAGAGGAGCTCGTGGCTAAATAATAACAGCCGCTCGGATCAATCTTCGTCCGTGGATGGGTGACCACCCATTACATATCTAGTTTCCTGCGTGCATCGGATAACACGGCTGTAATTTATAGATCTGTGACAGTCGTTACAGGTAGTGGCCCGAAAGTCTAACAATCAGTCTTACCAAGGTGTATCGCATTACCCAGTTCTAACTGGGTTGTGGAGGTCAGATAGGCAGTCGCTCCATGTGAAATATTGGTATTCAGCTGAATCCGATAAGACTGGAAGCCGACCCCAACATGGTTGGGAAAAGGCTAGGTAGCTGATGAATCGATGAGTCAGTGTCTAGTCTTAGTGGATACAGGTACTAGATTTTTTTGAGTCATACTTAGATGAGATAAGCTTTGTTTTGTTCTATCACATTACTGTGCGTCCTCCGAACCTAAGCCTATGATATTTACGGTTTCCAAATATTGTATGTCTAAAGTACTGACGTTCTACACAAAAGAAGACCCCAAAAAAAAAAATTACGATTTTTGAATGGCGATCTGTCTGCGCAAGACCGATAAATGAACATGCCAAAATTCGCGTAGATCTCGAGAAAATACTATGTAACAGAAGGACTAGGATGACAGATATAAAGATTCTCATTTTCCATGTAAGTTCGCGATCTTAAAATACCTTCGTCGTTTTAGACTGTCTCAAGGATATTAGATTCGTCTACAGTTATCTTTGACTAACAGATTAGTAAGTCCTTGAAAAACCACATCTTAAAACCTAATCCAAGTAGACAGACATCTTCAATTTCGTGTCTAAATTTAGCGTCAAACCTTTTCATCAGTCCCCCAGCCTAACTTTAGCATCCATTAATCGCGCCATCCTCCATAAAGCCTCGAACGAGGTACTGTAAACATTATCTCAACTTAACAACGTAGTCTTTATGTGTACAGCGATAAGGTTGAATGTCGCAGTAAATTGAACCAAGGTAGTAAAGACTGTCTTTAATGGGGTTGATAACAAAAAGTCTATTGCGTCGTGGAGTTTGCTTGGAATGCTTGAATAGGAAGAAGATCAACTTGTAATAAGCTATACCTATGTATGTCAGAGTAGGTAATAGGTCCGCATCTAGAATATGGCAGTTACTTTACTAAATTGGCCTTTGAAAGTGGGTACATCTTCTTGTTGAAAAGTAAAACGTGCATTATTTTCTAAAAAGTAACATTGACATTGGCAAGAAGGCTGCTAGGCTAAAATGGGATTGGGCGGGTCACGTCAGTCGTATGCACGATGACCGCTGGGCAAAAGTCTCCACACGATGGTTGCCGGAAGACGGACGGCGCCGCCGAGGCCGACCCAGAAAGAGGTGGCGAGACGATCTGGACGCTTACCGCGAAGGCTGGTTCGAGGAGGCACGGGAAAAGAGCACATGGAAGGAATTGGGGGAGGCATTTGCCCAGCAGTGGGACAGTACAGGCTAGTAATAAAATATTGCTGTGAATGAAAGAGCCCGGCGAAATCATAGACTCGTGAGATTTCAACTGTATGCGTAACGTAATAAGAGGGAATGACACGTAAACATAATTTATTTATCATTTATCAGATGGTTTAAATGCAAGCATCACTTCTTGAAACAATAAAAAGCCCTGACAAGAAGACAACCAGACTACCACAGGTGTGGAACATCTGCAAATTTCATCATACCTCCAAATAATAAGAGCTCAATTCGCGCTTCACATCCCGCCGATAGCATCAACTGTTAGTTTATACTTTGTTTTAATAAACTGTATGCTGGTAAAATGTCACACGGCATTATTTTACACGCAAATTTGAAACGCATATTTGGACTAAAACGTAACTAACGCACCTTTTTGTAGGTAAAAAATTACAAGGAACACAAGTATAAAAAACGCCTTGTGCATAAGCCTTAACAGGAAGATGCACCATCCACCTCAGGTTAATAAGAACTCAATTCGCGCGTACCAGCTCGCCGATGGCATCAAGTTCTAGTGATAAATTGGTTCAATAAGCCGACGTCATCACGTCGCTGCACACATCCCTTCCATTTTATTGAAATGTCTCTCTCTTTTATTAAAATCTCTGGAATATTTTCCAACGCTGCGAGTATTTTCTCCACATTTCAAGTCCCGACAATCTGTTTCGCGATAAGATTGGTTGTCGATTGTTTTATTTTGCAAGTGTTGCGATGTTTAGTAACAAAGGTGTGTGATGACTGGTCTTTTGTTGTAGGCTTGCGTCAAATACTGATTTTAGAATCGCCAACATTATGAATTACTACGAAAAACATATGTTTTGACGAAAAATACGGAGTTATAATATGGCATATTTGAGCCTAACCATGCTAGTTCCTAGTATGTCGATGGCAATCAATAATGAGTCTCTCCAGAGCTTAACTTCAAATTTGGCGCTATCACTAGAGTCCATCAATGAAAGAGTAATAGAAGAAGAAGAAGAACAAGACATGATGCGCCGACCCCAAATAAATTGGGATAAAGGCAGGAGAATGATGATGACTAGCACCCATCAATTCTTGTAGTGTATAGGCATCTCCAAAACAATATTAGGTGTGCTAAAGGAAGATAGCGTTCCCCCGCTTAACAACACATAACATCAAACCTATTTTCTCCGAACGGTTAGGCAGAGAGGTACCTCATTACATAAACAGGAGTACAGGAGGCATACACATCCACATTTCGCCAGTTATGTTTTCAAGGGGTAAGCCGTGTTTAAAATTCTGATAAACCATTTAGTGGCGAGTTGCCATAAACTCGCCCTTCAATTTGGAAACATCAGACATTTTGGATAAACTATAGGTATCCTAAAGTTGGAAAAATTGTGACCCCATATTCTTCCAATCTACCTTTGGTTAGATCCTCAAAGAGCACATTAAAAGAAAGCTTCATTCACACAGAACCCATTCTCTTCACACTATTAAGATTATGAACTAGATAATCGTTAATCACATTACATAAAGAGTTCCAGTCTAATGGGAAGTTCCCTCGTCATAATTGCTAGTCGAATGAAAATCAAAGCCGTTGTGTAAGGTGCCGGCAACAGCGGATGGCATACGGAACTACATTATTACTAGGCTCGTCTGAAAGAGTATATGGTATAACTTGTTATATCATTGATGTTATCAAATACCAATAACTATAATAAGAGCGTTTTATGGAATGTGAAGCAGCTTTTCTTCTGCTTTCTTCAACTTCAGATGGGTGACGCGGTTGCATCGTGACTATCTATAACCGACTTCAAAAAAGTAGGAGGTCAAGACGTTAAGCCGTTGCAAGACGTTGAGCTGTCATATATAGATCTTTGACGTCATTACAGGTAGTCAGTTGCCCGAAAGTCTGACAACCAGTCTTACAAAGGGGTATCTTATTACCCAGTACTAACTGGGTTGTGAAGGTCAGATAGGCAGTCACTCCATGTAAAATACTGATATTCTACTTCATCCAGTTAGACTGGAAGCCGACCCCGACATCATTGGGAAAAGGCTAGGCAGATGATGATGGGTTTGACCAAACGGCGAAACCTCTAGTACCCATACCCCGATCGTCTATTATTCAACAAGCTTTCTAGAAACACCCAAACACAAATCACCTTATCACTTACACAAGGCCTTGTATTTCTGTGTAAACACACAAATAACTCCACGTACAAGGCTACGCGGGTATCACCAAGGCTACTCCTAGGGAGACCACTTGTGTTATCAGTTGCTGTCTTGTTGATATTGTGTTAACCTTCGTGCTGCGTCATGGTAGGTGGAAGCTGCTTGTTTTGAAGTTTTGATGATAAATTTTGATAATAGAGACACATAACATAACATTACGCCTGTAATACACGAAGGGTTAGGTATACCCACATTTCGCCATTTATGTTTAAGTCCCATGTAATAGGGGGCGAGCCTATTGCTATCAACCGGGCACAAATCTAGCCTCCATGGCTGCTACTGAGAAATTCATGATGGAAAACCCCAATAGCGGTTTGCCCGACTTAGGAGTCGAACCCAGGACCTCATGCTTAACAGTCGCGCTTGCGACCACTTGACCAACGAGAGTTTTTTGACTTAAGATGGAAAGAAAGACTAGATTATACAGCGTGTTCCCTACGCTGTATAATCTAGTCTTTAGATGATTTATAGCTGTATCTAATTTGTCATGGATGTTCTCAAATATTGAAAAAAAAAAAAAAAAAAACATCTTTAGATTGCATCGTAGTATTCGGAGTTAACTTGCGCAAAAAAAGGAGTGAGCAGAAACAATAGACACTATTTTCAGTATGATTATGATGTATTTAATAATTTTATTAATCTTTTGATGTTTCAGTGATCCCAAAAATCCGTATCGTAGTCCGAAGCCACGTGAATGTGTGGGTTTTGCCCTTTTAAAACTTCTTCATTTCTTTAACACTACTTCACTATTTTTTCTTCAATAGTTCATGCAAATTCTGCCCTTCTCAATCAAAATGGCGCTTACGCAAACCCACCCCAAAGGTCATAGCGCAAAAGGTCGGAATACAAACAGCCAGTCGTAATGAAAAATTTAATATAACATTATGAAAATCTCGTTACGAGACCTCCTTGCTTATTTACACCTTGAATTATTATACTCGGGTCCATTTAGTGAGTTGATGAGGTGTATGATGAGGTTCATGTTTGAAATACGAAACTTTTTGGAGCAGACCTAAAAAAAAAATGTAGATTATTTTTCCTTTTTTCTAGCCAGTACTTTTACTGCGGTAAGTATTGTTACTTACATTGATTAAAATCTTAATTCAACTAACGTTTTACTGAATATTCGTGAAATGAGCACAGCTTGTGGCTGAATAATAGCCGCTGGGGTCGATCTTCAGGTTAAGCCCCGCTTGCATAGGTTGGTTCGCCGATGGGTGACAACCCTATTACATATCACGTTTCCTCCGTGCCTCGGAAAGCACGTATAGCCGATGGTCTCGGCATTCATTGGTAGATCTTTGACAGTCGTTACAGTTAGACAGTGGCCCGAAAGTATGACAACCACTCTTACAAGGGGTATCGTATTACCCAGTACTAATTGGGTTGTGGAGATCAAATAGTCGCTCCATGTAAAAGTACTGATATTCAGCTGCATCAGGTTAGACTGGAAGCCAACCCCAACATAGTTGGGAAAGGCTAGGCAGATGATCACTGGATAATCCAGTAGGAAGATTTTACGTTTAAGAATTTCTCAATAGCAGGCCAGTCTAGTTTTGTGCTCGGGTGACGGCACAGGCTTGTCTTCAAACCAGCTAAGATATGCATGGGCTAGTACACTTCGACCTTCCTCCTCAGGGAACACAGTCGTGATACGATACCTATGTCAAAAATTAAATATTGACAAGAATTTATAGGAGGGTATAGTGGTAAATTCTTCGGACAATTTTGTTGCTGTGGTTGACCATAAATGAATTAATAATGATCTGTCGCGAAAAACATTCGCAAAAAGCGTACCGTTGGGTTTTCTATGCACGGCGCAGGTACGAAAATTGAAATTTCTACAGTGCAATATTATTTGCCTTTCGTAGGTCGACAAGAACAAGGTCAGGTAAGAAAAAAAAACGGTGTGGCTCCTCAGACATACAGACTAGACTAGACCCTGCCGAAAAACTACGAGCGGGACACCTACACCTACCACCTAGTACTCCACCTACCACCTAGGTTAGTGTCTTCCAGGTGGGCCATGGCACTCGCATGGCGGCCTTATAGGTTTCGCAATCGGCTTAGTGAATAAACTGATTGCGAAACCTGTAAGGCCGTTGCAGATACAACTTGGTCCGGTGGGGGTATTCTGATGAAGCAGGGTGCGACTACGGTGCCTCAAAACAAACTATGGCTCGTCTTGCTCTATGTGTATTCCACCTGCACTTTGAGAGGTCCGAAGCCACCACCGACGGCGTCAAGATGGCAGAGTTCTAGTCCAAGCTTCTTTGACTCTAATAAAAGGAATCCTCGACATGACGATGAAGAATAAATAAGGGACCTACCTACATTAGGGCATTGCCTACTTAACTTTATTATAACAATTTGGACCTTTGTATTTCCGCTTCAACATAATGGATAATTTCTTTGCGTGTGGCGTTGTTTGCACGCAAGCTTAAAACAAAGATCTTTTAAACACATGTCAAAACACTATTATTATATTAATATAGAAAATTTACAATTTAATTACTTTTTGGCAGTGTTCCTTGCTCATAAACATAGCCCTTTTTACAACATAGGTCATCTTGGCCACGAACTAGCCGATACATTGGTCAAGAGTTTAGCGAAGTAGGATAAGTAAGGACAGTGATGTAAACCGATCGGACAGTAGCGAGTCGACAGTGACTGTCTAGGTTTTCGCCACTCGCCACCGTACTTGCAGTCGCTACTCGCCACTGTCTTTGACCAGTGTAAATCAGGGCCAAGCAACGGCGGCTATGGAGAAAACAAATGAACGCAGCTCTTTCCAGCATGCAATGGGTCACCGC